>OU744279.1:42042990-44480077 GCA_916610125.1 Cheilosia vulpina | reverse complement strand
AAAGACGCAAAAAAAAAATAAATTTTTTTTTTTCAAATCGCCTTAAAACCTGTTTTAAATAATTTTTACATTAATGCGATTACTAAATAAATTAATAACTTTCAACAAAAGTGTCAAAAAGTGGGTAAAAAACGCAAAAAAAAATAAAAAAAAATTTTTTTTCAAACCGCCTTAAAACCAGTTTTAAATAATTTTTACATTAATGCGATTACTAAATAAATTAATAACTTTCAACAAAAGTGTCAAAAAGTGGGTAAAAAACGCAAAAAAAAAATAAATTTTTTTTTTTTTCAAATCGCCTTAAAACCTGTTTTAAATAATTTTTACATTAATGCGATTACTAAATAAATTAATAACTTTCAACAAAAGTGTCAAAAAGTGGGTAAAAGACGCAAAAAAAAAATAAAAATTTTTTTTTTCAAATCGCCTTAAAACCAGTTTTAAATAATTTTTACATTAATGCGAATACTATATAAATTAATAACTTTCAACAAAAGTGTCAAAAAGTGGGTAAAAAACGCAAAAAAAAAATAAATATTTTTTTTTTCAAATCGCCTTAAAACCAGTTTTAAATAATTTTTACATTAATGCGATTACTAAATAAATTAATAACTTTCAACAAAAGTGTCAAAAAGTGGGTAAAAAACGCAAAAAAAAATAAAATTTTTGTTTTTTTCAAATCGCCTTAAAACCAGTTTTAAATAATTTTTACATTAATGCGATTACTAAATAAATTAATAACTTTCAACAAAAGTGTCAAAAAGTGGGTAAAAGACGCAAAAAAAAAATAAAATTTTTTTTTTTTCAAATCGCCTTAAAACCTGTTTTAAATAATTTTTACATTAATGCGATTACTAAATAAATTAATAACTTTCAACAAAAGTGTCAAAAAGTGGGTAAAAAACGCAAAAAAAATAAAAAAAATTTTTTTTTCAAATCGCCTTAAAACCAGTTTTAAATAATTTTTACATTAATGCGATTACTAAATAAATTAATAACTTTCAACAAAAGTGTCAAAAAGTGGGTAAAAGACGCAAAAAAAAAATAAAATTTTTTTTTTTCAAATCGCCTTAAAACCTGTTTTAAATAATTTTTACATTAATGCGATTCTAAATAAATTAATAACTTTCAACAAAAGTGTCAAAAAGTGGGTAAAAAACGCAAAAAAAAATAAAATTTTTTTTTTTCAAATCGCCTTAAAACCAGTTTTAAATAATTTTTACATTAATGCGATTACTAAATAAATTAATAACTTTCAACAAAAGTGTCAAAAAGTGGGTAAAAGACGCAAAAAAAAAATAAAATTTTTTTTTTTTCAAATCGCCTTAAAACCTGTTTTAAATAATTTTTACATTAATGCGATTACTAAATAAATTAATAACTTTCAACAAAAGTGTCAAAAAGTGGGTAAAAGACGCAAAAAAAAAATAAATTTTTTTTTTTCAAATCGCCTTAAAACCTGTTTTAAATAATTTTTACATTAATGCGATTACTAAATAAATTAATAACTTTCAACAAAAGTGTCAAAAAGTGGGTAAAAAACGCAAAAAAAAAATAAAAAAAATTTTTTTTTCAAACCGCCTTAAAACCAGTTTTAAATAATTTTTACATTAATGCGATTACTAAATAAATTAATAACTTTCAACAAAAGTGTCAAAAAGTGGGTAAAAAACGCAAAAAAAAATAAATTTTTTTTTTTTTCAAATCGCCTTAAAACCTGTTTTAAATAATTTTTACATTAATGCGATTACTAAATAAATTAATAACTTTCAACAAAAGTGTCAAAAAGTGGGTAAAAGACGCAAAAAAAAAATAAAATTTTTTTTTTTTCAAATCGCCTTAAAACCTGTTTTAAATAATTTTTACATTAATGCGATTACTAAATAAATTAATAACTTTCAACAAAAGTGTCAAAAAGTGGGTAAAAAACGCAAAAAAAAAATAAATTTTTTTTTTTTTCAAATCGCCTTAAAACCTGTTTTAAATAATTTTTACATTAATGCGATTACTAAATAAATTAATAACTTTCAACAAAAGTGTCAAAAAGTGGGTAAAAAACGCAAAAAAAAATAAAAAAATTTTTTTTTTCAAATCGCCTTAAAACCAGTTTTAAATAATTTTTACATTAATGCGATTACTAAATAAATTAATAACTTTCAACAAAAGTGTCAAAAAGTGGGTAAAAAACGCAATAAAAAATAAAAATTTTTTTTTTTCAAATCGCCTTAAAACCTGTTTTAAATAATTTTTACATTAATGCGATTACTAAATAAATTAATAACTTTCAACAAAATTGTCAAAAAGTGGGTAAAAAACGCAAAAAAAAATAAAATTTTTGTTTTTTTCAAATCGCCTTAAAACCAGTTTTAAATAATTTTTACATTAATGCGATTACTATATAAATTAATAACTTTCAACAAAAGTGTCAAAAAGTGGGTAAAAAAACGCAAAAAAAAATAAATTTTTTTTTTTTTCAAATCGCCTTAAAACCAGTTTTAAATAATTTTTACATTAATGCGATTACTAAATAAATTAATAACTTTCAACAAAAGTGTCAAAAAGTGGGTAAAAAACGCAAAAAAAAATAAAATTTTTGTTTTTTTCAAATCGCCTTAAAACCAGTTTTAAATAATTTTTACATTAATGCGATTACTAAATAAATTAATAACTTTCAACAAAAGTGTCAAAAAGTGGGTAAAAACGCAAAAAAAAAATTAAATTTTTTTTTTCAAATCGCCTTAAAACCTGTTTTAAATAATTTTTACATTAATGCGATTACTAAATAAATTAATAACTTTCAACAAAAGTGTCAAAAAGTGGGTAAAAGACGCAAAAAAAAATAAAATTTTTTTTTTCAAATCGCCTTAAAACCTGTTTTAAATAATTTTTACATTAATGCGATTACTAAATAAATTAATAACTTTCAACAAAAGTGTCAAAAAGTGGGTAAAAGACGCAAAAAAAAAATAAAATTTTTTTTTTTCAAATCGCCTTAAAACCTGTTTTAAATAATTTTTACATTAATGCGATTTCTAAATAAATTAATAACTTTCAACAAAAGTGTCAAAAAGTGGGTAAAAAACGCAAAAAAAAATAAAAAAATGTTTTTTTCAAATCGCCTTAAAACCAGTTTTAAATAATTTTTACATTAATGCGATTACTAAATAAATTAATAACTTTCAACAAGAGTGTCAAAAAGTGGGTAAAAAACGCAAAAAAATTTTTTTTTTTTCAAATCGCCTTAAAACCAGTTTTAAATAATTTTTACATTAATGCGATTACTAAATAAATTAATAACTTTCAACAAAAGTGTCAAAAAGTGGGTAAAAGACGCAAAAAAAAAAATAAAATTTTTTTTTTTCAAATCGCCTTAAAACCTGTTTTAAATAATTTTTACATAATGCGATTACTAAATAAATTAATAACTTTCAACAAAATTGTCAAAAAGTGGGTAAAAAACGCAAAAAAAAATAAAATTTTTGTTTTTTTCAAATCGCCTTAAAACCAGTTTTAAATAATTTTTACATTAATAAAATAAAAATTTTTTTTTTCAAAGCGCATTAAAACCTGTTTTAAATAATTTTTACATTAATGCGATTACTAAATAAATTAATAACTTTTAACAAAAGTGTCAAAAAAAAATATTTTTTTTTCAAATCGCCTTAAAACCAGTCTTAAATAATTTTTACATTAATGCGATTACTAAATAAATTAATAACTTTCAACAAAATTGTCGAAAAGTGGGTAAAAGACGCAAAAAAAAAAATAAAATTTTTTTTTTCAAATCGACTTAAAACCAGTTTTAAATAATTTTCACATTAATGCGATTACTAATTAAATTAATAACTTTCAACAAAAGTGTCAAAAAGTGGGTAAAAGACGCAAAAAAAAAATAAAATTTTTTTTTTCAAATCGCATTAAAACCTGTTTTAAATAATTTTTACATTAATGCGATTACTAAATAAATTAATAACTTTCAACAAAAGTGTCAAAAAGTGGGTAAAAAACGCAAACAAAAAAATAAAAAAATTTTTTTTTCAAATCGCCTTAAAACCAGTTTTAAATAATTTTTACATTAATGCGATTACTAAATAAATTAATAACTTTCAACAAAAGTGTCAAAAAGTGGGTAAAAGACGCAAAAAAAAAATAAAATTTTTTTTTTTTCAAATCGCCTTAAAACCTGTTTTAAATAATTTTTACATTAATGCGATTACTAAATAAATTAATAACTTTCAACAAAATTGTCAAAAAGTCGGTAAAAAACGCAAAAAAAAATAAAATTTTTGTTTTTTTCAAATCGCCTTAAAACCAGTTTTAAATAATTTTTACATTAATGCGATTACTATATAAATTAATAACTTTCAACAAAAGTGTCAAAAAGTGGGTAAAAAACGCAAAAAAAAAATAAATATTTTTTTTTTCAAATCGCCTTAAAACCAGTTTTAAATAATTTTTACATTAATGCGATTACTAAATAAATTAATAACTTTCAACAAAAGTGTCAAAAAGTGGGTAAAAAACGCAAAAAAAATAAAATTTTTGTTTTTTTCAAATCGCCTTAAAACCAGTTTTAAATAATTTTTACATTAATGCGATTACTAAATAAATTAATAACTATCAACAAAAGTGTCAAAAAGTGGGTAAAAGACGCAAAAAAAAAATAAAATTTTTTTTTTTCAAATCGCCTTAAAACCTGTTTTAAATAATTTTTACATTAATACGATTACTAAATAAATTAATAACTTTCAACAAAAGTGTCAAAAAGTGGGTAAAAAACGCAAAAAAAATAAAATTTTTTTTTTTTTTTCAAATCGCCTTAAAACCAGTTTTAAATAATTTTTACATTAATGCGATTACTAAATAAATTAATAACTTTCAACAAAAGTGTCAAAAAGTGGGTAAAAGACGCAAAAAAAAAATAAAATTTTTTTTTTTCAAATCGCCTTAAAACCTGTTTTAAATAATTTTTACATTAATGCGATTACTAAATAAATTAATAACTTTCAACAAAAGTGTCAAAAAGTGGGTAAAAAACGCAAAAAAAAATAAAATTTTTTTTTTCAAATCGCCTTAAAACCAGTTTTAAATAATTTTCACATTAATGCGATTACTAATTAAATTAATAACTTTCAACAAAAGTGTCAAAAAGTGGGTAAAAGACGCAAAAAAAAAATAAAATTTTTTTTTTTCAAATCGCATTAAAACCTGTTTTAAATAATTTTTACATTAGTGCGATTACTAAATAAATTAATAACTTTCAACAAAAGTGTCAAAAAGTGGGTAAAAAACGCAAACAAAAAAATAAAAAAAAAAATTTTTTCAAATCGCCTTAAAACCAGTTTTAAATAATTTTTACATTAATGCGATTACTAAATAAATTAATAACTTTCAACAAAAGTGTCAAAAAGTGGGTAAAAAACGCAAAAAAAAATAAAATTTTTTTTTTTCAAATCGCCTTAAAACCTGTTTTAAATAATTTTTACATTAATGCGATTACTAAATAAATTAATAACTTTCAACAAAAGTGTCAAAAAGTGGGTAAAAGACGCAAAAAAAAATAAAAATTTTTTTTTTCAAATCGCCTTAAAACCTGTTTTAAATAATTTTTACATTAATGCGATTACTAAATAAATTAATAACTTTCAACAAAAGTGTCAAAAAGTGGGTAAAAGACGCAAAAAAAAAATAAAATTTTTTTTTTTCAAATCGCCTTAAAACCTGTTTTAAATAATTTTTACATTAATGCGATTACTAAATAAATTAATAACTTTCAACAAAAGTGTCAAAAAGTGGGTAAAAAACGCAAAAAAAAATAAAAATTTTTTTTTTTCAAATCGCCTAAAACCAGTTTTAAATAATTTTTACATTAATGCGATTACTAAATAAATTAATAACTTTCAACAAAAGTGTCAAAAAGTGGGTAAAAAACGCAAAAAAAAAATAAATTTTTTTTTTTTCAAATCGCCTTAAAACCTGTTTTAAATAATTTTTACATTAATGCGATTACTAAATAAATTAATAACTTTCAACAAAAGTGTCAAAAAGTGGGTAAAAGACGCAAAAAAAAAATAAAATTTTTTTTTTCAAATCGCCTTAAAACCTGTTTTAAATAATTTTTACATTAATGCGATTACTAAATAAATTAATAACTTTCAACAAAAGTGTCAAAAAGTGGGTAAAAGACGCAAAAAAAAAATAAAATTTTTTTCTTTTCAAATCGCCTTAAAACCTGTTTTAAATAATTTTTACATTAATGCGATTACTAAATAAATTAATAACTTTCAACAAAAGTGTCAAAAAGTGGGTAAAAAACGCAAAAAAAAATAAAAAATTTTTTTTTTCAAATCGCCTTAAAACCAGTTTTAAATAATTTTTACATTAATGCGATTACTAAATAAATTAATAACTTTCAACAAAAGTGTCAAAAAGTGGGTAAAAAACGCAAAAAAAAAATAAAATTTTTTTTTTTTCAAATCGCCTTAAAACCTGTTTTAAATAATTTTTACATTAATGCGATTACTAAATAAATTAATAACTTTCAACAAAATTGTCAAAAAGTGGGTAAAAAACGCAAAAAAAAATAAAATTTTTGTTTTTTTCAAATCGCCTTAAAACCAGTTTTAAATAATTTTTACATTAATGCGATTACTATATAAATTAATAACTTTCAACAAAAGTGTCAAAAAGTGGGTAAAAAACGCAAAAAAAAAATAAATATTTTTTTTTTTCAAATCACCTTAAAACCAGTTTTAAATAATTTTTACATTAATGCGATTACTAAATAAATTAATAACTTTCAACAAAAGTGTCAAAAAAAAATATTTTTTTTTCAAATCGCCTTAAAACCAGTCTTAAATAATTTTTACATTAATGCGATTACTAAATAAATTAATAACTTTCAACAAAATTGTCGAAAAGTGGTTAAAAGACGCAAAAAAAAAATAAAATTTTTTTTTTCAAATCGCCTTAAAACCAGTTTTAAATAATTTTCACATTAATGCGATTACTAATTAAATTAATTACTTTCAACAAAAGTGTCAAAAAGTGGGTAAAAGACGCAAAAAAAAAATAAAATTTTTTTTTTTCAAATCGCATTAAAACCTGTTTTAAATAATTTTTACATTAGTGCGATTACTAAATAAATTAATAACTTTCAACAAAAGTGTCAAAAAGTGGGTAAAAAACGCAAACAAAAAAATAAAAAAATTTTTTTTTCAAATCGCCTTAAAACCAGTTTTAAATAATTTTTACATTAATGCGATTACTAAATAAATTAATAACTTTCAACAAAATTGTCAAAAAGTGGGTAAAAAACGCAAAAAAAAATAAAATTTTTGTTTTTTTCAAATCGCCTTAAAACCAGTTTTAAATAATTTTTACATTAATGCGATTACTATATAAATTAATAACTTTCAACAAAAGTGTCAAAAAGTGGGTAAAAAACGCAAAAAAAAAATAAATATTTTTTTTTTTCAAATCACCTTAAAACCAGTTTTAAATAATTTTTACATTAATGCGATTACTAAATAAATTAATAACTTTCAACAAAAGTGTCAAAAAAAATATTTTTTTTTCAAATCGCCTTAAAACCAGTCTTAAATAATTTTTACATTAATGCGATTACTAAATAAATTAATAACTTTCAACAAAATTGTCGAAAAGTGGTTAAAAGACGCAAAAAAAAAATAAAATTTTTTTTTTCAAATCGCCTTAAAACCAGTTTTAAATAATTTTCACATTAATGCGATTACTAATTAAATTAATTACTTTCAACAAAAGTGTCAAAAAGTGGGTAAAAGACGCAAAAAAAAAATAAAATTTTTTTTTTTCAAATCGCATTAAAACCTGTTTTAAATAATTTTTACATTAGTGCGATTACTAAATAAATTAATAACTTTCAACAAAAGTGTCAAAAAGTGGGTAAAAAACGCAAAAAAAAATTTTTTTTCAAATCGCCCTAAAACCAGTTTTAAATAATTTTTACATTAATGCGATTACTAAACAAATTAATAACTTTCAACGAAAGTGTCAAAAAGTGGGTAAAAAACGCAAAAAAAAATTAAAAATATATTTTTTTTTTTCAAAAAAAAAAAAAACAGTTTTAAATAATTTTTACATTAATGCGATTACTAAATAAATTAATAACTTTCAACTATTTTAATTTAAAATTAATGACATTTAACAAAAATGTCAAAAAGTGGGTAAAAAACGCAAAAAAAAAATTTCGTGTGTGGTGGTGTGCGCGTTTTTGACGTGTTTTTTAGACGCTTTTTTCGATGTTTTTCACATCTCCGCACTACAAGTATAATTTTGACTTTCTTTTGCTTTTGTATTTTCCTTTTATGGACTTGCAAATTCAGCAAACTGCGTCTGCTAACATGATTATCAATTACTCGTATCTCTGAATTTTATTTTTGTTGACTCACCAAAAGCGTCTTATATCTACCTACCACATAGCTTGCGTCTCCCCAGCCCAAATGAATGGCAACGAACACCGCCATCATCAGCAGAAAATATTCCAACTTCGTCGGCACATCATCATCACGAACCTGCCGTCCTAATGGAGTGGTTCAAATCGAGAAAAAAAACTCGTTTTGTGACTTATTTGTTTCGGCCACGTCCCAGAGATATGATTCAATTTTCCCAATCGCACAAACCAGCCGGGAGAAGTCAGTTCACTGCGGTCAAGGATGCACTACACTATATGGTCACCACAAAACGTTCAATATTAAGTGACAATTACTGACGCCGCCCCCACAAAAATATGCAACTATATAAAATTATTGCAAATATCCTTTGAAAGTCATAATAGTCAGGTACACACCCGTATCAGTGGAATTTTCATTTCCTCTCCTGAGTCCTGATGAGGGAAAAAAGTTCGAAAAACAATTTTGTCCACTTCTATCCAGATGTACAATGGATCTTTCCAATAACCAAGGGCAACTGCGGTCAACCGGAAGAGTCTGCAGATAAATATTGTTGCATTCTCAACCTGAACTAATAAGCTATTTGATTTAGTTCCATATTGTGTGCTGGTGCACGTTTCGGAAATTTTCATTTCATTTTCATCGACAACGACGACGACTAGAGCGATGCGATGATGATAGCTGGAACTGAAGAGCAATGGAATTGCAATTGGAAATTGCAGTTGACCGGTTAGTATACTGATGGTGGTGGTCGGAAGCAGCAAAAAGAAAACAAGAACATTTTTGCCCCAAAAATTTGCCGAGAAAACTTTGAAAAGCCACACGAAGAGAGTGAGGGTCGACGGGTGGCGTCGGCAACGCATCCGTTGACCAAGCCATTTGAGAACGTTTTTGGAATAATTTCCTTCAAAGTTTCCGTTTTACTTGGCCGAGTGATTGTAAATTTTAATGCCTGCTCCTTCGAAGAAGTTCTATCCTTACAATGTCTTGTGGAATTTTCTTTAAGGACTGTGTGGATATACCGATGACGGTTATATGAAAATGCAGACTCAGTTGAAAATTTATTCCAGGTTCACGGTTGTGTTAGTCTCACACACAGGTATCTGCCGGTCTTCTTATGTTTGAGTTACATTGCGTCTGGAGAATCGTCAGTCTCTTATGAAAGACGAGGAAGTTTGACAGGAGCCTTTGAGAGGTTATAAGTGAAAGTTGGTTTGACTGTGTGCTTCGGTTCAACGGCACCAGATGTCCTTACAATGCTTAGATTGAATAAAAAAAAACGGACTTTGGATCTAGTCCTGAGTCTAAATTTGTAATATGGGTACATAGTCAATTCGTTTAGTCCTGAGCGATTGGAATGAGTCTAGTTTTGAGGAAAGTTAGTTAAGATCGTTGTGTGCTTAATTGTTTTTGTCTGATCCTAGGTAGATGTGACTCAACCGTTAAGGAGGCTTAAAGTTGCCCATATCTTCTCAGTGTGAGAGGGAGGCAGGACATTTTTAATTTGTAGCAGATGAGATTGCTTTCAAGTTTCGCATGCTGTGGTTGTGCCCCATTTGATGTATGTTGATGATTCTGTAGGTATTGCATATAAGAGCGTACCGAAATGCTGCTTTCAAAATTTAGCTTTGCAAACTTTTCTCTCTTTAGTCTCTTCAAAATTGGTTTATGGTACCTTAAAAGTCAAGGCGTAGTTCATCAGCTGTTGTTATTGTTATCTTATCTATTTTTGTTTTCTCTGGTGGCTCTCTGTGGAAAATATTTTCTATCATTGCCTTGTTCCAGTTAAAAGGACATTTAATAGGAGGTATGTTTATATGCCATAAGCTACAGATTCTCAAAGTGGCACACTTTCAATTTTATGCTGTAACCAGTGTTTCCACTTAATCCGGAGCAGAATTCCGGGCAAAAATGGAATATGGTAATATAGTTTAACTAAAAATATAAATCAAAAATTATGTTATATTAAATGTTGGTATGCAGTTTCTTAATTTTTTTAAACTAATGTTAAATCTAATAAAACAAAAAATAAACAAAGAATATATTGAAACGCTTTGCATCACAACGTTTTGCAGAAAAAGGAGCTTCCAATCTAATTCAGTCTTCCAAAACATTGCTGAATGTATAGGTACATATTAATAAAAAAAAAATTACATTTATAAATTATTTATCAAAAAATTCTTCACCTTCATCGTTCTCGGAATCGATTGAATTATAATTTGTATATACCTTGTTTGTATGAGTTCATAAGGAATAAGGCTATCGTAGCAACACAAATTAGGTGGGAGGTTAATTCTAATCATACGAATTCCTATATAAATCTTGCATACCATACTCACTTGCCACTTGAATTCAGTCTTGTTTGAATGCACACAACCAGTCGTTGTTGGTGGGAGCACTCGAGACTGCCGCGATTAGCCGCTGTATTCTAGGATTATTCACAATAAATTGAGTTCTGTATGAAATTGTGAGCATGTTCGTTAAGTATGGCCGAGTATCATTCAAATTATAGAAATCTATCCTTAATATCTAGTCATAGAAAAACATTATTTTTCAGGTCAGAAACGGTTTTTTCGGAGCGACTATTTATCGTAATTAGAGCGACTATTTATCGTAATTAATATTCAAAATCGTCCTACCCCGCGCTATGTCTCTGGCCACACAAACCTCCATGTATGTACACCAATATCCAAGATAAACTCAATTCAAATCGACCCCATCCAGGGGAATTCTTATAATTTGATAGTACACATTTCATAATCAATCGGATGTTGAGGTTAAATCCGCACCCTTATCGGATGTTTCGTCTGAGAGCAAACAAATCAATTCGGTAAAGCAAACAACACAGCTCCAGACTAATTTAATCGAATTCTTATGATTGGGCGTAACCCCGACAGATGCGCTTATCCCTTTATGTGCCCGGGATAAGGGCGCGACACCATTGGATCGCACGACAAATTATTATTTACCCGGAAAGTTAATACCCGGTCCCAGCAATAAACGGGATGAATTTCAAATTTCAAAAACGCTTTTATTGAATTTTGTAAGTCAGCTTGTTTTCGAGGGAGGGCATTTTTTGTCTGATACGGCTTTCTAGTTAAAATTGGAACTTTGAATGGGGCAGTATTACAGTGGTTTAGTAAGTTTTAAAGTTGGACCTTTCTTAGTTTGAATGGGGAAAAAATTGTGACATAACCATCAGTAAAGATATCATGTAGCTTCTTTCAGGGGCAGCTTTTTACCCACTTTGTGCGAGTGATATCTGAGATGACACTCACCCCTAAGAAAACCTACTAGCCATCTATTGTTATACCTTCTCAGGCTCAGGGAATCTCTTGATTTATTGGGGAAGGATTGTATAATTTTTAGCTTTCTTAGCACAACTTTTGATTGTTCATCTGTCACAAATTTATGGCCGCTACGTACCTTTTCTATGGCCACTACTATCCTCGCAGTGCACACGCAGCTGCAAATACTCGACTATAGCTGTTACTACACCGATCCCATTCGTGACATTCAAGTCACACTCTCGTCGTGGTTGGAAAACCATGTATACCCGAATGAAAGTCTCATTCGGGGAGACGTGTCTACGTGTGATTTGTACCAATCTTGTGTACCATATAAGACTCCTGTTTTGGAAAGTGACTTCGGTCTCTGTTCTTAATTTTGGCGGATGAATCCCTTTTTGGGATTCGGCCTTAAATCAGCAGTGTCAGCAATCTCCACTGACCTGCTTTCCCTCCCCCTCCCGTCCTAGAACCACGCTGTCGTTGGGCCGCTAAGAAACCACGCCGTCGTTGGGCCACTTGCCTCTCCCCTTGAACCACGCTGTCGTTGGGCCGCTAAGGAACTACGCCGTCGTTGGGCCACTTGCCCCTCCCCTGGACCACGCCGTTATTGGGCCACATAGTTTTGCTTAGATTGTATCAAAATTTTGCTAAGAAGATACATAGTATATTAGAGTATATGAAAACATTGTAATAATAGTATTGAGTAAAGTACTGCCAATAAAGAGTACCTCTTAGCCAAAGTTTGGTGTTTCTTTGGGTAAACCTTGGATCCGGCGAGCGGAACCCGGCCTGAGAAAAAGCACATCACACACTGAACTGCCGCTATAGCAAAAAAAGGTTTTGGGCTGGTGAAAGACAGGGCCTTGTCAACTGTTGAAATTTCGGAGTGAGTTTTCTTTATCTCTGATGCTAGTTGTTTTGGATTATTGTGCGAAGTTTGTTCAATTATTAATTCTTGCCTTAATATATTTATTTCATCTTAAAAAAAAAATAATTGGCGGAACAGGTCCGTATGGACCCAAGCCTAGCTTCTCACAACCATTCGTCTTGTGTGAGTTTTTATTTTTGACGAATGGAATGGAAGGGATCTACAATTTTATGCCGAGTCCAAACGGCCAATTGAGAAGCTCTTTCATGACAGTTATACTCTCGGATGTTTGTCAGACGTTCGCGAGAGGTGGCGCAGCGAAAAAAACCTTAAGTTGAAATTTCGGTTTTTCTCGGGATTCGAACCTGGGACCCCTCGCTTAGTAGTCCAACACACTAACCGCTAAGCCACTGCGCTTACACCTTTCATTTCATCTTATAATTGTTAAATATATTATTCTATCACCCTATTATAAGTACTAGATTCAGTATGTACTAATCTTTGGCAATATATTTGTCTCATTCTTTTGTAGTGACTCTTCTGCTAATGTCAATGTTAAACTAAAAAAATGTGGAGTTAGAGGTTAACTTGCATCGAGAGCGGTTGCCCCTTTTTTCATTTTCCTTCGTCGATTGTTCTAAATTTGGTCCTTCTTGAGCCGGATTATATATATATATTAAATCAGTCCAAAGATAAAAGTGTTGAAAGCTAAACGTTCCGTGGTAAAAGGCAGCATAACGCGAATTGCAAATTTCGTATCTTCTATCACAGAAAATGTGAGCAGCATCGAGTGCCAATTGAGGTTGGAGAGACTGGAGATTGCTTAGCTACAATATCAGGATATTCAAGAGGCAATGCTGGAAAAACTGGACGACCCCGAAGGTTTCATAGACGACACCGACTTTGCAGATTGTGAAACCGAATACTTCGAGTTGAAGGCAAAACTACTGGCTAGAATTAAAAGCCCATCGTTGGAGACAGATGAATTACATAGGAGTCTCAAGCAATTGGCGGATCAACATACAGAACTCATGGGCAAGATGTCATTAAACTCAGCACGTGTGGATCAGAAGCTGCCAAATATTGTCATTAAGGCATTCACAGGTGACCTCAGTGATTGGATCATATTTCACGATCTATTTGTAAGTAGTGTTCATAATAACCCTAATGTGACGCTATCACAAAACTTTCAAAGCATACTTTGATTTCTGACAGTACTTATTTGATAGCATGGGAGAAATTGACGACCAGGTATAACAAAAAAGGACTTATTGCGTCATCTTTAGTTAAAAGTTTGTTATCGCTTCCATCTGTTTCTAATGTAACCAATTTAAGGAAGTTGACAGGCCAAGCGGATGAGTTGGTGCGTGGTTTAAAATCACTAGGACCAGAAGCTGAAGGTCGGGATGTGATCCTAATCCATCTAATCAGCTCCAAATTGGATAGTGATACTCTGCAAAAGTGGGCAGATTCTACTCATGGGGTGGACTTTCCTAATATAGATACATTTTTTAGTTTTCTTGAACAACGTTATGACTCAATCGAACTTTGTCATGATACACCAAAAGTTAAATCGAATTCTAAGCCCAATTTCTTGAAAAATTACCATATAAGTGCTGAAAGGTATGGCTGCACCAAATGCAAACAGCAGCATGAGCTTACACATTGCCCTCAATTTCTGGCTCGGAACAACGACGATCGTTCGTCAAAGAAAGTGAAGTCTGCTTTGATTGTCTTCGATCCGGACATAAGTCAGTAAAATGTAACTCGAAGTTTCGATGCAGACAATGCAATGGAAGGCATCATACACTTGTTCATCCACCACCGAGTCATCGTCTTCTGATAACCAAGCCAGCCTAGCATCTACTAGCCAGGGAATTTTTTTTTACCACAACCATGTTTCATTTCCCACTCCTAATAACCAAGCCAATATGCCATCTACTATAAACGGAATTTCTTCTTATCGCTATAGTCTTTCGTTACCCACTTCTAACAATTTATTGCCAACTGCTCTCGTATTGGTTCTTGACTCACTCGGACATTTGCAAGACTGTCGAATTCTTTTGGACAGCGGATCTCAGGCATCCTTTATTTCTGAATCGTGTGTTCGCAGGCTAGGACTCACTCGTCATTCTGCATGTTTGGTTGACTATGGCGATTCATTCTCAGGAGCTCTCCGTCGTTTGCTTAGTAATGAACGACGGTTTGAGAAAAACCCTGACCTACAAAGAAAATACTGCGCATTTATGTCGGAGTACATAAACCTAGGCCATATGAAGGAAGTAGAAATCCAAGATATCAGTAAGCCGACGACAGCTGTGTATTATCTTCCACACCACCTAGTGTTTAAGGAAGATAGTACAACCACGAAAATGAGAGTTGTTTTTGATGGCTCTTATAAGTCTGGTGCAAAGCCTTCTCTTAACGAAACATTAGATATTGGTCCTCCTACACAGCGAGATCTATTTTCAGTTCTTCTGCGTTTTCGGCGACATAGGTATACAATATCCGGGGATATTGAAAAAAATTCTCCGGCAAATATGGGTTGCCAAAAAACATGTCGATTTACAAAGGATCTTATGGAGAACAACGTCCTCTGAATCAATTCGACATTATCGTCTTTTAACCGTTACATACGGAACATCCTGTTCCGTATGCACTAAACGTCAAATTCTATCAGGCACATCTCGAGTATTCTTCCAGTAGCTTCAGGAGTCCCCCAAGGTTCCATACTCGGTCCTCTCCTCTTCAATGTTTTTCTCCATGACTTCCCTTCACAATTTCAAACTTCAAACTCAATCCTATACGCAGACGACACCATAATCCTTGACTCTCACGAAAGACCTCATAGGGCACTTAGTGGCATTAAAAAACACCTAGAGGTAATACTCCCATACTATAAAACTTAGGTCATCAAGATTAACGCCTCCAAATGTGAACTTATCTGTTTTAGAAATGCTTCTACGAAAGGGCAACACCTCGCTGTTAGAGAAAGCAAGCAACTTACTCTTACCTTGGAAGGAAACACATTGGTCAGAAAACCTCTCATAAAATACCTCGGTCTTTTTTTACATGAAAGATGGAAAATGAATGAGTAAGGCAGCCAGTGCAAAACTAAAAGTTCTCCTGAATTCCTCTGAAGTAGAATCTAAAACTAAACTTCTAATTTTTAAAACACTCATTCGTCCAATACTGGTCTATGGCTTCGCTTTATGGTTCCAAATTTCCCCGACAGTAGCTCACGAGTTGCAACGTTTTGAAAGATCTATAATAAGAAAATGCATGATGAAATTTAGGAGACCATCAGGCAAATGGTTTAGAAACAAGGTCATGTATGAGACTTCTGGTGTTACACCGTTATTATCCTACTTTACAAACCTAGCAAAATCAAGGCTCCCCAAACTTAGACATCACCCTAACAGCATCATCCAAGACATCTATAATGATAGCATTGGTTATTCGATACTTGAAAGATACTACATTTCTCCGATTGGCATCCTCAATGAACGGTCCACACCCCTCTTCGAAATAGATGATGACTGTCATTTCTTATCCAACTTCTACAAGAAAAGCAGTGACCTAACCTATAGAGGTTAAAGCCCCCATTTCTCAAAGGGAAAACTAAAAACCTAAACAATTTCAAATACCACACAAACCAATAACCCACTATAATAAGCTAACTTCGATGTACATAAAGTAAATAATAGTAAATTATAATAAATTCACTTAACTTATTAAGCTATGTAAGATTAGATCATAACACATAATTTCCTATAAATCTATGCTTATCATAGTCCAGAAATGTACATAATTTTATTTTATTCTATTACATTTCTTTCTTTATTTTTTAACCTTTATTATTCTTAAACTTCCTATTCATACTAACCACATTCTCATTATTTCTATCCATACCTCTGCGTTGTAAATGGATTCCCAATATTCACTTTTATCACCTCTATAAATAATAAGTTTACTATAGCATTTGCAAGAACATCACTGTAATTAAATTATCATAAATTCTTCAAGCATCCGTTCTTTAAAACACAAGTTTCCCTGTTCCACCTTTCATGCAATCTGGTATGACTGGTGCACAGTTTATTTCCTTTTGTTATATTTTTGTTACCTAATTTTAAGTCCCACACGAACTGTCATGTTTCTATTGAGCGAACATGTTTATCTTCTTTTAACATTGTGTAGTTTCATTAGTTTTCTCTATCGTCAAATCATGTCGAATTTGAAATCTATCTGTGACAGCCACACCAATTCCAAGTCGGCTTTATAATTTAATTTATGTTAAAAAAAGAAAATGTATATTTAAGTAATAAGTCTCAATAAATCTACATACATACATACACCCCCTCGGATTTTTGACACCTAGCATCATTGCGTTAAAAATAATATTTCAACAGCTATGGCGTTTAAAGCTGAACTGGGATGATATTGTTCCTGATGATATTTTACAAGATTGGTTGAGTATTCGAGCCATTGCTTCAAGGGTTGGAAATACGTCGTCGAATCTGGTATAGTCATGATGTTGAGTACCATGGGTTTTGCGACGCATCATCTCGAGCTTATGCAGCTGTGATTTATTTTCGAAGTATGGCGTCCGATGGATTCTTTGTAATTTCATTAGTTGCTGCAAAAGGTAGAGTATATGAGGGTTGTACGTACAATAAAATTTTTCTTCCGGGCGAAAGTATTCCTGTTCATGACGATACGACGGAACTGAATAATATCAGCAAGCATAAGCCTCTTTATCAAAAATCTCAGATATTAAAACTAAATCCATTCACTGATACTCAGGGACTACTCCGCGTAGGTGGCAGAATCCAGCATTCTTCATTAACTGCTAATACGAAACATCCTATTATTCTGCCTAAAAATCATTCAATTGTGTTTCTCCTTGTACGCTACTACCATGAAAAGTGTAAACCTACATGTAGGAGCTGCGGAATTATTTAGCATTCTGCGACGACAATTTTGGATTTTAGGATGCCGTAATTTGGTTCGCAAGGTTGTTTATGGATGTGTCCTATGTGCTAAACAACCGAAAACTACATGCTCCCAATTAATGGGAAACCTTCCAGAACAGCGTGCGAATTTTGCAATGCCATTTGATCGTGTTGGGGTTGATTTCGCTGGACCAATCACTTTACGATTAGTGCCTGGTCGTCGTCCTACATTTATCAAAGCGTACATTTCGCTTTTTGTATGCTTCGTCACCAAAGCTATACATTTGGAACTCGTGGGTGCCCTATCCACTGATGCATTCTTGACCGCTTTGAGCAGGTTCGTGGCCCAACACGGGAAACCGACAATACTTTTTTCGCAGAGCGGTTGCCCCTTTCTTCATTTTCCTTCGTCGATTGTCTAATCCTCGACATTAGCTAGAAGAGAAGTTGAGCTGACCAAAATTTATACTATCCACTAAGATCCTACTTAAAATCATATTTTACTGTCTCTTATACCTTCGTTACATTCCCCTCAGCCTCCGCTGAAGGATTCATGAGTTCATACCTACAATGACTTCTTGTTGTAAAGACTGTCCCTACCCAGGGGCACTACTTGACATTGAGGACTAATTTAAACAAAACAGTAAAACTGTAGCCACTTTTAGGGGCTAATTTCGCAAAATTATTCAAATTCTCAGATACCTTTAGATATATTTATTTTATTCCGCGATTGAAACTCATAGCTGAATTTTTTATTAGATAGAAATATTTGTGCCCCTCTAAAAGGGGGGTCAACTGCCGCTTTTTTATTGAAAGCATGCTTAATAGATTCTGCCAAAATAAAGATTTCGAAGAGCAAGCTACATTTGCGAACAGTGCCAATTACCACCAGCCTGAGAAAAATAGATTGATATCAAGAATCTACCCCAGCGAGGAACAAAACACATGCCTCGACGTCATCAATGTGACAATAGGGGAAAACTTGCCATTAACATAATTTTGTCACGATAGCAGCGTCAAATCGTATATTCAACATAATCCATCGCAATAAGCGTAATAATACGCATTCATTCAGTGAAACACATATGTAAACGTTTGTGATTTATTGAGGGTCATCAACTACATGTATATATATAGAAAAGGATCAACGCGCTATCGCAAGTTCCTTCTACTACATAATATTATGGCAACACGTACAGTCATTCGCTGAGCATAATCTATAGATATTCCCATGCAGATGTCCTTTGGCGTTCTGCTTTTCTCCCCATTTTTTGCCTTTGAAGAGGTGTTAGTAAGTTATACTGCTGCGATGAATCTATGATTACGGCGACGAAGCAGCAGGAGGACAAAATATAAGTGCAAAAGAAAAATAACAATGAAACGACAGAAACGTACAAATCATGAGATGAATGCTAATTCGCCGCACCGTCAGTAATGTCTTTGAATTGACTTACAATTTGATACACTCAAAACGCGAGTGCGTTCCGGGGGATGACAACTTAGAGAGGCTTTCGCTGGCTTCCCCTGACGTGATATTTTTTTTTTTTTTATCTATTTATTCGTATCGACTTCTGGTGCCGTTTGGTGTGGGTTGACAATGCGGTTTTGCATTTTTTCCCAACGAGACGAAATAATTCAACGAACTCGTCCGAGAAGGACCCTTTTGTCAGTGAAATTAAATCAATTTGCAGCAACGACATGTTCTAATCGAAATAATTGCTTCTCGCCGGTCTATTCATCACATGAGCAGTCGTGCCGTGATGGCAGAGTTAGAAACTCCGCCACCCCGGGGGAACCGTCGCGTGGTGTTAATTAATTTGACTTCCATCAAGAACTGCCTCGCGCATAAGGACACAGTGTCTCGTGCCGATGCGCTTATGTCATCGGCGAGACGAAGGCCCTTAAACTACCGGTCGGGCAGCATACGATTCAGCAAACGATTAGGTTCAAAGCAGCGCTTAGTCCGTGTCCTTTTATCATCGACTGGTCGCCATCAGTGAAGAGTTGTGACGCCACACGTCTGCATAGATTTTTTTTTTTTCCAGTTCGAAGTGAGTTTTTGCAAAGTGCACTTACCGATTTTTGACATCCCTTAATTTACGACGGCAAATAAAAAACTGACTGGGGACAAATGGATGGAGGGATTCTAATAGAAATCGAATGCAGGATTATTTTTCTGCTTTGCAAATTAAGAGCGCCACAGCAGACAATTGATTATAGTGTCCGACGGGCGTTAGAAAGCTCTTGGTATTAATTCGCATCACAGGCGAATGTTAAAACCGCCTTCAGTCTGGTTACGGCCCAAATAGCAGAACGACGGTGTTACCACAGGAGTTTGCTTCATCTTCTTGCTTGCTTTCTCATAGGTTAGGTTAGGTTAGGTTAGTGGGTTGGCAGAACAAGATAAACCTGTACGTGCCACACTTAGATCAATGTAGATCCGTTGCGATGCCCTAGGGGTTTATGACCCCCATACACTGAAAACCTATGAAAAACCTACGGATTGGCTAACCACTCCGTTTTATTTACAAATTTAGGTAGGTCGTTAATCGACCTGTCTGAAAGTTCTTCTAAATCTTCGAAGATGTAGCTACCAAGGATTTTACTTCTTATGTGGCAAAGTGCTGAGTTGTGACAAAGAAAGTGTGGGGTGTCCTCATATACCTCCTCATCACCACAACCTCTGCACAGGTCATCTGTGCTAATTCCCATTTTCTTGATACGGTATTGTGTCCGGTGATAATGCCTACAATTCAGGACAGTGATTTCTTGTTCAATTGTAGCATTTCTTCCGTTTTCTATTTGTTGTAGATTGGCCAAATTTTCTGGTTATGCCACAGGAGTCGAGCATGCTCCATCTTTCATTTGCCGCCATTAGAGTTTCGTTTCCAATCGTCTGTCTGAGATTACAGATGGGAATCATTACTGTGGTGTCGGCCTGGTTTAGTTCAAGGGAAGACCCTTTTCTTGTCAGCTCATCAGCTTTTTCATTTCCAGACACACCTTTGTGCCCGGGAACCCAGCATATTCTTATGTTGTGCTGTGCGCCAAGAACCGGCAGCTCCTCGCGACAGCGACCTACAAGCTTCGATTTTAACTCAATAGCAGAGATCGCTTTTATTGCCCCTTGGCTGTCAATGCGAAAGGTAATAGCTGCATGAGTTATTGCCATCATTGTACTTTAACTTCTCGCCATGTTTTTGGAACGTATCCTAGCTTAAGGCTACTTAGGAATACGTTTTTCAGATGTGACGTTATAAGTTCCTCGCATTTTTGTAGCATCATAGGGAAGATGCCATCGATTCCGGGAGATTTATAAGGTGAGAAAGAATTGATTGTCCAGCTTATCTTTTCCACCGTAACCATTTCCATTGGAGCGTCTCCATCCGTGTAATACTCCAAATCCAGGTCATTAAACCCGCGAGGTTTTCGTGTTTCTTTTCTTATATTGCTTAGCTCACTTGTCCACCATGGTGGGCGTTTCTTGCCTGTTCTTCTTGCTCTTAACGGACATGCCTTTCAAGAGCTTTCCCTAGAATTTTAGCAAGGTCTTTGGTTGCCTAGCTCAAATCCTCAGGTGCAAGTATTGCATTGGTTCGGAGTGTTCTTATTACTATTATACTTCTATATTAAAGAAATCCCAGTTCGTTTTCCTGTGATTTCTATAAGGTTTTGGATGATTCGTAGTGTCTAGTATTAGGAATTCAATGATTTTATGATCAGAGAATGTTTCTGCTTTTAATACTTTCCATTGGTCTATTGTTACTGTATTTGAGTTGCTTACCAGAGTAACGTCAATTACTTTTTGTATATTCCTAATAACAAAAGTCGGCTCTGAGTCTCTATTCGCTACTAGAATATTGTTTTCAATAAGGAATTCAAAACGTGACTCGCCTCTTGAGTTGATGTTTGATCTACCCCTATACAATGGGAGTTATCATCACATCCTATCACCAAAACCCATTTTTCGTCTTTTATATGATTTACCAGTTGCTAAGTGAGTATAGATGGCGGTCCTTCCGTTGCATCGTATGGCATATAGCACTTTGTAAGGATCAGCGTTGGGAGCTCATTTCAACTTGATTTAGCTAAATCATCATATAAATAAAATTGGTGTAGTTCTGTTCGACTAAATCTTAGAAACTGTTCAATATATTCTGATGCATTTTTCACAGGCCTATAGAGGATATCTAGGCCTACAATCTCAACTATATATCTCTATAAATTCCGGAAAAAATGGACAAGAGTAATTTATTTTTTCGTTTCGTTTTGCTTTTTTCTTTGTCACGCTTTCCGTTCGAAAATACTGGGAGCATTTAGGTATAGTAAATACCAGCTTATAGAGGACATCTGCAGGTACAACTTAGGATATCCAATAATTCGATAACTTAAAAGGTTTTTAAATAAAAAGGCAAAATTTGAAACATTTCTACGATTTTCACATGAGTGAGTAGTTATGCAATTCATTCTCAAATCAAACATACTAACTGCGCAAAATTATATTGACATCTATTTTAATCCTATTTTACTCCTGTGACGGGAGAGAGAGACAGACAGAGGCAGTACGCTGTGTGGTTTGCTAAGAAAGAAAAACAAAAGAAATGGCAAATATGTAGGAAAGGTTTGTTTGTCTCTGTTTTGCTTACAAAATAAAGTGTCTAGAAATAAATGTCAAATAGGTATATAGTGATACCAGATCGTGGTATTATTACATTAGGGGATTTATATTAGGAAAATTCCTGGTGATGCACGTCGTACTATTTATAAATGCTATTTGCAATCAAGATGAATTTGCCCGGTGAAGTTTTTAAATAGCAATACAGCCAATGGACTTTTTGCTCATAAAATTGAATTAAAAGTTGGAGTTTCCGTACCAGAATGTGAGTGATTTCGTTACAGAAAAACGTTATAGATGCGTTAATTTTAACTGGGTGTTGTAAAGGAGATACGGTATTTATACCAAGAATACAAATAATTCCCAGCAATTATCAATTTCAGTTTAAACGGATTCGATTTTCTATTAATGTTTGTTCTGCGATGACAATCAATAAGTCACAGGGTCAAACTTTAAGAAAAGTGGGAGTTGAATTCACGGTCAGTTATAGATAATTATGTAGCGTGCTCCAGGGTAAATAATGCAGGAAATATCACTATCTCAGCCGATAGAAACAAAACTTCTAATATAGTATACAAAGAAGCGTTACATTAATAAAAAAGTGACTTAAATACCTATTATAAAATTATTTTCATTCATTTTTATTGTCCAAAGAATATTAAATTGTTGCTGATTAGTCCAACGACCAGGTGCAATGCCATGAAGGCAGAGTGGACTCAGTCTTTGGGATGTTTTTTAATACGGGCTCATGTCCCTCACTATTGCAAACCGCTCCCTCGCGTTATACCTCTGCGATGTCTATGGATGACTTTTCCTTGAGCGATTATCAAAAAAAAAATTGTGTCCCCTTAATTGTTTCCATTAATTGTTCTGAAACCACATTTTTACGGGCGAAGCCGGGCGGGTACAGCTAGTGATTTATAAGTGTTTAAATTTTGATTACGTATCTGTCATCGTAAATCCACACAAAATAAAATCGAACCAACACAAATAAAATCAAACATACCTGTTATTAACGTAATTTTTTGAATGCTTTTTTCGGAGAACATTTCTCCTGGTTGAAAATGCAGAGAGTAAAATGCTTATATCATTTCTGGCTTTTTTGTGATAGATGGAAATGATTCCCAAAGCATTTGAACTCATTTAAACTTTTGATTTGATGTAAGTAATTTTCTTTTTGCACTTTAATAGGTACGATAGGTCTTGAAAGTTGGTCACCTAATGTCAAAGTTGACGTGAATGTCACACTATAACTCTTAAAGTTCGGTGGCGACGCCTTTCGTGATTTATTAATCACTTTGGCTAAATCACGGTGGTGGGAACATGGAATAAGCTTGCATCGGTTAATACCGACACGAATTTTAAACCCTATTTTCCTCAGCAACGGGATGGATTTATGGCTTAACAACACCATTATCTGTACCAGCCTCGTTGTACTCCCCCATTTCAATGACTTCCCAAGCCCTCTCAATCCGGTCTCTCGGAATGTACGGTCCTCATACAGAAAGTCTGGCTTTTGGCCTAGTCAACTGGACTGTTTCTTTTCTGTCGATCAAGTGCAGGTCTGCATTTGGCCAGGGAACGTTGGTTCTAGTGACGAATTCTTTTAGCTATGCGAGAGTGTTGCCGCCTTCACATGGTCTGTCTGCTCCTCCGCCGGACCCGTACGGCCAAGTGGCCCGATGCAAAGTTCGGCGTGTTACTTGTCACACAGCGGAATAGGATCCTTATTCTTGATAATAGCCTCATTAACTTCATCAAGGATCCGAAGCTCAATTAGTCTCCAATGGTCGTTGGATAGTTTCCGTGAAAGATTGCCGTGGTTAATGATCACGATTTGCTGTCCAGCTACGATCACCATTGAAATTCTGGCCTTTTTCCGAGCACTAGGTGTTGGCGGGGATATGGTGTCATTCAATTCGACGTACTTGCAATCGTTTCGGGGTTGGGTTGTGAGTCCGGTCCCGTGCCCATTGCAGGTCTCCCAAGTCTATTCGCGATCGGGGTGCGGGCAAGAGGCCCTTCTTCCTGGTTAGACTCTTAGGAGCCGTGTTGGATCTGGTTGATTCTGTTATGCCCCAAAAACGCATATGTAGGAGTTGCGTCAGTGAAATGGTTTCAACGTGGAATTGTAATAACACAATAACACAATTCCACTGCAGCACAACCACAATTCACTTGGATGGTCCTTGCCGATCTTTGGAGCAGGTGGCCTCATCAACGCCTCTGCATACGTATCCCCTGCAGGAGCAGCTCCCGCCAGTATAAGAGCTCCATTGGCAGCTGTCTCTGCAGGTAGGCACGTGCACGAGCATTGTGCAGTCGTTTCCGTTCTGCGTCGTTAAGTTCGTCCCAGTCTCTAGTGACTAGTCGTTTAATTGTCTTTCTGCTGTTGTTTATTTTGCAGCGTCTTGAGCAGTTTAACAATCTGGGATAGGGTGCGAGCAGGTCTCACTGACATCGAGAGTCAAGTTCTCTGCGCCAGTGCCAGATGCGACGCTTTCTCTGTCCCATACTCCAAGATTGGCGAAAGGGTTGAGTAGAAGAGTTTCATCTTCCTCAGTCAGCTGGTCCGTCCGGGGATCGATGTTAAAAGAGTCTAGAGTGCTCGATCCTTGCACAGTAGTCTCTTTTGTTTTGTTTGTTTGTTTTGTTCATTTTGTTCCCACGCGTAAGGGGGAAGGAAGGTCGTTCTGTTCTCACCCCCTGTATACAGAAAAGGGGAATTGAAATTGAAATTAGAGGTCCCCAGGTATCTAGAGTTCACCGTTAAAAGACACATAACATTGTGCCATACATCCCATGGGCACGGTTGTTTACCAGGGATTATATGGGTTTTATCGAGTTATTCCCCTCTAGATCCGTTATATTCAGTCTAAAGCAGTGGCACCTCGTGTAGGATGTGGTTCTTCACCACGTATAACGGTCTTATACTTTCACGCATAATATCCCAGAAAAATAAAATATTTGCAATTCGTCTACTTCAAGTTTCTCGGAACATGATTTATTCGCAGGCGAGTTTATCTGAGAGCCCCAGGCGATACTCGTTTCGAGAAAATGGTTGAAATTCACCGAAAACCATGTGAATGAACAAAACGCGAACATTTGGATAAAGCTTTAGGAGCGATGAACACTTCATGTGCTTCTTTGTGTATAGCACAACCAAATTAGTGCCCTCTAGTGAGACAACTTGACATTACCCCATAATAAATGTCATAAATTGTGCTTGCCGCAAAATTTAGGGACATTCAGGTAGTTGTAGCAAGAACGTTGGGGTCTAATTTCTATATTACCAATTGACGTGAAACTTTCGTCGCCAAGTTTCTTAAGACTCCGCGTAGACTATATGCTAAGTCGTTTATGGCCACGCCTACTTTTCCAGATCGTTTTTGACCAAAATGTGCGATTTGCGATGTCACGGCCTTCAACTTGTCATTGCTTCAAAAATACTTCATCAATAGAAACAAAGCAAGATATCTCAACGGAACCAACACCTTCTTAAATATTTTAAGCTATCAACAAACTTTCAGCTACATCGACAAACTGAGCTACAGATCAAAATCTAGCCCTGTTTCAATGTGTAAGTTCCTCATTGAAATGCATCTACTGCAATCCCATATTCATACAGTGCATATTATCGACCGAGGTCGATAATTAAAAGGCTGCACATTCTTCTCGGGCAATTTGCCCCATCGCCATATTGGGGCGGAGAAAATTAACCGTTATTATGTCGCCTATCCACCATTTCAATTAACAAGATTAATTTCTTATGACGCCGTCATTGCACGATGGGATGGAAATTCTTGCAGTCACTTCAACTTTCATACATATACACACACACACACACAAAAATGCTCATATCTATATATAGAACGCCAAAAGAAGGCGCTGGCAATACAGAATAATGCCTTTTAATGGCTTAACAAGGGCTTCAATTAAAATAATTTCAGCATTATTCAGAACTGACAGTGGCTACGAGTATACTACTGGGTTCGGGGTGCTGGCAGACATGTAGTAGGATTGTGCCCTGCACCGCCTGAATAATCACTTTGCTATTTATTATCGCCGGAAGGATATTCAAAATGAATGTCCTCGGAGAACAGTTTTGTATAAATCGAGGCGCGCAAAATGAGTAAACTGCGCAAAATATGAATATTATCTTAGACAATGCGATTAACAGTTAGTCTTGCTACGTCTCCATCAGGTGAGGTGTTCTCAACTGTGTAGAGTATTTTATTATCTTCTATATATTATATACTTTACATAAGCTATACACTCATTATAATATAAAAGCATACCGTAACATCTCTCAGAGCGTGAGTAACAGAACAACCGTTGTAAATGCATTTACTCTAAGAATGACACTTGCCATTAGTTTGAGCATATTTGGAGTCAGTCGGTATTTTAACCAGAGACAATACTGAGACCACCAACTCCGACCGATCTCCCGTTACTTAGCCTACAAGCTATATTTTTATGGGGTGGCAAATGCTAAGTGCGCTTGTATTGTTACATAGAAATTCGTATTGACAAATGTCACGTAACTTCTAAAATTCCGGCTCACTAACACACTCCCACTGCATATGCCACTTCCGCTGTGGGCAAAGTTACTGACAGCGTTCATTGAATTTTATCCGTTAAATTTGAAATTATTCGTTACGTTTGGATAATATTTTCTTTCATGGGTAAGTGCACATTTGCTTAAAATATTAATGAAAAATGAACAATGTAGATTGGTTGAAGGAAAATGCAAACATTTTGAGCAAATTTTCTTAAGTTATCTAAGAAAAATTTCCACATGAAATCGAAGTTAATGATATTCAAAAGCAGAAAATACGTAACCATATTTGTCATAATAAGTTTCTTGAATATAGAACATCTCATTTAGCTAGTTTTATTAACCAAAGAAATCAAATTATTCGCCTTTTAACAATATATAATAACTAACCAATGGCATTCAGTAATGTAAAAAGTGGTATTTCCGAATTCTAGCACATTTCCCAACGGTTGTCGAGGTTGGCAGCATTTATTTTTGTATTTTTTGTATGTTTTTGCATGTCACACGGATTCTTAATTGACACAACACCGATAGGAAAACAAAATGGCGAATTTGAAAAAAAAAGTATCATTTGTCTCTGATTTTAACTTCCACTCGAGTAGCACTTGCTACTACATGTATGTAACGCGGTTATCTTAAGTATTTAAAGAATAAATATAATTGAATTATTACCGAACTAACGCGTGTCCGTGTTACAATTATTTGAATATATCAAACTGGATAACTGAATTGGTAAGAACACAGAAATTCCATAGACGTAACCTAGGTGGATATACTCAATCCACGTTATACTGGGAGTGAAAAGTGTCTTTGAAAAGGAATTTTTATTTTATTTATTTATTAAGTAGGTAAACGAAATGGATAGGACGGAGCTGCCCATGTTTCGGTGGTTTGGTGAAGTTAGGTAGTTGTCCCCAACCATAGCCTCCAGATGGTAGTGCCATCAGGTAGGGACTTTCTTGACCATAAAATCCCGAATATACCCTTGTTTTTCAACAAAGACATACTTTTCAACGACGAGCGCCTCAAGTGTACGGATAAAATGATTGAAGCTAATCGATGACTCTATTTACACTTTTGCGGCAAAAAAAGGACCCTTCTGAGGTATCAAATATAAATGCTATTTGAAGTATTCACTCAGCAATAGCACTTCGCTGGTTAAAAAAAAAACTGATGGCTCTTGGAGATTTGCTAGCGGGGAATCGCTGAATTTTAGACCAGGTCAGATTGCTATATACACAAACTGGGTTGGGGACACAGTGCCGGAAATCTGAAATCCCGAAAATCCAAAATCTTGAAAACCCAAAATCCAGAAAATCCAAAATTCCCGAAAATCCGATATTGGCGCAAATTTTTCATTTTATATAATTTTTCGGGATTTCGTTTCCGGCATTCTTTATTTTATTTTGAATGTAAAATAGACAAGTGTTTGTCCATTCCATTTACCGTTTTGCAATACTCAATGTGCATTCAGTTGTGCTGATCATCAGTGTGATAGCTGACCGACTAGATTTTTGTTAGCCATTGAACATCGTAATACAAAGTGAGTTTCACTTTCGGGATTGTGGGTTTACGGGATTTTAGGTTTTCGGGATTTGAGTTTTCGGCATTTTGGATTTATGGGATTTTGGGCTTTCGGGATTACGTTTTTCGGCATTCTGTCCGACTCCGACACAAACTGCTTTGTGTATACTCGTACCTTCATTGTGCAAACTCATACTAAACCTAAAGACAACCGAAAGAACAAATTATAGGTGTATCAGATTAGCTAGAAAGCAGATTTGGTCAAGCTGGATATAACATAATTTCTTTCAGAATAAACTAGCCTTTCAATGCGGTTCGGGCATAGCCTCGTTGACATAAACCTCACCAGATATGTGACCCGCTCAAGTAGAAGTGGACCTCAATGGATTTGGAGTGCAAAGTTGCTGATGGTAAGCGAAGAACTTGAAGGAGATTTATACTCCTTGGTTCACTTGGCGTATATTAAAAAAAAAAATCTTACACAAGCAAGGACCACCACTCTACCTATTCTGTACTGCTGCTTACATCTAGAACGTTTCTAAAACCATACCACCAAACTGCAAACTGTTCAGTAGAGAACAGCTCGAGCTAAAGCTTCGAAAGGTATTTGTACAAGCATGAGCAACTTAACCCATTTATATCCGAATACTTTTTTTCTTCCGTTTATTGTGATTTTTGGATATAATGGTAAGATAAGTTGCTGAAATCGATCTGTGGAGTAAACATTTTTTTTCTTGTGTGGGGAAGTGGAGTTTTGAGGTGTTGCGTAAATGCAACGCTGGGTGTTTGTACGTTTTTTTTTTTTTTATTTTTTTTATAAAAACTTCATTATACATCAATATACAGAAAAAGTAAAAAAAAAATTAATTATTTTAGGTTAGCATGATATTATTCTTGAAAACATTTGTCGTGAAGTGCTATTTTACAATTTCCACATTTTTTTAAAGTCTGACTGTGACAAACGCGACATCTCAGCCTTTTGTCAGATGTTTCCATTATATGATGGCCACCCAAAAGATGTGGATTTTGCTTTGAATGCCGTCCACCACCTTTTGGTGGACAACCATATTTGGTACAAAGAGCTGTAGATACTTGGCGGCGAAACTCCAGTGCATCCAACTTGCTCCCATAACTTCTGGATAATGTCCATGCATTCACAACAGAAACGTCTATCATCCACATTATTATGGGATTATACCATTTTTTTCCACGAGTGGCAATTCTATAATTTGACACGTTGTTATCGAGTTGGTCAACTCCACCCATGTATTTATTATACTGCTTGTTAACATTTGGCTGCGGAACTCCTGACTTTGCTTTCTGAATACTGTTGAACCTTTGTGCTGCACCTATAGGATGCAGCCCGTGCACATTGGAAAGCATTGAAACAGTCTGGTTGTCCTTCCATCGGGTGAGCAATAACTGGTTTTGTTTATCTACAAAAGCCCCGTAGGATCCCCTATCTTTTCTGTTGAATGTCTGCTTGTCTGTCATACTAATGTTCTTCAATCGATTTTCTCTTAAGGTTCCAGTGCCACCGCATTCAAGTTTTGTCAGCTTGTTAGTTAGGTCAGGACTTGTAAAAAAGTTATCGTAAAAATATGAGAATGTTAGGCCAGGATACTCCCGTTTAATAACTTCTGCTAGGCTGAGAACCACGAACTCACCAAGAAAAACTGTGGGATCTCGTTTCTGATTTCTTCCCTGATAAAACTCAAATTGAACGCAATATCCGAGGTGTGTTGCTGCAACCCATACCTTGTATCCAAAACGAACAGGTTTCAAGCGCATAAACTGTTTACAAGAGTTCCTTCCAAAATAGGGAATCATCATCAACTGACAATTGTATTTCAATTGGTGCAAACTTTACAAACATTTTGTTCAAATGATCAGCCATTGGTCTGATTTTGGCCATTTTATCAGTATTATCAATACCATCGTTATCACAAACATGAATATTTAAAAATATATCGTTACATCTCTTTCTGCGCATAGCATTTGAAACCATAGCATTATGACTGTCTTGGCGGTCTTCCCAATACATATTTCTTCTTGGTAGAGGCACGTATCCCGAAAGGATTACTATGCCAAGAAATACATATATTTCTGGTTCTGTAACGTTTATGCTTTGATTTCGTTGAGCTGAATATAAATTGGTGTACTTTTTAATGATACGGATAAAATGCTCATTCATAAACAGTTCAAAAAATTCCAAAAGGTGAGTCTCCGAGTTCAACGATAGATGAGGCAGTAATGCTCCTTTCCAAGGCTTAAATTTGTATAAAAATGAACTAAGATTTAAGTTTTCCTCGTTACCTCTACGCCAACTTTGCGCTATCTTCGGAATGTGTATCTTCTACTATATCCACTTTATTCGCTTTGCAACTAACTTCGGCTTCTGCTAATAGCTGGTTTGGATTCATCCTATTGGGATCAGCACATTCCTCTTCACCAGAATCTTCATCTGTAATAGCGCCATCAGTGGGGGTTAACAAAAAAATAGTATCCGCAACTTCATTTTCTGATTCAAGAGCATCCAGAATCTCAGCCAATGTCAACGTGTTTCCCCTAAGCCAAAATAAAAATAACGTAGTTTTTTGTATGTACTTAGACCCAGTGTTGCGTTTGCGCAACACCGGCATTTAGGTGTTGTCAATTATCAACAAGTTCATGAAATGAAGTCTATTTCTTTTGCATCACAGAAATAATATATAAACAAACAAAGTTCATCAAACTTATTGAAATCGAAGCATACAATTCCACTTACCGGTAATTTCTATTCATTGTTAATTTTGTTTTCTGAAAAATAATATTCGCATCCAACTTCTTCTCTCTAAAATACAACTGCAATGAATACTGGTAAAGAACACACTGCGACACTATGAGGTGACTAACGCACAAACAGAAACGACGCAAAAATTTTCCGTAGAACAATCGGTACAGACGGAAAAAATCGTGTTGTGACTTGCTGTTTGGTGTTGCGTAAACGCAACGCTGGCTATAAATGGGTTAAAAAAGACAACATTTTCTGTATAAAAAAAAACAGACTGTGATTCTACACTTCAGTAAAGTTGGGTTGGTGTTTCTTTCACTTTAAACTTGAAAGCTTATCAACATTAGCTCTCAAAATTTGTATGCAACCATTTTTAGACGAATAACTAGACTTTGTTTTCAAATTTGAAACTCAGAGATCGGCCATCTGGGAATCGTTAAAGCTATGATGAGAGGCACAGAGAACTCCACAGAAAACCGTTGACACTCCCGGCTAGGGCAAAAGAGATGCAATAGATCCCAGGAGGAGTGTAGAAGAGCCATATTGAGAAACTGCCAAAGTGGCGCACGAAAAAAAACTTTCAAAACTAATGGATCTATTTCACACAACGGTAAGAGCTGGTATTTCATAAATAGTCACATACATTCCCTCACCCATTCTGACCACCTCCTCTCCATCGTGTAAGCCGCAGAAAGTTTCCCTTCATAGACCGCAATTTTTTCTAAAATTTGTCCCTTGCTGTGCACTATATTGGCTATCCCGTTTTACCCAAAACTAATCCTTCGACTCTTCGTTACAAACAGATAAAAAAATCCATCGCCATCCACCACATCATTAGCATACCTGGCATGTTTCTATTAATTAAGGTCCCATCATTTTAAGCTCCAACTTCCTGTAAAGGTACCTTCCCATTTGCCTATACCCGTTAAATTGAACCCCATTAATCCTTTTTACCCCGAAAAAAGACGAAGCCAGAAAGGAGAAAAATGTAAGCAAAGAAGATGTTAATAACGACAAGCCAAGTAATTTATGTAATACCTCCATTTGGTCCTCTTCATTAGGCAGCATGATTTCATCTCCAAAACGCACTCATCTCACAAGGATAAAACGTTAAACACAAAATTACCATAATCCTGTCTGACAAACTGTTCCAAAGGACGAAAAACATCAAAAACCCTCGCCAAAAAAAAAACGAAGAGAAATGCAAAAGACGAAAATAAAAATAAAAATAGATCCCTAACCCAAGACACACGCACCTGCAAAAACAGCCCACCTAACATGAATTATTCACCCAATCTCCTGTATGCCTTCCTCTCTCCTACAACAGGAAAAAACCATTGCAAAAAAGAAGAAGAAAAAACTACAACTTCCAGGCGAAAATGCAGACTCTGGCACAGATCACTGTGACAGGACAAGAATTATCTGCAAAAGACGAACGAACACACACTATCATGACAGAAATTCAAATTGGAATAGATATGCCAACAGAAAAAAAAAACTACAGTCAACCCAATTCGCAATGGGAAAATAGAAAAAGGAAACACTCAAAATGGAGAAATTGTGATCATTTATCAAAGGACAATGTCATAATGCTACTCTCTTCTCCAAACGAATTATTTACCTTGCCTAGGAACGCAAAAATAAAGAAAAAAAATCACCAGCGAAAAGAAAATTTGCATTCCTCCTTTGTTGAGGATGAGGACATCTACGTGTGCAAGCATTCCCTGAGTACACACTGCGAAAAATAGAAAATAATATCCCGGCCAATGTGGCAAATATGTCCCAAAAGTGTCAGCTAACTTTTGTGACGAAACAGGGGTTTTTTTTTCTGCTGCACGTAATCTTGAATGTCCTTCTAAAATTTCATTTTCCACAGAAAGGACTTTCCCCGGTGGCTTTGATTTTAAAGAAATTTTCAAGTCATTACGAATTCGGGCAGCAATTTCGACTCGAAAAACCGCTAGATAATTCGATAAAGTCGCGCAGAGTGGTGTTAGCGGTGATGGTGACGGCACTGGAGCCATGCAGTATAAAAAGGTTAAAATAAGTCCCATGAGATTACCAACATCAATCAGGATGATATTTCAAGTAACGATTAGCGATGCAAATTAAATGTCCTTCCTTGTGAGTTAAGGTCTATCATCCTCCCTCTTACTGGTGGAATAATTAATGCTTTACAATTATTAATCCCAGCGCTGCGCTACTGGGGAGGTGAATCCACCCCCATTCGGGGCTCATCGGGACAATAATTCGATTCCAGTCAGTCATTTTATACGGTGTACTTAAGAATTCTTTGGGATAAGTCAATTTTGCTGTGTGCTTACTGCTTACCCCATTCGAATGAAGATTGACTTGTGAGATTAACCGAGACGAGTGAGTAAGAGAGAGAGAGATAGATATATATAGATAGAGAGAGAGAGAGAGAGAGAGACAGCGGTAGACGTAATTTTCAGTTGAACATCAATCGCTTTTTTTCTGGTGTAACCCTCTTCCGTTGAGTTGTTCTGAAAGAGCACTACAGGTGTCGCTTATCGGCTTTTGATGAAACCTTTCCCTATAGTGAGAAAGAAAACCTCCGCCGACAAGAATCAAATGTGATACGAAAAGTTGCACCTTTAGAAAGACGAGAAAACTTCAGCACTTGCAATTGAAGGAAACGCCTTCTAAAGTGTTGCACCCCAAGGCAATGCGGCTAATGAATATGTGAGGACCCCTACTATACACACAGTTGGCAGACTAATTTAATTACCATCAACAGCAGAGTAAGTCCGAGTCCAAAGACTAGACTGGACTACGTGGTGTTCTTTGGTATACCTTTGTCAAACACATCAACATTCCCATCACATATGCTACTGCAGTATGCTGCATAGGAGAATTCTTTCTTAGCTGTAGGGTATGATGGAGAGAGTGATAAAAAAAACGACCATCTGCGGACACTGTATAGATTTAATTAGTTCAAGCTATTAGTCGGTCTAACTGAAAGTGACGGCTTTGCTAATCAAATCAAAAAACGAAATTGTTCATGTTCGTATACCAAATTGGCAAACAATTGGAAGACAATTTAGGCAGGAAAGGCTTTTACCTACCGCGCAAACAACTTAATATACGGGTATATACAAAATGCAACTATGCTGTCAAATTAAAACAGTGTAACTGCAGGGTATAATTCAGAGGCGAACAAACAAACCTTTGTTAAGTTAGGAAAAAGAAGGGAGGATGGTCATGGTCCTACTCCTCTGTGATGCTTATGATAATAATGATGAGTTGACTCACAGGAGATGGCGAAATCTTTGTTCCCATTAAGTCGGGAGCGAATTGAATTTATTAAAAATTCCTTATCCGTTTCATAGCTTAAGAAAGACATGCACCTGGTAGACGCTGGCAGTTGATACGCTTTCTGTACATTATCAAAGTTTTATGATTCTTTGCACAAACACCGAGAATAGTATCATCACTTAAAAACTTGCTTCTCCCTTCTCCCCTCTCAGCTGTATGACATCATCAACACCATTCATTACATAAAAGAGATTACATTTTTAAAGTGAAAACTTCTTTAGGCGCGTTGGGCATTTTTGAGATGGGAAAAAACCATTGAACTCGCGACACCAGTGTTCGCGTTGCCAACCACTTTTGATCTTGAAAAAAAAAGATGCCTTATTCAATAATATAAAAATATTTTTTTTTTGTGTAAAGTGGAACAATAAATCAAAAACTAAACACAAATATAAAAAAATAAATAAAAACAATTTTTATTAATACAACAAACAGCTTTCAAATTAGTTTCCAATTTCATTCCACTTACGTGGACGCTGGAATTATTTTTAAAATAATGACTGATCGAGGTTCGGAAAATGGACAGAGTTTGAAGGTGGAAACATATTCCTTAAGACCAAGGTTACGTATTATTTTTTTTTTCAACTAAGGATTTTTCATGCATTTTAGGCATTATTTCATTGGCATCAAAAGGCATCCTTTTTTGGGTCAAATATTTTTTATTTGTTTGGACATTCATTTTCTTTAAAAATAATTTCAGCTTCCACGTAAGTGGAATGAAATTAGAAACAAATTTGAAAGCTGTCCATTTTATTATATTTGTGTTTAGTTATTGATTCAAAAGTGGAACTTTACCCAAAAACAATTATTTTAGGCATTATTTTATTGTAAAAGGCATCGTGTTTTTTTAAAGGCATTTTTTCGTTAAAAGCTATTGGTAACGCTGCCGCCAGCTCAGACAACGTTCCCCATTTTAGCTAACATAAACCTATAGTATCAGTTTTGGAATACAATGATACTTAATAATGATGATAATAATGATGATGATAGAAGAGTTGTTGAAATTGTGGATGAAAATTCATAAGTTTCATTGGCATTCGTTTCAAAGAAATTTTTTTTTCAATTTTTTCATGTAAAATAATATGCATTATTTTTCAAGAACAATAGAGCATTAAATGAAAATGAAAATTGTAATATAATTTTTGTAGTAATGAATTAAAAAACACTTCATTTAAAAATATTTAATACACAATAAAATATTTCCTGACGACTCAAAAAATACACACGTAGGTAATTGTTCATGTTTTCACTTCCGTCGGAACTCCCATACTCTGGGACTAAAGAGTGCCACTGTTTTTTTTTATGAAATATCGAATCACCATTTTTACAGCCCGGAACTGGATTGATCTACTCAGAGAAGAGCGCCAAACTTCTTTCTGCAATAGTTGGTGCAATGTGGCCTGGCCCTCAGGGCTCTAATGCACCTACTTGTGAAACTACGAATCACAATATCTATCATCCCCCGAGTGATTATGACATCGACCCGCGTGTGTACTCCTTGAATATTGAATCATAAAATAAATTAATTAAATTAATAGTAATGCGTTGACAATTACTTACAGTTGGAATTTCTCAACACTTTTTAGACTTCTGCTGATTTGCGAACTCCACCCATGCATTCTGAAGCCCCTTCCAAAGTAACCACATAACCGATCTCCGCTCACACTTTGGTAGGACTGGTTTGTGCGGTAGCTGATATGAAATTTGTAAAATATCAGTTGAAAATTTAATTCCTCTTAATACGTGAATATCACAATTTATCACGAGATAAGACAGCTGACAGAACTAAACAAGAAGAACATTTTTTGTTGTACGTAAGCCGTTAAGTCGCCAATCACGAAATAAGCTTCTATATCTGCAACCTTTTCAAAGCAGCTTACCTAGCCCGATCCCATATATAATGGATTTCAGCTAGAGTTTATCTTCAACTTTCCGATAAAAGTTTTTCCACCCAATGGTCTTTACTCTAAAAAAAAACAGCCTACCTATGACTTGTGAGTATCCCCACTAAAAACACGAGGAGTTTTTCACAAAAGACCGGAAAGCGACGCACTAAATTTCGAATTCGACAGTCAAACGAAAGAGAGGGACACAGAAAACAAGGATACAAAAGTCTGAAAGCCTCATTATTAATATTGCAATTGCCCAAAGTCTATACACGTTCTCATTAAATTTGCAAAATAACGAGTAACGAGCAGTTCGTCTGTTGGATGGAAACAGATCAGAGAATTTCAACCAGCAAGTACTGATAAATATGTCAAATCTTAAAAATCAAATGGGCACAAAAACAAAATCTGCGAAAATAAAGAAAATTCAGCGGCCGAAAGTTCTCCCAGAACGTTTTATATGTGTTCCAAAAAAGTAGGCTATATATTTATTTGCGATATGGATTGGTTGTCTAGGTAGCTCGAAGTGTATCCATGTACTTTGAAATATATTTTCAGCGGGTTTTGCTCAAATTTTTGAGTTTGACAGATTTTAAGTGCGTCGCTCGGGAAAGTACGCAAAAAGACCTATTGCCTCGAAAACTATTTCGAACAGAGATGTCGCACCGTAGGACTTTGGCAGAAAGGTCGTTGAAATCCAATAAAATATATGCGAAAGATTCACCCAAAATTGGGTTTTCGAATTCTCAACTTAATTCCGAAACTATCTCACCCTTCGGAAGGCTAAACTAGATAATCTTCGAAATGCTAACCCCACCAAAAGGTTGATTGCGTGAAAAGCTAGTCCTAATCAATCAAGCGGATACGTGATATGGAAAACGGCTGCTGGATAAATTACATTCCACATTTACTTTCAATGGTGTACCTTTGTGCTACCCAAACAGGTCGTCATCCCTTCCCAAGCGAGGAGTTCCACTGCGGAATTTAAATCCAACCCACGTACCTAATTGAATTGAATTTCACTTCCACCAGTTTAATCATTTGAAATCCATAAAGTCCACATGTATGACAGATATAAAAGTGCTAGGCCAAAAATGATAAAACCGATGACACGTCGACGCAAAAAAATGAAACAAAAGTTGCATATATGTAGGTGCTCCCTACCCTTCCTGGGCAATTTGCGTTAATGGAAAGCATTTTAGCATATTACAACCATAAAACATAAACCGAATCGATCCGCATAAAAATTTACTTCGAATAAATTAAAGTTACATCGGTCGAAGCACAAAACCAGTGATAAAATGTCGAGGTCAATAAAAAGTTCCAATATCCCTAAAAGGGGAATAAAGCGTTCCGTCGTGTTGTAGGGTCACTGTGTTGTCGGCCAATGTGCATCTGGGAATCCCTCTATTAGGACTTGCCGGACAGTCACAATAAACGACGCAATTTAGATTATTACATTTTGCTCATGTTAAAGAGTCGAGTTGAGTCACAGCTCTACCTGCGAGACTGCTACTGCTTTAATTCACCACAAAACAGTTTCACCCGCTGCACATAATTAAACCAAGTGAATAAATTAAGAAGAGAAACAAAAACTTTTCACGGTACCTCGGTCACATTTCAAATGTGAGGTGGTTGAGGAGTATATATGGTGATGTTCCCTCTTGCCATATTAAACCAGAATCCTGGCTCCGATCATACCCGCGAATGTTAACGCATGCGAATACATTCGGTTTGGTTTTTTTTTTTTCTTTTTATTGTTTTGTGATTGTTGTGTTGCTTTGCGGCAAAAATGAGAGGACCAAACGACGTGCAAATGAAAAATGATGTCCTTGCTCCGTGGTTGGTTAGCGCACTGGTGCTCGGTTTGCTTGCGCGATGCACATGGGGATATTACTTGTATTCTTTCAATATTCACACATATATTAGCTGGGGGATTATGCCACATGGCAACGTGTGTATATTTTATTCTGTTTAAAAATAACGTTTCAACATGCGGATTGGGTACACCAGCTACATTGGAGACACAGGAAGGAGTGTGGGACTGCTTCTTTAGAAATTGGGCATTGGGAAATTCAGGCAGTCGGTGAAGGACTTATAGGAACCATTTTTATATAAATTATATGAGCAATCAAGTGAAGAGTAGCACTGTTGTCAGTTGTTGGTTTTCAGACCTAACGGGGGCAATTTTGTAATAGGCCTTACTTAGAAACGGCCAAATTTTGGTGGTACTTAGATCAATCACAAAGAATAATGAAGCCAGAGAAAAAAATTCGTCATACATCTGTTAGGGCTTACAGGTAACATATTCACATCAGTTCCGCCGAAGTTGTTATACTCGAAACGTTTATCCACCACAAGAATGGGCTTACTTTAGCAGTGTTATTAAGGCCGGAAAAAACTCTGAGAACCAAAGCCAGATAGCTTCTTAGTAACCTACTTAACTGTCTCTCATCCCGATTCGTGAAGGTATGGAACGTTTCCATTTAAAATCTGTTTTGTGGATTTGAACACGCATGCCGCGAAAATAGCTCACCGAATTCATATGAACTTCTCAGCATAACGTAGGGATTAATATTGGGCAGGTTATAGTTTTTATTCTATTGCAATCGGCCGGCTCATTCAGAGGTTACGGGATTTTAAATTTGCTAAAAAATAAGCTGACAGGCTTATAAGGCTACTTCGGGTTAGCGCAAGCTCAACAGCAAATATTTTTATCTGATTGGTCATCGTGTATCCGTTTGTAAAAGTTAACTGTTTAAATCCATTGGTATTGTTAATTTGTAGAATGTCTTTGGTCTCATTTCACTGGCAATAGCTCCGTTGAATATTTTAATCTTAAAAGGGTGACGCGCTGTCATTTAACTTCTTGAAATTTCTCTGAGAGCAATTGTACGAAACTGTTTGCCATATGAAAAATCGTTATGAGCTGGTTGACTGCTGCGGCTCCAGAACAATTTTAGAAATACCTCCGATAGATTGATGGAGTTTAACTATGCACGGTTGTGATCACAACTATATGCCACATGCAGAATAACTTCCATGAATAAAAATAGATAACAGGAATTTATTCTGCTCTATTTCCAAATGCAGACACGTTTTATTAAGCAGCACTTTTCCTGACTTTCGCTTAAGTCCTGAATCTTTCACGACTTGCTACTTGACTCTCGCTCCTGTTGCTGTTTTCAATCGCCAGTCGTTTCCAATATCAAATTTTGTAGTCAGTTGGGATATTGCTGTGGCTTCAGAGCAGCTTTAGAAACACATTTGTTAGATTGATAGAGTTTAACTGTACCCGGTCGTGACTATGACTACGAGACTGATGCTGAATAACTCCCATGGCATCAATTTACGCTAGATTTACGTGCAAGAGCAAATGTTGAAATGATCTACTTCAGAATACGTAAACTTAAGATCAGATGTGATATCCCTAACAATCCTCTTATTAATCAATTAAATATTGAATATCACATACTCCATTGATACTAACTAACGCAATATTCAACTTTTTGTTAATTTAGTTGCATTAATTACCATAAATGTGTGTCAATTTGATATTATCTATTTATTTACTCAAGTGTTTCTCCATTGTCAATTAATATATGTTTATTTGTTTTTTTTTTATATATTTATTTACTTATTTATTCATTTATTTATTTAATTATCTATTTAATTAATTATTTATTTTATTTATGTACTATTATTCGCGTATATTTTTTTTCCGTTAATTTGAGGCTTTTAATCTTTACTTTTTTCAAAAACAATTTTTTATTTTTTTTTTATTTTTGTCACTTGTAAACCTCTCCAGTAGAAAGACATAAATTTGGCATAATATCATATTTAAATTATTGGAGACTACTGAGTCTATAAGGACCGAACCGACTTAGGTAGCTTTTTGATTGAGCTTGAACTACACTGCTGAATTGGTTAGCTCTCTTCGAACCGTTGTACTCTCGGATATTTGTCAGATGCTCAGGTGTAATTTGATAGTTAAACCTTAAACCCCGCGCACCATTCAAAAGCCAAACATATTCTGCAGGACCCAATTTTTTTCATTCCATATTCCGCTAACAAAAACCACACCAGCAAAGGACACCGATCCTCGATGTAGACATATGCTATAGTGGGACTGGTGGAAAAACACAAAATCAAATTAAGGAAGAGGAAATGCAAATACACGTGTAAAGGATATTGAAGGGAAATTTCATCGTCATCCTTGATTATCGTTCTGCTAGTCGTGTTTCAGTTGTTGAAACGTCCGACTAGGTACCGGTACCAGTACCGCACTCGTTTCCACACTTTCCACACCAGAATTCACTTCAGTTTTTGTGTCCGCATTCCCCCCCCTCATCCTTTCTTGTTCTTCTTCTCCAAATACATCTCTGTATAAATGTATACATATACAATTATACATGTTATGTACAGGAAGGACTACGACGATGACGATGAGGTAATTAATTCAAGGACTCGTCTGTTTTAAACGACTTAGAAGGGATTACAATTAAATAGAAGAGCTTGTATCTTTCTCTCTATATCGTTCAGTGGGTGGAACGGCTATATATGTACGTATTCTGGTCCGGGTGTCGACAATAGAATATACGATGTCGGTTGCAAAAAAGAGAACCCGAAAGTAGTGCTTCCGCATCAGGAACTTTGGATGGTCGTCTTGTTCTCCACTCTGCAATTGTCATTTCGATTGTTTCCCAACTAAGTGGGGGCGGCGGCAGGGCGAACGGATATGGATAACAAAAAAGTGCATAGCGCTCCCAAAATAAAGGATTCCCGTTTGATTTTGAGAATCTAAATGTAAATTTAGATGAAAATTAGTTTAAGCGAGAGTGGGAATTGTCTCGGGTTCGATATATTTTATATTGGGTCGATGGCGAATTGGAGAACTACACCGCACAGTCAATTAGCACGATGACGTTCGCAAGCACCTTCTGTATTTCCGCCACTCGTCGTAGGGAACTGCAAACAGTAGTGTCTATGTTAATTAGGCGAAAGGGCCAAATATTCACAGCCAAAGAAAGTAGGTCCCGAATTGGATGAATTTCGGTATTTCCTCTGTTTAGCTGGTATTCCACTATAGGACGCTAATGTTATGCAGGATCAATAACTAAATTATGCGCAACACAATTTACTTGTATGATGCTGCTAGTGGACTGTAAATGTTTTTAGAAGAAATAATAAATAAGAAACACGTTGTATTTATTTAACTGATTTTATTCTTATTCGTTTACGATTTATTGAAACGACACGTCTGTATCCTACAGTCGTCGTTGATTGAATCCTCTCGATGAGAATTCCGATGGGTAGCGCACGATCGGTTGCTCATACACCGATAAGTGTTTAAAAAAGTGTGTGTCTTGCTTCGACATCTGTTTCGTTGTTCTTAGATGCCGAAACGTGACCAAAGCAAGCGAAAAATAAACTATATGTACTAGGCTTCGAAATAAGTTGTGTTTTGAGTCCTGGGACAATGTTTATAACTGTAGTGACGTATCGAATGCATATTTTAATTTCTTAACCACTCTTAAAAGTCACATTGCTAGCTGCAGTTTTCTGACCACAAGAAAATCTATGTATAAACTTAAACCTTGGCTAACAAATTATTTATTAAATAAAGTAACAACTAAAAATAAACTTAGAGTAAAGTGCAAAAAGAACCCTAGCAATGTATTTCACAAAATGAAATATAAGAAGACTTGTGCTGATTTGAAAAAGGAAATACCAATTTGCCGGGACTCTTATTACCGTGCTCAATTTTGTTCAGCTAGAGGGAATCTTAAGAAAGAGTGGAAAGTTGTAAAAACCATTCTCAACAAAAAATCGTCCATTCAAAAAACTATTGTTCTACGTTTTAGTAATAAGGAAATAGCAAATAAACGTGAAATCGCTGACGCTTTTAATAGACATTTTTCAAGTATCGGACTTAATTTACATAGTGGACAAACTCAAAATCTATGTTCTCAATGTTCTGCTATTGGTGATGTAAACTCTGGGCACTGTAGAAGTATTGTTTTTGACTCTATAACTCCCTGAGAGATTTTAAGTGTGATTGGCAGCTTGAATAACTCAAATTCATTTGGTGTCGATGGTATTTCTAATGTTGTCCTTAAAAATATTGCTTGTTTCATTATGGATGTATTGGCTGATGTTTTCAATCGTAGTGTTTTTTCTGGTGTTTTTCCTGACGGTCTAAAATGTGCAGATGTTATTCCCTTGTTTAAAAAAGGCTCTCCAACTGAAATAGGAAATTATAGGCCGATTTCTCTCCTGCCAAGCATAAGTAAAGTTTTCGAAAAACTTATAAAAATTAGGTTATTAAACTTTTTAGACAAGACGATGTTCTTTCATCCTTCTCAATTTGGATTTCAAAAGGGAAAATCAACCGAGGACGCACTTTTAGACTTCTGCTCTCAGATAATAGGTAACCTTGACAAAAGAAAATGTACAGCTGCGTTATTCATTGATATAACCAAAGCCTTCGACATGGTCGACCATAAAATTCTGCTAAGTAAACTGGAAAGTGCAGGTGTGCGTGGTTTTATGCTTAATTGGCTTAATTCATATCTGAATAATAGATCACAGAGAGTAAAGTTGAATGAGACGAGAAGTGACGCGCAATTGATCAGGCTTGGGGTACCACAAGGTTCAGTCTTGGGTCCCATTTTATTTTTAATCTATATCAACTCACTCTTCCACCTCAATCTAAGAGGCTCACCTACTGCCTTTGCTGACGATGTTGGGTTATCGTATGGCGTAAACAGTCCCTTAGATCTTATCTCTGATATAAACTGTGATGTACATACTCTAAGACAATGGTTCGCTGAACACAAACTTGTAATAAGTCCTAAGACTAAATTAATGTTCTTTAATTTATCTGGTTCTATTAATCTAAAACCGGATGTATACTTTCATGCACCGAATTGCAAAAAATTTAAATTATATCAATGTAAATGTGCAACTAGTGTGCTTGGTCAATTATTTTGTACTAGTGAAAATTGTAGTGATGATTGTTTTTTGATGGAGAATGTAGACGAATTTAAGTACCTAGGACTCCTATTTGACTCTAATATGAAATTTTCATCCCACGCTATTGCATTGAAGAAGTACTTTATCTCCACACTTAGGCATTTCTATTACCTTCGTAATATATGTTCAAGTAAGCTCCTAACCACAATTTATTATGGACTTTTTAATTCTAAGCTTCAATACGGTACAAATTGCTGGGGAGGTGGCTATCAAAACAAAGTTCAGCCATTGCTAGTCTTGCAAAAGAATGTTGTCCGGAAAATTTGTCGTAAACCTAGTAGGTATCCTACTGTTCCCTTGTTTTGTCAATTAGGGATTCTTCCTGTTCGTCACTTATACTGTTTTAAGGTTCTAAAAGCGTACTTTATGAAGTCTGGTAACCGTAACTTTCGTATAATCTCAAACTATCAATAACTCTCTTAATATGTTACAAATGCCAAACTATCGAACCACCGCATATAGAAATTCACATTCAGTTGTATATAATATTTTGTTTAATGTCCTCCCGTCACATGTCCGTATGTTTTCTAAAGCGCGTAAAAAGTTGGTTGTTTTCTCATGATTATTATAGTTTAAACTCTCTTACTTCAAATATTTTGATCTAACTTTTGCCTCAACTTTTGATGTTATTATTTAGATTACATAAATTCTTGCATCCTTTGTGAAGTGAGAACAAATTGATATCATGTTAAATGAATTAAATCGGCTAAAAATTGTTTTTTTCTATCATTTCTTTTTTTGTTTTGCTTAATACCCCACCCTATATAATTGTTTTGTTCCTTTTGAAGTGGCATTCAACACTATTTGAACTCAATCTGAATAAAATATCGAATGCCACAAGATTTTTTCTTACTTTACTTTGTAATTTCTAACATATTGAATTTTTTATATGGATTTGTATTTCATATTATATTTATAAGTACTTTAAGAGAAATAAATATTATACATGCACGCACACAAGTTATCCATATTCAAAGGAGTATTGAACAACAAGACTAGATTTTTTTAATAATTAATACAGTTGAACTAGTACTTCTTTTATTTTCCTAAACTCGGATAAGTTCCTAAAATGTGTTTGAATAGACGAAGTCCGTCTGCTTTGGGTTCCTCAAAAGCTGTGGACCGACTAGTTTGACCACCAGGATAAGTTTTACGTCTTAGAAAAGATCGTGCCTCATTCGTTGCGTTATAATTCTCCACCGGGTGTGCGAGTACAAGTCGGCACTATGACCTTACATTTGTTTCCAGGCGATTGGTTGGAAAGCCTTAGAAAAGGAAGATTTAGAGTTCTTGTCGAGGCCTTGCTCAAACAAAAACTCAGCACCCAAACACTTCCTAAAGTTGTGTTTTGCCTTGATTCTATAGTTGGCTGCAATGTCGGCTTTTGTACTTCTTCCGTATTAGAGGGGCCAGGCAATTTGCTTTTCTTGGAGCTACTGACCTAAGGTGCTTGTTTTGTTCAACCAAATCTACTCATAGTTTGTGCCACTGCTCAAACAAGACACCACTTCTACCATTGTCTGGAATTCATTCTCTAATCCATCAAAGCGGTCTAAATAAGCGTTCGAACTTCTATACTCAATTTTGAGCAAGTGCAGCCTTTGACTCTGAAAGCCGATAACAAGAGAATTCGAATTCTCTGTGCAGCGAATTTCCACAGAAGCGTATTCATGTTGACTAATTTATATAGATATGACTCTCTGGCGATACAAATCTTATTTTAAAAACTCCCCATCGATGCCATTATGCGCCTTTAAAAATAATAAATGCATAAGAATCCTGTTACCCGGATACGCAGACCAAATCATGCCATCCAATCCCCGCGTGGCATCGGCATACAGCCAGAAGGAGCTCACCTAATGGCGATAAAAGTGACTTTAGCAGTCGCCTTTATGGGCGCTTCATGCAAATTAGGCCATTCACAGAGTTCGTTCTACTGCACTTGGCGCACCCATCTAATTCAATTGAACCCACAAAAAAGGGCTGAGCCGAGCGCACATAGCCACATGTGAGCCAACCGAAAGAAAGAAAAGTCATTAAAAATCTGTACTACACACGGATGGCTCAATGGAATCTGATTAATAGAACCGGCTGGAGTGATATACCACACGTTAGCATAATTCAACGGGCAAAACGATTTGACCCAAAACTATATACCATCCGCAGTGGAGTGGATTGTACCGATAGCCTTCATTCCACTGTCATTCGCATTCGTCGACATCGTCATCGTGGGAAAAGCTTTTTATCAGATTTGAATAAATCTCTAAAGAGAATTGTATTCATCAAATACACTCGCACACATATAGAACACTATGCGATAGTGTGGCCTTTGAGAATTCGTCGGGCGTAAATTTCAATAATACCACTGAGCATAGCACAGCACCCATAAGGGTATCCAAACAACATTAACAATGGACCCAATTTCGAATCGGAAAAAAATAAAATCTGAATCTGAATCTCAATCCTCAAATCTCGAACACTAAGTGAATTCTCTAATAGCAAACAGTGGAAGGAACTAAAGACGTATAGTGACGTGGAACAGATTGAAGAAATGGGGTGGGTTTCGCCCACAGAGTTCCGCCCCCGCATTTAATATGATAACAATGCGAATGGAATTGAATTTCGATGGGCCCTTGAATGGCGCAGTTGCAGATGGAAGGAGCTTTTTTTTTGTCCTCTAGTTGTTTGTTTTTCTATAAATAGTGAAGTCAAGTGAATGGTGAAGTCCATGTGGCTGAATGTGTTTCTGAAAGTGATGTTTAGATCTTGCGGAGGTTTTGTTATTTGGCGAAAATGTCTACTACAATTTGCTGCTGATTGGGGGCTTTCGTCGAAAAAAGCAGGATAAATGACTTTAAAGCTAAACCTAAGACAAAAATAACCAAATTCGATTCGTAGCTACCACAGATGTAGTAAAAAGCCGTCTTGCGACAGTAGTTCTCTTGAATGTTTGTCAGAAAGAGGTACAATCTGTGGATATGTGTGATTTTGATCAACATCTAATACCCAACTGTCCCCCCATCCACCTTAAAAATAATTGCATCTCCGAGAACGTCTTTAAAAGTGCCGGAGTCGAATGGTCGTTTCGTAGGCCACCGAAATCCAACTGTCCCAAGCAATTAGTGAACCACTCAACTATTTTCCCGGCAGTATAATCATTTGTAAACAACCTCATGGCGGTTAGTCCTCCCCATGAGACACTTTCCTTCAAATGCTGGTCATGGTCGATTACAGCCAGTGTATTAAATCCTTTCACAAACATGTTCCATGCAAGAAAAAAACATTACCAACCACTGAGCTGCGCCTTTCACTGGAGTAGGTAGTAGGATTCGCAGCATAAAACCGCGGATTTGCAATCCCAAGATGAACAACTCCAACAAAGGATAAGGAAAAATATTTAATCATGCCCAACTAATGCAATTTATTTGTTTGCACAGAATGCACTTTTCTCCCGCGTTCATATTTTTCCGCCTTTTATGCAATTTCATATCGAGTAATGGCTGAATGAAATAAAAATCCACATGAACACGGATCAGATAAAAAGTTGAATACCATAACCCGCCCATCGCTTTCATTCGCAATTTCGACCCGCACCTAATCACTGGTAGAGAGCAAACAGAAAGGAGTGCACACACATTTTATTCGCTCCTTTGAAGGAAAGAGGAAATTCAATTTCTTCGATCTAGATCGTCTTGGGTAAAAGCGAACAAAAGGATAAACAGGATATCGACTGAATCAAGCAAAAATGAACCTCAAACCATCCACATCATCATCAACATCATGGTGCTGCCACCTTGCATTGTCCTCTGTGTTGGGATAATAATATTCTCGCCATAAGCAATTCGCTTAATTATGGCCAATTAATGCATTGCATTTACCGGTATTGTGTCGTCGATGCCAACGAAGGGAGTTGAACGTTCAATGCACTCTTGGTGGCTACGCTACGGCAGTGAGGGTAGCAATACACACACATCTGTATTGTCGCTTCGAATGTTCTACCTTTTCTGGTTCGTCGATTTTCAAACGCTTTTGGCTATTCACCTGCAATTAGGCAGTTAAACTGTCCGTTTGTGTGGATGCAACCCTTTGAGTGGGGTTCATTAAGTCGATATAGTCAAGTTGGGGTATTCAAACTGGTGAATTACATAAGACATACAATTATGAGGTAGTCAGTCCGTAAAATTTGTGAAAACCCTCAAATTTAAATCTGTATCAGTATTGACAAAAAATTCAGAAGTCACTTGCTGACAAAAATGTGATATACCTAACCACCTGCATTTGGATCTAGATTAAAAGTGGTTATCCTGTACTGGCAGTCTACTCACCACATTCGGGGGAATCGCATTACTTGTGTGCATTGCATATCAATTTTCTTGTTAACGGATGGCATCGACCAGAGATTTTACATACAACAACGACCACAACAATAACAACATTAACAACACCACCAACAACAACAAAAACAAACAACAGCAGATACAACAATAACAACACAAACAACAACAGATTTCTGTTCCTTTCGAGTGCTTTTGTACGAGTGAATAAATCCACCCATCAGCATCTTATACATCAAACCTAAACCCAATTCTGACCAAGCCACCAGTGATAGGTAATTACGTTAAGTCAATGATGTCAATCAGCGTAAGCAAGTAATCGGCAGACTTTTGACTGTAGATCCATATATAGAAGTTTCGAAAAAACGGGCAAAGTACGTATGATGCTACCTATGTAAACAAAAAACCGCTCAAACGCAGCTAGTACAAAATAATTCCCGACGACTCGAACAAAGAAAAAAATCTGGAAAGTGATAAAATCTAACTAAAAGGTTTCACATAGAAAATAGCTGCAGGTCTAAGGACACTTCGATGGCCATGGGGAAAATTTGCTTAAAAATTCAATCATTTCCACACTGCTAACAAATGCCAAATAGGCACCTCCCAACCAACATCAACAACCGACCAAAAGAAAGCAAATAAAACCAACAACAAAAATATCCCTCCTAAACAAACAGCACCACAAAAAAACGTATACCTGCCATCAGCGTCAAGTGTCCTACTCAACGATTCTTTGGCAAGTTTTCTATAACGCTACCCGTTCCACGTGATCAAACTAAATACACCGACCGACCGTCTCTCGCTCTGTGTCAGTCAGAAAAATCTGACCCAAAGAACAGCACGAGCATTCGAATAAATAAAACGAAACAAAAATACATACTCGGATACATTAAGAGATTCGTTACCCAAGGGGATGCCCACGCCGCGCCGGCCGTCATCGTCGTCTTCATCTTCGTCTGTCCGCAACATGTGCTGTGAATGCTGTGATGGATTTTGCATTCTAAAAGATACTCGCTCCAAAACCGAGTTTGGGTCCTACCGAATAAATAAAACAAAACATTTGCATACAATCAGGAGTATTTACTCAATGTCCTGTCAGCCATCAGAGCAAAGCGAAGAGCGGACGTATGTATTTCTAGTTTCTTATTCATTTTCTTGGCTGTCCGTGTGTTAGCTGCCAATGCCAACAAGATTCGATGTGAAGATTGCTTAGATGTACATTTTTAAGGATGTGTGCCCTCACAGGAAAGCTTTTTGTATATTCTACAATGAAGAGTCTACAAAAGGGTTTCTTATTTACTGCAATCGATTGTGACAAAACGGATTTTCGCAAATGTTGTCTAAGTTAAGAGGGGATATAGAGAATGGGACAAAGGAATCTCATCAAGTGGGGAGGGGTACATGATTTAGTACAGTTTAACTGATTTCAGCATGGACAGGATGTGAATGTCATCAGCAGATAGGTAGGTATGAAATGTTAAGTGTGCGATGATAAAACAGACATATTTCATATTTGCGATATCTATCTATACTAAACGAACAAACACAAATAACATTTTAAGGTTTTTGCCACTATGCTACCTCTTGTGAACGTCTGACAAACATGCGAGAGTATTACAGTCATGAAAGAGCTTCCAATCCAGCCTTTTGGACATGGCATAAAATTGTAGCAAAAATGAAAAACTCACACAAAACGAATGGTTGTGAGAAGCTGGGCCTAAGGTCTTTACAAACCGCTGGCAGAATGATAGCTATCTATCTGTCTAAAAATGATCCCAAAAAAAAATAAAAAAATCGAAAATCGAAAACATAAAAATTGCGTCAAAATTAGCAACCGAAATTGTGTACAAAAATGCGTCTCAAAACTTGAATGTCAAAAAATGATTAAAAAACGTTTCTAAAAACCTGTCGAAAGCAAACAAAGTCACGTCCAAAAACCAATGGAAAAATGTTTCCAAAACCGCCTTCGAAAACGCGTCCACAAAAAAACTTAAAAAATGTCAAAAATTTATCAAAAAAACAAAACGAAAGCGCTTTCAACAAGGTCCCCAAACAAGAAAAATTACACGCTTCAAAAAAACTTGTAAAAAATATTTCCAAATACAAGTTAAAAATGAAACAAAAAAAAAAACGCTTCAAAAACTCGTCCAAAACTAACGTCGAAAAATGAGTCAAAAATAGGTATCGAAAATTGTGTAAGATATGCATCCAAGATTAAGACAGACAGTAGTACCTCCTGAAATAGAAGTGTCATCAGATTGGGCTATTGACTATCATTCAGTAAGATTGTTATGAAAATTCCTTAAGGCCTATGAAATAGGTATTCAAATACGAGCTCCAAACATAGATAGTGCTACGAATGTGTACGTCTATACGAGTAGCTCTTGCCATCCATCTTAAAGAGAGCACAGTACAGAGCCGAGTATAGAACCCTGCGGAACCCCATTCGAAATCTAAGCTTTGGAGCATCAGACGAGAAGTTGTAAAGTCGATAAAGTTTACCTTCAAAATTGACCAAACAGCAAGGTTGCCAATGAAATCAAAAAATGTGTCAAAATATTCAGTACGGCTTGCCATTTGATCATGTATCATTTAACGCTTGCGGAAATTATTTAAAAATACAATCGAAATTCCGGCTGTAAATACTCATCGTGAATTTAACCCAAAAGATCGTTTGGATAAGCGACTATATCAAGAGGCGAAAACACTCGAGACCAATATTCATCGACTCGAATCGACTTTTGAATCGACTTTTGAATCGACTCATCGAAAATTGGACCGACGACCGTTTGAAATACTGCCAGCGAATCTGAGGTGGCCTTTTAATTAATATACTATTCCACATACAAAAGCTTTAAAAAGCCAGAGTCAATTATTTCCCATCCGCTGTTGTTTTATTAAAAATTGTTTGTCCCTATCGCATTTTTCTGGCTGCCCTTTACCATATACCTTGGAAAAAAACAAGAGCTTACTTACCTCTAGTCGAATAATTGGCGTTTGCTGAAGATCGTCTTTGACATTCAACAAAGCGTTACGACAGCTTCATTTCTTAAGAAAGTCACTCCGTTTTAAGGCTAATAGGTCAACAGTCTAAAGAAACTCAGTTTATCTGTCCTTTATCCGTTCAAAAACGTTTATTAAGTTGATCAGAACGTGTCATAAGAACATACGAAAATTCAACCAGCTCCATCATTAACGCCTCCCATGCCTTGACAGTCTTTCGTGTCAAATTTTCCACCACCACGACCGTACGACGTTAAATGTCCCAAGTAAAATTTTACCTACCATTACCCATCAAAAGGGAGCCGCAAGTCTTACAAGTGAAAATTATTGCTGATAATTTTTCAGTTTCCTACGTATTGCTCCATCAGTCGCAACTTTCTAAAAATCATCCAAAATCCTTACTGTTCTTGGAATGCCTTTCTGTTTAGTTTTTTTTGAACGGGTAAGAAATTTATATTACTGACAAAAAATGTAGCTGCCAACACGAATACTCCGTCAAATCTGTTGGTGAATTTTATAAAATTTTCGATTTATTTAAAGAGAACCTACACCCGTAGCCACCATTATGCAACTGTAACTGTAATTTATTTTCTAAGCTTATCATGTGTTCCCAACTTTCTTTGTTAAGGAACTTGTCCACCCATCCGACAGGGTATTCCAATTACATGCAACTGTCAGTCAAATGAATAGCATTAAAAAAAGGCTTGTAGTCCCCCTACATAGATGGGGAAAAAAATCTTCTCACCCTGAAACTTCTATGCTGGCTCCAGTTTCACATAGCATTTGATTAACCATCCTGTGGGACTTTAAAAGGCCATGACCGGATCCTAAGCCAGTTCGGTCCCCGCTCCGCATTAAATCAAAATTACGGTTAACCTCCCATCTTCCATCAGAACCAGAAGCAACCATAACCGACCCCCACAACCTACCACCAATCATAGTTGGACTGCTCGGCCATCCTCAACCATTCTGTTGCGATATTAAATTGGCCCATGATATCCACTTGCCAGCATCTATACCGACAGCAGCAGTGCTTCGGTCCCGTTGTACAGTAGTCGGCGGGCATCAGGACCGTTTTCATTTGATTTCCTGTTGCAATTATAGATAGGAATCAAATGCTAAATAAACTGTTTCCCTTTTCAAGTGTCACCGTCACCGTCACCGTCACCGTCACCGTCACTGGCACTGGCACTCACGTCAAATCAGGGTCCCGGACTTAACCGAAAACATTGTCACTGTTGTTGTTTCGGTTGACAGGCGACCATGCTGCACTAAAGGACGTCGTCCAATAGTCTGGTAATGGCTACTACATCTGGCTGGCATCAAGGACACTGAAAAATGAAATAACAAACCAAAACAAACAGAGAAGGGGGTAAAGTGAGTGAAGCAGGCGTCACTGTAACAGCAGGAAGTGTCAGCTGCAGATATATGCTTCGAGTTCATGAGCTCCGGACCGTTTGTTGTGGGCTATTCCGAGCTGAATGGATACGGAGTCTACGGCTATACCACAAGCAGTCTGTATATGTACCGGAGCCTGGTAGCTGGTATTATTTATGCTCTTTATCGGTGCCATCGTTATCGACAAATAGACACGAGTGTTATGTTATGGATGTGTGAATTTTTTTTTTATATTTTTTCCTTTCCGATTTTATAATAGTTCACAAACAAAGTGCGCAGAGGAAGCCTGCTCTTGCCAGTTCCATTTGGAAGCGCGGTTGGACGATGTGCGACGAACGGACTTTCAGAGTGGTATGTAATGGCGATGGCAGCAGCGGTATTCTATCCCGTATCCATCTCTAGCTATGGAGATGCCTCCATTTGCTGTTGGGGGTTAAATGAAAAATGAGCGAAATATATTTTTATCCCCTGTACCTAATTGTAGATACAATTAGCTCAAGAGCAATTTGCTGATAGGAATTGTAGCAGATGAAGATTGATGGTGGGTAGAGAAAAATCGAATTGTGCAATGAAATAGGATTTTGGGGAATTTGCTGTGGTCCATTGTGAAGTATTTTTGATGGAAATCGTCCTAACAGTGGAGTTCCTCGTAGCAAACTTGGCTTTTCAAGACTCCTTGGCTCAATTGTCTAGGGTTGGAACGGACGCTCTTAGTTCGTAGTTGCTACTTTAAGTTGACAGCGATAAACCATTGAAATAGTGGTAAAATTGCAATGGTACCACTAAGAAAAGCTAGAATATAGCTTTTCTTAAATTTTCACTATTTTTACACCACAATTCGAGTAGCAAGGTCCCTCCTACGGAACGCGATGTATCTGCTTACCCAAGTAGAAATTTGTGACCATTATCAAAATTTAATTTAAATTATAGTCACCACACGGTATATTTGACTGCATTTTGTGTCGAAAAAATCATTCCAATAAGATGGTAACTATTTGACATGTTTGTTACCATTTCCCGACTCACAGATACAAATGTCCTTTAATGTAACATATCAAAACACACAAAAACTGTGAGGCTTACATTTAATGTTACCACCTATCAGCTACGCAAATTGACTGCTACTATAATTTGTTGGCGCTCTTTCTGCAAATAATATTCACATACACTACAAAAATATCGGCTGTACGTATACACAGACGAAGTTGGTACAGCATTTATTTTCACGCACACGCCATGCACCTTTTTATGTAGCTATCCATGGATAATTATATGACATTCCACATCAAGCGTAAATTATCTTCAGAGGGGCGCGTAGCAAAAAAAAATCTTGTTTGGTTTTATGAAGAATATCTTAAAAGAGTCGATATATGAAACTTCGAATTCTTCCTACATTATTAAATTTTTATTTTTTAGTTAATGTTCCTCCAAAAGTATTAATTTGGATTTTAAATATTGCATTGAAATTTGTTTGCCATTGCATAAATATTAAATAAACCTTTTAGTTTACTTTTACTACTTTAGACACGCTTTCTGTCTTTTTTCTGTTTGGCGTTTTTTATTTTACCCACATGAACTAGATATAGATCATTGATTCCCATGGCTTACAACAATAGTACGAGATCCAACAGTTGTTGTTAACCATAATGATCTCTATAGATTATGTGGACAAAAGCGCTGATTGTACTAGGAGAGAAATGGAAATGCTTTCTGATTTTCCTAGATAAACTGTGGCAGATTTAATTCGAAACAATTATGAATGAAGTGTGCAAAATAAAATAATGGTGTTAAAAATAAGAGATATCTTATTGCAGCCTAATATCGCTTTTCTTAAATTTTCACTATTTTTACACCAAAATTCGATTATTTACATTACATGAAGCGTTATCAGTATTTTTTAATACTATATATTAACAAACATAAATATGTTACTGAAGTAATTCTAGAAGTACCACAAGCTCTCTACATCGAGTTGGTTTGGTCTAAAAACGTTATATTTATTAAGTTGAACCTTCGTATAACATACCTACATTTAAATATGTCGCTTTTAAGAAAAATTTTTTTAGTGATTCCCAATTCGGTTTCAGAAAAGGTAGATCAACAGAAGACGCTGTTTTAAAACTTTGTGGTGAGCTTCATAATAGCATTAATGAATCAGAGGTAGCTATGTCACTGTTAATCACATTGATATTACTTTTCACATGGTAGATCATGATTTGCTACTCCAAAAACTGTATAGGGCAGGTTTTCGAGGATCTGTTAATGATTGGTTTGCATTTTATCTGAAAGATCGCAAACAAAGGGTTAAGGTTCGGGATAGTTTAAGTTCGGAAAAATGAATAAACATAGGCATCCCGCAAGGTTCTGTTTTGGGCCCTATTCTATTTTTAGTTTTTGTAAATTCACTTTTCATTCAACGTTTTAGAGGCAAAATAACAGCTTTTGCTGATGACACTGCTTTATCATACTCCGATAAAAACCATTTAAATTAATTCATTGCTGTCAATAATGACCTGAAAATTCTGTGCAAATGGTTTTTCAACCATAAACTGATTATTAGTGATAGAACTAAATTTATAATGTTCAACATTCGGGGTTCAATCTGTGAAGATATGGTGTTGACCTATCATTCACCTAGTTATCCCAAATATAGTCTGTCAGTATGCAAGCATTAAATTTGCAAGCCTTCTAACAATTAGAATGCAAACTGTTCTGATGGTTGCTTTAAATTGAACGTGTTGACAATTTTAAGTGTTTTAAGGCAGCCTTTATTGTAGTCAGCATATTTTAAAACTAGTTTGCAATGGTTTATTTAAATCTAAGCTGCAATATGGTTTAACCTGTTGGGGTGGTACTCACTCTAATAACACCCAACCTTTGTTTACTAAACAAAAGCATGCATTCGTATTTAATGCAGAGTGAGCCGCAGAAGTCACAGCTTCGTGTTATTCAGAAACCTTAATGAACTTCCACTTAAGCATCTCTATTTTTATTAAGTTTTGAAAACATTTTTTGATCATTCCGGTTCAAAAAATCCGCTTCCAGATTGTATGGGTCCCATAATTTACGTGTAAATAATCTAAATTTCGTTAATATACCCACCATAAACAAATCACACTTTTTGCTCTTTTATAAGGTCACCGCGCATCGTTTATTCAATAATTTACCCTTAAGTCTAAGATGCTAGAGATGCATAGCAGTTTTCCTAACAAACTTAAAATCAGTACTTTTTTCATATAATTACGAGGAAATAGATTCACTACTAAATGTAATAGTTTGACTTTTTAATAACTCATAACTTTTGTAAGTTCTTTTTCTGTTTGATTGCTTCTTCTTTTTTTGGATTGCACAATTATTGTAACAACAACTAAAAGTCTGCATTGATCCCCATCAATATAAACTCATTTACAAAATGATATTAAATATACGTGCACATTCTCCTCTTGTCTTTTTTGACAATTGAATGTAGCTAACTATTTCATTGATCTTTAAAGCACTTTTTGATATTATCTATTTTTTGGTTTCCTGTTAGTAATATGAAACATATGTTAGCTTTAAGTTCTTACATGAAATATAGAAAAAATATAAATAAAAAAATAAATACAACAAACCCGACTAGCAGTATCATAAGTTAAAGGTGAAAACATTTTAAAATGTTCATAATCGATTTGTTATTATTTTAACCCAACTTTTGCTGAATATTCTCGTACTTTAAAAGTATAAAATCGATAGAAAGAATCATTTAATAAATATTACGATTTAATAACCATAAACGCAAAAAATAAAAAGACATTTCCTCAATATTATGCACATGCACCCTGTGCCCATACCTAAAGAAAGGCACATGGCAGGAAAATGACCGCTTTCTAAGTCTAATTGGGATCAATTAGACTTTGAATTACTAAAATTCGAAACTTCTTTGTTCCTTAAAATACATATATGCGAACTAGATAAATAGAAGAGATAATTTTTTAAATTTAGTTTTACAGCGATTGCAATGCTTTTGAAAGGCCCAGGGAAAACAAAAATAATTTTTAAATAAAACTAAATATTATAAATACTCAATATTTCTTGAGCGCGTGAGTTTTTGGCACTACAACTTATTGATATTTGTGGTAAAACTAATTTTCGTTTTGATATTTTGCACTCGGGTACGAAGAAATGCAATTACTGAATTTACCTAATTACCATTTTTCTGATATTATCTTCGTTTAGGTACATATTTTACCATCCCCAATAAAGTGGAAAGGTTATGTGCGTACATTTCTAATTGGTAAAGTTTTTTTATTTCCCGACCAACTCACAAACACACGAAAACAAATTTTCGGTCACATTTCGGTTACAAGCCATGGCCAAAAATACCATTATGTGTGTTTCCCGAAATAGTAATTTAGAGAGGTCAACGTTCCATCCTGCACTGGAAACAGTGCGAACGTCGATACTCTATACGAACTATTACTGTTACGGTAACATTTCTGAAATGTAGTAACAGGGATGGAACTATAATACCCAAGACACATGTGCAGAATTAGAATACACATGTTTATATGGATATAGGCACACGTAAATTGTGCACTCACCGCAGCACTGCAAAATGTCTCTATTTCTAAATTCGCTGCAAAATCTAAGCGTACCCAACACAAAAGAAAAAGAATTGCAATTTCATGTATTTGGCATCATTGGCTTTTGACATTTGCTGATCGTGTTTGTTTTTGTTTTGGTTGCAAACACATCAGTTGCTTAGTTGGTGAATGACAGTAGCTATATTAGCCGATGCAATGCATGTCAAATAATTTTCTGCACATCTGTTTAACTGCATCCAGAATATCTGCACATGTGTTTTGGGCATAACTATCAGTTTCTACTAGGGTAAGGGCATTTTTATTCCAGTTGTGCAAAAGTGGTGCTCAAACACGGGACTTCTCAAAGCGGATTTCCAACTGTATGTAGATGTAGAGGTATGTTAGTCGATGCCTAAAGCAGTTTGGACTTTTGCAGAATCGACGTTGAGTTAGTCCTATCTAACTAGCTAGGTAACTTGGTTTGCAGAATCCAATTCTCCTGAGCTTTAATGGATTTCATGAATAGAAATCCCGCCGTGGTATTAGCTTGAATTTTTATTACTCATCTTTTCATCATATCAACTGCACACTGCAGCCTCGTATGTAATCCCTCCCAGCACAGCAAAATCTGTGTTCCTTCTGCTAGAGTAAGGCATACACAAAATATTTTCCATTCGGTCAAACAATTCAAGTGTGTGGTGAAAATACCTTAATAAGGTACTTGAAATGGGTGCCATTCGGTGTTAAGCTTGTCTAACTGTTAGTGTTGCAGTTTCTTGAAACAGGTAAGACCCCTTTGCGTAGGCAGGTCAACTTCTGCATTACTTCCCCCTGAAAGTCAGTAAAGACTGACATATTGTCCCCGTTTGACTATGCAGAGACTCCCATTCTCTCTGGTCAGTTAGCCTACATCAATGGCCAGAGATCTCGCTTAGCAATGGGCCTGTTGAAACTACTGTCTCCTCAAGGTAGCTTTTGCTACCTCGAAATCATGGTTAGATGTTCCATGCTTTCCGGTTCTTTGGCTCATATGGGTTTACGGAACCACACAAGTTGTAGGGCTGTTTTCAGTAACATACTCAATTGGGTTACGGTTATATTTTGACAATTATTGTGCAACTCAGGAACCACGTTTACACGTAGCTTGTACTGATTTCATATTAAAACCATTATTTTTATTCGCCTGCTTTTCGAATGATTTAGTTTACATAGGGAAGGATCTGGAACTACTAAACCGATTCTGAAAATTCTTTCAAGACAATAAAGGCCTGTTATATCCCAGTAATGGCATATATGCTTTTTTTTTTTTAAATCCTACTGCAAGGTTTAAAGCATAGTAGCCAAAACCATTTTTTTTTTGGTTTAAATCTTCTTCATTCAACTTGCCATCGTATTTCAAAACCTAAATCAATACGAAAGAGCTTAATACAAATTTATTCAGCAATACTTTTCCGAGTATTTTGAATTACCGTCCACCCTTCTGTTCCGTTCAGTGGCTGAGCTACAATAAATTCAAAGCAATTTCAGTTTTATACTGACTCGAATAAAAGTAAAAACGATGTATATTAATTGCAGCTCCTATTTCAAATCCTTTCGGTTAATGCGTGCTGATGCTGATTCGTTATGGACATTCCTTACCATCTCTAAGGTCTTACAATATTTTCAAAACAGCACCGAAAACCGCTCAGTAGATTCGAACTAATTGAGTTAGATGGAAAGTGAGATCAAAATCGAAACATAATTCTAAGTCAAATCAAACATTATTGCTTCTGCTCACAGGATGCTATTTCTTCCTCGTTTATGCCGACAGATGGATGTATATTTAAGTTGACCTTTGCCTACTTCGCGGTAATGCATTCCCTCGAAATGTTTGAACTTTTGTAGTAGCCTCCAGAAATACCCGTATAGCACTAAAAAGCAAAACACCAACAAGTAGGTACTCATTTTCCGGGGAAACTTTGTGTCCTTCACTCTCATATCGAAATGAGAAAAAAAAAAACTCCCAACGATATGGTCCTAATTTACAAAGAAAAGTTCAACTGCCAACACCAAAGACCCATCCACGTCGCCCTATTTTATCCACTTCATATGGATTTGTCACTTTATATCACCCACCTATATCTGTTAAACTTTAAGCCCATAACTTTAGCAGATTCATTAAATAAGTTTACCCATGCACTGAGCTGACTGCGAAAAAAAGAAAACAGCGGTCCCTTTTCGTTAGGTTGGTTGAGTGCGACTCAGAGAGAGAGGAAAAAAACTCTCATTACCATCGTTTCCAAAAATTCCAATGTTATAACCACCAAAGTGTGAATTTGACGTCCATGAGTGAACAACGTATTTATTTACCACAAACATTCGAAAACACGCAAGAGATGATGGTTTTCCTTGTAGATCTGCCTTTGCATGACTTCTGGATGCCGATGTGTATCTGCAGACTCTGTGTATCTGCAGAGTGATACTTTATGCAGATACGTGCTCGGAGTGATATAATAAGTTTAACTTAGGATATGCCCATGTTTGCCGTTCGCTTTCGACCATTTCCCTTCGTTTGCCAAATGCTCGACTGGATACAGTGGAGAAAGTTACATTTCCTCCCTTACCTACGCTACGCATTTAGGTCACCCAGCGAGACACACGATTCGAAGGATAAACTCTTAATGCGTTTCGTTCTATGAGGTAAAACTTTAGGACGGCTTTCGGGGGGGAATGGTCGGATTTTCGGCTGAGACACACCGAGTTTTGGTCTTTTTAGCTAGCTACTTTCGCTTGTGTTTGCGCGTTTATGGCCAAAGCCGTCTTCGTTGTCAGTGACAATTTGCTGATGACTTTGCTGGTTTCTTTTAGTGTCCGTGGTCCTGGATAAGCCTTCTCATTACACTTGATTGCGTTACGTGCGTTTATTGTGCCTGCTTTATGGATCACGATTGAATGTCAAATAATGGAGTGAATCGTTTACCGCATTGACAAGTTGGGCTTTTATTTGTGACGTGTAGCGACTTGATGATTTGATTTGATGGTTGTGGGTGCTGAAATCTTATTGAGATGAATTAAATGAAGGCCTACTTAATAGGAGTTTATAAATGCATTCTCAAAATTATTAGACTCATTTAAGGAAGCTTTCCTTAGCACAGGGACCGCCCTTTGCACCTCGAACTACTTCGATTGATGTCGCATCGAGGTAAAGTATTATATCGTTTTATATAAAATACACATGAAACTGCATAGAACTACAGAAATCTACACGATTTTTACTGCATCAATACAAAGGCATTCCGGAGCAATACATCAAAAATATTTCTAATGAAACTGATGCACTATTATTGAATCCCATCATTGAGGTTTCCACTGAGTTTGAGTTAATTGTAATAAAAAAATTCTACACTGATGACAATTTAATTGGTTTTGTGGTTTCCAAAGGAGCAGCAACTAAATACAATTCGTCTGTTGCCGATATTGACAAGGTGAGGTCAGTTTTTATCCCTAAAATTGGTTTATCTCTTTTTATTTGTTTTATTTTATTTATTTTATTTTACTTTGGCTGGCTCTGACTCAGCATTAATTTCACAGAATCGTTTTTAAATGTTGTTGCTCATTTTTTAAGTTAAGTTAAGTCACCTCTGATATATTTTTTAAGGATTTTTTTTTTTAAACTTTTTTGATGCGTCTTTCGAAGTCTTTTTAATGCATTGGTTTGTCACGTTTTTGATTGTCAAAAACGCAATTTATTAATACAAATTATACGAGAAACGCTTTGGAAAATACAATAAAAAACTATCAAAAAATTCTAAAAAACTATATAAATAGCTAGTAAAAACACTAATCAAAATGCGGATAAAAATTTAAATTTGTGGCAAACGCTTCGAAAAACATAATTAAAAAAAAGTGTCAAAATACGGATTAAAAATGCACCTAAAGTCGCGCCAAGACTTGCCAAAAAGCGAATAGGAACTGATTCGAAAAAGTATTTAAAATGCATTACAGAAAATTTGAGGCTTTCTGTAATGCTTTTTGGCTAAGAAAACTTGCGTCAAAAATACATTAAAAGGTATTTAAAAAACTGAACAGACATTTAAAAAAAAATAAGAAGGCATTATAGAAAAAGTTCCAGAAAATGTATCGAGAACATTAAGAAAATGCGACCACATTCGTGAATGGACCAAAAGCACTGAAAAGCGCGATAAAAACGAGTTAAAATACGCGTCGAAAAACGTTTGAAAAAAAAAAACTCCTAAAAACGCAAAAACGAACCGAAATCGTTTAAAATTAAAAAAAAAGTAATAAGAACTCAATAGAAACGCCCTAGAAATCACATCAGAAACAAGTAAAAAAAACGCTTCAAAAGACATCAGAAACGGTCAAAAAATGCGCCAGAAGAGGCACCATATTAAATCCAAAAAATATGTTCCTTAACGCATCAATAATATATATAAAAATTGTCATAAAAATCGCACCCAATTAGCGTAAAAAAGGGATTGGGGTCAAAATTATTTTCAAAAAATTCTGATTATCTTAATTCTGCTTTTCAAAAAGCGTGCGCTTTTGAACATTTTCCAAACCTTTTTTATTGTTTGCAAAATGTTGTAAAGCAGAGATGGGAGAATATATTCTTTTTTTAAGTTGTGTTTTTTCCCAATTTGTGTGGCTTCAGGCCAGGAAAGTCTATCGTTGACCAAATATTCACACTGCGGCAGATCCTGGAGAAAACCCGAAGTCCAAATCGATACCCACCACCTTTTTATCGATTTCAAGGTCGCCTATGACAGCATTTATAGAGACGAGCTATACAGAGCAATGTCTAGTTTTGACATCCCTGCCAACTCGTCCGTTTGTGCAGGATGACAATGGAGAATGCACGCTGCTCCATTAAGGTCGGTAAAGAACTTACCGAGACCTTCGATGTCAAAAAAGGATTTAGACAAGGCGATGCGCTGTCATGTGACTTCTTTAACATCGTTCTTGAAAGAATAGTGCAAGACTCAAACGCTAACACCAGAGGCACTATCTTCCAAAAGTCCGTCCACCTACTCGCTTACGCCGACGACATCGACATAATCGGCAGAACGCAACGTGATGTCACTGGCGCGTTCGTGAGCATTGAGACGGAAGCGGCAAAGATGGGTTTGGCGGTCAATGAGGACAAGACAAAGTATATGCTGTCATCAAGAAAGGACACCCAACACCGACGTCTTGGACAAAATGTCACCATAGACAGATATAACTTTGAGATGGTAAAGGACTTTGTCTACCTAGGTTCCGCTATGACTTCAGACAATGACACCAGCGCTGAGGATAAGCGAAGAATAACTCTTGCCAATCGCTGTTTCTTTGGGCTAAGAAAGCAATTGAGTAGCATAGCCCACTCTCGAACAACTAAAGTGACCCTTTATAAGACCTTGATCATCCCAGTTCTACTTAAAGATGCAGAGGCATGGACTCTATCAAAATCGGATGGGGCTACACTTGGTTACTTCGAGAGGAAAATTCTTCGAGTAATTTTCGGTCCCGTCTGCATAGACGGTGAATGGAGGAGGAGATACAACGACGAACTGTACGGGCTGTACAGCGACATCGACTTGGCCAGAAGAGTGAAGGTCCAACGACTGAGGTGGCTGGGTCATGTAGAGCGAATGGACGTCAATGCTGCGGCCCGGAAGATCTTCGAATCCACACCCGACGGACGGCTGGAGACGCTTGTTGGTTGAGGCCCAGGTCCACCCCGGACTGTTGCGCCACCTTAAGGAAGTAAGTAAGTTTTTCTCAATTTTGTTTTATATTTTTAATTTTTAACTCGACTTATTTTCCATTACAATGTGAATTAAATTCGCAGGCATTTTCCAAGTTTCCTTTTTGGCTTGAAAGCAATTTCCATAGCTCCTCTATTTACAAATTGGTTCCAAACAAAAATTGCAATTTTTGTATTTCCCTAAAAATATAGAGATTATTCAAAAATATGCGCACGTCAATTTGCTTAGTACTCCGTGAGGAAAATAAAAACCCGACTCAAATGATTTCAGCATCCGCACTGAGCGGAAGTCTACGAAAATATAGGTAAACACCAATTTGTTCTGAAAGGCGAACAAATTCCCACGTACGACTCTGCCTTTTATTTTATTCGAATTTAAACAATCGTTTTTGCGTGGATAGATAATTTATTTTCAAAAAGAAAGATAAAACGAGTATGCATCCACTGTCAAGACGTAAAAAGCTAGCTGGTCCAACGATCGAAGCAAACACGGTCTTACACGTGAGGGCCTATGCGAGCACATCTGGAGTGCGCACATAAATTCCACATTTCGAATCCACTAAAAGAATATAGCACGCGGGTGGAAAACAGACACAGGGAGACCAAGAGACTGTCAAAAAGTAGTTGTATGAATTTTAAGTGGTTCGGCATTCTTTTTGTTTCCATTTTAGTGCATCTAGACTGTGTAGGGTGCTATTTGGTGTGTTTTCAAATTTGCACAGGAGGTAGAGATTTTACAAAGTTGATGTTCAAAACAAATCATCTGTTGGCTTAGAGAGGCCACTAGCGAAACTTATCGGAGGCTATTGCAACCCATGTTTGCTTCAATATGAAGGGAAAGCAAGTTTAACTCAACAGGTTGCACCCCAGGTCGATCCCTCTCTTCCCATTTAAGCTAAACTTCCACAAGCTGTTTAACACGATTGCATCAGAATCTCTTCCAAGAAATAAGCCGCACAAAAAATCAACCGCAAGGAGTAAGATTCAAAAATCTAGAACTTCCCAACATTATCTAGGGTGCTCCATACACCTTCTTAGAAAAAAAAGAGCGGCAACCTTGCACTCGCATGTTCTCAATTGCCTTTCACTACCACTCCGATAAAATGGTGCATTTTGTGAAAAGAACTCCATACGGAATTTATCTCCATGCACATTGCACCGCCGTCGTCGCGGGCTCGCCCATCCGCAGTAGGACAAAAAAAAATATCTCGAATGCAAACAAAGGATAAAAGTAGCAAATATAAGAACACATTTTCGCAAAATGCTGATGATGATTCTGGTTGTGCATGTAGAAGGAATTTAAGGGTGCCTGTTCAAATTTTCAGGACCAAAAATCCACAATCTCGAGAAGGAGGTCCTTGTCGAATTTTGTGTTCTTCGTTATTCGACGCTAAGCGTAATGCATTTCGTTCTGTAGGTTCGCTCGTTTATTCCTATTTTTTTTGCTACACCCAGCTTGTGTGTATCTGTGTTTGTACAGAGCGAATTTTGCATAGAACATTTACCCATGCAGACGCTATAAATATTATATTTGCGATCAAATGGAGGAGCGCACATCCAGCACATGGTGGTGGCTATAGAAATACACACGCATCCAGCTAGTGGGACTCGATTTGAAGATCCAAGAATAGTGCAATGAAATCACTGCAGCTGTAGATGTTCCATTCCTTCGCCTGCTAGGGGTAGATATTTCGAAAAGGATACGGGTGCGCATTTGTGGATTTTCTCGAGTTTGAAAATTAAGGAAGCACCGACAAAAAAATCAAAGAAATAAATTCTTTGTGTATTCCTTGTCGAAGTTTGCTTTGAATAAAATTAGGAGGCTGCTTAAAAGTTTCCTTTTATCGGTGTGGACTTTTTTTTCCCTGTGCGCTCTGTGGAAAGGGAAGTTTAGAAGTAGGAGCAAAGGAAGTGTTCTCAATCTGAATGTGTGCATGGTGTCATTGAGTAAGCCAGGAGAGATGATTCGACATTTAAATTTAAACATTTTCATCAAAGCGCGAGTGAATCCAACTGTGCGTGTCACAAGGACAGCTTGAAAATGCCAACGGGCAGGAATAAGTAGACCTCAGTGCAAATTGTCAGCTGGGCCATACAATAATGATTTTCCAAATCAAAGTCTATGAATTTGAAATATTTGCTTAAGACCAGATCGCAGAAGGTCAAACATCAGAATATGCTCAGACAGGCAAGCAGGCGCTCAAGGCTCTTGATTCATACAAATCCAACTCTAAGTTCATCTGGAACTGAGAGAAAACTTGTAAGGAGTCCAGTGTCCACAAAGAACGATTCCAAGTTACGAAGAATTCGAAGACAAGGAATGGAGTGATGAGCTCGATCGCAAAGACGCTGAACCCCCTTCAATGGCTCGATACATTTTGTGGCTTGCAAATTTTAAGCCAGACCTGGATTCTTTAGAGCTCCAAATGACACTTTCGAGCATGAAGTCAAATTTCACCTGTTTATTGAGCGACTGTGTAACTTTTATTGGAACCGGTGGCGTATACGTAACATTTTTTTTTATATTTTAATATTTTCTTTACAAATATTATTTTTTTAGTTTTTTCCCAATTTTGGTAAGGATCTTATGAGTTACTCAAGCTTTCTGATACAGGGATACAAGCTCAACGGTTCCGAGCTATCATTATCACGGTGATTTCTGAATTAAATTCAAGGGCCACATGCAGACTAAGAGAGCGGTAAGTAGTCACCTTTTATGGAGGGATAAAGGATGTCCGTGGGATTAGGATCGATAAGAGAATGACGTTGCTTCAGCATCGACCTTTCCTAAAGCTACAAAAGCCAGATGTCTGGCGTCATCTTTTGCTGGCACCTTACAATATCAGGCCCTATTACTGTGCATTAGTTAAATTATACCCCTGATTTTAGTGACAAATCGTCACCGAAATAAAGGCTCTGTAGCAATCTCCATAAGGTATTTTACAGCTTTCGGTACTCCTTTTATCCAGGCCATCCTGCCGCATTTAATGAACGTCGGTGATGGTAACTCCGCCATGAAAAGCACGTTAAACCACTCACCTCATCTCGACGGTCCTCAATAGCAAAGTCAAGGTTAGCCTTTGATGCGGTGAATTTTATGACAATCGGTTAGGGTTTTTGAAAACTAAGAAAACCGCCAGGATTTGCATCTCACTGCTTACAAACCACTACCTTGTTTTGCGCAAAGAGCTTTCTGTTGGGATATCTATTGACATCCCTTCCATATAGCATGGCCATGGCATGACCACTTCCAGTTCTACACCCTCACTGCAACCAGTCGGATTTTGTGTCACCCATTATGGCTTCCTCATTCTGGATTACATGTGTCGCTTTTGACGATTTGTTAAATCACCCATTTGGCCATAAACAAAAACACTTGCAACCCATCCGTCTGACGGTTCAATTTCTTTGATCTGCTGTGCAATTTAAGTGTCACCATTAAAGGATTAAAATTAGTTTCCCCATCCTGCACGCTATCTAGGTATATCGCCAAACTTAACAGTTAACACCAAAGCCCCTGGAGAAATTTAAGAAAGCTGAGCATCATCGTCTTCCTTTAGTCGTGCCGTTCGCTTCATTTCTGCTATGGCACACAGATTCACTTTGGACGTGATCTGTTGCCGGCTGCAACTCATCTTGGCTATGCACAGGCACACGCTGGCTCTTGTGCTCGTCCCCATGCCGGGTGTATAGTAAAGTTTCCCAATTGCTTTCCGCTTTCAGCAGAGTAGTGCGGGCAAACTTTGGCTCCTGGACATACCACCGCACTAAAAATTACACCCAGAAGGACAATTTAACTGGAGTATTTATGTCCAAAGAAAATTTCGCTGCTTGTAACTTTGTTTTGCTGTTTACTTCCGCTTGGCTCGCGCAGACTTGTTCATCTTCTTCCGAGTGCGGATAGGACATCCCTTTTTTTGTTTTTTTTACACAAATACAACATTTTTGGACCGCTGTGATGCGAAAACGACGACGTTGAAAAGGGCTGCCGGCTATATATGGCAATAGCGGGACAGCAGCAATCGTTTATATTATGCAGAAGTCAGCAGTAAATTTTATTGTCAGTCCGTGTCGCGTTAAATTATGTAGCTCGCCAGAATGCAGGATGCTTAAGCTGTATGCCGTCGCCGTTGGTGCGTCCGGGTCTGTCGCTTTTTCTATTCATCTTGGTGTAACGAAATAATTAACAACACTCGAGTAAATTGTCACACACCGAAAGTGAGTACTGCGAGCTGTGAGGCGATGGCGATAGGGCCATGCCAGTGGCAGTGACACTTTTGCTTTTACGACTTTTGCGACGGAGATAACCTTTTTACAGCTCTTGATGCATTAGAGTCGTCTATGAGTGTGTGTGTGTGTGTGTGTGTTGAGTTAAGACATCTAGCAGTGAGTCCTCAGCTGGCGTCTGGGTAATGCCTTTTCGATTCTGATTTTGACTGCTGATGTGTTTTTTAAATTTTGTTCGCGCTGTTCCGGTGTGTCCGGTGTGTTGTATAGTCATGTCGTTCCTGCAGCAGGAAAGGTGTTTCTGAGAAATCTGTTCGTTACATTTTTGAGCAGCTAGCTAAATGGATTTCGAGGTTTTAGTCCAAATACTGATATTATAGGAGGCATCAATGCTTCTATATCTTCGGCCATACAGTGAGCAACGAACGACAGAGCGATTGGGAGGCAAAAAAATTAAAACAAATGAAAATGTGTGGTGGTGGCCACATAAGCTCTGAGCGAAGAGACCCTCTTTAGTCTCACTTAGAGTGTTTAAGTACTTTCTCTGTATGAACGTAATCACACCGTCCGCATATACTGTTGGTCTTATCCCCATGGAGCTCTGTTTTAATAAGGAGTCGATAGGAGTTTCTTAGGGATACACTAATTGTCCTACTTGCAAGCATATTTCAGACCCAATGGGTAACGCCTTATGCAAAATATACACCCTCCAAAAATAGTTTCGGAAACTTGATAAAGAAAATAGGACCTAGAGCAACACTCAACCAAGAAACTTCTGGGGCAATGCAACCCAAAAAGTTTGCAGGCACCTATCAGCCTGAGAAAAATTAGCCCCCGTCTCATGGGTTTCTAACGAAGCATTGTGGACTTACGGAACAGTTGACAAAACTTGGTATACCTGCTAAGACCTCTAGGAAGATTCTGAGATGAGTTCAGTGAAATAGAGGAACATGTACCCACTGGGATCTTGTGGTGCATTAACAGTGTTTCAAATAGGTTGGGTCTGGCCTAAGTAATGTGGTGCAACTAAAGTTTGGTGTACTGACTAACTGCGTGGCGCAACCCAGCAGCAGCACGACCGAGTAGGTTGGTGTACTCGCTAAGGGCACAGCACCATCTATACCAGAACTTTGAGGCGATTGCTAGAAGAATTTAGTACATCCACAAACCATTCCCGATTGTAGCGGCTAAAATTCGTTGTACTGTCTAACGGCCTGGCGCCACCTAAATCAGATGTGTGTCTTCGATAGCTGGAAGCACTAATCCAGTACAACCTCGTCTACCACTTAACTTACGCTAGACCCAACCTTTAGTTGGATTTTTGAGACACTTTATGAGATCCTTTTATGGGATCTTTATAAAAGTAGCTCTGTTCTGTCATAATAGTCTCTCATAGAGAGAATCTCAGCACTCATAAGGAGAGTTATGTTATCCTTTTAAGGCTGGTACGGAGATGATTCGAAGCGAAAAATCCCACACAAAAATGACACGACGAAATCATGAACGAAAAATTTCGCTCTCCTTTTCGTTTTGCAGTACGCAGCTACAGATGTCGGAAAAGTGGATAGTTGTAGAAGATTCCTTGCTACAATTATCCACTCTCTTTTCGCTCACGTTTATTGTCCGGGACGTTATTTGCTTGCGAAAATTTGACATTTGTACTGCAGTGTTACCAGATCTTACAATATGTAGGAAAATTTCAAAAATCTTGGATCCAAAAATAGCCAAACACAAAACGTGCACATTTTTTGCAATTCTGTAGGCACAATTATTCTAATTACATTGCTTTTAAAGACGACAATATTGTATTAAAAAAAACAACACAACACATACTCACAATTGAGAGACTTTTCTAGTTTCCATTTTTCAATGTTAAAATAAGAAACGCTTATGGAAACCAGTTTTAATATTAAATATTTTCGAAATGGGTTTTTATAAATGTGTAAAAATCAATTGCAATGGATGTGCAGTGCAAGAAAAAAAGAGTTTTTTGCGAGCAACTCAATACGCAAAAGAATAAGCAGAATTCGAGTTCAATTCGATTTGGCAGCAGAAATCTGAAATACCCAATCGAAAACTTCATAATTGTTTAGAAAGTTTAAGTTCGAAAAGAGTACGTTCGCAATAGAATTATTCATTTAATAAATTCCAAAGGAGCCTAAAAATCGCTAAACTTTAAAGTGAATAGCGTAAAAGTGCTGGTAACGCTACAACTTGTGTATCAGCTGATGGAACTCTCCACAAATTATTTTCCGCTGCCTTTTCGCAAACGTTTCGCTGTCCATTTGGAAACCACCGGAACATTTCGTTCTGGAACAGGTACGTATCTGTTTAAAGTTTAAAATATCTCCATTCAACGATCTTATAAGATGATGAAAATAAGTCACTACGAGAGTAAAATTCTAAGGCCTAAACTCTTATGAACATTATGGATTTGCTCCTCTAGACTTGCGGCGCCTGAATTCACCCATTACCCATTAAACAGGTCCACATACTGCGTTCCACAGCTCGAAAGAGAGAAGAGGATAATTTCTTAGAGATGAAAAACTCGTCTCTGTTTGAGATACATTACGATGGACTTACTCAAATCGAATCGAATTAATATTGTACTTTTAGCAATAAAATATGTTAAATAAAGCGGAATATTTTATTTCTATATCCACAGACTCTAAGATGAAAAATTAAATATTAACCAATTAATAGCTCCCATCCTTCGACTTTTAAATTAAACTGGGTTAGAGAGAGTGCTTAAGGACGACTGACTTCCTTTGAAATTGATTCCGAAATGAATCTTAGTTCGAGGGGAATCTTTATGAGGGAGCTCGCCTCACCAAGGTATAAGCAGTTGTAAAGTATACCAAACACAGCCCAATATGATCCTTTCGAAAATAACAATAAATAGGAAAGACAGTCAAGAGTAAACCCAGTAAACCCAGGCAGATTTTTGTTTTCTACTAAAGCGATTACCTCCTCTTCCCGGACCCTCATTCCTCTCTCTTTCGAAAAACACGGTTGCTTTGATCATGCCAACATAGTACGATATATGACGGTGGATTTGGAGAAATCTTTTCCCCCTCTGAAGATGTAAGCCTAATAATTATGCTCCCTTGGATTTTTTTACAAGGACATTAAATTAATCATCCTATTCCGCGCCTAGTTAGCGACAAAACAAAGTGGATTATAAATTACATCCCGAGTGTTCATTACAATGTCGAGTATACCGCTTCTGGGCTTCCTTGGCCATATCTCGTGGCAACACCGCCATGGAGATGAGTACCATTTTGTTCATCCTTTTTAATAAAAGCGAACAATCCAGTAAAAAGGGAACTGCTCCCATGCTGCATCTGTGAACATTTCTGCCATTTCTTTACATTGTAACAAAATTACCAACAATAAAACCAAGCATGCTACTTGGGATCACACACACACACACATAGTGGAGACCGCGAGCTGCAAAAAATCAAAAAGGAGCGGTTAGGCGGAAAAAAAAAGTAGACAGAGCTACTGCCGACGACTCACAAACATCTCGTCGTAAAGAAAAGCGCAGTTGGTAAACAATGATAATGTTAGGCAAACTCCTTTGTGAATTAAAATTCAATTTTCTTCCTTTGAAAAGAAAACACAGACCGACCGAGTCCCTGCACAAACTCCGCCATTGCCCTACACCACCATATCCGCACTACAAGTGGATGCGGGGAATGTGTATGCCTTTAGCCGCATATAAGTTGTGTGCCCCCCTCGCTTGGGCCAAAAGTGATTTAAGTTATTATCTCCGGTTCTGAAGTAAACACAATCGACAGGAGCTGTACACGAGGAGCATTCGTCGACATGTTCTCCGTATTCCGTGTGTGTATTCATTATGTTCGGCGGTAAAAGAGGCTCATGGTTGTTGGGTGTTGGTTGTCCTCGCACACGCCTTCACCAGACGTATGGAATGGAGGTGAAAGTCCCCTCTGCACTGGTGGCAGTCGCTGTGTGTTTGTACTTACTACGTATACTCGTTTCTCAACTTGAATGTCAACAATGATCCGCCGTGATTCTGTGTATAACAAAAAGGCTGCAAAAGCACTACTCAGCTTTCGTCCTTTTGCCGGTACAGCGAGAGTGTGTGTAGTTTCGACATTCTCATGTTATCCCCGAGGGCAATAATTACAGCAGTCATGGATGCCAACAATACATCACATGACGACGATGATGATGATGATGGCGATGTTCAATGTTTTCGACCTAATCCGTTTGACATTCCCCTGGTTACTGTGGCAGAGAGCTGAGGTATCCCACGGCCAGCACTGGCACCGGATCGTTTTTCTTATTTTGTATCATCAATGTCGACATCTCGCCATCGTCTTGTTTAGTCTGATGGAACGTCGTCGTCGTTGTAGTCGCCTCATCTTTCCATCATCCTTGCTGGGTTACTAATTAGTAACTTAATTAATATACAATCAGTTTTAATAACGGTATCCTTTAGGGCAACAATCGACTTTAGCGGAGATAATAAACTAATAAGCAGAGCCCACGGACATTGTCAGTCTCAGTTAGGTTAGTGATTTGTCTACTTATGGGTGGAGTGGGACCCTTTGATGAGACCGTTTCTATTCTCAGTCCGTCGTGCGGTAAATTAGATTCCGTGTGTGATTATGTGATGTCTGAGAGAGATCCTTCAACGGGCTTTGGTCAATTAATTGAGAAATAGGTGACTAAGGTTGGGTTACTGTGAGTGAACTGGCAGTCAGCTCAATGTCCTGAAGGAGAAAAACTTTCCGAGAGCAGTTTTGGCGAGATTTTGTTTTTGGCAGTCAATTTTTTAATTGTCCGTGACTCTACTAATTTTAAATGTGTAAGACAAACCTGCGACTTACTGTCGCATTTATATTTTCAATCCTTTTTTAGCTTCATTCCCCAGTTTGAAGGGAAAGCCACGAAGCTATTCAGGTTTTTTTTTTATTTATTGAAGAACGTATAGAATTTTTAAAGGGTGTTGGTTCATATTTCACTACACTACCAAAACGTAGGTGACATGACAACGGAGCAACACTGATTTAACAAAAATCGTTGTTCTGCAGATAACGAGTGGAGTTGCGACGTGATGGTTATATCAATGGATGGTCAGGGACACCATGAACCACTGTGCTCCTCACTTATTATCAGATGCGTTTAGTTCTTAAAATAAAAAACAGTATCCAATTCTCTTCTTTTAAACCTTAAGTTCATTGGATCCAAGTCTCAGGTCTTAGTGAGCCGTAAGGACCGTCATTGCTGCACCCATCTACCTACCCATATCCTTATTATCTGACAGCAACCAGTCTCTTCATACAGTTGCTTATTCTTGGGGTTCACCACTTTGTAGCTATCAACTTCAAACTTCACGCCGACTGTTTGGAGTACGTTTGTTTTACTTAGAGATCCTAAAATCTCAGAACTTTTTGTGCGTTTGCTGGTGTGCTCAATGGTTAAATGCCAGCCATGGTTTGCACCTTGTAGACAAGTAACGCCGAGAGTTCTCTTTGGTCCATCGCCTCTTGAAATAATTAGTTGTTAGGTGGTGCTACACTCATGCGAGGAACTGAGTCTCAACCAATACGACTTTCCAGCTCGCGTAGCTTAGCAAACTGCCTCCAATTCAGTTGAGATCATCTTCAACTTAAAGCATACGCGTTTATTTACTGTGCTGTTCCTCCGATTTAAACACGAAAAATCTGTAGGCCTGACGATTTGTATCCACCCGCTCTACATGCCCCATCTAAGGCGACGATGGGCAATTTCATGACTAGGTAAAGCTCGAAGAGTTCAAATTTTATCAGGTCAAACGGGACCGACAATTTTAGAAAGAAAATCATCTCTCTTAGATTGGGTCCAAATTTCAGCACCAAAATTACGACTGGGACAATCAAGAGAATAGTATTAAGCTCTACTATACCCAACTCCTCTCTGAGCTTTAGAAAATAGCGATTGTCAGGAGCTGTTCTTCGTTTAATTCCTGCTGAAATGTTACCTGAATTAAAAACAGAATCGAGGTTAGACAGAGTCCCTTTGTACTTCAAAGTTATAGGTCTCGATTTTGAGGTACCTACTTTTAAATTTGTCTAGGTACACCCAATCTTCTTGTTGGCGGCATAAACCACTCTTTTAAACCACAAAACCCAAAAAAAGGCTGCCTCCGTGTGGAAACTAGGGATGAAAACTGAAATTTGTGGACTGTTAACAAATCTTCCGATTATATATTGTTGGGCTCAATTGTATTTTTACCCGACTGCACACAGAGAGGGTTATGTGTTTCGCGCGTATCCTATGTATGTTCCATCGGGACACCCTGTGGCCTAAACGGCTTGACCGATTTTAAAGAGTGTGGTGTCATTAGATTCGTATTCGTCCCCGGAGTGTCATAAGCTAAAAAGATATAAATAAAAAAATGTTAGTTAAAAAAAAAAAACAAAAAACCCAACTGGCTGTACAAAAAAAGAATTAAGAAGATATGAACAAGACGCATTCAAGTACCTATACCTATTTGGCAGTCGGAGGATACTTAATACTCATATATTTGTAAGGCTGTGTAGGTACCTGATATAGTCTCCGATTGTCAATTAGTTAGGTATAGGTACTTGAATGTGTCGTGTTCATATCTTTTTATTTTTTTTTTACAGTCAGTCTGTTTTTTTTTTTTGGATTTTTAAATTAACTGATTTTTTACTTTCGTATACGAATAGGAGAAAGTTATCATTTTCGTACAAAATTTCGCACAATTTCGATATGTTCATTAATTTTAAGTAATATATCACGCAATTCTGTCTGTCAACCACTGAGACCTACAGTTAGGTGGATTTTTTTCAAAATCCGTTTGTCGGCTTAAAGTTCGGAGCCATTTTTTTATTTGGCAGAGCAATTTAAAAATTTGGACTTTTCTCGAAAACGATATATGCGATATGTGACCAAGAATGCATTTTAAAGGTCAACATAATTCAATTCAATTCAATTTTATGCAAAATGCAAAGCCATTTTACATTTTTACAATAGGCTCTTTAAGCAACTCTCGAACACCACAGTAAATGGAAAAAGTCCTCTGTTGGTAGGTGATGAACTCTAAATCCCACCTAGTAGTACCGTCAAACTTGTCATTACTTGCCACAAAAAAAAAATGAGTTATCAAGACTTCGAGTCATCAAGTAAAAAAGGTATGTACATTGAACTCTGTGTTTTATTTTGTCTTCCTCTTATTTTTCAAAAATTCAAACCAATATACCAACCTAGTTAATTATATGTTCTAACCCCTACTAATAAAAAAAATTGACAATTCTTACTCAGTCATTCAAAAATCACGAAAATCATTTACTAGGTCATAGGAATATACAAACCCAGTGCCCCGAAAGCGATGCATTATAAAACAAACTTGTAAAAACACGCAGAATTTGAGAATTCCTCCTCAGAATTCGACTTATCGAAGGTGACGCCGATAATCTCTTCGAATTATCAAGACATTCGAGCAATAGAAGTTCGAGTTATCAAACACAAATTACATGTAAATATTTTAGTTTCGGTGCTATCGCCAACCAATTTTATTCGAGTTATTAAATATTCGAGTTATCGAGGTCCGACTGTATTAAGAAATGAAATAGATTTAACTAACAAAAGCCCACTTCTACTATGTATTGTGACTCAATTTTGCTGTCCCACAAGAGGCAAGTTATCGTTGATATGAACCATATGTCCATATGACCAAACATTGTAATGAAGAAATTTTAAAAAGTGAAAACGTATTTTTTAGTTGTTAAAACATGCAAATATACTGACTGCCCTAATAAATAAACGCGCACCACACTCTAGACATTCAGAAAATGCATATGCGTGCACGTAAAGACTGGTAAGGCCTAAGTTCCCAAAGTAAATATTATTTCACTTTACTAATTTGGAAATTGGAACTCGGCCCAATGTGAATTTCAACTAATTAGATCTGAGTGTTGCCACTTTAGATTTGAGTTACGTGGTTTTCGATTTGGCATTTTAGACTTTGATTTGATCTGAAATTTCAGATTTCTGCTGCCAAATCAAGCATTAGATCATAATTTGATTGGTCCTTGTGTGTATTGAGTTTGCCACAAAAACCTGTTTTTTTATTTGCGCTCTCTTAAGATCTATTGTAATTGAAACTCTTTTCCATACGCGTAATTGTTATTGGTGAATATATATCACGTAATCTGCGAAAACTAAAGTTTGCCCCGGTGACTCCAATTTAACTATTTCCTAACTTAAAGCCAAATTTAATGCTTTTTTTCTTAACATTTAGACTAAGAGTTTATTTTTTTTCCGAAGATTCGTATCTAAAATGTTTTATTGCTAACGGTCAATGAGTAGGTATAAATAAAAACTCAAAATAAAAACATACTCTTTGAGTGTAAATTTTCGGCGCAATTGTATTTTGTATTTTTCCAAGTCTATTGTAATTTAAAAGTTACGATTGTAGCACATTTGATAACCCAGGTAGGAACCTCGCATCCGGCACATTTTAAAGATTTTATCTAACGTCTTGAAAAAAGAACTGAGTGGCGAGGTGAATGGGTTCAACGTTCATCACTATTCTGGCCTTCTCCACTTTTTATAGGTCACTTACTTGGAAGCACTGTTCCCTTTGAAGACTGTTTTCTGTTTTTTTTTTTCAGATCAGATCAAGCATTCATTTTTTCCTAAATTCGAAAGAAAAGTTCTCCTTTTATCCCTCTATGACACTATATTTTTTTGGCATTTTTTTCAGCTATCAAAATGAAACTAGAGCAGTTCGAGAAATTAGAACGAAAATTCCCGGTGCGTACACACACCAACTTTATTAATGTAGAAACATAAAAATAATGCATTAAAAATATATTCAAATTACATTTTTCAGCTGCTAGTGGCAGATTTTTTTTTTTGACATTTCAAGATTATTTGATAACAAATTCGTTTGAAAATTTGTTCAAACAAATGCTACCCCTTTCGTAATACACTTTCAATCCGTTTACACAACGCTGACTTTTCAATATGATAAAAATGAGGAAAAAAAGTAGGGTCATACGGACTTAAGTGAAATTTTTATATGAACACATTAAAACAAATCAAAGTGCTTCAAATTGAGTACAATTGATTCATTTTTATGCATGCATCTAGACGTTCTATGGACTGTTTTCTTTCATGTTCCATTATGAACATTTCGTTTTAAGAATACTTTAAAATTTGATTTCAATTTTACTTTAAAACAATTAAAGTTGCACAGAGATTTTTAATTTTTCCCCCTTTAAAGCTTGTCCCCCGTTTGCCACCTTTTTTCATTATAAAAACGACAAAAATTGGTTCTGTCCTCTCAATTTGGGATGACTACATGGAGACGATGTTCGAATTTTGCCAGCCGATATTTCACAGTAAAATGCGGAGTTCTTCTTAAACGTGATTTGGTTCTAAGAACGGTAGAACTAACCGGCTCTATGTGGTAACACATGAGACCTTATTCGGTCTAACAAAAATCCAAATTTACTCGATAGTTTGAACCTTAGCATAACCCTCTTCTTGGGGGTCAAAGTATTGAAATCGAAGGTAGAACCAGCTCTCGATATCTGTTACATAATAAGACCAACATACCATGCAGTTTCTTTCCATTCAAACATCCTTGTCATTGCATAACCAAACCTCTAACGTAACTGAGATGATGATTTCAATTACCGGATACATTACGTCCGACAATTGATTGAAAAGGGGGTTCCAAGATCCAATACCATTTGAAAATTCTCCTCAAGGGACTATTTTGACAACAACTACACCAATGAAAGGCTGATATGTACTTTGTATGAGCACAATTTGTCAGAATGTTCATACCAGAGATAGTTGCGCGTCTCGTCCTCCAATTCGTGTCATCATTCAAAAATGCAGTGCTCGGTGCACATAGCTATATACAACAGACACACAACTAATAATACTACCAATGAAAATAATTACCAACCCTAGCTTGACATTAAGGGACAAAGTTGAAGATTCTTTTGCAGAACACTACAATTTGATGTAGTCATTTTGAAAGCTCTTGCTCTTTGTCTCACTCTCTCAGAACGACAGAGCAGAAGAAATTCCACCACAAATTAAAGAATGTTTATATGGGACGAGCATCTCCATCATGACCCAACAGAGAAGGAAGTACGCAGTTATAAAATGTCCAGCCATGTGTACACCATAAGCAAGCATACAAAGAAGTAAAACTACATGTAAAAGGCTAACGCTTATGGGATGTCATCATCACCGAGGATTGCCTTTCCTTTTTGCTGGTTAATGAGATGTGCCAAAGTAAACAATGCTTTCAAAGTTCTAACATTTCATTACCGAGGAATTCTGTTGGTTATTGTCTGCGCTTACTCTTTCTCCTGGTGGAGAAACTGGGCGGAAAACTGCATTTCTGGTTTTGGAGCGGGTTTTTGGCTCTGTCATTCTTTGACATGTTTGTTATGAGGACATTAGTGTTTTTTTTTTTTCGTGCTAAGAATATATACGTTGAAGGGGGAAATTATTTCGGGCTGCTATCCTGCGTTTTAATGATGGTTCTTGAAAGGTGGTACATTGGCACTGGATAGTAGGATGCAGGAGATTGAACTAATTAATATGGGATTAGGACAGCAGCATTAAACTGGGAATATTTTTCAATGTGCTTCATAGGACTTTAGGCCTAGGTTCTCACAACTAAGAGCTCGTATAAGTTTTTGAATTTTGACCAACTTTGTGCTAATAAAAAAATCAATGATCGAATTTAAAAGCTTTCTTCTCAGAATAGTTACACTTTTGGATATTTTTTAAAAATTTAAGGCAGTGGTTTCGAGCCTTTCACAGATATTTCTCCTTCATTATGTGCAGGTCCCGTGATGTCCCAAAGAGGAGCCGCTCAAGCTCCAATTGGTAGGAAACCAGAAAAAAAACCAATAAAGGAAAAACAGTTGCTTAGGATTTTTTCTTCTTTTTTTTTTTAAGAAATTGAAGTGTTATATTAACAGTGAATCCAGAACTGGGCCTTAGTGACTCGTTGTGGAATAATGTGTTCAATGAGCTCTGTAATTAATTTTAGCTTTTAAAAAATTTAATTTTCAGCAGTTTTCTCCCTGTTTTTGAGGCGTATACAATTCAAATGTCCAACAAGAGATAGAGCAATTTTTGTACGCAAAAACCTTTCCCGATAACTGGTGATCATAGGAGTGAAAACCGCATCCAAATCCGTCGATTGGTTCTCAAGATTAGCGCGGACATACAAATACACTTAATTGGGGACTTCATTTTATGAAAGTGATGTTAGCTGGTCGTACCTACCTATCCAGAAACCGTCCAACGTGTTGGCAGAAACTATTTTCGGACATTGTTGTTTTAGTGGCCGGTGGGCTAGTTCCAAAAATCGACAACAGGTGGCGGTAGCGCGATTAACATCAGTATGACAATGGTTAAAGTGTTATATACGAAAACCATTTCAAACCAAATATTTTGGCAGTTGTTGCATGAAATTTACTACATCAGCGCATATTCTCTGTACCAGACACTTAAAAAAATAAAAGTATTTAACAACAGGGCGTGGCACCTCCCACACAACAAATTGATTTAATAAAACTATAAACAGTAAATTTGGAATTTATGGCATGTATTGCTTCGAAATTTGCTGAATAGACGCATATTGGCTGTTGCAATAATTTTCCAAAAAAAAAGTGGGCGGCATATGAAAATGGGAGTGGCGCCTTTTGTATAGCAAAATCATTTAAAATACCATTTATGATTAAGTTGCGAGATTCTGATCTCGAAAGCATAACAAACGTACGAAGCACTTCTTAAATGTGGGCGGGTAGAAACGGGGCGTGTCACGAAGAACAATTTTGTATATTTTTTTTTTTTTTTAATATGATAGGAAATGCTGAAACAGTTTGGTATTGCTCTGGGCTGTCATTTCAGATAGCCGGTACGATCTTAGAAGACCAGTACGCCCTGCTGTAAAAGTGCTATTAAAATTTGTAGCATCCAAAGCTCCTTGCTCCAGTACAAGTAGGAGCACTGGCTACAGCACGATCCTTCAAACATCCAAAGTATTGCTCACAAATAGCTTTTACAAGGCTTTAGTGCTTTTGCAACAATTCCTACCAAAGTGAATCTATTTACAACTTGGCACTGGGGTTCTAACAACAATTTTAAGAAAGCCACCCTCATCACTTGAGGCCAAAGTTGACGCCTCTTCGATTTACGTTTCAACTCCCTTGGGACCTTCTTTGTAGGCACCTCCCTTTCAGTCTTATTATCGTCTTTAAAATACGACCAAACAACATGCAGTAAAGAGTCTCAAACGCTTGACATCTATTCGGCTGTGTTTCGAGTTGCCCGCCAATATTGCCGCAACCACTCTCGCTGCACTTGGAGGTATAATTACAGACTCCAACCCACAATCGACTGCGCCCATTAAATACACCGCTAACTGCGTTGCGAATTGAACGGGCAAAGGGACAGATGTAACTTTGACAACTGCCATCTCAGTCCCAATTAAAGAACCAGTACTTCTCCTTCAGCGAGGCAAACACAATTCCATTTAAATACCCAATTCCCAGTGCGCTTCAATTAATGTTTATTCACTTCAAATACTAGGAACCCCCTCCTGCCATCCGACCCACATAATCGCTGCAATTGACGATTTTCAACACAAATTATCGATTGAATCACTGGCAGCCCTTTTAACCTAAATTAAATTTTAATTACATCATCATGCATGAATCGTAATCGAATCCTTGAACTCTCACAAAAAACAAAAAAGGGAAAAGAAACACCTTCGAGAGGATGCAGGCCGAATGACCTCCCCCGTACAAACTGCAAACGCAGATATAATCAGAGAGACTGCACAAAAACGAGAAAAATTAAAAATCTCAATGACCATTGCAAATATTTAACCAACGGTCAATCCCAATTCGATGATTACACGACCCCTAACGTATAATAAAGCTCGCAATGGCAGACCGTTCTCGCGATATCCTTTCGCAGAGAGATTTGCCATCGATGCCCCAGCCCCTGCTCGGCAGTGCAATTCATTGGCGCACAACGGGCTCGCAATCACGTTTCATGTTCATGCTGCCATAAAACTATTCCGAGCTGCCGTCCCGTCGTCTCTCTCTTGTCGGCCATATCACATTTTACATAATTAAACGTCGACCAGCGCGCGAGTTTGGAGACGCAAGGCGATCCTTAACTACACACACGGTTGTGGGCAGCTTGCACCGCACATCGACATCGAAACCGACACATCCGTGGACCGGACTGCTCTGAGATAATATTTGAACTGGCTACGGGGTTGAATAAATAAATTCCATCAGGTAGCCCAATTTCCTTGAATGCTAGTCCATACCCAGTGTAATATGCAGTTCCCTCTGGTCACACATTCACTTTTGCCACTCTGATTGGGGTGTCCTTGTTTCTTTTTTTTTCTTTCTCGTTTTGGAAATGGCGAATACTTGGCACCGTTATTTAGATTAATTGTTATTTCAAGCAATAAAACAATTTCGCCCGAAAAACTGGAATGGATTTTGGATTTGAAATTGAAGGAGATTGAAAATCATGAATGGAACTCGTTGGTGGCAAAGGATGCTTTCTGCACTTGAGTGCGTTTAAGGATATATCTCCTCTTAAATCTGTTTGTGGAACCAACTCCCTGCTAGTTTGTTGCTTCCCACTGAAAGGTTAAAAGTTCGCACAAACACTCTATCGACGGAGTTTTGACTCCGAAAAGTACGACTAACTTCGCCGGTTCGTTGCAGTTAGGCCAAAGCACTGTGAGGTCATTGTTGCAGCCGCGAAACAGAAATTCCCCTTTACCATCTTATTGACGGGCCAATGGCTGCAAATGCAGTTGCAAAGTTCACTTGAAGTTAGCCATGCTTGGGTATCCGTTGAGAAATTTAAAATGCATCACATCTGGTTGAGGAAGTCGCATCAACTGTGAACTACTTAAACAAGTTATTAAGATCCAGTGGGGGCAAAATCCTAATCTGTACTCATCTCAACCACGACACACTATTACCAGACATCTGGCGCTAAGTAATTCTTCAGACGGACCCGAGTGCGGACGAACAAAAAATTAACTGAACACTGTTCCATCTACTGCAGCTAGGTATACGAGGCCCAGCGCATGAGACTGATGTTAAATCTGATAAGCTTGCAGTTAATGGCTTTGCGGTTTTCGCAAAACTAAAGCCATCAGACAGGCAGAGAGTGTGTGACATCATGACACTATCCAGAAGGCAAATCCTCTTGGAACACTGGAGGTGTGCGAATTGGAAGGCATATTACCACCATGTTACACACAGGCTTCGTGTCAAACGGTAGTGTGCCAGAGCTGTTGCTGAAAGGGATAGACGACCGGAGGTGTTTGCGAAACGAAGCTTTCATACTAAATAAAATTTGAAAATACATACTTTCCCAGAGGAGTCGTCGGTTGATGGGTTTTGTTTTATTTTTCGGTAAGCTGTTGTACAGTTTTGCTGGGATTTTTTGGTAGAGTGAGTTGTTTCGAGTTTAGCCCGCAATACAAATTGCACTTTAAGTTGTTGCCAAATGCGTCCCGCAACTTCCGTGATGGAGGACGGACTTTTTCCATGCAAGGATCGAGTGAAGTTTTACATTTTCTCCTAGCAATATGAATAACGAAGAAGGCCATCTTTGACAATCTACTTTGTAGAATACTCGGAAGTAGGTTTACCAACTTCGGGAATGGAACATCGTGGTAGGTGGCAATTCAGCAATCACAAGATGGACGGAGCAGATGGAGCCTCATTGATGGGTTGAGTCCCTTCGAGGTTCGGGCGTCTAGGCCGAAAAGTCCGAAGTAAAAACATCACCTTGGATTTACTGGTGAAGAGAACTATACTAGTCACGCAACGAAAAAATACCGTCATACGAATTCGATCGACTGTGGTAACACAGGACCGTCAGATCCTCTAACAGATATAGATGGATATAGAGATTAAGAGAAACCGAGCTGACGAACCTTAAATGGACTCAGCCTTGTAGACTACCGCTTGCATTTTTTTACGGCCCCAAACAGTTTGCCACCTACATCTGCGATGGTTGTAAACGGAATTCCGGTTTTTCTCCGTGTCCTGGGAGCTCTGGTTTGACGATTCTTCCGCCTGGGCTTCGTTGGTATCGATGATACCAAGTGCCATCGAGCGGGTTTAGTCTCAATTTTCTATCTGCTTCTTTTGTTTTACTAATTATAAAAAGTTATTTTTTATAGCTGCCCTCTCTAAAGAGGCTCACAATTTTGTTGTAAGGACAACCTATTTGGCAGCACCAAATTGAATTCAAGGTCATAATTTGTGTAGACTTTCTCGGTCTCTTTTGTCCAGGGCGCAACACCAAGTGTCGACTTGTTATTTCCTTTTGCTTCTTCATTTGCACTATTCGCTCAGTAGGTCGAAAATCCGTCAAAGAATTCGCTTGTTCTTGTCCTTATTTAGTTTTTCAAAAGCCTCTTGGATCGCATCACAAAGTCAATGTGAACAGACTTGTCAACTGTCTTCCAAGTTGTCACCTACCCTGTGAACTTTCGCCTTCGAAACGAGATTGGAGAAGTCAGAGTTCATCTTCTTTCCGAAACCCAATGAATGATGGGAACAATTCGAAGAGCTGCTTTAAAATGGCACACTGCAGCGACGGCTTTCCAGTGTCACATCACAGAGTTAAATAAGTTTTACCTGGATCCTGGATTTGGCTATCGAGCTCTTGACAATGAAAACTATCATCTAAACACTTGACCTCAAATTCGATGGTATATTCTAGAGCTTGCCTCAAAGGTGAAATTTCTTTCTGTGGTGGCTCTCCGAAGCAGAACGGTCTGAAATTTTGTTGAAAAGGATCATAAGGTAGCTTAACATAGGATCTATAATTTTATAGGAAGGCACAGATAGGCCTACCAGAAAATCACTTAAGAAGAGCTTCACAGGAAAACCTTCAGAACCGAAGGTCTTATTGTTCTTAAAACTTTTTATAGATAACCTTCTTATATTGGACAGTGAAACTTACCCTTTATAGACTGTAGTAGAGCTCGCTCGCTGATTTCCATTTGGCAGCTGCTCGAAATTAGCCGCTTAAATACATCCGTCGGTGACTACGATACCTTTTCTGCTCCGCAGTGCGTCTGTTCCGGTTTTAAGGGCGGCCTGACTGTGAAAACAGGCCAAGTCCACTTTTCCTACTGTAGTCTGTATCAGAGTCTCTGGGCACTTGCATCGCCTTTTGGTGTTTATGCCAGCCTCTTCTGTTTCCGTTTTAGCCTTTAGGCAGGCGTCTTTTATTGAGGTTTAAATTACTGCTTTTGTCACAAATTGTTGGGCTACGTCGACCACAAAAGCCGTATTGATTTTTAGTCCAACCCAACCTCTGCAGATGATAAGAATGATATTGTTTCCGCTACTGTCGGAGAGATGGAAACTATGGCTGTTCCTGGAATCACTGACTTTTGCACTTGTTCTGAAATGTCGGTGCCACTTTCAGCCTGTCCATGAATATCTTTTGCCCACAACCTCAATTGTTTTTCTTTGAGGTCTTCTCCTTGAATTTTTGATGCAGTGCCTTCCGATCTTTCTTTAGGAGGCTCTTACTGCGCTGCAGCTTCTTATTATGAGCGTCTTCTGTGAAATTTTTTTCCGATAACCTATTTCGCTTGAAAGGCGGCATGCGGGTCATTAATAGGCCTTTTTTTATTACGATCAAATGATCTGTAATCATTGATTTTCACGGCTTACAACAACAGTACAAGATCCAACTTTTGTTGTATACCATTCAAATCAATGATCTATGCAGATCATGTGCGCATAATAAAAAAGGTCAGAATACTGGATCCACTGATTTTTGGGCGCCTGAATACGTTTCTATATGGCGTCCAACATCTGACCATTTACCAGCTCAACTTTTGTTATGAAATCGATTAAATTTTGCTACGACACGATGGAGTCAAGCTTTGCTCTTAAAAACTGGCTTATGTGTACGGTGACCATTCGTCCTCTTTTCGAGAGGACATTTATATTATTCGCTACTATGCCCTCCCTGTTTTTTTTTTACTAAAACAAAACACTTCATTGTCCTCTTACTAACCCCCAACTGTCATCTTTTTCTCCTAAGATCATCTTGCTACTATAAGAAATGTGCGAAATTGTGAGAAGGTAGCTTCTCAATTTTTACAAAGCTGGAGAATCTTGAATTTTTGATGTCTTGATTTTAAAAGACCAAAGTCAAAGTCAATTCCTTTAATTAAACCTACAAATGTAGGTTAAATTAATGTTAATGTTAAATAATGTATATACCATTTTCGACTGTATTTTTACTTAAAAAAAAAAGTGCCCTCTTTTATGTGATTGAAAAAATGGTCACCATACTTATGAGTATGCAACCTTGACCATGGAAAATTTTCGCAATTTTTGAAGAGCTGCTGCTAATTAGTTGGCAGAAAATATCTGTTTTCGATTTGTGCATCTAAACTTACTGATTACGCTGCCGAAAATATCCTCCTCTATAACTTAAGCCTTATAAAATACTAAATACTGCTTCGATATCGTCCTCGGCGAGGCGGTTGCCATAGACTTCCGCAAGGAAGCAAATAGTGGCTGAAGACTCATCTGAGTGGCGAATGTACTTTTTCGATTTATCTATTTATTTATCATGCGCCCGATTAAGTCATTACCAGTACCGTATTTTCCGTAAGGGAACGTGTGGCCCGTGCCCAGGCCCCATCCTCACGGGGGCCCCGGAAGGCTGATATATTCACTTATAAACAAAAATGTTTAGTTTCGACTCTAAATTTTAGTAGTTCACAGTAGCTGTATATACAATCCGTACGAATTTCATAATTGTGAGCTTCCGTAAACTTAAAGTCGAGACTAAAATTTATTTTTATTACGGCGCTATAGCTTGTTTTTTCTATTTTGGTAGATATACTTACTTACTTACTTACTTAAGGTGGCGCTACAGTCCGGGGTGGACCTGGGCCTCAACCAACAAGCGTCTCCAGCCAGCGCGATCTTTAGCTAGCTGTCTCCAGTTTCGCACGCTAAGTTGGTTAAGGTCCCCTTCCACTTGCGTGCGCCACCTGAGTCGCGGTCTTCCTCTACTGCGCCTTCCCTCGGGTATGGATTCGAAGATCTTCCGGGCCGGAGCATTCGTGTCCATTCGCTCTACATGACCCAGCCACCTCAGTCGTTGGACCTTCACTCTTCTGACTAGGTCGATGTCGCTGTACAGCCCGTACAGTTCGTCGTTAAATCTCCTTCTCCATTCACCGTCAATGCAGACGGGACCAAAAATAACACGAAGAATTTTTCTCTCGAAACAACCGAGAGTTACCTCATCCGCTTTTGATAGCGTCCATGCCTCTGCGCCATATAGCAGAACTGGGATGATAAGGGTCTTATAAAGGGTCACTCTAGTTGTTCGGGAGAGGGCTTTGCTACTCAATTGCCTTCTTAGCCCAAAGAAACAGCGATTGGCAAGAGTAATTCTACGTTTAACCTCAGCGCTGGTGTCGTTGTCTGAGTTCATAGCGGAGCCTAGGTAGACAAAGTCCTTAACCACCTCAAAGTTATATCTGTCTATTGCGACGTTCTGTCCGAGCCGTCGGTGTTGGGTGTCCTTTTTAGTTGACAGCATATACTTCGTCTTCATTAACCGCCAAACCCATCTTCGCCGCCTCAGTCTCAATACTCACAAACGCGCCATTAACATCACGCTGCGTTCTGCCAATTATGTCAATGTCATCGGCGTATGCGAGTAATTGGACGGACTTTTGAAAGATAGTGCCTCTGGTGTTGGCGTGTGAGTTTTGCACTATTCTTTCAAGAACGATGTTGAAGAAGTCACATGACAGCCCATCGCCTTGTCTAAATCCTTTTTTGACATCGAAGGTCTCGGTAAGTTCTTTACCGACCTTGATGGAGCAGCGTGCATTCTCCATCGTCATCCTGCACAAACGGACGAGTTTGGCAGGGATGCCAAAACTAGACATTGCTCTGTATAGTTCGTCCCTATAAATGCTGTCATAGGCGGCCTTAAAGTCGATGAAAAGGTGGTGGGTATCGATTTGAAGTTCCTGGGTTTTCTCCAAGATCTGCCGCAGTGTGAATATTTGGTCTATGGTGGACTTTCCTGGCCTGAAGCCACACTGATATGGACCAATCAGGTTGTTTACGAAAGGCTTCAGGCGTTCACACAAAACGGCAGATAAGATCTTGTAGGCAATGTTTAGAAGACTGATACCTCTGTTCAGAGGGTCTCCTTTCTTGAGGATCGGGCAAACAATGCTGAGGTTCCATTCATCGGGCATACTTTCCTCCGACCATATTTTACAGATGAGTTGGTGCATGCTCCTAACCAAGTCATCGCCTGCCGCTTTGAACAGCTCGGCGGCTAGGCCGTCTGCTCCAGCGGCTTTGTTGGACTTCAGTTTAGATATAGCTATCTTAACCTCGTCCAAGTCGGGTGGACGGTATTGTTGATCCTCATCGTCCAGGTTGAACGGTTCATTCTGCCTGACAGCGGAATGTAAGTCGTCATCGCCGTTAAACAGTCTGCAGAAGTAGTTCTTCCATATCCTCAGCATCGACTACGATTCTACTACGATGTTCCCTTGTTCGTCCTTGCAGGCTTCGGTTCGGGTTCTGTAGCCTTGTGAGGTTCTTTTTACCCTCTGGTAGAACTTCCGAACCTCATTCCTGTTGTAACATCTCTCTATTTCCTCGATCGCGCGCTTCTCATGCTCTTTCTTTTTTCTCCTTAGAAGCCGGTGTTCGTCTCTTCTCTTCTGCACGTAGAGCTCACGAGCAGCTCTTGTCCTCCTTTGCAGCGCCGCTTTGTATGCCTCTTGCTTCGCTGCATGTGCTTGCCGGCACTCGTCGTCGAACCAGGGGTTTCGTTGTGGTGGTCGGGTGAAACCCAGCACATCAGAGGCGGCGTCTCTGATGGCTTTTTGGCAATGTTGCCACTGGTCTTCAATACTTGATGCTGGCTGCATAGGACCTCTTGAGAGATTGAGAGAGACTCGATCGGAAAAGGATCTGGTGATCTCTTGCGATTGTAGCCGTCCGACGTCAAACTTCCTCACAGTATTTACTTGTCTTGGCGGCATTCGGGATATCCGGAGTCATACCTTGGCTACAACAAGGTAGTGGTCCGCGTCAATGTTGGCCGCTCGGAACGTTCGGACATCCATAATACTGGAGGAGTGCCTTGCGTCGATCGCAACGTGGTCAATCTGGTTGACGGTTGATTGATCAGGAGATCTCCATGTGCCTTTGTGAATATCGAGATGCGGGAACCGTGTGCTAGCTATGACAACATTTCGCCCCGCCGCGAAGTCGATCAGCCTAAATCCGTTGTCGGAGGTGGTGTCGTGTAGGCTGTACTTTCCGACAGTACTACCAAAGATGCCCTCTCTTCCTAGCTTGGCGTTAAAATCGCCTAAGACAATTTTAATGTCATAGCTAGGGCATTGCTCGTAAGTGTGGTCCAAGAGCTCGTAGAACCTTTCTTTGGTGTCGTCGTCTTTCTCCTCCGTGGGGGCGTGCGCGCATATTAAGCTAATGTTGCCGAATTTAGCCTTGATGCGGATTGTCGTGATGCGCTCGTTTACATAGTTGAAACTTAAGACTTCTTGCCTAAGTCTGGCGCCAACGACGAATCCACATCCGAATAAGCGCTTTTTTTGTTGCCGATAGCAGTCGCCGTAATAAATATCGCAGTTTTTCATCCTCTTTTTGCCCGGGCCATCCCATCGCACTTCTTGGATGGCGGTTAGATCTGCTTTATAGTGGTTCAGGGCTTCCGCTAATTGTTCGGCTGCACGCGGTCTGTTAAGGGACCTAACATTCCACGTACAGATCCGAAATTCGTTGTCCCTTAATCGTTTGCCAGGTTCGTCAACAGTAAGATCATCCGTATCCGAGGCTTGTTGATGCTTCGCAACTATGTCATTTTTACGTAGTCGGGCAGTTACCCCGGCGTACAACCCCCAACCTGGAGGACCAGGCCCTTTTTGCGACCCCTTGGACAAAAGGAGCCGGAATATTCCGGAGTCAGTAACCCGCTGCGGGGATGTGAGAGCTGCCGTTGACCCATTAAGGGCTCTTCCGCCACCATCTCTATTTCAACACCCTGACTAGTGTTGAAAATCCTCAATGACCTCAGCTCCAAATACGTCAGAGTAGCCCATTGAGGTATCTGCCATGTTGACTGTTGACGCCACCGTTGATTCAGCTATGTAAATTCATCCGCCGTACGTCCTCTTTCTGAGGGGCTCATGTTAGACTTCTGAGACTCGAGCAGACAGTCAATCCGACAGAGCATTATAGTGTTGCTATTTTCTTCGTGTTCAACACTCGCGCTTATAAGTTTAGCAAGTCAAGTCCGGGTGGACATAGACCAGTACCCGGTGGTGACCACGGGGATGTAAAATAAGCACAATTGGTGAGTGTGAGATAGTTGCGACACTGGACATCGCCAAGTTGATGCCAATCAGATGTCCATCCCTATTCACACAACACCCAACCACCCATTTTGGTAGATATAGCTTAAGAAAAAACATTTTAGAGATTAAATGAGGGGGTTGTTAGCGACAGCGATAAGCCAATTGCATTGCCGACGCCGAGTTTAAAAAAAAAAAAAATGCGGCATTGCCAGGTAGGAAATATGTAGTTCGCCACCGTCTAAACTCTTTTTGTCGAGCTGTCAAATCAAAATTTTTTATACTGATAACGATGCCTCAAAAGTATCCAGACTGTTGAAATAATTCCCGAGTTTAAATTTCAAAATAATTTTAACCTAAAAAGTCAAATTTTTTTTTTCATTAACTGTCAGAAATTGAGATTTCTTTGAGACAGATCTGGCCTCAACTGGATCTCAAGCGCTCCAAGAATCTTATTTCACTGAAAAGACCCATGGTAGGCACTTTAGTAGGTGTCATCACGGGACTCACAGTCATAGGGAGACATGCCCTCAGGTTGGGCCTCTCTTCAAATGATTTCTGCAGAAGCTGTAGGGACGAGGAGGAGGAGGAGACTATGCTTTACCTTCTTTGCACGTGCCCAGCACTGCCAGTCCGAAGAAAACTGTACCTCGGAGAATACTTCTTCAGCGAACTTGCATATATAGGAATTAATTGCCTTCAACGCTTCATTCTTAGCTCCGGCTGGTTCAACGGGTAGTGTGGTATCACAATGGGCCTTCTTTGGCCTAAGTGAGGTTGCACCTGAGGCGGCCTACCACTCTAAGCTAACCTAACCTACTCTAAATATGTTTGTACCTGAAGACCAAAAATTAAGTTTATCAAAAATGACAATTAAATTAAATAACAAATAATTAAATTAAAAAGTCAGCAAAAAAATGTTGTTGTCGTTCCCTTTTTTTACTTTCCAATATGTCCCCAAATTCTCGTGTGCCCAAGGGCCCCGGCATGGCTCAAGACGGTCATTAGGCAGTAGAAGGCCAGAGTGTTAAACTAGACAGGGCATGTTAGTGGGCTCATTTTTGCTGCCTAAATGCTTATTACGGTTTGTCTACGGCTACAATCCTCCTGCGTTTCGTCGAGAGAATCAGGTGGGATTATCCTTGGATAGGGAAAGGGTGCCGATACAGTCTCCCCTTGCCCGTGAACCTCGGACGACCCATTGAAGAGAGGAGACTGGAGATAGCTATTGGACGATATGTCTTGAAATATACGATCGTTGACCGAAACAGTGTACCCTTCGCTTTAATCCTCCGACAGCTCGTCCGAAAAACACGTAAAACGGTTACGTCAGAATAAGTAGATCGGCTCTTTCGTTGCGTAGCCTTACTAGACGTTTAGTAAGGTTGGTCGAGGTGGAGGTGTCCGGTCGACAGTGTGCCCTCGGATAGGCGGGTGGTTTCCGTAACGGTTGATGGCTGTATAAGTGCCCTAAATGTGCGGCATTTTTCCAAGACACCCATTTTCACCATAGCTCCTGTCTCCATCAGAATTGATCGAACTATCCCATGTAAAAAATTCCGCCTCAGCGGCAAGAGGCCAACTTTGAACATTCGCATCGGCAACTACATTACACTGAACTTTCTCCTCCACATGCATGTACAAATCTTTGCCGTTTCCCTCTAACGACATTCAGGATATTTTCTGGATTTTTTTTTCGTTTTGCTCTGTTAGGCTGCCGTTTACGACCAGCTGAAGTTTTTCATAGCACTTGCGCTGGCTAAAACCACTTTAAGAGGATTCCCTATGTGCGAGTGCAACATAGTGCGGTTTGGCTGGTCGTCGTCGTCGGCGAAAGGTCCTGCGAAAGTGGTATTTTTCAGCGCGCCTCAGATTTTATTCCCGCTACCACTCTGTCGCACCATTTTTATCTCGACTCTTTATGTGGCAAAAGTGTGTGATTGCATGAAAAGTCCTGGCACGTAATTTTTAATGGCTGTCTCACAGTGCGCTCACAGTAAGATTGCACTTGGCCGCATGAATTATGTGCACAATATGCTCTTTGTCATGCTAGGGAAATAATTTTTATTGCAACTACCAGGCAGGAGCACCTACTCCTTTCAAACGACGGTGCGAGTGCTTAACATTCCCAGCTTTAACTTTTGCAACTGCATTTTGAAGAACCATTTCGTCACACATACACCAACCACAATCTATCAAGACGCATCTCATTGACAATGGCATAACCAGATTTGCCTCGATTGGATTTAAACAGCATTAGGACACGAACCGCATTATATTGCGTCGTGGCCGGTTCGCCGTATCAATAATTCACTAATCTCCGTTAGCCGGGCTCGGTTCAGCGTCTGTCGAAATGCAATTTATTGGCTCATTACCTCACACTTCTCGGAGGACAACTGAATCCAATTGCGATCCCACTGCCAGACTTTAACCGGTACACAAGTATATGTGTGCAACATCCTCTAATCGGATTAATCGATCACGGTATTCAATATTTTCCATCGGTATGCGCTCAGCTCACGCTCATATGCACACTGCACTGGCCATTGTGTGTGCGAGTTTGTTTATATCGATAAGCTAAGCAGTTTCAATTGCTGGCATCGACTGTTTGCCGAGTTCACTGATTGGGTCAACAGGGATGATTGTGCAGAGGCACCCCCACCTTCGGGAATAGAATCCCGCCAACAAACCGTCCGTGTCGGGTAGTACATCATCGTGCACCACCCACGCGCACCGGATTAAAATAACAACAAATCGACATCAACAAATGGCAGAGGAACAATTTATTGTCGGTGTAATTGTTTGTTGTGTTCCGGTGTACGTACACCCGTACACACACCAACACCAAGCCGATGTTGGACTTGTTCATATTTATCTTTTGCCGCTGCAAGGCAAATAAGAATGATATTTTATTTCTTTTGAACAGAGAGTGAGGGAGAGAGAACACGGATGGGGCAGGGGGAGTCGGAGTGGGTCTAGGCGAGATTGATATGCGGATTCCAATTAATCGCATTCGATTGGGAACGGTCCAGTTTTACAGAAAAATCCATGATTGCTTTACTCTCGCATGAAATGCGGCGAACGGCAAGCGGCGAGAGACATGTGCTTCGATTCGTTGTGCAGGGTTCTGCGGTGGCCCGAGCCCGATTGTACTGGCTGCGTTATTGGAAAAGTTTAAACAAATATGACTGGGCGAGGTGTGAGTGTGTTTGGGGAGCTCAAGCGATTCACGCTTATAGCGTGTTTGCATGGAATGTGCCAGCAACGCCATTACGATTCGCAAAGCCTTCCACATAGATAGAAGTTATGGACGCACATGCAATGCATTGTTGTTCTGTGATGTGGGTTGCCAGGGATTTTATTGAGCACTTACATTTGGATGGACGCACTAAGCAGTGAATGCTATAGCGAGTTTGGTGGCAGCAACAGGCCATCGATCTGTGCTAAAGCCTGTTCGGGGTTATTATGTTCTACATATGGGCAGATGAATTGAACGATGATTGTTATTGCAATAGTTCCGTGTTTAGTTTGATTTTTTTACAGCTTACAAACTATAAAGAGTGCGCGCTAGATGCACTATGTCCAGTGTGGCCAATTCAATATTTGAAATCATGCCAAGCTCAGCAGTATAGCATGTATCAAAAGCTGCTAGAAATCTAAAAAAATAACATAAAGCTCAGAAAAAACCTCTCGGACTTACCATTAAAAATTTTTAGTTTTCACTCTAAATTTTATTAGTTCACAGTGGCTATATTTTCCTAACAAACTTCGCAATTGTGAGCTTCCGTAAATTTAAAGTCGAGACTTAAATTTCTTATTGGTATCGCGCTCTTGTAACCTGTGATTTTTTAAGAGGTTTAGAACTTTTTTTAAAAAAAAAACACAAAAAATTCGAAAAAATGAATGAAATATTTATTTGAATCGATAGTTTGAACCTTGCAATTTAATGTTTAAAGATAATTTCATGCAAATGTTGACCGCGGCTGCGTCTCAGGTAGCCCATCCGCTGAGTCCAATTTTGGCATACTCTTTCACACATATCGGCCGGTATCTCACGAATGAATGCATGGATGTTGGCTTCCAGTGCGTCAATCGAAGCGGGCTTGTCCCTATACACATTAGCCTTGGCATACCCCCACAAAAAATAATCTAATGGTGTCAAATCGCACGATCTAGGCGGCCAATTGACCGGCCCGAAACGTGAAATTAACTGTTCACCAAACTCGCCTCGCAATTGCGCCATTGTTTCGCGTGCTGTGTGGCATGTGGTACCGTCTTGTTGAAACCACATATCATGCAAGTCAAGAACTTCCATTTCGGGCAAAAAAAAGTTTGTTATCATCGCTCGGTAGCGTTCACCATTGACAGTAACGCTGCGATTCGCATCATCTTTGAAGAAATATGGCCCAATAATGCCGCCGGCCCATAAACCGCACCAAACAGTGGCTTTTTCGGGATGCATTGGTAGCTGTTGCAATGCTTCTGGCTGATCTTCACTCCAAATGCGGCAATTTTGCTTATTTACGTACCCATTCAACCAAAAATGAGCCTCATCGCTGAACACAATTTTTCGATAAAAAAGCGGATCCTCGGCCAGCTTTCCAAGAGCCCATTCACCAAAAATTCGGCGTTGTGGTAGGTCGGCTGGCTTTAGTTCTTGCACCAGCTGTATCTTAAAAGGCTTTACGCCCAAATCCTTCCGCAAAATTTTCCACGTAGTGCTGTAACAAAGGCCTAACTGCTGGGAACGGCGCCGAATCGACATTTCGCGGTCTTCTGTCACACTAGCTGATACGGCCGCAATATTTTCTTCACTACGCACAGTACGTAAACGTGTTGGTGGTTTAATGTCCAACAAAGTAAATTTGGTGCGAAATTTGATCACAATCTTCCGAATAGACTGCTCAGAAGGTCGAGAATGCCGATCATAAAATGGAAGCAGCGCGCGATGTACATTTCGAACCGAGCACGAATTTTGATAGTAAAATTCAATAATTTGCAAGCGTTGTTCATTTGTAAGACGATCCATGGTTAAATTGCAAACCAAACTGAAGCTGTTTGACAGTGACACAAGGTACTAAACACACGTCAGCTGTCAAAACCGGTGTTGCCAAAACCAAACCAGCTAAAAAATCACCCTTTATATATAAATATAAAACAAAGTGGCAAAAAGTGTATGTTTCCCTCTATAGCCCGTAATTTTCAACCAATTCAGTTAATTTTTTTTTTAATAAAATGAGGAAAAAAAATTAAATTTAAAACAACAAAAAAGAAACCACTTAATTTCTACAACAAAAAGCTCTTTTTTGCGTCCGGAAATTTGAAATACAACAAAAAAGCTCCGAGCTTTCTTCGTTACACTTTTGACTTATGTCGTTTTCGATTTTTCAAAAAGATCAATTTTTTTGAGAAAAAGTAAATTTTTTTTTTGATCTGACTCTCTTTTGAGAAATCTCGGATTTTTTTCTCAGATTTCACACATACTTTCACTAATACCAATGTGTATGACACGCAGCTGGCGGTTACGAATTGTTTATCGTTGGAAGGATTGCTTTTTAACTGAATTATATTCATTTTTCGAGTATGGAAGCGATTTTTTATACAAGGTGGCTCAAAAGTAATCCTCCTATCAGAAAATGCTATAAATATTGCGAATGGCCCCTAATGTCAGTTCTGTTTTGACATTTGTGTAATAAAAACATGCGAAATACACGTTAAAAAACAATGTTACGCTACACTGCTCCAGAACGCGGAATATTGGTGACTATTTATTTGAGCAATAATCGGTCGGCGACTTTGGCACAACGTGAATTTCGTCGCAGATTTCCTAGCCGTCCAACGCCCACTGGTGAAACACTGCGACGTTTAGCCGCTCGCCTCGAAGAGACTGGCACAACACGAGATGTTGGCAGGCGTGGCAGACCCCGGAGTAGCCGTTCTGCAGAGAATATAGCTGCTGCAGCCGAATATGTCATGGAAGCGCCGCCGACATCGACCAGACGACGTGCCACGCAAATGGGTATCAGTCGACGGTCTTTACAGCGAATTTTGGTACGAGATTTGAAGATGTTTCCGTACAAAGTCCAGACGGTGCATCAGCTGTTAGCTGCTGACCGCCAATCGCGTCTAACATACGCTCAAGCCATCCTTAATCACCACCAAGAGGAAGATGATTTTTCATCAAAAATAATCATGAGTGATGAGGCCCATTTCCATCTTAGCGGGTACGAAAATAAGCAAAATTTACGCTTCTGGGGCACTGACAATCCGCGTGTAACCCACGAAGAGCCATTACACCCGCTCAAAGTCACTGTACGGTGTGCTGTTTTCGCTGGAGGAGTCATCGGACCTTTTTTCTTCGAAGACGTCGCGGCCAAACGGTTACTGTGAATGGTGAGCGCTACAGAGCAATGATCAACGAGTTCTTTTTCCGCAACTTGATGAATTGGGATTTGAAAAACATGTGCTTCCAACAGGACGGTGCAACGGCACACACTGCACGTGGCACAACCGATATACTGAAGGATGCATTTCCCGGGCGCCTAATCTCCCGTTTTGGCGATTTGCACTGGCCAGCAAGATCGCCTGATTTGAACGCTCCAGACTTCTTTTTGTGGGGCTTTTTGAAGTCGCGGGTTTATGTCAACAAGCCTCAGACTCTTGCAGCTCTTAAAGACAATATCCGTCAAGAATGTGAGGACCTATCGCCGGAAGTTTTGGCCAAAGTGATGGAAAATGCCCTAAAAAGGGCTCAAATGACAATCAACTGTGGCGGCGGCCATTTACATGACATCATATTCTCGACTTGATGTAAAAAAAATTAAAAGCCCAAATAAAAATAATCCACAAGAAGAATCAAAGTTTTTCATTTTTTTCATCAGCCAAAAAACATCGGAAGGTTATTTTTGCGCCACCTTGTATTAAATTATTTCGAAATGAGTTATTATAAAAGTGTAAAAATCAATTAATATGGAAAAAAAAAATACACAAGAACCAATAAAATTCGGATTTTATATTCGATTTGGCTGCAGAAATCTGAAATCTCAGAGCAAATTCTGAAAAGAAAAATCGAAAAGCGTGTGTTCTGAATGAGTTTTTTTGGATGTGTGTATGCGTACATTTTCTTTTGTTCGCAAAATTTGTATTTATGTTGAATTTGATCGACATTTTTTGCTAACTGAATCTCATATACCTACCGGCATGAGTTTTTCATTTTTGCTACTTTTGAAATTGTTAACAGTTAATTCGAAGAGGGTGAAATTTTTTTGTAATTGTACCAAAATAAACACCAACGAAGAAAATGGAGAGAAGTATGTGAACTCCTTTCAGAGAAGTTCTGCAGAGATCACCCACTAGTCAGGCGTCCACACCTGAAATGTATATGGAGGAAGGTATGGCTGCCCCAATGCATCCAGCTTCTGAACCGCAACCAATCACCCAGCCAACCACACAGACAGTCTTCCATAAACTGGGAGAACAAACAAAAACGCTGGTGGAAATGTTTGAAGATCGTAAGAGGCGCTCTATCCACCAACCAATGAGAGACGCCATCGAAAGCATTAATTCACTCTACGAGCGTAAGAGCTCTCGTGTTTGTTTTTGTTTTGTATGAGTTAACACCGCACACATTACCAATATCAGATGCCCCACATCCGACAGCACACATTCCAACGATCTCAACATGAGAACACACGCTCCGCGTTCATGTTGCTGAGCAAGCGTCTGGAGTGCAATACAAATGACACCCTTTCATAATCCCAATCCAAACTCCCACATTCCACTCCGTCAGCACGTATGGAGATAAGAAAACCTAGGCAATAAGTTTCACCTGGTTAGCTTTAAGATTCAGTTGTAATTTGGAATCAGAGAAATAAGAGGCTTCACCTCCAGTAAGAAAATATTTTTTTTAATAAAAACTAATTAAGTTTTATTTAATTTATGCAAACACATCAGCTGCTTAGTCGGTGAATGACATCAGCCGATGCAAGTCATGGCAAATAATTTTCTGCACATCTATTTTACTTGCAGCACTGCGTCCAGAATTTCTGCACATTTGTTTTGGAATAAGAACATGAAGATCCTTTTTAATTATATTCTGCTTTGTTTTATTTGTCCATTCTTTTGTTACTCCTCAAAGTGAGAAGTTGACAAGTTGTGTTGATAAAGACACTAAAAGACTGAAGTTAGATACGATATATAGTGATGCGTGAATTACGTTTTTTAGGTATAAGAAAAAAACTCTTTTACATTATAAAAATTATTTCGTGTTTTATTTATGACGAACAACTTACGACTGACTTAATTCTAACATCGAGCCCAACCATGAAAACTTAGGCTAACATGAACATTCATCCTCCGAGTGCTTGTGTACAGCGATAGTGTGATTGCAGCTACACATTTGCTGTGTGGCGTTTTATGTACATTGTACATTGATGCTGCTATTGTTGTGACCCTGAATTTGTTTGTCACAATTGCTGCTGCAGGTATAAACTTGTGGGATCAAATATATAAATATGACCCTGAAGTTGTTACGGTGCTGCTGTGTGATGCTGTTGTTAGAATGCTGCTGTTGCTGGTCGGCTGTGTGATGCTGTTGTTAGAATGCTGCTGTTGCTGGTCGGTTTTGTATAGTGTTGCCATAACACGTAACTCCTCCCGCCGAAGAGTGAACTTATCGAGATCCATTGAGTAAGTATCACTATGGTTATGTTTGGTGGCCAATTTTTCGACATCCAATGTTTTAGCGTAAATAATAGGATGCTAGATTCGTTTATTTTTTGTGTTGTGATTGCATTAGGATAACAGGCGTGAGCGATTTTAATTGCGATAACGACCCCCAGAAAAGGTTTATGTCTATAGCTCTGACATCTTTATAACTATCGGTTCAGGAGTAGGAAAGGAAGGAAAGGGAAAGAAAAAAAATCCATTCTGGAGTGCACAAAAGTGTATATCTTTTCATTATTATATATCTCTCTTTTTTTTTTGTACCCGTTAAATTAAAAATGTCTTATTCTATAGGAAAGCAATCGGTTCAACGAAACTAAGGACAATAATTCAAATAGTTTTTTATTTAGGATCCAAGTTGTTTTTTTTTCTTTTTGTAGTTTCCTTATGAATAATATGCTAATTACGTACATTATTATGTGAATCTACCCTATTTTTTTTTTCTTACTTTTTGCTTGTGTACCTTACGTCTATTAGTATCTAGAGTAATTTTATTACTTTTAATAACGCTATGCTTAATATATTTAGGTGCTAGTTTATTTCTCCTATCATCAGATTCAAATATGACTTCTTCAGGCAAGAAATCAGGTGGATTCTTACGGTTATTATTACGTTTTTCTATTATGTTTTTTTTTTGATTCAAACTTCTTTCTTTTATTAATTTCGCTAAATTTGAATAGTCCCTTATATGGTCCCTTAAATATTCCTGTTCTGTTTGCGAAGTTTCTTTAGTTGGAAACGGCTTGTTCGTATTTAAATGGCCAGTCAATAGTTCGAACGGGGTCAAGTTTGTTGCAGAATGAACGGAGTTGTTATAAGTAAGCACAGCTTCATCCATAATTTCACCTATGGCTTTGTTTTTATGCTGGTATTTTATAATACGAATAAGTTCTGTTAGGGTTGAATGGAATCTCTCAACTGGTGAGTTTCCAGTTGAACTTTTCGCACAAGTAGTATGTAAGTGTATACCATAAACCTCAAAAAACTCTTTAAATGTAACTGAAACAAACTCACTGCCATTGTCAGTTATAATTTTTTGCGGAATGCCATGATGGGAAAAATAGTGCTTTAGAGATTTAACTAGATTTATACTATTTCTAGAATTCAATAAATAAACACACGCAAATTTGGTAAACTTATCAATAATTGTCAAAAAATTCTCTTTATGAATTGAATAGACATCCATATGAAGAATTTCTAAGGGTCTTGATGGCGTTTCAGTTATTTCAAACTTCAGTTTCTCACGATTACGATCATATTTGTTTATGTTACATATCTCACAATTATTAATAACACGCGTAATTATGTTTTTCATATTTGGGAAATACGAATTCCTTTTGATGTGAATATAGCTTTCTGTAATACCTCTATGATTGGACTTTTTGTGGTACTCGCGAACAACTTTTTCTTGGCTATCTCTGTTTGTAATATCTTCTAAGATTATATTTGATCTTACTAATTTGAGACACCGGTTATTGAAGAACGTCGAAAAAACATATTGCACAGTCTTAAATGTTTCGTCATCTGTCAAAATCGCAGTTAGTCTTTTAGAATTTAAATATTCTTTAAAGATGGATAGTACAATTTGTTCACTGCTAATATCTTTATGCTGAATTATGTACCTTTTTTTTCTTTTAAACAATATTTGAAATTTAACAGAAAGCTTAGGCTTATTATCGTTTCTTCTAAGAATAATTTGATTAGAAAATTCGTTTATAGCACGTTCTGTAATTGGTATGCCATCATTAAAGTTTTCCAATGCAGAATGAATTGTACATATGTCGTCCGGATCATCGACATTGTTTACCATTGACTCAAAATCCAAATCGTCCAAGTCTTGTTCAATGCCATTGGCCTCATTAGCATGTAACTCAATTCGAGACAAGGCATCGGCGTTTAGGTTTGTCTTTCCCTTTTTGTAAGTTACGTGGTAGTCGAATTCTTCTAATTTTAGCCTCCACCGAACAAGCTTAGAATTTGGTTCTTTTAATGAAAAGAGCCATACCAGTGGTTTGTGGTCTGTGACGATTTGAAATTGTCTTCCGAACAAATAGGGACGAAAATATTTTGTTGCCCATACAATGGCTAGCAGCTCCTTTTCAATTGTGCTATAATTTTGCTCGGATTTAGATAAGGTCCGACTTGCAAAGCAAATTGGTTTATCGGATCCTATAGAGCCTTGGGATAACACTGCACCTATTGCAACGTTACTCGCATCGGTAGTAAGGTTGAAAGGCTTTGTAAAATCGGGGTGCTGAAGCAGTGGATCATTGCAAAGTATGGATTTACAAATTTCAAAACATTCCAAATACTTTGAGTCCAGTTTAATAGTTTTTCCCTTTCTAAGACACTCAGTCATTGGTTTGGTAAGATTTGCGAAGTCCTTTATAAATTTCCTGTAATAGCCTAAGAGTCCTAAAAAGGATTTAATTTGTTTAGCTGTCTTAGGTACTGGGAAATTTTTTACTGCGCTTATTTTGTCCGGATTTGGCTTTATACCTTCGGGTGTTACAATATGTCCTAAAAAAGCTACTTCTTTTTGAAGAAATTCGGACTTTTCGACCTGTATTTTGAGATTAGCTTCTCTGAACTTATCGAACACTGCAGTGAGGTTTTCAATATGTTCCTGGCGCGAAGTGGAATAAACAATTACATCATCCATGTATATTAAGCAAATTTTGCCCTGGAGGTCTTTTAAAACGTTGTCCATAACGCGTTGAAATGTTGATGGAGCGTTTTTAAGTCCAAATGGCATGCGGAGAAATTCATAATGTCCGTTTTCCACGGAAAAAGCTGTTTTGGGGACATCGTCTGGCATTACTTCGATTTGGTGAAATCCTGAAGCTAGGTCTAATGTACTGAAGTACATGCACTTCCCAAGCTTATCCAAAATGTCAGTGATATTTGGAATTGGATAAATATCATCGACAGTTTTTTCGTTGAGTTTTCGATAATCGATAACCAATCGCCATTTTTTTTCTCCACTATGGTCCGCCTTTTTTGGGACAATCCAAATCGGAGAGGACCATGGGGAAAAACTTGGCCGTATGATACCCTGATTTAACATATCGGCTATTTGATTCTTAATTTCATTTTTATGGATGTACGGATATCGATACGACTTACAATATATGGGTGTGTTGTCTTTGGTTTTAATTTGATGCTTCACTACGTTCGAAAATGTTAAGTTCTGTCCCTTTATAAAAAAAATGTCCTCATATTGTTTGCAAAGGCTTTTTATATCTTTTTCCTCTTCGATATTTAAATGACTTGTCCGTATAAGTTCACAGATACTTTTATCTCCTAGATTTTCTTTATTTTTAATCGTAAAGTTATGGAGTTCAAAATGTGAATTTCGATCGACCAGGTTTGCTTTAATTGGTTGTTCTACTAAAAACGTTTGCGGATATTCGGATGTATTAACTACTTCCATAAAACAATACCAATTTTTAGCTTGGTATACTCCTTCCGATATTATTAAATCGTTTGTAATGGAAGTAGGTTTAATGTATATACTTCCAGTTTCTACATCAACGGGAAGGTTACATACCGTCTTACTGAGACTCGGAATGGTATATAACTGTGACATTAAATTTGGTTTGAATGCCAAAGGAATTCTGAGGTTGTCCATTTCTAAGAGTGACCTCTTTAAATCTATTTTGATGCCCAGGGCTTTCATTATGTCGGTCCCTATAAGCCCGTCAAAATAGTTATGGAATTTAAATATCAGGAAGGATAAAGGCTTCTTCGTTCCGAGCTCTGGCAACCCGTTAAAGATTACTTTTTTATTAACAAATTGTTTGTTAAATATGGTCTTAATTTCTACTGGTTGAATCAATGTGCATTTTAAATATTTAGCTACATCTGGACTTATGAAGGATTTATTGCTTCCAGTGTCAATCAAAAACCTACATTTTGTTTTACATATACTATTGATAATTATATAGGGCAATATATTCGAATTGTAGTTGTTAATATCTATATACCCAATTGATTTGCTGAGGCTTGTGCACAAAAATTTGTGTCATCTACTTCTTGTTCATTAATCAAATTGGATGAAAATGTACTATCTAAATTTGGGTAATAATTTTGTTCATTATTGGGGAAAGATACACTATTCGAAGGATAGGAAACTGGGACATTATTAGAGTATGTATTTTGGAGATTGTTTGCGTTGCAGTTTTGGCAATAACTCTCCATGTTGAATAATTGATTTCGACCTTGAGTATGGTTTCTTTGGTTGCTACTGTTGTTGCTCGTACGTGTAATTGCACTAGTAACATCCATTGGCTCAGGGATTGGAAACCGTCTAAAATCTGAATTTACATTGACGGATTGGGGGTTGTTATAAGTGTGTCTAAAATGAGTTTGTTGTACGTTAGGTCGTGGATGTCTATAATTATATTGTTGATGATGTTGGTTCGTAGGACTAAAAAAATCTTGATTGTGGGTTTGATTTAAGATCTGTTGAGGTCGAATAGGCCTTTGTATGACTTGCTGGTAATTATTGTTTCCGGGTTGATTTAGTCTAACTGAGGATCTTCCATGTAAATAACTAGAATTTCTAAAATAGTGAGCATTTTGCTCCTCAAGACAAAAATTAAAAGCGTCAGTAATTTTACCTGGCCTCATAGCCCTAATTGTTGAGCCGAATGGTTCTTTCAGCCCTGATAGAAAGGTGTTTAAAGACATTTCATTATAAAGAATCTGCTTAGCATTTATAACATTTCTGTCGCTTTCATGAACACGTATATAATTTGTCATTGTTGAAAGTACTTCTATAATTCTTGAATAAAACTTTTCAACAGTATCGTTATTCTGTCTTATTTGGTGCAAGTCTCTTATAAGACTTGTTTCGTTACGCTTGTCGGAGTAGTGAACGATTAAATTATTTTTAATGTCTTCCCAGTCCACCAGCGTCCCGTACATATTAAGAATTTCATTCGCTTCACCTATTATTTTATTTCTAATAGCCCTCAAAATTATTTTTTCATAACTAGAACCTTTGATATTTGGTATTACGGCTAAGACTTCCTCGACATTGCTTAAAAAATCATAAAGTAACCGAGGGTTTCCGTCGAAGGAAGGTACGTCCTTAATAGCGTCAGGAATTCTAAGTGAATTAAAGACGTCTGTGGCAATAGCGGAATTATTCATAATGTTATCTATATTTAAATCTAAAGGAAACAAATTTATTTGGGCTGAATTATTGTTCTCGATCTCGACACCGAACTTTTTGTTCGAAACTGAACCGATTTCTGAATCTATAAAATCACTTTTATTCAAATTTATATATTCCTTTGAATTTTTTACAGTTTTACGAATTGGACAACTAAAGCTACTAATATTTGTGATTTCGTGCTTTCTAAACGGATAATTTTTCTTAGGAATTGGAGGCATAGAGGATAGTTAAAACCGATAGTTTAGAATCAGAGACAATAGACTTACCTATCTAAATATATCGCAAATATCGTCAATAGTTTCACTAATCCTGCATCGTTGTAATCCTTTTTTCGTAGTAGCACTCCACAACACAATATGTCTTTATTGTAGTTATACGAATATGTATTTATTTTTTTTCAGTTTTATCACTTTTGTTTTATAAATATTGTTTATTAGGTTCTTTCGTTAAAGGATAAAAATCCACCGCTCCAATATTCATTCGAAGTGTACGAAATGCTTTTCCAGCTACGAATCTTTAAGCTACTCGACTGTTCACTTTTTTTTTGTATGCTGTACTTAGCAATCCCAAGCACCGACTGCGCCAATTACGTTTTTTAGGTATAAGAAAAAAACTCTTTTACATTATAAAAATTATTTCGTGTTTTATTTATGACGAACAACTTACGACTGACTTAATTCTAACATCGAGCCCAACCATGAAAACTTAGGCTAACATGAACATTCATCCTCCGAGTGCTTGTGTACAGCGATAGTGTGATTGCAGCTACACATTTGCTGTGTGGCGTTTTATGTACATTGTACATTGATGCTGCTATTGTTGTGACCCTGAATTTGTTTGTCACAATTGCTGCTGCAGGTATAAACTTGTGGGATCAAATATATAAATATGACCCTGAAGTTGTTACGGTGCTGCTGTGTGATGCTGTTGTTAGAATGCTGCTGTTGCTGGTCGGCTGTGTGATGCTGTTGTTAGAATGCTGCTGTTGCTGGTCGGTTTTGTATAGTGTTGCCATAACACGTAACTCGTGCGCACTGTATTGAATGTTTGGGTCATATCGAAAGGATAGATATTGTATTTCTATTGTCATTTCAATAGACCAAATAAAAGATAAATTTCTATATATGCGCACACGGAAAGAATTGAAAATCACCAATTGCAAAATTTTGAGTTGCAATTCACGAATTTTATCTTTTTCGCAAATTACAACGATTTTTTCTTGGATTGATATAAAAATTCGTAAATCGACATTGAAAACGGCGTAGAATACAAAATTCTTCTTGTTGAATTTTGCGATTAGAAGTATTAACTCGAGCTTCTTTAATTTGTAGTGATTTGCGATATTGTTTGGCGCAATTTACCACTTCAATGGGTCAATTTCTCAAGCACTACTTCATAATCGCAAATTGCAAAAAGTATTTGCTGATTTACAAACACTGAGTGATGCATCAATCAAATCTTATAATAATTTAACACATGTAAATTGAAAACGTAAAATGACGTAGAGAAATCGTGAATTACAAAATATTTTTTTGTAATTTCCATGGAATTAACTACCCGATGTGTGAAATTTTTGTGCGCACAGGCAGCCAACAAAAACGAAACGTCATGTCCATGGACCATGTAAAGAAATCCTTTTAAGTCCTTTAATTTTCTGCATGGACAGCTCCAACCATGCGCATTTGGCTTCATTAGAGTCAGACAGTCGGTATTCAATCTTTGCTTAAAGCAGTTCTTGTCGGGTCAAAGTTATTTATATAAGTATAACTCATTCGTAGTGACAGTGAGTGTACTAACCAACAAATTGTAAAAATGATGGAATATATCTTGTAAGTACATATTGAATAATACAAAATCAACTGAAGTAGGTATATAAATTCGTATTTTTTCAGAAGGTACATCTCGCTATAAGAAAGATGTATAAATTGGAATGGATTCTAAAATATGTAATCGAAAACGATTGTAAAGGTTCTTATCAATGGCAAGTTATTCTAAATATTTTTTTTGTATTTTAAATTTCAGTATATAGCGAAAAACCATCCCAGACAAATCCCGTTATCTCCGGACGATATGGCGCCATATGCTTTTCATGGATATCAGGAGGAAACAAATTATAAAAAGGGACTTTAAATATATATTCGAAAATAACCTAAATAATTAAACTACGAATTTTGATTTGTAAATCATAAGATATAAGTTGTAAATTGGGAATAAAGTTTTCTAATTTCACGATAAAATAATTTCAATTCAATACGGTGATGCCTCAAATCACTACTCAAGAATCGTAAATTGCAAAATATGAAATGCAAATTGTATTGTATGTATGTATTTTTTTTTTGTATGTATAATATTTATTTCTCTTAAAGTACTTATAAATATAATATGAAATACAAATCCATATAAAAAATTCAATAATTAAGAAATTACAAAGTAAAGTAAGAAAAAATCTTGTGGCATTCGATATTTTATTCAGATTGAGTTCAAATAGTGTTGAATGCCACTTCAAAAGGAACAAAACAATTATATAGGGTGGGGTATTAAACAAAACAAAAATAGAAATGATAGAAAAAACAATTTTTAGCCGATTTAATTCATTTAACATGATATCAATTTGTTCTCACTTCACAAAGGATGCAAGAATTTATGTAATCTAAATAATAACATCAAAAGTTGAGGCAAAAGTTAGATCAAAATATTTGAAGTAAGAGAGTTTAAACTATAATAATCATGAGAAAACAACCAAGTCAAATTAATTTTAAATAAAATTTTTAAATTTACTATTATTATTATTGTATTGTTAGATCGTTAAGTGTTTTGTTCTGTTTTTCCAGTTGTATTCAAAATTTCAATTGCACCCTTTTCGTTCGTTTGCTTTCTGTATTTTGGCTATTTCAAAGGTAAGTTAGTGATTTGTGAAAACTGCGTGCGATTTATAAAAAGTTATGATCATTTACAGTTCGATATTTGTTACGATGCCAAAAAGAGGTCATGGTAACATTGGTCGGCGTTCACAGAATGCATCACGACACAGAAATGTCATAGCACGTCAAACGGAAGAGGAACGTGCTATTGAAAGGGAATCAGCACGAATCAGAATGATTCAAAATCGTGCGCGACAGTCAGAAGAGATCAACGAAGCTTACAATGAGCAACAACGATTGAGAAGAAGAGAAGTTCGTGCTCGGCAAAGTGATGAAGCAAGGTCACAACGTGCGACTATTGAACGACAACGTTGGCAACAACAATTTATTCCGGGGAGCATTTAACGTGCAGCCTTTCGATATGACCCAAACATTCAATACAGTGCGCACGCATCACTTCAATTTGGTCAAATGTCTGTGGTTTGTCAGCATTGCAATGCAGTTAAATTTGAGAAAGAACCGCCTGGATTGTGTTGCGCGGGCGGAAAGGTGAAATTGCCAGAGTTGCTTCCTCTTAAAGTTGGATCTGTCGTCATTATGCTAAGAAATCTTCATGCCCCGAAACTGTGCAATGGAACCCGACTGATTGTCATGAAGCTAATGAACAATGTGATAGTGGCAAGGATTTTGAAAGGGCTGTTCAAAGGAGAAGAATGCCTAATCCCGCGAATTCCCTTGAGTTCAAACGATTTGCCATTCCAATTCAAACGTATTCAGTTCCCAGTCAAACTTGCATTTGCGATGACAATAAACAAGTCACAAGGGCAGTCGCTGGAAGTGTGCGGCATAAATCTGGAAAAATCATGTTTTTCACACGGCCAGTTATATGTGGCATGTTCCCGAGTAGGGAAACCATCCTCACTCTTCATTTACGCCCCGGAGCAGAAAACAAAAAATGTAGTGTATCGTGCAGCTTTAAATTGAGTCATTAATATATTCTTTGTTTTAGATTTCAATAAATCTAATAGACTTTAAAGAAATTAATACTTGATTTTATTATATTTTCGCCAAGTATTGGCCGGGACGAAGTCATCTGTTAAGTATCGCTAAATTTCGATCAAAGAAACAAATTTCAGGTGGAATCGTGAGTGCTTGAAATTAATTCAGTCAAAAAATATATTTTGGGCAAAACGAAGTTTGCCGGGTCAGCTAGTTATGTATATATATTTCAACACGAATTGAATGGGTTTCATACTTTTTTCTTGAATTTTCATTCATTTCTCTAGCTCGTAAATTCCATTCGCCAAATAGTTTTGTTTGCCAAAATTTGAAGTTTAAGGCGAATGACATTTCACAAATTCGCAAACCGCAATGAGGTGACTTTTCATTAGCCAGCGGTTCGACAGTTCAGACGAATGAATTTTGTTCAATTCGCTAACCATAATACAAATAAGTCACATTCGGAGGCTTTTTTGTTTCGACTCACTATCGAAAATAGGCGCATAAATGTTTGGATTTTGTGGTAATAATATTTTCAAAAAGTTTTGATTCCTCGCATACCAATGATTCCATCTGACGTCCCATTCGAATTTAAGCGTCTTCAATTCCCTATTCGCATTGCATTCGCCGCCAGTGTTGTTATGGATATTGCTTGAGAATCGTATATTTTCTCGGTTCAAAATCGTATCTGTCGTGTTTTCTAATTTTACGAGTACAAAAAACGCGTTTAAGATCGTAGAGGTCATCTTGTACTTAATTTGAGTGTTATTTTATAATGCTCGAGAAGCCGGACAGTTGTTGTTCACTCCGAGTGTAAATCAGGTTTAAGTTAATTTTACCCCCGACCATTGAATCCGATTTTTTACAACCTGACAATTTAAATCTATATCCATAATATTCACTCGAAAACATGCATTAAGCCCGCTGGATTAAATATGGACTTAAACGGGGACTTAAAAGAGTTTAAACCTATGAAATGTCAAATTTTACAGAAATTTGTTTTTTGTTGTTTGTCACTTGGAAATTTATTTCATTTGTTTTGAGCCCAGTTTTATTTTAAGGTTATACCGAAATGGTTGCAGAATTATGTCAAAAATGTTTCTTTTTTCAGGCGGAAGCATTTCCAAAGATTACCACATCGTTATAGTCGACACATACCCGCTCCTTGCATTCGATATATTCGACTACAAGGACGACGTTGATTTACCATAAGCTGTTGTTTCATCAGTTCTTGGACAAATTCGCCTTCTGACGATGAAGACATCATCATGAAAGCTTTTTACTTTTCTATTCTTCTTATTTCTTGCGCCCTGCGGTCGAAAAGATGTCAACATTATGAAGTTTTAACCCGAGTTAAAGTCATTAAACTGGACCCCGGAGTGCAGTTTAAATTCAGTCGGATTAAACGCATTCAAGTTTAAAAAAAACTGGGCTTAAATTCGGCTTTAACGACTGAATATTATGGACTTGGATTTAATTTTTGGGTTAAACTCACTTAAATCCGGGTGTAAACTTTAACCCGGATTAATATGAGCGAATAATATGGCCGTAAAAGTAGCCATTGCCAATTTGACATAACGCAGCAGTAGCATATAGCGAGTACGGCGTTCCGGTGCGTCAGTATCCTGAACCACTAAGCAATGGGTCTAACTTTTGACCCCCTGTTTGTCACAAATTACCTCCTTACAATTCTTACGTACGTCAGAGCTACATCCGTGATTCGCGGCGTCCTAAGAAAGCTCCGCAATTGAGCCGTTTGCCTCGGCATAAAATTGGAAGTCTCTTCCATAAGTTCCAAAAATAAAAACTCGAATAAAATGAATGGTTGCGTTACAAGCAAGGATACCCATTTACTACTTATTTATTTTTCAGTACGCAGATGTCCGTCCGCCATAATTGATTCTATGTTTTTCCAACCTTCAGTTGCAAAAAGACTACCTATACAAATGACCATCACTCACTAATGTCGAGCATGTAATTTCCTAATTTACATCCCAAATCATTCGACCATTTCCTTTCCCATGGCGCTGTTAGCATACATCCGAAGACTGCAATGGGATGTTCCATGCCATGTTGTGGAAAAATACAGTCAGTGCAATTTACACAGGGCTACCTCGCCGCTTTATCAAATCTACTTCTCATCTGTTAACACTACCCTAACTGCTGTTAAAGCCGCAGTGTACAAATGCACACGTATACTTCGCAGGATTACTGCAATAGTTCACGAGAAGCCGCAATACGGACAACATGGTTAATTGCCAACTGTCCGGCACGGTCCCACCCCACCGCACATGCACTGCAAGACAATCTTCTCATTGAGGCAGCGCTCTTCAGCTGCTCACGGAACTACATGATATTTGTTTTCGTGGATGAAAATAAATATCATTCAACTTTCAACGTCCATTCGTCGGCTTCCGACTGAAGATGCCTCTCCGAGTCGTCGTCGGTCGGTTGTAGCGAGGAATTCATACAAACGGAATAAAAACCAAATCAAAGGAGAGCACCAGCCGAAGGAAACCAAACGGAAACTGAAACGAAAGTGGCGAATATTTCCTTCTATCGATCGGGCATGCCTTGCTTACTACACACTGAAACTAACCAGTGACCATAACTTGATGGCAGGATGAGTGCAAGTTGCAAAAAGTTGCGCCCCCCACACACACATACATATATATATAGAGAGACAAACACTAGACCCGTTTAATTTATTGATTGTATAAGAATCCCATCGCAGATAAACACTAAGCCAGAGGGAAACTCAAACAGAAAGCAGGCAGACTAAGGCGATGAAGACGACCGCATTTGCCCAGTATTGGACTTTCTCCTTCGTTACGCTCAAATGCTATCAAAGGCGATATTAAAAGGATACTTCCGGTACCATAGATTCGTGGTTTGTCCTGCCTTTTTGTTTGCCGAGCGAACGCCAGCTATAATATTGATAAAGGGAAAATGGAACAAAAATTCCAGCTAGCATGATGGATCCTTGAGCTTGCATGGGGGGAATGTACGAGTATGTAAGGAAATGCATAATATGCCGGGCATGGTAAGTGCTTTTATTTGCGATAAATGGGTGAACAGCAATTCGATCTGTGCAATGGAATCATTGAACTATTTAAATAGAATTCTGGATGCAATACTGAAGGCTTTTGGTTGTGAAATTTCGTCTGGCGGAATTTTAATTCGGCGAAAAGTTGTCGATTCAATCGTGGTCTGACTTTTCGGTACATAATCTGAATTACATTGGTTGGAGCCTTTCCTTTGTCTGATTGGAGGATGCTGTGATTTCAACCATCAAAAAGAGATACCTTGTTGGGTCCCTTTTCCTGTAAAAAGAGTTGGTCTCTGATTGTTTTTTACAGCTTTACGGTTCCGAGTTAGCATCGTCATACCAGTGCCTAAATTCTGACGGCTTCCGATGATAATATTTCGGATTAGGGAGTCTTTCATGAAAGGTTTCCAAGGCCTTTACGATCGAGACAGATGTTCTTGGTAGTGGAACTATACCAGGAGTCGTCGTTGTGCGTCTCATCGCGACAAGCGCCCTATTCAGTTGCACATGCTGCACAACTGCGCTACGGCTCTACAAGCACGGTTTCTATAAGTAAGAGGATCGCCTTCAAGTGTTTTAAATTTTGGATGGATCACCGTTGCTCTTTTTAAAAAAAGTGTTGGCCATCTAGTGGTTTCTTTTTAAATCAATGTTTATTTTGAAACTGACAGCTGTTTCCCGCTCAAAGTCAGTATCATACCTCCGAGGAACGAAATGAGTCGCTTTACGCTTGAATAACGTTGAGAAATATTGAAAACAAAGTGTGGCCCAAACAGTGTTTTTTTTTTTAAAGAAGTTTTGGCGGAAGTGAAGCACCCTCCGTGCCTGCTGTATGCAAGTTTGCGCAAAAAGTTCGTGAGACTGGTATGCTGGTGGACAACACTCATGGTCCCCGTCGTCGAGAAGCCAATGCATCCACAGAGAGTGACAGTTTGGTGCGGATTGGTGAGTTGTGGCATCATTGGACCATTTTTCTTCGAAAATGAGGCTGGGAACAAAGTTTCGGTCAACCATGTTAACCGACTTTTCTTTTTACTGAAATTCAATACAAGGATTTGGACGACCTCTGGTTCATGCAGGATGGCCATGCCACAATCGATCTTTTCCAATTGGACCCCTCTGAGCTGCGACCCCTTTTTTGTGGTGAACCGTAATGAACCGAAGTTATGCCAAATATCCGGAAACAATTTAAGCACTTAAGGCCAATATCATCGAAGCAATCCGTGAGCTACAGCCCGAAACCATCAACAAGGTATTGGAAAATTGGATTGACGGAATGCGCTACTGCGAAGCCAGCCGAGGCAGCCACTTTTACGAAGTTGTGTTCCATAATAAATGGGAATGTTTTCTCCTACTAATAAAGCCATAATACAGAGAAAAAAAATTAATTTTGTTCACTTTATTGCATTTTTAAAAAGAAACTTGTATTTGGCGCACCCTTTATTTATAAGAAGGAGTCAACTTTACGGTGAAACATGTTCCTACGAAGGAATGCTTAGTATCCCTACGATATGACCGACCAAGGCACTATTAGTCAGGGATTAGGTCAGGCGTCGTAGCTGTTAACCATGGTGCAGTCGGTCCTAAAATGTTAAGCATGTGCTCCCGTATCGCATCAATCAGAAACAGCTCCATTGAAGACCTTCAATTTAGAAATGTCTCGTATAAGTATAGAAAGAGAGAGACATAATTTTGTGTCAACGAATGAACAGGCTTCGTGCTCGGTCCAGTCTTGCATTTTCTCATATCCCTTATACGTAGTTGCGGAAACACATTTCTGCTTTTCCGTCAACACGGCAAACTTAAGTCATAAACCAATAAAGAGATTACGATGTTAGTCTAGCTTTAGGTACTATATCACCATACCTACGGTGACCATACGTCCTTTTTTCTTTGGCAGGGCAGTCTTCTTTTTCGCTACTATGTCCTCTCTGAGTTTTTACTAAATAAAACGAAACATTGTGCTCTTTTTTCTAAAATGTTCCCCTAAAGACCATCTTCCTACCATAAGAAATATAAAAGATTGCGAGTAGCTACCTTATTCTGAAAAAGGTGGAGTTAGATGGAAATCTTGTATTAATTTTTTAAAGGCCCAATCAATATTCCTTTTATCAAACCTACAAAAACCTACAAATTTTGATAGTTAAAATGTGCTTAACCAATTTTGACTGTGTAAGTATTTTTACTTAAAAAAAAAATGTCCTCTTTTATGTGATTTTATGGTGGCCGTTATCATACGTCATCTTGTCGTGCCGAGAATAGACCAAATGAAAGGTGAATTTCGGTCGATGACTTGCGCATGTATTTTTTCGTCAAAAGCATAAATTTACAACAAATGAAACTGAGAAAATAAAACTTATTAGGTGTGATTGAAGCAAACTTTTAAAATTCCCAACGACATTTGCCATTTCTGTGAGACTGGGAGCGAATTGTAATTCGATCGTAAACATATTCGCTTGCCAACAGACAAGAACGTTTACATATTTCATACAACACCTGTCTGTACAGCCGGCGGATACAGACTCACAAAATGTAAATACAGAATTGTGCCCCCAAAACCATATTCAATACTTACCGACTATATTTGCTCAACTGAGCTATTTTCGTACAAAAGTTGATGACTTCTACCTATGTAACCGTCATGGAAACGGATAACCAATTAAAATTAATTCCAATTGATTAATTCTGTTCAGCAAATTATTTCATGAGTTTCGAGTAAAATCCAGACAAGGACCCATTGAATAAAATAAATAAATAATTAAAATTAATTCAACGAGAAATTTAAGCAAAAAAAAAATATTAATCTGCTTTAATTATTATTTTTGTTTGCTAAAGCTGCTTATTAACTGTAAATTGCAAACACGCTCAATGTTGAATAATTATTTAAAAGTCAATTTAAGTGGACAATAGTTGCATGGAATCAAAAGGGAACAAGAGGATTGCTCGATTAAAGCTTTTGGAAGACACAAATACGTTGGTATTTTTGATGCTAATACTTTTTATTTTATAAACGACTAAAAGAGTGAAGGTGCAACGATTGAGGTGACTGGGTCATGTAGAGCGAATGGATACGAATGTTTCGCAGATAAAAAATCTCAAAATCTTGTTTTTCCGAGATAAAAAATCTTTTTTTCAAGATTTTGTTCAAAATATAAAAAGAACGAAATATAAAATACAATTTTTAAGTACTTTGCTACTTATAAATAAATCACCAAAATATCTATCTATAAAAAACTTGGGTCATAAATTAACTTTAATGCTTTTTGAAATTTTGTAACATATTTGAATCAAATTGACTAAGAATTTCATTGCTTATATCAGGATCATAGAATTTCGGTTCATTAAAGCGCAACAAATCCTTTATAAAGATTTAAATTAATTGATTAATTAAACGATTTCGAATTTTGTTTTATTTAAATTTACACCAGAAAATATTATTTCAACATTTGCAGAGGAATGTGGAAGAGATAAACTATTGAAAGTTAAATCTGGATATGCGAAGTTTCCATCCGCTGTTTTTACTTGTAAAACATTTTTCCAAAAACAAGTTACATCAGTTATTTCATCAAATACGTTAAAATGCATTTTTCTTTAGAGTTGATGGAATTGTTAAAAAATGTTTTTCTTCAATAGAAAAGGTTCTTTTGTTAGATTTAAAATAAAAAGTTTTTGATATCAAAAATCTTGAATTTTGATGAATTTGAGGTAAAAAGTCTTGTACATATTTCTCAATCATTTTGAAAAAATGGTATATCTTGTAATCTGGCATCACTGTCTGGAAGATCTGCGAATGCACTACCGAGGAACGTCGCAGAAAAGAAAGACCATGACTCAGATGGCACTAGCAAGTGGAACTCTTACCAACATCGTGTATGAAACTGGAGACAGCTGTTTAAAGGTCGTGCTGGTTGGAGACGCAGTTTGGTTGAGGCCCAGGTCCACCCGGACTGTAGCACCACCTTAAGTAAGAAAATTAGGCAGAAAATATTTAGATGTGATCAGCTCCACGCATCGTAGAAGCAACTGGCAGGAGCAGCAATCTTTCCCTGAATATCTACTCTGACAGCTAAGCGGCTACAAAAGCCAAGGAGTCAGGGACGTTTCAGTGACTTTGTCGCTATATCTAGTGGAATTTTCAATTTAAAAATTCTAGTATTCGAGTTTGACACTAGCAAATTGCATTTTCAATTTGATTTTTTGCTTTTTGTTTTTTTTTTATAAGTTAACATTTTGTATTTACATATTGTAAGTTTTTGTTTTAGTGTTCAAAATAAAAATGTTGTTAAAATTTAATATTTCACAACCAACAATAAATTGAATATTTGTAACAGCCATATGGGCATAGTTCCCCGGCTTAAAATCCGGACGGTATAAATTCATTTATATTGTATCCTCTGAAAATAAAATAAAATAAAATTTAATATTTTTTTTTTTGCATTTGTAGGCAGTGAACATTTTTTTCTAGTGACTTTTTTTAAAAATGTTGCCATATCTGGTGGATTTTTAGGTTCGAGTTAGTGACTTTTTTTTAAGTTAACGTCAACCCTGGTCAGGGAGCCAGTCATGGAGGAGTCAAGTGCATTAAACCAATGCAGGAAATATTTTTACGAAACATCTTATGCCAACGGGTGACCCCAAGTTGACTTGCGATGTTCGACAATGTGTGTTCAGCTTAAGTGGTCGTTTGCCGCTGACCGTTTTACATGTTAAAATGTTTTTTCTCTCGTTGCGTTTGCTATCTCTTTTTCAAATAAATGGCTTCCTCACATTCTGTTGAATAATTTGAACTACCACGCGTCTTTCATTTTTTGGTCCACCTTAACATATTTGAATTGCGCTTTTAAAGCCAACAAATTTCAACCAACAATTATAATTTTAGCTCGTAGGACCCTTAATCAGTAGAGCAGAAATAAAAAGATGTCACTCTTCTACATCTAGGTAGTGTTGATGCTGGGAGATTTTTGTCTCTAACTTTTCTGCCTTTTGGCTTGTCTCAGTTAAACTTATTTATATTAATTTATTTTTAAAAAAATATAATTTTATTTTTCTCTTCGTTTATAGAAACACAAATTACAACTGTCAACTTAAACTACCATCAGTTGCCTTGATACCTATGCTGGACGTGTGGGAATGTGGGAATTTTTCTTGGGATATGGATGGGGTATTGTTTTACATCAATCCAGACGCTGGCTCAGCAGCATGAATCCGGCGCGTGTTTGCTGAAGTTGCTTTCCTGTATCTTGCACGAGGCAGATATCGGGTTGTGGCGATTGTAAATGTATGTGGCGATTGTAGATGTATTTGGCGTTAACTTCTACTCGCGGCACCTTTCACATCCCGCTCCGCACTATCGTTCGGGTTATGAAGGAAAATTTATATTGAATACTTGAGTAGAACAGAACATACGCTAGATCAATGTCACAACATACAGGGACTCAAAAGACGACTATCGCCATAGGTGAGTACCTAAATTCAAAACTATTACTAGACACTGTGCCCACGATTATACATCAGAAGCTGTCGCCACCTACTTTACAGCCAGCCTTTCAGACAGGCAGGCTTTTTATCAACTGGGGGCCTGGAATAGCTATGTGGATCCTGAGACTCATAATTAAATCTGGTTGACATGTGAACTTTATCTTTCCACTTACTACGAGGTCGAACTGAAGGATCGGTAACAGAGCTTTAAGAACTCCTGACATTCATCAACTAACTAGGTAGTTCATATTGAAAGACTTGCTGTAACAAAGAGGATTTAATTCTGGCCCCCAATGTATCATACTGATCGTCCCTGCAATTAACTCAAATTGGACCCAACTGATGATATAAAGCTGTCGCAACTGTACGAGCTGTCTACCCACCTAACGAACTCGTCTTAATCTTTTCATAGGCGGCTCTACAGATCATCTTGAACCGGGGTCTTGAATAACAAGCTGCTTCAGTTACCACGAGCCTATTTTAACTGCCTCCAGTTGAGCACTCGCAGTCGCCTGAGGTCCATTTCTACCTACAGCCAGGTACTTCTGTGCTGCATTGTCCCCCAAGTTTGACTCGAGAAATATGTGGGCCGGAAGATTTGTATCTATATTTACATAGATAAGCTCAATGTCCTAGTCTTCAAAGACGACTTATGCGAATTTTATTGACTATTTCTATGTCGATGCACAGCTCCTACAGTTCGGCTTTGAATAGAATTCCTCACACCCGTCTACGCCAATGCAGGACCGACAATTTTACGAAGAATCTTTTTCTCGAAGCGACCGGGCAGCGCTATAAAGCGGAGTCTCCTAAGTTGTTCAGGGTTGGACTCCATGCTTCGTAAGCGTTTAGCAAGAGCTGTTCGAGGTGGACAAAGTTGCTTCTACCTCCGATTCGATGCCATTTGTTCAGCACGTTCTCAGTTTTGCCCTCGTTAACAAGCTCGGTAAGAGACGTCTCTAAAATACTGCCATAGGCGGCCTTAAAATCGAGGAAAAGTTGGAACATATCGACTATTTGCGAAGGGATTTAGGCGTTCAAACAAAATAGGAGAAAAGAGATCTTGTGATGTTTAGGAGACGAATACCTCTGTAGCTTCAGCAGCCAAGGCGTCTTCTATCTTGTGAACGGGGCAAATGATGCCTGCCCACAGGCGTAGCTGGGACTTCAACTTTTATTTAAATTTAATTGAGAAAATCGTCATAAATGAAAATTAGGTTGGCAGAGCTTCCGGCTTAACAAGCGGTTTCAACGAAAAAGAGACCCCTTCTTTCTTTATTTGCTCTTTTTATCAATTCATGACAAGTACAGTCCACACTATTCCAAAGATAGATTTATATAAATCAAATGATTTAGTACTTCGGATATTTGTTTAGAGAGAACGATGTTACCATCTTCATTCTTAATGTTTTTAAGAACTAATAATATAGATTTAAAATTTCAAGTATATCTAGTACATATTTAAAATTGAACATTTCAAAACTAATCTGAAGCATTAGCAATGCCAATGTTCCATTCTGCCTAATCACGGAATTATGTCACCAGAAGTATTCTAGCCACAATCTCAGCATCGATTTTGAATCTGCCGCCGTCATCTCTAGGGTTTTCTAAACAAGATTACTGCTGCGGCACAATCTCTTTATACCTTCTGGCAAAACTGTCGTACAGTTGTCGGTTAATCGTTCTTTCCCCCCGGAGTAGCATCTCTCAATTTCTTCCTCTTCCTCTACCTGAAAAGCCGATGTTCCTCTCGTCCCACAGAACTCCAGACCTACAGACCTCCAGACTGCAGACCTCTTTCCCAGCGCCGCCTTATACGCCTCGTGCTTTGCTATGTTTGCTAGTCATCAATATTCGTCAAACCAGGACTGACTTACGTGGTGGCGGTCGTGTGGGACACAACGCACAGAGTCGCGACTTTTATGATGGCTTTCTACCAGTGCTATCACAAACAATACTACATAAACAAAACTGCTTTCTTTTCACCGCAAGCTACCCTCACAAGTGTCGCGCTTATTACAACTCCCTAGCCTTACAACTAACTTGTTGCTAGTAGCAAATAAAGTTCTACTACACATTACTACTGTCGTCCCCTGGCGCAGCTGCCTTCTGCAAATATTTGCAGTCATGCACGTCAACCAATTGTGGGTGCCCATAACAACATCCCGCACTTGAGCATACACTGCGCACCAATTTAAACTTTTAATTAGGAAAATAGAAAACACCTACTTCTTGATTCGAATTGAGTTTCTCCCATAGTGGAGGTAGTATGCGGTAGGGAATTTTTTGGAGCTCGTTAAAAGGATACACGCTACATTTTAACAATTAAACACACCTCATCAAAAGACGTATTCCCTGTCAGTGGATGAGGATGTGAAATCTGGAGTGAAACCGACATCCCAGCAATTGTGCCGGCAATGGCATTGCAACGACGGTGACGACGACCATGACATCACATTCCAATTAGAAGCAATAATTTGAGTTGCCAACAAAGTTCGCCTACACAATCGGAGCTGGCCATAGAAGCCAACCAGCAATGACTCACTCAATAACAAGCTTCCCTGCATTTAGGAGAGTAAACAATTCCCGGCATTTCGCTTCAAGTTCGGCCAACACGAAAAGGATCTATATACTCGTACCAGTGTCGGACTCTTGGATTATACATATTATGGTTTAGTGTGTGTAAGACTAGCTAGTCCTATGCGGCGCGACAAACTCAAAAGCCGCATACACAAATTGAGCAAAATTTATAGAGAGCATCTCGTGCAGGTAATTCAGCCTAACCGAAGGATGCAACTTTCGACGGTGTTAAGTGATATCCGAGTAATTATTCTTTCACACATGTGAAACGAATATGCCTGGTAAAATTTTCATTTTCACTTTATACGGCGTAGTTGGCTGGGGACAGGGACTACACGAAGGAAAAGGACTGTTTGCATATGAGTTTGACGGGCCTGGATTTATGCACACAAGTTTTCTAATTGAAAAAGACGGAAATGATGATTTTTTAGAGGGGGTAGGGCCTGAAAAGAGGCAGAAGGGTAGTTCAAGAAGGCTGAGTTCATCGAGCGGCCTTATTAAGGCTTACATATGTTGGTTACAAATGGTGACATCTCGCTTACCCGCTGTTCATCACTGCGGCTATTTTTTGTGGCGTCGAATGTGGTCTAAGCTGGGACTTTAGCTGAATACTTGTTCTTCGAAGGTTTTAACGACTGGAACTGTACACACAAGAACTAAGTCGGCTCAAAATAAGAGGCTTTACAGTAAATCCTCCGGGCGCAGTAATTTGCAATTCTCTGTCATCATAATTTTTTCTTAACTTGGCTGTTAGGCTGTTGGAGCTCCAATTTTAGATCGAGCTATCGACATTTTGTCTTTTTGGCCAAAAGTCTTGCAACACCGGAGCTAATGACGTTCCCCGGTCTGCTGCAATCTTAGCAGCTAAACGCTCTTCATCTTCAAGCGAATCGGTCTCGAAACTGCTGTTTGATGTATCGGCTCAGGATGGTACCAATTCTTGGAGCGTCTTAAAGCTCAAAACCTTCTCGTGTCTTGGCAGATATAAACCATCTTCTTTTGGTTCTGTTCTGGAAGCAACGTATAGGTTGGATGGATTCGTCAGGTGGCCCTATTGCTTTGAAATGTGACTGATGACTGCAGTCTGGATCACAAGAGACTTCGCATGTTTTTTAAATTGATTTAGCTACTCAGTGCTAAATAAGAGATTCCTCAACTTTACATCATTGGATGGGCAAATATCACCGCCCCGAAGACGGCATTGGCGTTCAAATGCAATCGTCCTTTGTGCCAAAGATGTATAGCAAATTCCCACCTCAAGAGCTCGATAATACCTCGCTTGGCTGCGTTAATAAACAAACAATAAACTAGATAACTAGCACCAGAGACGCCCCAAATTCCATAAAGTCGCACATCAAAGTAACCCAAATTCTTAAGACCATATTCATGTACAAAGGGATAATGCAACAGCCCCACTGAGAAATTTAAAACCCTTCGACAGACCTGCATTCCTAATCGAATTATTAAGAACCCCCCAACCGGTGGGTTGGTGCATCATCTACCGAGGTCCTGGTAAACACCCTCACCCAGCTTTGCTCGTAAGTCACTGTATACACAATATATGGCTTTTGACAAAATACCCTTGACGTGGGCCCACAGCACACAGCACACAGCACACACAGAGTCTCAAAATTATGCATTCTCCGCTCGAACAATATTCACCTTTAAAACAGTGTAGCTGCACCAGGACATATACCATCATATCCGACCGAGATGTTGCACAACTTTCGGCTTGCTACGTTCCATCGAAGATAAGGCCGCATGGCTGTTACCTACAAATTACATGATCAACCGTTGTTCCGACATTACCAGTCTCACACCGGCATCCCAGTCACAGTCGGGCACCACAAGCCGAAGATAACACGATACCAGAGGTATGCATGTATACCTTGCAAGCTCATATAATATCTACTACTACGAGAGGGGACCACAGTTGACTAAACATTTGATATCCTTTTACTTGACCTTAAAAATTTCAACGTACGAAGTTCGTCGAGCTGTGTGGGGCAGGGACATGGTGCATCATCAGCCACCACGGCATCGAAAAGATGATGTTGAACGCCATGCTGTAGTTCAAGAAAGATCACACAGATAGAATGTTAGGGGGGTGGCGGTGCGGCGGTGTGAGCGGCGTAAACGACGGATGGCAGGGCAACGTTAGTCCTCGCTGAGGCGTACTAAATAAATCAAGAAAATCACCATCCATCCAGGCCAGGTTACGTCCTGTGTGCATAATTCCTTTGGAATTGACTTTCGTTTGTGTAAAACTATGCAAAGTCCTTCTCGTCCTTGTGCATCTAGTACCACACCCAGAGCAGCCGTCCCGCATCTATTCTCCGAATAGCATTGTTAATTGTGTGTAACAAAATTATGAGATGGTGCGGAGCTGCTTTTCGTGTGCTCGACCAACTCAACAGCAGTGCCCAGGCACACACACAAAGGCAGGGAGGCGAAAAGACGATGCTGCCAAACGACAAAGTCTGTTTAGTTTGGCTGCTCCTTTAATGGCTGAAGGAATTTCCTGTTTGCTGCGATATGCGATATCTCCTGTTTCGAAGTAACTTGATAAAAGCCGGAGAAGATGTATATGCACTTTGACTATGCCGGCGAAAGATGTTCCCTGAACTCTGGATCGTACGCAGCGGACACAGGAGCGGGTCGAAAAGGATATATCTATATACAAAACAAAATAGAAATATGCGAAAACTAAACGAAAGACGAGGCAAAATTAAGAAAACATGAATAATGTTAATTGGCTGAGAAGTTGTAAGGATTTTAAGTGCCTTATGGTCAATTTGAGCCAGTGCCTGAACATGGAGGCGACGAGCTGTTATCTGAGAAGACTTTTCTCTCTCTCTCTCTCTCTCGCACTGTGTAACTAAATTATGCATGGATGCAATTAATTTCTGCATTTTGCCAAACTGTTGACATTTAGCACTAAGCGCGCACTTTGACAAAGCACAAGCACAAGGACTAGGGATGATGATCAGTTGGCTGTGGGGAATTTGTGTTTTCAATTTGCACAGACGTCACCTGGGCAGGTAGGAAGCCGCATGTTTTATTTGAAAAAGGATAGCTTGGGGAATTGCTTGGGGAATTGCTTGGCGAACTGCATTGGAGTTGCGGTTGGAAAAAATGTTGGGAGGATTCAAAATTGTTACCAAGTAAATAATTTCGTGCTCAGCTTTTAAATATAACGAGGTTCCAAAATTATTCTGGAAATAAATCTACGAAAATGGACCTTACATCCGGTCCGTACATTAAATAGGTTTTGAAATAAGGTCGCAATTGGTAAAACAAAAAAAAAAAATTGAGAAGAATGAACTGCTGCTTCATATTAGAACAAATTGTGGGATAGGTGATCCAGGACTGTGTTAATGCTTCTATTTCACAATCGTCTTGCCTCCGCGGTAAGGTTTCTGCACTGTTGTGATATTGCGAGGGGTTTCAGCTATCAGGTTCCGTCTCCAGAAAATCGCAAGTTACTTATTAAATGTTTTTTCCCAATGTCCCATATCTTGTGAACACCTGGCAAACATCCGAGTTCAGTTTACACTTCCGGGTTTCGGCATAAAATTACAATACACACGAATGGTTGTTGAAGGCAAGTCTCCAATTGAACAGCTGCGCTAACTATTTGTTTATTTGTATTACAACATCCATGCAGGACCGGATTTAATGGTGTGGAGGCCACATGGGCCCTACTTATTCTCCAAAAAAAATACAGAATTTTAAAACAAATACCAATAAAACAAAACTAAGGGAAAGTGTTTACTCGTTGGAATTTGGAAAACTTAGTTTTTTTTTTGAATTCCCTATTGTGGGAGACTTCGGATGCCCTCCCCTAAATCCGGTCCTGCATCCATGCTTTTAACAACAACGACGCTTTTAACAGAGAGACAGAACATTGAAGTTATAATGAAGAGATTGCTATCTTGACGGCCTTTAAAGTTTCGTTCCACGAAAACTTATCTATACCGCGTTACTGAAGACATCATGCAGAATCCATGAAGGAGGCATTTTCCCCTGAAACAATATTCCCCGAAAACCGGTCTTGAACGAATGTTCCTAATTGTATTCAAACATTTTACCAGCTTTATTTAATAGGAATTTTGACGCATATTGCATTTCTGGTCTCAGATAAATGCAATATTTTTTCGGTTGCATTACACAGATATGACAACAAGATATTTGAAAGAACTAAAGGCGTGCAATCCCCTTTAAGAGGAATTGGCTGATAGCCCCACAGATCCAAAGGCCGTTTATTTACAAACACTGCAACAATTTGCATGTTTTGTATTCATGGCTTTATAATTCACACTTGCTTGCTTGTAAAAGAAGAGAAATTGTATGTTGTGTGCTTTTTTTTAATATGGATCCCGAATCCATAAAATCCTGCCCTCGAATTGAAGAACATCTTGCAAGATGGCTCAAAACGAATCATCCTATCGGAAGATGTTATAATTTTTGCAAATGGCGTCGTACGTCAGCCATACCTGACATTTGTGAACTAGACAGCTGCAGAATAAAACAGACAAGTAATGGAGCGATAAACTCCGCAAGAGATCGGAATAATTGTGTCGATTTTTTTTGACCAATCATGATCAACCAGGCGCATTTCCACTTAAGCGGTTACGTCATTAAGAAATATCTTTATTTCTGGGGCACTGAAAATCCGCGAGTGGCGCTGGAAGAGTCTTTACATCCACTCAAAGCCATTGTGTGGTGCGGTGTTCAGACGAAAGTAGTGATTGGGACACATTTTTTTGAGGACGCCATCTGCATCTGTTACTGGCGAACGCTACAGGGCCATGATAAGTGACTTCTTACTGCCGGAATTGGATGAGCGGAGAATGGGGAACATATGGACGGTGCAACGGCACACATACAGCACGAGCCACAATGGATATTGTGAAGGAAGCGTTTCCTAGTCGCGTAATCTCCCGGTTTGGAGCTTTGGCATTTAAAGCAAATTTACAATTCCAGACTTCTTCTTCACAGGCAACTTGAAGTCGCGGTTTTATGCCAATAATCGCAGCCCTTAGGGATAATAGTCGATAACAATGCGAACGGTTATCACCGGAAATCTTGCGGAAAGTCATGAAAAATGTGAAAACGGGCACAAATGTGTATCAACGCTGGCGGCAGCCACTTGACGGATAGCTTCTTTTCCACTTAACACAAAAAATTGTATATAAGTCCAAATAAAGACATCCATCACTCAAAATCATACAATCAATAACAAAAATTAACTTTGTTTGGTAATGCCGTGAAGATGGATCAACTCGGATCGCCCTTAAAAAAACCCAATTATAGTAATCCCAATGTAACCTGGGGACCCAGAAAAAGGTCTGAGAGTTCAGCATTTCTACCCGAGAGTTCATGCATTCCCCCAGCTGTTCAGGAATGGGCTGTAATTCTGACGAAGGCCTTAAGCGCAATCGAACTGTCTGTATAGATAAAGGTATACTTGAACTTTAACACCTTGGAAGTTGATCTAGTGTTGTCTGTTTTCAAGGAGCTACCAGCACCAGACCAGATTAGTTTTCGAGGCATTGGTAAATATTCAAATGCATTCCAGTCTAGGTTTGGCTCTGGATGAAAAGGATAATCGATTTCGAATCTGAACACAGGTCTCAATATGACAGACAGACACGATGCAAGAATGATACTAAGATCCACCTCGCCTAAAACGGAAGACTGCTTTAATGGCACTCAATGGCAAAGGCATCAAGGTAACTCAAGAGGCGAGCCAGGCGTATTAAGGAAATCTCTAGTGCAGCTCTAGGCCATTCTTTGAATTTGATGCGGAAAGGGATCTGATACTCTCCACCAAATAACCGACGCATAAGCTTGAAAAGGTCTTATCATAGCCGTCTAGATCCAAAAAGCTTCTCTGATGAACGCCCCATTGAATGTCGTCGACATGACGTGCTTCTTCCAAGGAGAGTATCTTAACTAAGTCCGCACTCTTACGGGTATGTATGCTTCATAAAAGGTATAAATGTAGTGACGAGTCTTAGCACCGCAACCTTAGACCGATCACAATCCTCTATTACGCGAAGTGAACAACCCTAGTTTTAAAAGAACTGGCCAAAGTCTATCCTCGCTTTAGCAGATGTCGATGTAGGCGTTATCAGACAGAAGTGGTGGGACACCAAATTTCACGGTGTCAACATTTTTTGATCTTTTATTGTAATTAAAAATATAAAGGCCTTCACAGAAGTTGTTCGCAAATTCTAACCAATTGTTCACACACTAAAACTTTATTACAAAAGAAATTGGATTCCACTCGGTCAAGGCATTCCAAAGCTAAAAGCAAGATGGTGTTCGTTGAATACGTTCTGCCTAGATATAAGCTTAGGTGAACCTTTTTGGACAGTAGATAAAAATAAAATGCAGGCTACTAGTATTATAACATGTCCGACATATAATGCCACAATTTAATACGGGATCAATTTCGAGCAAAAGTTTTTTTATCTGTGGAATATTAGTACCTAATAGATTCTATCTGAAAATTAATAAGCACACAGAAGACATATACAAATCAATTCTTGTCACCTTGTGGTAACCTTGTGGTAACTGCGACACCCTGTTTAAGTCTCTTACCTTTGAGGAGACTAATTGGAAGCTGTGTTCCCCAGAAAAAGGAGAATTGAATTTATGAACTTAAGGACTTTATAGAAACTCAAAGTGTTCTCATTTCGATTTTTCTTTGTTAAGGTGGCAACACACCTGACAGTCGAAAAGGGTCCGTAAATGGTGGAAGCAAATCATTCTTCTTTCGATGAAACTCACTGGCGAACATTAAAAAACTCGAAAGAAAGAAATTTCACAAAGTAGTCAAAGATTGAAGTTCTGCCATTTATGAACCGTTACTTTTTACACCCACCCTTTGAATAAATGAGTAAATATTTTACACAGCTTTTGTTGTCGAAATCAGATACAGAAATGAAAAATCCCCAAAGTAATTCGGAAAGTTGTTCGCTCTCAACACAGTTTCCGACTGACCTCATTTAAGGTTGGAAGTGTAAACGGTCTTTATGCGTACCTACATGTTTTCAATCCTCTGTTGTTTCAATTTTTATTTTTGGTAAGTTTTGCTGAACTATCTGTATTGTGCCAAATGAATCTTGGTAGCCTTCCAAGCATAACCATCGATTTTTTTATTATTGTGTGTATTTTTTTTTGCCTTCACCAAAGTTTACTTGCAACCCCACAGAATATGCCGACATTTTCGAATAAAAATAATTTAAAAGTGTGTAAAGTGAACAACAACTGAGGTCTGAGTTGAACGTCCGTATAGTATTATAAATGGTATGGGGACGAAACGACTTTATTTCTCGTCAAGTCGGTCGTTTTGCGACTTAATCCTCCGAGTGAGTCTGGGCTGTAGGTACTTGGGTCTTGGGTGGAGAATGTTCTACTTTGGCAAACTTATTCCATAAAACCTGCAGGGCAATTTAAAGCCGGGACCACAATAACAAACCTTGGAAGAGAAATCCACATATAAGCCAAAGAAAACCTTGATGCAATCACTCAAGTGGTGGAACAGTCCTTTCTGGTGGAAATGTGGTTAAAAAGTGAAAATGAGCTTACAACGGAGTGCTTACGATTTTACGCGCAATCATTTTTTTTATTGTTAAAGGCCACCTTAGGGGGTTAGCTGGGTCATGTGTGGGAGGTTTTAAAACATTCTTCACATGAAGGTGCTTCGAGTAGGTCAAAGGAGAGGTAATTCTGGAAGGAGATATGAATTGTTCTTATAAGATGACTTACGAAAAACATCTAAAGTGCCTTTCGAGATTGTCAACATTAAAGGTTAGACGGGCGATACAAGAAAAATTAGCTGCTAAATAAAAATCCTGATTGCTATATGGTCTGCTATAAACCTTCCTTGGCGATATGACTTTACTTTGCTAACTGTAGCAGAAATCAACAAAAAATCGCTCTAAAATGTTCCGATAGCTTACGATAGAGTCTTAGAAAATCAGGCGGTTCGAATTTTGTTTGCTTTTCGCTTTTATGAAAGAAGATCCTATTCACCGGAGAGTTCATCTCAGAAGGCAATATATGCTTTGCCTATAATATTTGACGTGCTGTGGCGAATGTCAATAGAATAACATGCTGAGACACCCACACACCAAATTTAACATTTTTTTAAACCGTTTTAACATTTATTTCTCTCAACTAAGCAGGCGTATGGTCTTGGCAAACGAATTCAAAAATCAACGCCCCAATATATTGGCAATATTAAGAACTAGCTGACCCGTGCTCGCCTTGCTTCGCCAGCGCATTTTAATCTAAATCAAAATTGAGTGTGACTCGCTCTCAATCTCATGCGCCACATTCGCTCTATTCGACTACTCTACTCATATGTCATATATCATATCATACATATATTCTCCATTTCAATTTAAAAGGGAGAGCGAAATACAAAAAACAACACGAAGCACAAAAGATGCATAAAAGAAATAAAAAAACACACAGCGACAGCCAGCAAAAACGGTACAGAGAGAGAAACAGATTTTGTCGCACACACACACACAAAATTTCCTCCACTCAACGCTGGGAAAATCCAACGATTTAGCTTCAATCGAACGTTTTACTTTTTTTTGAATTGTTTAAAATGTATAGTTTATTGCTTATTGTTTAACTTCAGGATAACGTACAAAGATGATTTGTATCTTAAAATCTTTTTACGTAATTGAACTCTGTTTAAAAAAAGCAAGGAGCTAGAAGACATTCGAGAATTACAACTCTTCTTAGATGTAAGCTTAGATCTCCGCTTCCGGCAAGCGGACAGTGATAAAACATAGCCTATCTTTTAATCTCGACAATTTTCAATGCAACTGTGAAAACCGGAATCAATTTCGTGCAGTACTTTTTTAATCTATTCCGAGCAAACACCTAACGACTGGAAAAAAAGTTACAGTTTTATTATAGTATGGATAAGAACTTTTAGTGTTGTAAACACATTTTTTTGTCGAACCGACACGGCATTATTTCAAAACCGATTTTTATAAAACAAGTTCCGGCGAACCCCAAAGGCGGACCAGTAGGAATGCAGAAAAGTGGGAGGATTGTGATACCTATAATTCTGATCATAACCTCGTCGTTTAAATGGAGAAAAGAAGTACCAAGTGAAAGGTAAATTTCCATACGTGAATTCTCGCAACACAGGATTTATAATAAATTTTATCGCAAATACAACGAACGATGACTCCAATTTTAGCGGATATGTTTCGGCCGTTTGCTATAGAATTGGTTCTATCGTTTGCATTGTTGATTTAATAAACCTTTCGAAACAGAAGCTACCTATTTTACATTACGCTATGTAAATATTCCTTTATAAACTGGTAGACACCAACAGTCCTTTCGGAAAGCTGTCATTGTTGGGGTAAAATTCTGTAAGGGTCGAAATATTTTTTTTTTTAATTCTGCTTTCAAATCCTGTTTTCGAAATTCTGCTTTTCAAAACTCCGCAAACAAAAAAAAACTGTTTGAAAAATATCAAAAAGCGCGCGGAATATGGAGAAAAGTTTCTTTTTTCGTTTTATTTTTTTATATTTTTAAATTTTTTTTCCTTTATTTTTATTTTTAATTTATTTTTTGCATTTAAAAAAAAATTTTGGAAAATGTTAAAAAGTGCTCTTTATGAAGAGAAATCTTTGTTTTTTTAACTTTCCTTTTTTTTAATTTTTAACATCTTTCTCTAAATTTTCATATAAATTTTTTTTTTTATTATTTAAAAAATCGTATTTTCTAATTTAATTAATTGTCATATTTTTTCCTTGTTTAATGAATTTGTTATTGCTTTTTTTTTCATTTAAACTTTATTTTTGTTTTTGTATTGTCTATTTTGTTTATACTATTTATAAGTTGGAAAAAAAGCTTATTCTGCTGTAGAATTTTAACACTTTAAATGTGAAAACCAGAATTTTGAAGCATTTTTGTGTGCGTAGTCAGAATTTTGCAAAGCAAAACTTTGAAAGTAGCATTTCCATCCGCTGCCTAAAAAAAATCAGTTGTCATTGTGCAAAATTCTTTGAAACAAACTTTTGGCCAACGAATATCGCAGACATTTCCATCATTCCTCATCGTTTCTTTTTTGTTTTACTATTCACAACAAAACAACTACACATGCAATTAAAAATTAAAATCAATCGATCAACGACCAAAACCTAATCGAAACTGTGAACAATTTCAACTCCGAACCATCTTCCACATACATAAGCCATGAAGTAAATTATTTCAAAATAACCATATACACCGGCACCACGCATATTTTCGAATAATATTCGCCTTTCTATTCGCATTCAATAAAGGCCACCGCACTGCCACTAGTACGGAAATAGCATCATCACCTTACTCACAAAAAAAAAAAAAATTGTAGAAAAACCAAGAGAGCTACCAAAGAGCTTCTACTTCTATATTAGGAAAACAGACACGAACTTTCGATGATCGCATGAATATTCATGAAAATGTGAATTTCAATAACAATCGAAAACGGAAATTATTCCTTTCTGTTTCCTTTCATTTGCAGAAGTTTTGAGCCACCACTCCGCCCGTCTAACTTTGAATGAATAATTACTACATAAGGAAGGAAGGAGCGATTGAGAACGCACTCGATGATAACCCAGGAAGGATCTCATCATCAGCAATGCTGCTATTGCTCCTATCCACAACATAGACCTGGTCTCGGCACTTCTTCTGCTATAAAAATCTCTCAAACAAACGACCGAACAGAAGATACGAATCACAGAAAAATAAAAAGAAAGATGCAAATTTTATTCTAATATCAGTACGTCCTGGTAGGGTTACTGTCTAAGGAGGGCCGGGGGAGGAAAAAAATAAAAACCATTGAAAGGAAGCAGAAGCTCACCCACAGAGAACAACGATTACCAAGTGGATACGCTGTCTCTCAGTTGACTGCAGCAGCAGTCCTGTGTAACTGCTATGTAAGTCGCATCCTCATCCTTAATGGCTTTGTTTGTATGGAAATTAATTATTTGGATTTGAAGGTGCATGAACCTACTATCTGCCGTTGCATTTCCTAACATAATCCACTCCGCAGTGCAGACGGATTGTGAAAGGAGTCCCTCAGTCGAATTTAATATTTTCTTTCTCTTCCTTTGCCCATTCCTTCATGGGATTTTTAATTAGTTTTCCGCGCAGGACGTGCAGGGGCAGTAGCGCCAACAAAGATGCGCTCTGCCTATTCTTCGGCCAGCAAGAAGCTGTCGATTAATGCGATGAGACATTTGAGAAGTGCTACATAAATGGTAGCTACTTGGAGGAACGGCAGGCAATAGAAGTCCTAATTACTTAATTGCTTTTGCATTTTTTAAGGACTGTGTCAGATCCTCTATGAGGTGTAGGGAACTGCGTGTCTAAATTGAGCTTTTGCAACAATTTGTGTGGATTGAAGAGTACCTTCTGGTGGATGGGATTAAAGGATTGAAGTAAGCAACGGCGGATAGTAAGATGAATCTTATTAGGAGAAGCTGGGAAGCGTAAGTAGTATAAGGCGGCGACTGTGTGAAGGGGATGATTATATAATAAAGTGCAGCTCTGATTACATTGTTCCTTCCGTAATTGCCTTCTTTGTGTTCAAGTGGTCATGGTCACTTATCATACGGACTCTGATGTTTGGAAGAAATCTGGTCGAGAATCCACCTGGGATACCCCTGTATAAGCTTATGGAGCTGCAACTATATTAAGTGTACATAGGTGGTGGGGCTAAACTTAAGCAGATTTTATATTCCCTATTTGAACTGTCGTTTGTTGTATTTGTGTTTAAGTTTGTTAATAACTTTTTATTTTGTTAGTTCACCTATGGAAATCCACTGTCCATTTGGTCCTTGTTTCATAAAAATCGGTTCTGAAATAACGCCGTAATCGGTTCGACAATAAATATATGGTTATAATAGGTGGTTGTCTTTCAGAGCCTATCTTTGCAACACCAGGTGTTCCGCAAGGAAGTCACATTGGACCCTTGCTCTTTGTCCTCTTTGTTAATGATATTCCGTCTTACATTCGTGATTCCACCTGCCTTTTATTTTATATAAACAGCCTAGCCAGTTGGTGTCAACGTTTAGACTTGGACGTGTCAAAATTTTAAAGACTTACTTGGGCGAGATGCATTAACCCAATATTTTTTAATTACGAAATTAATAATGTAGAGCTTCTAAAAAAAGACCTTGGAGTCATACTCGATCAACAATTCACTTTTAAACCTCATGTTGACGATATTGTGAGTAATGTATTTAGAATGCTTAGTTCATTAGGCGGAATACGAAAGAATTCTCTGATCCATATTGTAATGTAATTTGGAATCCTTACAATCAAAACCAGTCCTTAGAAAGGGTGCAAAAATGTTTTACTAGGTTTGTTTCTAAAAATATTGAATATTGAAACAGCATCTTACTTAACTATAGACGCAAGTATTTTAGTATCATATTTATAAGGTATCTATGTAACAAATTGCCACATTAAATGCCCCTTGAGCGGATAAACTTTTGTTTTCCTGAAAGATTGTTTGATTGATTCATCTTTGTGGTCAGTTTCACCGAACAAATTATGGCAGTAATGAACCAATTGAGCGTTGCATCAAAGAATTAACTATTTTAGAAATTTTTGTAAGAATCAAATAATGTCTGTTTGCTGCCATAATAATTAAATATTTGATATTAAAATAATAGTCTTAAGTTCATATTATAACAGTTTTTTTTAAGTTGTCCAAATCGGGTTGTAACTGAAATTGACGATTAAATAAATAAAAAAACGAGTGTGCTTTAGACCACACGACTGAAGTAAAACCTCTTCAGCTACTTCTATATATAAATGTTTAGTTTATACATTTAAATATATCAGTTTTCTTCAAAAATTTAGTAGCTATGAGAGGAAGAGAGCAAGAAAATGGGCGCGCGCAATGCTCTCTCTGGCTCCTACAGTATGATACAGACAATAGGCCACGGTTGCCACTTACAAAAAAAAAAATTAAAACATTTTATTTGATTTTGCATAAAATTACCAGCTGCAAGAAGATATGGGATCATTTACCTTTTTTCTTATAACAAATTAGAGAAGGCTACCATAACCAGATAAAAATGACCAATTTACCAAAACTCAAAAAGCAGAAAAAATGACCAAAGTGGCAACCTTTTAATAGGCCTCCACTGTGTCTTAGATTAACGAAACGTAACTGGCTTTGAGAGAAATAGAGAAAGAAAAGAAAAGAAACCTCTCTATCTTGCTCCTACAGTATGATACCGACAATAGGCCTGCACTGCGGTGCTACCAGACATTAGAGGCAGGTTAACCCACGGTTATAACCAAAAAATCCCTTTTCTCCCTCGCCAAAAAAAAAAAATTCCCACATTTATCTCACGAAATATTAAGATAAAAAAACATTTCTTTTATTAAATTCTGTCTTTTTTATTATTAACAAATCTAAGTTACTTATACATTAACTGCAAGCTAACAAAAATAAATACATATTAAGATACGTTTGTATATAATACAAAAATAGAAATGTAGTTACAACTTACACATTTTTAAAACGCTACAAAAGGGAACATAAAATTGCATTCGGCATTAAAATGAAAATAATATTCAACATAAAATAAATATCTTATGAATTATTTGAAACTTTATCTCGGTTTCAATTCTCATTATTCTTGATTTTTCTTACAAAAATGACACAGATAATTTGGTTTGAGAATGAGGTAAGTTTTTTTGCATACATTCCAATGTTTACTAAATAAATGAATTTATTATTTAAAAAAAATACTCGAGCAACTAGAAACAAAATTTGACCAAAAAGTAAAATCCCTTTCTTTTGTACTATGAGGTCTGAAAAATACATTTAGGCGGGAGTTTGGCGGTAATCCCCCGAGTAGATGGACCATTATGAGGTTTGTAAACATGTTTTCCGAATCTGGAAGCATCGCACGAAGGCCGTACCATCGAGATGCCAATGTTCGGGTTCAGGATACAATCGCAGCAATCCGAGGGTTTCGACCCGAAACTAATCGGGGCAAATTGGAGTTAGTAGACGGTCATTACAACGGATACTTCATGACGATTTAAACTTGTTTCCGTACAAAGTCCAAATTACTAGCAAGTTAAACCCTCAGGATTTGCCTGTTCGCCTGGAATTTTGCCAAAAAATGATATCAATGGCCGAAGAAGACAACACATTGATCAATTGTTTGTTCATGTCTGATGAGGCCCATTTTGATCTTAACGGCAATGTTAAATAATTTTATGGGGTTATGTCAAGCAAGAGGTGTATAAAACGAAGCCCAGGAATTTAACTGAATTAAAGCAGTCCATAACGACAATAATTGAGGCGATCCCAACTTCAACTCTTCAGGCCGCAATGAATAGTTTTTTGATCAGGTGCCGCATATGCGTGGGAGAGCGTGGAGGTCATTTGCGATCTATAATCTTTAAAAACAACTAACTATTTAAAATAAAATTTAATTTATTTGAATTTCTTATTGTAGCACAATCGGTGCGCCACCCTGTACAACTGGTTGAGCCCACAATTGTGTTAAATAGCATTTCTCATTCATAATTCACACTGTATTATGGCTCTTGCTGTAGTTGTTGCATTTTTGAAGGCTGTAAAATTCATCCTACATTTTCTATCGTCTTGGGAGCTAGTCCTGCGGTTCTAAGTGATATCAGTACCTTGTTTCCCTTAAGTGAATATGATTCCCATCTCTGATGCAATGTAGCCCAAGCACTCGTGAGGCCTCTAAAATAGCATCGGGTTTGATCCAGTCTAACTTTTTGCTCGGCTATCACGATTTGACGTCGTCTGAGGTTTTTTTTTACTACTAAAATCCCGAGAAAACCCAAATTCCAACTCAAGGTTTTTTTCACTGCTCGACCTCTCGCGAACGTCTGACAAACATCCGAGAGTATAACTGTCATGAAAGAACTTCTCAATTGGCCGTTTGGACTCGGCATAAAATGTTAGATCCCTTCCATTCGTCCCAAAAATAAAACCCACACAAGACGAATGGTTGTGCGCGGACCTGTTGCGCCAATTATTTCTTTTTTTTTATTAAAAGTTTGACGTATCCACCTCTGGCTTGCAAGGCTAATACCCTTAAGCGCGACCTAATTTTTTTTTAACTACTCTTACTCTCTGCTCCGACTCTGACAATTGAGTTGGAGACGTTGAAATTACACAGTTTGAGCTTGACTATAGGTCCGAGTTTTTTTTGGCTACTACGCTTTATTGTGGATTGAAGTTTTGTTTTGACTACTAGGCCTTAATGTTCTTAGACATTTAACTGGCCGCTACTGCTACCAGTTTTGGCATTATTCTGACATTTTCTCACGGCTTCTATTTTCTGGAGACATCAATCGATTATATCCTCAAAGAGGCACTCACAGAAGTTGTAGCTGCTTTTATGTGGTCCGCCTTGATCTTGATGTCATTTTCGATCCCGGTTTTCAATATTCCGACGACAAAGTGAGACGCCCTGAAGAAGTAGTATAAAGTGTTCCAGAAATCTGGACGTTGATTTTACGTTTATGTAGTTCCTGAGTTGTTTGAAATTTTGACCACTTCCCGATCCTCTGATTCCAATGATATAATGGAGCTGATTTGATGTAGTTCAATGTTTTTTTAGGCGTGTTTAAGTAGTTTGAGGAGTTTGGCTACTATATACGCTTGGCATGAACCATGAAACAGCTATCAGCTTTTTGATAAGAATCATGAGATTATCACGAAGAAAAGCTATATATCGTCGCCTGCGTGTTTCTTTGCAGGCAACCCTGCACTCGACGCTCTAGCTAAGCTCAGACTTTCTTGGAAGAGCAATCACAAATTAGTAGATCACTTCCTTGTGCGTAAAGTAGATACTACAGTCGTGTGGACATTTAAATCCACTGCCAATCAAACCATACCTTCACCAGCTTTAAGGTCCTACCGACATGCAGCAAACAAATTCCTTTGCTCGAGTGCTGCCCGTGCCCACTCCCACTTCTTCCAACCAAAGCAATCCGATAAATACCCCCTATCGATTTGATAGGATATTCGATATCGCCTTTCGCTTAACAACCGAGTGCTGTGCCAAATCTTGCGCCAGTGCCAATACCAGTAACTGTAACTCTTAGTGTAATCGAACAACACCCCACCACAGTCATCCTCGATGGCAATGCAATTCGAATTCAAATATTGCTTGACATGTTTTTCATTACCCGTGATTCGTTCGTCCTTTTTTTTTGTTCGTTTTCCCATACCCATTCCTATTTGGGTTTGTGCAAATATAGCGGAACTAAATATAGGATATCTAGATGTTGTAACTTTTGATCGAGCCATGAATCCTCATACCACACACAAACACATGCGGCCCAGGGGGGGGGGGGGGACAAAAAGAACAAATCGCCAGAAAGCATTCGGCATGCCTTGCCAAACAGGATGCACACAGGCATTGCATCAATTTAGTGGCCTGGTATAGTAAGGTGATGGCGAATGTTGGATGCCGCTTAGGGTCCGTCCACAACGGCGACTATTGCATGGGAAAAATCTGGCAAATTTTTCTTCTTTTAGTGTTTTCTATGTTGGTATCGTGATTTAAGTCCCTGTGAGTGCGGTGGTAGTGGAACAGAAATGAATAAGATGGAACACTGATGCCGATGCAAACAGTCGGGCTTTGAGAGGAGCAGGAGGAGGAGGACGACGACGACGAGTTACATGTGCATTGCGATGCATAATTCAGCCTGGAACTTGGCCAAAATTAATTTAAACTTTGGTTCCAAGTCAACATATGAAATGCTTATAGAAGTCCGCTCCGCGCGCCGTAGTGTGCAGCTGCAAATGCAGACATTTGCACGGTTTCGAATTCAAACATCCTCTGATCAGAATTTCAGATTCGGTTTCTCTTCTTTTTTTTCTCTCTCTCTCTCTCAGTCGGACCCTGTGACAAGTGCAGACTTAAGACTGTAGGTACTGGACGGACTGGTGCTTTACTGCGATGGATAGGTGGGGCTCCAATGGCCGAAATGTAATTCCTTTGCAATCTCACATTCACCTGTGTGTTTGGTGGTGTTGCCAAAATGCCAAAGGACTGAAAGAAAAATAACTTTTGGGTTCCCTTCGATTTTTTTCTCAAATTTTTTCTACATTTGGTGGCGAAGGGTGAAAGTTGTTTGGCAGTGGAGTTATTCTCTACATGTGGAGCCTGAATGCGATGTGTTTTATGTATGTGTGTGTGGATTTTGGTGGTAGACTTGTGGACACGTCCGGGATATATGCATATGTGTAACTGTGCATTTGGGTGAAAAGTTCAAGAGGCGAGATAATTGTTTATGTCAACGTGGATTTATTGTCCTTTGCTTAGGAGCGAAAAAAAAAACAAAAATTGAGGATTGCTTTTTTGCGAGCCAGTTGAATTGCATTGAATACAAATGGGATTAGGGAAGTGAAGATTTTAATATTTATTGGCCGTAGAGAGCCAGCGTACCTCGGAAGGAGTTTTCAGTAACCAATTACAAAAAAATTGAGTAGGAATGGATGGATGGATGGATGGATGGAAGGACAAATGGGTAGGTGACTTAAGCAATCAGCTGAGCGTTTCATTTATGGATTTTCAACTTGGGAGTCGATGTATATTTAACTGCTGAAGGCCAATAGTTTCAACTCAGAAGCGACTGATCAATCGAAAAGCATTTGGTTAATTTGTCAACACGGTAAAAGCTGTACAAACTGTCTTGCAGTTAAAATAAAATAAATAAAAATAAATAATTGGCGCAACAGGTCCGTATGGACCCAAGCCTAGCTTCTCACAACCATTCGTCTTGTGTGAGTTTTTATTTTTGGGACGAATGGAAGGGATCTACAATTTTATGCCGAGTCCAAACGGCCAATTGAGAAGCTCTTTCATGACAGTTATACTCTCGGATGTTTGTCAGACGTTCGCGAGAGGTGGCGCAGAGAAAAAAACCTTAAGTTGGAATTTGGGTTTTTCTCGGGATTCGAACCTGGGACCCCTCGCTTAGTAGTCCAACACACTAACCACTAAGCCACTGCAGTTAAGCTCCAAAAATAGCAAAGAAATAATTACTGAAATTTGTACGTATATTCTTAGTAATTGTAGCCAAAAAGATAGTGCTCCTAAACTTACACAAAAGTAACATGAGATGTACTTCTAAGTTCTAGGTTTACCTAAAAAGGGTTGATGGGACTTGACCAAGAAACTCGTTTGGCTTTTTCACTTTGTCAAAGTGTGGCCTTTTGAACCAATTAATTGCGATGTGCACCTCCAAAAACTGACTTGATTCACGCAGCATTTAAGAACACTAAGCATAAATCATTATTATTATTTCAATTATTTATAAATAACACTTGAAAATTGGGTACATTATTTTTTTATGTTAAAATTATGGTGCACAAGAATGGACTGTTTCAAAAACTGATGTAAGCCTCCTGGCACCGAATCAGTTTGGAGTGAGAAAAAGGATTAACGACGAGCGTTATGGGCTATACAACGACGTTGACCTGATCAAAAAGCTGAGGATACAAGTCCTGAGGCGGCTGGGGCACGTGGAGCGTATGGACAGCAACGTACCAGCCCGACGAGTCTTTGGGTCCACCCCTAAATGACAACGTAGCAGAGTTAGGCCCCACCTTAGGTGGCGCGCACAATTTAATAGCGAGCTCAACCAACTTGGTGTGCGTAACTGATCGCTGCTAGCTAGGTACCGAGCTGACTGGATGGGCTTGTTGGTTCAGGCCATGGTTCACCCCGGACTGTAAGCGCCAAAAGTAGGTAAATTGAAACTTGAAAATTGTACCAATTTTTAAGTTTAAAATGCTATGAGATGACCAAGGAAAGCCAGTTGAAAAGGATGTTGGGACTAAAATTAGAACAAAATTATATTTAAAAAGGGCGCGTAAAGCGGTTTTGAGTCCGATTGAACTTTGAACTACTTCTTTGTCTAATAAATAAAACGGCCGAATTAAAATTGAATCATTGAACATTTTTAACTATTATTTTTTTAAGCCCAAATTCAAGAAAGTAATAGTTGGAAATATTAGGGAAATTTTAACTTTACAGAATTAAATTTAAACAGCATTTATTTAGTTTTTTTTTTTTTATTTAAAAGGCCTTAATTAAATATTACATTTTGGTGGCACTCTCACAAACAGATAAAGCGTAATATGAAGTTTTTGAAATCCCGATTTTCATGGTTGATACGAGCTTCCTAAGGACAGCTGTACTTCCGAAGTCGAAAACGCATAATTTTCATTGATGGAGCATTAAATTTGTAATATAATAATGTATTGTAATGTGATAAGACCTTTATACTTTTCCAAATTTCCAATGTAGTAGAACCTTTACACTCTAGCGAGTGGTGCGACCTCAGCGAAAAAAATGTGAACGAGAGACAGCGGCGTGAAGAAAAAACACGAAGAAGGTGGAAGCGAGGATCATCCATCTTGTGGCGCTGGGACGAGTAGGACGGGTAAAATATTTTTGTAATCGTAACCTTGGTTAATCGTTAAAAATAAAAGGAATCTTTGTTAAGTTTAAAAATTGATTATTAATATAGCAATTTAAGCAATTGATCTTTCTTTTTCGTATACTAAATAATCGGAAAGTGCGGAAAGAACAAATCTACTGCATTTTTCTTAATGATCTACTGCGTTCCTCCTTTTCCTTTTTGAAGTGGCAACGCTGAAGCATGTCCGACCGCCACAGAGTCTGGGTAACGAGTGAGTACACTCTCACCGAATCGAATGTCAATGTGTTACGATAACTATACTCCAAGTAAGAAAGTCCTTGGTATGGCATATTAAAATATTTTTTTTTGTTAACACAATGAGGTTGCTACGAAAATAATTTTTAAGGTTACCTGCATTGGTCTTCTAGTTTTACAAAATGATGCAACAAATTTTAATATAAATAAACTTAAACAATATTATAAAATTTTTTTAAATTGTTTGTAATGAGCTTAGTGAAGTGGTTTCATATTTGGAAACAACGACCTTACCTAAGACACGAGCAAGTTTTGGATATGCAAAACAAATTTCAAAAAGACGCAATTTTTTTTAACAATAAAAAAATCAGGTTTAACCTTTTCCCTTATAATTCCCAAAAAAAAACAATTTTATTTTATCAAGGATTTGTTAATAAGGATTTGTTTTTGTAAGTTCAAAGTTGAAATATTTTCATTTTCGCAGTTTGCTACCAATTTGTAACTTAAACGCATAATTAAAATTTTGGTTAAGTTCTACTTTTTGTGATCTTAATAATAAATCAGATCTGAGCCTATTAAACACAGAATCCATGTGCCCAGCTTTGAATGAATTTAAAAGAATGGTAGAACTAAAACTATACATAATATTATAATTAATAAATTATAAAATTTTATAGAAGTATAGAGTTTAAAAATAAAATAAAATAAATGCATCGACTTAATTAGAAATGCAATTCAATTTAATTTAAGCATGGTTTGGGTAACATAAGCACCTTAGCTTGGTTGAATAAAACGCAATCTATATTTACGGTGAATTTTAGAATACAAAAAATAAAAAAATAAATAGGTCTTAAAAAACTTAAATAGAGCGCATTTTTTTGTACTTGATTAATTGTTTGTTCGTTCAGCAAATTTTTGTACTTTAGCATTATCATTTTATTCATTCAATTTTGGTTTTCGTAATGTTTACGAAATGAAATACTGAACAAATAATAAGCAACTTTTAAAATACAGAACATTTATATGTTTTCGGATACAAAATAATTCAAAGTGAAGATCGTCTTCAAATACAGAACTGGTCATTGTTATTATGAACGGATGGTCATCGTATCCATATTGTAAGTCAATACTCGTGGTCAAATCAGAAAATGTAGGTATTGTTAAAAGCCCAAATTAGCTGTCAAATTGAGTGTAACCGGAAAAAGTGTTCCTAAATCGATTAAAAACCTTAAAAAAAGTATATTATTATCAGGCAGGTCAAGTAACACGATGATCGTTTAGACGAAAAGGCAAGATCAGTCCGACTTTTTTTCACATTTGTGCAGAACTCACTAAATGAAGCTCTGAAACGCGTTACTTTTACATTAAGTTGATAGATTCGAAGGTCTACGAGTGTCGTTTCGACGGTTTGGGCGTGATTAGGGCCCAAAACTCTGGATTCCTAAATTTAAACAAACGAAATATTATAGTTTGGCCACGTAGATGTAGTCCCTAAGCAATGTGCGTTTTTTACAAGTTATTCGAATGCCGCTTACTGCATGGCTTAAGGCCAAAGCCTTAGAAAGAAAATATTATAATTCTAGTGAAATTATAGTTCTTAAACTTCAAAAGTCTGTGGAAATATCTCTTAAAAGACCACTTCTGGGTTCGGACTTTAGAATTTGCGGAATGCAAGATGAAAATAAAAAGAAGTAAAACCAAATCTTTCGAAGTAGAAGATTTGGGGAAATTCCTTTGCATGGTTTGTTGACGGTTTGTATTTACTTTTTCCAATAAAAAGCCCAAAATGTATTTACCAAGGCATCCTACGATACACGAAAAAATCAGAGTAAATTGTAAACCTAGCAAAATTCGAAAGGACTAAAGTCAAAAGATTTCATTTCAGCACTCTTAAACGTTGTTTATTCATATGAAGAACTTAAAATGATATGAGCGGAAGTATTCTGTTGCGGCTTCATCCAGGGACGCGCAGTCAAGCCCGTCCGATTTGTCAAATATGTTCCGAAAATTCAGCCAACTGCGCTTGAGCCACTCAGAATATTGAGTCCAACAGGCTCATCAATAACTCCTTATATATGCAAAAATAGTGCATAGGGTGTTTCCACTTGAAGGTGAAATCAGAAAGTCATAAATAGAGTGGCCATTTACTACTCAGAGCTAGTTGCAAAATGCGTTCTTACTCAAACTTCTAAAAAAAACACTACATAACTCTTAAAGAGCATACCAACAGCCCACCCTACAAAAATTGCCACTCCGCCTACTTAGGCCTCTCCAGCAGCTGGAGTACTGCAAAACTGTCTGTTTCATGCACCCACAAAAAAGTGGTCTCAAAAAGAAGTGCAACTTCTTCGTAAGTCGTATAACTCAAGCTGGCGCCCTAAGTTCTCCCTCGTTCGGGTAAAATATTTCAAACTTTAAGTCTCATCCCAGCCCTTAGCCCATCCTGTATCTGCACCCGGGAATAAACGAATAAAAAAAAGAGCAAAATCTCAGGTAATGCTGCCAGATGATAAAGAGGTTAGCCATCGTGTGTCTCCTATTGTCTTATAGCTCACAAAAAATAAAAAAATAAAAGAAAAAAACTTAATAAACTCCTTTCGAAGTTTCTGTGTTTTGTCTCTATGAAACTGCAACACTAGCTACCGCTGTGTCTGTTGCCATCCCTCATCAGGCCCATCTCTCGTTCAAAGGGTAAAAGTTTATCGCAAATCTTCGCCCATATTGTCGCTAAGATTAACATAAATTATGTTGAGACAACATCCTTGCACATCCGTTTCTTTCACCCGAACGACTCCTTGCATCTTATTAATGTATAGCAAGAGGTATGAGCGGTGGCTCTTCTATATATATCTGCGAAGCAATCTCAGGATGAATCCCGCCTCATAGCGTATAGTGTGAAAGTGTTATTTATTAATTAACAGCAACCGTCGGTGCAGGATGTGCTCTTTGTATTGATTTTACCGCATGAAAATTGTATCGGAACAGCTAGGCAAATCCTCATGTATGTGGCACAGTGTGTGCGTGCCGGGATTATTATGGTGACACCGGAAGGTGCGATAAGTATTCCCAAATCGGATACGATAGACAGAATTCCCAATTTAGCCTATTTCGTCCTTTAGTCGTGGAACCGAATGGAATGCGGTGCTTCTGGGGAGGGTTTTCTTTTTCCAATTTGCGAAAAGGGCAATTTTCCACGTGAGAGCCGAGCCGAAAATGGGAAAATGTATAATGCATGGATTCGGATTGCATAAAGTACAAGGGAAATCCTTGCGAGGACTATATACACAGGCATAGGCGAGGCATATCTAGGCCAAGTGATAGTGTAAATGGGTGTGTTTAATCTTCTCTTTCTTTTCTTTTTTGAAACACGTGTTCCAGACGCTGCATATAAATTAGGGTTTATTTTGAATTTTAAGTATGTGCGTTCCTGTTCGTTCAATTTAACGATCCCAGTAAAAGAGGAAAAAAAAAATTAACACAGGTCTGCATAATGATTAGGCGCTTGGTGCTTTTTTATTTTGATTTCCCATTACGAGTATCAGTGAATCTTTGGATTGGGCGGAGTCCGGGGTGTTGGTTGAATTAAATAATGCTTGAAGGAAAAATCGAAATATTTTCGGTGCGGTGCTGGAAAAAATTTCATCTTTGACCAATAACAATAACTCTGACCGAAATTCCATCTGTTACAAGGTTATCTACTCGTAACGGAAAGTCAGTGTGTGTGACGAAGTGGGTGCTGAAGTCGGGCTCTTCAATATGTAAATCGAAATAGCCACTTGCTGTAAGGTTCCGAATGTTTAATTCCATATGCCCGATTGTTGTGAAGTTGAAACTATATGGCGCTCTTTAAATCAGAGAAATTGAAAAGGATTGGGCGGGGAATTTTCAAGTTATACCTACGTGAATAATCCACATACGAAGAGGCAAACATAATATTTTTTAAAACTAGAGTTTTTTTCTATTAAATTTGGCTCCGCGAAATAAGCAAATAAGATCCCAAAGTAAAAATGAAGTAATAATCCAAAAAAATGCACAAATAAAACAACAACAACATAATTTGTCTAAATTGGGGTTGCAATTTCACGATTTAGGGCTTTATTTTCATTCATACGGAATTCATTTTTCCAACGAAATAAGAACCCACCAAATATTTTTATGGACAAATTTCATTTTGTTTTTTAAATAGCACATAGCTGAGAAAATTGCTGAACAAATAGCGCGATTTTCAAAACAAGGCTTACATTCTACATTTTTTGGTTATTTTGGGCCGATTTGCATTTAAAAAATGGGGCATATTTTCATTATTGAAATTTACCCCGATTTGGGGGTTTATTTCATTTATTTTTGGGGCCTAGTTAGTATTTTGAAAATAAGATATAATTTCAATATGAAAATGTATTCAAATTTTGGGCCCATATTTTTTTTTTTAAATTTTGGGCCCTTATTTCCTGAGGTCTCATCTTGTGTAGCCTTCGAACTTCTGTAATGTATACGTTTATCTTTGCTATACTGACTGTATGACCAGTTGAGTCTGTAGGTACAGCCCAAAACGATAATGGCGAAGTTAGAAAAGGTTTGTACGTGTACTAAAAGATCTCAGCAGCAAAATTTTGATCGCATTTTGAGATATTAAAATTATAAACCCATCTCAACTCGTTAGCAAGGAAAAAAGACTCACAATATTTCCGACCTAAGAATTAAATTTGTTTTCCATAGCTATATAAGAAATTTACTTATCTTCATTAAACTATACCTATACATAAAAATTGAGCATTAAAATTGTGTTCGTTTGTCGTCGATTCACGCCTTAATTCATATACCGATTTTAATCAAACTTTCACACATTTTTGGGATTGGTCTATATATGGCTTTTGTGAAGTTTGATTGATATCGGAAAACGTATGTGTTTGTTGTGCATGTGTGAAAAACACATGAATTTCAAAACCTTTTGGTCTTTTTCCACAGATTATAAATATAAAAATCAATTGCTGGGCATTATTGGGATAAAAACTCAAGAACGGCTCGACGGATTTGAATGATTTTTTGTTTGTCTTGACCATGAGAACCGGGTTGAACACATTTTAAATATATCTATTAACTGACGCTGTAGCTCCAGCTCCTCATGCGCGTAATTGGGCTTTCTTTTAAGTAATCTCCTGCAAAAATGAACATAAATTTTATCTGAGAAATTAAAATGTATATAAGTGTGAACTGGTGGGGGACATATGTGGCAGTTCGTATTTTGTGCCGCTCAAAAATGGTGGCATACTTATGCGTGTCAGTGAGTGGTCACTGTTGCCTCCTTATAAAATGTATGCGAATACGTTAAACAGTTGGAGTGTTGCAAAATAGACGCACTGATCGGAAAATTAGAAATTAAATTTGAAAAAAATAAATATTTTCCTTATTCCTTGCCCTTTTTTAAAGGACAGCAAAGACAAACTGCTTTTCCGCAATATTCAATTGAATTTATTTAACGATCTCCATAAGTAAAATAAGGCTTGGTCTTTTTTATTACAAGAACGGTTTAAATGAAACAACATAGTTCTTAAAATAACAGTGGTTTTACACCTAATTCTTAAAAAAAAATATATGTATATTAGAATTTGAAAGAGAGAGAGAAAGAGAAAAGAAAGGAGAAGGGACAGAAAGCAACTCCTTATGCTGTATTGAAAAACAAACTTATACAGTAGAGCCATAAGGATACAATAAGGAAGTCCGAAAAATATACCAATTGACCGAAAGTTTGACTTATACAAGTTGCCATTTTTGGAATGTGTCCCAAAGTTCGATATTCACTTAAAAGCCTGCGAATCCCAACCAAAAGTACTTGGCTGATTTTAGTTTTGCAAATATTCCCCATAACCTCGCCGTTTTTTTTTCAATTTGTATTCCAACACAGCCACCTTAACTCCGTCTCCTTTAAATAACTTTCCAAACGAAAAAAAAAGAAAAACCCACCCGATAAAACAACTGAACGTCATTTAGCGCAAAAACTTTCCGCATCAAAGACCACCACAGGTGTTTCCTTCGATTCGAACATTTATCCATCCTTTTTAAGTCCCGGGTCACCCGCCATCCCATGGTATTACATTCCTCCAATCTAACTCTCACCAACATATGCTGCCATGTCTTTGTCTCGGTATATACGAGAGCAAAAGTTAACAGAAAAAAAATTGATATTGAAGAAGAAAAAACTTCCACAAACTGTGCATCCGCCTTGCAGCAGTTTCCATTTGGGAACAAACCGCATGTTCTCCCCATCGAGAAGCAACTTATCAAATCGATAGTCGAGAAATTTCCCCAAACATCGATTATGGGACAAAACGTGAAACTTTTCACCCGAACGCCCTCCAGTCTTACCAGTATTTCTCCGAGCACACCCAAACAAAACGCAACTCTGTCTTTCGGATGAACAGTGAAAGTTTTAGCCTTCTCCATCCGAAGCGAATTAAATACAGGACCCCCGGCTCTCCATACAACTGACAGACAACGACGCAAAAGTAAGAGATAAATGTGCAAAAAATAACTTTTGGAGACAAAAACATATCCAGATCCAGATCCTCTTGCACAGGAAAATAAAAATAAAAATAGAACACAAGGCGAGCGAGCGATAGAAAAGATGAAAGTCCTCTAGGATGACGGTAATGAAACTTTTTATTGGCTAATTCACACATGGTGCTAACATTGAGACACGTACGTGATGCTATCAGTGGTCGACATCGTGAGAGGTATAACCAACCGACAATAGCACGCATTCCCTTGTGCAAATAGTATAATAAAAGTGCGAATTGGCAAATGGAGGAAGGGGATAGTGGGCCTTCGACAAAATGTCATACCTACTCCCATCTAATGCTTTCGGAGCCATCTTTGATCTAGTCCTCACATGCCTGTACACTTTTGTGTTTTGCAACTTTCAAGTGCAAACGGAAGTACCCACTGTCCTCTAAGTATTGATTGCACAAAGCAGTGTGCAAACAGGACTCACCACGACCAGTCCGAGATGTACCGATGTACCAAATGAAGTCAAACACTCTCCGCTCCGATCTGGTTGCCATTCCGTTCGTATAATTCTAATCAAACGAAACGGAAGGCATTCACCGGAATGATGAGGAGGTGCGCATCCAAAGAAAACGCCACGCTGCCTTCATCATCCTGCCATCACAGTCGACAGAGCACCCTAATGGGTGCAGATGGGCACTTCTTGCCGCTCCTTCTTCGGATGCATATTTCCAGTCTGCATCGACGGATTTGGAAATGGCTTACCATGGCCAGTCTGTACGGCTGGCGCTCGGTCTACCTTCACCCATATGCTGGCTGAGTAATAATCTCTTTCGATTCCTTATGCGCCCTACTTACTCTTCTGCAAATCCGTTGTAGCAAATGAGATTTGGTATCTGGCATTTGTGCCTGTACCCTTTGACCACTTGGCTGTGTGTATATGCGTTTATTGGGTTCGGATGATGCGAAAGGATCAAAGAGGATATCTTGAGGAAATTGACTAAATGAAAACGTATAGGCTCCATTCTACTGCGCACAGAGAGTGCATCCTCGGATGCATGTGTGGGCACCTGTGGTTGATGGCGGCTGTGCGGTGGTGCCTGCTAAAGGTCTGCGATGTGCCAAATCGATTAATTCACTTTGGATTAATTAATTAGGCAGAGGAGCAGAAGATAATAGCTTCGTGTGTTGTGCCAGTCAGGGGGTATATATTGAAAACTAGTCGCGCAGTGGCCATATCCGGAGACGTCCTTACCTGTTGTGTGTGTACTCGTATACCGATGCCGAGGTTAAATCTGGCAAACATTTGATCAATCGGAATCGGTGGTGTTGCATATGATTGTTGCTGGTATAAGGGCTTTTCACAACAGATCAAAGGTCCCACATATGGGTGGCAGATGGCCAAGGATGGCGAGGGCTGTTCTTTGATAACAGGAGGTCTTAAAGTGTTTTGTCAACAGAGAGATACTGAAACTGAAACGGTTGCTTGGTATTTTAGTTTACTAAGGGAGCTAATCTTTAGGAACTGGACACCCAGACGTGCTGTGAGAGCTTGGCAATCAGTTCGGCGTTTCCAATACGTTCACTTACGTAGTTCAAAAGGCAACAGCAAGCTTCGGAGGCGAAATCTATCACTAGGACGTCTACCTCTATATCGTTCTGAACCGTTCGCCGTTGATGGTGATGGCCTCACCAACGTCATTTGCAAAATGGCGACGCTGCCGGCCCGAAATCCACACCAAAGACTTTTTGCGGATGCATTGCCATCTGGTGATCCCTGTTTGGGCTGGCATCGCCCTATGTCTAAAAATTGAGCTTGTTAATAACAAAAAATGCGCCTCATCGCTAAAAGTGATTTTTTGCCAAAATAGCGGTCCTCTCCCAAACCGAAGCCCATTGAACACACAAGTATCGCTGTCAATGGTCATTAACTTTGGGCTCCGAAGTCAGTTGGATCTTAAACAGGTGTAGCGGTGTAGGCTCTATGCAAAATTCGCCAAGTTCAAGTCTGAAAAAAGGCCGACTTCTATTGCTGGTTCTCCTGTATACTTGCACAGACCGCGTATACTTGCATATCTACAATTTTATGCCGAGTCCAAACAGCTAATTGATGAGCTCTTTCAGGACAGTAATACTTTCGGACGTCTGCCCGACCTTCGCGCGAGGTGGCGCAGTGGAAAAAATCTTATGATGGAATATGGGGTCAAGCTTGGGACCCCTCGCATAATAACCGCTAAGCCACTGCGAGTACTTTGGTTAAAATAAAAATCGTCGCCAATTCTTCTCCATTTGCTGTCATCGTGAAAAAACTGTCCACAGCCTTTGTAACAGTGTAGGAAGTTACAGCACAAAAGTGCTCTACTTTGTTTGACCCTAAAAAAAGGGGTCGAAAAGGCCGCTCTTTAAAGAGCAGGAGCTTTTCGTATTTATTGGCTACACAGTTTTTTTTTGTCATACCTATGATGGTCTTAGTTCAAAACGAATCTTTAGAAAATACTGATCAAATGAAAGGCGAATTTCCGTATGTGGATTACCATACTTTTCTAACTTGAAAAGAATGGGATAAAATTTAGTCTAATGGGTGTTCCCAATAATACAAATTTTCGTAGATACTCTCGGAATGGTGATTATGTGTAACTTTCATAATCAGCACTCAGTCCCTATTTTGAAATAGCTGCATATATTTGGATGGCATGTGACCCTGTTTTAAAGGCCTTGATTTAAATATTCAAACGATATTTCAATCCTTTAAGTATATGGTGATTCATTACATTACATTTGCTGTTATTGAACTTTCGGTATATACATTTTGACTTAAACTGGGTAACAAACGATGGTGAATAGTTAATATTTAAATGTGTTGGCTCAACAACATGGGCCCAACGGTATACAATTTTTGTTTTCTTAGATCTTTTTTACACAAATGCTTCTCCGTTTCATACTCGTAGTATGCATCGTTGTTTGCGTTTACCTCAGGGTATAGGGTGATTCATTAAGATCTGTTTTTAATTTAAAAAAGAAAAAAACATTTGTTGAATTTAGATGGTGGAATTTTTCTTATGAATGAACTGAGTCTTATACATTTGCTTTTTGAATACAATTTCGTGTGAATGTTGGTGCGACCAAATTTTCCAATTTTTTGATTGATTGATTTATTAGATTTTTCCAATTTTCGATCACTGCTTCCAGCATTGGCGCCGGTATTTGCCAAAATACGTGAGTAATATTGACTTTAAAAATCGGCGGAGACTTATGACTTCACAGAAAAAAGAAAAAAATTCCTAAGGTATATCACAGGTTCTAGGTGGCCAGTTGACAGGTCCGACAAAGCGGAACTTGCTGTCCGCCGAAACTGTTTCTCAGCAAAGCTTTTATTTCGCTGATTTCCGCAAAAGAGAAGAATAATTTCGAGACGTTTTTGAGGCTTCAGTCTTTCTATGATGATTTGTTTAACAATACTGAATAAAAATAATACGCGCTTACGCGTGATCTGTCAAAGCAAAAACAAGCCTAAATGAATCACCCTTTAGATTAATACACAATCGTGTGAATCAATCTGCGTGGATTTATTCGAAAACAAAATTTGTACCCATCCATCTGTCTACAAAGGGACGCCTCAAATATACGGCGGTGAACGGGCCAACACTTTTCTCATCTTGATCGTCTTGGTTATCTCAATTGTTATGTCGAACTTACCCTAAAATTCTATCCCCTGGACAAGTCTCCCCACTGGTGCACTCATCAAACAGGTTGTTACTGATACTCCGACTTCAGTGACAGTCATTCATTAGGCTCTTTGCGAAAATGATACTGTCTTCTATAGTCTTTGGCACCTGTGGCTTGGCCCCATCACCCGGAAACACAAAATTCCATTTGTTATCCTTCCCATTGTACGCAATCATCAATCAAAGACTCCCATAATATGTCGCCCCTCGTGCCCAAACCTGACCAACTTTTCTACAAAGCCTACGCTCCAATAATCTCCATCACCTACAAGACCACTTCCACCACAGTGATGAATGCCGAAATTTATCCTATAGACCTGATAACTCGAAGGGGTCATCAAAAGTGTCCGTCCGTGTACCATCGTCGTTGAGCCACCCCATCCCCCGATTATGAACCTTTTTCATTTATACGAAACTTCCACAAGTGATATAGGAAACTTTTCGTCCCTTTCTTGAAAATTTTGAAATTTGATTCATTTCCATAGGAACTTGTTTTCGTAATTCGATATTCGGACCACCACGACAGACCAGTTCTATCGTTTAAGTGCAGGGCTACCACCACGACCGACAATAAAAATCCTCTATTATCCTGGAAGAAATCTAATTAAACCTTTCAACCCTGGAGTGCATTACAATTTGTTAAAAGTTCATCGGAAAATATTCCGACGACCATCTGCTCTGAAGTTTACCAAAATTTCACCTTTGACATTTGGCCAGCTGGATAAACTACTCGGGCACGAGCAAACCCACAAGCATGTATCCATATGGGTAAATGAAGTCGCTCCAAAGATGCAGATCCAGAGACGCAAGTGATTTATAATAAAGAGTATTTTGTTGTATCCATCTGGCATTCTCTTGACACAGAATTTTCTCCTCCGCCAGTCAGGATACACCGCCAAGCCACAGTCAGGGCCGGCTCTGCTATAAATTGTCCAATAAAATAGGTTTTTGACTTCCTGACTTTGTCGTTAGTGAAATTTATGGCCGCACATATACATTGCGCCGATGAAGATGGAACAGAAGTTTTTTGCAATTTTAGGGTTTCGTTGATTTCACTTCGTCGTCCCTCATCAGCGGCGACATCAACGGCGTCTTACCCGAACAACAAAAACACCAACAACAACTATGCTGGGTTAATGGATTTCCAGATTTTATTTCTTCCCACCTAATTCCGGAGGGCTGCCGGTAAGTTGGTCGGAAAAGAAGTTCGCATAACAATCCAACAAGCGAGGATGTCGGACGACGACAGCGACACAACCACCATGATGATGATGACGAAACGAAAGAACAAGTTGAACAGAAAAAGTAGAAGAAGAAGAAGAAGCAGTCCTTATAAATAGATAGAAGCATTATTGTCTGCACTATAGTCCGTGTGTATATTTGGCAATCTGGCTCCTGACCCCGATTTTTATTACCGCACACACAAACGGCAGCGAATGTCATTTGAATTTTGGACAATGTCCTTTTGCTGTTCGGTATACTACATACAGTATTCAGTTCGTTTTTACGTTCTGTTACGTCCGTTGAATTACGTTCTCAATTTGTCAGCGTAATGGGCGTTTTAATGCAGAAATGTTTCGGAACTGTTTAATGGCTTTCGCCGGAATAAATTGGGCTGCAATTTTAAGGACGATTGGGTCAATGTGCTGATGGGTTTTTTGTTTTCATGTTAAGTTGATTTTATAATGTATATTTTATGGCAGTGTGTACAGGCATCAGTGGTCATGTAATGGAGATAATTTAATTTAATTCAGCTACTGTTGTAGAGGTTAAAGGTCCTTTGAGGCGGGCGCCTCTTGGTAGTAGTACTCGTTCATGTGGTGCTTCCGTTGAGTACTATACTGGTGTTTGTTTGGGTTTGAGTGAGCCCTACAAGTGGAGCAAGGCGATTAGTGGAACCTGGGACTTTGGATACCGTAGCCATCTCCACATTTAGGTGAGTCTTAAAAAAAAAAAACAAGATGTACACTTGGGTGTTACAATTATCTAACTTGGCGTTGAAGAATCACCCTTGCAGGTCGCAACTTTATCGGACTAAGAAGGCAGATCTTACGTGGGAGGCTTTTAAATCTTAGATATGTAAAAGCCTCCCACATAGGTGAGTAGACTAAAGTGCTAATTGTGATTTTCTAACAACCGAAAAACAGCCACATAGACCAACCAACCTCATAGAACCTAGACGATTTTTTAAAAGACCATAAATAATATCCCGGCTCAAGCAAGGACTGAAAAATGCTTGCAAGCTTTGGGAGAAAGATTTCGGGCTCACATCAAAAGCTTTCTGATGGTTTTGCCTTAACGATCTTTCTTCAATGCCCTGAGGTTGAATCCATAGCTTGTTGTTCCAGAAACATCACAACGCATTCGCATTGCATGGAACTTTGTATGGTCAACTTATCGAGTTTGGGGCATGCAATTTGTGCTATCGACTGTAAACTTATAATGCTGGCATGACTCATGGCAGCAGAGCTCAAGATTATCTTCCTATATTCGTGCATCATATAGGACTATGCATCTCACTGAAGAACTTACGGACCGGACGAAAATCTAGGAAAAAAGGAAGTAACCTAGTAAGCTCGAAAGACACGATAAAACCTACCGCGTCTTGGGGACAATATCAAGATGGAAAGATCTAATAAAATCCTCCCATCGTGACAACCTGTGAAAAGGCGCTTCTTCTCAACACAAGAAGCTTTGTCTACCTTGCTTCTTTAAATATATGACCAACCTGCCAACCGAGATTTTATTAACTGGGCCATCATTCTATTCAAACCATTGAAGGTACAATCTATAGATGGGTTTAGTTTGACAGCCCTCATCTAAATAGAAGTGCCCTTCATTTTATCCACCACGTTTGCAATAAAGAGGTTTACCTTCGATACGTACCACACAGTTGGTTTCCTAAATCACACCCTCCTTTTCTAAAGCTAGACATTGTGTTTTCTGAGAGCTGCGGAAGGACTTACGCAAGCTTACTCAGCTGTATACCTCTACACACTTTTTAAAATATAATTTGTGTTTTTCTACGGATCAAAAGTGAGACACCTCGCTTAGTAGTCCAATTCACTAACCACTAGGTCACTGTGCCTACAATTAGCTAATCTTTAGAGAATAATTAAAAAGATTTGGAGGTTATTGACCGTCTTTTCAAAAATATTTATAAATATCCATTTAGGACTGGGCTTAGCTTCTCACAGTCAATCGTTCAATACTTGGGACGAAGAAAATTAACCTACAATTTCTGTGCCGAATTAGGGTTTACTTAAGACAGTTATTACCTAAGACCGCTCAAGAGTCCAAAAAAGGTAGCTCTCTGGTCTATCTCGTAGTAGAGCTAGGAGTGGTAGGCTAGACTATAGGTTTGTCCGATGTCTAGGAGTACCCTGTGCTAAATTCAGTTCAATACTGGTCCACTGCAAAGCCAGTCAGAGGACAAAATTCGCCCTTCGCCATTGAAATCTATATATCTATAAATTCTGTGAATAATAACTAACTTCCATGCTTAGGACTTGATGAAGTTCAGTACCATGTCCGTCGAAAGGTCATCTAGGTTTTGGAAGAAGAACCCTCGTCAAGTATCGGAGAGCTTCTCAATAATAAAGGCAGTATCCCCAAAAAACTCCCTTATGACCACAGCCTTTGCAAAGCGTCTACTTCGGTCAGGTGCATTTTTCTCATAGAGTATTGTGAACTGTTTTGAATTCTACCTAGAAAGTTATATTCTTCTTCTGTCCTTCCATATGGGTCTCTCAGTCCTCGCTTCGCTGGGGGCGGGTCAAGACTTTCTTGTGGTAATACACGTGCAAAAAAGCTTGCTGGTACAGCAGATAAAGTCGGAAACAATATCACCGAGACCAGCTTTGATGACAAAATATTATTGAAACAAGGCGATGGTTTGTAAAGCTTGGCTGCTTCAACGTCTTATGCTGGAGAAAATAGAACTGGTGCAACTTACAGAAAGACTGCGCAACTATATCTAGCTCGCATGTCCGTCTTAGATAGTACTCTGGACTTTTCCCCTTAAATTTATCTCACTTATAAAATGGACCTATATAAAAATTCCTTAAGTGTGTCTATCTAGACAGCCACCTTACCTAACCCAACCTAGCCTAACCTAGGTGAGTGGGCTGACGAAGCTGAATATTCCGTGATACTCAACTCAGTACCTACTGATTCTTTGTGACGCCCGTTCGGAGAATAAGGATGCTCTCATGAGGGAATAGATCTACTAATATCCATCGCTTATTTTGCTTCATAAAAATCTCTTTAAAAATATACCGTAAGCGGTACGACAACAAAAAAAAAATTGAGAGAAAAATGTAATGAAACCTCCAAGCTAGTGTGGTGTAAATTTAAGAAAGGGTGGTATTGATGTCATGACACAGCGATGTGGCTACCGAACTGGGGTATACTCTGTGATCTATTCTGCTCAGATCTAATTGAGTTGCAATAAGGGTAAGGCCACGAGACATAGAAAGGCCGAATCGGACAGAAAGTCATAAAAGACAGCATTCACTTTCTTCAGCTAGAAATTTTGCCTACCGTGGCTCCACTTAACTCTTACTTTTTCTTAGAAGTAGAAGGAAGGATGCAGCCACATTTGCTCCCTTTTCAGTTTGACAAACAAATTCGTACCCGAAACGAGTACCTGAAGGGAATAAAAATAAATCAAAAATTTACCCCGACCTCGACCCCATGACAAATGTCCTTCATCCTGCTCTGACATTAATTAACTTTGTATCACACTTGTAACCTGTAATCAGTTGTACAGTCGGTGGCTGTAGACAATCCTTATTGCCATTCAAGCATGTAATTTGAGCAACAAACGACCCAACTCCTATTACACAGTCATGTCATAAACAACAACGGCCACTCGAAGAAGAATATTAAGTTCTTAATTACTCTCAATCATTGCTCTATCAACAAAGCAAACAGTTTGATTAAAAATTCCAGCAAAGGGTCCCTACCTAAGCCACCGCCCACCGCCGCCGCGCCGCTCCAAAACAATCGACGCCACCCACAAGGGCGATAATAAATTAACTATTCAAGTAATTATCTGGTCGTCCACTCGACACACACACTCAGGCGCACATGTATCCTGCCTCTTGAAACTGGATATGGAATGGAGCTCAGGACCATAAATTCACCTCTTGCCGAGTTTATCACCGCCCACGGGCCGGTTTTAATGGTCTAAGTCCCCAACCTCGGTTGGCTTTTCTCACACATTTCGTAGGATTAACTCCATGTGGTTACTTTATCCAAAGTTTTCGCAAAGAGCACAACTAAGTACGACCACTCCTTGGAACAACACGAATTAAATAATAAAATGTCCACGTGTACGTTGTACGTGTCCAAAATGTACTTTGCTCGAGGCGGTAGATCCGCACCCGCATTTTTCACTCCAAAGGTGACCCAATTTACAGACAGCACACACCCTAACCTACCGGTCCGGTCGGTGATTATTGCTTTGACTTTGTGCCCCCATGCACGTCCAGCCGCCCACCCATCCACACTCAACCGGTGAGATAACGCATTTTCCTGGCACCGCGTCACTTCCTTAATGGCAGTCGAAGGATAAATCATAGTGCTCGCCATCTCGCAAACAACTCAATCCTCCGAAAAGATATATGGCGCGCATGGGTTGACCTCTATTTCCGGGAACGGTTTTATGGCACCCCCAGCCGGTTCCCAATGGCCCAGGTTATCTTTCAACGATTTCAATTGCCATTAAATGTCGTGTTCCTGTTGTTCAGTTCCCGCACTACAACTGAAAGCCCTCTGACAGTATAGTGGTCCTTTTTCCACGCCCGCACCGCTGTCCTATCCCTGACAGATAGCATGGGCCCGCAGTTGCTTCGCCGACCAGTTGAAGTTCGGCGATGCGGTGCCATGTGAAATTTGTGGCAATTGTCGCTAATTGGAAATTATGTGAAACGTTTTCGATTGATTGCCGAATTTTCAGCGATTTATGGACGCATACGATGAGATAAACGAAATTGCCCTGGCAGTGGTTTGACCGGACCTCGGCGACACCCAAAGAAATCCCGCGATGGTGATTGCGTAGCTTAATTGATACCAGGCCGTAGTTAAAAGCGGTAAGCGTTGCAACGCTAGAGTGGTTATTAAAATTTGCATTTATTTACATAGATTTTGACGTTGATGGTCTTCCATTTTGGGTTTTTGGTGGGTGCATGGTTTACAACTGGCGTTCATTAAGCAATTTTATGCGGAAGCGCCGACCTACTTTACCGGAGGTGGATTGTGAAATATTTCGACAGTATATTTGGAGGGTGTAATTTAGAGGTCTGCACAAGTGCGTTGGTAAGTCAAATAAATTTGCGAGGATCTAAAGTAGTGCTAAAGTTGATTCGAAATGTCATTCGAAAAGTCGGCAGAGCTTAAACTGCCAGAGGGCAGATTTTCTCCACACTGATTTGTGTCTGTGTCAGTTGATTTATTGGCGAGGATTAAGCCGCTGATGGTACTACTATACTTGGATGTAGTGTAACTCTTGGGGGATTGTTTGTTTGATAAGATTTGCTTTCGGTCTTATCTAATTCAAAATGTTACTTCTGTCACCATTTTTGCGGAATATTTGTTGCGAGCAGTTGCTTTCTTGATTGAAAACAAATTTTTGAAGGGAAAACTTCTTTAGGCGCGTTCGGCATATTTGAGATGGAATCAAACCATTGAACTCGCGACACCAGTATTCGTTACCAATGTTCCGACAATAGTGTTCGCGTTGCCAACCACTTTTGACGAAAAAATGCCTAATTTGGAATAAAAGATGCCATTTTCAATAATAAAATATTTTTTTTTTAAAGTGGAACAATAACACAAATATAAAAAAATAAACAAAAACTATTTTTATTTGTACAACAAACAGCTTTCAAATTTGTTTGCAATTTCATTCCATTTACTGGAAGTGGACGCTGGAATTATTTTTAAAGAATGACAGATAAAGTGTTCGGAAATGGACAGAGTTTTTAAGAACGAGGTTATATACATTTTTTTTTTGGCAAAGATTTTTTAAGAATGTTTAAAAAATTGAAAGGTCAGTATCTTGAATCAAAATAAAAATTAAAAACATATATAAAATAAAAAAAAAATGCCTTTTAAAAAAAAAAAACAGCTTTAGCTAATGAAATAATGCCTAAAGCTGAGTATCCTCCTCGCGTTAAATTTTAGCGTCCCTATTCTCCACTTCGATTCTCAACACCAAAGACAAATGGTCGCTAAATAATTGTTTTGTATTTTGGTTTTGTGTTTTTTTTATTTATCACGCTAACGTTCTCTGCGGTTTCCTCGGAAAAATCCATAAGAATCACAACACAAACTTCTTCCTCCTTTTTCTTCGGTCAACCTTTACCTTCGATTTACTATACCGGACATATATTTCGCGAGCTTAATGAGTGGAGACTTGGCATCGGCCCATCTATATAAAGTTAAGAATTTAGCGTGCAAACAGGATACTGCTGTGCTAAACTGCCTCGCTAAATTTTATTTTTGTAGACATTTTTGCATGGGAGATAAAATTTAGAGCGAGCAGGATACTAAACGTAAAAGGCAAGAAAAATCCTTAGTGGGCTTCTTTTTTTTTTGTAGTAGTGGTTTATAATAATGAATAAGAAACACTTCATTTTCAATTTAAGAAATTTAAATTCAACAACGTAAGTAATACAATTCAACTTCTTGAACTCTTCACTTTTTCACGTACGTAATATCAAAACTAAAACAAAAACCTTAAACTCAATATATATTTACACATCATCGCACGTCATCAGCCATCTGCGCATTTCTTCAGAAAAGCATTGTCCCTGTTCCCCTCTCTTTCGTTTCACTTCACGCAGTTTTTCTTGACATGTATGTGCTTGTGCTATGTGAGCCAGCCACCAGAACAGCGATCAAGAACAACGGTTGCTGATAATTTTCGATTTGAGAAAATAAATTTGATGATACAGAAAGCTGATTGATGCCTTAAAATAATTATGGAAGTATTGGCTATTGTTTTGTTTACATTGTTTAAGAAATGTTTGAGTAACAACGATTAAAAGGTAGTATAGTCAGAAAAAAACACATTTTGGTCGAAAACGCTACCAAAAAATAGGCATGGCAATGAAAGGAATATCCCATGTCCTTCTCAGGATCTTAAGGGACATTTCAAAAGAAGTTTAATCGAAATCTGTGTAGCCGTTTTCACGCCAACCGTTAACACATGAAAACGGCTACAGTTTTATGATATGTATAGATTCCTCTAGCTGGCTGCAATATTTGATTCACTTATGGATCTTTATGGATTTCCCCCCAAAGTTTTGAAATGACGGTTTTTTTCCTAAGAGCCGATCGATTGCCTTGTACAAACAAAAACTGCAATAGCTGTGCGCAAGAAAAACACCTGGCAATAGTGAAGATGTAATGGACTTTGTCAAAGGTGCGCTTTGTGAATATATTTATTTATCATATTTATCATATGGACTTGAATTTGAATGCAGTCGTAGGTCAAGAAATGTCTAGTTCGAAGAGACCCACTGGAAAACTGCTCGACCTTCAGTGACTAAACTTCGCTGGTCACTGCCGGCCGGAAAGTGGAATGGTGGTCATAGTTTTGTGTATTACTTCGGGAAAGCATCGTTTCACCAAATTTTAGATTATTTCTATTTTTTTTAGGCTTTTTGTGATCAAGGCCACTGCGCCTTAGTGGGTCTCAGAATCGATCCCCGAATTCACACAAAAATATAATATTTCCACTGTGCCACCTGTCAAGAACGTCCATAACAAACATCCGAGAGTATGTAACTTCTTAATTCAGCCGTTCGTACTTGTAGGAGCCTTTCATTTGTCCCAAAGAATACCTACAAATGGTTGTGAGGAACTAGAGTCCTAGGGCACCTATACGGACCAGCTATTTATTAATTTATTTATTTCTTAAAGGATTTGATAGACGGGGAAAGTGGACCAATCATTTGTTCCTCTGCCTTGCTTGGCCCAACTCCACAAATGTGGGCTGGACTTGATTTTTTACCGAATTTCTCTGGCCTATCCTCAATGGCATGTTGAATCCGCTCGTTTTTATGTTGACAAAATACGAACGAACATTCATTTTGAGCCCCATAGGAAAGGCCGCGGTACTTATCTAGAAAACTTTAACTGACATGCAATTTAATATCCACAGATACGCTAGTACAGTGAAAATGAATATTGCCAACCCCCAAACGGGCCATTTTGCATTTAAATTTCCCAAACCGATGAGCACAACTGACAAAAGTTAATTTCAAAAAGTGTTCAACGCGACAATTCCTTTAATTTCATCAACGATAATCACGATGACATTTGGAATGAAATTTAAATTCACAGGACCAGTGGCATGCTGTACTGCTGTGCAGTGAGCACTGAACGCGCCTTATAGCCGCCCTAAACTCGTACCTATATATACGCACATATTATTGCCGCAATAAAACGAGCGATAATTTCTACTGACAGCATAATAATGGACTATACCACAGCGGGGCAGGGGTTCGCCAAATGGCGGGATGACAACTCAACTAGAGTCCGTAATCTTTTTCACGTGCCAGTGGCCAACGAAATTGAACGTGACCATTTTGTAATGAAGCCGGAGAGATACGAATGCCTGATAACATGGTGCTGCGATTATGGATCGCCCTGTTTTGTGTGTGTGTTTTTTTGCTCTCCTTAGTAGGTTGCTAGGGGCAGCGGGAAAATGTCAACGAAATTATTGCCGTTTAATTGCATGTGTCTCCACATTTTCCAATATTTTCACCATCATGTGAGTAGTGGCATGCACGCGGTCTGCACGCATTTCACGTGGTAAATATGGGTGATGGCGATTTCAGTATTGTTCGCCATATACATAATGTACGCGTGGAAAATTCATAAATTAAGTGTCACAGCGAATGAGGGGCGATGCTGCGGGATGATAAAGGTGACGTTTCATTAAAACGAGTTCCTGAGGGCTGATGACATTTTATTAGAGAATGTAGGTGTTTGTCAAGGCTGATCGAGAAATATTTATTCGCGGTGATTTTGAAAATTGCTCACTATTTAAAAAAAAAGAAAAAAAAGTAATGCAAGCCGTCCATAGTTCTGTGCAGCGATCTACAATTTAAAGGGGTATCCAGAGGCCCATAAGATGGCTCATTTTAGCCGGTTTAGCCGATCTCGAGATCACCCGTTTAGTGCTGCTTAATTCGGATCGTCTATCTACCACTCGCCGCATCTCACCTAGAGAGACTCACTGGGTTCTTCCATAGTTTTTCACTGGTTGACCTCGTCTTAAGTGGTGCTCACAAGTTGAATGGAAGCTCAACCAGCTGGGAGTGCGCACGTGATAAAAATTGGCTCTAACCGAGTGCGATTTTTGTTCGGTTAAAAAAAATTATAAAATTAACTGAGGCTCTTTGGCAAAAATACGAGTATCCGTTGTTAAAAGCTACATAGATAAAAGGGTTGAGTGCATAATAATAAAAAAAATTGCTTTGTCAGTTGCTATCAACCAAGTTTCAGTATTAACATCAACCAGTTACTTAAATTCTACAGGCGGATCGTATCAAAAACTATTCCTTAATTTATTCTCAAATGCAAACGGGGCTAAAAATTATCTTTCGCAGCGCTTTCCAGTTATTTCAATTCTGACTTCATTTATTTTTCCAAATATTTGACAGCTGTTTTCCGACACAAAAAATATTTGTCAGTCAGTCAGTCATTTGCTGGAATAAAATGATTGTGAAAGTTTTAGATTTTGTCTTAAATTAAAAAAAATAGAATCATTTGTCTATTTTTGCATCCGGAAAATGAAGAAAGAAGGGAAGAAAAGGTGAACATAAATGTTCAAAAAAGATTGTTGAGAAGTGGTTGTTCCCCGCTCGATTTTCCGCCCACAGAGTAAGTATTTAATATTTTTATCTCAATTTAAATGCATTTAAAAAAAATGCTCATTTAGGTTTGTTAAATTGTTTTGTTTATCGAATTAAGCCTTTATTTATATATTGGAAGAAATTAATGAGAGCTTTAAATGCCAAAACAGTAGCTCCATACAACCGATTTTGAAAATTGCCACCGCGTTTAGATATTTGGCACAGGGTTCATGCCCAGAGAGTGTTGGACAGGGTAAGAACATCGCTACGGCTCAATCCACTGTAGAGAAAACTTTACACTTTGACTTTGTTTTTTACTTCTTTATTATAAAATATACATATAATAAATTCAATTAATTAGAAATTTTTTGCTGCACAGTGAATGTTTCAGCAATGTTATTGAATATTTATATTTTTATTAGGTCCGCCAGCAATCCGTCACTTAAACACCTATCGCTTTCAATGAAATGATAAAATGACGTTGGAAAGTGCTTTCGTTTTCCGAATGGAAAGCAAATCGCTTTTGGAAATACAAAATTCAAATCCGCCATCATAAGCGATCCGCCGCGCATTTGGGAATAACCCTCTGCGGTTGGTTTGTTATTTACGACCGAGAAAATTTGAAGGGGAAATTGATAAATCGGTTATTTCTAACCGAGTTTCCTTAAACAAGTTGACTCGGTTATTTGGAATCCACTTACTCTGTAGGAGCTATATTAACAGTATAAACTTTTTTTTTTTAAACAAAAATAAAATAGGAAAACTGGAGACAGTTGGCTAAAGACCGTGCTAACAGGAGAGGCGCATAGGTTGGGCCCTGGTCGATGGGCTGCTGTCTTTCATATATTTAGTATGAACATTTCATTCTGAATATACTTTGCAATTTTGTTGTAATGGAAATGCCTTTTAATTTTACTTCTAAGCAATTTAAGGTCCACAGAGTTTTTTTTTTATTTTTCCTCCTTTTTTTAGCTTGTCCCTCATTTTCTTTTTTTTTTTTATTATAAAAGCGACAAAATTTTCCACTCAATCTGGGATCACTGGGCATAGCAGATAACGCTACATCAACCATTTTAATGTTCTTCGACTCTTACTAAGAATTTCTCTTTAAGTGGAGCAGTTCGGTCTCTGAAATGCCATTGCAGCCGATGTATGTTGTCCCATGGTTAACCACGGGCACCACGCATGTGGTGTTTAACTGCTTTTGTATTGCTTTCTATTACTATTTTGTCCTACGTTCAGTTTAATTTGCCGCTGAAAAGTTCAATGCCCGTTCGGTCATTAAAGACTCCAACCTCACAAAGCTGTTCATGTTTAAGTACCCCCTTCCGAAAATATCGTAGCCCACATTCACTCTAAATAGTTCCTCTTCGCCAAATGTACTTAGTTATGATTATTGACCAAAACTCAAGTATCAGAATGTGGTGCGTATAGTTGCCTTTGGAAATTCCCATAAATAAATATATGCGCCTTAGCCCATAATCTCAGTTTCGATAGGTGTTTACAGACATCTCAAACCAATTTGCATACATTAAGTTCTCGCAAACAAATATTTGCACTCAAATGTGTAGGTGTACGTGGTCCTGGCCATGCAGTGTAGTATGCGATGGGGGTACTTACTCATACCCAGGCAAGGATAATCGAAAACATTTCCTTGTTGTGTAATCGAACTTGACTTCGATTAAACACACCTAAGTATCATAATGCCCAATAAATTAGTTCATAATCGCATGTTAAGTGCGACAAATGGGGTCATGCGATGTGGCCACTTAATCCGTCTTTTGGTATACTACTGCCCAAATTTTACTAGAAATACTTAGCTCAGCTACTTATCTTGAAGTATCAACTTTCGAGATGTAATTTATTTTTCTTGATCTGTAGATAAGTTTCCCTTCCGCCCGTCCTGATGAACTGCCCACTGATAAAAGTCTCGAGGTTGAAGCTGTCTGTTTGTTAACAAAAAGTGGTAACCCGACAAAAAAATACATTAGGCCGGCGCTTTTAGTTTGAAAAGACTTAACAAATGTCACTGGTAGCACCTCGATTGGGCGTTGCGATGAATAAGCCCACTTTTTCCTCAGAGCATTGAAAGATGAATATTGTGAAAATCTGTTGAAGCGACACGATGGGCCATTATTCAAATTGTGGTATTATTTTAATACCATTAATTGGGTAGACAGGGTTTTTTTTAATCAACGCATTTACGCTTTGTGATGGGTAATAATAAATTTTCGTGCGCTACTGAGAAACACTAGCGGCGGCATACGATTATAACAAATTAGCTGCTAACGATCGAAAATTATTTTCAATTGGTTTCAAGCTTTCGGGTGCACCACTTTGAGCGCCAATTAGGAAGAGATTGCAACAAAATGGTTTGATTTGCTGTTTCATGTGGGGGGAAATAATATATTCCAAAAAGGCAGCGGGAATGGGTTGTGCTTTCTGGAGGCTTATATACTCAGTATTCGTTACCCCCTATCAGTTCAATAGTTGACCGACTGACAGTTCAATTAACGCCGAAAAATCTATGTATTTGGTCAGGTATTTGTCTGGATCTTTGCGCATTGTATTGTTGAACTTAGATTCAGATCATAGGCATACATTAATTGGTGGCAAAATTGCAACCAGATTTTGAGCAATTACATCTAAAAAATACCACAAAAAGGGACGTTCCTTGTGGATACACAGAACTGAAATGCTGTATTTTGGAATCATTTTTAACAAAACAGACTTTATAAAATTTGTATAGTTTTTAAGAAAAATGTGAAATCCACTTCACCACAGTTCTATATCACCAAGACGTGATTCACAGAGTTGTATCCTTTTCTTAAGTCTATAAGCAGCGTCAACTTGAACACAGCATTGATAACAAAAGATGTAAAATGAACCGGATTGAATGGCCAGAAACAACACCATCTTGAAACTGTGATAAATACTAATCCGAAAATTTATTTTATTTTTAACTATGCACTGCAAAAGTTGTGCTGCAGCGGTTTGAAAATTCCTCTGTAGTTTTGTGAGTCATTTTCAGGCCTTTTTGACCCAATTTTCCTTTCAATTCAATTCGAGGAATAAGCCCGATGTTAGTGATAAATTAAATAAAGATTTGTAAAAAGGTACAAACATTTACAATGAAAAAATATTTTAAATTATTGGCGAAATGTCAGGGCTCAGGATTTTATTTGAGGCTACTGATAGCGGACTGTGCGAGTTGATACATTTGTGTAATGCTGTCGAAACTAGCTACAAGTTATTATAAAAACCACCCGCCTGCTTTGCTAGGCTATAGACTTTTAATTAAAAAATAGGTAGGATTCTAGGAGCTTTAAAAATGCAGATTTCTTGACAAAAAAAAATAAACCACTCTCATTTTTATGATCACTTAATAAATTTGTATTAAAAAGTGAATTTTGCGAATTTTTAATGACTCTTAGCAATCGGTATTTTCAATCCAGGCCTATACAATTTCCTTGAAAAAAAACACAAAGTTGGGGAAAAATGATTGCCTCGCTGCATCTTGCAAGCGAAGACAGCCAAACGATATTTTTTTCTTTTCTTATTTGTTATCATTCGACGGCTGACATATTCGTAATTTTTTTGAAAGTGCTGTATGTTTTAAACAAAAGCAGCCTAAAACCTACCCACATTCATTTTACACATTTTAAAAAAAGAAATTTGTAAATCGGTGCAATGGTTCGTAAGATTTTTACGGACACACAGTTTTGCCATTTAGTATTACGCTAAAAAATAACTACCTACATAACTAACTTTTGGCAGACAGGAACCGAGCTCGAGCATTATGAGCGCTCTCTGAACCGAGCGTACTCAGATCGTTCTGGTGTAATTATGAAACACACTTGAGCACATAGCTTTCATAAATGCATAAATTGAATATTTATTAATTGTTGTTTATTAAATTGGTTAACCTTCAGTTCCAGAGCAACAATTATTTTGTTTATCTTGTTTTTTTTCTGTCAAATGTGCCTGTAAGTGTGTAATCAGCTTTATACTCAGCCTGCTCAGTCGTGCTCTGCTCTGAACGAAAAAAGAAACACAAATTCGGAGCTCTGATGTGTCTGAGCTTAAAAGAAACACGAACTTTTTGTAAAACAATTCAGGTTGTGCTCTGAACTAAAAACGAAAAACGCCTAGGATAGGCATACTTTTAGAGCGCCTTTCTTAATTTTAAAAATACCAATATGACTTGCAATTATATTTTAAATTAAATTGAAATTTAAGAAAGTTAAATCATTTTACAGTTTTTTTTTTTAAATTGTAATAAATAAAAATAAATTAAATAAAATATTTTGCATCGTCTATAGGTGAGCTTTCTTTTTTAAGTTCGTTAAGTTAAAAATTCCTCTGCTATGTCAAGAGGGCTTGAGTCCATTATTTCTTTGGAAGCGTGGAGTAAATATAGAAAAAAGGGATCCTAATAATTTTATTGTAAATATCAAGCAGACATAGATTTTCAAATTTTGTACGCCAACTGAAGGAGTTTAGATACCTACTCATTTCGAACGAGAAACGAGCACCCTTCTACATTTGTATACGTATACAAATAATTCCAATTGATTCATGTGCGGAATAATTGGTATATGAAAGGTTATAGAAAAGTAGTCCTCGTATTAAACAGCGTATTCTGTCTTTGGTTCACGAAAAAAAGCGCGTGGAGAGTAAACTTATGGTGGAGACAACTCTTTTATTTGTGCTCCTTAAAGTATGCAAAATATCCTTAATAGCACCCACGGATCGCTATGGACCGACTAAGGTGCCTAGTGTCTTGTGTGTGACCGCTCTACTCACTTAACCTAACGTAGCCCTAATAGGAACACGTTAACAACGACTGGCGCAACAAACACTAAGTACGAACTCGAGTTCAGTGCGAGAGATATTCAGTCTTTCTCTAGAGACGGGTCCTTCGGGCACTTGTCGCTAACTTACGAAATACCAGAAGTAACGAATACAGAACTACGAACGTGAAACTTTCGGTCAAATTCAATGGTGATCAAAAAAAAAAACTCACCATGAGTTCCAAACAAAAGAACCAAACTGCAGCAGTTTGTAAGGCCAAATGTGTTTTTTTGACTGTCAGAGAGAACAAGTTTCGCGCTTCTCTCAAGCGCATTTTAACCGTTTGCATTTAGGGGATCGAATCAAATGAAAATATAGCGGGACGAGTTTTAAAATTTAACAAACAATTACTCCTAAAAAAATTATAAAACTTTCCCAAGACTTAAATTGATTACCAAAAGAAATGCCTGTAAATTGAAGGCGTTGTTCATATAGCTGAAGAAGGCAGTAATTTAAATTTAAATTAAAAACACAAATTTGCCGTAAAGCAAGCAGCAAAATTCGCGCTTAAGAATTTTCTTGCCGACGAGGTTCCCCGAAATAAATGAACTGTTCAGGGGGACAAACATTTCGCTGGTAAGAATTTCTCAGATGACCGCGAACCGACAGAGATTACTTTCCAGTGACGCCGGTTTTTTTTCTGTTAAAAATATTATCGATTTCTTATGCGATTGTTATGACTTTTAATTAGTCTACTGTTGTGTTTTATTATTGAATATTCTATTAAGAATCGTTTTAATATGGAACAGCCTGTTGAAATGAGGCTTCAATCAACATGACGCCGGTACTGACACCTAGCCATGGATAGGGCTTGGCATATGCAAACCGATTGAGATCCACTTTCGCTAGCGCCATCAAAAGTGCTGATTTTTTTTCTCTGGATTAATTTTGCGCCCTTTTTCAACTCAAGAGTTAATTCCCTGATGCAGTGAATAAATTCAATTAATTCGGAAAATGCATTCAAAAACGTTGCACATTCCGTCAAATTAGCTCTCCTTCTTAATGCACTATAATCAATTTTACCTCCCGTCAAAATGAAGACATTTCGCAGACTCAACGATTATACGAGGGGAGGAAAAAATTCCACTTATCCGTCCCTAAAGCGACAGACATTCAATTGCAGCCATCTCATCTTTCACGATTTCTACTCCACCTGATCCACCGCCTCCACACTCAGGCAGTATCTTCCTCGAGCACTTCAACTGCAAAATTCTCCTGCAGTTGTATAATCTTTAAGGATATCTCAATGCTGCTATCGATCCCAGCAATGACATCTACTCCATCTGCCTCCCCTATAGTACCACCAAGTCGGCTTCGTATATACAAACCCCAAAGTGACTGCCAAAGCTACTCGACTATATCTTTGGCATTGAAGGGTGCCTCGGGATTGTTCGATTTTAAAATGCATATCCCAGCCGGAGACGGAAAACTCCTGATGCCAACTGCTCTTGTCCGCCTCCGCAGTCATCTGCGCACCTCCCCAAAAGCCAGTCAATCGATGTCATTATTGTCATGACCTCAGGTGCAGTATCACGAACTATCATACACTAAAACAGCCTCGAACCCAGACACACAGAAACACAGATAACTAAACACAGGGATAGAAAAAAAAGCATATCCCTGCGGCGCATTGGTGACAAAAGACAAATTTCCCATCGAACTGTGTGTGACTTATCTTATCACAGAGCACCCCCGAAGACCTCTTCCGCACACACCCACCCGCGCTCTGTCATGGTGACAGATGGCGGTAAGAATACCATTAGGGGTGGCACTCAAAGAGAAAATGCAAATTTTTCCTCTGTTTCATGGGCGAGAAAAGCAATCGTCTCCTTTTCCGAATTCCACCAAAGTTGAGGCGGCGAACAGAAGGTGCATAAGTAGATTACGGCGATGAATACAAATTTCAGTTTCAGTTTCTGGTTGCAGATTAGGTTGTATTTCGAACAGTGATTAATATAAAAATAAATTCTTATCATCTTTATCTTCACAGCATGATTGTTGCAATAAAAAACGCAAATCGCCTAAGAGTATGCAATGAAAAAAAACATTTTCATTGGATGCCATTGTCAGCTAGATGTAACTACTGGAGGAGCGACGGAGTGCGTGTGGCCCAAAATTTTGAAAGTAACTGCGTGATTTCTCCTTTTGAGGCTTTGATTGCGGCCACACAAGGAATTGATTTTGGCTATTGATAGATTACGTGCTCGAGAATACTTTCTTCCCGGTGGAGACGTGAGTAAATATTGCAACCCTCAAAGCCCGGCTGATTGACTAAAGCGCAGTGTTGAGAGGAATGTAAATCAGAACGTACGGATGTTTGATTGACGATGGGAAGCAGCATTGTTTTCTCCACGCAAACACTTGCTCTAATTACAGAGCAAAGCTCTTTAATTGAAATCCATGCACATGGGAAAGAGCAGATACCCATGGAGCGGCATTTTAATTAAGTGGTTTAGGGATTAGATGGATATCTCGCAGTGCATCAGAGCGGCATTTTAGGAAATGAGATGGGAAATATAGGCGCAGATATAGGCGGAGCCTGGGTGTGATAAGATGTGGTTGGGTAGAGTGTTTTGATTAATACTCTCTGAACGGCATAGGAAGCAATACATGTAAAGGGAGGGCCATCTAGTGGTTTCTTTTTAAATCATAAATTATTTTGACAATGACAGCTGTTTCCCGCTCGAAATCTTTACAGAAAGTCGGTATCATTCCTCCACGGAACGAAATGAGTCGCTTTACGCTCGAATAACGTTGGGAAATATTGAGAACTTATTTCCAAAGCGAGTGCTGTGTAGCCCAAAAGAAGTTTTGGCCGAAATGGAAAAAGTTTAATTTTGTTCATTTTATTGCATTTTTAAAAAGAAACTTGTATTTGCGCCACCCTGTATAAGGCAGCATTTTTTTATTCACCCAATTTCAAACAGTTACTGAAAAAAACAAGACAGCTATCGAGTGGGCATGGGAAGGACGTTTCTTCTGGAAGAAAAATGTAGGCACGCATGTATTTACCAATCGGAAAGAAGGGGCGAAAAAAGAAAACAGCAAATCAGGATGAGTCAAAGTATTGGAAACATTGCTTAATTTTTGTTTGCTGTGTTTATCTATCTACTGTGTCGACGATGACCTACACGAAAGACGAACAGAAAATGTGTGGTCCCCTCCGGCCAGATGGACGTATGAGCCACTAAAACTGGCCTGAAGTAGAGGTCAGTAACTCCAAATTTATTTAAATAAAATAAATTGACGAAATAGAAAGTAGAGTTAGAAAGACTTCAGTCAGTCCCTATAGAAAGTTTGTCCTCACTGACTGACTGACTGACTTTTCAGCGCACATGCCGAACTTCTAGTTCTAGATCCACGCTGTTGTCACAGATTTTTTTTTGACTAGCTAAATGGACACAAACCCCTGCCCAATAAGTGAGAGGGTTTCGTTTCTAAAAACCCGAAATTTACGAACCTTGCATCTCATTTTTAATACTAGTTTGAAACTTCTCACTTTGATTTGAAGCTAAAAACTCATAATCTGTTTCCAGAATATTAGAAAGCGACCCCTTACCGCCCCAAAAGAAGCGTACAATTCTAACGATTTATGTTTACTTTTCACAGCTTTCTCTCATTAACTATAGCTTGAGCAACTTTGTGTGATGATAGAGAATAGAAAAATATTTGGGTTTATCGATCAGGTGATTTTAATTTTCGCCCAATAGTCCCTTAAAGATGGACAAATGATAGACCTATCTCTCATTTTTTTGTTAAATTCTTTCACTTAGAGGACCAAGATGACCGTTACCGGTTTTAAGAGGCCTCTTCGTTCTGTACAAGAACCATAAGTCGCATTTATGTAGAAGTTTTACGAGAAGCAAAAGTCATATAGGCATCCGTCATTTCTCAAAATGACCCCTCTTCCGCCCCTTCAAAAGGGTCAAATTTGAGGGACTTTAAGTAAGGGCTCCCCATTGCGATGTACGATTTCCAACTATAATGTGAAACAGTACATCGAGCGATTTTCAACCTTAGACAAGGTAGCTATATATGGTTTATAGGCGCAATACCCCTATGAGGATGCAATTTTTGTTTTATCGGAAAGGGACTTGTGTTATTCTTCAACCTGCGGCTTCAATGAAAATAAATATACGAGTGCCTAGGTGACTTTTAAATGTGTCTCTAGTTTGTTTTTTTTTTCCGGTAATTGGCCAATTTATAAGCAGATATTTTGTCTGTTTATATTTTACTTTAAATTAACATTCTTTTTTTGTTGACACCACTTTTGCATAGTCCTTTTCGAACAGTATGCCTGCAAATTAAGTGCAATACAGATAGAAGCAAAAACGTTCTCTGTAAGATCTGTACAGTATCTTAAAGCGAACATAAAACTTGGTTATATTTTAAGAAAAGAAGAGACAGTTTATCACCTTGACACATCGACTGTACCACACATTGAAATGCCCAATCAACCCGTTTCATCCCAAGGCATCGATGAACGTTTTTGGGGTCACATCGAGAATAATATGTTGGAATCACTTATCCGATTCAAATAAACAAGATCAGCGGTCTCAAGGCTGTTAAGGTACCTATTCAGAGGGAATTGCTATGTATTTCAGTCCAAAGTAACTACTCTAGCAGAGTTCAGACCACGTCTCTGGAGTTTAGACTATTGCTAATAATAAAAATTACAAAAGCTTCTAAACAGTATTCAGTGACGAGCACTTTCAGTACTAAGAAAATCGCTTGATGGACCTTCCCTTTGTGACATATTGCAACGACGGTGACATAACTAACAAAAGTGTACCTACTACTGGTTTACACGAAACTTTTTCATTATTTGCAAAGTTTGTCATAAGTTTTAAACCATCATATCGCATTGATTATAAGCTGTCGTCCAAATCGTTTGTTGACCATGCCCATTTGAACTTAAAACGTTGAAATTCGTACAAGTAGTTCGAGCAATTTAACAGAAAGGTGACCATTTATAGTCCCGTTTGATATTGGGCATAGAATGAAAAAACCAAGTTCTTGATTTAGCTAGTGAAAGCACACTGACAAACGAAAAGATAACTACATTGTTGAGTTATAACGAAAATCGTCAATACCTCACACACAGGTTGTCTTAATCCATTTAAATATATTCCCAACTGTCCTTATGGAAAATCCCTTTGTCTAATAATTGACGCTTGTAAAATGTTTACCTACAATTACGATTTTGACATTAAATGGATTCCACTAAGAAAAACAAGGGAACGGAGAAAATTTTGGGCACAAAGAATAGTGTGCACAAAAATATGACCAAAACAATGAACTAGAACTAGAAGCCGATACAAAAGTTTCAAATAATAGTTATTTCTCTTAAATTGATAGAGTGATGCCAACACGGATCGAAGTTTTATGCAAAATAAATTTTGCATTTTCAAAAAAATTATGCCTTATATTTTACAATGTAAGCATATTTTACAATGTAAGTACATAAACGAACCATTCGTACAAGGTCATTCAAATTTGTTGGTCGTTCGAGGTATCCGCCCGTAAGCTAAGAGAGGATTTTGTTCCAATTTTTTTGTTTATAATTTTTGAAGTCGAGTAGGTCAGGTTGCGAACTGAAAAATAAGCATGACAAAATTGATGTAAATATACTATGGTTAATTGTAAAAACAATTTAAAAAAAATGTATGTTTTTTTTTCCTCAATACCTCAGGCATCGGAATTTTGCATAAGTTGGCATCACTGTTAATGGACGACATGAATGACACATTTCAAGTGGCGACTCTTATAACATTTCAAGCGTCCGCATTTTTATTATGTAGCAATTGTTTCTGACAAGTTTTTCTTCTTTATTTTGTATGATATGATAAAGTTGCATATATTGAGGCTACTCGGCGAATACCTATTCCAATTGGTAAGTTTAATTATATTTGCTAAGGACACTTATGTTATGTTAACATTTTTTTAACTATACGTTTAGATCTATAATTATTTATTACTGACTCGCGCCCTTTGAACTTCGTCTCGCCCCAATTTGACGCCTTCAGATAAACTCCAGAGTGATAATCAAACACAGATAGTTCAAATTTCAATGTGATTTATTTGATTGGAATCGAAATCAGTAGAGAGCGATATGATAAACATTGTTTATCGATTTGATTTCCGGCGCAAAAATAAACAACGAAGACGGTTTGCCAGGTTTGTCAACACTCAAACAGGCAACGTACAGCTAACCGTGCGAAAAAACAGGGAAATTCGAGATTAATTCCACAGCCTTGCGATTTATTGAATGTCATGGCAAAAGCCAATCGAACAGGGAACTGAATCCGCTTGAATTGGAGCGCCCGCTCGGTGGTGAATTTGACCTTCAATCTGAATTTTTGGAAACAATTTCGAGAAAAAATGAGAAGAATTGTTTGTTTTTATAATAATGAGATGCCATACCTTATAACTCGGATTGTAGCCGGGTTGATCAACAACTTCGGCCCCAAATGACGTCATTTGAAAGCATCCGTTATATTTTTGCGTATTCACCAGGAAATGTTTTGATTGGATTGTATTTCCGTGGAGAAACGAATCGAAACGGGCAATTTCAGGGGGTTTTCGATTGAAACTTCAATGAATCGCAATGATGGCATACGATAGACAATGAACAGATATCAACGCTGCGAATATCATTGAAGGTGATTGCGGAATCGTATTCGAAAGCAGCGCGATTTAAGTCTACGTCAGGTCTTCTTCTAGTAGCATTTTGTTGAATTTAAGGTGGCGATTGTGCAGCGCGAATCTGTGCAATATATGGGCACGTCTCCATTCATTTTCTACGTACAACGCCATCTATCGGGTTGCGGCATTGATCGCAAAACAGCGCCATCTATTATTCATCTCGCTAACTTATCCACCCCAAACGCACACAAAACATCTTTTATCACAATGAATTTCCAGTTATGCGACATTTTCTTTTGTATATCGTCCAAAATCATAAAATCATGCGATAAAATTTCGTCGAAACAAAATTCAAATTTTTCTCGTTTTTGCGATTTTCCGACTTTTTCACTCAGAGCTTTCCATTTTTCCATTCGAAAACCCATTCCGGAACAATTGCACACAAAATTCCAAACAAAAAAATTTCCGACTTTTCCCAAAATTTTCTTTCGGAAAAACGAACAACTGAAAAAAAAAATTGAGCCAAATCGGTACAGCCGTTGATGATGATGAATGATGAATGACTATACATTTTTCACAACATTTTTCAAATAGTATTCCGGGGAACACGAAGCGAACGACATACGAATCGCCTGGTTTGTAAGGTGTAGCTGCGTCTAGATTTCGGGGATTATTCGCGTAAACACAGTCTTTTGCGTAGCCCCACAGAAAAAAAATCTAACGATGTCAAATCCCATCATCTTGGTGGCCAATTTACGTCGCAAAAATATGAAATTACGCAACCAGGAAAGCTCATACGCAATAAAGCCATAATTGGTCGTGCTGTGTCTTGTAAGTTTTACTAATTTTAACGCATTCGATTGTAAAGCGATCCATTATCGTAAATGGCAAACATTCAACTAATATTATGACACTTCAAATGACAGGTGAGTTTGACAGATGTCAAATGCCAGCGCTACCAACTTGAAGCCACAAACTGAATGACCCTATCATATTTATTTGTTGATCGCCGCGACTTGAGTGCGCATCAAAACCGTCTCGAAGTGAGCAACTTAGAAACTATATTCACTGACAAAGCTGTCAGCTGCCATGTACTTTGTAAATTAACTTCCCGATTTCCCTCGCCAATTTTTGAAACAACACTATATCTGGGAAACTCTTAATATAAGCCGATAATACAAGAAGATGGATCATTGAAAAATTTAACTTTTACGTTGTGGCAATAGTTGCTTTCAAAACACAACAGCAGACATTTCAGTGTTGGGGGTTTCTCTGTCTGTATGTGTATGAAGTATCTTGTAGTTACTTGCAGAGACAATACTGAGACCACCAACTCCGACCGATTTCCCGTTACTTAGCCTACAAGCTATATTTTTATGGGGTGGCAAATGCTAAGTGCGCTTGTATTGTTACATAGAAATTCGTATTGACAAATGTCACGTAACTTCAAAAATTCCGACTCACCAACACGCTCGCACCTTGCATATGCCACTTCCGCTGTGGGCAAAGTTGCTGACAGCGTTCATAGAATTTTATCCGTTCAATTTGAAATTATTCGTTACGTGTGGTTAATATTTTTTTTAAGGAATAATTGTAGATTTGCTTAAAATATGTATGAAAAATGAACAATGCAGATTGTTTGAAGTAAAATAAAAATATATTGAGCAAATTTTCTTCAGTTTTCTAAGAAAAATTTACGCATGAAATCGAAGTTAATGATATTCAAAAGCAGAAAATACGTAACCATATTTGTCATAATAAGTTTCTTGAATAAAGAACATCTCATTTAGCTATTTTTATTAACCAAAGAAATCAAATTATTCGCCTTTTAACAATATATAATAACTAACCAATGGCATTCAGTAATGTAAAAATGTGGTATTCCCGAACTCTAGCACATTTCCCCACGGTTGTCGTGGTTGGCAGCATTTATTTTTGTATTTTTTGTATGTTTTTGCATGTCACACGGATTCTTAATTGACACAACACCGATAGGAAAACAAAATGGCGAATTTGAAAAAAAACTGAGGGGCCCAGCGGCAAGAGGATTGTGAGTTGGGGGTCTCAGTATCATTTGTCTCTGGTTACTTGATTAAGCAAACAAACTGACAACTGAAGTAGACATGTTCCTCAAATACAAAGTCCACTTAGACCCACGACGAAATGAAACAGCAATTTTATTTTACTTTTTTTTTTTAAATAAAAAATGTATGTATTTTTTATTAATTAATAATTCTTACATAAGAATAATATATAATATATATATTTACTCACAAAAAGCAGCAACAAACAAGCCAATAATATAGCGACAAAATAAAACTATTTAATATTAATAATAATAATAAAAAAAATATTCATATGCTAATTTAATATTTGTTTTTGTGTGTGTTTCATTTCTTTATTGAATGATAAAAATAATAGTTTTACATTTTTTCTTTCACAATGTACTTCTGTTTCCCTTTGCAAAATAAATAGTTCATCTATTGATTTAGTCGGGCATTTTCATAAATCGTTTCAATAAAATTGATTTAAACTTTACTTTTACTATCGCTTTGACATTTTACTGAATAAAGAGTTTGTGTGTCCACAATTAAACAGATTCTAGCACTTACATATTCCAGTTGTTTTTTTCTTGTAGAAAAAAATCCAACACTTTCTTTTTGAAGTAATTTTTGTATATGTACATACAAATACAGATATATATTCTTGTTTTAATGTACGAAAAGCAACAATTTTCCACATCATAATAATAAAAATTTCTTTATACTTAAACCAAAAAACATTTACTTAGTTCAAAAAATGAAACTACAATATATTTTTTTTTATAGAGTTTTCTTTTCGTTTTATTTTCTCAAAATCTAAACAATTTCTGGGAATCAAATGCAAGAATAATTATAATAAATTAACATTTCAAGGAATATAATGTTTTCTTTTTCTGCTTTTTTTTTTAAATTGTATTTGCAATTTATTTTTAAAATTCCACTTTACCATTTAAACATTGAAGAGACTTACTAATTTTTCTTTTAATAGTTATTATTAGGGTTTGTTTTTGTTTTGTTTTCTTGCATGCATCAAATCCATGATTCTTTTTTCTTTATTTTTAATTTTTAGTTTCTCTAATAAACATACAAAAAGAAATATATATTCTGTATATATTTTGGGATTTTGTTTCCATTTTACGTTGAAGAGTTTTTATGCTTTGCATTATACATTTTCTTTTTTTATATGGGGTTTCCTCCGTAAGTATATTTTGTTTTCTTTTAATTATATTAATGAACATTTTTACAAATAGTTTGGTTTTTTTTATACAATTTTATTTACTTACAATCATGGTTTACTTAGAAATTAGTTTTATTATACTACATGTGCAAAATGTTTCACTTACATACTTATTTGACTACGATTCATATATTGTATTTTTTTTATCATATATTATATAATATATTTAATTTTTTTTAAAATAGGGGAAAAAATGTTGAATTTTGTTTTGTAAAAATTGTATATATTGTATGTGATGTGAATTTATATAAAAATAACTTTTTTCTTGTTGTGTGTGTAGTTTTTTTCTCCTATATCCAATTGGAAAAGTTTCCATGTTTTTTTTTTATATTATAAAAGGTTTTTATGATTTTTTTTGTTTTTATAATTTGGGTAAAATGTTTCGGGTATTTTTTTTTTGTTTTACTAAATTCTGTCTTTTTGCAGAAAAATTCGATTTTCTTATCAGTTTTGGTTTACGTCATATCGGTTTCGATTAGTTCGCTTTATAGGGCAATTAAACATGTGAAAATGTAAGGGAGGAAGGTAGATCGTTTGATGTGAGACGGCACTATGTTTCGGAATTAAGAAGGTATCATTCCACTACCATTGGGTTACCATAAAAAACGGACAACTGATCTAACTGAGATTTAAGGATAGCGATGAAATTGGCCGAGTCCATGTGAGCGCCTAATTGATTACATTCTTGAGGACAGTCAAAATTTCGAATGTATATAAGATATTTGAAATAAATAGCGAAGTGTAAGCCTTTTTTTTGGGGGATTGAACCACCAATTAAGTAAATGTGATAACAGTCCGTTTTTTTCGAACGGGATGTAGAGGTACATACCAGACTACAATTGCTCCCTTCTTGAGAGCGAATTTTCTATCTGAAAACGTTAGGAAATAGGATAGCCATTGAATTTTATATCATTGAGCCATTTTCTGATCGTGCTTATACCTATTGCTGTTATTTAGTTTTCACCCATCATTTTCTTTTTGACTAAAAGACTAAAAATATTAATTCCTAGATTCATAGCAAAAACAAACTGAAACCAAACAAGCAGATTGGTAGACGTAGACCTAAATATGATCAAACTCACTTCATACGACAGGTTCTTGTATCTGCTTAAACAAGTGTTTAAATAACCCGATAGTTAAATAGAGCTTGTAATGCAACTGGGACTATACCCCCCTTCCTCCAAAATACAAAATATTTTTAAAAACTCTAAAGCGAAATTAAGGAACAAAATTTTAATGTTAAAACTGATCGGAATGTATATATCGAAAATATTTCCTGTTTCGCACTTACTGTTTTGATCTACATCTCACTTTTTTGTTTAACTATTTTTAATTTTTAGGTTCTTATATCTTCAAATATTTTCATTACTTTTTTTCATTCTATATCTTTGTTTTTTTTAAATTGCAGCTTTTAACTTTCGAAACTCTATCAAATGTACATTCTCTCTTCTCTTAGGGGGTAAATCGATTCTATTAATAGGTTTTTTGTTTTCCTTCTAAATATAGTTCTAAAGTTTTTAGTTGATTTTTACTCTGTCCTTTAAAAAATATTTTTATATGCGTTTTTTCATCTGTTTTATATATAGGTATATATTTTTTTTTTTTGTTTAATTATTATTCTTCGGAACACCTCAAATACCAGTCTTTGATTTATAATACTTTATTCAGCTTAAAAAATATGGGATTTTTTCTTATTTGTTGTTTCTTAGATTAAATGTTTTCTTTTAGTTTTTAATTCTGTGATTTGTTTTTGAATTTATTTTTTACGAAATTTCTTTTCTATACTAAATATAGGTTTCTGCTTTTCTTTTAAATGATTTTTTAGTAAAATGTTTGTATTGATTTTGTTTCTTTTTTCTTATTTTCTGCATAAAGTTTTTTGACACATTTTGAGTTTGTATATAGATTTTTGTTTTTATTTTTATTTTTTTTTGCTGCGCGAAAGAACTAATAGATACTGCTATCATTATGTTTAATGTTTGCTAAGAACGTAAAAAATTAAAAGAAAGCGAAAAAGTAAAACAATTTATCTATAGATGAGACTGAAGTATTTCTACAATTCCATCAAAGAGTGCATTCGGTGAAGTTTTCTTATATTACAGACTTTTGTTTTTATGTTTAGGAAATGTGTGAGAGCTTTTTTTGCTAACCTTTTCTATATATTGTTTGCGTTAGAGAGAAAACATTGGAAACAATACAGAAACAGGGTATGGAGAGTGAAAAGTAAGACTAGTCGTTTTGTTATTTAAAATGTTTGCTTTATGTATTCTTGTGTCAGGTACCAATTTGTTTGTGTTTATTATTTTCATTTTTCGTTTAATCTTTTGTAAAGTTTGCTGAATGAAATGATCGGGTATTGTTTTGTTGTATCGCGCCATTAGGAACATTTTTGTTTTTAGATTATTGCAAAAAGATTTGATTTTTTTGTTATGAGAGTGATTTGGTAAGAGTGAGAGTGCTAATTAGCGAATAAATTTGCAAAATGAAATAAAAGTGCAAGTAATATTAATTAAAAAAATAAATATGTGTTAACTGGAAGTTTGAGTATGGAAGAGTTTGTTTTTAATTTTTTCTTGATAAATGCTTTTGTTATATAAAATACATATTCATTTGTTTTTCTTGTTGACCCTTATTTTGGTGTATACGTAAAACCCTGTATGGCAAGTTTTGTTTGGAAGTTTTTACGAAAGGGAAGGTTTCGTCTAAATTTCATTGTTACAGGTTGTGAAGTAAATGTTGAAACTTAACAAATGAAGTTGGCGGTAATTATGTATATATAGCAAAAAAAAAGAAGAACATTTTTTTGTATCGCTTCGAAGTACCCACTTATCGTGGCTTAAAAGTTTAGTTTTAGTTTAGTTTAGTGATTTAAGAGTTTACTAACGTACATTTGACAGTTGCAGGCCGGCGCGAAGGTAGATTTTGCCCGCATTGTTGAACCGAATGTTGGTAAGGAAGGGTAAATTCAAATCGAAAAACGACTTTTTTTTAACCAACCAAAATATAAGTCGCACAATTTCGATCACAAAGAAAACCTTCTTCACTGATGCTTTGTTTTTTTTTTAACATAGGTAAATGTGGGAAAGGCCTATTTGAGGAAACATGCCGATTTTAATAACAAAACAGAGTAAAATTTCGTCATCTATTTGACCAGAATATAGAAGCGTAGTCAAGTTATCTAAAGAAATTATGTCCATGCATTTTGGTAGGCAAATGCAAATAGTTGCATTTGGTCCTTCGAGCCGCATCATTTTAATAAATCTACTCAGTTGCTAAAACCAACGGTTCAGCTCTGTTGCAAATCTATTTGTTTGTAGATTTATACTCTGGAAATCGTCTTACTACATTATTGTTCCGAAATTATAACCAATCTTGCTAGAAAAACGAACGACAGCGCAAAGTTATTTCCTTTACTACGCAGCGAATAGAATAGAATAGATAGGTGTCTCTACCTAGTGCTGGACACAAATAGGATATTCGTTGTCATAAAATGTGCCCAAGCAATTAAATCGGCATCAAAACTTAGTGACTGTGTGGTGAGCTAGAGGTCGCAAGCTCGATCACCGGGAAAACACAAAACCAGATCTTATAGTGAAAGGGAATTCAAAAGTGTATGCATCTGTTAGTACCCCGAGCTGCGAGTACCTTTCGAAATTTTATCATCAAAAACACCGATTGCCACCACATCCCTTAAGAGACTTTGAATGTTTTTAACACCGCTATTAGCACGACAGCTGCGAACAAGAATTTTCAAAAATACAGCACAGTCTCACATGCAACAATCTCGACTCAACCTTCCTCCTTTCACTTACCAAATAGTTTGCTAGATCTCATTTATATACTTCAATAAAATTCCGTTCCTATTTTCAGGTCACTCGCTACCATAGCTCCCTTGGTTGCACACGGCTCTCATATTACCTGCTATTCATCTGTTTAATTTTAAGTATTTCATTTTTAATATCCATTTTGTTTCATGTAAATTATCATTATAAACGCCGCCCAAAAATATATTCAAATGCGGATCACAGAATTTTCATCACACAAACGATAGCGAATATATTTTTTCTTTTCTCTTCATTATTATTTTTTGTTTCCTCTTATTCTTCTCTTATCCTTTCATATTTGTCTCCAATTGGATTTTAATTTTCCTAAGCAAGTGAAAAACAAGAATCCTATTGCAAATTTTCCTAATTTATTATTAATAAAGTTTTACATTTCCATTTATACTTAAAATGTTTTATTATTAATTTCGAAGCACTCATTTTTCAAAAAATGTACGTAATTTCCCAAACAAAAGATTGAGAACAACACATGGAGTCCTACTGCAATCAATCTAAGATTAACTATAAATTTACTTAGCTTTTTTCCAATATGTACTACTTTTTCGCGTCGCGTTTTTCTCTTTTTTTTTTTTTTTGAAACCAAGTGATACTGTCGCCAATTTTCTGGATGTACAAATATTTACAGATTTTTTTGTTTTAAATTAAATTGTAAAATTTTGATTAATACATTTGTAAAAGAAAATTTTACGCTAAATGTTATATGTAACCGCTAAATAACATTGAAAAATATCAAGTTTTTATTTTAATTAATTTACTTTTATGCTACAAACAGCCAATTTTAAATTATTTTTTTTTCTTCTCCACCTAAAATGTAAACACCTAATTTTATGGATTTTTTTAATGGTAATAAAATAGTTTTTTTTTTTTTGCTGAAATTTTATTCTGCACAACCGCATATCGTTTGTTCGTGTGGTTCACTTCTTCACTTTCTCAAAATTTTACTTAAAATTTATTATTTTCTGGTAGTTTTTCTAAGCTAAACATTTTACTTAACGCTGATAACAAGTTCTTCTTTTCAGTGGAATAAATAAAAAGTAAAAAACGAAAAAAAAATTAAAACACAAGAAAACATTTAGCATTGGGGGAGAGGGGGTGTCAATTTTTGTCTAGTATAATATGTACAATACATTTATTTATAAACATCAAAAAATTAAGCTAAGCTTCTGGGTTAGTATTTTTACGTTAATTAAATTACTCTTATAAGCTTTATAACCGAATAACGAATAAAAATAAAAATTTCAAATGATAATAGAAGAGAAAAACTAAACAAAAATAGTTATTCATATACCTATTGTTTGTCGCCATCGTAAATGTTTTGCACTATATGTGTGTTAAATGTAAGGTCGCGCATTACTTACTTTAATTTTTTTATTTTTTTTTATGTATACACATCATTTGAACTATTTTTTTTTTATTTTTTTTTTGTTTTACTTTTTTTTATATAATTTTTGGCAGTGTTGTTAATTTTTTTGTATATTCCTTTTTTCTCATCAAACTGTTTTGTTGTAAAAAATAATTTGCACTTATGAAATTAAAATTAGAAAAATAAAACACTTTGTTTCATAAAACTTAGGATGTAAAATTATAATTAATATTGCTTAAAATAAACTATCTACTTTTTCGTTTGTATTGTATTTGCTCTACTTTGGTAAGTGAATTTTAAAGAAAATAAAAATTAGAAAAAAATTAAATAACCTACAGTATTTGCAAATAATACATTAAAATTATTGAAACTATATTATGATGTTTATTGTGTTAAGTTATATTTACTTCATATGCATTTCCTTCATCTGTGATGGCACGATAAAAATCTAAGAATATTTTGTTTAATTTATATGTACGTATTTTTTTTTCTTGTTATGAAAGTTCAATTATTATTAACGTGACGATGTAACATTTAAAATAAAACTATACCAAACTAACAACATGACGACTGAAAAACAATTTAGTATGTATCACCTTACAAAATCAAATTGAAATACATTTCGATAAAAAATAGAAAATCCAAAGAGTTACATAATATCAAACCAGCAGATCACTTATCTTCACTCTTCATACGGTATCCATGCGGGTTTGATAGGTTGGGATGTTAAGCAGGAGAGCACAGATGAGGAGTGGGGATAACTTTTACTTAGCAGTTGGCTTACTGGAATGATGTCGTACTGGGCCAACAGTAACGATGCTGCAACGTTTCATATGTAACGCCAAATGATCGGATCGGGCAAAACACCGATCACAATTGCGACACTTGAAGGGTTTGGCACCGGTGTGCTTTCGATAGTGACGGGTGAGTTCATCACTGCGGGCAAAACGCCATTCGCATCCCTCCCAAGAGCATTTGTATGGTTTTTCACCTGAAATTAAAATAAAAAAAATATCATCAAATTAGAAATTGCACAAGATAATATTGGAATTTTTTAAAATTGAAAATTCATTCAAGATCAACCTTATTTGTTTCGATTCCAATTATAACTAATTCAAAAATCAATTGGTGTTTTAAAGACTAAGCATGAAAGTTAAGAGAAAACATATCCATGGGTTAATGTCTGAGTTAAACAATGTCAAAAGACGATTACACAGCCCTTCTTTCTTTATGACTTAATGCTACACTTGGTCGGCGCAGTGGCTTAGTGGTTAGTGTGTTGGACTACTAAGCGAGGGGTCTCAGGTTCGAATCCCGACAAAACCCAAAATTCCATCTTAAGGTTTTTTTCACTGCGCCACCCCTCGCGAACGTCTGACAAACATCCGAGAGTATAACTGTCATGAAAGAGCTTCTCAATTGGCCGTTTGGACTCGGGATAAACTTGTAGATCCCTTCCATTCGTCCCAAAAATAAAAACTCACCCAAGACGAGTGGTTGTGAGAAGCTAGGCCTAGGGCCCCTACGGACCTGTTGCGCCAACTATTTATTTTATTTTAAATAAGATGGGAACCTAAACGTGAGCCACAGCAGGCAAACATCAATAGTCAGGCACAGCTCCAAAAACCAAGCACCCAGGAAGAAAGAAAACAATGAGAAATGGTGTCATCAGTTACCCTTACAAGAAAAAAGGAAAGGCCGAAGCAAAGGACCAACCAAGTTGAGAAGTCAAACAGCTAGTACCTGACATGGTTTATAGCACTTTTTACAATCAAGGAAAAAATTGGTCTTAGCTTGTGGTATTCTGTGGTTTATTTTACTATGTTTTCTTTATCTTGAACGAATTTTGCGGCAAAGGGAATACTTGGTCCTAGCAGTGGCTTGTAGATCAACACAAAAGCATTGGTAAAACACTTCTTCTACCTATTACAGGTAGGATAAGATTGACATAACAAAGTAGCTTAGATTAAGGTTAAAAAATCGCACGCACTTGTTGGGTACCAGAATTTAGCCCTAAAAATATTCCGGCAGGGAGAGGGAGAATACCTCAAAGTGGACCTTCAAGAACGCACTAAGGACAAGTGCAAACGAAATTATTCTAACTTTGTCACATTACATCGCTGTGTGCCGCTTAAATTGATTTAACTTGCATAATGGTAACATACAATTACCTATGGCGAAAGTAAACAAATGTTACGTATACGCCACCGAAACGATGTTTTTTTTTACTGTTTATAGGTTGTTCAGCACATGAAATCTGTGTTGAAAACGACACCTTAAAAGTATTTTCAGAACACAAAAATGACAATATTATGTAAGGAACATGAACATAAATGGTAAACTGGAACAACAATCCAGTGCCAAACTGTGTTTACAGTGTCAATTCACTTGGTGATTATTTTCTGTGCAATATGCTGGACAAACGACAGCAAACACAACTTTATCAGTAATTTCGCAATGAAATGTGTAAGCAAGTATGTACTGCAAGTTTTATGAGCAAATACTTTCCAAGAAAAGCGTGCAAAAACAAAAACTAATCACTGTCAATCTTCTTCAACGGTCAACTCGTTTGCCAACGCCCATTATATCGTGTTCCATCAACCAGAGCGATAATTTAAATTTGATTATTATGTTATGACCATCATGAAAGTGAACACAACTGAAAGTGATCCCCCAACAGCGGCTAACAGCCATCTCAGATTCAAATGCGAAACATTCAAATTATCTACAATATAAAAATAAGCACCAGCGGCTGAACTGGACATGATGTATAGCGTATACAAGAAAATGTCCTCATCAGTTGTTTGCTACATCAAACCGGATTCAAATATCCAAACCCCCAAAACACACTTGAGAGTCTCTGACAATTTGTCGAAATAAATTCACAGCGCGCATTTCCATCCAACTTTTTGCGGAAAATTTGTTAAAAATTACAATGACACAAAAATAACACACAAGCCGTATTACAAATTTGTTGGAGAAAATCTCCATAAAAAAAATGACAAACTAAAATGATAAAAAAAGAGACGACAAACAACAAAAGTCGCCAATTGTCTTAGTTGGCAGTCATCGGAATCCCACGCCGACCAACTGCCATTGTGCTCTGTGCTACTTGGTGTATTTCATTTTTATTACCACCAGCCATGCTGTGGATGGTGTCTAGGACAACTGTGAAAAATTAAATTTACCGAAAAATTCGTCCCGCCATCCCATAAACGGGAGAGGTTGAGAAGCCGAGATCGAGATACACACTATATGGAGAGCAAATGAAACAATCGGCCAACGAGAGGAACGGGAAACACAGCGAAAACAGAAAAATGTCCTTCATATAAATTTAAAATTGTTTTGACTTGTTTGCGCTGTGTGTCGTAAATTTTGTTTATTCTGTTTCCGTAGTAGTCCTTCATAACTTGTTTTTTTCTTCTTTGCTCTTTGTTATTTTCGCCTTGGACAAAACACTTATTAATGAAATTACCAGCGTAGGTTTACGTAAACAATAGAACATCACAGCCGATTCAATTTAGAAGAGGACCGTTGGCAGAACGAGCGGAATAAACATGACAAAAATAAACGAAATAGAATACACGACGACACATTGACATCCTTGGCACAGAGTTTTCCTATTCTTTCCATTCATCACATCCCGCCCCAAAAAGTCTTATCCCTGCTGCTTGTGTTATTTCGGGGCCAGTGGTGAAAATTAGAAAAAAAAAAAACAAGTCTTAGGTGGGCATTGTGTGTCCTAGATGTTTCACTTCATCAGCACAGAATAAATATTTTCCATCTTAACTTGTTTTTGATGGATCTTAAGGACTGGTCGTCGTCGTATCGTGGTGCAAAGGACTCAACTATAAGCATACACGTAGCGCAGAAATTGACAAAAGAAAATTTATGTTGACGGGAGGGGAGAAAGTGAGAATTCGACATAGCGAACACTATGTTGCGTCACATCAAAGGTGAGGAGACGGAAAATTGGCTTAAGGATATTATATACGTTTACGTAGTGATCACCTGCGGGGCAAGTCGTCAACATGATATTTCATGACAATTCTTGGAATTATTTGACATAAGATACGTCAGCTTTGGGCTCGTGTTTGCTTGTTTTTTGTTTTTTTTTTTTAAGCTAGATGCCCGAGGTGATGGAGGAGAACATGGTTTGGGGGTGGTTGCCAGCTGGATAGGGTGGACATTTTATATGCGTAAATGGCGACTATGTGGGGAAATCATCATAATATACAAAGAAAAACAGTTGGTGTAACAGCTCCATGGGCCCAGCTCCACTATTTTCAGGATAATGCAGTTTTAAGTTTTAGTCTTACGGAATATAAGGATTATGGCCATAAAAAACGTAGAAAGGACAAACTAACGTTATTCCGAGTAACACAACAGACAGTTTGACTGAACTAATTCAATTTATAACCTCGTCTACTATCAATGCAATTCGAACACGTTTTAGTTGAAGGCGTAGTAAGGTCCGTGTTTTTGGTTGATGAACTCATTCTCTTATTAAAAACAATGTACGCCTAGTTGATCAACCTGCGTGTTCTGTGGAAATAATTGAACAATTCCATTACCTTGCACGCCGAGTTGATCAATCCAATGTATTGTTAATAGCCTCATTTACTCAGTTGATCAATTATTTCTGTATAGCGAAAACACCGTACGTTTAGTTGACCACAAATTTGTCTACTGTATAAATGATTGATCAACTTACTAAACATGTGAATAACCTTGCACATCTAGTTGATCAACTTGTTTTATAATTGCAAACTTTCAGCAAATAGTTGAAGAGATTATTTAATTTTTGAAAACTCCCTAAGTCTGTTTGATCAACATGTGTGTTCTGTAAAAATAGTTGATCAACTTAATAGCTTGCTGGAAAACCTGGTTGATCAACCCATTCTGTTGTTAAATAGCCTCCGTCACATATTTGATCAACCCCTTCAATTTTTGATCAATTTGTGTGTTTTGTTTAAGTAGTTGAACAACTCTTTAACTTGTTAAAAAAAAGTTCGTACGCCAAGAATCAAATTTAGAATAGCTTCTCTCACTAATAGTTGATCAACTTAAATACGAATTCCGTAGAACTGCGTGCGCTTAGAGCCTAGTCAACCAGACCTATCTGTCGACTTGTCTCCGAGTACGTTTGAGACTGATTGACATGAGCCAAATCAGCATAATCGTAATTTAGGGAGTAACGCAATTTTTGGAGTTGAACGTTGAAACCAATTTTTCGTATAGTGGAATTTATTGGGAAAACCAAACGGGTTTGTATACAGAAAACCACCCCAAGCTGCTCTAAAGTTACCGCTTATTGTACCGACAGACATCTGTTGAAGAAACCCTAACGCCTTTATTGCTGTAGTCCAGACACTCTTAATTGAAATACCGCTCTGTATCTTGCCCTGCATTGCAGTCCAATAAATCACTTGGTCATGGGATCCTTAATCTGCACCCATTGGCCTCATACATCATGCTCAAACTGAGCGCACTTATTGCGAACCCAATTCACTCTCGATGTAGGCCATAGGTTGTGGCAAATTACCATGACGAATCTTTACTATATTAAGCAATTAACGCTCATCGGGCTAACCCAACACAGCCGCAGCTGTCGTCAATATCGTTCTAGCAGCACGCAGCTAAAACTATACGCAAGATGAGATCACTCTCGCACAGCAAAACAAGATGTGAATCACCATCACCAATGTGATTGGAGCCACTCTCACTGTCTTAAGATGAAACTGTTATCATGGGGAAATTAGAATCGAATATTCAGCAAGTACCCAACGAACAGCTTCACCTCCAGAGGTCATCGATAGTTGAGGTCTGGGTTACTCATATTAAACATTGTACAACTTCCACCATGCTATGTTAATTAGAGTACAGTTTGTCTTGGTCACATGATACGGGAACGCTTACATCCCCTCCGCGATCAGTGGCAGCACCACTATCAGCTAGTGAGTCAGTCACCTTGCTCACAATCAATTTTCATTCATCAAGCGCTTTAGGGTGGCTAGGCTCGCAAAAACAAGCAGCTTCATCGTCGTTCTGGCTGTTGCCGTCGTCATCAACATCGTTCATTGATGTGGTTCCATTTCGTTCTGGAATGCGGTTACAACTGGTTCGGTAGTAGGTACACATTGTGTCGGAAAACGAGTACTCACTACAGAACCTATGAATGACTGGAGTTAAGTGAGGAATTCAGCCGCCTGAGCCTCATCAGCCCGGGACGAGTCACAACGGAGGGGTTAGTCAGGTTAATTGATGTACAACAACGAAAGCGAAAGTCATTGCAGTTCATTGTTTCTTCTTTTTTGTGCTGTTGATGTTTTCGTACTCGTTTTGAACTAAAGGAAGTCAAGTCGAATTTATTGCTGATGAAGTTGACACAAATTCTGATGTTCCAGTAAATAAATTGTGCAACCCACTGACTGTTAATAAATCGCTCTGAATACAGTTTGCTGTTGAGACGAAGAGTAGTTCAAGGTACACCGATTATGATATATAATTGAATGGCACAGTTAAAGGAGTTCGTATTTTGCCTCTTAGGAGATATAGTGCTGTCTGCAAATTTGTTTCTCTACCTTTCATTACTAGCTCACCAAGTTTCATGGGAATATGCTAAGTGACAGCTCAACAGTGTACAACATATAAGTTTCCACACGGAAATTGAATTTCCAAGCTGTCAAAGTCAGTTTCCTGTGACTCATAAACAATTTCCAAGGTAGGTGGCTCTACCTTACGGCGAAGGCTCTAAACTTTATTTCAACAAGCAGCATGCTGTTCGCCATGCACTAAACATTTAAAGGACGATTCACACTGCTTTAGGATCAGAGATCAAAATTGCTGCACTTTTAGTAAATTATTTACGAGCTCCACTACTAAAAAAATATAAAAAAAAAACATTTGACGCACTATAACCACAAATGACCCTTTGCAGGACACAACCACTCCTTTGTGAAAGTTTTATAGATTTATTATTGGAACTTGTAACCGAATAGAAACGGCGTACTAACCACAGCGCACTGGTACGTCCAAAGCGAATACATACTACTCTATTTTTTTCGTTCTGTTACTCTTCTGTTAAATATCTGTTGTGGCACTGTTACTGGTCGGGTGATCTTCCCCAACCATTCTGCTCATATCAGATACTGCACTGGACAAATATGTTCTTTTTATTATCTAAATAAATTGTTGGATATACACGATTTAAAAAGTTTCTAGGAAATTTGTGTAGTTAATGTGGGCCTTTGCTTATATTATAACATTCCGATTTTTGGCAGTACACTTTTGTCTTTTAGCATTATTTCAGTCTTTTGTGGAATATTTGGAAATAGACTCAGTGTTTGCAAGTTATAGTGCTCATGAAAGAGCAAAATGACCCGCGGTTAGACCGAAATCCGGCCTTAAAATTGAAGGCCGAAAAATACCACATTTTTAAAACGAGTGTCGATTTTTTCAGATAAATGCTCATGGCAAAATATTATACAGTTTTCAAACGGCTAGATGCGTTACTAACAGACTTACGAAACCAGCTCTTAGAGGAAGTTTTTGGTAAATGTTTTACCTCGAACTGAAAACCCCTGATACGATTCTTTCGTTAAAATGCATTCATATGCAAACACCGTCAGCTAAGTCCCTAAATCACCCAGTGTAGAATAACAGTAAGGAAAAATTTGTGACTGCAGTTTTTCAGAGCAAACACAGTCAAATAGAGTCGTCTTAGAATTGACAGCTTTATAAGATATACCTCAAAATGGTCAGTTGTAAATTAAAACTTGGCAGATTTGCGTCAGGGTAATTTTATGTGCCCCCTTGAAAGAAGGCGAACGAGTTTCAAATGAAACTATATAAAAGGACTTTAAGTAACGAAAATAACTCAGTTGTGGACTTGTTTTTTAGTCTTTTAATATACCAGCTACAGCAAAAAAAAAAAAAATCGATGGGGACACGTGTTTTATTATTTCTCGAAATAACCCCTTTAAAAGAGGGGCAAAGGGGCAAAACACGAACTGTTAACTAAACTCGTTGCAATACGTTGGTTTGACAAATGCCTTTTCACACAAAGACTGACATGTTTTGGCGCCGAAACTTGGATACAGACAAAGTGACCCCACAAACGGAACAAAAAAGGTGCAAACTAGATTTTGCTTTTTATTGAAGGATGCTTTAAAAATCGCTTGCCTCTAAAACTTGCAATATGCAACAGCAACTGACTTATTTAAATGCCCCCCTCAAAGAAGGGCAATACAACCTCTCATTCATCGTAGCATCCCTTTGCCATTAGTCAAGTATGGGTGCAAGTTTATCGAAAGGCTATTTACGTCCCCTCACGCATGGAAAACTTCCCAGATCTAAATAGAAGAGCACTCATAGAATCGAAACAGATTTAACAATACACCAGTACAAAGCCAACACAGAGGAGCAGATTATTTCTAAGGACAGCCAAATCCTGCATCCATTCAGCGCAATAATAATTAATGTGCTCCACAAACATCCTCCATACATAACTCCTGGTTTAAGTGCACTCTGTCGGAAACCTCTTGGAATTGAAAATCACAAGTCGATGTGCTCTCCACGCCGTATTAATTCTGGCCATTCACCATCAGACCCGAGCATTAAAAGACAATAAATTTCCGCTCTTGCTCCTTGAAAACGACAAAGGCACATACAAGAAAAAAGTGTAGCATGAAAAATTAAATGCACTTTTCTCGGCACCCGTTCTCTCTCTATGTCTCTCTTTTGGAATGGAATGCCCGAACGTATACGATACGCTCGTCCTTTATGGTCTCTCCTGAGTGCACAGTGCACCGCATAAACCAATAAAGTTGCCATAATTCAAGTGAAACCCAATTGCATCTAGCACATTGCTCATTGATTCCGTTGCCCGGACCAAGACCTAAACAAGGGGTTGTCGGGCCTGCTGTTTTTTTTCTATTTCTTCCACATGTAGCCCAGCAAATCCGTTCTTCATGCGATTTGCTCTGAAAGCCCGCTCTAATGGAATCAATGGCAATGCTCCTGGCTCGCAGAAACGAATCCTAGATGGCGAAGATACTGCGGGATAATTCCCAACTGTATAGCCCATCGAGGCGGTTTGATGGCTCCAATCCGAATTCACCCTATAACATTAAGTTCATCGTCGGAAATAAATTTAAGTAATTTTATTGTACATCTACCTACCCACCGCCACGCCCATCTCCCCAGAGAAAATGAAGGTTGGTCTCTATTTTTTTTTTTGTTTGCCTCTTGTGAGTTTTCCCTTTTAAACTCCACTTCCTGCATCCGACAGGAGGACCACCGGGCGCCGGATTGTACGAGGTAAAGTGAAACACGGACCCCACCCCTATATGGAACCGTTGAACATTCGCAGCACGTCGTCATCGTTGTCGTCGGGCTGTGGCAGGGTATACTGGCGGCGCTGCGATTTAAGGGCGGCAGAGTTTATCGCAACCCGAAACGGAACAAATCACTGCCACCAACTAACCTACATCCCTGCTTTGGTGAATTACCAAAAAAACAAGAAAAATCCTTGAGAAATATCGGGATAAAAATGAGACCTGATTTTAAAATGTACTACACAACCACACGAACGACAACGACGACGAAGACGATGATGATGATGCGCAGACGGAGGGCTTAAGTGGGCTGGCATAATGTTATGTAGATGCACACCCAGCCACTGCGAGGGGGTGTACGTAGTACATCTATTTGGTTGGCAAGTTTTCAACTAAAAGAAAGGACGAGTCAGAGTCACCAAAAATAAAGCGAAACTACGCAATTTATTGCTGAGGAACAAGTCGCGCCACACTAAGCAGCAACGATCCAGAAGATGGCAAGAGCAAGGATGCAGAAGTAATTCAGCTCTTGCAAAGGGCCATGCTTCGCTATATTGGCTGAGTTGTGAGTGTATATATACGTACGTGTTGGAGAATTATTTCCCCGAGAATGATCCTTTGGCACATAAAGCAATTAAACTCAAAAGCGGCGCGGGCGAAGGGGCTAACGTAAGGAATGCGTTTTCTGCAAAATCACCCGCTGACGTTATAGCATCGCAACGTGGGTGGGTATGGGTGTAAGGAAGTTCAAGTTGGAAAAAAAACTTCGACTATCGGGACCGGACACGAAGTAAAATTGTGCGAAATTCTTTAGATACTTTGGTCATTTAGATGAGTTTCATTTGTTAGCATGGAATCGTCTGAGCAATGTCGTTTGCTGGTAAAAGCATTTTTTTTCTTCTTATCTTTGGCGCAACTTTGGCAATTGGGAGGGACACAATTTGTTACATGCTGTGGTCGCTCTTGGGATGAGAAAAAAAAGGGAAAAAACCTCCATTCGAGCAAAGCGATGTTCTGCTCCAATTGCGACGGCACAAGTTTAATTAGTTTTAGATTCGCTGAATTAAGAGGGCAAAGTGGGGAGGCAAGGAAAACGCATTTAATGGATGGCAACACGTTTGAGTTGGAAATTTCATTAGAGTGAGGGTGGTCAAGGGTTCATGACCGCACAGACTGTAGAGACGTATGTTTAAATCTGTCATCGCCAATGGCGAGGAAATGAAATGAAGCGAGTAGTTCAAGATTAAAAGGATGTATGTCCATATATAAGGCGGTTGAAAAAATCGCAGTAGTAGGTCTTATCGTTGTTGTGGCACTTCAGTTCTTAAGCGTCGTCGCTTTCACCTGTTGTTGGCTTAATTCAAATACGAAGATTGGTGTTCCATTCGTGCTCTGAGATAACGTAGATAGATCATGATCCATTGCAGACCCATTTCTGGAGAGCTCGTCATTCTTCTCATTGCCGTACGCAGTAAACCAGCAGAAATCCGTGGTATGATACGAGCAAACAATGTTGATTTTTCAGCGGCAAAATAGTTCAGTTGTATTGACAGAACCTCGCTTGGAAGACACTGCTGTATTAAGGAAGTCTGATTGCATGTAGTTGCTACGAAAGCAGACCGGCACCGGCTCAACAATCCTTCGATCCGTCTGTGTAGTGGGTTCCTTTGTGCTCCCTACTCGGAAAAGTGCAAGAGCATGGTCCATCGAGGGAGGGAGACATATACTCGTAGTCAGAAGGGGAAACGTTTGATATGCGTTTTTTTTTTCCAAAATCTATGCAATTGTGATAAAAATTGTTCGCAATTTTTGAGATATTGGGTGGGAACAAATATCTACGTCCAGACTTATCTATCCATTGCAGAATAGACTTGTGCATTAGGGTTCACATTTAAGAGAGCACTCAATTCAGTTCATTACTGAACTCTATAGGTCATTCGTCTAGTTCAGTAAGTTCAGTTTTGAGTAGGTCATTTGTCGGGTATTTTCCAAACTATATACGGATTAGCCCCCCGTAGGATCTGCTGTCCTTGCGCCATCTACAATTTATGTGCACAAAATAGTTCTCTTTTGAACTGCGTAGATTCATTTATAGCGAGAAAACAAACCCCGTCAACGCGGAGTGGAAGAAACAACTGAACTAATTGAACTACTTGAACTACTTAGTTCACAGACGATTTTCGAAATATTTTCATCCTCTATACAGCACCAACTCTTAAGTATTATTATTGGCACTATACCATGTGATATTTACAAGGCCTGATTTGTGGCAACTACAATTATCAATCTACAACTGATGCATCCAATTTGAAGTAGTTCTCCCTTGAACTTCGTAGTTCACTAATTTTATTTGTGGTTCGGGGATTTATTAACAGCTGCGAGGTGATAGGTCGAAATTAACTACTGAACAAAGTGAACTAGATATCAAGTTCAATTAGACAATTTTTGTTCGATCGTGAACTTGAAATGAAAAGAGTTGCAAAACGATATTCATACCACATGGCGGACGAAAGTATGAACTCACTTGTTACATCGGGGAAGTTCGTCAAGTTTCCCAAAATCAAACGGACATTTTTTTTTCAAGAGTGCCTATGAACTAGGCGTCAATAAAAACCATGGGAGCGTGATGGGTATATAATTTTAAAACTAAAATGTACCAACCCTCGTAGAAAGTCTGATACGAAGCTGGCTCCAAGGTAGACAATTGTGTGCCAAAGGACGATGACTAGTTACCATGATCAGAAAAAAACAAAAATTAAAAATAATATTTTAAGCTTTTACCTAAAACATATCCAAATCATAAACAAAGCCAAGAATTGTTCTGCTAGAACATTCACTGCCACGTAACTAAGCCCAAACCATTGGGACTGCCTGTCCAAATAATAAGCTCATTCATTTTGCCTCTTCAGAACAGTTCCATTAAAGGGTAATCTATTCAAATTAATTCAAAGTCTCCACAGGATGACAGTTCGATTAATTCAATGACGCTATCGACAATACCAAATGGCAACGCAAGGACCAAAAAAAGTCTAACTGAACCGTCATTGCCTAATGCCTACCTCTCATGAATACACGGATAAAGAAATAATGTGAGAGAAATCTGCGGATGGATCTATTCTAATGAGAAAATTCATTTGTCATCATATCCCGAAGAGATGATCCCTCCCACCCGATCCCCTTAATATCTTACAGCGTCTTGTCACTCACGCGCTACCCCCTAATATTCTTCGAAATGAAAAATACAAAGAAATTTATGTGAAGATGGCGATAGGACTTTGGGCATTTTTCAGCTTTATCTATTTTAAAACGTTCCAACAACAGCCTCCCTCTGAAATGGCAATCCAACGAAGAGGAAAAGAAAACGACTACCAAATTTCTATACACCAGCAAGCCATCAAAGTGATGCGTTAATACTGGCGCGAAAGTGGCCTGAGATTTTGCCCTGAAGCACAAAAAATATCAATACAATCCACACAATTCAACGCGCATTTTTGCCATTGAATTTCGTATGCATCAATGAGCGCCTGATACCGCATAAGGACTCGTGCTTATTTGGTGCCATCGACCGACGTTATTGCTTCCTGCGCGTGTGTGTGTGTGTGTGTGTTTGTGGGTGAGTTGGTCTGGCAAACCGAGAGTTGTTGTTCTGTTTTGCTATCTTTGCTGATTGTGTGTACACCCTATTTGTCGCCTCAATAATCACAAATTGGTCGTCACGTCATTCACGCTGTTCAATTCAAAGGATATAGCTATTTGAGAGAGTGTTCCGGAAATGAATGAAGCTGACAAAAGAGATTGAGGAATATGGAGAGTGATCTCGTGAATTGGCCAAATGGAAGAGGTGGAATTTAATGAAGATAGCACAGAAGTTAAGTTCTGCAGGTCGATTGTTTGGGAAGCGTTGGAAGTTCGAAGTTTCAGGTGATAGAATCAAGGGTTAAGTAACCAAAAAGGAGAGGGAGTTCCGAAAGATAGTCGCAACTACAAGTAACTTCGGTCATAGTTCACTCTTTTACAAAACGAGTCCATCCTTCTTGTTAACAATATCTGTATCAAAAACGTAGAGATTCTTTGCAAAGCTAACGATTACTACAAGCTGCTTACCACAAACTGAAGGAGAAACTTTTACTGCAATGAATGTGGTAAACTGTCCTTAATAAGAACAATAAAAACTACAAATCGCTTACTTTACTCATGATATATACAAAGAAATAGACGATGTTAGGCGACATTTTCTCTCTGATATTGAGTCCGAAGTTGGCTGGGCTTAGCGAAAAGCTGTAGTTGCCTACTACAGCTGTGGAAGCAACCACAAGGTAGCCAAACGAAGATCGGTCTATGATGAGTTACATATAAATATGCTAAAATGGAAATTATTCGTCGCATGGTACTTATAGCGTAATGTTTGATGTTCCTTTCAGTGATTTAACAAAAGCTACACTGTATCTTTGTAGACTAGATTCGGTACTACAAGGCGACTAAGTCACTCCACATCTGCAAATGACTTAAAGATCCAATATGTCCTGCAAACACGTCACCAATTGGGAATAGTCATAAATACAAGTAGCTATGAAGTAACTACAAGCTGCGCTGTATCTTTGTAGAGTCTATTTGCTTTTACAAGGCAGTCATGTAAGTTTATTCCTTCATCTTAAGTAAAAAGAGTTCATGATAAAAGAATTAATCCACATATCTCATCATTCATAATGAACCGCAACTACAAAAGTGGCTACGAAGGAAGCCGTTCGATTAGCTACTACAAATCAGCTTAATCAGTTCCTGTATTTAATTATAAGTCAATATATTCGATGATGGACTCATTAAAAACGATAAAGAATTCCCGCAAATATCTCATTATTCATGATGAACCGCAACTACAAAAGTGGCTATGAAGGAACTACAAGGGACACTGACTCTTCGCGGAAGCCGTTCGATTAGCTACTACAAAGCAGCTTAATCAGTTCCTGTATTTAATTATAAGTCAATATATTCGATGATGGACAGAATATCAATTTCGTGTCACAGGTAAATAGATTTCATGATACAACTCCCACAAATACCGCATCATTTGTGAATAGCCACAACTACAACCGATTTGTCAAAAACAATCGGAACTACTTGTTGCTAAGTGGTAGCCACAAGTGACCCAATATGAACTAGTGGCAATCACTGACTATAAAAAGATATTGTTACAAGACGAAACTAAGTTGCTTGCAGTACACCTAGAGCTACATGTGGCTCACCATTGACTACAAATTGAATAAGATAAATAAAAAAGTTAATTCAACTCACCCGTATGCGTTCTTTGATGGGCCTTCAGATGAGAGCTCTTCGTGTAAACCTTTTTGCAGCCCAAGAACTGACACTTGTGTATTCTCCTCTTCGAGTCTGGTATGTGTTCGTGTTGTCGCTGGTGATGTTTTGTTGTCACTATAAAGAGATCAAATTAATAACCAAACTGGGAGCCCAATCCCTTCTAAGCTTACATGCGGTCACTTGTGGATTTTGTGCAGTCGTTCCACGTTGAGCGATCGCAGCGTGTTGCTGGATATTTTGCTGGCTGACTTGTATCACACGGGCTAGGCTGACGCCATTCTTGCCATTAGGCGCTGTTGTTGTAGTTGTTGTCAGTCGCACTATGGCACTTCGAGGAATGTGATGATGTTGTTGCACCTGCTGTTGCTGGTGCTGCTGCTGTTGCTGCTGCGCCTGTTGCTTTTGTTGCGGATGCGTTTGCTGATGATGTTGCGCCGGATGTTGTTGCTGTTGTTCACTTGTCACAGAGCTCCCTGTCGATCCTGTATGATGCACGCCAATTGTGGTAACGCCAGCAGGAACTGTATTCGTTGAAGAGGTCGAAAATCGCAAAATACCCGATTGCTGTTGACGATTGATGAGCGCAGCCAAGCCCGTTGCAGTCAGCGTGTCACAACAGCTATTACTGCTACTACTGCTATTACTGCTGCTGTTGGTTCGTATCGATTCGGGTGAGGAGGGTGGCGTTAGTGGCGGTAAAATAATTTCCCGATGATTGTTGCTGGCTATGTTGGTGGTGTTGCCCTGCGGACAATAGTTGTTTATGCTCTGTGTCCCTGTGGCTATCAGTCGCAGTTTAATGGATTTCTCCATCTGTGGAATCGACGATATAGACGAAATCGATGACATTTTCTCCTCACAACTATCCGAGTTATTGTCCTCGTCATCCACATCGATGGCTTCCTTTTTCACGACCACCGAACAGCTCAGCGAACTGTCCCATGATATGCCCGAACATGCTGATGACACCGAACTCGTTGATATCGAGTCGAGATTTTGCTCTTTGATTTTCAACTCCTCAAGGATGCGTGCAGGTGTAGAGAAGATTTCCCATGCCGAATCTAATTCGGTGTAATTTTTCTTGTACGATTGAAGTTTCGGCTCATCCCGGAGGTATCGTTCCAGTTCGTAGCAGGTCTGCAAATGACACAAAGGAAGAGAACACAAATTAGTGTTAGGTAAAATAAACATTTGATGATGCTGCGGCGTTCTTGGGGTCCTTGAAAGCAATTAAAATTCCAACGAAAGTGGAGAATTAATTGCGTGATAAATTTTAATTAAATTATTCCTACAGGACCGCTCCCAAATGAGTTTTTGCGATGGAAGAATGGTTTTCCCCGAGAAATAGATGAGAGAGAGAGAGAGAGATTGGAACGGTATTGCCATTTAAATATTTAAAGAGGGTCCTTGGAAGAAAGTTGAAAGGTTATAGCTTGGAATTGCTGGATTGCTGGTCATTATATATGAAGCAATAGCCAGTGCGGGGGTAGTTACGAGAGATGACTCTTTTAACATACCAATGGGATATGGGAAGACAAGGAACGATTTTGACCTACTCTGAAGTGGCGAATTTGGAACCAATGCACGGTTTTAGTCGCACCACAGCTGCACAGTTTTCAGAAGTAAAAGGTACTGATCAATATTGTAAATGGAAAAAAATTACAGTGTCGTCTTTTATAACCTTTAAAACGTAATTATGACGATTACATCTAAACAGAACAAGTGCCGGAACACAAGTGGTCAGGTGAATACTGGATAGATGCCAATCTTTTCAACCTTTTATCAAATGTACAAAATTCCAGCCCAATTGTACAGAGCTCCAAGGAGACTTATTTTCAACCGACAGAACACAAAGAAGAGAACCTAAAAAGAAATAAATAGTTGGTGCAGCAGGTCCGTAGGGACCCTAGGCCTCGTTCCTCACAACCATTCGTTTTGTGTGAGTTTTTCATTTCTGGCACGAATGGAAAGGGTCTGCAATTATATGCCGAGTCCAAACGGCTAACTGAGAAGTTCTCGGACGCTTGTCAGACGTTAAGATGGAATTTGGGTTATTTTTTTCGGACATCGATCTTGGGACCCCTCGCTTAGTAGTTCAACAGACACTAACCACTAAGCAACTGCGCCTACAAGCAGAGTGCCCATCTGTGCCCATAATTCACTCCCATGTTAGACATCAAACAGCAAATGCTATGGTAACTGATAGGTACACGAACCCTATTTGTCTCTGTAGACTCGTATGTATTTCACTTGCCACGAACACGACATCCTGCCATCTCTAATTATAACAGATAATGGAGTTTAATTTATCTCCGCAGCTAGACAATATGGCATTGATAGGATTTCCGCATGAAACTCCCACACGCACACACACGTTGGGCTCACCACCCCAGCGCTATGTGCTAAGATTTCATCTTCCACTCTACGCATATCCAAATTACGCCTCATATGTTCCTACTAACGATCACACATGCCAGTGAGCACACTGATATAATTTGAGAAATTTTTCCTGTGGTTTTCGTCCCCAACAAGAGAGCGAGACGATGATTTAGATTTAGAGCTGAGATTTCATCGACAATTCTGGTATTATATACACTTGCGCGTGGAAATACTGCTTGGTTTTGGATTAAATCCAGACGAATGGGGATTTCGAGAAAAGGATTACTCTCTGTACGAATGCGAATACAAAACACCAATAATAATAACTTCCAACTGTTTCCACACCTATTTTATATTAAATGTGCAAATGGGATAGGTTTTCTGATTCTGATTGTGATGGAAAGGAAGAAGCAAAAGCTTTACTTTGCCCCCGATGCGACGTCTCCCAGAGGAGCATAGGATGGGAATGGAGTCGTGTGAAAGTTACGATGTTTATTGGGAAAAAGTTACTGTTGTGTTGCGCGATGCGATGGTAAATTATCCTACGAACTTTATTACACTTCCTGTAACAAAGTTTTTCCCCCCCTCTATTATGATTGCTCCTCCTCGTTGGGTGGGTATTATGTTACTTTTCGTTTGTGTCATGGGGGAGGGCTCAGCCCCAACTCAACTTTCTAATTCTATTTCGTATTTTTGTTTGTTCGCTACTCTAAGTCCCATAAATATTCCGTTATAATGGGGTTTCGACACTTTTGCCATGACTTTGGCAAAATAGATTATATTTTCGAATATTATTGATGGTGGCTGAGGAGGAATCCGACTTTGTATTGGTGTGGAAGTGTGCTATGGCAGAACTTTGTGCAGCCTTGAAAGTTCAACCAAGTTGGAAGACCTATTGAGTTTGCATGGGTGTAGCTACTCGTACATATGGCAAACAGAAGTTGGTTGGAAATATGACCCATCAGGTGATACTAGAGTGCATTGGACCATCTAAGTGATTGAGGAAAATATGTGTGTGCTTCTTTTGTACTTTGCAATAATAATAACTAGACCCTACCTTGAATAATTATATCTTACTTATTAACGTACTACAATTTTCGATATATATGTTGTTTTTTATAAACGAAAAAGAGATCGAAAAAATGCGTCCCTTTCAAAAACAGTTTTACTCAAGATTTTCTTTTACAGTTACAGTGTTACAAAAGTTTTGAGCAAAATATTTGTCGAAAAATAGTTACCTACATTAAAAATGGCTGTCAACACCTCGCAGATATATGCCCCTGAATGAAAATTATACGTACCAAACCAAGTAGGTACGTCGTACGGCTTTCATTCAATTTCGAATTGACTCCCTTCACCTTAAATTTGGTACCACCACCGATATATAATTAAATTCAAACACGATCATTTATGAACCAAGCCATCACTCAGCTGATATTTAGCAGGAACAAGAAGTCTTCTTAAACTTATATTCAAATTGCTGCAAGCACTTGGAAGTGACCCCTCTCAGAGGGGGTCCGCGAGGTTTGAATGAATTGCATTTTTAAATTGAAATCGATGAGTACGATAACATATACCTAGACCTATTACTTAATAAACTCGAAATTTAAAAGAGCTCTTGAACCAACACGATACGGTATTTAGACGTTTTAAAGTGACCCCTCTCACAGAGGGTACACGAGGTTAGAATGAGTTCTTCATATATTTGGGATCAATGACAAACAGTTTTATTGAAGCAAGAAAACTTATGAAGCCAGTGGCTTAGGAATTTCAAATTGAGTTGACCAAGAAGTATTTGGCAAGTTTGTCGGTACTAAGTGAATTGACCCCTCTCAAAGTGGTTTAGACCCACTATGTGATTAGTGTATGCTTATGTACAGACCGTTACCAGTGAACATAAAATTTTCTATATCTGCAATAGCTTCTACAATTGGTAGACACTTTAATCAGAAATTATTTAAGAGACCGCGTCATACAAAATTTGTTTCGTTACCGAACATTAAACCTTATAGCAAAAGAAACCATCTGCCTATGAGCGAGAAATATCGCGACGCACACTAAATTTACTTGGAGTCATCAATTGTCAATGTATCGTTGGTTTACAAAGTGACCCCTTTCAGCGGGGGTTTGAGATGTTTAAATTAGTTTTATTTACTAAATTCTGAATCAATGACAGCTTAGAAAGGGATTTATTTCTGAAAATGCCATGGCAGTAGATTGTGTGGAGTGAAACAATTGGAAATATTTTTTCATGAATTATGATGGACCCAAGGGGAAAAACAAGGTTTTAATGGGTCTTGCCTCAAATTGTGGGCTTCGGAACTATTTTAAGTCACTATGAACCGTCATTTTTAAGCTTGAAATTTGTATTAGGTGTGCTAAGATATTTGAACTTTTAACGTACCAACTTCAGGAATTTTCGAAGAGATTCATTGGAAGGGGGTATGCGAATATCCCCTTAATGCTGGGATAGATGTTGGAACTTTTTTTGAACTTAATATATTCATTGCAGAAGATAGACTTAGATAATTGGAAACGCATTTCAGAAATCATCGAAGTGACCCCTTGGAAGGGGGGCAAAAAAGATCTAACTAAATTGTTGGTACCTATATTTCGAACAATTCTAAAATGTTTTAGTTTAGTCATGAGTTGTTGCATGGGACCATGCAAAAAGACACCGCATTTATGAAATTAGTTCAAGATTATGTTGCAGTTGCCTAGCAAGAGGGGCAGATGAATGAATTTGCTACGTGAACAAATTGTTCAACCACTTTTTTGTGAATTTTATACCAGACCTTGAAAAATTTAAATTCTTCGTTGCAGTTGTGTAAAACTGGAGAAGTTCTGTTCTAACTTTTTGAAGTTGCCATAGAGGGCCAAACGAAAGAATGATGTCTTTTTGAAAGTTGGATAGCACTTGAACCAGTCAATTGATCGACTTTGATTAGAAAAGTAATGATACCAATGAGTTGTGAACAATGTAAATATTTCGAATCAAACAGTCGAACAGATAATGTTGCCTATTTTCAGGAGCTGCGAAAGGCATACCGATAATTAATAAAATTTAGTATACTCGATTGTAGATTGAAGTGGCAAACGCAGTGGAGATTTAAATGCCGAAAGTGGACCTTACCCAACTTGGAGTGCACAACTGGACGCTATAGGCCTATCACATATTGAACGCCCACCTACATCTAAGTCGGTGAGCTAAACTATGCAAATAGTCATCCACTACAATCGAATGCTCCATTTGTGTGGCATTGGAATTTTTCCTCAAACTTGCATTATTCTTCATCACTCCTTCAACTTGCTTCCGGCAGAAATGCCATACCACAAAAAAAAAATTACCAAAAAACTCAAGCGGAAATTGTTCAATTTTCCGCTACGGGAAACTTTTACTATCTCTCCACCACCAGTATAGTGTGCGAGCTCTACTCTCGGACTTCCTTCCTTTTGCCAATGTCCTAGGCATCCGCCAAAGACCAGTAAAGCGCAATAAAAAGAAACCACTCCAACGTACATACCAACATAAGACAACGCTATAGAAATGGCAAACAAAAAAAATAAAAATAATACAGATGAGTGTGTAGGAGGATTGAAATACCCTCACATGCTTGTTCTGCATTCAAAAATGCAATTGAAACTGAAACTGTGCAGACGAAGGCACAAAACCCCAAAAAAAAAAAAAATAAATAAATTCTCAATATATATGAGAGAAACTTCCCAGGAAGAAGAAAACTACGAGTAAAAATACAATTTGAAGATTTATACATTAAAGGACCACCAGAACAGATACCGACAAAAAAAAATAAAATAAAAGGGATCACTAGAAACTTTTCTGTTGTTCTTCCGGTGGAGAAGCAAATCATCGTGCTAACTCCGACCAAAATATATAAAAATGTCTCTCGCAAGGACTGGAAAACAATGCCAAAGTAGCGAAATTATCATCATCATTGGTGTACGTAGTGCACGTACAGTCAAAAGGACACAAAAATGTGAAAATATACGAAAAGTCGTGTGTATGCGCCTGAATCTGGATTTAAAAAACAGGATACGGGTGAAATTACACTGAGAACACAACAAAGTGCCAGTCGTAGTCGTCTTTTGTTGATGATGCTTTTCATACACCTACACAGTCAGGGATATAATAAAAATAAAACAAGTCCTTGCTTTCACAATAATTTTCGCAAGTGGAGATATTTTGCAACTAGAAAAGTACCACTTGTGGTATAGCCTCTCATCGGGACCCCACAACGACAATGACTACAACGAACGATGACGATGGCAACGAAGGAGAAGGTGAAAATCCTTAGAGCATCAGAGGAAACGAAGAAAACGGCAACAAACCCAATCTATATATATAACTCCCTCGGATATCCTTTTCTCGCGCGCGCGGCAACACATTCGCCATTTTGTTGTTACCATAGGTGCGACAGTTATGGCTAAATAAAAAAAAAAATATATATAAATATCTAAGTAAAGAAACTCAAGTCCTTTTTGGCGAGCATTTAAGGATTTTCTTCATGGTTTTGTGTGGTTTTATTGGGGAGGCCTTTTCTTTTCAACTCTCTCACTTGGCTCTGTAAAGGGCGTAGTTGTTTGGCTCACAAAAATTTCTCAGTGGTCTTTTAGGTCTTTTTTCTTTAAAAAAAGAGAGGGCGCTATTCTCCATGCGAACCTTTATTACAGGTTATGTCATTAGTGGAACTCACAAAGGAAATTTTTCTGCCAACAGACTGCATATATATATGAACCACCCCGCAAATGGTTTCAATTTAAAAACAGAATCCACGAGCACGTTATTACGCCACAGCCTAACACTTTAGTTGAGTTTTTTCTTTTTCTTTCTGGGGACCACTTTCACATTCCACCACTTCCGGGGGCTAAGTGCGACAAGTGGAATAGGAGTGAAGAAGAACAACTTAGGAAGTGGTTAAGTTATGACTACATAAGGGTTCAGAAGATTCCATTGTTTATCTCAGGATTGTTTTGGTCCTTGTCGGCTGTTGAACGAAGGTAGCGAGTACAATATAAATAGGGGGTCAAGTTGACTGAGAAGATGTATGTTATCCGCTTAAGTTTAAGCGTTCTCGCTACCCAAAGGAGCAATGTGAAACTGAATGAAATTCTTATTACCTGTTAGCTGAGCCGAAGTGGTTTATGCGTTTATGCATTACCAACAGGAGAACGAACGACTCTGGAGTGGCATTTGATGAAATCGGCGAATAAGTTGACCACCGAGGGATGTCAAGTTACTTTGCAGATTAGGGAATTGTTGCCTGAATGTTGTTTTCCTATGTTTCCGTTATAATGTATTAAATGCTGCTTGTAGATATATCACTAAAGAAACCTAAGCCTATGCAACAAGGCTTTAGGCAGCTTCCACTTTGAACGCGTGGAAGGATGGAACTTAAAGGGAACCCGCTTGTAATGCTGCGAATTTGGATACAAAAGTTTGAGGGATCAACAGAGGGGAGCCCCTACTACCAGATCTTCTGGGCATCGACTTATTCTGCTGAGAAGAGGGAACAAGTTTATGTTTGACAACCGTTGACCTTCCATCGAATGTTCGCGAGTAAATCAACGGCTAGAAGGATACTTATGGCTCCCAAATATCGTCCTTAAGGAAGCAATCGGAATCATGCTACATAAATAATCAGTTGACAAGGCAAAATAAGCACCTATTGTGGATGACGAAGGAGAAAGCAAAACAAGAAAACTGGAGATTTGTGTGGGAGAGCGCGGGAAAAATATTGGCACGTAGAAATGAGAGCACACAGCCGATAATTATAACCACCGCTAATAACGTTAATAAAATAACATGCACATAAATATGCATTGTATATGAATAAAGAGAAACGCAAAACTGCTTTATCAAAAATGAACAACACAAATGAAATCAATGATGAATTGTTAGTCAACGTAGATTGTAGGGTAATACGAGGTTTTAACGGCGTAAATATTAATGAATTAAAAAATAATAATTGCTGTTACCTATGTTTTAATATAAGATCGTTGCGTTTACATTGGAGTAACTTTTGTTTAAGTATCAGTCGCTTTTTAAGTGCATTAAAAATAATTGTCCTAGTAGAAACAAACATAGGAAATGATGAAAAGGATTTTTATCAAATAGATGGTTTTGTGCCAGAATTTCTAAACAGGAACAAAAAGAGAGGTGGAGGAATTTTGATGTTTATCCGGAAAAATTTAGGTTATAAACTAATACCTTCGGAAACTAAATCGTATGAGAACATTAAAATTAGCTTTACGGAAGGAAATATTACAACATACGTTGTTGGAGTTTATAGACCACCAGGTTTTAGTAAAAAAGCATTTATTGATGAAATGGAAAATAATTTGGGACAAATGGGAAGAAATGAAGAAATGATTGTGATGGGGGATATGAACATTAACATTCGTGATTCGAACTCAAACTATGTGAAAGATTATTTGGAGATGTTAGCATCGCTAAGACTGTTAAATGTCATTACTGAATATACAAGGGTAGATCCTAAGAAGGGGACGAAATCAGTAATTGATCACATACTTGTAAGCAGAGTAGACAAACAAATTAGTTCCGCTGTAATCGAGAGTGGTATCACCGATCATTACCCAACCTTATACACCACAGATGCGCTAACATCATCAGATAACCACGTAGTTAGTTCATCGTATATATCTAACGCCAGAGTGAATGAGCTTATTTGTGAAGTTGACTGGGAAGACTTCGTAAACGAGGATGATGCTGATACGCTATATAACAAACTATTCTGCAAACTAGTTGAAATCTATAAAAAATCAACTTTCACAAAAACATTACAAAACAAACGAAAAAATAGCCCCTGGACAACCCCTTATCTTATAGCTGAATGCAAGAAAAGAGATGAACTATACAGAAGGTGGAAAAACAATAGAGGGAACAGAAGTTATGAAATGGAGTATAAACGTTTCAGGAACAAGACCAATAAAATGATAGCAGCTCAAAAATCAAACTTTTACAAGAACCAATTTATCCAATTTAAGACCGATCCTCGAAAGACATGGGGATTAATTAACCAAATATTAGGAAGGAAAAAGTCGAACATTGACGAAACGATGATTAAAAATTTTTCGACAGAAATCATAACACTATCCAATGAATGTGCACAACTTTTCTCTACACAGACATCGCAAATCATTCATCACTGTAGCTCTATCACGTCAAATCATAGGAATGCAAGTGTAGAAAACTCAATCTTTGCTAAAGCTACAAATATTCATGAGATGCGTAGAATTATAGGTTCTCTCGGAGAAGATAAATCGCCGGGAATTGATGGAATTAGAGCAGTTGATATCAGAAGACATGCCGACATTTTTGCTCCCATACTATGTAAACTAATCAACCTCAGCCTTACACAGACAAAAATTCCGTCAACGCTGAAAACTGCTGTTGTTAGGCCGATCTATAAGGGCGGCGTTAAAAATCACCTGAGCAATTACAGACCGATTTCGATACTTCCAGTAGTAGAAAAGTGCTTGGAAGGCGTAATTTCGGCAAGATTACAAAGTTTTATCGACAAACACTCTCTTATACACAAAAGTCAATACGGATTTCAGAAAAACAAAAATACGGGAAAATTGCTTGGTGAATTCGTTAATTGTGTCAACGAAAGCTTAAACAAAAGCCATCATGTCCTAGTTCTGTTCATGGACTTCAGTAAAGCTTTCGACACTCTTAACCATGAGAACTTATTAGAAGCGCTACGAAGGATTGGCATACGAGGAGTAATGGCTGACTGGCTCAGGGATTATCTGCACAACAGGCAGTTTTGCGTCAAGATCAAGGACGTGATGAGTGAGAAAAAGGACGTGCAATATGGAGTTCCGCAGGGATCAAAACTAGGTCCGATTCTCTTCATCCTTTACACGAACGAGCTACTTCGCGTCTTCAAGCAGAGCATTCCATTTGCCTTTGCTGACGACACAGCAATTGTGGTCCCTCATAGGTCTCTGGACATGGCGACGAGGATTATGCAAGAAGAGTTCAATGCTGCTGTAAAATGGTGCCACGACAACGGCTTGGTAATCAACGCTTCGAAAACCAAAATGATGCACATTCGTAGTCCACAATTCAAAACCACACAGAGCAGAATATATTTAAGTAATGACGCCTGCCCTAGCACTGCAAACGAGACTATTGAATTAGTAGAAAGCTACAAATATCTGGGAGTAATTATTGATTGTCATTTTCTATGGGACAAACACGTCGATAAACTACGCATGGACCTAAAGAAGGCTTTATATGCACTATCTCATTTGCGGCACCATGCTACTGAACCAGTTTTAAAGCAAGTTTACTATGCCCTAGTGGAGTCTAAGCTTAGGTATGGTATACTTGCTTGGGGAAACGCAGCTGCAACCCACATCCAAAAGCTGCAGAGACTTCAAAACTCCGCACTAAAACAATTAAAAAGCACTAACCAGCAAAATAACGAAAGAGGTTTTAAAGTTCTTCATGTTGAGCACATTTTCAAGATGACGATAATACTGGAGTATTTCGACGATAGCCGTTTTATTCGACCAGTCGATCATCAAGTAAACACCAGACGACGGGCCCAAGGTATGCTTCAAATACCTAGAAACTACAACAATTATGGTAGACGACAACTTGAATTTAGCGTTCCTTCAATAATCAATGAATTACCTAGAGATCTAATAAATATAAAAAATTTTAAAACTAGAAAAAAACAAATAAAACAATTCTTTTTAGATCGTAATAATTAATTTTTTACTCATAAACATATTTTGAATTATATAATCTCTTACTATTAAGCTTACTCTTACTTTTGTATTTACAAATTGTAGAAACATAATCTCCTGCAGACAAGCCAAGGCTTCGCAGGTACTCATAAAATTGTTAAAACATTATCATGAATAAAATAAAATTTAAAAAAAAAAAAAAAAAAAAAAAAAAAAAAAATGCCAACGGTCTTCGCAGACCTCAATACAGACTGTCTTTAACGGCAATTCCCACCATGATGGATTAGAATACGGTTAAGAATCGTCTTCATTCAAATAACCTGACTGGAACTAGTTTCTAAGAATGCAATGGCCAAACGCAGCGGAGAAGATTCCATCGTTTAGGCTAATGACATCGCAGTGTTAGGAATGACACCCTGCCCGGGCCATTTTCTTGAGGAAGTGGCACGGAACTGCAACAGGAAGCTTTGGTTACAAAACAAACGTTTTCCTCATAGGCAGACATAGGCAGCTCGCAAATAAATCGTAGTCGTTTCGGGTGATGGTTGACTACATCCACTGTGCAGGTTAATCCCAAATACTAAACGATACATAGTATCAGAAGCGTCAAACCGACACGGTGAGGAAACCTTTGCTCAGGAATTGTCTTAACCGGTGTTGCTGTGAAACACTTTAAACTAGCTTTTTTCAGCAAGGAACCGCATGGAGAAATCATGCGGTCGGGCATAACTCCAACGACGTGCAATCCTGTATCTATCATAAAAAAAAACACACAACCTTGCAAGTTGTAAACCTGGCAGTAAAAATGAAGACAGCTTCGATAAATGCCTTGTGTTAAGATAGAAATCCAACATAGGTTGGACGTGGTTTTCAGTATGGAAACGTCATCAAAAGTTTGACTTGGTTAGAGAAATTCTTCTGCAAGTGCCACTTCCTAGCCGGTAGGCCAAGGTCCGACTACTGTTTTAAAAAATCGTTTAGCTGCGGAAGGAACTATTTTCGAACAGCTTTTCGCAGCAAGTGTTAACTTTAGCACTGCACTCATTGCATAAATATTATTTACGACCAAAACATGCAGCATTTTACAACTCTTCCATTTATTTTAAGTATATATTCAACGATATACTGCATAATGCAGTAGCTTTGATTTTACGACACTCAACGGGGAAATAAATACATATCGATAACGAAACGCAACTCGAGCTAAAAGGAGCAATAAATTCGCCAACTTAATATGCCGGCGATGATAGCCTCCTGACAAGAGTCAGAACCGCACTGAATTACATACGAGTTGGCATTTGCCACTTTAAGTGGAAAAACGTGCCCCATAGAACAGCCGTCTAACAGAAATCGCAATTTGTTTGTAAATTTTTAATGCACTCGGAGTTCGGTTGCGGGTAGTGCTCAGCTTTTTGTTGTTTCGCCAAAAAGGATACAAAATTGATTTCCCCTGATGTTTGTTTCATCGTCCTTCACCACACAACAAAACAAAAACAAAAAAAGGACTTTAAAGTTGTTTGCACAAGCTCTGCTCCAACCGATACGGCGGTTGGAGTGCGCAAACAATTGTGCTGGCCGAACGAACCAATTCCCATTTCAATTTGAGCGTGTTGCAGGCGGTGGCGGAACTATTTCGCATCCTCTAACTACAGCCGCATGTTAAATATACTGTACACCTGTGTGGAAACATATCTGCAAACAAAACAAAACAATAGCGTGCGTGTGTTATTAACCTGCAATGTTGACGCACATCGAGGGATGTGCTAGTACTGCTGCTGCTGCTGCTGATGATGTTGCCTTGGGAATCAATGCCGTCGACAAAGTCAATCAAAGCTCTGAGGTAGGAGGCGACATTATATGCATCGTTTCATTTTAATTTATATCACACAACGACCACATAATGAGAAACCCTTTACAGTTGCAAATGCAAATGCGTTTGAGGTGATGCTATCGACTTAATTTTTGTTTTTCATGGCTGGGCTCATATTGGTTGTAATGCAAGCTCTCGCTGCCCGGGGGATGTCGCAAAGTGCAACAATAGGAACTCAAATTGAGGGTTGTGATGTTTGCATTTAACAAAACTTTACAGAGACTCACAATGCCCCCGTTGTAGCTGGAAACTCCGCAAAGAGCCTATGATACCAGTTGAGCCTGTCTGAATTGTCGGACAGCAGTTCTCCTCCGCATATGGAAAAAAAGGACATATCTTTACAAGAGAATTACCTATATGCGGATTGCCGGAACAAAAATGTTCAGACAATCACCGAAACGGGTCTGGAGATTGGATTAGCGGTGTAGTTCGAAATTCATATAATTCGAAGCGTACCGTTGGCCAACAAACTAATTTTCATATTTAAACTAATCACTTGCGGAAACTATTATAATTCCAATCCATTTATTTGCAAACAAACTAAATTTTCATATCACAACCAATCACGTGTGGGAACTATAATTCCAATCCAAGTGTTTGAAAATAAACTTTTTCTACATTAAAGAACCGCAACCCTTCATGACTGTGTGTTTCATTTTTGCTTGGGAATGCAAGTTACCTACAATTTTATGCCATAAAGTCTGATTTCGGATACGTTTTAAGTACAGATTTTTGTCAAATGTTTATAAGAGAAGGAACTTGAAGCAAACTTCATGTAAAATTTGTTTTCCTCGGGCGTAGAAGCGGGAACTTGTCTCCTTAGTAAACCAAAACTCTTTCTTGGTATAGTTACGATTAGGACCCACTGCTGTCTCAGAACCGATCAAGATCGATTTTGTCTGATAGCCATCGACAACTCTATAGAACTTGGGCCTCTGTTATGAGGTATAAGACTCAAACGAACCTCTGGCGAAATTTTTGCGCCCAAGCTAGAATATTTCTGCCAGCAAAAAAAATATCCTAGAACGTCCCATCTGTATTGAGACTTTCTGGAATACAAAAATGTAAACTGATTACGTGTATCTATTCAAGATAACCCACCCACTCTTTCTTGTTAAACAAATTGAATAAGTAAATAGATGGCGCAAGAGGTCCGTAGGGACAAAAGGCCTATTTTCTCACAACCATTCGGTGTGCGTGAGTTTTTGAATTGTGCAAAGAATGAAAGGGATCTAAAATTGTATGCTGAGTCCAAATGTGCACTTAAGAAGCTCTTTCATGACAGTCATACTCTTGGAAGTTTGTCAGACGTTCGCGAGAGGTGGCGCTGTGAAAAAAAAATACTTAGGGGATCGAACTCACCACTAATTAATTTGCACATGCGCTCACAAATATTGCTCTCTTGTCAGCAACACTTAAACTGGAGCTCATCACGTAGAAACTATTACACGCTCTTTCCAGCCATGCAAAAGCTTTAAACAAACGAATTAAATCGATGCATGGTAACTGGAAGCCCACAAACCGCGGACATTTAAAAAATCGATCACCCCAGCCTAATAGATGGCTGGGCTATTAATTTAGTTTACGCCGTCTTCAAATACCTGCAAATCTGAGTCATATTTGTCCAATGTCCAATGTCCAATATCCAATGTCCAATGCCCCTTCATCCCATGCACTCATTCCGGTGTTGGATGGGACTTACAACGTCCGCTGCGCCAGCAGTTCGTCATCGCAGCGAATGGAAAAAGAAAATAACTCCCTCCATCAATGTCCTGTTAACTGCTGCCGTTGAAAGGGACTAATTGCATTACCTATCCCTGACCAGGTGCAATTAAAAATCCATAGCTCTGTTGGACATTGGAGCGCCGAGCCGCATCAACGAAAATTGCTGCCGAAAGGACACCATGTATTTGCCTTTCTGGCGCGCCAAATTAATTGATGGAATTAATTTGTTACGCACAAAAGGACTCCTTTCTGTTTGGTGATTTTTTTTTTTACTTTATTGTGTAACGTTAATTGACAAAAATTACGCGAATGAAGGGATTCAAATTTGCGGGCTCAATGTGTCGCAGCGTATTCGCTCATTCAGAACAATGTAAACGTTGCTATGGGAGCGGAGTTCCTCGCATTCCAAGCTGCCAACCGTGCGAATGAAGCGAGTCCCATTGAATGCAAATTCAACACAACACACGTTGATTCATCGATCTCCTCTCCGCATGTGTGATTGGAGAAGAAATTCTTCACGACGACATTTAACCCAGGAGAGGCGATGCGGCGCGGTGGCCGGCGCGCGATACCTCAAGGTAAACTACACTGCATTCCAAGTGACTGAGCTAATAGGCATCCGAATGAAGTGAAGCTGCTGCTCCCGATCGGTTAATCGCCAGCTGAATGGTTATTCATGCACGCTCAAGTAGCTCCGCCAGATGCCAGATGTTCTCATCACAGCGATTCCCATGCCACGATGATCTATTGGCACGCTGAAGAGTTAAGTAATGAGAACGGCCTCAGTATCTGCAAACTGCAAGTGCCTCTGACTCAGCTTGATCGCATATGGCTATGTATACCCTAAGGCAGCGCAGCAAAAACTGATTTTAACAGCCGATTAGAGTGGTTCGTGATTGCAGGTGTCTCAAGTAGGTATGTGACGAGTATCGGCGGCGGGTTGTGTAAGGTCTGCGCGAGGTGAGAAAAGTGAGCAGTTGGGCAATGGGGTGTACTTGATGTGTAATAATGAAGCTGATAAAGTGCAGGCGATTAGTTCTGAACATGTTCTTGGAGGGCGCAGTGGTTTCGGATAGAATAGCTAATTGGGCGAGTTGAAGGGGGCAGTTCCACTTTAGCTGGATAGTGCCAACGTGAATTGTGATAGTAAGACCACATTCGGGCGATAACTGTTGGGATATAGAGATATGTTTTAATTGGCATTTAGGGTGCAGGGTCTCACCTCTGCAGTTCTTCATTATGATGACTGCTGCTAGATGCGCCATTAAGCTGCAGCTAGAAAATAGGTCTAATTCAGTTGATCATGTGGGTCATCTGAAGATACTTAACCTTATACCAAACTTGGACATGTTTCGCTCCGTCCCGGACATTATGGTTAGGGAATACAGTTTCGGTAAATTATATGAGGTAGAACTACTTGAACGCGCTAGCTGGACCAATGGAGTTCCAACATTGAACCCAAAAAGCTTAGTCTGGTACACCGAAGGATCGAAGTTGGAGCTGGTGTCTTTGGACCCAACACCAAAGTCTCGATACCCATGGGCACGTGTCCCACGGTTTTTCAAGCGGAAATCCATGCGATCGAAGCTTGCGCTGATCTAATCTCCAAAAAAGGTATGAAAGGCGCAATCATTCAATTTTTTTCAGACAGTCAGGCAGCCCTACAAGCATTGGCATCCAATACAATGGACTCCAAAACAGTTAAGTGCTGTCACGATGCTCTGCAAACCCTCGCCAAACACAACAAGGTAAGGCTTGGGTGGGTACCGGGCCATCAGGGTATTGCAGGCAACGAACATGCAGACAAATTAGCTACGGCTGGTTCAGAATCCCTTCTCTGTGGACCAGAACCCTACTGCACAGTCAATTGGACTTCTGCGCTAAGGCAAATTAATGATGGGGAGAAACAACTTCGTCTTGATCACTGGGAACATGTCCCTGGTCTAAGACAATCCAAGCGATTAATTAAGCCTTACTCCTATAAGGGAATCCTTAGGCTCAGTAAGGATAACATAAGAAAGCTAACGGGCTTCCTCACAGGTCATTGTGGCCTTAGATATCACCTCAACAAAATGAACCTTTGTCCGGAAACAGAATGCAGATTCGGTCTGGAGGATGTTGAGTCGCAGTGTCAGCCAGCTGGGCATGGGTATATAAAAAAAAAAAAAAAAAAATAGGGAGAAGACGTTTTAGAAATAATCGCTACATAGGCTACGAGGAAGATTCCGAAATCAATGCGGCTGCATCTATGCGCTAAACTCGAGAGGCAACGAGCGAAAGCGGATGAGGGTTTTTTTTTGCTCTGTGATCAACAATTGGAGGGTATGAAAAATTAAAACTGCCATCCTTTGTGTTGGCAGAAATGGCGGAAAAATAAAATTTGTCCTCATTTTGATTGAGAAACCAATACAAGTCAATTCATCTCCAAATAACTTGAACTAATTTTTCCTGATGCTGCTTATTATAGTTATTATTAATGATCAGATTAGCATCAGCAATTTTTCATCCGTGCAGACAACATCAGGAGTAGCTGCCCTTACCCTAGCAGCAGTGGCCCACAGTCTTACACGTAAAATGAGCAATTAAAGGAGAGAGAAAAAATCAGCTATTTGGGTGAAGAATATACCCGATTTAGTTACATGGTGCTGCCTCCGGACTTTGTTACAATTTTTCTTCCAAGGGGTATGGCTCGTCGGACCCAAGTTTCGGAAGGCATTTTTTTTTATCAACGATGCTAATAACAGTCGTATACCTCAATTGGTTTCTTATTTCGAGTGGTACTGATAATTTCATCTATGCGAAGCTAAGACCAATGAAACCTTTTATGAAACCGCCACCAAAATATATTTTGAGTGTCTTATTAATCCATTTTATGACATCGAGCTTTATTTCCTGAGCAGTAGTTAAAATCTTTTCAAACTTTTTTGTTGGTATGTTTGAGAACTGAAATGGAATAGCTTTTTCCATTGTGACTTTACTTTCTCCCACTCGCCATTATATTCAAAATTATAGGACGATTCGAAAAAGCTTGAGAGAATTGAATTGAATTTATTGGATAAATTATAATTTCACATTAAGAATAATCTTAGTTGCTGTGATTGGCTTAATTCAAACAGTTTAAAAGAGTAAGTAGTCATATAAAGTGAATCTCTAAATCGACATATTTTAGTGAATACCTTCCGGCGCATTTTGAGCTGTCATTGTGTCAATAAAAATAAATTCAAAACAGATCTTATTTGAGAAAATGCGCAAAGAATGTTTTTCGATCGTAGCTCTTTTTCGGAATGGTGGTCACAAATCGAAAGCTTTCTAGTACACCCAAGACAGCCCATGTGTCGCGAACGGTGTTTGTGGAGATTGTTGCATATGTGGGGTTGTGTCTTGGATGTTTCTCAGGCGGTTGCGAGAGGAGGCGCTGTGGAAAAAACCTTTCCACGTAGTTTGTGTTTTTCCGAGGATCGAACCCGAAACCCCTCGCTCAGTTGTCCAGCACACTAACCTTAGAGTTTTAGGGGTGTCTTCTATTGGTCAGAATTTGGTTACATCAACTCCCATAGATGGCGTTCCAAATGTTTTTGTTTTATAGCAGGTACCACGCCCCGTTACCCAATACCGCCCGAATTTTGCAAATTCGTCCAAAAGGCAATAAATGTCGTATTAAAAATTTTAAAACCTAGCAAAGTGCGACGATATCTCGTTCTCAGTATACCTATGTTATATGGGAGTTGCCACGCCTCGTTCTACACCTCCGCCCACATTTTTCAAGCAACGAATATTGGTGTATAATATTCTGCAAATGTTTCTGCAACCTCTGTTAAGATATAGCAATTAAAAATGTGGATTGCATTAAAATTGGGCTTAAAAATGTGTTTCATTTATGGGAGATGCCACGCCCCCAATCCGGAACCCTTCGACGTACTACGAACACCCTTCAGAGACGCACGGCTGTTTGTCATGGGATTAAAATTCTCAAAACGTTTAAATGATAGACCTACTTTTATGTAGAAAAAGACGAGCCTGCACCTTACGGTCCCGCATATGTCGTATACCTACTGCCAGTACGTATATAGGAGTTATATATGATAAAATCAAAGGCCAAGTTGTTATATCCGTTAATATACGACGAATTATGTCCATGAGTGTAAAATTATAAAAGTTATTAGCCTGCCTGTTTACGGTCCAAACCAGACCGTAGGTCCACCAAAAATCATTGTTTGGAAGCACATTACTAACGAAGGTCTGTCTGCAATTTACGGTGCGTTATATATTTTAATAAATGTACTTACAGGCTTTCTTGCTGTAGCATGTCTTCAGTAGAAACTGGCATTTCCCTAAACAAAATTATAAGCTGCAAACAATGATAGTATATTTCACCAACATTAGTCCGTAAGATTCCGTGAAAGGCAATCGAAGCCGAACATCGCAAATAAAAACATCAAGTCCACATGCCATGCCTCAACTTTTCGAGGCGCCTTAGTCCAAGTTCATATTCAAGTTCATCATTAGATCAAACTGCTGGAACCCTGTTTCCATGGAGCCCGCACTATACAAATCAAGACACCAATGTAGATCTTGTCAATAATCGCATCAGGCATCAGGAGACAGTTCACTTCCACAGCTTTTAAATATAACCTACAAATTTTACAAACCGGCGCATAAATCAGCCTCCCTAGGTAATTTAAGTCCCATTTCAATGCGAACTGCTGATATACATATTTCCACCCCTAGCCAAACAATCTGCAAAGTCGTAATATACAGCAATTATGACCGCCCGTGTCAATCCCTAGCAATTTACATATTTTAGCTATTTTTTCTCTTCCCTGCATCTTAGGAGAATTATCTTGAAAAGATAATAAAAAAAAAATAAGAGATGAGTACGCAATAAGTATGATTGTCGTAAAAAAGAAGGAGATCGAGCCCCTTACAATCGCTCTCTCAATAGCGTCTGCTGCTCATCAATTTTATTCGCATAACCAAGGCGGGCAACTTGAAGTTCATAAAGCATAAAACATCACCACCGCACAGCAAATACGAGGACAAAGTGGACGACGACGAAGCTCCGTCCAATTGGGTTACTGAAGGTTAAGTGGATGCCATGCCAATGGATGCAGGATCAAACAATGAGGGCGGTATGCGCCCAGCATGAGGAACCCGTCAAGACAGATGACGATGACTGCGATGGCGGCTACGACGGCAACGAAGAATAGCAGTTCATATACATCCATCTGTACGTATACATTGCAACCACTTAATATGAAATTCCAACCGCATAGTGACAACATAATCGCAGATAAGTTCCGCATTGAAATGGTATCCTGCCCAGGCACCGCTCTCCTAAATGGTTCTCTTGTTCTGGCAATTGTCCGCGCGCTGGATGATTATGATAGTAAGCTGCACCTTCCTTTGCTTCCTTCTAGTCTGGTCATTCTCACAATCTTCACGCCACCATCGGCCCGAACGGAACGGAACTCTAATCAAAATGGAACAAGGTCTGCACCGGAGGAGTCCACTCCACAGTCGGGAAGGAGGTTTTATTTTTTTCTCTTATTCTCTGTTTCTATGTACACTCCTTCGGTTCACACTGACACAAGGAGCGCTGGGTGTTGTACAACACCATGGTGGATGTACGATAATATGCTACCACGATGATGACTTATTAAATTGTTGTTCCCTTGTGGTTATGACGTGTAAGCAGACGTAGAGCGAGTCGCTCCTTGGACGAGCCATCAGTGCCAGTGTTCTAGGAGCAATAACAGAGATATTGTCGTTGTCGTCCTCCTGTTGGTAGCTAGGATATGCATTTTTATATGTTGGCAAACTAATATCTGTCGTGGACCAGATATTGAAGGCGACTACACAGAGCGACAGACAGACCCGCGGAGACGCGTGGGGATAATTCATAATACAGAATAATTATCTTTACTTAGTTACTACGGTGTGTGAGTGTAATTTTTTATTATTACTGTCATCGTTGTCTGTTTATTAAGGTAATATTATCCGAGTATCCAATTTTATGTGCCAAGGGAGAGTGCAGTGTGATATTTTCCACTATATGCATTGTGGGAGCTAATGGAGCTCCAGCAGTTTGAATCTCAGCAGTAACTGGCGTTGATATGTGTGTTGTTAGTCTGCTGGAGGGGTGTTTGTGGACTTTTATTTATTCAATGACTGTCGTGGTGGTATTTTCTTTCGGACTCATATGAGTCGTCGATAGAAATAATTTGTAAATCATTTCAGCAGAGAAAATATAGAATGGGTCTGGTGTTGGGCGCCAGCTTGATGAGTTTCTGAAGTTTCAAGTTTTTCTTTAGCTGGAATGTCCTTGAATATATATATATATTTTTTAAATATTTGGTTGTAAGGGGAGATTTGGTTTTATGCTTAGTCGGTCTGTGTTGAAGGGGGTGGTGGTGGTTTTTGTTGGAGAAAATTATTAACAAGTCATCTGAAAAAAATAAAGTAGAGGGCAAACAATGGGTCGCATTTCAAGGTTTCGATTTTGTTGTCCTTGAAAATAATTTTCAAGCGGTTTGAGATTGATGTGCCGGTTTATAGTTACTACATAGCTATATCGACAGTGAATGGGTGTGCCTTTTTTAATACTTCTTACTAGTTATGAGTTCTCGTCAATCAAGTCTTAGGTTGACTTAAGTTTATTAATTTCGCCGTCGGACTTAATGTTTCTATAGTATACGAGGGCAGCAATCTTCAGCCAAATTAGTCACGTTGCTGTCGGCACTACTCGAGCTCGTAGATGTCCAAGCACTTTGCGTGAAGTCAATATAGACCCCGACCAGTACCTAGTTCCAGCCAAGGTACGTCTAGGAATATCTTATATGACACTACAACGAAGAAAGTCATTCAAAACGCGGGTTTAATGCGACTACTCACATCATGCTAATGAGTTGATGAAGAGCACATCAGAAGGCACATGCGATGAAGTAACTTCCCTACAGAAGGATCATTCCCGAAGCAGTTCAATAGCTGTATTAGAATAATATATTGGGATAAGGTCGTGCTCGCATAAAAAGAACATTATCAGCCCTCGATCAAGGAATTCGGGTTTTTTTCAAGAAGATGCTTCGAAAGCTTTTCCAAACGGTGAAAGGAACGTGTCAAGTCAACAATTTAGATCCTAACAGAGACATCGTGCGATGAAAGAGGACAATGTGTGCACAGGGAGTCATCAATGGTACGAGTGTTAAAAATATGGAAAACCCGCGTTTACAGATGGTAAAACCGCTAAGACGAGGATCAAGGTGGTTGTAAGACGTAGCGAACTGTACGACTTCTACGATGAAGGCAAAGAATTCTGTCCCCCAAATAGAAAGACTTAGTTACTGTGTTGGACTACCAAGCGAGGGGTTCCAGGTTCGATGTTCGTAAAAACACATCTTAAGATTTTTTTTCACTGCGCCACCTTCCCGTGTACGTCTGACAATCATCCTAGAGTAAAACTGCCATAAAAGAGCTTCCCAATTAGCCGATTGGACTCGACATAAGACTTAAGATCCCTTTCAATCGTTTTAAAAATAAAAAAAAACTCAAGCAAAACGAATGGTCGAGAGAAACTAGGCCTAGGGTCCTTACGGACCTGTTGCGCTATCTATTTATTTATTTATTCGACTAGAAAGAAGAGCAGACTTGTCCATTATATAGCAAAATAGTAAGTAAAAAGTTACTGACTTTAAGGTGTTTGTCCGCCATTGATTGAAAAACTACTGCACCAAATTGTCTCTGGTTTACAAAGATCCAATAAAGAATGTCGCGATTGAGATATAGGAAAGGTCTTATCCGCAGCCGTTGTCCAGAAGCTGAGCATGGAGCTGATATGTAAGTGAAGTAAGAGTAAAAGTAAGTAAGAGAGTATCAGAGAACTTATTTTGTTAATATCTTCTTCCTGCAATTAAGTACAAGCTTTAGAATTTTTTGCTTGTTATGCAACAAAAAATATTTTAACATAGAAAAGTTCATCAGATGTAAAAGTATCCACTTCATAGCAGCCTATTTGCAACACCAGCCACAGTCGAAATCTCTGATTATTTCCCAGCCCAAATTGGATAACTTTGCTGTACACAGCTAATGACATCAAGAGCCGTTTATCCGACGAACTTCAAATTTCCACCGATCCGAATGTTCATTTTAAATGAATTCCCCAAGAGTTAGAAACTTTAGAATTTTCTGCGTTAAACCAAACGTTTCAATCCACTCTAAAGCAATTAAAAAGAATTTAGCACAAAAAGGAGCAAAACTCTAAAAAAAAAAATATAAACTCAGGTCGACTAGATTGGCCTAAAACTAAACTATGTTGGCTGTGGTTTAAAAGATTCGGCATAAAATAAAACCGAAAACTATGAACAACAAAGAACTTGTGAACTATTTTAGAGACACAGAAAGAGGGAGAGTTTTTCTCTCTTTTTTTAGGAAACGTTCTTTTCAAAAATTTTCCACAAAAAAAAACGAAGAGAAACAGCGCTCTAACCCACTACCATGTGGATGAAAACCTCCCTCCAACCCACCGAGTCCAGAAAAGCAAAAAAATCACATTTATTCCTTTTTGATATTTCAGTGCGGTTTTGTGATATAATATGGATTTTTTTAATTTTTCTCCTCACAAACGCAAGTTTATTTTTTGTTGCGCTACCCACAGCAGACCTAATTTCGTTAGGCTCTACTGGTGCTGGGTGCAATTTCCTTAAAAAATAAATAGAGAATACAAACTTCCATTTGGATGATGATGATGCCTGGCATCAAAAGTCATGTATTTCTGTTTGCTTTTCAACAAAATGGGAGTAAGAATAAAAGGCAAACGAAAGAGAGAGGGAGAAAAAAGTTATATAGTAAATATTCCCGCACCCAAGTCCTTGCGGGTATCCTTTGACATAAATGACCTCGCCTAAGAATGAACGAAATATTTATAAACTTTTGATAGTAGAGAGTAAAAATGCGGTGAAAAAAATAACGCACAAGAAAAACTTTTTACAAAGTATTCCCTGTGAGCCTGACCATTGGCATTTAGGACGTATCTCGTATACCGTAGTAAGTAACAATCCACCGAGAAGATAAAGTAATGCATCTCGCTCGAAGCGTATAGCAGACTGCACCCGGGGAAAAAAAGGACATTCTGCTGCGAAATTCTTTTGTAATAAAATTTGTTTTCAGCTGTTAACACTAAATTAGGACACTGTGTGGTGCAAGGAGGAATTTTGTCGAGGTCACTCAGGTTAACAACGGCGTGTTGCCCTGAGTGACAACTATTTTGTGTGAGCCTTTACGAATGATGGTGATTTTATCTTCGGTGTCTAGTTGTTTAGCAAATTAGAAAAGAAGTGATTTGAGTTTGAGGTCGAGTTCACGACTTGCCAATTGACTGTACTAGTCGTATATTTGGGTGGAATTTCAAAGCTAGATGGCTGCAATGTAAAATCATTTTCTGAGTAGTATGACAATATTTAAAAAAAAAAACACCATTGACAGACTGTTAGAGGTTAATAGCGCACGGTCGTCATCACGACTATATACCTCATCCTAATAATATCCATGAATATAATATAGATGCCACAGATGAGTTGTAGACTCAGTTCGCGTATGACACCTGCTCCAGTTGAGAATCAGTTCACGCTGTTCCTGATTTTAGCTGATATTTAGAATCGTTCACGACTTGCTTCTTGACTCCGCGTTTTTTTTATTTGTGGACCAGAAGTTTGGAAATTTTGTCCGTGTTAGGCGACTTGCACATTTTGAACACCTTCAGCAGACTGATAGATTTTATCTGTGCCCAGTCGTGACCACGACTATGTTCCCCATACTGAATCGTTTCCACGAATATAGGTAAATTGAAGGAGACCTGCCTGGATTCTAATTTTGTACACTGGTAGGTTTTATTTCAATGGTAGTCGTTTGCCATCATACATTTTGAACTGTCGATAGATTGGTTGAGTTTAAATGTGCTCGGTCGTAATCACGACCGATATTTACTATTAAATCTTAGCGAGGACAACACGAATTTGTCTTCTTAGAGGCCGTCTCAAAACTAAACATGGTCGAGAGTCATTAACTTCACCTGCAGGAAAAAAAAAATCGATTTTTCTTGCTAAGAGAAGTCACGTTGATTCTTTTCAAACGAACTCAATCTAAATGCCTTCAGCTGAAGTCCTCCATCAAAATAACGAAACAATTACAGTATGGTCACCAAACTAGTCCCGACAGTAACGTATACCTACTTAACGCATACAATCTCAAGACCTGCGCTCGTTACTTCTTATATAGCTATACCAGTCGCTAAATTCCTATAAGGAAAAAGTAATTTTATTTATCCTCTCCATTTGAGGACCGAAAACTTCTACGTTCAAGTCAAATGTTCAGCGTCATCATTCCAATAACCAATTTTATGGATTTTCTTTGATTAAATAAACAAACAAACAAACACTATACAGAAGGCCAAGAGTGTAAACAAACCAGACAGCATATAGCCTAGCACAGTTCCATGCAAAGGCGACATAAATAAAACGAAAAACTTAAAGACAGGAAGACAAAAAAAAAGAAAAAAAAAACACAACAACAACTTTACCACTTGATAGGGAAGAAATGAAAAAATATCATCTCTCCCAAAACATCCATTTATCTATCGATCCAATTCCATTCTATGCAGAGCCAGTAGCAGTGATCCTTAGACCGTTTCACTGGGGTGAATGAATTTTACTGCTTTCCTTTCATTCTTTCTGCATTTCATGTTGTTTTGTGTGTGAGTTTGAGTTTTTTTTTATCAAGAGTAATTCCCGCGCTTCTTTCTCCGACGTTCTTGTTTATTGTTTATTGTTCCTCGTATTCGCCAATGTTCTTGACTGTCAAGGCGGAAATTACTTAGAACACCCTTGTATATATCCTTTGTGACACCACCGATGAAATGTGGATATCTAATGCACGGCCCACCTCTCGCTCGACTGACTCCCACCCACCCCCTCCCACTTACATGTACACATAGTGTGCTGTCTACTGACAAATAAAGTAGACGACAACAACAGCAGGAAAAAAAGAAAGAAAAGAAAGGACGAATTAATTCTTCATTTAAATTCAGTAACGCGTACACAATGTATTGGGTTTATTTTTAGGATTATAATTGGAATGATTTTCCAGTTCCTTCTCCTCGTCGTTTACAGTTTTGCCGTAGTATGGGTGATCTGTTGGTGTTTTTTGTTTCCTCTCGTTATACGGAATATTTATCTGAAACACGCACACACAATTGTAAGGATTCTCTAATACAATAAGTGGATAAGTTCGGAATGACATTTGTGGGCACTGGAGAATGATCTTTAAAGGAGATTACTCAATTCATTTATTTTTATTTTTTTTTGAGGATATGGTAACGGTTAGTCCTGCAGTTGATGTGGCCAAGTAATGAAGTGAATAAGTGTTGAGTTTCAAATTATTTGAAAAAGTTGGGTGTACGCCGTGGATGGTAATCGATAAAACCTTCCACCAATCCATTGCACGAGACTGCGCTAAGTGGTCAGGAAGCTGTTAATACAGGACACGTACGATATGGACGGTTAAAAATTAAGCAAACAAAGTGAAATACAGGAGCTCAACAGAAGCACAACTTCAGGTCAAGAACATAAATGTTTTACTCAAGGCATGGTAGTTCTTCACTATGACCTTATATGTTATTTTAGACTTCAGTCACAGTCTTTATTCATTTGATACCGTTATAAGTAGAATGGGGTAGGCACCTTTATTTAATGATATCCAAAAAGTTACAGCGCATGTTCACTTTAATCAAGAGACCTCCAAAAACCTTGATAGCCCACGAACCAAGACGCCTTTTGACTCGGTAGAACTACAGAAGATTTTATTACAACTAGAAACCATCCTTTGTGAATCTGTTTATTGAGGTTAGAGTACGAGTTTTAGTACAGCTTTCTTGTTCGACAGCTTTCATTGACAAATATTTTTTTAAATCAAAAGTTTGCGCAGCGAAAAGCGGCCAAATTTTGTGATTTAAGTTTTTGTGTTTGTGGATTAAAAATGTCTCATTGGCACTTAGTCGTGATCGTTGCCATCGTTCGTGTTCGACGAACTCAACCATTTATGATCCGACTCAGCTTACAAATCAAAATTTTGGTGTAAATGTCATGGGAAGCACAATGTTTCGGACTCACAAAGACAAATACAAACCTAGGATTTGTATTAAACAAATTAATAGCCAACACTGCAATTTCTGGACTAATTTCAGAGTCGAAATTTGGGACCTTTCTGAGTTGCGTCCTAAAATTCGTTGACCAAAAATTAAGAACTCAAAAGAGGGTTGTCAAAATAGTCGCCGGATTATCATAAGACCGATTCAAGACCAAATCAGGTTTTGTATTTGAGTATCTGGGATTAAAAGTGTTTGCTCAAAAATGAAAAGCCTAACTCAGAATCGAAACCAGGGAGGTTACAAATTTTTGACCAGAATTTCGGAGTTCAAATTGTCTTCGGCAGGGTTCAGATTTTGTTGACCTAAAAAAGCAACTCGTATTAGGAACCAAGTTTTTTATTTAAGAGTCGACCCAACTTATATTTAAAGTACCTAATTTTTAGCCCTTTTTGAACTCAAAACTATGATTTCAAAACTGTTGTTCAAAGTCTGAAAACCAGAAAATGGCGACATAAAGGAACAAGGTGCAAAATGACGCGCGTTGTCCGATCCGCATAAAATTCTGTAGTTGAGTAGTGCCTGTGGCACTGAAAAAATAATTTCTGGTAAAAATTTCTAAACTCAAAATGTTGACCCAAAAATCGATTGACAACTTTATGATTTTATTTGATCTTGCGAACACACAAAGCTGCCCTGAAATGGTATCAGAAATTTTAAAATTTCGGACATAAAACTGGTGATAGTTTTAGCTTGGTAAATTCTTTTTAATAGTGCAGCAAATTCTGACGCACATTTTCCGAGTCAAATGAAAATCAGCATCGAGCTGAATTTTACGAAATTAAAATTTTTGACTCCACTCGAAGTTATCAATTTCTGAATGTCTTGGTCAAATCGACTTTTAAATTTTGGCGCGCATAACCCATATCGAAAGAAAATCGTTATCTGGGTATTTACCTAGTTAAGAGGAGAATAATTGTATGCAAAGTTAAGAAGCTCAACAAGGTTGCGAATAATGACGTTTCACATTTTTAATTTACTAGCAAGAAGAAGTAATAAAAATGCCGATTGTGAGGTTTAAATTGTGCAAAATGTTGACATTATCCGAATGGGCTCCGTTATTAAAGACGAGCACAACTAAGCGCAAGTGGAAGCTGTCAACAAAGATGCAGGAACTTCAACAAGCCCTCCATACCATACCCATCAACTTGCAAAAAGCCAATACGACTTCCCACCGTGATTTATTGCCCTATCTGCTGGGCACAAGTCTCAAATCACTACATTCAATACCCAATCACAGCTAATCGCACATTTCAATCAACATTGTACTACGAGACGAAAGAAAACTCAAAACGCTGGTGTAACCTCACACCTAAATCAAACAGAGAACAGTATGAGACGAGTACAAGGATCATAATACAGCCATTTCTCTTCCGGCTCAAAGACACCTGCTTCGCCCCCGAAAAGGGCGGCTGGCGACGTGCAAAAAGTTTCGAAAAACTCTCACAGCAGATAAAAAATTTCAAAACATCTTAAAAAGTTTTCGATATCGTACTTGCAACCTTCCTGGCAGTAGCCTTTAATCAGGACTATACACAAGCGAAGGGTGTTAAGTTATCACACCAACAACCAACAAACCAGACAAAGGGTATTAAACGTTTGATATATGATCTGCAGCAGTGGGGTATATTTGTAGGTAGAGCAGAGGTACCCAAATCCTTCGGCGTCGAAGCCCAAAAGATATCTACGTGCCGGCGATTAGATGTTTTCAAATATTTCACTGTTACTTGATACGTATTTTGGAGTTGGTCCCTTCAATGCCTAACCCTATACTTCAAATCGAAGCAGGGATATTTATTTTCAAGAGGATCTTAGCGTCTGTGATTTGATTGCGCAGCGAAAAGCGGCCAAATTTTGTGATTTAAGTTTTTGTGTTTGTGGATTAAAAATGTCTCATTGGCACTTAGTCGTGATCGTTGCCATCGTTCGTGTTCGACGAACTCAACCATTTATGATCCGACTCAGCTTACAAATCAAAATTTTGGTGTAAATGTCATGGGAAGCACAATGTTTCGGACTCACAAAGACAAATACAAACCTAGGATTTGTATTAAACAAATTAATAGCCAACACTGCAATTTCTGGACTAATTTCAGAGTCGAAATTTGGGACCTTTCTGAGTTGCGTCCTAAAATTCGTTGACCAAAAATTAAGAACTCAAAAGAGGGTTGTCAAAATAGTCGCCGGATTATCATAAGACCGATTCAAGACCAAATCAGGTTTTGTATTTGAGTATCTGGGATTAAAAGTGTTTGCTCAAAAATGAAAAGCCTAACTCAGAATCGAAACCAGGGAGGTTACAAATTTTTGACCAGAATTTCGGAGTTCAAATTGTCTTCGGCAGGGTTCAGATTTTGTTGACCTAAAAAAGCAACTCGTATTAGGAACCAAGTTTTTTATTTAAGAGTCGACCCAACTTATATTTAAAGTACCTAATTTTTAGCCCTTTTTGAACTCAAAACTATGATTTCAAAACTGTTGTTCAAAGTCTGAAAACCAGAAAATGGCGACATAAAGGAACAAGGTGCAAAATGACGCGCGTTGTCCGATCCGCATAAAATTCTGTAGTTGAGTAGTGCCTGTGGCACTGAAAAAATAATTTCTGGTAAAAATTTCTAAACTCAAAATGTTGACCCAAAAATCGATTGACAACTTTATGATTTTATTTGATCTTGCGAACACACAAAGCTGCCCTGAAATGGTATCAGAAATTTTAAAATTTCGGACATAAAACTGGTGATAGTTTTAGCTTGGTAAATTCTTTTTAATAGTGCAGCAAATTCTGACGCACATTTTCCGAGTCAAATGAAAATCAGCATCGAGCTGAATTTTACGAAATTAAAATTTTTGACTCCACTCGAAGTTATCAATTTCTGAATGTCTTGGTCAAATCGACTTTTAAATTTTGGCGCGCATAACCCATATCGAAAGAAAATCGTTATCTGGGTATTTACCTAGTTAAGAGGAGAATAATTGTATGCAAAGTTAAGAAGCTCAACAAGGTTGCGAATAATGACGTTTCACATTTTTAATTTACTAGCAAGAAGAAGTAATAAAAATGCCGATTGTGAGGTTTAAATTGTGCAAAATGTTGACATTATCCGAATGGGCTCCGTTATTAAAGACGAGCACAACTAAGCGCAAGTGGAAGCTGTCAACAAAGATGCAGGAACTTCAACAAGCCCTCCATACCATACCCATCAACTTGCAAAAAGCCAATACGACTTCCCACCGTGATTTATTGCCCTATCTGCTGGGCACAAGTCTCAAATCACTACATTCAATACCCAATCACAGCTAATCGCACATTTCAATCAACATTGTACTACGAGACGAAAGAAAACTCAAAACGCTGGTGTAACCTCACACCTAAATCAAACAGAGAACAGTATGAGACGAGTACAAGGATCATAATACAGCCATTTCTCTTCCGGCTCAAAGACACCTGCTTCGCCCCCGAAAAGGGCGGCTGGCGACGTGCAAAAAGTTTCGAAAAACTCTCACAGCAGATAAAAAATTTCAAAACATCTTAAAAAGTTTTCGATATCGTACTTGCAACCTTCCTGGCAGTAGCCTTTAATCAGGACTATACACAAGCGAAGGGTGTTAAGTTATCACACCAACAACCAACAAACCAGACAAAGGGTATTAAACGTTTGATATATGATCTGCAGCAGTGGGGTATATTTGTAGGTAGAGCAGAGGTACCCAAATCCTTCGGCGTCGAAGCCCAAAAGATATCTACGTGCCGGCGATTAGATGTTTTCAAATATTTCACTGTTACTTGATACGTATTTTGGAGTTGGTCCCTTCAATGCCTAACCCTATACTTCAAATCGAAGCAGGGATATTTATTTTCAAGAGGATCTTAGCGTCTGTGATTTGATTCCATGCTCTTGTGACAAAAATCCTTTTGCACTCATCACAGATGCTTTGCTATAAGTGCGGTATATAGACGGACATCAGGGTGCGGGAATAAGGACCCATTATTTTTCTTGACTTTTGTCTCGATGCTGACAAAGTAGACTGGCGAAAAGCTCTCAAATGTCCAGAGAATATTATTGCAGAGGATTGTGCGAGTCCTCTCCACTTTCATGACATGTTTCGGGTATTTTGTCGAAGAAAGTCCTTTTTTTACTCCAGAAATAGACGGTTGTCTTGAGCGCTCAATAAAGACATGGAGGAGGGGACGGACACTACGATATATTGAATCTCTCTGTCGCTCTAAGCTGAAGCATATACATATACGTGTAGATGGGAATAAAGCAAGAGGGTTATTTGGGGTGCTTAATGCGAAACTTCTAAGTGAATGTCTTAGTATCCTTTTAGGAGGATATAATTTGCATTGATTTATGCTCCGACATTTCAGTATATGTACAAGGAAATGTTAAAGTTATACGCTTGTGAATAAATCAAACCCGAGTCTAATTACCGGGTATGAATTATGTGGTGCATATGTATTGGTCAGGGATTTCGGTATCTTCTCTGTGGCAATTGGTTGCGGTCGGGCTTCTGACTGATTAATGGGAACTGATTTTAATCGACTTGAGGCCGAGGCCCTGTCATGCGGAAGTAGGGTTTTAAGTGAAGCCACCCTCATTCTGAATATATCGAAATTCCCAAAGTTCCTTCACCCGACTGTGTGGGTATAGCGTCGTGCATAATCCACTAAGTAACATTCAATGCACGAGTGCAGCAACCACCACACCAAATTATGAACACAGAAATCTTGACTGCATTGTCATCATTACGAGTGGTACTGCCATGGCAACGGCATGCACGACGATGACAGCATGAACAATGGAAATAGCTCTCGGACCGGTACCGGTACTCGGCCAGCCAACAGGCGGACAGTAGATACACGGACGACGACGACGGAGAGGTGTGATGCTACGTGAGCGAAATCCTTGATTTTCTATGAAATTCTATGCGCGAGGCAAATTGTAAATAGTTTCTTCACTTTGGCTCATTATTTGCTGATAGCAATTATTTTCATAACCCGTTCCGCAAACTCCATGTGTCAAAAATATCTTGTGCTGGATACAGAAGTGTGCTGGAGGAGGTCGGGTGTATTGTTGTGCATTATAAAGTGGAAAATAATAATTTGCCAAAAAAGAAAAAGTACACATTCACTTGATAGGAAGAGGTCAAGTGGCTTTCTTATGAAGAGGAGTACGGAGAGGGTTGGCTGAGGCTGTTAATGATAAACAAAATTTAAAGACGAGTGCATGAAATCGCGGATAGCTTTGAGTGCGTCGAAGTTGCTGAGCTCTGCGGCTAACATGGACTTGTATACTTGACGTCTCTATATCATGGCCAGGCTTTTGCTAAGCCTTCAAGGCCTGCTTAAGTAATATACAATTGCGCTAGCTTTACTCATCCATCTTATTATGTAAATTCCTGTGCAGTAGTCCACTCGAAGCACGCATTGCAAGGCTTGTCTGAAAACATCCTTAGCATTCAAATGAAAGCGATAGCTGACAACCATAATTCACACAATACTTTATTATTGTTTTAAAATTTAAAATCGTTTCGAGACCGACACACATGGAAACTTGTGACAAAGTTATTTCTTTTGTTGTGACGTAACTGCGCAGGGTTAGAGTGAAAGCTAAGCCCTTGTGGCGGAACCTTTAATACAAAACTACGTCATGTATATATTTTCTATTTTGATTATGTCTCTAGTTACGTAGAAGCAAAAGGAAAGTGGGTTAATGGTTTATATTATGTCGTTTTCCATTGGGCCAAAAAAAGCGTCCGAAATCGAAAAAATCACTTCTGAAACCGTTCCATTGGCACAAAAAATACTCTTCTGGTGATTCTGAGGAGAGAATTTCGCTTCTCGATCTAAAGTCAGAATCCACTCAAGTAGCAATCACACAAATGAAATTTATGTATTTTATACAAGTCAGCTGACAGCCGCCGCGGCGTGCCGCAGATTATTTTGTTGGCATTTTACCAATACTTTTATGGGTTCAATCAGAAGCAGTTTTATTGTTCCATTGGATCACAGAATGAGTGAATCCCCGAGTGAAACCAATGGAAAACGGCATTAATCTTATTTATTTTGAGATCATGAGTCGAGTGCTCTGTCTCAATATTGATATGTCAACGCTGACACGGAAGGTACAGTCGCATCAAACCGGTTGCACAACATTTTCTTTTGCAGAAAAATCCTACAGACAGGGTGTTTTGCGATAGCACTGTCATCGGCATTTCAAAGTTTCCACCAATGACTTATATTTGTATCTAACTTCATTCAACCACCACGACAGTTTCTCTCGATCTGGCAATATTTCCACCTTTTAATGTGATTCTTCTCAATTGTTAAAAACTCTCAACGGATCCGACTCAAGTAGATAGTAAACCTGGGGCGCAGTGGCACAGTGGATAATGTGCTGGACTACTGAGCGAGGGGTCTGAGGTTCGATCTCCGGAAAACTATAAAATTACATGGTAGGTTTCATTTTACTTCTACATTTTAAGGGCGCAAAAGTAAAAACTAAACCGTCTTATACCGCATAAGCTATTCTGCATTCTCTGCATCTGTCAGTTGAATATGTTGTTAAAACGGACACCACGGATTCCAATATCATGTGAACATCAGGAGCAACTTCATCTGTGGTGCTTATGGTCCAACGACTTCAAACATATTAGATGACAGATGCTTTCACTTTTAGCAGGTCGTTATGTTAAAAGATACAGCTGCTGGGTAGTTACTTTATCTCATTCGGTTTTCACTATTCAATTCGAGAGCTTCCTTTCTTCGAATAAAATGAGATGAAAACTCGGTAATGATTTTCTAAAACAAAAGTTATTAGGGCTCGCTGTCAGTCTAAGAGACGGAAATTTTCCTTCCATTCAAAAAGATTATTGTTGAAAAGTATGCATTGGTTTTGCGCCTCAAAGTAGGCTTCAAAGTAGCCCTATTTATGTGCTGAATGGGTGGCAGCTGAACAATTGTGCTGAAACTATCGACACAGCAAGCTAAACACACAACTTTTAATATGCATAGCCACAGCGAATCTTCTGCGTATTTGTTGTATGTACCAACGAGCTCAAGTCGCAAATACAGCTAACCTGTACTAACCTTCAAGAACGATAAGCTAACCGCCTAAATCTGATAGACTTGTGACTATAACTCTAACATCACTTGTCCACAAAACCACGTTAAGATAGTCGTCGTTTAGAAATGTCTACCCTCCTTCATGCACTCAAGGCAGAACCCGAACAGAAGTCCGCGGAAGGTGCTCTAACAATATAGAAACACTTCGCTCTAAAGCTCCATAGTTTCCATTAAATATAGAGGGCGCCCTACTCAACATCGAATACGATTCGACAGAAAGCACTATCGGAAGCGGACACATATCTAACCGATCCCTTGCTCAACGTCTAATTTAAAGTCACCACAACGGGCAAAATGATTCCCAATCACAGACATCTCGAATACATTAATCCTGCATCCCGTCAAAGGGAATCCTCACACCCGCATATTATTGGACTTATCTCTGATTTTCCTTGTTCAGTCACATGTTAGACCAGTAAAGGCGATCAAAAAACCAATTTTTATAGCTCGAATGAGAGTAGATATATGGTGTTCCATTTGAGACCACAAATAGATACCCAACACGAATCGAAATGAAAAACTAAAATAGATCTAAGATGGAATTTGACACAAAACCTTGATGGGATTACGATTGGAGGATTACTTAGATGTCCTTCCGTAGTTGAGAGATAGAGAGAGAAACACACCCTAAGCGGGCTAAAAGTTTGTCTCATCCAAATGGGCTATACGCTGGCCGGCTCCAGCCTATATGGTCTCTCCAAAGTAATAGGTGATGAACCAAACACATATTATCTGTATTTAATGCCGTTTTCTATTACAAACTACTCTTATCCTTAATCCAACTGGAAACGATGACCTTAGGATGGTTTTCGGTATCCATTTATATTTGCTGTTGTATCTTTTATCCCGGCGAATGTATCTGTGAGAGCGGGAATGATGACAATTCAAGAATATTGCAGATAAATCCATTTTAAATGCCCGAATAATGGAAAGGATAACATGGAAAGTCTTTTTAGCACTCTGTGGCAGCGCCGTGCCCTCTCCTTTGATCTTCAATTGGAGAGTAGACATAAAAAAGGATAAAAGTGAATAAAGTGGATACGAGTGTAACCGAAAAAAAAAAACAAAAAAGAAGTGTTTCTATGGTTATTTTTTTTGTTTGCCATCGTGAATGTGTTGGTGTGTGGAAATTCTCAAGGATGGTAATAAACAGATGTCATTGGGGTTAACTTGTGTGTCATTGGGGCGCGCGCTATCTTAATGAAATCTTTGTGAGTGCGAGCTTTTGAAATGTCGTACTTTATTTATATTTCGTGCGTAGTATGGGTAGTATCTTCTTTTTAAATCAAATGGTTTGAACAAGGGTAAGCACACTGCTTGAACGGTATACGAACTGTGGGTCAAGGGAGCAAAGATCGAGTGATTTATTGATAAGAGATTGTATGTGTTTTGTACAATGCGTATACCTGCCAAGGAGAAGTAAGTTAAAACAGGAGAAGGGACATTTCCCAATAGGCCCCACATTGGGCGCCAATCCCTACTTTTTTTTTTGTCACCTACATATTACTGGAAATATAGAAAAATAAAACTGACAGCTGGGTGCCATTTTATCAGGAATGGAATTTTCTACTCAATTCTTGTTGTATTATACAGATAAAAAGATCTTTTTTGAATAAATCTCTTGTTTAAGAGGAACTGAATCCAACACCAAGTCGAAAGCCTAAATGTGACGGTGAAACAAAAAATATTTGATGACCTCATGCCGGGCGCCAATTTCCAAAAAAAAAAAACAGATTTTCTTTCGTTTTCTTATTTCTGTGCCAACCATATGCGTGAGGTTAATTTTGTTACTCTGTGATCGCCAACTGAAGAAAATCAAAAGCCAAAAATACCAAACAATCAAGTAACCACACAAATGCTTTCGCCGTTTTTTAGAGTACAGTTTTTTTTGTTTTCTATTGTTTTCTGGTGGCATAATAAATTGGAGATGTTGAAGGGTTTAAAGCTCAAAATGAAGCCAACATATTTGAAAAGCATTAAGAAAAAGTTGGTAAGACCTCTCGCTGGTCGACATTTATCTAGAAGCTTATTTTGGTTTGTTTACATTACAGGTATCATCAATCAGACCCTTGGATATATAGCTTCACTACGAAAGCGGAAGTAACTGAGACCTACACCAAGACGAAATTCTGTTTAAGACCTCACACTAATTACTCACAGCCAATTTCTCGTCTGTTGCAGGAAACACCAATCAGATTTGAGGGTTGAAACTACAACCAACATAAAAGCGAAGGAATAATTGCGAAAAAATGTCTTGTGAAGACTTCTTGCTGGACGCCATTCATGTAGAAGCAGGTTTTTCTTCAGTTTTTTTGTTTGCATTTTTAGTGAGACTACAATGTATGCTATTGTAGTCTCAATAAAAATACAAACAACAAAATAGAAGAAACTGAAGCTAAAATCAAGGCAAAAGACAGGTTGCGATGGAAAATGACGAAAATTGGGTTTTGGTTTTACATTATTCGATGTACGGCAGACGAAGTTGTTGGAACCTGAGGACAGTTGACTGAAGTCAGCCTGAAATCGAGAGTGAAAGACCCTGTTTAAATTTCTTTATCAATCGATATCAGGTAATAAAGAAAACACGACGGCGACCTTACGTTGGGCGCCATTTCCACGAAATACTGAATTTAATGTAATTGCGTCTTTTAAATAATCATTTGGATATAAGGAAAGTTAGATATGCCAAAGAAATGTAGATGAATGCAGGTAACTCAAATCAGACTTAGAGGGTTGCATATCCAACATACCGGAAGCGGTACCAACGCCAGCTAAGAGTCAATTTCTGTCGAGAAAGGAAGCAACCCATGACATTCTTATACTCAGTTCACTCCAGCATTGATTTGCAAACTATTCTAACAAGATCCACATTTTGATTAATGTACCAGCGAACCCAATTCTACCACCGAACCGACCTTACGTTGGGCGCCATCATTATAAATAATAGCCCAACTCCGAAGATCTATTCTATTAGAGCTATTTCCTATAATTTTCACGTCTTCCGAGTAGATACACGCAAAAAGGATAACGAAATCTTAAAACAACTGCCGCCTTCATGTCCCGATTCACTTATAAATCTCCTCCAAAGTACACACCCGCCACTCCAGAGAAGATACACAAGCTCGACATTTTTATACTGCACAACCAAAGTCACTGAACGACAATTTCCATCCACACAACTAGGAATCACCCATCTTAACAACGCCAATCCCAAGACTACACCGAAACCGATTTCTAACCACGTTAGGGGTTATTTACTTCGGTACGTTGTGCCAAATTTACGAGTGATATTGAAATAGGGACAAACATCCACACATCCTGGTAGATGGTTCGATGGTCATATTATGGGGAAATGGCTATGCCGGTTGCCTTTTCTCTGGGGCAGCGGAACACCAGATTTATCAGTATTGTTGGGCTTTTGTCGTTGCCTTGGTTATTCAACTACATAGTGCCATCCAACATATACGGACACGGGATGGGCACAATTACCAAAAGGGATTTGCACGCATTTTACAACACACAGTGCAGAGATGTTGTATGTGGGTTTTTAATGCGACGGATTAATGTGTACTGTGTTCGGCTGGAATGTTTTGTGTCCTCATGTACCAGGGCACTATCGGGCGTAATTTATTTACAGATGCATTTCAATACCATTCTATACATCCTTTTCAAGGAGCACTAGTGGGAAATGAGGAAATCACATAAACGAGTGTAAATTTAGTGCCATTCACTGTTTGGGGTGGGCACTGTGTGTGAATAATTGACAAGGATGTTGTTAAATATGTACGATAGCCGCGAATTTTAGATATCCGCTCCTGGAGTTGTGTGAAACCGATGGTTATGATATGAGTATTACCTGCAAAGAGAAGAAAGGAAGACAGAGTCAGTAAGGAGTTTCATCATATACAACTGATGAATGATGATAATTAAAAGTAAGTTTATGGGGGGTCAAAGTTTCAATCAAATGAGGATATATATTGATGGAATAGGAACAGTTTGAGGGCGAGTGTAGTTTCCTGGGGACATATTTCTATAGGACTTCAAATTTCGACAGTTTTATTTCAGAACGAACCCCTTCTGCAAGAAACTTGAAGGTTGAAGGTCCGCCATTCCCGAGATATATATTTAAAAATTCTCCCGTAAAATTAGTCGCCTCTTTTGAGTCCTTAGTAGGCCAAATTTGTTCAAAACTGCAGTGCTTGATAACCCGCGAACCTGCCCCCTATAATTAAAAATAACTTAGTTCCAAGCACTGCATCCAGCTAACATCTTGAGAGGACTTCAGCTGCCTCTGACACCGCTATTAAGCACCCACTGTTTCTAAACCCGAAACAGACAGGTCAATCAAATTGTCGCTGCTCCATCTACCGAGCAGAGCTTACATCACCTCCCATCAGTAAACAACTGGCGGGGGAATGTCGATTTAAAACAAAAAAACAGGACAACTTGAAATCGAGTCAGAACCCCCTTATCCTCATTCCGATGCCCAACATACACTTTGACTGTGCAACTGAAATCGAATCATCGTTGTCGTCTGAAAATTGCTGCGTCCAAGAGTAGACCACCACCGGAGATTACCAGCACCATAACGAGTTCATGACACTTTCGCTTCACTCGGTCTTCTAACAATACAAGCACGACAGTGGCGTCTAAGCGAAACAAAATGCCCCTAAGTCGATTATACGGCGGCACACTGTAGATTACTTTCACGCTCATGCAAACATTTGATCGGACGACCAAATCCCCGCCAACTCCACAACGGGCTGCGCTTGCACTCGGTGTAATCACAAAACAAGCGAGTGTCCTTATACCATTCACAGAGAGTGAGAGAGAGAGAGGCTCCGTTAGGCGCCATTTTTTGTTCCATTTCCCTTGTTGTCACCCTGTTCAAAGTCCGACTGTGCCATTGCGGTCTTCAGATGGACGCAATTGCTGCCGTCTTTCTTTTGATTTTACGTTTTCTCGCCTTGCCATGATGTTGTTTGCCGGTTCACTTCTGGTGCTGCGGCGTTTTGCATAATCTGAGAGGAAAGATAGCGTCCGCACACACTGTTCGATATATATGTCAGCACTCGGTGGGGCTCCATGGGAACAAGAAATCACAGATATAGACTTACACACTTGGAGGGCTTCGGCTCGGCCCGTAACATACTCGTATCATTGCGAATGCAAAGAACCGGCAAACGAGAGTGCACATGTAGGTAAATGTTGTCACTGCGAATGGGTTTCTGTTTTCAAATGTTTGCCGACAGAGTTTTATTTGTACGTTTCTTCTTCTGTGGCCTTTCCTTTTTGATTTTTTTTTTTCAAGCGATGCCATCGTGTGGACCGTGGACAGTGGATACTGAACACACACCATCACTGTGAAGAATGAAGTTGCTGTTGTTCATCGACATATCAGGAAGTGTCGCCGGATTAAGTTTTTAATGCGATGATGGACGGGGAAACTCGATTAGCAGGTCACTGTGATTGCTTGTACATGGGAAATTAGTTCTCTGCAGGAGCGGGGTGGGTATAGTTATTCTGGGACGAGTTGAGGGCAATTGGGGGTGCGTGTAAGTTGTCTGCGGTCAATCAGAGTGATCAACTTCAAATGAGCATGATAAAAAACCGGATTTGGGCATGTTTTTGATGGCGAATGATTAACAGATAAACCAACCATGGTCAGATAGTAAGTACCTCCCCGTGTGGAATAAAGGATAATGGACATGGATATTTCACATTTCAACTGCAGAATGCTGTTGTGTACAGATAAAAATGCTTTGAGTCTAGACTTCTTCACTCGCAAACGTGTAAACATGTTTCAATCTGTCAAACCTTATGTGGATGAGTTGTTCGCACTGGACGAAAGCGCGAGCAAATGAGGAAGTTCATAAATTCAAAGGGGTACAAAATAAAATAGGACTGATTGCCAAAAAATGCGACTTACATTTGAAAATACTTCAAGCATCTATTTAGGTATTTTTAAAGCTCGTATGTCAAGCGCTTTGTTCAATACACTATGCAGATGAAGGGAAGATTCAACCGAGTGGTTCATTGTGCATTTCTCGACTTCAATCTGTCAGTATGTTGTACAAAAATCAAAGTGAACGATATTTTTAAGAAACCAACAAAGATTTGAACCTAAACCAGTTTTGACTGAACCTGTTTCTGCATCTAGATACGTTAGAGCTTACAAAGGCAGGTATAAATAAATCAGGTACAGAGCTCGATCCGCACACTGAATACTCACCCACTAAACTTTTGACGAATTAAAAATCTTACCAAACGCTTCAGAAGTCAAACGTGAGTCTCCTACCAGGCTTCTAACCTCTGAGCACATGACAAGGACATATCTATACAGAGAAAAGCTGTCTAGAAAATTACAATAAGAAAACAACAAATACGATTGAGGCCCGCTGGGCTTTATATTCGCGGTCTCCAAAAAAATTCAAAACGGCAAGATGTCAAAGGGAGAAAAGCTTCTTGTAGCTTCTTCTCGATGCACAGTTCGAAAGAATCAAGAGCGGAGGAAGGACACCATCGTTTTAAAATGATTTCCACAAATTTTAATTTAGCAAAAATGAAATTTCCAGACCATAAAGCTGTATGACCTATGAGCCGAGACAACAACTCCAGATGGGGGCGAAATTAAGAAAAGTTGCTGGAGTTTTTCTTGAAGTTTTAAGACTTTAAAGACCAGCTCACATGTCTTTATTAACACTTCAATGCACTACAACACATGAATCCTCCTACGAAGCAGCCATATGCCCACTTGAAAGTCAAGGCTTTACCCGAACAAGAGTTTAATATGACAAACTTGTGGAGACTCTTATTCCTAGACAAGAAAGTAGGGAGCTTGAGGCGCGTCTATACCCACGATAGCACGCTAAGAACTTTTCAAAGCACGTAAAAAGTTTTTGATAAACAGACACCGGGACTGGATCTTTGTACTGAAAATATACGTGCCTATAGGCGGGCTTTCGTACTGACTCTTGGAAGCTCCAACGATTAATACTATACCTCTGGGAGGGTAAGGGCAACCTTCCTCTTATCGACATAGTATGCTTGATTTGGAAAATACTTCAGCAGATAAATTTACAACAGGCTTCATCCGGCAATTGAGACAGTAGAAGGCCTCTCAAAACGCAGATAAATTTACAACAGGCTTCATCCGGCAATTAAGACAGTAGAAGGCCTCTCAAAACGCAGATAAATTTACAACAGGCTTCATCCGGAAATTGAGACAGTAGAAGGCCTCTCAAAACTCCAATGCGAATGTTGAAAGTCAAGATCAAGTATACATATGCTCAATCGACACAGTTATGACAAGAGACCGAACATATTGGGGGAAGGCGCTTATAAGAATACACCAAGAAATATATCTTGAGCTAAACGTTAAAAAGATGCTTAAGTCGGCGAGTTGGAAGCGTATCATGACCTTCCTTTAAAAAGGGATGAAATACGGGACGATCTTCGAAAAACAATTACAAGTTGCTTTTCCAACAGGCTACCTATGCCTTTTAGGAAATAATTGAGTACGAAATCAAGTATCTGGCGGTGTGCCACAAGGTTCAGTTCTACGCCTTCTTTTGTATAATCGCAAGTATACGGAATTTTTGCGACTACCGAAGGAAAAGGAAAGCTTCAATTATTAGCCGATAACATCACCGTGGTTTATTCTCAACAGTTTAGCAACAGTTTAGAGAGTACCTACATTTGATAACTGTGTCTAGTCTAAGCTTCTAATATTGAGAGTATCTTGGCAGAAAAATAAGCTACCTAATTTCAGCTTCTCAGACCGTTTCGTCCTGTGTAAGTTTTTATTTTTTAGGATGAATGAAAGTCCGAATGCCTGAATTGAGAAGCTTTTTTCAGGACAAGAATACTTTCGGATGTTTATCAAGCCTTCGCGCGTGGCGGCGTAGTTGAAAAAGACCCCAAGATGTAATTTGTAGTTTTCCGCGAACCGAAATTGGGATCCTTCACCCAACGGCTCAGAATTTTGAATACGCACTGAAGCGAATGGATCGGCTGTCGGTTAACCTGCTCAAAAGATGGCGCTGTGACTAAAATTGAGGTCGAGATTTACACCGGAAAATGGGTGCAGGCTTAACCACTTAAAAGGTCTTGGTAGTTAACTCTGAACATTTTTCCAACAGGATGTGAAAAATTAAAGATAATTGCGGAAAAGCCGACGTTGCAATATCGCACTTTAACCACGAAAGAAAGTTTATGAGTGCTTGCCCCAATGTCCCTCGCTGCTGACCATACTGTGAGTTTTGTTCGCCTCCCTTCTTCAAATTACGTACTCCACAACAATCATACTTCATACAAAACGAGCTTTCGTTTGGCAATCTATTTAGATTCCAACGCGTCTATCTATACCAACTCTGGTGTGCTATTCATAAACGCTCCAAAGACGCCCCCTCAAGGAGGTGGCACAGACAAAATACACAAAACAGCTCAACACTTGAGATTTATGATAGCATTTTTTTTCGCAGTGAAAATTGTTTTTCCTAAAGCGGTAGTGCTTGTGCAGCCATATCCCTTACCGGCAGATGTGTAGTAAAAAATCAACTATCGACCTAAGAGTGAACCAGGCCTCATACAGTCATACATTACTGGTACTGGCTTATCAGATGATAGCCCGCTTTTACTTTGTTTTGCTGCACACATGCACACTCGGTGAAAATATCTACTCCGTCATATCGCGTGTGCAACGGAAAGAGCAGCCGCATCTATAGATTTGTATCCTTGAATTTATTCGCCGCTTCTTTTTTCTTTCCAGTTTCCATTGCTACTGAGCAAAGCAATCCAGACGGGCTAGAGTTGTCCCCAACTTTCAACATGGAACTAGTAGTGAGCGGGCCACTACTTGCGGGTGGGTTAAGGCAGTTGGTTGGCTGTTTCAATTTTCCCTATGATAAGAGTCACAGGAGGGGCACATCGCACATGTGTGCTCGTTTCCTAACCGACCTTCGGTGCCACCATTTTCTCTGTGTGTACCGTCTTTCAAGTTCCTTATTTATTATTTATTTTGCTCTCTCAGCGTCTTGTGTTTGCCTTAAGTTTGTCGTCGCATTTTTTGTGTGTTTCTTGTTGTCGCCTTCAAAGCACTTGCTGTTAATATCATTTCCGATTTCTTGTGCTACGGGGTTGTGATACAACCAACAAGATACGAGGGCAGCGCGAAAAAGTTAAAAATGCACTCGCACTGTATCCTTCTCTCCCTCTTGCTCGTGGGTATTTATAGTTGCAAAAAGTCATCGTTCATATTTATTTATGTTTTCCGCCAGCATCAGTTCCAGTATAGTTGTTGAGAGGAGCATGAGGTCATGAGGTTGAGTCCCATGGTGAGGAAAAATACTTTTAATGGTGTTAGGTGATTAAAAGTTCACAGATATACATTTTTGTTGTTGCTGTTCCCTGATGCTGCATAAAGTAAATTAAGACGACAAAAGTGTTGATGTGTTTTTGATTTGAACTTTTTAAGGAGGATTTATTTAAATCTTGTGGAACGTTTTATGCTAGTTTTGACATGGGGTGGCACACTCAAGGCGCACGCACTGCAACGGAGTGGTTTAGGTATACAGTTTTTCCATTTTTGTGTGCCGATGCTTTTGACGGCACACAGAATTAGTTCAAAAGATTAGGCGAAGAGTATTTCTGTCGAATTGAGAAGGACTGTAGACCGTTTTTCGAACTTCAACATTTTTTTTTATTCAAAGGGCACCAGCATCTGTTGGTATTAGTATGGAACAGAATGAGCAGATGCCGGGGAGTTGGTGCGATAGAGTTGAATTGGAACATTGGATGCCAAGAGCCTTAATCTGTTTGGCTTTTCTAACTAGTAAAATATGAACTACAGAACCCTTGCCTAGGCCCTAGAGAACTTCACTTCTTTGAAGGTATCGAAAAGGCTTATCTAATCAGGCCAACCCAAAACCACGGATAGAATCGAATAGCCGGTGAAGAAGCTTACATATTGCAAGGGTTTCTAACGAAGGGCGTTCAAACATTTTTATTTTTGCGTCCTGTGATTGGAGGAGAATGGGCAACTACAACCGCGTACTCTATGAGCTGTACTAAAATATATATGTTGTACAACAAGCCAACAAAAACGTCGACATCATTGACTTGGCTGTTGGGACAGTTTCCAAACCCCATCCCATATTGCAAATCTAAAGTCTTTACAAACCCGTTGTTCTATTGAGGGCTTCAAGTCGCAGCTTTACATTGCCTTTGCTGTCAGTGACAAGTATATGTACTTTTCAAGTCATTTTGTTCGGCAGTAAGCTTCACTGATCACTGATGCAACTAAGATTTATTTTTCCTAGACTCTATACTCGACGGTAGCACGGATGAAACTTACTGAGCCACGAAAGTTTGAAAGCCTGTATTCCAAGCACTTGATGGAGAGCTGCTTCAGTTCAGCTCTGAGCTTGTAAACGCAACTCCTAAAACCACCTATTACCTTTGTTTACTTGTAAAGCCTATTCTTGCTACGACTGTGCCAACAACAAAGGCCCCTGAATGGTGGCTTTCCGATTCACATTTGTTAGGCTCCTACTGGCACTGCACCCTCTGCGCATATTTCCCCCCTCATAATTTATTCAAAAGTCAAGTCACGTAGCGCTGACAATTATTCTGCCATCCGTTCAATATGCAGCGCAAACGATTTGCTTTACTCTCTTACTGCAGTAACATAACTTGGCACAACACCCGATACACTTTCTGTCGCAAAATTAATTTCTCCGTTCGTGAGGAATTATCACACGAAAATTGCATAGCGTAAGCATTAAGTCCGTCGGTGACAATCAATTTTCATTCTACCCCCTCCCACCGACAAAAAAACAAACGATCTCACCATGATGTTAGTAAAATGCCCGCATACCCAAGGGGAGACAAAATCCACAACTGCTTATAAATATGCAATTCACAGGGAAAATGGAAAACCCGGTCGCTGACAAAAGAAATGTCCTGAGAAAATTTAATTTTCATTTGGAAGAAATCCAAAATTTCCTATCTATTCTATTATTCGAGGAATTTTTTTTTTCTCTTTTGGCGACACATCCTCTCTGAGACATTCTATTTATAAGGATCGCGTAATTCTTTATCTGGGTACTTTTATCCTGCACTTTCCCATACATTCTACCCCGAAATGCACTAGAAGAGTTTTGTTTGTGTAGAGAAAGGGGAGGCGCACGCGAAATCACTCAAGCTTTATCACTTTATCCACAATTGGTATAAGGATTTTCAATTTGCAAAAGTTTTTTTTCTTTTTTCTGTGTAACATCCCTCCTGGAACACGATGCATTTTTGTTTCGCATGTTTCATCTAATAAGAGAACGATGTTCATGTTCTTTCCTTGTGTCGGGGGTTTCTACTTTTTAACCTTACTCTTGGAACTGAACGATATGCGGGGAATATTGTATAAGACGCCTTTATCCTTTTTAGGTATACGGCCCTTTTTTCGACTCAAGCAAAGAAAGATGAAAAATATTATTTAAAAGGAAGAAACGGGAATTACATGTCAAGAAAGGATCCGGACGGAGAAATGAACAAGCTTATTTGGTGTACTCGAGTTTCGTATTTGCAAGGTGGTTAGTATTTCACACCAGGGTGTTTTGGAGGATGTGCAGCACTTGTGAAAATATACATGCTTGAGGTCGAGGGTTATTATTTTGCTCCTGTATAAGTGGGATCGAGAGTGTGCCATTATGCAGTTGAAATAAAAATTAGGATCGGTAGCTGTAGTATAATTGTTTGGAATGTGGATATTGGTAGGATCACGCGTGGTTGATTGTCAGAGTGGTAAGGACAGTAAATAAAAGTTGTATCAAAGAGGTGACGGCGCAGTTGTTGACAGATGCAGAGAGTGACTTGTGCGAAACTTGGGTAACCTTGACTCAGTAGAAAAGAGGTAGGATACCAAGGTCTAAGTCTACCTTACAATCACACTACCGAATTCCGAAGCAGTCTTTTCGACTAATAGGATTGGCCAAAGTAAATGAAATTTGGTCAACTTTATGCCAGAGAATGCTAATTTTTTTAGGATTGTTGCTTCATAAGTGCGAAAAAAGCTTAACCTAGTTACTCCAATGACAGAGGATAAGTAATATTCTTTGTATAAAGATTGAAAACAATCTCAACGAGATCTTTGATTTGGCAAACACATTTGGACAAGGTGGCTGCGCCATCATTTGTCTAAAAAAAAAAACGATATGCTCGAGGAAAATGTGTGAAACTTTGCAAAATTCCTGCAACTACACACTTGCACAAATGCTAATAAAATTTACTGTGTTGACAGAAAAAATTGAACTGGGAATGGATGACTTTTAAATTTGGGACAGAACTGATTTTGTTAGCAAAGCAATCGTATGGTGCCAAGGGGGAGAGACACACAATTCCCATGTCTTTGGGGTGTAGGTTTTAGGGCCTGCAATATGGACCTGTTCGGAGAAGCATACATCAGTCGTTTATATGTAGAACGAATGGACGAAAACAGATCGTCTTGAAGCGCTTTTTATTTTTCAGCGATAATAAAATGGTTCCACCGTATTGCTTCCCGGAAAAAATGCCAAGTTATCCATCGAATATTTGATTGATTTCTGTCCAAAGTGTAATAATAAATTTGTTGCATAATTCGAAATGCCTGTTTGTTTGCAGACAATTTGAATTTACTCGGTTTTACTTATTTATAAATAATCATTTTTAGACTTATTATTATTATTTCAAACTTCAAATCAAACTTAATGTTTACACCAAAAATTACATTATGATTGCCAGTCTGGCGATTATAATACTTAATGTGAAAATGTTCAACAAAAGATATTGGTGAATTAGTCAGTTGTCTTGTGTGCCATCAAGTATTTCATCCACACCTCGACACATTCGACTTGCAACCAAAGAGTTTGTTTGCAAAAATAAACAATTTTAAGAAATAAATATCTAGTTGAATTGGTCGGTTATTAAGTGATTCGATACTTCCAACCAAAGCATTTGTTTGTAAAAAAAGTATTTTAAATCTCTTAATAATAGTAAGAAATAAAAAAAAATGTCTAACAAACGTACCAGATCGATCAGCTATTTTATTAAGCTGCCGGTAGATAGCCCACTGATGTTATGGACCTCCAACCAAAGTGAATGTTTGCAACGAAAATTATTGTTAGTCTTTGAATTATATTTAAAAATAAGGTAATGTTAAAAAAATATAAAAGGTCATCAGCCTGATGTTTTTTTTTTTACCAAAAACTATATACACACAGTAAAGACTTTTAAACAAAGTGTATGTTTGCTGACATCCTTTCTGCATAGTTACATTAAAAAATATGTACACAAATGAACTCGTAAGTGAACGAATATGAAGAAAATTCACTGCAATCAATATAGCAAAAATTCAAATTCAAAACAGTTGTATCCTTTGACTGCGCAAAAATATATCATGGACAACACTATTTCATAAAACGATACAGGGCACACCTTTGCAGATGACCATAAATCTTTAATTCAATTGAGATTTAGTTCCATTTCCATTCAGTACAGCAGAAGAGAAGAAGAGAAAAACAATTCAGCTTGACACAAAAACCAACTAAAGAGCACAAAAGAAATCGCGAAAATTAGCGAAAATAATTTCCGCTCCATTTGTGTGTTCCCTTTTTCACTGTATATCATCACTTGACAACCAATTTACGATGACAAATGAAATGAAAAATTTCAAACAATAATTATAGCCGGTACCGGTCTTCTTAATAATGAATGCGATAGGAGTCGGTATCAGTATCTTGGTGGAGATACATTTTCTTCTGTTTCTTTTCTGCTTCATAAAGTACTTGGAAATAATAGGGAGAAAACGGCTAAAACAACTAAAGGCAAGCGAAAAAATAAAAACCATGCGAAAGAAGGACAAAATAAGTTTAACCGACAACACTTTGCTTCATAATTAATGACAGCGACATCTTTTGCTTATTTTTGTTCGCTCCTTTGAGTTTTTGTTTTAGTTTGCGCAATCTACAACTGTCCCCTGACTCGATGGAGTCCACCAGATACCAACTCTGATGAAGTGGAAGTAATTTAATTAAAAATGATAGAAAGGATACAACTATAGTGGAACTAGAGCTTATTTAGAGAGATGGTATACAACAAAAACAAAAAAAACTGCAGGAAGTCAGAGCAACGGATGTAGGTATATGGGGATAATCTTTTGGAACAAAACGAGGACAAAAGGTATTAGAGCACCTGTTTTGATTTTTGTTTGAGATGTGCAAATTTATTCCAACTCTGTAAAAGGAAGGAAGTACAGCTACAGAAGAGAGAGGGTGTATAAACTTGGACGTATTTCTTATCGGAAGTCCCTAAAGATGCACAAGTGTAGGTATCTGAGGATATTAATAAATTTTACATTACATAGCATTCCGTGAAAATCGGAGCACCTTGCAAAACCTCTCAAAAATTATCTGAAGGACTCTGCCATCAAATGGGAGCTGCAAAAAAACTGAAAACACTTTATTTTGTAGCATCTGCATGCATCATCGTCTTCATAATCATCATTATCATCCTCCGTGCACTTTTCTACTTGGCAAAGACATTTTGAGATCTTATCAGGCATCATCATCAGGCTGAGCAGCTCACTCTCAGTGCTTAAGTGTGAATAAATATCTCGAGCACTTATCGCTGCAATTTTGTGTCGTCCTCCGCACCACCATGCAGCGTTTGAGTGTTGTTCTCATGGCTCTTAGACCTACACTTTTGTTTAATTTTTTCTTTGCTCTCCTTCTCGCCTAAGTTCATAATTGTATTTTTGCACTTGTCGCCATTCACAACATATACACACTCAGACTCGGTCTCATAATAGGAATACAAAATTCAAGAATCAAACATACACTCCGCCCGCACCAGCGTATACTCGATTGTCCTCGATCGCAGCGCGCATAGTGATTAATCTCTGTCACAACGAATCCTTGACTTGCCTCCTCCATCCAGCGCCACTGCGAGAGAATTGTTGCACCTTGTGTCTTTGTCGAGAACAAGGGCTACGCCATTTTATTTTCTGTTCAATATATCACCATGTCAATGGCGGTGGGGTGCGGAGTGTGTTTGTATGACTTAAGCTAGCTGCAATAAAGTTACAATTCGATCTGAATTAAGGACACCCCGGGTGGCATTGGGATGTATGGCAGAGCGCAACGTCGTCGTTCGGATAATCTGCATCAAAATGAATCTTGCTTATGAAGTACTCCACGGATGTGTGTATATGATGATAGGGATTCGCGTGCGACACGCCTGCTGATGCTGATGACGATTTAATAATTGAATGCATGCTCAACAAGAGAACACGACTTTAGGGCATTATATATACGAGAGTGTATCCATCCATTGAATGGATGTGTACGCGAATAAGGAGCAGTATGGCGGCCAGTACCCAGCAGTATGCGATTTGTAAATGTCATTCACTGTTAATCTGGGCGACGTAAATCATGTGAAATATATAAACAATTGTTGTTATGTTCTGTACTCGTATATTGTGAATGGCGGCGATTTGCGAGTTAATTTGGAGCGATTACGCGAACATGTTCATTTTGTTGCAGGAATGTAGCTAAATGTGTGTGTATGTTAGGTTGGGCTTGATTAATGAATTCAAACGGAAGCCAGCTATAGAGATTTGTGACGGGATTTGAGTCAAGTTGAGGCTTTGTTTGGGTTAAAGATTGTGGTCACGATTATTGGACACAGTCATAGATAGGGAAGCTTAAGATTGAGCTCAGAAACTGGTCGATCGAATAAAGAAAAGTAGCCAACATTACTCGACACGGAAGTCGGTTTTTAAATCCGCGGTTGTATCGTTTAAGCGTTTTCAACGATTTCTTTGACCCGAATGTTTTGTTTCCAGCTGAGCTACGGAGGTTGCACCTTAAGTCCCGACTCCTGAGATGTGGCAACACCAGTTTTGAATATTTCAAATTTCTAAAGTTTGACATTTTTAATGGTAATTGTACTCGGAAGGTTTTGTCATACGAGTGCTATTCTTTACAGTTACTTAAACCATTCATCATGGTCAAAAAGTTGTATTAAATCGTCAACATTTTCGTGCAATGATTTTCTATTTTCGACGTGGATCTGGTAGAAGGAAATAAGGAAATATTCTACCAGACCACTGTGGGAGGTTTCTAATTCTCAGCCTAGTTTAAATTTTTCAAAATTGTGTTCCTAGGAATATGAAGTATGATGTCCGACAAAGGCAAGGAAATTTCCGCAGCAGCCAAGTGACAATAAGATATTCGAAATCGGTATATCTCTCACATCGACCAAAGAAATCCGCTTTAGATTGACTTTGGGCAAGGATAGGGTCTTTGGCGAAACAGACCTGATCCTACGTGCATACAAAGTGTTACTTAAGATCTATCCAGCTCAACAATTCAGACCCTACAGCACAAACTATGCTAGATCTGCACTTTCGAGCAAAGAAGGTCTCTATCGGTTATGGAAGAAATTATTTATTTCAGTTGACTTGACCCGGTGTTAAGAACCTTCGCCAGAAGCATTGTTTTTGTTGCAGTCAATAATATCCCAAATGAGCTCCTTGAGTCTAAGTCTGTAATGTAAACGAACGTGGTGTAGCCACCCTCCAAACTCATCGTAGATCTAGAGTAATGAAAGTTTCGAAACTCTTAATAATCTCGGTCGATCTTGTGAAAGAACAACCATAAAGCCCGACCTTCTTTTAAACAAATAAATTGTTGGCGCAACAGCACTGTACGGTACCCTAGACCGACCTTTTTTAGAACCATTCATTTTGTGTGAGCTTCTATTTTGATCCCGAATGAAATGAGGAGCTTTCGTAGGACTCGTCAAACCTACACAAGAAAATGTAATCTTTAAGCTTAGTTTGTATTTTTCTAGGTGGTGAACGTGCGACCTCTCACTCGGTAGCAAGACAGACCGATGTATCTAATCTAAAATCTACCCAATGTGACGAAGTTTAGGGGACCACAGGAAGTAGCACCATAAAAATGGGTGTGTTTTGATTTGTATACTTGACTTTGTATACCATGACTAAGCCCTGTGTGCCCATAGACTGCAATCATTTAATTGATTGACAAAATCGAACACAAACATGGCGGTGTTTACAGATTCGTCACCATAGAGGTCACCATACCAACATGCAAATTACCTGAAGCCTGAGAAACCACTGTTCCGCTTCTGCAATGTTTGCCATGTCGGCTTGCATGTTTTGGAAACTACGAAACATCTTCACATCACACCTTTGTTGGGGTAAGTCGGATTGCGAGCCTCTGTCATGTCTATAAGTCGTTATCATATCATATCAGTGGGATCAGTGTTGGCAACCTGCAGCCCTGTTTTCACACACTGGTTTCGTTTGTGAAATCTCTTGACACCCAGCGATAACAATCAGCTAGCGCGGACAACAATGCATCAGTTTGCGCGATAATATTTTCAATGTTAAAAAAGATTAGTCATCCCCACAAAGCAATAACTTGGAACAGCATTTTTGAACAATGACTCAATTAGCGACAAGTCATACCCACTCATAGATATGCAACAATCCAATCTGTATGCAGTATCTCGTTCCCAAAATATATAGGCACCTACTGCGGCTGGAATGTCGCCTGACGCCGCAGTATTTTAAAATTACACTCTAATCGTCCAATTACACAAGCCGAACACAATCGTTGATTATAATTACTAATATGGTGGCGGTGGCGTCGTCGCATATGACTCACCGGATGGCAGTTAGTTAGTTAGTTGGGATACCTGGTGCCGATGCAGTTCCTTCAAATGATACGTGACATGACCTCAAACTCTATACGTGTTGTGCCGCACCAGTACGAGTACCATTTTCGTCGAACGTCGAACTGTTCGCCTGCTGTGCACCGCACAAACACATAACTTCTCTCGAAGCAGTAAAATACCTAATTACACGAACGATGGCAATTTTGCCATTTGGACACGTACGGATATGGAAATGACTGGCAATAAAGGTGCATACCGAATGTGCTGGTGGCGTTGTTGGTACAGAGGCTAATGTGTACCTTGAGTACTATTGGCTTCCAAATGCAATCTTTGCTTGGAAGAGTGAGTATTTTTTTTTTACTTTTTCCCATTTGCATTTGCACCACCGACCGGCCTTCAGTATACCTTCGTCACAGAGACGATGGCGATGACGATGCGATACCGTGACACATGACACACTCGGAATGCATAACCGCAAAGTTGACCTAAATATTCAAAAGTGGAAACTAAAGAGTCTTGCAGCTTTGGAGCGAAAAACAAGCTGCCAGGACGTTCGTAAATACCAGACGCCAGCCGTGTGTGATGTCATTTTGATTAAATCTTTCGTATAGCTTGGTGCGGTTGTACATTAGAGAGACCTTGTGGTTAAAGTTCTTGGACAGAGTCAAGTGGATAGCGAAACATTGATGTTCTGATGGGTTTGTGGTGGCTTATGGTTTCCTAAAATCAAATCACTTGTAAGTTGCAGTTAATGAATTTAAAATGAACGGGGTTTCTGGGGGCGGTATGCAGGAGTGCATCACGGTTAAGGGTTTCCGGAGGAGGTACCAGAAGTTTGCTGGGAGACACGTTGCTTTTTCTTGCTTCAAATTAAGTGGACTTTTGATGTCTCAATTTTTTGTCACTATGCAGATTTAGGTTGGGACGGAAGTAACGTGTGACTTTAAACGTCACAAGGTCATTTTCGAATCTTTGACGACTGTAACAGGCTGTATTTTAATTGCTTACAGCCTTCTTCCTCTAGTGTACGTAGCTAATTTTAGATTGAATCTTTCATTAAATGATAACATTTTTCAAAAACTGGACTGTCGATCCGCAAATGAAATAACGACGCCCCGCTCTCATTTTAAGAGAGTTTGCTGTGAGTGTCCGCCAAATATCAAACCTAAGATATATGCCGAACGTTTTTGTAACCTTTATATGCATTAGGTTATAAAAAACCTTTGGATAACAGATGAATATGTGTGTTTGTGTCTGAAAATTGACTTAAGCCAAATCGTGTCATTCGTGAACAATATGTGACTGAATTTATTTATGTTTCGGTTAGAAAATCGTTATAATTTCGTGAATGCGTGCTCGTTCATGGATGCGGCTTTTCACCGCAGATTTATTATTCATAATAAAATTATGCTGGCTTCAGCTGCCGTCAAAAATGAATGAAAAATCCACTTAAGGTCAGTGGAAAAAAACGCTAAGTAAATAAAAAGAAAGTTGGAGCAACAGGTCCATAGGTCTGGCTTTAAAATGGCTATAAGATGTGGCTTGTGTTTTTGCGGGGATCGAACCCGAGACTCATTAGTCCCGAACGTTTATCACTGAAAACGGACCTCATCAATAAAAAAATTATGTAAGTTTAAGCTACTGTCACATGTGAACGACAGCCCACTTAAGCTCAGTCGAATATGCAATATAAATAAAATTAGTTCAATGCAACCGTACATTGGCTTAAGCTGGAGTAATAACGAGTAATATTTCAATCTTTCCTTTAACAGTGGAACTTATTCGCCTATTTTTTATTTTGTGCGACTATTGGTGTTACTTATGGCTGGACTAGAAATTACAGAAAAATAAGGAAGCTGTATAGAGAATATGGCGGATAAGCTTTTTTTGATTTAAAGATGAATTTTAACTAAATAAATATTGAGGGGTTTGCGTATCACCCTAGCTTCACAAATCTCTTAAACAGCGGAGGGTATCGGTTTCTTGATATTATACATCTCTCCAATCCCTCCAATCGTTTCATGTTCGTAGACGTGGTTAAACTGGAATCATATTGTCTGTATCGAACCCCGCAAAACCTTATGCATTATTACTGAATGCAGGTACAATGTCATTCTATGTTGTGTGCCAAACAGCAAACCTTAAAAATACTTAAAAGTTTAACTACAAAACGATTCTTTAAAGTATTGTCAAAAATAAACGTAAGTCGACTTAAGTCGAAAGAAACGCTTGAAGTGGGCCAATAACTCTATTGCAGATACGACATACTATTTTTATGCAGTTGGTCTGTACCCTGCCGCATTGTAAGCGGTGCAATTTTTTGTAATTACTCACATAATTCACACTCGATTTTTGGTACAAATCTCATAAGTAATAGAACGTGAATGCCATTCGGGGTATGTCTTATCTGAGTAGTATATTACCAATCTATTAAACAGATAACACTTCTTTTTGACAGAGAATGACATTGGGTGTTATTCTGAATTCAAGAGGATAAATTTTGTTAAATTGCTAAATTGGCTTTTGTGCGAAAAATTAACTAATGGATGGCCTATTTCGTTTTCCTTTTGAATCTAGTGTACCGCGACTGGTCAATGGTCTAACATCTAAATTATCAGCTACTTTCAGCTCAGTAGTAGGGCGTACGGCTTTCCCGCGACTTTGTTTCTAGCTACGACCCAGAGGAGGGTCTAATTCATGGAACCACACCGATTTTTGCTAAAAATAAACCACGTCCTCACTAAATTACCTTCGAGTTTGGGCCTCCTTCTACCACATACGAACGTTGTCCTTGATCCAAGATCGATTATTGGGCCGAGCCGATTTTTGCACCGCATCAATCCGCTTATTCAGTCAGTTAGTATATGTCTTCGAAAAAAACCCTGAAACCCAACTATGTTCAAAAGCGAACGCAATATATGACTGCATCCAAGGTGAGCCTAAAAGTTGAGAGGTATACATTTCAGTACAAGACATAGAAGTACCAAGGTTGAAAAATTGATCGTGAGTTTTGTTTCCTATCCATAAATTTGAAGAAGGCAATTCCTCTTTAAAAAAAAGCTTATAATCTAAACAGTGGTATGAGAATGAATAGACCTAAGTTAGGCATGCAAGCCTCTTTCGGGAACTCTCCTAGGAAATCTGTCTGAGCTTAAGTTTTTTTAAATCACTTGAGATCATCTGACCACTGACCATCATCGTTCTCGAACTTTATTAAGCTCCGCTATTATAAAGAGGTCATCTCTAGCTAACAAGCTATGCTCAAATTATTTGTAAAGTGATGATCGAGTTCGCCTTACATTGCCATTTGGTATGTTTATTTTCAAATCGTTCCTCTCGCTTTCAGAAAAATGTAACCATATTTTTAGACTTCCGCATAAGTAGCTAGCGAAATAGTTTCAGTTTTTTTCTTTCTAATTAGAAACACCCAACCCTCGGCAGATGAAAAGGTTTCACGAACCATGCATTAATACAGACATTAATGTCCCCGCTATACCTCGAATGTCCTTTGCCATTTTGCGGGCTCAAAAATAGTACAGTATAGTCGGAGAATGGAATACCGAAAGCGAAAACGTCGCTGTTTTTCGTTCAGATAATTATGCGAAAAATTACCATCCGTTTAGTTTATTTTTTTGCGCTCCAAAAACCATGGCGGAGTTTTAATTATAACATCTCCCGTAGCCCACAGGAAGGGAATGCACAGAAAAAAAAAATTAAACCCCTTTCCAAAGTAGATACTACCGAAAAATAAAATAAACCACTTTTGCACCCACAGCGCTACACTCTGTGACAGTAAAATAATTTAATGTCTAGCTAAAAAGGAAAGATACTACACGACCGTACCTAGATATATATATAGCTAACCAGCACCATATCAACCCACTGCACTTTGTAATGAGAACTTTACAAACTAAGCTCTGCCAGACAAAACCACTCTCTTAGCTGAAGAGCCAACAGAAAAAAAATCCCAAAAACCCGTTGAGGGTGCAGAATATTTGCCACCGCTTTAGTGGGTGCTAGTTGTGTGAGATATTAACATCTGAGCGCTCACTAATGTTCCGGTGTTGTGGATACGCTATAGCCGACAAAATAAAAAAATCTCCCATATTATGTTTGCGGAAAATTTTGCAAGGGAAACACTTACAGCGTACTGTGCCTAATTATAGGTATCGCTCGGGTAAAATAAAATTACAATTTTGGTCCTTTCGCTTGGGCAAAGGCACTTCATAGAGAACCTAACGAAGCGTTAAGTTGAAAACTCCGGAAAAGAGTGAACAGCGAACCCTCATTCCTAGAATGACCGCCCCGGATGGTTAGTTGCATGGACTTTTGAAATTTCCAAAAGGAACAAACATAATAACGTGTATGCAGCTTTTTTTGTTTTGTTACCGTCCATGCACAGTTGCCGACTACATGTGTTGGTTTGAGGACAGCGCAGCGTTTTGTTTTGTTTTTGATACCGAAAATGCACTTAAGGAATCAAAATTCCAGCTGCTGCCCACAAAGTGTGTGTTTTCCTGTGTGCATACATTTGCATAATTATATCCAGCGCAAGTTGGGTGGTATTTCCATTTCGCATGTCCTTGGACTTTACCTTTGGCTTATCTCATTTGGTATCCTTGACTCTTAATATGAAATTATAAACAAACGGACTAACGAAAGGGAACAGAAAGGATATTTGAATGACTCACACATCTGGTGTTGCCGGTGAGAGCTATTAAAACACTGTATGTCCTGTGTACCTGCATAGAGGACAAAACGAAACGACTCAGGACTCTGGTGGCGATGGCATAAGTAACATGATACACATATCAGGAATTGTGAAACGCCATCTCTCGGCGTGCGTCCGTTGGTCGGTCGGTTGGTTGGCTCTTTATCTGATTCAGACTGACATGTGTCAAGCCGTAGGCAAGAGGAAGTGTGTTTGTTTGACGGTTTTTGTTGCATTATGCTTGTACGACAGCAACATGACATAGAGATATGGGTAGGAATTGAAATATTTGGTTGGGATATGTGTATATGGTTGAAAGGAAACGGGTAGCGGCTGTAGTTGGACTGCTACTCGGATTCTTTGACACATTTAATCGATAGGGAGAGGTGAGAGTGGATGAAAAATAGAGATAGGTAGGCCCGGTGTTTAGTGTGTTCTACTTCTACTCCACAAATGGCAACTCAAAAACATATTCGACTGTGAATTAGCAAATGTGTAGAGAATGACGATTTGAACTATTCGCCCGTATACAAAATTGATGCCACGCCCATTTTTTAAAGGCGTTGCTAGACAAAATGTTAATTTTCTGATAAGTTTTCTAGAGAATGGAAGTATTTAGAGTTGCGTCCGTGATCTAGATCAAAAATCAAGAACAGTGCTCATCGAGAGCCTATACATAAAGACTGTGGATATGCTGCTTGATTTTGTAAAGCATTTCAAATGTAAGCCTCCTCTCCCGAGCTTCAAGTTGCCTGGCTTTGTACGAACTTCAGGAATAGATGCGAAATGTGTTCGTATTCATTTAAAGTCCCTTTGCAATGTTCCGTCTATCTCATAAAAGGCTCTCGGTTTTGATATTCTATAAACAAAACTGCTTATAAATATATAGGTATCTTAGAAAGAAAGCAGTCTCACCAGCAAGCGACTACATTAAGTTGAGGTCCCTTTCACAGCTTGTTGAATTTTTGTATACTGTTGGCTGTAGATTATGGGCCCAGGCCCAGAACGATAAGAATTATTGTGCATGTATCACTAGTGTGATTTAAAGTAAGCTTTCAGAGGTTCACTACTAAAAGAAAGATTATATCGTGAAACTCTTTTCGATCTTCGAGTTGTAATTCTGTGGAAGCCCAAGACCTCCCAAGTACATGATGGATATTTCAATCACAAGATAGGGTAGCTTACGGCAGTAGATAGGTCTTTCTGTGAGTTTTAGACCAAGGCTTCCGGGGAGCTCCAAATACATTCGTATTTCCCCCTGTCGGGGACCAAGGCTTTCAAAGAGTTATTTGTACCATCTGGCCTATTTGCGGATCCTTTACGACTACATAACGAACTCCTGCGAAGCCGGTAATATAATTGACCCGAACTCGATCCTGTTTGCTCCTGAACGACCTTAAAAAAAGTCCCAAAATCTGTAAACCACAACCTTGGGACTAGAGTGGGAAGAACATGGTAGGCTTCTTGGAAAATGGACATATCTTTTTCCACTAGAAAGGTCTACCAGATCGGTTGGGTTAGGTTGGGAGGGCAGTTTTGCAGCCGATGCAAATTTCACCCGGAAGCCGTGAAGGCCCATTGTGAGTACCCTGTTTGTACATGTAAGGACATGTGGCTAACAAAACCACTTCGATCTGTTTAGGAATAGTTTTATGTCTGATAGAGGTACCCCCGCCAAGTCTTCCAAACTTTCGAAGAACCTTGCTCCCATACAGGATGAGCGGCGTTCCTGTAAAGCTGGGCAGAGGCATAGAAGATGTTCCACCGACTCTATTTCCTCTTCGCCTCTGCAGCTTCTGCAGAAGTCATTTGCAAAAAGTCCCAGCCTTTTAGCCATGTTTCCTATGGTGCAGTGTCCGGTTAAAACCCCGATGAGCATCCGGATCTGACTTCTATTAAGGGAGACTAGGAACTTTGACCATTTGGTGTCAATCACAGGCCACAGACTTCGGGTTATCACGCAACTGATGGTGTTGCTCCATTGTTCCTTAGCCAGATCGGTTAATTTTATAAGCAGTTTTTGAACCTAGTTCATCAGATAGAGCTATTTATTAGAACGAACTACTTTTAAGTTCAGATGAACGTCTTCAAATATCACCCAGAAATACAAGCTAAGAACCAACGACCGATGCAGAAGCTTAAAAGACTGCATAGAATCAGAGACGATCCAACATCCTTAAGCCACTGTACCGCTATTCAAGAACCAATCGGTGAATCCGACCTTTGTGGTCGAGGTTCTCAGAAAATAACTGCAGAAACGGCTAAAATGAAAATGTCGAAACTGCTGTAATTTGCCAAGAGCACTAATTTCTTTAAACACTCAGAAAATATCATACGTTCACTTGATTGCTTTCTTTATTTACGAAAATTGAAGAGCTTATAATGGGCTTGAAGGTGTGCTACTAGCGGGTCATTAACCTTACTTTAAACCAGCACCTTTTGTATTTGAAGCTATAAAATTCCCTTAAATGTTTTTCGTACTTGTACTTGCACCTTTTAGGAGGATCTTCTCCTTTTTGTTGAACTGATGGCTGAGACTTTGAACTATTTATAAAAAAATACTTTAAGATGGTTCGTGGAAGTGAAAAACTATGAAATGCGTATAATAGTTAAAAATAGTCCAAAATATTAAAAAATCTATTGTGACCTACCAACTATTTAAGGCGAAGGTTCAAAATGATTATACAAATGTGCATTGCAAAGTGGTTGGTTGGTTGGTGAGGGTGATCTTTCACCTCTACTGGGCCCGTAGTGTTCCTCCCTTGTTTATACAGTTATAGATTGCAAATAAAAATGACCAACTCTGCTGAAACCGCAGTTGGATTTTGATTTTCCATCGAAAAGCAGTTTTTTGAAACCTAAACTTGTAATTTTGTTGAACTACTAATGGAAAGGTACAATCTCCAGATACAACAAAAAGTTATTTACCATATTAAGCATTTTTGCCAAAAGTCTGTTTTGTCTTAAGTTTAAAACAACAGAAAATGCTGTCGTGCTTCAAAGCTCAAAGTCGCCTCTAGCTTCGGCAAATGGCTGCCACGTTCCACGATTCTTAATAAAATTCGTGTTAATTATTCCCCAAATGACGGCAGCGGACATTCCATTAGTCGGTCTTCCTGTTCCACATACTGTGACCACCCCTTTAAGAAGTACACCGACAAAGTGCTCCCCTCAAAGTTGCTCTTGTTATTATTATAATGCTGTATCTATACTTTCGGATGGTTGCATGTGCACGAGTGCGAATGTGCCCTGTGTTCTCGTATACTCGTATAGGGCTATATCCATAACCCATCTATTTGAATTATAATTTCTACCCTGAGCGAGTATACGCTATATGAGTGTATAATGTTGTTATTATGCAGTATTTCAACTGCTGGTACACGCTTACACTTTCTGCTGTGCGGCAGGGTAGTTACTTATTATTATGGCGTCATGTAGGAAAAGTCATCTGATGTACAAAGCATAATAACGACAACCCAGTGGGGAATGTTTATCTTCGGTGTGGGGTGGGTGTGTTTGTTCCTTGTTGCAAGACAGAAGACAAGCCCCAGTCATACGGATGTGTAAATGAAAAAAGTTACCCCCACACTGCTCCTCAAGGCGATCACTCTTTGGGGGGTGTATGGGTGCAGCCGTTCCTCGTCTAAGTGACTTATTACAGGAACTGAATCCGTGCCACAGTTTGAACGCCAGAGGGTGCGCGCAGTAGCGGTTTTCAAAATTCCCATTTCGCTCCAAAATGGATTGGAAACTCTATTCGTTTGTTTGTTTGTTTGCTTGGCAACAATGTTTCATCTTTGCCAGCACACATACACCCACACACACACACACGAGACAATGACTTTCACAGTGGCAAAGATGTATTTATGGCAACGCACTAATGAAACATGAAGTTTTGTTTAATTTAGTTTCTCTGAACTTTTGGCTTACGCAAAAGTTCTAAAGTGAAGCAAATAACTTTTTGTTATTCAAAATTGCACACAGATAGAGATAGAGAGAGAGAGTGAGAGAAAGGGAGAGCGAGGGGCAGTCAGTGTGTGGGGAGTGGGGACACAAAACAAGTGCAGATGGAACTACAAGCGAGACAAAGGATGTTGGATGGGCTTTCAGGGGGAAAGGAGAGGGTTTCCACCGAATTTGGGTTGTAACTGCAACGGAAAATAATTGAAATTAAGCACGAGCGGAATGGTGTACCAGTAGGTACAGTGAGAAACTCGATCGAAAAATTCTTTTAGGAATACCACGTGCAGGAACTATTTCACGTGATATTCGACACTTAACGGAAGGTTAGTGGCAACCATTTTAAAGCAACTATCTCACGAGCGACCCAAATGCAAGTCTAATAGTAGACTCTTTCTGCATGCATTTCGGACAGATTTTTCAGAAACTTCTTTTGAAATGTTTCTCAAGACTCCGATAAGTTCATTACCACGCCTACTTTTTCGGGTGTTTTTAACTAAAATGTATTATTTTCGGACTTAAGTGAAGTTCTACGAGTGTTAGGGGTTGGCGTAAAAGCGACTGCCCGGATTTTGTTGATTCTTTTCTTAAAGTGCTTCCTACGATCCCAAGACAGCTATGGGATACGAGTATATTGGTAAGTGCTACTTTTTGAGAGCGGTTTTGACCCAACAACTATTATTTTTAAACTTTACTCCCTTCGACTTGCTGTTACACTTATAATTCGTAATCAGTTCAAAAAGAGGGGAGTCCAAAAATATTTCAACTAAAAAATGAGTACACTTCTGGTGGCAGTACACTTCTGGTACCAGCATCTCCAATTTCAATGAGCCCTCCTGTGTGTTGAATACTTAATTTATACTGCAAATACTACAGTTGCTAGCTTTCTTGTACATACCGACTGCACGCCAACAGCTGGGTATTTATGCAACATCCCAAACCTTTAGTGCACTTTAGACACCCATTAGACGGAGCAAACTCAGATTTAATGCAAACGATATTCAAATAAACGTATATCACCCACACCCCAGTAAATATGCTTGTACCCGATATCCATACCCGCCACCAATTCACATGCAAATTTCAAAATAATTGAAATATTTGCAAAATAAAAATTTCACTCTTAAGACAGAAGAAAAATGAACGTACTCTCGGTAGGCAAAGGGAAGGGACACACATCCTTCCCCCGCTGAACCATTAAAAGTCCGCACCTTCGCTACTGCTGCTGGCGCGGTAGTAAGTGCGAGAAAGCACTTGAAAGTTAAGTAGCAAGGAAGCAGCCAGTACACGCGACTCGTTTTGTGTAGTAAGTCCTTGTCAGGACCTACTGCTTTTGTACCGTACTTGGCTAACAAAAAAAAAAAAAAAAAGAATATGTATACACACAGTTGCACGCACATTTCACGCTGCCACCCCCTGACTCAGAATCCTTTTGACAATATAAAAGGAACCTAGGAAGCGAATTTATAGGTTGAGTGATTTAAGGGACGAGGCTTTGCAAGTTCGTTTCGTTTGGTGCTGTGCGTCATTGTCGTCGTCGTCGAATAGAAGTTCATAAAATTGAAAAGTTCCTTAAAGGAAAATATTTTATTTTACATTTTTGTTACAAGAAACACGAAACAAGAAACATTTTATCCCCAGAGGCCTGTTGTATGCCATGATGATGGTGATGATGGTGAATCGGGAAGAGGCCATCTCCTCGCACGAAAGTAAATATAAGCAAAAATGTAGCCTTTTGTTTGCGTTGGTTGTATTTGCTCTGGATGCTCATTGCGAAGAACAAATGCTCGAGAATATGTATGCGATGGATATATTTATAATGATGAGGATGATGATGAGGATTACTCTGTTACTGGGGTTCTAAGCGCCCTTTTCACTGTGATTTCGTATTGCCAAAGGGCTCTTTCAATAGCTTGCGCTCGCGTCTTTTTCATGTTTTATGAATTTTGTGCGCGAGTTTTTTTCCCGTTCTTCTGTTTCTTAATTAAGAAAAACTTTGTGCAGTTATATAGGAAATGTTTGAGTTGGTATGTTGTTGTTCCACTTTTGGTTCAGTGCGAAAAGTGAGAGGGAGAGCTCAGAATATATATTTATAGGCTGGCGATGGAGTGGCCTTTTCAATTTGGTTATTATATAGTGGGAGGATGGTAAGATGTGGAGTCATTTTTGGAGCGAATGTGGATTTAACTTGATTGATTGCAAAGTGTACTTTCAAATGGTGCGATATTCACTGCAAAGATTTTGACACAACGACGAGCTGAAGATATACCCACTTTACCAGCGGACTGTCAGAATAAGTTGTGATGAATTCAAACATCAACAAATTAAAACAAAATCAAACTGAGGAATTTTGTGATAAAGTGGTATAAACTGGCATTTTCGAACGTCCCACTTACTGAACGCGAATAGCGTTGGAAACAGTTTATTAGCAACGTCATCAACACCATTGTTAGAACGGTGTCGAAATTATCTGCTGATGTCAAGTCACTTCCACTTGGGATAAATAGGTTCCTTGCGCGAATCTCGGAAGCGTCGAGTAGAATTGCGTGCAGAAGAGTCTACTTTACTTTGCTTTGCTTAGATATAAGTTTAGTCGCTATTCTGAAGGCGCAACGTTCAAACGCGTTCGTATGCAAATTATTTGTGTCCACGAAAACGTTTCGCCTTACAGAATTTGACCCCTGACGAATTTTCTTTACGTCAGAGACTTATGAACATATCTGGTCTCGGGAAGCTTTGTTCAGGTATTTTCCAATGCTTTGGAGATGACCAAAACGCTTATCAGTTAAAATCCTCCGGAAGGTGCTTTCCAGTACAAAACATGTTAATTTCGGCTATGAGAAGTTCAAAGCATTCCCAAGGACATGGGTTTAAAAAAGGCAATGGGCCTCGACGGAATAGTACTCTAAAGCCTTGCACCTATTTCATATCCGCAGAAGATTTTTCCCACGTATTTGAAGACCGCTTACATGCAACCGATTTCGAAAAACAAAAAAATCCTTACAACGGAACTAGCTGTACTTACTGTGCTATTCAAAGTTATGGAAAAGGCGGTAAATGTCGACATAAGAAAACCATGGAATAACACACAACAAGAAGTATAAATTTTGCAGCCTTCGATATATTGAAGACTTTTTGAGTTATCCACATACGGGCTGCCTTAAAGAGGTTTCGAGGAATATTTTTAAGAGCTAATATCCATCTTAGGTTCCACAGGTGGCTCTTGACTCTCCTTGTTAACAACAGTCGACAAACAGATCAAATGAGTTATGGCAACAAAACGACGCTTCCTTACCTACCTAACCCACTTATGGGCATAGGCAGTCGAACAACATGGCGAGTATAGAGCCGAGGCGTTGGGAATTTGTAAGGTTTTTTATCGGGTCCAACGTAAAGCTCTACTAAGCAGAGTAGCCTCCTACTGAATACCATAAGTCCTTTGTGGATGGTTGCAAGGCTTTCATCCCGGTGGATGGTGTATAATGGAACGCAGAAGTACCTCAAAGTCCATACTTTGTCCAATTCTATTTCTTCTTCTTCGACGAACAATAATATCTTAAGGTTTCTTACATCTTGCCTCACAAGCTAGTGTCAAAGATCCAAGCAAAAAAAATTATCTCAATGAAGATTTGGTAACATTTTTGAATCTGGGGATACAAGAACTTGCACAGAAGCTTCCAACTTTTACGAAGAAAAATTAATCAACTGTACATAAAATTAAAATGAACGGCAAACCCAGCAATCCCAAAAAATCCATGTACCTTTTTAGAGTCACAGTCGATTTGTGGAATATCATGTTCAGACACCTTATCTCAAGGGGAGCGTCCTCAATGTTCGACTTCCGGTTTACAGCAGAGAGGCACTTTAGCCCGACGGATCTCCAACAGCCTTTATTACTCTATAGAGTACAGATTAGACCCGGCTTCGAAGACATCTTGTACATATGGAAATTGTCCTCAAAACATTCACTAAAATTGACTGGACGCAATGGCTCAGTGTGGTTAGGGTGTTGGAAATCTTGAACAAATCTGACCCCGTCCTGCAAAAGATTCTCAATTTAGCCGCTGGACTCGGCAAAAAATTGTAGGTCTTAAAAAAAAGAAAATTGTTATTGAGAAGCTAGAAATAGGGTTTCTCCGGACCGGACCGTTCCAATAGGCATTTTTAACCTACTTGACATCATATAATGATGAATGACATGAAATGCGACTAATACCTGATCGTAAACTAAGACTAGTCACTGGCCTATGGTTGATACTTCTAAATGCAGAAGACGAAGGAAATTATCCCTCGGCGAACTCTTACGAGTAAGTAAATTTGGAACTCGCTTCCTGGGCAAATATTTTCAGAGGACTACAACTTACAACAATTGAATTGCAGAGTCAGCATCTTCCTGCAAGCAACTAGGGGTGCTTTTGAAGCATCATAAGTTAGTCTTTCTCAAAAGAGGTATTACAAAAAAAAATCTCATCCTGATCCTTTTGTTCCTTAGCTTCTCTCATTCCACGCACTTATATACTTCTCACAAGTCATTTTGCTACATTCGACTGACGAAAAGGGTGAAGTCTGCCGATAAACTAAATCAGAAAAACAAGCTGTCAACATCTTTCCGCGTTGGGGTTTAAAAAGGATGCTCTCAATTTGGTCGGGCAGGAAGATGAAGGACTGAAAAAAAATGCAAATGTGGAGTTTCTATAAGAAAGGTCTTACCTCACTCAAACAAAAAGGAAATAAAAGTTTGTGCACAGATATGGTAGGCACAGGTTGTTCGTTTTTGAACCTTCTCAACTGGCATCTATGAAGAGATGATGAAATGAATTATAGTAGCACTTTGACTTCAATATAACGTTTACACTGACTACATCTTAAAGAGTAAACCAAGTTAAGTACGCATTCCAACACTCAGTCAATTTAATTCTTTACATTCAATAGAACATCAAAATCCTGTCGCCCCGTTGTGTTAAATATATCTCAGTAACAGATTTTCTCATCCGAAATTCGCCTAATCACAACTTAAATCATGGATTACCTTATCTCAACGAATACCACCGACCGCAAAAAATAGGATCTCACAAAATTACAAGAAAATAACTGAACAAAAAAAAAAAAACCCCACAAGCAGAAATGGCAGAATGCTATTACTTATTTCAAACAATTACCAGCGGATTATAAAACATAATCAATGAGGCATTCAGCGAGAAGTGAAAGCGAGAAAGCCATCGAAAAAAAAGGATTGCGATTGCGAAACGAAGGCCGTATGCCTTGCTCGCGCCACAGTTTCAAAGCTAAAACAGAAGCGAAACTTTCATAATCCGAAAGGATTACTTACATTTTTTTTTGTGTTTCCTTGCCTTTTGCTTCGTTGCTTGAAATTTTCTTTTCCATCCGCAAAGTTAATTTGTTAGCCTAATGAAAAAGGAGTTGAAATGGGGGGTGAGCTGTGTATTTTGAAATTGCCATTACTCAAGAGAACTAACAAGCCTTTCAATTGAAGGCAAATGTAGTCGAACGATTTTTGTGTGTGTGTGCCTACGTCCATTAAAACTGAATAGCAATCAGAAGGTCTGGTTAAAATAGTAACAGAGATGAACTTATTACGAATGTATATTCATAAACACGATCGTAGTAGATTGAGATGGTTATCCTGCTGAATCTAAGAGGGGAATATATAATTATGCACAATAAAATCAACATTTTTACTATATCAACTGGTCAAGCTTGTGGAAGGATATTGAAGGAGTATATTGGAGTGGGCACCATTGAGTTCATTAAGATGTTAGCCGAAGTTGAGGGGTTCGTCGTTCAATTGGAAATTATCTCAAAATATTCAAATTGGGGAAAGTTTTGTGTGAAAGGGAATAACTTCGGACTTGTAGATTGCATTCATCTGGATGAAATCAAAAATTGAAATTACTTACTGCATGGAAAATGAGAGTATGTTTGTCGCTTTTGAATATTTTGCGAACTTTTGCGAGCAGTGCATTGATGATAGTTACCTGGAAAGAAAAAGCGTAAACAGGTCAGTTGGAGGCAAACAATTTGAAAATGTCAGAAGTTTAAATGTGGTTGACAATTTAAAAAAAAATAAATAGATGTATGTTAAACTCATGTGTAATTTAAACAAATACAATGAGCCATTTCATCTTATTTAGGTATATATTAAGACCGCCTCTCCCTGGAGAAGTATTTACCAAAATCGGTCGATTAAATACTGTTCCACAACAGCTTATTCTTCCCGCAGCAAAATCTATAGGAAAGCCTGTTGACCAATGCGAGTCTTCTTCCCAAAGTCAATTACAAAAGTTCAAAGATAACTTGTATCGGAGCCACCAGGGTAATGGGAGCAACTCCAATTGCCGAGCTTAAGGCTAACCTATACCAGTTTCCAAAAAAAGTGTTTATTCGATTAGTGACAGCCATTAGCGTCTTGAGATTAAGCCCATTAATTGATATAAGATCCTACATCTTTTCATCTATCAAAGGACTAATATGAAAGTTATTCCTTGTTTAAATAACCTCTAGGCCTTCAAAAGGAATGACAATCAATTTTTAACAATTTATTAAAGAGGAACCTACCTGTCGCCGCACTTTATGATATGGTAAAGAGGTAGATATAAGTTTTGGTAGTCAAAGAAGTATCAAAAAGGCTTATTTTCCAAAAAAGGTGGCGAAGAAATCTGCCCAACATTTTCTTCCAGTTCGAGGAGGGTCGGAGACAGCGTCTTGCCATCAAAGCATATACAGATTTAGCAATTTAGGCATGAATGACTGAGTAACCTCTTCTTCAAGGCTGATTGCTAGTCTCTTAAACATTCTCTGTAAGAGTCGTCCTTTAGAATAGTGGAGCACACTACATGAGAAGACGCCTAAAACTGTACACGAAAAAAACGGTTACAACCCTTAAGGTATGAGAAACAAGCCAACAAATTTGTATGGAACTACAACCTAAAAATAACCAGGGCACGCATTAGTGTAAGTTAAATTAAGCGTCCTTATAGGTGGTGCTGTTGACTCATGGATAAATAATTATTTTTTTAAATAAATAAATAAACAAATACCCAAGAAACAGAACTTGCACAGGTTTTAGCCCACATTTTTTCAGACTAACTTCGCCCATTCCATTTAAGTAAAGTTCTTAACTTGTTATATTCTAAATAGTTCTTTCATATTTGTTATTTTGAATGGTGACCTCATGCACAGCTCTGGGTCATTCAAAGATCTTTTCAGATTTTTCAATCAAGCGAACACATTGGCTTTCTATGTCGAAAATCCGAGCCGACCTTTGCGAGTCAAGTTTGTTTGTAAAAACTTGAAAATAGTCAAAAGGAATGGGGAAATCGCACTCTAGCGAACGTTTACTAATTATAAAGGATTAAGAACCAAAATTGTTTTTTTTTACACATTTTAAATGGACAAAATTATTGATTAATCCAATTTTGTTTAAACCGTCACATGACCTCAACGTTTGATGTTTCGTAGAGCACTTTCGAACCTGACAGCTTGAGTTGGAGAAGATTGAGTCAGACTTGCTTCAGACGCCGCATATGAGGGTACTAAGCCGCAGCATAGCTACAAAAAAAAACACTTAGCTACGAGAGGGTTGGTGTAAGAATCTTTCACGACTTGAGAGGCTTTAAGGCTATATTTGTATATCTGTCTGATTTTTGAAAAATCTGCATCTTCCCTGTGAGCATTATGAGCGTTAAACTGAGGAATGCTTAGACTTGGCAACCACTTTAGCGTTAGCCTTTCAACTGAGTGCGGGGCCTTAGCTTTTCTCTAAAGGGATGTCCCTTTGTCAGAGTTAAAGGCCGGAATGTTGTCCACTTCTTCTGTGGCGGTAGTTCAAAACCGATTTTTATGAATCTTGAACAAAATAAGAGGTTGTGTCTCCGTAGGACCTATTTCTTCACAACCGACATAAAATTAACGAAACAAAGTTTGTTTGTCTAAGCTAAATACTTAAAAAATGTCAACCTTTATGCATAGAACACGGTAAAATTTCGGCCGCTTAATCTTCTAACACGAATGAGTACCTACTCAAGTTGGCCAAACTTAAAAGTAAATTATCCCTTACCGCAACACTATATATTGTGAGACATAATTCTGGATGATGACAAATTTCAAAACTCTTACGGGTATAATATCACCGGCATGTCACCATTCAAATACAAAATTGATGACTTAATTCTCGCCACCTACACGCTACATAAACCCCACATAGCCGACACTGATAAATTATGTCTTCACTGTGAGCTTAATAAAAACCAGTTGACACCAGCATCAGTAAGCTATGAGTTACGTGATCTAAATTTGGCCATGTGAGGCATCTGTGTGTAGTCGTATACATCTTTTACGACTTCGACAGATGGTGATTGAACCGGCATCTCATTTCCATTAAATTTGCCATTGAATATATACAAAGGACATGTCCCGATGAATAGAGTCCTTAGTATAACCCGCCCTGAAGGCAAACAACTCAAGCTGACATTGAAAACATCACACAAATCTTGCATGCATAATATCGATCAGCAAAAGTTCAATCTTAGCATGAAAAGAAATAACATTTAAGGCTGCCTAGCCGCCATAAAGGAAAATATTTCCTTTTCAAATAAACAAGATGGCATAGAGGAGAAGGAAAAGCACACCACACGCACGAATACCGCCCAAGGTCCCAGCAACATTTCGTAACGATTAAGTTTCGCTTTCGTTGCGCTGTTGCTACTTTTATTCGAGTCGTAAAAGGTGCTCTTCGTTTAGATTTATTTTAGAGCTACCGTATCCATAACCCGGAGACACATATTTTACCCTCAAAAATTGTATTACATATATACGATCCGTAGAATATTAGAGGCCACCACCACCCAACACCCTACACCCACCACTACAATATATATACATTCAGTCGTAAACTCTGTAGTCATATCGACCACTTTAGAAATGCCTTTTATAATATTGAGAAGAGACAGGCTTTTAAAGTAATTTCGTGTACACCCACCGTCCCCACACTCGATCGGCCAAGGCTCTTTTCGCTGCAGGCCTCCAATCTCCAGTGCGGACCGTCTTCTAAAGTATAATAAAATCTCCAATGACTACTCTGGGCGAATGCTTACTGTATCACATGAATGGTCATAGAGCGCGTGTGTTCTGTGCCCTCGCATCACCCCTAGAAACCGAGCAGTAATATAAGACGGATGAATTTATGTGAGCGGGCCTGTGCCTTTCGGGAGCGCGGGATGTGGAGAAGACGGCACACAGCAACAGCGCTAAACAAGTTGCCTGAATTACTGAGAAAGGATGTCATTTCGGATTCCAAATTGCGAAAGTTATAAGCTTGACAGATATACACTATATGAGAGGCAGCCGCCACCACCCTGTGCGCTTACTCAAGACGACGAGACAATGAATACGCAGAAAAATCCCTTGCCTTGGGGGCGGTGAATTTTAACAGTCAGAAAACACACATCCCCCTGAATAATAATAATGTCGTTTTGTTTGTACTCACAAACGCACACAGCCCAACTTAAGCTTTATGCGTGTGCGTCTGCAAGAGGAATAATAAAAACTCCGTAAAAGGACAACGACAAACGAGCACCAAAACCGTACAGAGAAGAGTGGATTTCCTCTTTCAAAATGTTATCCTAGTTTGTTTGCACGACTGTATCTCGCCGGGTATACTAGCATTGTATGTTAGTATCGGTGTGAATAATCAAGGAACATGGGTACGCATTAAAATGAGTTCCACCAGCCATCTCGCGTGTGTCAGTGTTCCTGTGTTTTATAGTCTCTATTGTATGTTTTATGGTATTGTTTGTTGTTAGTTTAACATTTCAACCCCGGCACACTAAACATTATCTCCTCCGCTCGCCCACTCACTGTGTCCTTATTTTTGTTTTTACGAATAAGATTTTTTTTTTTGCTTTTAAAATTCGCTCCTTTGAGGAAAAGATACGAGATACGACAAATAGGACAAGTAGTAAACTATTTAGGACGTAAGTGGGGTTTATTGCGCTGAAATGTTTTTTGTCTGACAGCATTTTGGTGGATATTAAATACCGACTAAGGATATTATTTATTTTGATGAATTGCTAGATTTGGTGGGTTACTTTCCTTGAATAAATCTCAAAGGGACGACAGTGATTTGATATTGATTTTCGTCTTTGGATAGGAGTGTGCTCAGCTCATGCAAATTAAATTCGCGACATCTGTGAAAGATACTGCGAGTGGGGCATATATTTTGGATAGTCCAGCTTTGAACTAGTTCCGAATATATGAGCCTAAGGCTTCGAAAACAGTTTTAAAAGGAAACAGTTAATGGAGGGTGTACCGTATATAACTATATTGACTTAGTACTGGCTCGCCAATGCACGCACTTCTCGGTCGGTGGTCAGATTACAACTGCCTCCTCTCTCATAGTGCATGCACACGAGACAATATGCATAGATAAGAGATCTATGAATGCCAATGTAGACTGTGTGGGGACAACTCCCGTACCTGTAACAAACTACTTACTCATGTATTTGAATATGTCGGAGAGCATGTATATTCATGCTATAAGATGATGATGTCAATACACTACAGAGGGAATTGCAAAATCAGGAAGTAGAAGACCAAACCAAACAAAGTATTGATAATTATAAAAAATATAGATCTGAGAAAAATGGGAACCAAGAGATTCGCAAAAACTAGCGAATTGAAAGACAAAGTGGGTTTTACCTTCCGTTGTTGACCTGGAAGACAAAGTTGATCAATTGATTCAGTTGTTGATCAAACGATTTCGCTGTGGATAAGCATCGTAGACCCAGTTGATCAACTCTTTCATTCCTTAAAAAACGTCGAAAACCTAGTAGAGCCGATTCCATAGATGACTACCATCATAAATATAGTTGATCGACTATTTAATTTCTTAAAAACACGCCGAACAACCGATTCCATTGATATTCAACCACGATCACCTAGTTGATAAACTGATTCCATTGATGATTATCCTCGTAGACGTGGTTGATCTGTAGCATACAGGTGTGACAGGCATCAGCATTGCTGTTCGACTGACTACAATCGAAAGCAAGAGCAGGTGCAGGATCAGGTGAAAATTATCACAATCATGAAGCAGCGGTTGGCACGCTTGCGGATGCGCGACATCAGCTCGTCGGTGGGGTGGGATCTTGCTGCTTACTAGCCTGTTCTACAAAAGTATCGTGCCAAGAAAGAGAGAAGGATAACTTATACATAGAACACTGCAAAAGTCGCGGTGTTCTTGCTGTGGAATACGCTTTAAAATTTGTGAAAAAAAAAAAAAAATTTATATATGTAATGTCTTATTAGCTGTGGTGTCGTCGGTTGAATGACATCTGGAGGAGACCCTCCCCTTGCAAATAACTATGTCCATTTAAACCATGACTATCCCTTCCTCAAATTCTATTGGGATAGTCCCTAACTCAGTTCACGTTTCCTTTAACATCAATAACAAATCTCAACTAGCTTTAAGTTTAACACATTATTTTATTCATTACTAGGTATGTATCAGTGAACTAATGGTGAGTACTAATGCTTTTAACAAAATCATATGGCTTACGTTGGGATACTCAAAATGAAATAAATTGCATGTCCGCATGTATGTAAAGTTTTAAAGAGAATTTAGTAAACTAACGAAAGACTTAAATAGTATAAATGTCCGTAGGTATTAATGTAGGTATATACTATATTTAAAACAGGTTCTATTAACGAATGATGAAATAATGAGAAGAATATGATTGCAAAATTAGATCAAGCACTATACGTATACTATATGTATAACGCAAAAAAAAAATGAAATGAAGCCACAGAATAAATGAATATAAAGTACTTACGTATATTTCTCCTTCCGCGGTGAATTTTGTGCACAAAACTGCTAACCATGTGAGGATCCGTTTTTTTTTTGATATATTATTTAAAAAATTCAAACATATTCTAAGGCTTGTACAAAGAAAAGAAATGAATCTACTTGTGCGATTTCTTACGGATTAGGATTTTAGCTAATTTAAGTATTTTAAGTATGTATGAGCATTTTAAGTGTTCTTATTCAAAGTTCATTAGCATAGGAGAAGCCATAATAGAAGTATTGCGAATTTTGGTTAATTAAGCTAAATTTAGGTAGGGAATCAACATTTGCAAACAAATGACACTGCGTCTACACTCAAGCTAACACGATGTCTTTTCTTAACCTTATCACTGTACTTATCACTGAATTCGTATTACTGTGCAATTCGGTGGATGAGCGGTGATTATGATCGGTGATCGTGGGGGGGGGGGGGGGGGGGTTGATGACTCGGGTGTGGAGAGAATGTGTATGCTGGTGTGTGATGAGAATTTTTTGATTGCTTGTTGAGATGAATGTTACAGGTGGTTTAGATGATTTGGGTGGTGCATGAATGTTGCGTTTTAGGTGTTGAACGAATTGTAGGTGCGTTGTGAAGTGTTGGTGTGTTACGCAATGCAGGTGCGGATGCCTTGGTATGAGGCAGCGTTTGCGAGTCCCGACACGTGCCGTTAAGTTGCATCAGCGTTTTAACGCGGCCGCGAGGGAACGTTTTTCACATACCATAGGTCATCCGCGTTTATTCTGAAGGGAGGAATTAAGCATTAGGTAATAGAAAACGAATGAAATGAATTTTACCTTTATTTCGGTATTAATAACCACGTGCGTGGACGAATTTTTTTTCTATTGCAGGTTATAATGCGGCAATTTTCACTTCGCAGGAGTTTAAACGGCGCACATCAATGTCAATATTTTCTTGTTAATTAATTGATTATAAGAGATTGTGAGATTAAAATATATTCAATAAACTCAATTTGTAATATCGCCAAGGATATTGAAAGTGACTTACCTGATTGCAGACGATGTTAGCGCGTGAAATGTCCGAAGCTGAAAAGAGCGCAAACACAACTTGCCAGAACTTAGGTAGGCAGCCTGTGTGCTTTAGTACCCAAACAAAATGGTTGATCGGTTTAGTTCCAAGCGGGGCAACGATATGAATCGGTTCAACGAAAGTGTTCATGCCTGTCAGGGATTTTTTTTTTTGTTTTAAGGTGTGGAGTTCAGGCGGTATCGAAGTTATCTTTATTTTGCAAACTCGCCACAGATCAACTCTTTCATTTCTTAAAAAACCGTCCTAGACCTAGCCGATCAACTGATTTCATTGATCATCAACCTCAAAGACCTCAAAGTTGTTGATCAACCTCGTAGTTGATCAAGTTGGTGAACTTTTTCATATATCCACCGGTAAGAAAAATTTCCTGCTTAACCCTAGAAAGATAATCATAAAATAAAGAGCGTAAAAGATAATCATACATCTCATACGCCAATTAGTGTATTTAATTAAACATATGAACTTCTTATTATTTATAATTAATTTATTTAATTATATAGATACTATTCAAAAAAACTAAATTAATGATTTTTTTATATATAGTTGAGACAGTCAACGCGCTGCGGTTTAGAATTTAAAAGTTATCACACAATTGTCCCGCGCCATACGTCTCGTGGACGTGGATTATCTTTCTAGGGTTAAGTTGATCAACTGTGCGGATTTCTGCGCGGTTCCGAAACGACTTAGCTTTAGTTACACGTTTGTACCATCAACGACGCATCGAGCGACATGTGCAAAAAATGTTTCTTCAAAAACTATAACCAATTTTCGAATAGGCGTTTCCCATTTTTTCCCCAAAGAAATTCATGTTCGAAACTATTCCAAACAAAAAAAAAAACCTGTAACACACTTCCCAAACACCTCGATCCCCAATTCCAAATTGATGTCAGCCACATTGAGAGTACTCAAACAGTTTCAAAACTGCCATTCCCGAAGTCAATCCCCATCGGTAGGACGAAAATTGAAGGAAACACATTTTCGCCTTAAAAATTGACGCACAGCCAGACCAACACGATAGCCCCAACCGAATTTCTCTCCCCCAAATGTAACATATGGACTTTTTTCCCCCTAATTCTCAGGGTGGACACATAAATTTTGCCGATCAAATTTCTATCTGCATGTAGCTCATGCTCAAGTGAAATTATGTTGACTTTAATGTGAGAACCTCGAAGGTGTGTCTACATGCAGAATGGCAGCTTTCTCTGGTACACTCTATACGATTTAAATTTAGTGCAAGGCCATGTTGTCACATGTGCCGGTGAGAGGGCATATTTCTTCATCAAAATCGATTCAGGAGGATATTTTTTGGTCTCCGTCTCAGTTAAACAGCTCCAAGCGAAACTTAAACTTTCCCATTTACGCGGTGTTTAAATATTTCCCTTGTTTGAGTGCAGCCCCCTCATTTGCACATTTTGTTGGATTACCAAAACCATTACTTCCTATTATCCTTTAACATTCAGTCATTTCCCGCGCACCCCTCCTTACGGCTACTACGACTAATCAAATGTTCTTAATGACTAAAAGCACCCTCACCCTGTATAGACAAAACGGAACAGGGAGTGTATCTGTATATATCCTTAAGAATTTTTTCATCAGTGCTTTAATTTTCCCACCCTCATTGTGTAAACAGTACCCACGTAGGTAGGTATTTTTTTTTTGTTTTTATGCTTCTATATAGCTAATTTAGTCCCAGGGCTTGCCACAAAAATCGCACGACCTGGTGGTACCGCGGAACCGTTTTTCGCTTTTTATAGCACTTTCTCAGGCCTACGGTTACCTAATTTTGATTTCACGCAAATTTAATAGGTAAATGTACTTGCCTCTACCTTTTGCGGACAAGAAGACACCGTCTTCTAATTTAGCAGAGCGAGGTTGCTGTTCTGTTGCTGATGCTGCCGTTGCCGCCGCAGCCGGAAGGAAAACATTTTCCGCGTCCGCCCCTTTTGGCGAAGAACAACAAGCACCACTCGTCGTCGTAGTCCGCCTCGTCGTCTTGTAATAATATTAGTGAATTTATTACCCACCTTAGAGTAACTCGTGTACTTCTCTACTAGCTACCAATTAAGGGTTGTTTTAGACACAGCCACCCACTACTACCTTGAAGCACCTGCGATGTGGGCACACTAGCAGAGGCACTGTGTACTGTTTTTTTTTTTTTTTTTCTGTTGTTGTGTTGCTACCATCTTTTGTCGGTGCCTTTGGTACCGGAAAATTGAATCGTGTTGAATTTCTGGAAAATTACAGCCTCCATTCGGTAAGTGTCAACTCGGTTTCATTGTTGTCGTCTGTTCAATGTTGTTAGAGGGCGAGCTCCCCAGATGGTGGCAGCGGCGGAGGCTATGATGACATTGTGTAATCTCTTTGAAAGGAATGATAATTTGAAGTTCAATTCATTAGACGTTCGGGTGAAAGATGTAATGCTTTTTGGGTGACGGCAGCGGAATTAGGTTTAATGGCGACGGAATTTAGGACAAGTTTAAAATTTACGAAGCGGTTAGAAGGTACTTTCGTATACTATGGCAGGACGATTATTTTCCATTATATTTGTCGTTTATTTGTTTATGGCAAATAGTTTCATTGACATTTTGTGTAAGAGCTCTGTGTGTAGGCTGGTTGAATTGATTTTTGGGAATTTTATGCGGCGTCATTTAGAAAGGGTAGTATACGACAAAAGGGGGGGGGGGGAAGGCTGGTAAATTCTTTTACAGCTTTGGTATGGCGGTGCGAAAAGGTGAGGCAAAAAGTTTATAGATTCAAAATGGGCTTAATGACTTGAAGCTATATATATATAAGTTGTTGTCATTAAAGTTTAGATTGAGAAAGATTTAGAGTTTTACGACATTCTAAGAGGTTGAGGCGACAGCTTTTGTATCGCGCTGTTGGCTTCGTTTTATGTAAGTTTTGGGGGGCAGGGTCTGTGACGAAAATTCATGGGGAGGACGGCTCTGCATTTTAAATGAAGTATCGACGGGCTATTCGTACATAATAGCCGATGAATTTGATTTGCGTGAGTCGTTTTATATAGTTTAGTATTTAACTAAAAGCCGGAAGATGAACCTTAAATTACTTTCCGCGATGATGATGTAATTATATCGGTAGTTTGGTAAAGCCTTTGTAGCTAAGCTGAGCTAACCATCAAGGTCTAACCATCAACACTACTTTGAGGACAGACTTCGCATTCAAGGCCCTTCTTTTGTGTATGGCATGAAACAGGCGTTGCATCAACTTTTTAGCAAAGCTGCCCTCAAATCAAAAATATCGAACGTACTGACGCTACTACGAGATGTATCAATTGCCAACGAATGTTTCTTAGGCTCATTGCACTTGGAAAATATTTCTGTCCCAGAAATGTGATTTTTTGAATCAAGTTTACCAAATGTGAACAAATGTGACAAATGGTTTCAGGAAACGTCTCGGCAAAGTCTGAAAAGCATTTGAGTAGTATGGGAAAAGCTTTGGAATTCACACGCACAGGACATCTAATCAAAAGTGATTACAAGAAATACCAGTTCCTCTGAGGCGGAGACGCCTGTTGGACAACAAGTAACCAGAGAACCGTGTCACGCGAAGAACGTCTCAAGATAAAACACCGCTTCATTAAAAACGTATAGGCTAAAAAGGTAGGCCTTCTTACAAAACACTTCTGCAGAAGCTGCAGAGATGAAGATGAAATATAAATAATGGAACTTCTCTTAAGTCACAGCTCAGCTTAATAGAAATTCCTCTTATGCTGCTTGAAGCATGTTCCTCCGACTGTGGGCGACCTGTCAAAGACGATTATATCAGCTGTTGACAGAATGAACGGTTTCGGTATAAACGTGGCCTTCTATATAATAAAAGGTCCTTTATTTAAGAATTTTAACATTTTTCGAGAGCCAACCAATTTAACAACTTACTATTGCAATTGGGATTATTTTGGCTTGCCATTTCACCACGAAGCATGAACCTGCGTTACATGAACCTTGCTCGCCGAACAATTAGCCGAATGTTGGATTTACAGATTCGACTTTATTTGACCAAGCAGCGACGCCCAAATGCCGAAAATCATTCCTAAAAAAGTCAATATCATATTAATTCAGTTTAAAATTCTGTACCCCTAAAGAAACCACCTTATACAAGGTGCCGCAAAAGTAATCCTCCTATCAGAAAATGCTATAAATTTTGCAATTGGCCTCTAATGTCAGTTCTGTTTTGACATTTGTGTAGTAAACACATGCGAAATACACGTTAATAAACAATGTTACGCTACACTGCTCCAGAACGCGGAATATTGGTGACTATTTATTTGAGCAATAATCGGTCGGTGACTGGCACAACACGAGACGTTGCCAAGAGTGGCGGGCCCCGGAGCCCCGAGAATATCGCCTCTGTTGATGCGGCCATTTTTTTTTTCGAGATCGCCGCTGGTCAAACGACAACAGTGAACGGTGCGCGCTATAGGGCCGTGTTTACCGATTTTTTTCTACCGCAATTGGACGATTTAGGACTGGAGGACATGTGGTTCCAACAGGACGGAGCTACGGCACACACTGCGCGATCACAACCGATATTCTGAAAGCGGTGTTCCCGGGTCGTTTTTGGCGATTTGCACTAGCCCGCAAGATCGCCTGATTTGACCGCTCCAGACTTCTTTTTGTGGGGCTTTTTGAAGTCGCGGGTTTAAATCAACAAGCCTTAGACTCTTGCAGCTCTTAAAGACAATATCCGTCAAGAATATGAGGACCTACCGCCGGAAGTTTTGGCCAAAGTGATGGAAAATGTCATAAAAAGGGCTCAAATGACAATCAACTGTGGCGGCGGCCATTTACATGACATCATATTCTCGACTTGATGTAAAAAAAAATTAAAAGACCAAATAAAAATAATCCACAAGAAGAATCAAAGTTTTTCATTTTTTTTTTAAATTACAGCCAAAAAACATCGGAAGGTTATTTTTGCGCCACCTTGTATATGAAAGCTTATAATAGGTGGACTTAAGAAGTCAGCTATAAAGTTATTGCAAAGCCTACACTTGGAGGAGACCATTGAGTTATTTGTCGAATCGAACAGAAAGTTACAAATTCCAAACACTAAAAAACCTTGCCCACCTTGGCAAAAAGCTAACTCTTATGATAGGATGACTTTAAGAGTCAATTTTACTTTCCAATAGCTGTTTCTTTAACATTTTAGCAGAAAGACCTTTGAAGAAAGACTAAGAAGACTCTATGTAAATTAATGGTCACTTGAAATGCAAAAATTCTCGAGTCCCGCTTGCTAAACGGCCAAACAGATTATTTACTTAATCAGCTGGCGCTACATAAGGTGGAGGTGCAGCTGGGCCTCACACAATCCGCGTCTCCAGTGCGGTCTTGATCTAAGTGCGTCCAGTTGCTCACTCCAAGTTGGTTGGGATTTATGACGAGGTTGTCGAGGAGTTATCCATCATGGTAGATATATAAGATATATCTTGAAGACTCTGCGGAACGGTCCATTTATTACGATTACCTCTAAATGCCTAAGACGGCCAATATACTCAATTTTTCGACGACGTCTATGTCCACTTAAATAATATACAGGATATATTCGTCACCCCTCGTCTGTCTCTCGTAGAGACAGAGACTATCCTCATCCGCTTTAGATATGGCCTAAGTTTTGGGCCTCAGTTGTAAACGGCTCTACAAGCGCAGAGGTAGGGCTCTATCAGTTCGTTGATAAATTGATTCAAGCATTAACACAGTCCGTCTTGTGTACGATGTTAAGAAGACAGATACTTCTATAATTGGAGCTCTTTAGAGGATCTCCTTTCTTGCGTGCAACAGATTGTTTAAAAACAAAAATTGACAGCAGTTAGGTCAACCTAGTTTAGTAAAAATAACAAAGGTATGATTGTTGGAGTTGGCTTAAAGAAAACAAATGACGATCTCTGTTTTTCTGAACTATGATCACCTATAATAGCCCTGACGACAGTCATTCAAAAAGGATACTCCAACTTAAGGTTCCTGTTCCAAAGCGAGTTGAGTTTGGAGCCGATTAGTTATCTCTCCTTAAGGAAATAGTTGATTCCGGAGATTTTAGCGAGTGAGTTAAATTTTCAGGATCAACTTCTGAAGTCTGCTCGGGGCATTATGTACACCAGTCAGCTGTGCGAAACTAGGGTCATTGCCCCCTTCTTATTTACACACATTTACAAATTGTAATATTTCTTTGTTAACACATTCACACATTGTACTGAATGCCCCCTACTACGAGGCTGTTGTTGGACTACAATGGCGATCTTGCGTCATATTCCTTGGCTCTGTCTTTCACTATTTCGGCCATCATGAGTTTTGCTTGCGTGACGACAACTATTGTCGTTATTTTGTAGTGATTACAAGCTAAAGCGAGAGAGACATATAATTCGATATTTTTGACGTTTAGTATTATCGTTTGTCTTGACTTGATGTCGGAGGCTCGTCGCGTGCTTAACTTAAATTGTTAAATGTTTGTTTATTGTGCGGGTTTGTGCCATTCGGGAGTCGGACAGAATCCCGAAAAACGGAATCCCGAAAACACAAAATCCCGAAAGTCCAAAATCCCGAAAGCCCAAAATCCCGAAAATCCAAAATTCCGAAAACCCACAATCTCGAAAGGCCGCAATCCCGAAAAGCCAAAATCCCGAAAAGCCACAATCCCGAAAATCCAAAATCCCGAAAGACCAAAATCCCGAAAGTGAAACTAAAAATTTTATTATTGCAACAAAAAAATTTAGCAAATTTATTTAACAAAATAAACAAAATAACAAACTTTAAATAAATAAAACATAAAAAAAAAACAGTTCAAGAATTATTAACAAAAACATCAAAAACGATCCATGACAAAACAATATCTAATACAAGTTCATATTGTACGCAATTCCTGTAAGAAAGCTTATTTCAGAACGCTCGTTACGTTCCGCGTAAATTTTTTTTATTTTTTTTTCCTTCGTCACATAACGTTTTCTTAATTGTTGCGTCTCACCGGAAATTATCTTTGCTAAACATGTTTTCACACGGATTTGCTCTTCACCTAAAAGAGCAATCAGTGAATATACACCAATATGTGAACGCCCTGTGAGAACTTTCAGCCGTCGGTGCCACGCCTCTACGTTGTTCTGTGTCCGCGGCAGACTTTGTTGTAAAAGGTTACAAACCGACCAAAAGTTAGGGGAGTATGCTGGACTACCTGTAAGTCCGTAACGTTTTCTTTTTCTACTTTCCTTACCTGTAAAGAAATCAATATTGTAAGTATGTATTTTCCAATTAAACTGTAGCCATAATCATTACCATTCACATAATTTTCTCCAAACCACTTGACAATTGGAGCAGCCATATCTGAACAATGATTGTGTTTCAAAACGTGAAAATAATCTGCAACCTCGTCAGGTGGCACGAAAGCTAGGCTTTTTAGCATCCTCATTTGCAAACTGAAATCTAGGAAATTGTAGAAAATTTGTATATTATTACACAACAAAATAGTTAATAAAATATGAGTATTACCTTCATTATTTCCGTACTCCCTTTGGAGACCAGACGATTGAATCTTTCGCCAAATAATTTGCCCAAAATGAAATAAAAAACCCTTGCTTTCAGTCTCAGGAAATGCGGAAATGGCGGCCTTCACACTTGCCTTTTCAAAGTCGGAAAGTATGTATTTTGGTCTAAGCTCAATATCATTCTCGGCAGCTATGGCTTTAATTTCGGAAAAAAATTCCGTGTAACATTTTAGGCTCTTGGAGGACATAAGGCAATACAATAATGGAACTATTTGACCGTCAACTTGTCCATGAATTGAAAATAGTTGACGAAAAACAGTTGGTACTACTTCAAACGTACCATCCATAAGCCATAATGCACAACCTGCTAGCTCACGAATATTGGCCAAAGTTCCCAAAATAATAATTTTGTCATTGTCGAATGACTTCTCAGCAAGTACAAAAACTTCGCCATCTACAAACCTTAAATCATTTGGAATTTCTATGCCTTCCAATGTCGTTGGCTCAACCTGACGAAATTTGTTACGAACTCGTCTTATCTTCTTTTTCTGTGCTGATAAGCTTGGCAAATACACTCGCTTGTTTTGTGAACACTCGGCTTCAGACAATGCAACAATTTTTGATGGTGGCTGAAATGTTGTTTTTGCTTTCTCCTTCACATACTCATTTGTTACATATACCGCTTTCGAGTACGATAACGCCTCGTGGCAATGTTCTGTGGGAATTTTTTTTATATTGTGCGAGTTGTTCTTAAATATTGTGGACAGGCGTGATTTGCACAATGTTTCCTTTCGCTGCTCACACTCCCAGTAAAACGTATCCTTGTATTTTTTGTTGAGATGGTAACTATAGCCGTCAATTAGCAGTTTATCACGCTGTTTGTTGGTCTTCACAATGGATACTTTCATTTCTACTCAAACACAAAATGTCACTGATAATATAAAGTTTTTAATTATAAAGGCATACACGATACTCACTTTGTATTACGATGATCACTGGCTAACACAAATTTATCTGGCTAACAAAAATCTAGGTTAGCTCCTATCACACCATGAAATCAGCACAACTGAATGCACATTGCGATTTGCAGCGCAACATTACAAAACATTAATACGGTAAATGGAATGGACATGGACAAGCACTTGTCTATTTTACATTCAAAACAAAATAAAGAATTCCGAAAACGAAATCCCGAAAAATTATATAAAATGAAAAATTTGCGCAAATTTTTCATTTTATATAATTTTTCGGGATTTCGTTTTCGGGATTCTTTTTTCGGGATTTTGGCTTTTCGGGATTTTGGATTTTCGGGATATTTAATTTTCGGGATTTTGGGTTTTCAGGATTTTTTCTTTTCGGGATTTTGGGTTTTCAGGATTTTGGATTTTCTGGATTTTGGGTTTTCGGGATTTCGGTTTTCGGGATCGTGTACCCAACCCGTGCCATTCGCGTCGATTTGCTAGGGTTTATTGGAATTGGTTGCCGATGATACGTATTGGTCCACACTGTGGCGACTAATGTTGACATCGTGTATTGACTATCAATCCAATGCACCACATTGCAGAATCATAAAATGTCGCGTTCCTTTTGTGTGTCTCGTAAGGTCCTTTTAAACAGTTGTTGGGAACCAACAGTTGCATTGAAATTGTTTGCCGTCAATACGATTAGTGACGCATTTCAAGAGTTCTATTGAACTCAATCCACTTTTGACACTTGATTAAGTTCACCTAAGCCCAATCAAGTTGACCATTGACTTCTAAAGCTTTCTAAGCAAATCCCTAATATATATAGATCCCGAAATATATAAAGACACAACTTCGACTGCTTAGGATGTGCCTATTACTCTGAAACTTTTTTCGCAACTGTTCCATCATACAAGTGTCGAAAGCAGCCAGGCAGGTGTGGGTTAACTGAAGCCCATCTCAAAATTTAAAAGAAAAATTCCCAGGAACTCGCAAATTGCACTACTAACCCGGGAGAAATGAAAAAGATTTTTTTTTAATTAATTTCGCTCCATAAAATGTGGTCGTTCCGGATCCGGACCGGAGTATACCTATATTAACCCCAGCCCCACTGTCTATGGCAATTGCAGCGAAATAATTGTACATATTTAACAGTAGTGTACAACTACAAGGCACATTTGCATAAATTTTCCATTCAGGCAGTCGTTTGTTCATTTCTCCACAAATTATCCTTTTTGGCGTATACTGCTGCTGCTCTGTTTCTCTCCGTCCCCAGTGAATCCTGAATTCTATTTAGGAGGGGTGAGATGGGGTTTTTTTTTTGACCTAAATTCGCTGTAACCGTTCACTAGTGTGTGTCGGTGCGAACAAAAAGAACTGTTTGCTTTTCGCTCGCATTTTTCATTTGCTCATTTCCTTGTCCTGTGTGTGTCCGTGTTCCGTGTCCTTCCTGTGGCGAGCGGGGGGAGATATGCGATGGCATGCCAGAGAATAGGGCCGCCGCCGTTATGTGCAATGCACACGTACAATTGGCACATTTTCCATTCGCATACACAGACACACGTCCACTCCTGTGTTGTACATCATTTGTTCGCCCTCATATGTGAAGTGATGTGAGTTTGGTTTTCTTTTTCTATTTTTGCGTGGATGAGCATATTTATGTCTTAAGAGCTTGGCAATAATAAAAACGAAACGAAGCTATGCCCAGGCTGAGGGCTCAGCAGCAAGCTGTTATCCTGGCGCAATGACAACCTTCGTTAGCGGTGCGAGAGTTGAATGGCAGAGGTTTTGTTTGTTTGCTTTATGGTTATTGTGTGGTCATGGTAAAAATGTGAGCAACTTAAAATGACGTGGGTAAATTACGTGTGAATAATTTATGGTTAGGCATTGTAATGATGGTTTTGCTTCAGCATGTAACTGAAGGTGCATAATGGTTTAAACAAAGTGATGCTGCCATTGGTATGCTGGGTTTTAGTTATATTGTAAGTGGGTCTGGGTAGGTGTAGCGGGGGCCTACTTAGGTACTCGTACGTGGTTTGGATGAAGTGACGTTCGTGCATTATTTGCGCTTTCTACGAAGGCATTCAATTCAAAGAAGCGTACTTAATGTGAGTGCGTGTAATGGTGGTGTGTTGTGCGTGTTTTCTGTGCTGCCAAACAAATCGAGGGCTTTAAGAATCGAGGACCACATGTGAGGAGCCTTGTGTTGGGCGCCAGTTGTAGTACGCTACACTCCTCAACTTCGAATAGAATTTGTTTTATTTGTTAATGCAGTAATTATTACTTAAGGCTATAAATAGGTGGAGACCGCTTTTCGATGAGCTAGAGGGAAAAGTGTGCTTAAATACTTCACTTCAGATAGACTGCTCAAACACTCCTGCATTTTGGATCGAACTGCGTCTTATAAATGAGTTGGTACTAATTTGGCTACTGATCGAAAATTAAGAGGTATGGGAAGAGACATTAAATATTTCGACATTTAGTGGTCTCGACTTAAAAAAATGCGTCTCGCTCCACCATGAGTTGGTTTCGGGCTCATCGCAGTAGACCACCGCAACATCTGTTCTAAACCCACCTATTGCTCGGTGAACAAATTGATTACAATGACGGATTTTAGGTTCAAGGTTGTGAGGAAAACCGTGCCAAGACACACTGTTGGAGGTCACACAGTACCCGTTTTATTTTAGAAAGTTAAGATCCCAAGTTGGTCGCTAAGTACTAACGGTTTCAAGCTTTTAAAGAAGTGGCCTCCTTCAATTTTGCTCTTGCCAGTTGTCATCATAACGAAGAGAAAGGAACCCAGAAAATGGGTTTGTCATTCCCTTTCGTTGCATAAAATGATTAAATCTAGTATAGAGAGTAGGTAAGTTAGGTGAGATCCAAGTCATGCAAAATTTTATTTCTAGAGCGCGCTACCCTGCCATTCGTTCAAGCTATGTTTGGTTTCTTCCCTAAAATATATCTATAGCTATCATTATAGAATCTGCTTTTATCTGTAGCAGAATCTGCCTTGTAGATTTTGGCATACTATCTAAGAGCACAGAGGTCTGACAAGATTCCTAAAGTTAGTTCCAATCTACCCAATGCCTAATTTAGGAACAATGTTGCCGTAGTTTTTTTTTAAAGTGTTACAATTTTTTTCAAAAAGTGTAACAAATGGAAAAAAAGTAACAAACTGAAAAAAAAATAGGTTTCAATTTCTATTTCTCATACTTTATTTACCACGAGATGTAGAACATTGTCAATGGCTACGCGGCGAGAGAGAAAAATATTTTCTGTATTTTCTCGTTCCCTCCCATTCCCATTACCACTCGCTCTCGCAGTTTGATGTTTTGCACAACTTGTGCTCTGTGTAAACAAACAAATACCTACACTGACAGAAATTGGTAGAAGTTAGTTCGAAAGAAAAAAGAGCTACCAGTTTAACTTTTCAATATTTTTGAACAAGAAAAACAAAAAAAGATTTTAATGGGAAAAAGTGGAACAAAGCGAAAAATAGTAACACTGTAAACAATTATAAAATAATTAAAAAATGTAACACTTTTGTTACACTCGTATCATTGTGGCAATGCTGTAGGAATTTACTTAGTTATTTGGTGGTCTTGCATCTGGCCACAGGCTCTTCGACTGATGGTAATATTCTCGTGGCTATCGTAACTATCCCGCTTTAAAAATATGCGACGAAACATTTAGGGATAGCCGTCAATTTGTAGTTTTTAGATCATTAACCCTAAATTTAGGGTAATTTAAGGTTTTTTTGTTTTGTTTACCTCTTTTCGACCGAAAAGGTATCCAGTAGAGGCCAGAAATTTGACGTCAATAGGCCTTTTTTATTATGCTCATATGATCTGTATAGATCATAGATTTTCACGGTTTAAACAACAGTACAAGATCCAACTTTTGTTGTATACCATGGAAATCAATGATCTATACAGATCATGTGAGCATAATAAAAAAGGCGTAATGTTGTCGTCTTAAAAAAAAAAAAAACCCACAAAAACCAACAGCTTCCTACGGCGACATTTGATTTTAATAAGATTCAAATACAAAAGCTAGTAATTGTTGAAACTGTCGCTTGGCTTTCACAAGTCCATTGGGGTTGGTCATACTAGTGCTAGCAGATCGAATGGGTTCATATGCCATTATCAAGTGGATCAGTCAAGCGACCTTATGCAAAAAGGTCTTCAAGGGACGACTTTGACAAATAAATGTGTACATCCGAAGCCGCATGCTCAAAGTAGACGAACGAATCAAAAAATGTTTAATTGTTTGTTTTGACCTTACTGATCAGTGGTTTCCGATTCAAAATAATAATTATTAACATGTCTAGTTTGCTTTAGATCTTCCACGGCATAAGATTCTATACAATCACATATCATCCCCCTCAATCCTTAACTGATGCAAGAACGGACAAAGCCCTTTTGGGATGCTTTGAGAAATGTTTGCATAGATTGCAAGTAAGCTTACACCTAGAGAGCCCGCCTCTTGGTCACAAATCAAATTGAACTATACCCAATGCCTAGGTCAGTCAACCTGTTTTACAAAAAATTGTAAAAATTATTGTAAAATGCCCCCTTGATTTTGGACACTCCCATGTATTTTCTGCTTACAAAGGTCTTTAAATCAGTATGTTGGAACTTATCGATTCTTATGATATGATTTTTATGATTTTAAGCGGTGTCCACCCAACCCTTTCTTAAATTTCAATGACTTACAATCTACCTATACACCTGGACAAGTTGCGAGCACAAGCTTATATATCCGCAAGCTGCAACCCACCAAAAAGCATACCACATGACCCCCGCCCTCTCGTTTATTTTGCACAATTTTAGTTTCAATTTTGCGGACCCTTTTGCATTTGTTTACTGGACAACATGCCCGCCCGTTGAACAGACCGAGTGTCCATTTCCTTAGGACTACCTATGTGCGTAAAGCTATGCTAATTTATTTTCTGCTGCGAGTTCGCGGGATCTACGCTTCTGTCTTTTTTTTGTTGTTGCTTTCCTTTCAAGCAGTGGTCTGACTGCGTGAAAAGAGTTGTGGGCGAGAGAAGGATGGTGTGTGTACGCGGCAGATGACGACGATGCTGGTGGCGAGTGCACGAGAAATGGTGGTTGAATCATATTTTAATGGACCATAAATTATGTAAAATTATTATGCCTTTCAGGCGGGAGCGCCATACTACCAGAAGCCCTGGTATTCATTTCACCCAGATGTAATTTCATTGGTTTTCGAGCTGAGTTCGGTTTTTAGCTAGAGCCATGGGGATGGTGGTGGTTGATGTTGTAATGTGATTTACAAGGTTGTTGGTTGTATTTTTTTTTTGTTGAATAGCTCCACAGATGTGTGCATTTGTCCGTGGCGGTGCGGGGAATGGGCGCATAAGTAGGGCAAACTTTTTCGATGTTTTGGTTTTTGATCTGAATTTCGCTTTTTAATGAAACGTAAGCTCTCAATAGATTTATTTGGAGTTGGGGTTTGTTTTTTTTTTTTGTGTCAAAGGGAATTTTTTGCACTTCCCGATGCATGATTAGTCGCTGCGTTGGGGTGTGTTTTTTTCTGTAAATAGAATCAGTCAATCGCGAAAAATTTCTATTTACGATGAGTTAGGGAGAGGTGGACATTTAATTCCTTATCTGTTAATGGGTGGTATATTTTGAAAGACTAATGATGGGAGGGAGGGTTTCAAGATGACACCTCGGTGTGGCTCCCTTTTGACGAGCTTTTTTTGCGGAAGTCCTATCCCTATACCGTGGGAAGTGTGTGTCACGCGGAACTTCAATTATCGACTGTTATTTCATTTGTCTAAAGTAAAGTTTGCATTATCTAGTAGGGAAATTTGCCCGCTAAGATAGGGACATTTCGTTCGACCATCTGATATTACTTACCGTGCAATTGCCAAGTTATTGGAATTTTTTCCTTTCTATTAATCAGTTCTTCTTCTATCAAATGTTTTGACTGTCAGCGAATTTTTTTTTTCAATTTACTTATGAAATTCCAAACGAAACAACAATCAATTTGGTTTAAGGACGGAAATCTGAGGATTTTCGGGCACACTTCAGTTGTGATGACGAGAAGAATTTAAAGAGGTCCTTCTTGTATAGAAGAATATATTTGGTTTTGGCAATATATTTTCGCACAGATACAAGTCTTCTGCCAATGATATCGATGTAACGAGGGTAGTTGCACAGGCTTGTATCTGATTTTCCTACACATTTTAACAACGACATGATGATGATAGTCATTCTGCACAAACTGGCGGCAGCCAAAACTAGATACAGATTGGCACTGCAAAGTCGAAACTTTGATATAGAAAACTTTGGTATAGGGATCAGTCGTATTTCAAATACTTAGTCATGTTTACTGGCCTAAAAACCGCACCGGAAGTGGACGATTAGGTCGTTTAAAAATGCGAAACGGCAGGCAGCACTTTGTGTTCAAGGTTCAGGAGACTGTTACCTGTATATAGTTCGCTTTGATGGCGGGCTTTCCTACTTGGACTCAACTATTTAACTATTCAGCAAAAAGTCCGTCCTATGTAAGAAGATTTAAAGTGGGCTGTCTAGTGAAACTGAGTACACGCTGATGCTCGTTTACCGCCCATTACGGTGCAGGCGAAGGTAGGCTTTAAAAATGTCTGCAAGTAGGTCGACAGGTATAACATGTAGTAGCGTTCGGGCCTCTTAGAAAGTAAAGGTCTACCACAGATTTTGGATTATCCGAGCGAGGAGTTTCTTTTACAAAAAACTTACAAATTTTGATAGCACAAATGTGCTTCAACCATTTTTGACTATGTAGGTATTTTTACGGCGCAGTGGCTTAGTGGTTAGTGTGTTGGACTACTAAGCGAGGGGTCCCAGGTTCGAGTCCCGAGAAAAACCCAAATTCCAACTTAAGGTTTTTTTCACTGCGCCACCTCTCGCGAACGTCTGACAAACGTATAACTGTCATGAAACAGCTTCTCAATTGTAGATCCCTTCCATTCGCCCCAAAAATAAAAACTCACACAAGACGAATGGTTGTGAGAAGCTAGGCTTGGGTCCATAAGGACCTGTTGCGCCAATTATTTATTTTTATAGGTATTTTTACTTAAAAAAAGTCCTCTTTTATGTGATTGAAAAAGTGGTCTTTGAAAAACATAACAAACGCCGAAAACATCGAAGCGAACAATAACTCTCTAGCCAAGAGGGTTTTTTGAGTTCAAGGCTTCAGTTTGAGTAGATAAATACCACTGAACCAGAGCACTAGGTAAAGGCAACTGTATGAAACCAGCTTGAGAACGGAATGCTAAAGTTTCTAGGGCAGAGCCTCTTTGATAATCAGCAGCTCGTTAATTTGCTATGTAAGCAGGATAAAAGTCTTGGCTTTCATCGTCCAGTCTAAGTGCAGTCTTACCTGACTGCGGAAATTAACAATACGCAAACGTTTTTCAATATCCTCTTAAGACAGACAGTTTATAAAGCTACCTTAGTTGGTGTCTGTTCCTATTGGTTTTTTGGGGAAAACTCCACAGCAATCTTCCTGGAGTAGCACCTCTCTCCTTGCCCGACCGCGCCTTCTTTTTCCCCCATTTAAATGTGTACGCTTCTTAAGATGTTCCAGCTCATCTTCCCCCTAAAATAGTCATAAGCGCCAAACCAAATTTCACCACAACAGCTGACAACCCTCAGCCTGCAAAAGACGTGGAATTAAAATTTCCACTTGTAACTGTCATTAACCACAATTAGTCGAGCGCCCCATCGCAAAAAGAACCTCGGCTTTCTCTCTAATATCAAAGACACACAGCAGAGCAGTACTGCAAGATGATGTTGCGCCTCTGGCCATGGAAAGGACATCAAATTACTTTTTGTTGTGGTCTTTTTTTTTCTGCAACTTCCTTTGAATAGGTGCGCTGCCTTTTCGGTGGCAAATAGCATCGTCTTCCAGGACAGCCTCAACAGCTCCCCGGCCTCGGTCGCCTCTACATATGCCTATCTAACATCCTAATGAATGATTCTGTTTTGCCTACGAATCCATATGCAAATTGGTGGCACCCATGACTAACTACAGACCGAGATAGGGATCCACAACACGCCACAAAGTACAGTGGAATGTTCCCCGACGGCCATGAACACACCGACGAATACCACGCGTTTGTGTGCATCTCCTATTAGAACGGCAAAAAAAAACTTGTTTTTTTTTATTTCTGCCTCTGTGCTATTTGTTTGCTGTTCTTAGTAATTTTTCACCTGATATCCTTTCATAGGCAGATACACAGACCGGAGAAATTTTTTTTCTTCTTCTCGCCCGTAGGTACTATTTCGCATTTTTAACTCTCAAAGGATTTCCATATCCTGAATTCCTATGCAGTATTCTCTTTTTTTTTTTTTTTGCAATTTCCCTCGCCCCCTTCGTCGTGCTTTATCTTTGCTTAAATGATTACCCTAAAGGCAAAAAGCCTAGATTCTGAATCTTTTTCTGTGGCCTGCGAGAGCGGGTGTTTGTATGAAGTATACATTTGTGAGCGCACCCTTTTCTTCTTTTGCACAGCATTCAACACGACAGTTGAAAGGATCAAAGGACCGTTTTGTGTGTTTTTTTTTTTGGCGGGGAGTAGACGAGTAAATTCGCGCAGTCAATATAAACGACGAAGAAGAATTTTAATTACATTTCAGTGAATTGAACAAACATTCGAAAATCGCCAGGATTAAATAAATCACGGATATTTCGGTGATTGTGGGTCTGCTGGTGGAATGGACCTCACACCCCCGCCAAAAAAAAAAAAAAAAAAATCAATAAAAGACCGAGATAACTCAACGGGCGGGCGGCGGTTAAAACTGTGTGAACATGCAGAGAGATTGAATTTTTGCTGCCTCTCACATCGTAAGTCGTGTACCCACATATACTCGTGTGTGTTATTTCAGGATCACAGATGGAAATAGTGGATAGTGGGATTATTTTTTAGAATGAGAGAATACCATCATAATTTGCCCACTTTGCCGTTTCTCCTTGTGAGCGCTGCCCTGTTTTATTTATGAATATCCGGTTGGTGTGTGCTTTTTTCCCTCCATATCCTTAATCCCTCAGGGAAAATTGGCAGAAAACAGTCAGCGACGACAAACAAATCCAAGCAGCAGCACGGTGGATAACAGAGTTATACAACACTTCAATTCACAAAGGGCAATAAATTGCGTATACGACAGGGTGAACGTGCGAGCGCAACCGAAAACCCAAAGAAAACAACATCCCAAACAAATACCGAAATAAATAACCACTCAAAACAGGATGGCTCGCATAAAGGAGAGACTTACAGTTAGCACTCATCCGCGTTATCCTCCATCAGGCAGCCGGACGGAAAATATTTCATTTTTATTCTATAAATCATGTTGCGTGTGTTGTTGTTTTTGTTTTCATTTTTCCGCTGTGATCCTTGTTTCTATTATTTTCTTTTTTTGCTTTTGTTCTCTTGGGCAGTGTTTTTTGTTTTTTTTTTTTTTTTTTCTTTTTCTTTTGTTGGGGCTGTCATTTTATTATTCTTTCTTTTGTTTAGTCCGAGTATTATGTGTTCGTTTCTTAAACAGTAATTGTTTATGACGTGCTATTAGAATATTCTGTTTGGTGGGGGCTAAAAGTATATCCTGCCAACCCCACGCAGTTTGACCAGAAAATTCGTTTATACATCCCGATGACTTTTTTTTTATGAATAAAAATGGGAGGCAAAACATTATTTAGTCATTCCCTCGGTTGCGTTTTAGTGTTCAAATGGAAATGGAATTTCAATCTGGCACCGGGAATCGGGCCGAGCCTTTTCAATGATATCTGGTAGGTGATTTTGGGAAAGAAAACTTCTCTGTTTTGTTTTGAAGAGTTTGTGTCAGGGATCTGAAAAGTTGTTCTTCCGACGAGGCTATGAGGTGATATTGGGCGTCTTGAATTTTCCTTTTTTTCACATTTAATGGAGGGTAAATATGTCAAATTTACCCTCCATTAAATGTGAAAAAAATAATTTAAAGACGTTGAAATTGTATAAAGTACTTTGGCGACGGCCTAAACGATTCTTGAATTTATCAGGAATTTCAGGTATGTGCCCTTAAGATAGGGATGGACGAACATTTAAACAGAGTGCATAGGTAGTCCTGCAATGAAAAATAAACTTTAAAATTCTGTGTGTTCTTTTTGTGCGTCCAATCTGAATGGATTCTATTTTGTAATATTCTTCTATATATTATATAAATCAACTAATATCAACCAAATTTCTTCTTCTTATTTAAAGCACAACAACCAAGAAAAATACCCCCCCTTAAAAAAAGCACAAGTATATTTTGCACTCGCACCACACCCAACTGGATCCGGCCAAGGTCATCAATTTTAATGCACTTGCGATCAATCAGCATGCTCGATCAGTCGCCCACAGGTAGCGGTAGTAACGACCGACGACTAGCTGCTCCCTGCACTGCGACAGAGGGTTGAACAATGAACAAGGGCCATTCCAATCACCATTTACCACACTATCCTAGACAGGATCCCAGGTAGCGGTAGTTGCTATTTGCGACCCATGTACAGATGAGTTGAGCCAAGTCTCATAAAGGGCTGTAATTCAGACGGTGGTCGGAGGAGAGACAATCATTGCTGCGTTTTATTGAAAATAGATAACACAAACAAATAGTATTTGTTTCCATTTGTTTTTATTTTTTGGTTAGTCGCAAGTCGATTCATAGGTTCGCATATGATGAGACCTGGAGACATCCAGGATGCATCAGCAAAGAAATACTGCATAAAAGTGTTAAGTCAAAAAGCAGAAAGTGGCAGCCAATTCATTTTCCCGGTGTCTTACGAAAAGTTCTAAGGCAACTGTTACCGCAGCAGACCATTATCTTATGGACTAATTCGCTTGAGTAACTAGATCTGAGGCCAAAAAATGTTGACCGAAAAATACATCCAAAGAGGAATAGTCGCGTCACAAGCTGTTGTAGGTAAGTCGAAACAAGGTTGTGTCCCTCGATTGATCATACACTCAGCACGAGGGCTTTTAACCCGAAGCTTCAAGCAAGAGTTCCAGAGTCGATGATTCTCTATAGATCGCCGACATGGCAAACGATGACAGTCCCTTTTGCCCGCGCTGTACAAGCTATTTTGAGGCTACGGAGCATGTTATGTTTCACTGTACGCGAAACGAATAAAGGACGGCAAATGGTGAAGGTAAAAATTGAAAGACAGAAAATATATAACCAGTCTGATAATACAGCAAGAGGAATGGAAGCAATTAGCAATGCTGTTGCAACTACCTTTCTTTCGATTTACACATTCCAATAAAAACTGGTATTATAAAAGACCAAACTAAAGCCTGGTTAATGAACGAAGTTCGAGAGTTAATGGCTCAAAGTGTGATGAGGCGTATCGACGATAGTTAAACATTTTCGGCTGGAAGAGCTTCGTCAGGCTTATAAAAGTCAACGAAATAGTGTTGGTCGGGAGATACGTAATGCTATGACACAATTTTATTCCAACCGACTCTTCCAAGTGAAGGTGGTCATCAACTATCGAATGACATTCGAAAATTAGGAATCGGGAAGCAAAACGCTACTTATTCTACCGGAATCGACCCCAAACGAACTAAATCGAACGGTTTTGTCGAACTCTACGTCTTTTGTAATTAAAGGGTCAATGAATTGGACTTATTTGAAAGTTTTCTGTCTATTAAGTCGAAGGCTGTAGGTATTGATGAATTAAATCCGATTTTTGTTAAAGCGATCTTGCCATTACTGTTACCGTTTGTAGCTCATATCATTAATACTGTTTGTATGGCTGGCAATTTTCCCAGCAAAATTAATTCCAATACCTAACAACTATAAAGGTGATGCATTCCGACCAATCTCCGCCGTACCTTTTTTATCTAAAATATGTGAAAGAATTATGCATTAGCAGCTTAATTATTACGTTTCTCAAAATAACTTTTTGCTACAAGTACATCCAAAAGCTGCCTGATACTTAACCCAACTAAGTGTAAGTATTTAGTTATTTCTAAGAAGATCTGTCTTATTTCCCTCATTTAATGCTAAACGACTCTGAAATTGCATTTGTTGAGTCTTCCAAAAATCTAGGACTTGTCATTAATAGAACCTTAACATGGAATAACCACATAAATACAATAGTAGGGACAACTTTCGGTATTCTACGAACCGTATGGACTGCGCAAAAGGTTACTCCTCTTGAAAAGAGACTGCTACTTGCTACGTTAGTTAGTTAGTATATGTGAATGCGCCCAACACTTCGATGTAATGACGGTAGAACCGCCAGGAAGAGGGCGGTTTAAGTCAGTAAGAATCTGACATACCTGCATACGAAACCGCAATATCTTATGGAAAAAAGTCCCACAGCAATCATTTGAATGAATGCGGGCCGAATGTGTTAGAACACGGTATGCACTGAAAATAAAGTATTACCAGGTAATATTGACAAAAGTCGACTGTAAAATTTCAACAAAAATAGTTTTGTTGAACTGAAAAAAAAATTGTTGTAATAATAATTGAAATTTATCAAAGTTTCATCAATTTAAATGATATTTTGTTAACAAAACAAAATTCTCAGTTTAATAAATCGACACAAACAACATTTTTGTTATATCCATTAAAACAGAACCAAAAATCATTTTTGTGAATTTTGAACAAAATGCTTGCTAGCCAAACAAAATGCAGATTATAAATACCTACTACAAACATTCTGTTGAAATTAACATTTTTGTTTGTAGATTTGACATACATTTCGTTCAATTAATAACACAAGTGTTGAATTGAAAAAAATACAATTTAAACAGGGTAATCAATGCAATGCTTTTGATTGTGTCATTTATTATTTGTCACGCGAAGTAAAGTAGTTTGTTAATGTGCATAAAAATTCCCTAAAAATGTGAGTTCAACATTATCCGCTTATTGATGAGGACAGGCAAAATGGAAAACATTTAAGCGACCCCTTAGCTATGTAAATTGGTAAGAATTGCAATATGGTAACAGAGGATTGTTTAATATGCATTTGATTGAAACATTTTGTTGGACGTATACTGAATCAAGCCTCATATCCATTAAATATGCCAGGATTTTATTTTCAGTGATGGACACAGTCTTACCTGAGGCGAAATATTGGCCCACAGTTGAAATATCTACCTACCGTCGTCGCCAGCTCACGAAACAGTCCATGGAACAGAATCCTCATCACATAAGTTGAAGACTAGGATCAATGCATATCTTCGAAAAAAAAAAACCTTTTCACAGTTAAAATCTGTAGCTGTGAACCGAGGTAGATTCAAGAGATTTGCTGGCGCACCAAAGTATCTACTGAAAGGAGACATGCTAGCAAAGCAGTAAACTTTTCAAATTGAGTCAAATCACAAAAATCTCTTCAACAGCATCAAAGCTGGTACACGATGTAAGTGAAAATCACTAGACTGAGCTGTATATTTTCCTCACAACATCTGTTTGTGATGGTCCAATCTGCAATTGGCATCAACGACATAGTTTAACCCCGGCTAATCGCCGGTCTTGCTTCAAGTCAAAGTCCATGAAACCGTGCACTCTGTGGGAACACATTTCTTTCATATGTATATGTGATATCAGCTATTGGACAGTCCCTTTAAGAGCACATACAATTTATTTAAGCCAATGCACTCATTACATTGAATGGGACATTTTCAAATCCATCCCTCGATGGCAGACACACAAAAGTCACATGGATCTAGAGTCCTACTGTTTTTAGGTATTATCAGTACATCCACCTCTTCGAAAGATTGCACATGCAAGACCATACCACCAACACCCACCGTCACCACCGTCACCACCACCACCATTCAATTGCAAAGTTATGAATAGAACGGTTCCATGGAAGGAAACGACTGCCTCTATGTATGCAATCTTCCTTTGCATTCTCCCAGCGATGGGTATTATCAGCCGAATACAAAGTCATTGTCATTTATAATTTTCACTCTGTGAACTTTTCATTTGACTGGAATGAACAGCAAGCAGCAGCCAAGCCACTGGCAGTAGTCATGCTTGTAGCAGGTATATCCCTACAGAAGCAACAGCTAGATGCTAGGTGCACTCTGCTCACTGATCCGACGACAGCAGTCGTCACATATAAAAATCCAATTCTATCTATACATGCATACGTACATATGGATATATGCATTGTATCTGTTACATAAAATCCAAACCAAACCAGCAGATAGGCTCTAACTGTCAGCGCTGTCATGCTTGGCTTTTTCCTCTCTTCGGATAGCCATTGTGTGGTAGTGCGGGTGTGTTTGGGCACCTTACTCCTCCCCCCTCGAATGGGGGTGAGCACGAGGGATGCTGGCAAGTGTCATTAAACCCGCAAATGTACATTGAGGTAGGCCTCTTTATTTTTCATCAACCACCCACAACCATCCAACTGAATGCACAATAAATGCATAGCTACATGGATACGCTCTAAGAGATACTTTTTCCTTTTCGTTTTTGTTCTTTTGTTTTTTTCTTTTATTTCTGTTTAAAGCTGCATATAACACAAATGGTGCATGTACTCGACTACAACGACTGAACGGCAGTTATGATGGATATTGTTATGTTGAAAATTGTTGCTTCTTCCCATTTGTGCGGCGCACTATGCACTGCACTGAGATATGACAAGAGGAGAGCTGGCAAAATAAAACATAAAAAAATATTTTCATTATGGAAATTGCAACCACTTGGCAAGTGTGTGTACTATACTCGAACGTAGTAGTAGTAGTGGCTGTTTGTAGTACTATCCACAGCTGGGATAGACGACCAGGAGAGAGTGCATTCTCCAACAGTGGTGCATCAAGTTAGATACTCAATGAATGAAAGCAGGTATACCTACTACATCATTGCAGATGATGTCTGGCACAAAAAAAAATCCAAACGAACAAGAAAACTCATAAACAGATACTTGTGAGCGCATGTGGCCCAGATACATTACCCTGTTGCTTCGTGGTTGTACATTTTAATTACACGGGTTTTTTGTTTAATGAAACGAATACGAATATGAATATGAGTCTGAATACCCTTCGGAGTACATCTCTGAAAGTCAGTCAGTGCCAAGTTTGTCTTCGGCTCCTCTATATGCATCTGCGTATCTGTACCATCCAACGCTTGTGTACTTAGTTTGATAGAAAAATCGATTGCATTCAGAGAAAACATTTTTTGTTCCACATGATCTCTTGAATGACTTTTATCTCATGCACTTTGTGCGCTTATAAAATCTCGTACACATACACATCGCGGTGACATGCACATCACTTGGGACGGGACCTTCAGATATCGTATGCATTGTGTGCGCACCAAGCGGAAACTTAAAAATGACTATATCCGTTCGCGTTCGGGACACACAACGGCAATATCATTCGCTGTACTCTGGCTCTGGATAAAGAGTGATGCAGTCGAGTCAGGGACCATAGTCTCGATAGAGTGCTGGTCATTTTGAATGGTAAAGTGTGCCCAGTGGGATTTTGTTATTTTTTTTTTCTTTTTGTGCGTTATCAGTTTGAAAGGGTTTTTTGTCAGTTTCAGTAAAAAAAAAACATGAAATGTTTGTGATTTCTGTGTGCTCACAATATGTCAAGGCGCCAGGCGATAAGGAATAACAAATCAGTTTTGGTGATTACCCGCCATATCCGGTTGGAAGGGGATTGTTGAAAAACAAGCGTAGATAGAGTCCCGCGGAAGGGTATCTCTGGAACATGGGAGGATTTACGGTCAGTTTTGAGATTGCAAAGTAGTGCAACGAGAACCTCCCTCCAACCAAGTGATCAGCATCTACGTTATGGTATTTAGGGATAGGGCGATACGAGAGAGGATATTTTTACATTTCTTTGCATGAAAGGTGCATTTAGTACATGGAATCTTTTCCACAAGGTACATTGTCAGCACTGGCCTGTGTATGTAATGGAATACCTTACCTACTCCTCCTTCGTTAGATACCCTACCTTGGACTTTCTGTCTTACATACAAAATAGGGCAAAGTAAGGAACTCGAACTTCGGATATACCTAGAACTAGAGTGACAGGACCATAGGTAGACCTCGACAATCAGCTGGTCGAAACGCTGGGACCTTACGTAGACCTCGACAAACGACTGCTGGAGACGCTGGGTAGGTGCAAAGCTGACATTTTAGACATAGAGGAAGTAATAGGGTATACCTATGAAACATCAAGAACTGCGAGTGCCAGAAGTATCAATGTAAGCCTTTCTTTGGATTCGGACTGCGGAAGACTTGGCAATAAGTCGTAGGTCGCCGGGCACAAGCTGTATGAGGGTCATTTCATCAACATCGCCCTAGTTTGTGCTTACGACAAAGGAGACTGTTGACGCAACCAAGGAACCGTTTAACGATCTTCAGGAGAAAACGTATAATAAGCCCCAAAAGTACATATATGACTTGAGGGTTGAGAGATATCTTTATTCTACAAACGAAGAGCATAACCTACAGCACAATGCTCCGCAAAACCGATCCGACTTCGTTGTCGTTATGGGTAGCATATGATTCACACGTCTCAACATACACAAGGCTTGTGGGGCCTGCGGATGACATACCCGTGAAGCAAAGACGTATACACCATGACCATGAGCGTCTTTGAATTTCAATGCCTGATAGTAATCGAAGTATAGATGCGGATGCCACAATACCCAACGGTCCAACGGATCCTGATTTAAGAAGATAAGACGTCGCAAGGATTGTATCGCATGAATCAGCCTAAAATGCTGTAGATCTGTTAAATAGGTTAAACAAATGGTAGCAAAAGTTTTAGTTCATTTGAACCAAAGTGGAGTGCGAGGATAGCGATAACCAGACTCAAGTCCAACAACAGTCGGATGGCCTACCAGCTAAGTTTCTAAAGCACATGGTTGCAAAAGCATGCTCTAATTTATCTGCAAAATTTGGTCCAACAAAAGTATATCTGATGCAGTGGAAGCTCGTGTGTCCCTTACAAAAAAAAAGGAGCATTTTCAACTGCGCCCAAAAAAGAACAATGCGTTTCGTGGATTCCAGTTAGAAGACTTAGCGGACTGTATTTATACTCCCACTACGCCTAAAACCTTTCTTTCTTTTTTGTTAGCGACGACGTACAATTTTTACCCTATGAGTCCTATAACCTTTTTATATTCCTTAGAAATGGCAATATTTGTGTGTCTCTTCTTTTTAGACCCGTAAACTTAACAACAGATTTCGTTGGAAAGTTGACAGTTTGTTCTTATCATAGCCGGCAGAATTCAAAGAGTGGTTTCGATAAAATCCAATAGATGGCGCTGTTGCTAAATCAGTAATGATTGATGTACTTAAGCTGTCCAAGTAATTTCCGAAACACATATCCAAAGTCGAGTTGTCATCTACTCGAGCAGTATAAAGAAGGTAGATTCATTGACCCTTTCGGTCACTTTTTCCAGCTCTGGACTGCATCTTCAACCATATAGAAACTTTGTCTCTATTTTACAATCATTGAGATATTACCCTTCGAAATAAAACAATAACAAATAAATCAGCCACTATATATCCTCGAGGGGCTAGGGATTGTATTTGTAACAAACATCTCCTTTTCCAATTGCATGGGAATATAAGAATATCGAACAACACCATAGTCCTCTCTGTGAGTGAGAGTATGGACAAAATGTACGACTGAAAAGCTTCAGGTATATATACTTTATGGGGAAACTACAACTTTTGTCAGTGTTGTCCTGTCGATATTAGAAGCGCGTATATGTATCCCATACGAAAACAACAAGGACATAAATGGAGCAACGACACCTGTGGCAGTAAAAAAATAAATACAAGACAATTGACTAACAAAACATCAACAGAATACAACGACAACACTAACCAAACGATACCAAAACACACAACACGAAGGGATAGACGACGTACCTACAACGACCGTTCGACCGGCACGGTGCAAATGGCGGATTAACTTAAATCACGTGAGGTTGTTGTGTTGATTTAGGAGCAACATCATTCTTTGGATACTCCACGATACCTAACAGAAAGCTAATGACATCGAGTGTGGTAACCATATATAGGAATGGGGATGACGGGATAAACAAATCCAAATACAAAATGATACGTGGTAAATAAAAAAAAGGAGCAACCGTGTTTGACACGAAATAAATTTCCCCGTCCTGGAAAATTATACCCGAAAAAGGAATGGGTGGATGTGTAAAGGACAACAAAATACATCAGGCGTCGAAGTTGCGGACTGAGCTGAATAATGGGGGAAGCTCTGTTGTTTTTATTAAATTCATTTTGAGTGTTACCTAATGGCGTGAAAAATAATGGATCGTTTTTGTTTAAAATACTTCATAAGACCACGCCTACTTTTTAGAAGCATTTTTGACCATTTTTTCTGACTTCATTACTTAAATAATGTTAATTTCTACAAAAAAAAAAAAAACAAGAAGAGCAACTGAGAGAGTCAACACTCACACTCCCACGCATATTTTAAGCTATCAACCTTTCTGCTTCATTCAGAAGCTAAGCTACTGTACAAAACCTAACAAATTTTGTCCAAAAAGTAAACACTGAGAAAAATGTATGAGAATATAGTTCAACTACCAAAAATTCGGTATGGAAATAAAAAAAAGTTAATGAAAGTTGTAGATGCAAATAGTCAAAAGTTTTACGGTCAGAAAATCTTTGTCAAGATGCTTATCGCAAGTTCAAAATAAAATTACAAGTCTTGTGAACATTTGTAAAGCATATACTACATTGGCTCCTTCATTTATCTAAAAAAATTACCAAAATCAAAAAGGTTTCTTTAAATGTTGTGCCTAGGTATAGACATTCCTGGTCAGGGGAATGATCGTGTATGATGACATTCTACTTAGCGTCGTAGTTTCAATGACCTTTCATTAAATTGATCAGAATTTTCAGGCAAATATACTTAATACCTAGCTAAGCGGCTGTGGGGTGCAGACTTACTTAAATAATCAAAGAGTTTTGACAAAGTCCTTCTTAACAGACTCGCCCCTTTGAAAACTGTACTTAATTTAATCGTACTAAATTTGGTACACATGCATACATGAGAATCGTCCACTTATCATAGGCCCAGAAATGGATATTGGCATTCCTAAACTTTTCAATGTACAAAAATGACTAGATATTAGCACTTCTCAAATTGCAAATAAATATTTTGTCTGATATTAGAACGGTACGGAAAAATTACTGTGAGAAGAAAAATATTCACTGACCGTGTTAAATATCAATGAAGACTGAAAACAAATGAAATTTACTTTCTAAAAACTGAAATCACATAGTGTTGAATTTTCAGCGAAATCAGTTGAAAAGTATGCCACACTTATACATACCAGTATTGTCCTTTGTTCATGTAGATACAGGGTGGCCCAAAAACAGACTCCAGATGTCGTTTTGCAATATCTGTTTTCACTCTACTTTGATATTCTCTTTGAGAGCTTTCAGAGTCTCATAGACTCGTGATTTCGAAAAACACCAAAGAAATAAATTTCGAGCGACTGCAAATGATCCCTGACGATAATGATGTATTCTGGATGATATTGTCATACATTTTCGGCCATCCTGTGTAACTAAATTTGACTGATAAATATAAATTCTCTAAAAGGCATGAGCCGAAGTGTACTTCAGCATTTTCTAATTACTACATTGAAAAAAAAATTGAAACTGCACTCGTAAGCTATGGGCCCAATAAAGTGCTCTAAAACTAAAAAGTAGTGGACAACTGGCAAAGGATACGGCAAAAAAAATGTGAATACAACTTAGCGCTGCTGACTTATTTATGTTGGAAAGAAACTTATACCGAAGTGATGTGCGTTACTCATCCCCAAGTGAAGATTATTAACCTCCTTCCACCAAATAAAACGCATACTAGCTGTTTTTTATTATCAGCTATGATCCATAGAGATCATCGATTTACATGCACTTACAACAACAGCACATGATCCTGCTTCTCATCGAGATCACGAATCATGGTCTGAAAATTATTTCTACTATTTCCCACTAGATGGCTTGTTTCATTTTTAAATGTTGGTGTGCCTGAAAACGATAGCTACCTAATCACGTTGCCAGACAAAAAAAATGAAACACAAAATGTCAATTGATTTTTTCCCGCACGAATTAAATCCCCATCCGTATTCCGTGTTATTTTCTTTTTATAAAGGTATGTTCAGACCAGTCAAACACTTGATAAACAATTATATACCTCCATGTTTTATACAAATTTCTAAAAATTTCCTGGTTTGGATCTGGACACAAAAAAAGAATGAATGAAATGTTTCGCAGTTTACCAATCGTGGTGGAAAATCATTTTTGTTTTACAAGTTTAACTGCAGAAAGTGAGCGCTGTTTTTAGATTAGTATTTATTTTTTTTAAATAAAATAAAAATGTCAAGAAAAGCTTGGAATACCTAATGAGAAAGTGATTCATTTAATACGAATATTTGAATTAAATCGTGTGTCACGTGATTCCCGAGACCAAAATTACAAAAATATAAACTTTACTCGCTGCTACCACATTATTTTCTTCTAGTTGGACTAGAAAAATAAAATTGAAATATTTCATAAACATTTCATAACTAAATTTCAGAAATCTCTTATAAATGTGTCCGATTTGCTTCAGAAACATTTCTGAAATGTTTCGCTGGTCTGGACACACCTTAATATGCCAAGATAAAAGGATGTGCTAGCAGCAAAATGTTGTTCATGTATTGCATATTTCAACATAAAATATTAATTTGTTTCTAAAAAATATGAAAAAGAAAAATTATTAAAATTTGATTCAAATATGATAACAACTCCGACATTGCAAGCGAAATGACATGTGCCTTGTGTGACGTAAGCAGAATATTTGCAATATGGCTGGTGGCAATGTGAAGTTTGTAATACCCTGTATTATCTGTTTTGTTTTTGAAAGCAGCTGTTGCCACGACTCAAAAATTAAACTTTTCAACGATCCGTCTTGTGATCTGATCGGGATCCGATCACGCTGATAATAAAAAACAGCTACTATCATCAACTTAAATAATTGAATGGAAATTAATAAACAAAATGTATACCTCCTCACACACACATCCGTATGATCTCCATATTCATAACCGAAAAAGAACAATATTTACCTGCAAAGAAAGAGAGAGAGAGAACAAGAATAAGAAGAATGTTATTTTCAAATATGTATGTTAAGCATGTTAATAAAATGAATAGCTTATGAATATAGCTTAATAATAGAAATTACAAATTCCTCCAAAACGGAAACAAAAAGCATTATCAACAAAATACTAAAATATTTATTCATAGGTCTATCTGTCGGCGGAATTTCAACATGTTTTCCCTTTCCACAGAGCACAGACGACGCAGAACTCACGGCTCGGAGTTTATTGCAGAACCGCCCACGAATTGTGTGGCATGCATTTTAAATTTCAATATAAATATTCCAAACATGGATATTAAATTATCATTTTGTTGCATGGGTATAGGGGAGAGTAGTCTTTGTTGAAATACTTTGCTTTGGGTATGGCTTACCTCTAGGCTCACATAAAAATTTCATATTTTTATCGATTTGTAAATTGCCCATCGGAAAGTTTTGATTGGCATTCTTTGAAAGCAATGAGCTCAGATTGGTGGACTCTCAATTATTAAGAAAATATAGGTACACCTGTTTGAATGAAATTACATTCTAAGAAAAAAAAAAAAAAAACATTCAAAATATTTGAAAATATTTTCGGTTTTACAAGTTGCAGGTCGCTAAAGCAGTTTACCTGGGCCTCAATTCCTCGCACCCATATCCATTCGCGGTTTAAAATTTAAACCAAATGGATTAGCGCCCCATTATCATAAAAATCGAACCCTTTAATTCCAAAGAACTCTTGAGATTATCTAAATTCTGTAGGTAAATATTTGCTTCAGTAAATGGCGCCCAACATAGGACTAACATCTTTGTAAACAAAGTCTACTCAGATCTTTCTCTGAAGCAATTAAAATTCCACTTAAAAGTGAAATTTCGAAATATCCACAATAGTTTCAGATATCTTAGATATACCATAAAAAAAACTGAGGTCAAACGCTGGACTGGCGTCTAAAAATTGATTTTATCCAACAGAAAAGAAGCGAAGTCTGAAGTTTGACAAAAAGAAACTTCACACAGGACTGGAGTTAACATTTCATAGCTCAGCCCAAGCCGCAGTTAGTCCTTCTTTCCAGTTTCATATTCATTCTACTACCTTTTTTTTAATTGTATTTGCCATAATGTAAAACTAACATGCCATCATTAATCAGCTTAATGGGCGGTATGATTTTAAAACCTCGCTCGCATTAAAAAGTATCGCATATAATTTATGATTAGTGTGCTGAATAGTGGAAAATGCTATTCAAATATTACATTCTTCCATATTTCATAAATAAAATTTTTTTCAACGAAATCTGCTCATCGAGCGTGCTAAACAAATAAATACAGCATACTAACAGGCGCACCGATGTAATTTCTCTCGTGCCTCGTGCATGTTTGCCTCCACAAAATGCAAACAAAGTAATAAATCAAATTTAATTATATGCACACCGCATATCCTTTGACACAGATTTTGCATATTCATATTTTGTTGTTTTGTTTTTTTTTTTTTTTTTTTTCATGTGTGCTTTATTATTGGAGACAAGTATTGGTTTCATGAAAGCGGAGAGTTGACTCCTCATTCAACGAATACCTGCTTTTTGTTAAAGTACAAATCTGGAATAGATTAACCGGCTTTTGAAGAGAAACGAACAAGTAAGATGGGGAAAGAAAAATATGTTCAGCCCAACTTACGAAGGGAATCTGAACTTTTGGTACATCTGAAATAACTTCCAATTCTACAAACAGTATTGAAGGACTATTTGTAGTTCTGTAGGTATTTTCAGTACACCAAATACAAGTTTTACAACATTTGCCACATAGACACACCATAAGAAGTGTAGGCAATATTCTTTGCAACTCTATTTTAATAGGAAATCGTCTGCCACGCCCACTTTTTGGGGGTAATTTTCCCATAAAGTCCCAAATTTATCATTTTTAAAGTGGTGTAATTAGTAGGTGCGACAAGTCCTTCCCACAACCATTCGAGTGTGAGTTTTAATTTTGAAACGAATGGAAGAGACCTCTTAATCTATGCCGTATTTCAATAACTGAATTGACAAGAACAACGAGCAGATACTCACGGCTCAGTTGCGGTACGTACTGCATTTTCCTTTTGTTATTTCAACTGAAATCTAAATCAGTAAATATTCCACGCGTGTTTTGTGTAACGCATGTTCAAATATTTTTCTATAATCATTAGTTCTGTTAGCATAAATGTTATATATAATAATAAATAATTAAATTTTTCCCCAGCGACCGGTAGACCGACCAGACCTATGTACCGCAGAATATTTGCACATAACCTTTGTATGGCGAATAGGATGCACATTGTTTTCGATTTAAAATTAATTAGCAATAGACGCATTCTTTTTTTTTGTTTTTATTATCCGCATCTATTCGGTCACTCATCGTTATAAAATGCACCCAAAGTGTATTGAAATTTTAATGAAAAATTAGCACAAATATACACGCATTCGATGTCGGTTTGGTGTGCATTGGATTTACGTATTTGGACGACCGAGCATTGATTATCCTGTTGGTTATCATTTAATAATGAGATACGTATGGAAACTCGCACGTAAGCAATTTATTTTATTCCAGCTTTAATTCAATTGTAAAGATGGGCGTGTCAAAAGTGGGTAAGCAACAATTTAATATGCAAACTATGGATAAAATAAAAATCCGGATAAGAATGTCCGGTACAGGCTGCGGCTGTATTTGAATAGCACAATTAACGGGCAATTCATTATTGATTGTAATTAATTATTGGGGAACATTCCTAATAGCATATCGAGATATCCAATGCGAAAACATGAATTCATAAAGTATTAATGGCACAAAGGGAAAATAATTGGAATTTGTGTTGAACGCGCACTGCCTGGTGGTGATAGTTTTAATTCAATTTTAGTACGGTGAATGATTTTGGTTTTTGTTTGGTTCGTGTATCTGCATTATTTTACGATGCAGTTTTTTGATCTGTATCCGTATATATTTGCTTGGGCAGTGAAAAGCTTGCATTAGGATTGCATTAGCTGGGGTGCGAATGTGGGGATGTGTACATCAGTTTTTATATTTTAAGGGAATATCTCTGCCTAAGAGGTAGACCACCTGAAGACATATAGACGTAAAAAATAATGTGTATGAGGGAATTTCAATTAGAACAGACAAAGGTAGTCCAAATGAGGCGAGTGAACATCCCTTTTTTATTTTTCTGTACGGAGATTGCTTCTGTTATTAAGAGTTGGTTAAGAAAGATCGAGAGTTGTGGAGGGTCCACATATCGTTTCATTGAAAATGATATACTTTTTCAGTCGAATAGTTAACATTTTAATTGCAGTATTGGAAAGTTATAATTGGCGCCCAACGTGAGGCAGGACTTCAGCAGAGAAATACACTTTCAAAGTAATGTTAACTTGACCATAGTGTAAATACTAATGCACTACCTATAATTGGTATCCAATGGGGATGAATGCAGCGTATACTCCCCCTTATTTTTAAATGGCGCCCAATGTGTGACAAATAAAATGTGCATCCAACATAGAAAAAGCCAGTAAAATGAGTGTATTTCAAAATGGTCACCTAAGCAAACACAGATTCAATTTATTATTAGTAAGTTATCAATAGGGACATGTGTACAACATGTGGACAACGTGGAAGCAAAATACACTCTTCAGTAAAATTGGTATAGAACTCTGAAATGTTAAGGCAACCATAATTTTAAGTGTTGTTTCCATAAAAGTATTCATCCAACCAGGAGCTGAAATGTGAATTTATTTAAAAGTTGCCACTTGAGGGAAAACACTTTTAATGTAATGTTCACTTGACCATAGTGTAAATACTAATGCACTACCTATAATTGGTGTCCAATGGGGATGAATGCAGCGTATACTCTCCCTTAAGATATACACAAGGTTCCCTAAACGTATACATATTATCCGATGCTTAAATGGCGCCCAATAAATAATTTTCTAATTTTAAAATAAAAGGGGAAATTGCTGCTCATAAGCACATATGCGACCTTTTAAAAGTACACCATTTTTTATGGAGGTCCAATATAATCTCGATATCTTGTAAAAAAATATTTTTTATTGAAAGTTAACTGGCGCCCAATTTTATATCTACTGATGTCAAAGTATCAATTCGCGCCCAGGTAAGGGTATGACCAGTATTTGAAAAAAATTTGAAACTGGGAACAGATTTTTAAAAAGTATTCCATACGCTAATAAAAAAAAGAGATGCTGGACAAATACCCAGTATAGTAAGGGCTTCAATGCGATAAGTCGACAAACATCACTGGGGGCAGCTCTAATAATTTGAAAAGTAGACACATCTGTATAATTACGAGTTCTGCAATAAAAGAAGGTATCCATGCATATTATAATGCGGATGTCAATCTTGTTTTGGAGCTTAAACTTAACGGAAGGTTTTTTCACATTAGATATCACAACTTATTTGAGTGTTTTTAAAGATTAAAAATATCAGATAGCTATGTACAGGGTATATATTTTCCAACTACGGCTGTTAAATATGTCCGTTGATATGTTCAGAAAAAACATGACATTAAACGTTATAATGCTAAACTCTATTCGGACAATTATTCTGTCGTCATTTATAGATAAATTTATATCCAAATCGACATTCTTTAGCACTGCTTTCACTATTCCGAAATTAATATGTCAACCTTGACACAAACTGTCAAAAATGCATGCACAACTTCTCGCCACATGCTCTCAATTCGTAAAAATAACACAAATATTGAGATGTCTGCGGATTGGGCGGGCATGAGTGAGTAGTTTAGCAACATCACGTCATGTCATGCAATCCATTTATCCCCTTCTCTGGGATCGAACATTTCCTCTTCAGCGATATTTCCCAACAATTAAGTTTCATATCCAAAAATAAAATCGGATTAATATTTCATCTGCGAGTTTTTTTCGAATTTTCCTTATGAATATGCGTTTGCACATTTGTTTAAAATATATCAAGCGTTACGCTTTCTCCGATTCTCGTTTGAATGAGCTTTCTGAAGAACTCATTCTTCTTTGGCTGTTTCCAAAGATCTGTGCACATCATTCGTTCCAAAATAAACATGATTCTTGATTTTTTATTTTGATTTTGTTTCCAATGCAGATATTCGTACTCGCTATGTGTGCTGTTGCTGCTGCTGCATGTTTTCGACAAGTTGAAGCATTTATTTATCGAAATGTATTATAGCATATAGTGCGAGATCTCTTCTTCTATGATGCTTCCTTTCAAACAAGGATATCAAGCGAAAAGGGGAAAAAAAAAGAACTGAATCCACTTCTCAATGCAATGCCAAGAGTGAATGAAAGTACCTGACTTCAATGAATAGGATATCAACAAAAAAATAATAATGTTGCATGTATCTGTATATAGTTATATGTATCTATAAATACAATCCGTACAATCGTGTATATTTATCTATGCAGGTGGATACACCTTACAGAAAAATGCATTGTTGTGCTGTGATGATATCCACCCGGGTGGGAGGTCATATGCGCGGCAGACAAGCGGAAGAAAATAAATTGATGTCGATAATATCTAAGGGAGCTTTTCCTGCATGCAAATATGTGAACTGCGTTTACGGTAGCTCAGCTACAGGATGAAAAGATATTGCATGCATGCATATACACAAGATACATTTTTATCTGAATGAATCCGATGCGAATGATGATGATGATGAGGATGACGATGATTCGTGTTCTTCGAAGTGGGACAGATATGTTTGCGTGCAAACTATTTCTGCTTTATTTTTTTTCTTTTAACGAATATTTGTCATCATCAATGCTATTGACACATTTTTTTTGCTACGATTCGCATGTGACTATAGTGATGGGATGACATTTGAACCTAGGTTACTTGCAAATAATATGTTGTTGTATGTGGCGTGAGAACTCTTCAAAGGAAATCGATTCAAGAAGCGAGTTATGTAGAGCAAACTGATATCAGGAATGATGTGTAGAGTGAAATGTTTCCTAAATCCTTGCCATTGAAAAATGCGCCTGCAATCTTGTTTATTTCAATCGGAATTGTAGCGCTCAGCTTGATATGGGGATGATGTTGGCGAATATCGTATGGCCTTCAACTGGGCGCCACTTTGTAGTGAACAGATAAAAACCTACAATCATCGATGTTAATTATGGCGTTGCAAACTAAATAATCTCTGTATTCTTACTTAAATTATTTAAAAATACTGCTCATAACCGACGTAGAACTGTAGAGGAAGAAAGCGGCGCCCAACATCTTAGAACCTTCTCTTCCAAAGCAAAAACAGTTTAAAAAAGTATATCTGCTGTTCAATAAAAACGTCTTTTATGGCTGCATTTTTAAATTCGCCGATTTAGTTGGCCGACCTTTGGGACGGCGACCGAGTGTAGAACCTTCCAGATCTTTATTTGAGGGGTCATAAATAGCCTTATAATAAAGTGCAGGATTTTTAAGATTGCGCCTGAAGTTAGGCAGTTTTTTTTTTTGTTGTTTTGAAATTGTATATGGTTGTGTAGAGAGGGGAATTGTATGGAAATTTATAGATACTAGTATCGCCTGTAGTCGAACATCGATCATTCCTTTTATATGTATTTAAAATGTTATACTAAAAAAAAGTACCACAATTCTTTTCGTTAGTTATGTTTTTGTTTTATTAACGAAAAGAGCGACATCTATATATCGAAAAAATACGAAAATGATATGCTCCATTGGAAACAGAAAACATTTGAATACGTTACTATGGTAATACGTCGACGAATGATTTAAGTTTTATTCTCCTGATTTCATAATAAAAACTTAAAAAGTGTACCGAAACTTTTGATGTTCACGTATTAATATAAGGATTTATTTGATATGAGAACTAAAAGCAAAGAAAATTGTTGATATAAGTCTGTGGAGCTCTGAGGGATAACCAAATACCCCAAAGAGTGAGGAGCTTAATGTGATAAGCTGACAAACGTCACTTTAAATAGTCAATTCCAGACAGTTTGAAGTACTAAAGAGGTTTGGTTAGTTGGTGTAGTGCTAGTTTTTATTAATAGAAAATTTACTAACGAAATTCTATTATATTTCAGATACATAGACTGGACACAGCAATAGCACATGATACATATGACAGCATTTCGCTGTCATGATATTATATGCGATTACTCAGGGAAAAACACAAAAAGGGGATAGAAATTAATTGGCATGAGTTGGTCTGTAAAAATATCTGACACTCATACAAGGTGACTCAATTAACACACTATAGGTAGTCAGAATTTGGAATTGGAATTTGGAAAACTGAAAGAATTTCATCGAGTAAGAAGGCAAGGTATTGAGCAATGGCGGGTCCGTAAAGAAAAGTAGCTCTTTGAGAAAAAAATTCTGAGCTCCAATCGTCGAACTATGTGACGAAATTTGTTTTTGTTTTGTGTGATAAATAAATTTAATTCCGCAGCTCGCTTACCGATTTGGCGATTCGGCAGCTGAATTTGTTTTAGGTCTTTCAATGATGAATTCTCAGGGCATACCCAGTACAAATTCCATATTGAGCCCGAAGAACAACAGGGATTGCTATGTACATTTAGTAAAAAAAAACTACATCGAAAAATAGCTATGAGAGTTCCAAATAAATCGTATTTTTGTACATAAACAATGTGGCATAAATAGCTCCTGTACACAACCATACAAGAATTTTTAAACTGGATCATAGAGATTGTGTCAGCAAGCAGAATCAAACAACAGCGCTGGCAGTAATAGTTTTCTACTAAAATTGCAAAGGTCATAACTTTACCTAGACTCAAAAATGATAACCCCCACAAGAAGATGGTGACAATAAGCTTGGTCCAAGCTTCTATTTTTTTTTTACCTTACCTACGTCCAAACAAACACCACACTGTAGGACCAATTACGGCCTCTCATTCATGGACGAATTAAAGTGACCAAGGTCTTATCGTTTGTCATGTGCATTAAGTAGACCTCCCCCCCCCCCCCCCCCCCACCCACGCTCACTTAAGAACCGTTTATTTCCAGCGAAGCTAGTAATTTTCTCTATAGTAACCTTCTTTTCTAAATACCCGAAGACATTTTAGACAGTAGGCACGACATCGTCATGCATTATAACAGTCTATCTCCCATCGTATGCAACACCAGGCACAAAGTGACCAGAAAATGTTCACACGAAAAACACTAAAGACAAAGCAATTTTCCATCAGATGACACCGTTTCTTTTGTTTTTAGAACAGAGCTCTGCGTCTAAACTTTACCGGCTACTGCGAAGTACAAGTGGTATCTGTCTCTAAACATGCAATATGGCTGTACACTCCACTGAACAATGCGAGCGTGTGCATGGATTAGATGTGAATGTGAATTTGTCAAAGGAATATGTCATTGAAAATTTCAATTTCAATTTTTTTTTTTTTCAACAAATTGAAATTAATTTTGCCTCATGAGAGAGAAAAATCCACTCCGCATGCATGCGGAATGCAAGCAAGAGTGCAGGTGAGTATATGTTGGTGGGACCGCACCAATCAGCACTATAACAGTAGACACCGCAATTAAGTAATTATTCAATTTGACTTTAACGGTGCGGATAAAACGTGCGAATATGCTTTCAATGTTAACATTTCGTTTTGTTGTGTCCATATTTTGAGTTTTCCCTTCTTGCTAAGTGGAACGACTTCTTGTGTGGGGTTTTCGCTTTTGTTTCACTCACCTGTGTGTCTTTTTTTATAATGCAACTTAATTTTATATAATTTTGTTTTCAATGCGACAAGCGGTCTCTCCGGCGACAGCCATTGTTTCCGCAACATACGAGTATGAGGGAAAAAAAACAGAACCTCGTCTAAACAAATTTGAGGATAAATTATGTGAACTCGTTGACTATATACACGCAGACAATGATGACAACTAATGGGAGCTAGGTCTATTCTGGCGTTTGCCCTAGAGACCTAAATACTGGCTGTGCCTTCAGTGTGCAGGCACCAACGCTGTATGTGTATATCTGCACTGCAGGTGGTCGATTTATTCGCATTGTGAGTGGCATACGGTGTGGATTTGCATTTTTCGAGGGAAGCTATCAATTTGGAGGGATTGTCAAAGCAAGTGATTTTTATTTGCGTGTTTTGCATGGCATTAGAGGGATTTTTGTTGTTTTTTTTTCCACAGAGATAGTACGTAGGCTGGGAACGGTGTGTTGAATTCTGTCCAACAACTTGATGTATTTTTACGGTCCCAGGAATAGCTAAGTTAAGTGAGTATTTTTAGTAGCCACGCAGGAACTTGCGTAACTTCATTCCCGGCTTTGGATACCTATTCATAGTTTATCCACTTAATAATTAGAAAGTAAGATGGGTAGTTTGATCTAAATCTAAAAGCTATTTAGTTACCTATTCAGACCCATTCTTGTCAGCAGTCATCTGTGTGAAGTTAAAAATGATAATGGTCATGTGAGACTCAGAATTAAAGAATTCCTAAACCATTCTAGAATTATTTATGCAAGACGATAACAAAACATATTGGTCAAAAACGCCCCCGAAAAGCAGGCGGGGCATTGAACTATATTGCTTATAGTCTTCTCGGAGACCTAAGAAACAATTTAAAATTTGTTTCATCAAATTCTCTGCAGCAGTTTTCACTTTAACCGGTAACAAAGACGAAATCCCAAACAAATTGATCATTTGGATCTGTTCTATTGATTTAGTTACTGAGACGAGGTTGTTAAAGGTCTCCCACCCTAGTTTACACAGTTTTAAAGACGGTGTCACTATGTTTGCAAAGATTGATCACTTGGCGTTGCCGTTTTAACTTCAAAAATAATTTGGTAGTTCTGTTCCCGTACTTTTCTTCCGTTAAATACGCACAAAATCGAATAGTGATCTCTCTCGAAATAGGATATTGAGACACCACATCCCTCCCTACGAAAGAAATCTATATGACTGACCTTCTGCAAATCTTCAAAACACTGCCAACAAATTGAACACAACTCCCCATCGACGCAGCTTTCATTTAGCTCGATCTTCATGCTGAAAAGCTACCTCTGCCGCATACCAAATCAATTGGGACCATCAACTACATTACAATTGGCAGCAACGTCATCATCAATAGAAAGCGCCTGCCATATATGAGCTGCGCTTATGCCCCATAATCGCACATACTATGCGGTCAAGCTGCCGCACGCTTCCATTAGGTATGCCAGGTATTGCCGTGTATTTTTGCCATCCGAAGATCATCACCCCACATGTTGGCTCCATCAAGCGCCAGTTGTTTGTATATCTATGTATCCGATCGTAAACATTTTCAACGATAGGAATTTAATTTTAAAAATAAATAAATAAATCCCCCGGACACACGCATGTACATAGACGCTACCAAGTTGTTGGGTCGGTCGAAACTCGGAGCTGGATTTAAAATTGTTGCTCCCCTAAATGTGGATCACGATCACTTGGTCAGCCAGCTTAAGGCATTTTGTTGCTCCACGCCGGTCGATGCGATCAGACGAGTTTTCAGTTTTCCCTCCAAAGCGTACATTTTTGTTGTGGAGAAAAATTTAGCACAGCTCGTGCGGTTATCGCTTGGAATGTAAACATTTTCGCGGTGAATTTCCTTTTTTCTTTCGGTCTCTCCAGCCTTGTATACATATTCGCAAAGAATGCGTGTATTTTTGCGCGCAATACTCGCGACTGTCTGGAGGATTACGTAAGCGATCGGTTTTACTTTGTCTCTCCGAATGGCGATGGAAATTGTGCGTACACGAGTATATTCGTAGACGGGGGAAAATTTATAGAAAATAAAAAGCGGATGGCTAAGAGTGGCGTGAGATGAGACATGTATCTTAATTGCGGAATCTGTGGGATGGTTTTTAGTGGCGCGAATTGCTATTTATATATTTTTTTTTTGCACAAACTTGTTGCGGATGAGGATTTTTATGGTGCGGAGGCAGTTGTCTTGAAATGCGGTTGTGAGTAGCAAAAGAGCATTTTTTTGTTTTGAATTATGGTTATATGGATGTAGGAGAAAATATGATTTTCTTCTCGTTTGTGTGGCGGAGCTATTTCTGTTTAACACAACTTGGAGATGTTTTGTACTCGTTTTTTTGCATTTTTCACATGGGTTATTCGATTGTGTTCTCCTCGTACTCTTCGTCAGTGGACGGTTTATTCTTTTGAAGTCACTTTGACAGTGAATAAGCTTAAATATTGCCAGCTCAATAGATGCACCTTACCCATAAACCCAACTTCTAGGTTCTGAGTTAAAAGTACTGCCTATTTATTACGGATTCCTAAAAAGTGCCCTCTAGAGTTTGAAGGCTAAAGCAGTTTTCGACCGAGAAGCTATTCAGGTATAAGAGAGTGCATTGCCAGTAGCCTTAGCCCCCCATCCTGCCTACGACTCTGTGCATTCCTAATGATGGGCTTGATGTAATCAAAGGAACTTGTGCAGAACTGTACTCTACAGTTAAGTTGAGCTATTTGCAACTTGGACTAAACAAAGTAGTATATACTTACTTATATTTCTGGGTAGAACTTCTTTGTCAATATTTGTACCAGAAGGCTTTTACTCAAACGATTTTTGTATGCTACTAACAGAACTACACCTTACAGAATAAACTTACTATTTCTCTTTTAGCTTAAAAAGTCATGGAATCGTTTTAAAAGCCGAGGCTTTCGGTATTTATCAAGCTGAGAGCTAGGTGGCTTTGAAACGTATATCGCGTATTTTCTGAAATTTACTTGTCATCACATTTCACACAGGAAGCTTGGAAAAGTAAAAGGCATTGAAAGATTGTCACTGCACCACAGCCTTAAAGCCTCCCTAGCTACCTCAAAGGCTTACCTCATCGCTAGCTTTCAGTTGTCAATATATTGTGTAGGGATGATGATTTACATAGATCACAAGTTGAATTTTCAGTATGGAGCCTAAACTCGATGGTAAAAAGCAACAACCAAATGAAAAAATCATTTTCCAAAGATGGAATACTACGCTAAGACTGCAGGATTTGAGAACGAAGTAAGCTTGTACAGGTTCTAATAATTTGCTGTGACTTGGACAACCGACAACGACATACGTCCTCTTTTGGCAAAGCCTTAAATCGAATATCTTCTGAAAATCCAATTCCGATGAAAAATAAATTAAATGCTGCTCCATTAAGCCCTCGACTACAAACAGATTGGATGAGAAGTTTTAAAGTTATGTGTGATGAAAATCGACATACCAACAGATAAACTCAAAATTTGGTTGTAAGATTTTAAAATGAGTCGATTAAAATGAGTCTTATCCACGGTCTAAGAGAATGAGCAAACAAAAATTGCTAAAACCGACGTTCGCTAAAGCGCGTTTCTATTATGATAGATAAAAGGGGCTTGAAAATAATTCAAATGAAATACCTATCTTAGGATAATGAACTCTTAACTTACCTTGGCATGTTTGCCTAAATGTGTACGAAACCACTCTGTCAAAAATAATTGCTACAAAAATGCACAACCCCTTAAAGTGAGCCTTAAATTAACACACTCTCCACCCCCCCACCCCACCGTGGAGACGGGCCAACATCTGCTGGGATACAATCAATTTGTTACACCACCACGCGGTAGTACAACATTCCATCACACTCAGCACGCCATACACATTCAGATAGACGACCATCATCTAGGTTTTAGGTACATCTACTCCCTTCGCAAGAATATAAAAGTGCGAAATTTTTATAAATGAACCTCTAAATAAAATTAATAGCCAACATAATAGACAGGCAATTTATTCTCTCTCATAGGTATACAACAATCCATTTACGTGTTACATCCGCAGAATGTTGTCGATTTATTTCTTATCGATCCGTGTCTGGATGTAGTTTTTTTTTTATCTGCTTCTGCTTTCAACAACACTTCACCTAGTGTATTGTAAACATGCATTGACACGGACAGGTATCGGGTAGCGAATTTAAGCGATACGTTCGTGCCGCCTCCCTTGAAATAAATTTCATCATTAAGTCAACTCTAAGTTGGCGTAACCCCCACGCCTCATGCCACCTGGCCCAACAACCCTTAGTCGCGGCCTTCTCTGTATATACGGCTCGTACACACTCTTTTTCGGTTCTCAAAGAAAGATTAAATAAATTTGCATTGCAAATTAAAGCAAATTAGGTATACTAACTCAAGACACGGATGTCTTGCGGCGCGTGTGGGAGAGAGTTTCCTAATACAAACCCAGCGTTCGTGTGCGTGTGTGTCTAAGGCATCGAAATTAACTTTCATTAGAAATTCAGGAGATACACAGTGAGTGCACGAGTATATGTATCGCGAAACCTCCTCGTCTTCTTATATTGATGAGATCTGCACAGCAGCATGAGATGGAACAACTTTTATTTGTTGTGTTGTTCTTTGGATTGCGTTGCGACTCCCCTCCGCCATCAAGCATCGAGTGATTCATTAGGATATCATATCTCGTAAAACAAGCCAGCGCGCCGGGGTGGTCGAGGGGGAGAGGAAGTAATTCAAGTATACTTGCAAAAGCCAAGCAAACAAAACGATAATGACGATCTGATCCTAAAAATTCACCACCGGTCCAGCATCCGCCCCATGTACGCAACCGTACACACAACCCCTTTCGGTGTTAGACAAGCAGTTCAAATTTCGATTTTACAAGAGTTTTATAGTGTACCCATATACCCGAACCGGCAGCCATCACCGCTGCTATAAAATCATCTGCCACGAGGACCTTTTCTCGAAACCAGAGGATATACACATACCGGGTATATTTTTTAAAAGAACAAGCAACCCTCAAAATATATATATATATTTTTTTTTTTTTTGGGGGGATGGGGGTTAAATTATCCGAGAACACGATTCGAATAAATAAACTTTCACGAGCGGACTGGCGGCGGCGGGCAACGGGTATGCGATGCGGATGCACATCCCTTTTGAAAATGAAAAAAAGGACTCTCCAACACAAAGAGTCAGCAACAGACTGGGTATGGGTTGCGTGTGCGGTGTATGATTGCAGGGTTGAGTGTTGTAAACTAAATAGGTGTTACGGTTTCCAATTTCTTTATATCAAAGGTGGACTTTATGTTGAGAATTATCGTTTCATATGGCCGTATATTAAAAAGGATCAAGCGAGGGCGACTGGAGAAACTTATTCTCTATGCAAAGGTGGCTGGGTTTGAAAAGACCCTTATTATGGTTTTTTTTTTTTTTATTTATTGTATTTGGAAACATTTCTTCGATAAAACAAAAAGGGATCCTTGGAAAATTTGATTTTTCTTTGTTTCTCTTTGGCGAATAAATAGACAACAATAAAATAGAATAAATATCAGTCTTGGCTGTTTACGGCGTGAGGGGTTTGATAACACTTGCGCTGGTGTGTTATCCCCTTCAGGCGAGCAGGTTGGGCGAGCATAAATTTTAACATCATTTCGAAATCTGCTCTAAATTTTGAACAAAGACCCAGCAGCAGCAGATTGGGGATAGAATAATAAATTCTGGTATATTATGTAATTTCGAAAAATCGACAAGATCAAGGATGTTCGGGGATGGGGTCGATGGTGCGGTTGCTGTGTATAAGTGGTTGCATTGAATTTTGAGTAGCAATTTGGTGTTGGCAAATTACTTGAAACAAATTTTTAACGCTGAGAGATATGTTAACACAAAAGAGAACGTGGGTCGTTAGGAAAGGTGTGTTTATGCATGTTAACAAGGACTTATGGTTTGATGGGAAAAGCGGAGCGAGGGAGGATCTCCATTGCATGTTTAGGTGTTGCGCGTTACAGAGGGTGTTTAGTACATGGACCTTGAAAGCGATTGAAATTTTAGAGTTTCCACATTAAGCTCCTTTTGACCAACATAGGGTTGATGGCAGCTTTTAGTTACTTGGAGTGATAATGTATGCAAAAACAAGGACTCCCAACCTGTTTTCTTGTTTCCACAGTGTTTGTCTGGATACACTGTAGTACATATTACTATGGGATATGTACTTCTTAGTACACATTTTGCAGCTGACCGACATCGGAAACAAGAAGTAACTTTTGTGTCTTTTTCGAAACCTACAAATAGTTGTACAGCCAAAAAATGTCAGGTGAACGCGGGCCTTATATTGACCGACTGTTTTTTGGCTAGGTGCTACATAGTTTTTCTTTTTTTTGCCAGGCCTTCCAAAAGGTGTATCCATGCGTTCGAACCTCAGTCTCGCTCTTTGAAGTTGGAACTCCAAAGATAGCCTCTACGTTGGTGACTGCTGGTTGACTAGTTAGCCTAGTATATTTTGAGCTAACTGTCTGGACGCACTAACGTGTTTTTCTTGACTTATTCACAAATACAAACCTCTAAAGAATTGACAACGATTTGCTGTCAGGTGAAACTTTAAAGGTTACAGGCTGGCCTTATATATCAAAGTGGGTTACTGACCCCGATAACTCAGACCCTCGTTGAAAGTTGTGCGTCGCAGTAACATCTCCAACCCGGAAAGAACAATTAGTTTTTAAGAAACCTTTTTAAAGCCTTGGAAAATTACGGACTTACTGTTATTGACCATGGAAAACTAGACGAAACCAATTACTTTTAAATCTGTTCTTGGATCGTCCGCATTCTGAACGGGTTCTGTAGGTAACCAAATAGTTAGCAGAGGCTCTAGATGGCTACAAAGCACGCATAACCACTATTATCCAAAAAGTGCAATGGGTCGACCATAAAAGCTATTTGGCGGCTGCAATAAAAAACAGATAATCGGATGAATGGATTTATAATTCACGATAGATAAATGCTCTATGGTCAGTTGTTTCTGTGCTAGACTACTGAGCGGGGAGTCTCAGTTAGATACCCGGAAAAACAAAAAGGCCTTCTTTTTCCCTGTTCTCTTTCGAACATCTGACAAACACCTGATGGTAAAACAGTCATGAAAGCGCTTCTCTATTATCTATTCGGGACGTACTTTATGTTCTTGTTTTAAGAAACTTCTACTTCCAGTTTTGAAAATATTTTCTTCAGTCTATAAGAGTTGGAATGGGGGTTTAATTAGCCTTAGCCTTACTTGCGTTTCTACTCCCGTAGAAGAAAATGACGACACTGCCAAAAATATTTTCTACAAGCACTCCATCAGACACACGCGCAACGTCCTAAATGCGACATTAAAATTGTACAAGGCGACTTGAACGCCAACCTATACGAAAGGGTAGCACTTTTCGTAGGAGATGAACTGCTTTCGCTGCAAAAGCCGAAATTCATTTTGTCTTGAAATGTATAAAAAGTTATAGGATTGGCGATCTGGGAGCGTGCTTTTAAGGCAACTGAACGACACAATCAAGCAGAGTCTGGGGGTATTCCTAGCAAGAATGCGGACATCACGTGAAATACACAAACTTGCGAAATGTAAGCTCAAAGCTAATGCGAGTATTGCCCCGCTTTCTATGAAGGACACACAAGATGACCCTTGAAACTCAAAGTGCACGAACACGTATACATTTCCCTCATATATCATGAATTCCATAAGCACATAATTCCCACTCACGTTCGCATCTAAGTTGAATACGAGCAAATAATTATGCGCATTATCGCTAAGGGGGGAGTAGCACAGCATCGCCAAGATACACATTACGCCCAGATTGAAGTCAGTAAAACTTTCCTTTGAGAAACGCTTCAAATAGTGTCGTCTTCAGTGTCCGCACTGTTCCATATTATTATTGTGTCACTGGGATAAATGGACATTACGTGTACGTATGTCATGTGTACATAAAACTTCTGACATCATCTTCATCATTCAACTACTGGTCCCGGATTTAGATTCAGTCTCCGCTGCAGCATCAGCATCATCATCTGCTACACAATTTTTAGTAGTCCAGTGTTAGTAGGAGTAGTCCTACTGCTGATTAGTGTGTGTAATTCAGTTTTGTGCTGCGTTAGCGCAAATAAAAGCTACGCGCACCAGCTACACATACATCATATTACACACACAGAAAAAAAAAGAAGAAAAACAGAGAGATGACTTGGTTTTTATAGCCACTATTGCTGAGATGTTCTCTTCAATTTCTTTTTGCACAATCACATAGATGCGCGACTCGGTCTCTAACAGGAAGTAGTAAATGTATTTTATGACATCAGGCTTTGAATATGTGCATTCGGGTACCCCCAAAAGGCAACGGGATCTACAGAACCAGATGATAGCGACAAAAGTTAATTGAGATCCCCGCGCACATATATATGAGCACATAGTTATTGGACAAAATCGCGCGCTTATTTTGTGTGACTGTTAATTGAGAACGAGAGCAAGTTAGTTTCTGCGTACAAGTGTAGATCCAGTGTTTAATTGTTAACTATTTATTGTGTGACATTAAGTGGATTCGGCTACTCTACATGGTTGGTTGACGACGATTTGAGCAGTCATTAACATGGATTTCCATTCCATCAGGACGACGTGCTGGTAGTTGGAATTGGGTGTCATAAAAACGTCCATAAAAATGGGGAACATTAAATGCGGTAAAATTGGAGTTTATCTTGACTTTTATGCGAACAGGATTTTTATGGTGTCTTTCAAATGCAATTATTATTCTCGCAACAGAAAAAAATTAAACGAGGAGAGATTGTCTCTTCACTTGGATATGATAATGGCGCATGTGGTTTATACGGGGGTGGTGATTTGACTTCGACTTGGTGAGGTTTATTCTGATTTCGGTGTCATCCCAGGAGGATTTATGCTTTTTTATAACGTCGACACTATTTTCGGTTGCGTGTAATCTTTATTATATTATATAAAAGGAAAAACGAGAAAAAAGAAGAAGATATTAATGTTATCAACTTTTGTCGGTTTGATTGCAGTGACTGATAAGTCAATGCTGATGCTTTGTACGTCTATTTAACCTGTTTTTTGTGTAGAGGGGAAATGGTTGGGTATCGGCAGTTTGCCTTTCTATATAGGTTACGTGTTAAAATGATGTGATGAAGCAGACTCGCCTTCTTTGGCATAATTGAATGGCAATAAGTGGCCCGGTTATGTGTTACCTTTTGAAAACTGAAACAGATTGCCTTTTACCATAACCTTGAGGAATAGTCTCATCTGAACATGTATTTTATAGTTTTTCGCGCACATTTCCAACCTATTCTGTGAGAGACAACAAAATGAACAAATGTCCACTTAACCATTTGCATAGATCAGAGTTGCTATCGAATTACCCGCCACTTTGTACTGAAATATGCGCCGATGCCGTCTGTTTTTATAAAAAAAACTTTACATCAGTCTAATTTATTGTTTATTCCTTACTCACTTCAAGCTTTGATGAAGCAATCAATTTTTTGTGAGAGCGAATACTGCATCAAAAAATTTCATACCTATGTCAAATGGTTCAGAAAAGCCTTCTTTCAGAAAGCCCTAAATTTGTAAACTTCTGAATCAGGGCTGTCATTTTAGCGCTTTCGGCGCTAGATCTGGCGCTTTTTTGGGCTTTTTTAGTATGTTTAGCGCGCTTTAAAAAATTTTAGCACTTAGCGGAATTTCTAGCGCTTTTTATTTGCAAATCCACTCTATTATTTCTATAGTAAATATCTGTTTTGCGGTTCTCACACTCAATCAATCTTAACAAATGAAGTGTCAAAAAAAAAAAAATAGAATTAGTTTAAGCACTTTTACTTTTTGAATATATTAAAAATTAAAAAAAGTTTAATTTTACTACTATGACATTTAACATTAAATAAATACCTACTTGATGGCTTCTAAAAATAATTAACAAAAAAAAAATGAATATGTTGTGGTTTTACTCTCCTTATAAGAATTTCAGATCTAGCGCTAAATTTAGCTCTTAGTTTTCCATGAAAAAAAAAAATCTAGCGCGTTTTAGCGCTTTTTGTTTAGTTTTTTAACTCCGAGTGGTTAAAGTGACCTGGCAGCACTGTTCTGAATGATCAATTGTGATGAAATAAATGCCAAATGCTGCTCTATATTAAGCCCTCTGTTTGTCGGAAAACTTCCCATGGAATGGTTGTACAATTCTAACGCGATGCGCCTCCAAATACGCATACAAAGCGACAACCTTTGAAATTTAATTATAATGTCCGAAACCACCCAACAGATTGAGTTCAAATTTAAGTCAATCATTGTTATTGTCCTAAGACTGTTCCTTTGACGTTTGGCCAAAATAGGACAAAGGACCTCCCATAAAAACAAATATTCAAAACACCTTATCTCAACTTCAATGACGTAAAATATGAAAATTGATGTTCATTGCCGCAACAAAACGATTTGAAAGATGTGGGCGAGATTGACTAAAGAGGAGTGGCACCTGCCAAACAAAAAACTTATTTCAAACAGTATATCTCGACATTTGGGCTAGATTTAGCCACGGAATTTCGAAAATTGGGACATATATTGCCTGTTGGAAATATTAAATATTGCTTTGGCCGGGATTGGAAAAAGGTCTTGGCACATCAGGTACAAACAAAAATCACCATTTCCCAACACTACCCTATGTTGCAAAATTTGGAACATTGGTGTTCACCGTTCAAGCTTTGTCTTTGCGAAATGTCGACGGGACTTAATACGATAGGTTAGTCACGTCTTTGGAACGGGTGTAGTCGGGCGGATACAGCTGAAAAGAATTACTGCCGATGGTCAATTTAGCGACAAATAGTACTTCGAAATACTTAAAAGATTCCTTTACCTACAAGAAGAGCGGCTTCTTTAAAATACCATTGCTGGGAAAAAAATTTGGGCTATAGGCTTTTTAATCGTTACTTTTAAACCGATTTTTACGTATGGTGAATTTCCGCGGTTGAATTCCCGCATGTGAAATTTTCTCAGAAACGATTAAAATTAACAAAACACAGAGCTGCCAATGCACAGCGATACACAAGTACAAGATGTTACGATTTATAACCCACGATATGTTGTTAAAAAGTCAGTTGAACGCTTACAGAAAAATGTAGCATATACTTAATGTTGGTAAGTGTCCAAAAAAGTTCTCCAAGAGTCATGCAAGTTGGACACGAACTACAAATCAACGAACGAATTGTCATGTTTCGACTGTTTAAGATGATTGTCTCCATCTCGCAGTTATTGCACATAGACCCCTACTTCTAAATGTATTTGAAACCTGATAAGATATACCCTGTCTGTCAGTCAGCTTAGCATCCTTATTTAAATATATTTCCTGTTATCTTAAGCAACAAAAAAAAAAATCATTAGCGACATCATAAAATATACATATGCTTATGAATATTTGTACACTTCTGGATTTAAGGGGGATAAGTACAATATTCAAGCCTCCATTCCACGCACTCATACCCATGGAAGTCATATAATACCACATCAAAATAGGTAACGCTTCTGTGTGGCAAATTCATGCTCCACTTATATCTGAACTTCATTATCCAAAGGAGTATCCATATCACAGGATCACACAGCGTGTGCGTAAGATAACAGCCCTACACCCTGATCTGGCATGACATTTCCAGAACCCAGACTATCTAGGACATGGTGTTTATTAACTGCAATACCAAATACACCGAATAAGGATATACCGGTGCCGAGCGAGAGAGAGAGAGAGTAACGAACATATAATATTAAATTTCCAAATTAAATTCAATACACATAATAAGTTGGAACAGATTGATGTTGGAGTACGTTTGTTGTTCGTTGCTTTAGGGGAGGACAAACAATATTCTTGAATGTGTGTGAATACACAACTGTGTGTGCTTATCTGGGCAAATTTGTTTGCTTAATTTATTCGTTTGTAATAATGCTAAGCAATCACACAATTGAATTATGAATCAATCTCTAGGGGAATGGAAGAACAAATGTTGGTATTATTACAAGAACATTGTAAAACTGTATTCATTGTGAGAATGAGGAGTCACATGAACAACATCAACATACCTTCTGAGGACAAGGATATAAGGGCATTCTAATTTTTGGTATATTCACTGAATTGCTATCAGACATTTGATGCTTGTTTTCTAATAAAATGTTGTTGGAAAGTAGTTTTAAAAAGTCCTCAGTGGGCACAGTGGTTCAGTGGCTAGTGTGCTTGACTACTGACCGAGGGGTTTCTGGTTCGATCCACGAAGAAACAAAAGCTGCTTTTAAGGGAAAAATCTTCGGTTTTTAGGAGTCGACAATTATCATAAAGACCCCTTGGAATATTGGGATCTTGGAGGTATTATTTGTCACAAATAACATGTCCACAGCTGGTCTTATTGGAATTTCCCCATCTATGATTCCGCACAGCGATATGATACTGAGATATATCCACAGCTTTAAGGGAAAATGAACATACCGAGCTCTGGTATATTATTTTTTTGTCGTACCAATTACGATGTTCCTTCAAATTCGATTTTTTATGAAATAAGGACTACCTATAAGGTGGACTTTTGTAGGTTAATTCGATCATGCAGTAAGTTCATGTACGACTTTTGCGGTAAAGCTTCGGCCCGATGGGTTTTCCTCCCTAAAATAAATACTACACACATTGACCATTTTATTTATACATAACAAAAAGTGTTGCCATTAGTTACTTTTTGAGCGCTTTAAATAAAATGGACTACAGATAAATATTTAAACCAACTTTTGTACACAATTCAGCAAGAAGGTTCATGTTACTTACTACAGAGGGCGATCCAGGTATGTGTCTTCGATCTTACCTCTAAGTAGGATTGCCATTGAATCTTTCTTGAAAATGTTCCAAAATATCGATTGAAAACTCAAAAACTTGCGCCGTCCAGCATTTTACAAGCCCGAGAGATGGAGCAACTTAAAATTGGTCACCCTGTAGAACGTGCGCAAAGTTTGAAGTCGGTCCAAAAATGTTACAGTTTGAAACATATTGGCTCCGGTTTATCTTTTACTGTCATAAACCATGGAGAGAGAGAGAGACAATGCTATCATCCATCTGCTCATTGCCAGGCTTGCAAAAAATTGGCAACAGTGGAAATACATTTTCTCTTTGCAATCCATCGACTTTGTTAAATGCACTTTGAATTTTTATAGTAGGTACCTCAAACTCTTATTTTGAACAATGGCAGACACACCACTTTTAGTCGCTAGCTACAGTATCCACATTTTAATTGCCACTTGAACCCTAAACCATGCGAATTCCCACAACCATGTCCTCCCAATTAAGATTTATTCATTGAAATTTTCCCCAGAACAATGCAAAAGAATTTAATATTCCGCCATCCAAATCTAATCCTATTGTCAACAGCCCTTCACCTCTAAATTTGTCACTCTCGAAATGCTTGCTACAAAAACTGCAAAGTGGATTTCAAAGGTAATTAAAAACCCAATGGAGTAACAAAGGAAGTCCTTTTTTTTGTGGCAATCCATTTTTGTATACCCTGTCATCATATTGACAGTAATCTGTCACACATTATCTCCTTAGTGTTCCATTTCGATAGAGAAAATATGAATGTTTGTTATTGCCATGGGCCTTCCTCTTTTTTTGCAGTTACTCGTATTCTATGGAAATACTAAAAAAAAAACCGGATCCTTCCGAACTACAGCAGTGTGTTACATTACATTGACGGGAATCCTCAGTTGAAGAGCAACAATAAAAAACTGTATCTAATGTAAATATTTTACCCTGTAAACACAATTACCGAGAGAAAAAGTTGGTGCAGAATTTAATCCCGATAAAAGGACATTACGAAGATTTAGAAAAAACTAACTGTGATGTAACAATGTAGCAGTCAACATGAATAGAATAAAATGTGAATGTTATAAAATTGTCTTGTTTTCAATCGGGGAGGAGAGGTACATAGGTCCACTCTTAAGACAGACATCAGCAATAATATTGTAAACACTTTATTGTATTGTTGTAGACGAAGGTTTTTCTATCGCAAATAAACAGCTGAAGTGGATTGAAGTTTTCCTTCAGACGGCGAGTTTGCAGCTGCAGTCAGTAAGCCGGGGAAAATGATATTTAAATGACTCCTTGAGACTCCTCGGATCTCTTTCTGACTATTTGCTACACTTTTCCAGCGACTAATTAAAATCAATCTGGATACAATGGATTGAGGCTAGCCGCTGGGAAACCATTTGCCAAATGCACTTCACCCTCTAAAAAAACACGACATTAGACAGTCGAGTTTTCTTAGATGTCCCTATCTGTTTTTACAACTTCCATGTAACGAATGATTTTTAACGAGTTTTTAATTTTTTTTTAATGTCCCCCGACAAGAGTGCGCCTTGATGGCAAGCATATCTGTTGGAAGTAGGATTACATCTTTTAGATTACCGCACCAATAGAATGCATTCATGCAGAGTACATTTGGCAGATGCATTTTCGATTAAGCAATTTTTAATACGCACCATGTTATAGGAGGTCCTTGTAAATTATTTACAATTTTATTACGAAAATCAACATGTGTTGCTATAGCTTATTAATAATGCAAACACAAATATTTAACGTATATGTTGTATATTGCCGGGCCCTTATATCTCCGAAGTGTGCTCCCTCCGTTTATGCGCGTTGCAATAGCCTTGGGTTGATGACTACGCACATATCCTTTGGGCATTATACGAGTATATTCAATGTATGGGAAGATGAAAAGAGAGCTTTGCAGCCATGACAACAAATATTTATTTTAAGTTTTTTTTTGTTGTTTATTCTCTTTTATGTAATTTCTTGTGGTATTATTTTACAAAATGGAAGCTGAAGGGATATAAAAAAGATAATTGCTGCTGAGGTTAATGTGACAAAATATATATGCAATATGCCCATTGGCAGCAGGGAGATGTATTTTGTTTAATTTGAACCGGCCGTTGGGATGTTTAAAAATAAACATTGCAAAGAGGGATTTATCACTCGGGATTAAGTTCGTCAGGGCCGGCCGGCGGTTGGGTTTATGAACGAGAGCAATTTTCCATAGGCCCGAACCTTCGTATGAAATCGACTTAATAAATTGTAATTAAAAAACTTGTGGAGGCTCAGAGAGGAGGTGTAATGGTAAAAGTTGGGAAGAACCATGAAACGAAGTGCAAACATCTGAATTATTGTTGAATCTGGTGGAATTTTCGCATATTTATTACAGCTTGAAGCAGGAATAAGCAGAGTCGAGAGTTTGTCAAAAAATTGTGCCAACATATGCATTGTGCTTGTCATTCTGCTTTCTTCGACCAAATTTAGTTTGTGTATCAGGCCAACTGTAAAAATTATTGGAATTTCTTGTTGTAAAATTGACAGATCATTGTCAATTTTCGTTGTTAAATTTAAAACTTGTAGAATTCACAACATATGCATTCAGATCTACAGCCATTTTCAGTTGAAACTACATTGAGCTGTGCTTGTAAAAATTACGTCTGAATTTACCGTAACCCACTTGCCCAACCAGAACATAATCGTGGAATATGAAATTGTGTTTTAAAATTTTTGTTATAGTTGTGGTGGATTTAAATAAAATACTGCATTAATTTTATTATATTATTCTACAAATTTATAATTTTACAATTGATGACAATGTATTACAAAACATAAAATTATTTATGTATTCTTCAATAGTAATTGAATAAAAACAATTTAAAATTTGATTTGTTTTTTTTTAGCAATTTATTTAAATTTATTTACAAAAAGGTTGCGTAAAAAAGTTATTAAAATTAAAACAAAGCTTATTAGTTTCTACCAATCTAGTTGTGGATTCTACGATATAAATTTTGGACGCAAAGTTTTGTGAATAATACAACCAAAATTTCCAAATTATACCTACACATAAATATTGCGTATTAAACGAATTTTGCTGTACATTAAATGCTGTTATATTCACAATTTCAGTGGTTGAAAAATCTATAACAAATTCTCTAATTTCGTTATTTGGTTTTGGGATGTGCAAGCATGTCTCTATAAAATTGACAAATTATTACAGTCGAATTAACAGCGGTTGTCAACATTTCTACAGCAATGCAAGAAACTGTTTGAAAGATTTTTTTTTGTTCCCCGTCGCCCATACCACAATATAATATTTTTTTGTTTGTCCAGTTACGGTTGCACTCCGAACTCCAAAATAATTAAAAAGATAGGATATGTCTTATTATAGTGGGTATTCTTATTCTTCCAGTCACCTACCAACAAAAAGATGCTGTTTTCTCGCTGCCGCATTATCCCGATCCCCGATGCGCAACAAATGGAAGAAATGCGTCCAATTTAATGTGGGTAACATACATATTTTAGCTGAAAAATGTTTTACGGACATCCATTTATTTGAAATCTCCTCGCCACACGATTATGCCTCATTAAATGCAATAAAAGGTGATATATAAACATAAACAATAAACATTCTTACCCGCCGCTTGTGCCATTAAAATGTAACTTCTTCCACAACAACAACAAAAACATTTTAAATTTATTGTTAAGCGAAAAATAATGCGTACAAAATTATTGTACGATTGCCTCAAGACACAAGTACTTCGTGTAACCATTCAGTAAATCCCAGAGTTAACTTACCTGAAATAAAAAATAAAAAAAAAACATTCAAATTGTATAAATAAAGTCCAGTTAAAATACAGTTAGTGAATATAATAATAATAGGGCCGGGCACGTTTCAAATGTTCATGAAGAACGCATTAAAAATAATAAATTATCTACAAATTACTTCTGGCCCGGCATCGGGAGAGAAAGAGAAAGAGAGAACAAGTATATGGAAGAGGCGCACCCACAGGACATACAATTATAGGCGGCTTTATTACACCAACTGGTCGCTGTAGAGGGAATTAAATTTCATAATTTGCACATTTATGTGGGATGCGGATACGGATGGAGCGGCGGTATAGAGCGCACAAGGCGGTTTGTTTCATTCATTCACGTACTAGAATAGTGTGTGGTTGGTGATAATATTACCTAAATGTGCTGCTTTGGGTCGTGGTTTTTAGCTGTAAATTATTATAGCATGACAATGACTGCCTAAGGAGGTCACACCGAATGAATGTGCAGATTAAATATTTTCTGGGTATCGGCACACTGTACAATTGGATTTAGAGAAAAAATAACCTGAAGTTCTCGAAGAGTATACGCCATTTGTGGGGTTTTCGGAAAGTCCTGGCAATTTTGCTAATCCCCGCCTAATGGTTGGGATAATGTAGAACGTATAAGCATTTGTTGATGTTTGTATTCACCATTAAAATATTTATGTTGGGGGATTAACAAAAATTCCGTTTCATGGAAGAAATTTCACACACGCGAAACCCCGCGTTTAATTTTACGATCACAGGCGGTTTTCAGTCGTTTCAGAGTACACGCTATGACTCGAACCAGTACTTGTTATAATGCCAGAAATATCCATGTTGAGCTTCACTGAAGAAGCTCTCGACTACCAAGTTCGTTCAACGTGTTGCTCAACGTCCGATGCTTTGTCTAGTGTGCGAAGACATTAAGTCGCGCATCAACTTGTTGTGGAACTACACCGAAAACTCAGTTGGCCAACATATTTTAGTTTGTTGCATGAAGAACATAAGTTGATGAACTGTGAGGGTGAGAGGCCGTTCAGTAATTTAAGGAGTGTACGAGGTTCTTTAGTTGACCAACATTAGGTGTACAGGTTGCTGTCGTAACCTGAGTTTATGCACTATTTTTCAAATTGGATGCTGTTAGTTTAGAAACGAAGTTGAAGTAAGAACTTTCGGTTTTTATTCTGAACTAGTTTTGGAATACATCGAGGTCCTTGTAGTTACGACACTATTTTTCAACGGCGCTGGACTTAATATATCCAGGGTAAATTAGAGTGCTGCCAATATCCCGAAGTAGGCTGCTACCGTGACATGCTAGAACTATCAAACTTAAGTCACTCAGAAGTTTCCCTAAGGGCACATAAGGGTTCAAAACCGGTACTCACATTGAACTACATTTTTTGCGAAAAAAATTGCATCAAAGTATGTTCACGAAGTCTGATGCAAGCACAAGCAGCGTATTTTCACCGAGTTCGGATCAAACTGCATTTCAGATCATCCCCACCTCGAAAGAGGTTCCAAACAAGGTGTCCTACCAACTTAGCACTTTAAGGACCGCAAACCATACATTCCGCTGTCTAACTTGTACAGAAACTTTGTTATTAAAAAATGTAAATCTAGTGAAAAGCCACGCATTAATTACTTTCGACTTCATTTAAAGCCATCCTAGCACCCACAGACCTTTTGTATCCATTCAAGCGCCTTAATTTGGACTTCCTTCCTACACGCACCCAGCCGGCAGTCACATCAGTGAAAAGTTGCAAAGCAAAACTCATTACTTACAAAATGATTGGAAGAGACCGAGAGAGTGTGAGATAGAGAGAGAGCTCGACAGACGGGTATAAATTATAGAATTTTCGGGTATGCCAAATAGATTACAGCTACACATTAGGGCTGCCTTTTCAAGTGTCATCAGCACATCAACACATGTGGCGTAGTAGTGGCTGCCTACTGCAAACCACAAAATCCATCAACCACACACACATCCACACATTGTGAGGACAAGCGAAAAGCAATCACTCATTCATTCTTCACTCAAGTACTAGCTATGCTTTGTGCCATGTCTCATTCATTTTCCCATGTTGACAGTTGGGGGGAGCGACCGACGCTCCTTCGTTTTCTAAAAATTAGAATGTTCCACAGCTCCGCCATAACTACCCGCAAAACATGGCACATCTGATTCTGAATACGACAACAAGACCGACCCCCGAGGACGGATCCTGCTTGCTGCCGCCAAAAATAGCAAAGCTTTTCTCTTTTCTGACTGACGTGCGACCAACAACATGCGCCATCAAACAATACCCCACAAGAAGAAGAAGCGGGCAACAATCACAAAGAAAAAACCGACAAAATATGAGCACACAGGGTGAGGGAATAAAATAACTTGACATCAATTTAATAACTTTGCCGCAGGGCGGATGGAAAGGATCTAAATCGAGGGGCAGTCAAAAGAGCTGCAAACGGTTGAGAAAAAAAAAACTGACAACGGCAATGCAATCAAAATTGTTATGATGTGGGTGTACTCCTTGACACATGGTAATTGCGGTTTCAAAGAGAAACGCAAAAATGTCCCAAAATGTCCTTAAAACGCCGGCTTACCGATGCATGGCATAGAGTTCGCCTTCGTTAAGCGCCAATTGACATCGATGTTGTGCTACCTACCATTCAATTGGCCCAGAGATGCAGATGCTGTTCGTCAATAAAGCTAGGGTCTCTATACGCAACACTGGATGTGTCCTCATGTCCATTAAAGGATTATACTATTGTAGTGCGAGATTAAATGGGCATCGGGAAATGTCTCCATTGTCGGCTAATGTCGGTCTCATTATCATTAGGCCATATGTGATGTTTGGGCTAAATGCGAATGTGCTTATGTGACATCAGGCATGGAAATCAATGTCCGCATATGCGGATAAATGGGTCAACTGTATATGGAATATCTGGGGGAAATAATTCTGAAGTGTTATGGGCGTTTGACCTTCAGTGCAATGTGCAAAGGATTATGGCGAATTTTCCTTTTGATTTTATTTTTCTGTCGGTTATTGCTTTCCTTTCATATCGTTTGCGCGGTAATGGCGACATCATTGTGACTCAGTAAAATTGAATGCTACGCATTATAGCCAGTATGTGACGTATACTGGATTTTATTTTTATTATTACTTCCAATTGTGTCTAGCTGACTCATTTTGTATAGGTTGGAATGAAAGCGTCCCGTCAAATATCGAACAGGTGCTGATAGAGACATAGGTTAACGACTTTGCATAGAATAGGTTCAGAGTGTTCTTGTGAAAAAAGAGCTTTTTCTTATACAAAGGACTCTCTTCGAAATTAAAGAGCTTTTCCTATTACCAAAGCGCTTTACAAAAAAGCTTTTGCGATAGGCAGTTTTTAAGAGCATTTTCTCGTAAAGCAACGGACCTTGTAGCGACGTTGAGAAGTTACCAAAAGGCTGAAAATAAAACTTCTTTGATGGCTGAAAAGCGTGGGATTACAGACCTCAAAGCCTGGTGCTTTTTACATTTTTTAGTCCAACTCTTGGAGACAAAATGTGGCACAAGAAGATCCTCATTAACGCGTCCAATTGAAAAGCGATGTCAACAAACTCGGCGTGGGTTCCAGGGGTAGCCTATAAGTGGAGGGTCTTAAGGCCGTGGTCAACTTCGGACCGTAAAAAAGAAAGTGAAGTGAAGGCTCCGCGGCCAGCCCTTATAACTGTCACAGTCATGTAGACACACATTTGGAAGCCATCAGAAATGAGTTTTTAGGTTTATACCTTTTGGCCAAAAGGATCAAACGAGGTCAGCCACAAAGCTTCCAAATATGCGGCAGTTAATAAAAATCTAAATTTGAAAATAATCCTCTCTATTGGATGGTTTGTAGTCTGTAGTGGGATACGTTGAATCAACAGGGTCTTCGACATAAACTTTGTGCTGATAGAATTGGTTCAGAGGTGTCTTGGAAAATGAGGAGCTCTATCTCGTACGAAGACTTTGTATAAAGCCTTCACAGGGCGTATTTTGGGATGCGAAAGACCCCGACCCAGCAAGCTTACTTATAATAGACATTAAAGAACGCATATGACTGCAGACACGCAAACGGCTCTTTGAGTGTCCAATTTACACCAAAATTTGGGTGAATATCATCTGCTTTTAACTGATGATGGTATGCTAAAAAAAATGTTTTTTCGTCTACACTACCTTAGTCACGAGCTAGAAAACTTCTGACCAAATGGATGCATTAAGTCTCTCATGGCGAGAAAGAAGCGCTGGAATGTGATTTTAGAACGTGTAGCTAAAGACTTTTATCCTCTTCCAAGCCTATAACTGACTGCTTTTTGTTGGATAAGACGAGTAAGGTCCAATTGTCTGCGCAGTCTTACCGCAGCCTTCAGTCCAAAATTGGTTCTATAAGACGACTTTTACTGCGAAGCGCTTAAAATTGCAATATGATGTTGAGATCATATGGTCCGAAGCTTATTGTGTTGTGGCCAGGAAAATGATCTAATGTAGTCAATTTTTAACTCCTCAGGTTTAGCGAAGGCTTGTGCACTTTAAGTTATTTGATGTAAAGTTTATGTCAGTCCCGTTGATCATTACAAGAACAAGAGCCGTCGAAGTAGAATGTTCAAGTCAACCGTCCATATCACTCCTGACCTTCATTAGAAACAATCGCCCTACGGTTGAAAAGATAAGTCATCCTTACACAACCGTGGGAACATGTATAGAGCACACCTATATCATACCATGACTTTGTGTCCTGTTCGGATGCATTCGTTTAACGTGACCTAGGCATATAACCGAAGTATGGGCCGTTTTTTTTTCAGAGAAGAAGCCGGAAGGAATCCTCATACGACTTAGTTTGTAGTCTAAGTAGTCTTTTTATCCAACTAGGTTCAGAAATAAAGTTCCAGAAGATCGACTGTACTGATCAGCCCTACCCAAGAAAGTCTGGAGCCATTTTACGTTCCCACCGTTTAGAAGCTCGCTTTATGGAGGTGGAGGTGAACACATAGGCGGCCTCAAAGTATGGAAGGCGGTTCGAGTCGTAGTATTGCCCAGCTCTTTTTTAACTTATTAGAAGAAAACCGGTAGAAGACTATTTGCAGTATTTCAAAGTATGTGTGGGGAGTTCGCCAAGCACTGGGTTGACGTTTTGACGACCCACGCAATAGGTTTTAAAAGGTCATCGAACTCAGCGCTTAATATCGTAAAATACTTTTTTAAGTTTCGGTAAAATATACCTAAGAAATATATAGTTGGTTCTAGGCCTAGATTTTTACAACCATTTGTTTCTGTAAGTCCGTTTGTGGCGGATTTAAGCCGTCAGCCAACATTTTTACAACTAACCTAACCGCACATAATTGTCCTACAAACACAACCAACCTCATTGAAACCTCTGCTGTGATAAAATCTTTTTGACATAATCCCGAATCCCATAAAGGTGTCTCAATTAGAAACCGCTCGCCCAGGCAGGCTCCATCAAATTCATATCTGTTTTACACCCTTATACCTTGTCAGTGTCAGTCTGGCCTCGTTCAGCTACCCATGCTCGTCACCATTATCACCAGCATTTGACCACAAAGGCTCCATTCATCCAAAGAAAGGAAAAAACAACAGAGAACCATCCTCATATGGCTGGCTGGCTGTGCAACCAGAACATACCTGGCCACGGGGCGGACACGAAGCGCTATAATTTTACACACACGAAACCAGGGCTACAACCTACGGAAGGCGAATGCCGAACTGCAGGGAGAAGGAGTCAATAGTAGGCGAATGGAAACCAATACCACGCGCGCTCGTATGTGATCCACGGTACACGTATTTGTATGCAGACAAAGCGGCGGCGGCGGCCGTGTCCCAATGGGACTTTTTCCGGCCGATTGCATGTTGCATTCCCATTTCATGTCGATTACCTGGTGGTCGTATTATAATTTCGAGTTCATTTTTTTTCCCGCGCTTGTTTTTATTGTCTCTCCCCCGCCCAGCTGAACTCCTCGGCTATGGGGTCGTGTGCTGGGCACGGAGAAAATGTTAAGCCTTTGGGTGGAAAATTATTTTCCGAAAAATTTAAAATCCCCAGGGAGGCCGCCAATAAGCAACAGCAGGAGAGGGCTGTTGGTTGATGAAGGAGTTAAAATATAACGATGGAAGTGTGGTATCACCAGGTGGGAGCGGCGACGGCGACGGTGAAAGTCGCGTCGTTTCTGTAAATCGCCGATGAACAACTGACATGCAGCCGTGCCACGCGAGGGAATCGGATGAGATCGCGGGAGACTGTTGGCGCGCCGCTGGACGGTGATTTATTTGTTCAACTCGGTTCCGTTGGGGGGTTTTTTTCTGTGTTAAATTTTTTTCTTCTCTCCGCCTCATTGTACATGTCCTCCTTGCAGTGTTTTAATTTTGCATTTAAAGTGAGGGCGGTAGGTTTATGTGTAATAGGAGGATGATAGTATATGGCAGGATACGAGGAGAGACAATAGACAACACAAAATGGAAACACATTGCCAACGATGAGGTTGCGGGCGCCGATGGCGACGCGTTGATGAGCGAATACAGAGTGTGGAGGCGGAGTGTGCCAGTGCCAGTATGCTTGTGCACTAGCTCAACTGTGGCTTTTACATGTTTTTTTTTTTTATTTTTCTTGTATGTTTGCAATTTGCACGTTGTTATAAGTGAATGGTGGCGGCAGGCGATTGGATGTAAGGCAGCAGCAGCAGTAGCATTTTTGTTATTAAAACCGACGATAGAGGTTTTATACGGACTTCTTTATGGTTCAATAAAATGTTGGCGAGGATATTAATTTCGGGCGCAGGAACAGCGAGATGCACGTTACAATTAAGCACAGCTTTTGTTGCAAACGGGACTTAAAGGGAGGTTGCGATAGGATTACAATTTCGGATTTCAAAAAAACTGTTCATTTTGATGCTGTGCATGGTCGCAAGTAGCCTTTTAATTTAATAGGAAAATGATTCTTTGTCAGCAAGTGAATTGAGTGGAATTTTTGCTTTTAAATTGCAGACCAGCCTAATTAAAAAAAAAATAATTAAAACTAGGCATTTCTGACTGCAAGCCGCCAAAATACAAACTTTTCGGCAGAAGTTGCCATAGTTACTGCACAAGCTAAGTAAAGTGTGTGCCATAATTCACGCTAAATTTGAATTTTGAAGAAAACATTGTGACAGCTGACAGTTCGGGGTTAGTTGTGGAGCGGTATATACGAAAGAACAACGCATTCCCATTGTTGAGCAATATTTTAAAAAATAATGAAGGTTTTTCAGCTAAAGTCCGCAATTTTCGTACAAAATATAGCCGTCATTTTCATTTGGGGTTTCACAAACCCACTAGTAATTGTTAAGAAACAAATGTCTCCACAACGCACGACTGTTTGGTGCGGATTTTGGGCTGGAGGCATTATCTGAACATTCTTCTTCGAAAACGCGATTGGTCAGGCAGTAACCATTAATGGTGTTCGTTATCGTGACACAATAACCCAGTTCTGAGTTCCTAATTTACAAGATACTGATGTGACCAATATTTGGTTTCAAAAAAAAAAACGGTTCCTCGTGCCATACAGACAGAAAAACAATTCAATTGCTGCATTTTTCATTTCCTAATAATCGGCCGTTTTTGCGGTCAGAATTGGCCATCCAGATCTTGCGATGGTTCCAAAATTTCAATAAAAAATGGTCGAATTCGCTTGTATAAATCCGCACGAAGCATTTTTTACAACACCAAGACACACAAATTGCATAGTAAGCAATAAATGCCACTTAAGAAAATTTCGTCTAGGGCTCCAAACAGATTAGGCCGCCGATAGCTTCTGAATTAAGCTACCACCTTTGAAAGTACTCGTTTCGATGTACTATTTTAGAGTGTCATTTTGAAGCTTGGACATTGTTTTAGACATCCGTGGTTGCTTTGAGAGGAAGATTCTTCGTAAAAAAAGTCCCAATTTTTAGTCCGCGTCGATGGGCTTAGTATCATGCGTCTTACGTGGTTTGGACATGAACACAAATGCACCGGCGCGTAGTATTTTCAAGTTTTAAATACCTCAGTCGCCTTTGGAGGTGTGCACAAGTAAAGAAGGCATCCTCAACCGAGTTGGAGTGTGCAGAGGCAGTTTAAGATCCGGTCTATTCGGAGTCGAAGGCTTTTAAGTTGAGACCTCGCTTCGTTCCGAACTGTAGCGCCGCTTTGTAAGATTTCTGATCTAGTTGGTCTAGTTACGCGTTTTTATATCTTCAGGTATAGGTATACAATAATGTGACCTTCTACGTTGGTAAATATAAATATATTAAATGTATACCGACGATCTTAGAATCATCAATGCGTCGGTCTATTCGATCCGAAATCTGTCCCGAATGTTAAACGGAATCGGCGGTTATGAGGGCAAATTGACGCCCAGTCAACATGTTGATGGCAACTGTTTCAATGTATCAAACACGATGTACTCTCAACATGAATTTGCGACCTGCTTCTGCTCAGTAAAATTTCAAACTAATAGTTTGTATAATGTTAACCCTGACTGTCTGCTTAAGAAGACATAAGAACACCTCAAAATGGAAGCGCAAATTGATCCATAAAATCTCGAGCGCAGTTCCAGACGCCGCTACTGTCGGCATTCCTCCGCGATGCACTTTATCGCCTCTTAATCACTCGCAAAACAATTTCAACAATTTATTTCTCGTAACAAAGAAAAAAAAACCTCCCCGCGAATCAAAGTTAACTTCGCTTCGCATTCTCATACCAGCCATCTTATGACCGAGTTAAAAGAAAACGACGTGCATATCTTTGAGGTGACTCCCAGCAGGGCAAAAAGCACACAAAATTCGTGGCACTTCTTGAATTGTAATTAAATCCACGTCCTTTTATTACATTTTCTTCATTTTTGTCATTTTTGCTCGTTCTCTGGCAAGGCATTTCATGAGACATACACCAGCTTATGACTTTATTTTGTTTCCACACAAAGCCATCATCATCATTAACACCTAAGACCACCCCGCAAGAATTTGCAAAATTAATTTCCATCTTGGGCTCTTGCTTTTTCGTTTCCTTAACGAACTCCCACCCACCCCCGCCGCCGTCATTTCGTCCCAACACATAGTAAAGTCAGGATGAGATTGAAATTGTTTTCGTCTTTCGAGCATGATGCTTAAATTGTCTAAAACTGACCCAGCATCAGAGGAGAGAGGAGAAAAAAAAAATAAATAGCGAAAAAGTCGAAAAGCATATTACATCCCTGCGACAATACGTTTAATGAACTGAAAATGAATTATTTGTCAATTTTTACAACGCACATTGACACACACACACACACACAGACAAACGAACAAGAACACGAAACGAACCACACAAAGTTGTCGTCGTCCTCTTTCTGAGTGATGACGGCAATGAGAAGGGTATTATATTGGTCTGCTGGGTCCACCCGTGTTTTGACTTTTCAGATGGCGACTTCACGGTCGTCTAATCAAGGACGGACGATATAATTTGGTTTACTCCCTGTAAGCATTTGCGCGCATCTTCCTAATTCGATTTGCGGACAGGTCCTTGTGAGCTTTTTTTGTTTTTTTTATTTTCTTATTTTTGCTCTTCGTGTTATTTGTTTTCTTCACAATTTCTGTTTTTCCTCACTCTCATCTTGCTTTGGTGAATTCATGTCCTTTAGCGTCCTAATGATGTTCAGTTGTTTTCACTTTGTATAGGCCGTATTACGGGGGTAAGATGATTTTCGCTTTTAAATAGAACATAAATTCCGAAATTTATCGTCTATAGGGCGGTCACATACTAAAGGACCTTAGTAGGGATTACTTAATTTAAGGTTGTTTGTGTTTGGAAACTTCCCAGCACAATGGCAATGGTGTCGGTTGTAGGATGAAAAAAAAAGAAAGAAAAACTTACACCAGGTGAGAGTGATTATTGGTTTTCGTTTTGTATAACTGAAATGCGATTATGATGGATTTTTGGGACTTGTCTAATGTAAGGGCGAGTGCTTGTAGGGGTGCTTAAAGTAAGACTTCTTGTTATCGACTTTGCCTCATTAGAAGTGTATATTGTGTTGGTCAAGTGGAAGATCGGCTGAAGCAATTTACAAAAGATGCAAACGAGATGACGGGTCTTAATTTGAAAGCTGTTGGAAAAATAAATACGAAGGCGCGAAGATGTTGAGAGCTACTTATACAAATAGATTGATAAGTTTTCTATCTACCACTAAGTTTTCAGATACCACAAAATTCGGCAACTGTTTTCCCCAAACTCATTTAATTCAGCAACAAAATTAGAAAATCATAAGTCACATAATCACAATTACGGCGGTATTTCAAAACTGTTTATGAAACCGGGACAAAGCGAAAGGCAGATATTGGTAGCTATATATATACAGATTCGAAGCCAAATGGTTTAGACAAAATACTGTCGTCTTTGCATAGAATGCTGTCGAAATTTGGCCACTGGAGCTGGCATTTTTAAAATGTTTACAAATATCTACTGACATTTTAACGACAGCTAACAATGAAACAGCATTTAAGACCTTCTCCATTTGCTGCCATGTCTACTTAAAAAAAAAAAACATTAAACTTAGGATGGAAAAAAAGCTGAAATGTTCTTTACAAATCGCATATGAAATATACGTTTCAAGAATCTAGTCGGTTAGGTGCTGCCACGCCCACTTTTTTGGGGCGTTTTTCTTAAAACCTTATTTATTCTGAAAGTAGAACACATGTGTGGCAGAATGACTAACGTAAGAAGTGTATACCGCACCATGAGAGGTTATACTTCCATTCTATTCAAGGATACCTTCCATAGACTTTAAACAATTCTTTTTTTTTTGTGTTTCTTAAATGCTTGCAACTGGACAGAGCTGTGTGGAATTATCCAGCGTATAACTTGTACCCAATCGTTCAATAGTCAAGGCAGCTTCTTGGGTCCACGGGAGCCATTAATCAACTGAATCAGAAGTTGTTTTTACTAGTTCTTTCAAATGAAAATTGTCTGAAGTACCACAAGCTCCTTATTCAATGCCCACTGATATCAAATGAGGAAAGGACAGGGACACTTGTTAAGGCAGTTAAAAGCAGTCTAGAGGTGAAGGTATACGACTATACGGTATGAAGGCTGCACAGGGATAAAAACCAAGTGTAGAGGGAACAAAATTATTGTCAAAGCTCGCTAGGTCATACAGCGAATTCTACCATTTTGCAAATCTCACTTAAAAAGGGCATTTATAATGCGATGGATATGACATACAGTGAAATCTCTCATTCTTACAGATAGTCATCCGCCTTTAAAAATACATCTTCAAAGCTTACTCCAGCTTCAGGTAGGTAACTTACAGAACCAGAAGCAGCAACCCATGAATCGAACAGGCTGTAGAAGAATGTTGGTTGAAAAGCCGTTCGCCCCTCAAAAGTACCGTCCCACTTCATTTAAAATTGCATTCCCATGTAAATCAATATTTCTGAGCCACCAAGCCCACATAAACCAAATCACTTGGATCCTCTCGAAGCTCTTGTCAAAATGAAGAATTCCTTCGTCGCATCCACCACTCACTCAGGACACACTTGAGCTACGAACGCATTCCATTTCCATCCATCTGCACCTAGCCCCGTATTATAATAAATACATGCCATTACACTGTTACAATCATCATCTAATGCGAGTGCAATTTAAGGGGACACATCCACACACCACCTGGTCGGTGGAGTGCACTCCAAATAAAAGGACGAGAAACGAGCAGGTATACCTACGTACATACAAATGCAACAAAATTGTTTTGTGCTACATTGTGTGCATCATCCAGTAGCGGAGTGGCACACAACACCCACCCACCTACTGTGTGCGCTTGCTGCACCTGTGAAGGCAGCCACTTTCTTGAAGTAGGCGCATTCAACAGCTTCATAGAATAACACAGCAGCAATAACAAGTGCAAGTTAACTCAAGCCATAAGCAAAGTGTAGCTACCCTTTGTACACGTATATGAAATATATATGAACATAGTCAGCAACCTAAGGGACAATGGTATGGGGGTGTGCCAGGCTGAGCCTTGAAGAAATGTTATTGTAAGTAAGTAAGTGTAAACAGTAAATCATTTCCTCTCTCACTTAGGTGTGCGCGCTCTCTCTCTCTGCATACAGTAGGTATATGTTACATTGCCCTTGGGTATAATGTGTAGAGAAAACACATGACGATAAGGTAAGCAGCATCTCCATCTCCCGAACTAAATATTTCATCAGTGAGCCGCCTGCTCGTCGTCGTTCGTCGTCGTCCGTTTTACTTATGCTGATAGCTTCTGGCATTCAACGGCATTTTTGTGTGTCAAGTGTCTACGGAGACCTACATTTGGTGAAGATATTTATTGTTGTTGCATATTTAGTTTTTTCCTGCTTCTTCATTACGATCACGGGGGCTGAAGGCAGAAGGTATGGTAGACAGATAGGAGTATCAAAAAACAGATTCCATTCGGAATAGGGAAAAATTAGAGCACATCCTTGCTGCATACAAATTTTTATTATATGCGGACAAAGCAGGAATATGGGCGTGCCAATCCTGGACACGATTTAGGTGATGGGCAAAGCTGAATATTTCCCTAAGCAGTTCTACGGCTTGCAAGCAATGTTGCCGCAGCTTTTTTGAAAGTGTAACAAATTTTTCCAAAACGTGTAACAAATGGAAAAAAAATTTAACAAACTGAAAAAAAAACATTGTCAACGGCGACAAAGCGAAACAGAAAAATATTGTTGTATTTTCTCGTTCCCCCCATTCCTATTCCCGCTCGCAGTTGACGTTTTGCACAACTTGTGCTCTGTGTAAACAAACAAATACATTGACAGAAATTGGTAGAGGTTTGTTCGAAAGAAAAAGGTGATGCCAGTTCAACATTTCAATATTTTTTAACGAGAAAACAAAAAAAAAAAATTGAATGGGAAAAAGTGTAACAAAACGAAAAAATAAGTAACATTGTAACAAAATAAATAAAATATAAATAGAAAATAATTATAAAGTGTAACACTTTTGTTACACTTGTATCATTGTGGCAACGCTGCTTGCAAGGCAATTTTTCCAAAGAATGGGGTCGTTTAGATGTCAATCCAAAACGACCTCAGCTCCTGACCTGTCCGCCGTGGGATCAAATTCTGGTATCCTTTTTTAATCATATTTATTGCACCGTGTCCATGTGTGAAATATCAAAATTTGCAAATTTTTCCTTGACACAACTGATTGATTTTCATTTTTTTCATTATCCTGCAGAGCAATCCCCTTGTGATGGTGCTATGATTACAGTCTAAGCATGCAGGCATATAGCGCACTCTGTCTGTGTTCAGGATACCATGGAATTTAATTCTCTCACATAGCACACAAAAAATAACCCTCAATTTCGTTTGATTTCGTCCTTCAGCCTGCTGCGTTTAAGTTCTTTTCTCTCGCACTCACGTTCGACATGCCACATACCTACTCGGCGGCGGCGGCGGCGGCCGCATATTCTTCTATGGAATTTCAATTTGTGGGCTCCGAGGTTCGGGCACCCCCAACTTAGATGGCCTTCCATTCTTGATGGGTTTGTGTGAGTTTGCCTCCGTGAAAACCCGTCAAAGGAACGTACAAATAGGACGGCACCATACTGTATACATACCCACAATCCACCCGCCGCTTATCGGGGCATTGTTCGCATCCATCATCGGAAAAATAGCAACGCCAAGCGGGAATTTACTACGTCAATTTCGTATACGGTATACCCCATGTGATGTATTGCCATCGACATTGGATGCTGAGGAATGACATTGAATTGATTTTCTTTAATTTTTCAAATGACGTGGTGTGTGGAGCGTACACAGCAGCTGAATAATATTCGCTTAAATGCGTGTTCGACACGCATGGGCGACATTGAAATATGGAATTTCGTTGTGGGGGAGCTCTGCTCGTAGGATGCGAAATTGAAGATTGTCAAGTTGCTGCTATTGGAATGTAAAGGCATTTCCTTATGAGGAAGGCATGTGACGTTTAAAGATAGAGACACGGGTCTCGGGAGTGATTTTATGCATCATGCCGTTCCAGACAGTTTATTCGAATTTTACATTACAGCTTGTTTACCGAAGCGATCGAACAGGAGCACAGTTCCCCAAAAGACACCGAAGAGCTAGGCAAGGAACGCGAGGAGAATTCTAGTCATCATCGGGCTCAAATGATGTGGATGAGTTGCAGTCAATCATCAGTTCAGTTCTGTTGTAGATAAGATTCAGTCAGAGGGTGATCACGTATAGGGAGGACCATGCAAAACCGCACACGGAACAGAAGATCTAAAATTGCCTTGTGGGCAACAACAGGAGGGGTTAGAACTCTTTCGTATACGTATGTGTTCTACTCTACAATGAAAGTGCTCAATTTTGTGTGAATTACTGTCGTAAAATGGTAATCCTTTCCTGACGCTTATGAATTGGGTCAAATTCAAGCGAATAGGTCGATTGAAGCATTTGGGAGGCTACATTGTCCGCATTGTGAGCGCAATACTGCCAAATGTTAATCAGCGATTCATGTACGACTTAATCGACTGAATCCACTTAATTAGAGCCAACGGAAATACATCAAACATTTCTAACACTGCTCTTCGTATAAATAAATAGCTGCCACAACAGGTCCAGCCTTTACTCACTCCGCCTTAGTGCAACAGCTCTTCATCTGGCCTCTTCAAACCCACTTATGTTAAAGGCTCCACAGCCTATATATCTATCAGTTTGACAATCTCTCTTGGCACACTTGTGGCAATTTATTAAACACAAAAACACTCAAATTAACATCAGACACTTGTCAAATGTGTCTCACACATTCTGCGATCCCCAATGATTCACCCACATCCTCTCGCCGCGCCAATTGCAATTACGAATATCAAATCCATCCATCCATCATACACGTACGAGTATACGAGTATACATATGTACAACTGATGTCATTCGTTCTTCAGCGCGCATACGAGGGTTGCACCATGAAAAACTCTCCCAGAAGTACTCACTTAACGCGGATTGGAAAGAAATATCTTTTTAAATGACTTTAATGGTCCTTAAACATGAAGAATGGGACGAAACGAAGCCAGCACATAAAATAAAAATTGAAACTCTTCTGTCAACCGCGCCCCGCCATAAAGCGCATTTTGCGGCCATCAACCCTAAGACTTCGCACGCAGTACAACAAGAAAAAACGAGTACCGTGGAGCAAATTAATTAATCACACTCGAAGCACTTCCGTATACGTATATACCGTATCGGCGGTAATTCCGAAATAAATTGCCAATGCAGTACTGCTGCCACTGCACTAATCCTTGCTTCCATTATATCGCGCAGTATGTTGCTGAGTTTATCCTTTTCTTTGCTTTTAACATTTTGTTTGCTTTGGTTTTTTTTTTCTGTATATTTTTTTCTTTGTTTGCTGTCATTTTATTGTCCTCGACTTTTATTACACAACAATCTTGCATCTTTACCGCAGCATTGTAACTATGGCTGTTGGGTATACCATGTACCGTATACAGTATTGGAGCCATTATTTTCTTAGTCCCATTTGCTGGAATGTTGCCCCGGTCCTTAATCTAGATCTATATATATAGCTTATAGCTTTATGGTGAGTGCAAGTGAGTAGAATAGTATCGATCAATTTAAACGACATGTGGACATGTACTGTGTGATTAACCAGAGAAGTGGGATGGAGTCTGATTTTAAGTAGAAAATTGATTGGCAATTGTATAGTAGTTGGGACGGCTATGCCCTTTAAGACTGATTGTGACCACTTGATGTGTACTTTTGCGATAGAATTTGAAACAAGTCCGCAAAGTATGTCATACACCTGACTGATACGGAGTTTGTACCGTTTAAACTAACTCTTAAGCGGTCCACCTTGCTTCTTGAAGAACGACTTTGTGACTGGGTAATCTGTACTCGTAATTTACCCACGGAAATGCGGCTTACAGTTGGTCCATATTTCGTAAAAATCGGTTTCGATGTGAAGCCGTAATCGGTACGACAAAAACCGTGTAACCTATTACAGTGAAACCTGCGTAAGTTGGTCACCTACGGTGTAGGCATTTTTGGGCTGGGCTTAGAGAGGTACCTATTTTTTGTTTGTTAGCTTCTTAGAAACGACGCTTTTTTTGGTTTATTAAAACCATTTTTTTAAAAACAAAATCCACAAAAGAAACAGTTTTCATCAAAGATCGAAAACGGAACGTACCCACCAGAGTGACCCTTGCAGAATTCTGAAAAGTCGCAAGAAAAAGGGCCAATGAGAAAAAGGTGTCATTTCTGAAGCGGAATAGCTTACTTAGAATTTTTGAAAGGTATTTAAAGTATTGGTTCGCTAAACACTATTTTAGTGTTTTGATAGGCAATTACGTTATATTAAAAGTTTTTGGAAATTTATTTGGAAATAACAGCATTTGAACAATTTAAGCGCCTTCTCCAACTAAAAAAAGCCCCAAAAAGCTAAGAATCAAGGCAGGCTCTCGAAAAAAAGTGCCATATTGCAACTTTAATCGTACAACGGTCACGCTGGCTCAAACCTGTCTGCAAGAACAAAAATAATTTTTGAAAGCTAAGTCAACTACCATCTATTAAAACTGCCAACTTCCAGATTGACATCAACTTTCCTGTCGGAAATGCCTTCCAGTCTGTCGACATGACCACTTAGTGACAATATCTAATAATAGCATATCCTAGAATAATTTACCAAGTACCTATAACTATTTCCTGCTGTCACGCACCTAAATTGATATTCGGCACACGATTACCTTTCTCGAATTTCATGTCGCGCCAAGAGCATGAGCTCACTTCAAAGAAATCCTTTTGCCCTCAAATGTTAACGTATATACTTGTATTGTATATGTCGTCGTCCCCTCTAAATTAGAATTTCATGAATGTTCGGAGATGTTTTATTTTTCGCAGATACAGTTCATTGTCGTCACCACCATTACCCGTACCACTAGGCACTAGAGCACATTTGATCAACGTATGACAATATTTGCATTAAAATTGCATAGCAGAACAGAAAGCTCTGGCTCTCCTCGTGTGTTTGTGTCATTGATGTGAACAAAAATGTGAAATGTTTTTCTTTTTTTTTTTTGTTGTTTTTGTTCGTCGTTCGTCCTTGTGTTCCTGTGCTGGAAGGTATGACGCCGACGACGGCAATATTTGGCAACATTGACATCATGTTGTTGCACATAATTATTTATGAATGAATGTCACTTTGATGTCATACATGTCAGAGAGATACGTGTAGGCACCAAACGAGAGGTGGAGGGTCTCTTTCCAGGAATAACTGTGTGATTTAATATTTGATTTTCTCTGCTTCCTAAATTTGATTGGGATTTTCATTAATCTATGCAACTGCCTTAGATTTTCCATTAGTCTGTCATACACAGGATTAAAGTAGTGTATTCGATTGGGGAGATTTTGCAGCGATATATAAAATTGACGAATTTATGCGAACTATCCCACAGCAAGATAGTAAAGAAAATACAATCACAGAAATTCAATTCCTTATACTTATATTAAACCCTTTTTTGAATAGTTCCACTTTGGGACCAAAATTCGAAAAATGGTTATTTATTTAAGGACGCAAGGGAGCCACCCAATGAATTAAACACTTGACTGGCGCAGGCAATAGGCTGAATCGTTTCGTTCTTCTTCAAGGCAGGACACAAAATAACAAGAATAATAATATCAATGAATTAGTGAATTGATCAATAGGGTCTAATGGGTCGCTACGCAGAAAAAACGAACATTCTAAATTTTTGACGAATGGATTTGCTCAATTACTCTAACTGCCGGTCGTATTTTTTGTATAAAACATATTTTAGTAAAAAAGTCTTATTGTTATTTTACCTATTAAATTTAATAAACAATTTCGCGTAATATTGCCCAAATCTAAACTGATTGAATAGAACGTGGTAATTCGAAAAAAAATGTAATACGTAGTGAATCCAGTTATATACTTCTTCAAGTCTTTAAAACTTTGAACAACTTTATGAATCTAGTTGATCAACGCAATCAATTGTTAAGATTTCGTTCACCTAGGTGATCAACTCGTTATATGTTTAGTAAGTAACTTCAGACGCTTGTACAACTAGTAGGTACTCATTTAATCTTTTAGAAGATCAATGCACTCATGTGTTGAATGATTTTGCAGTCGTACACCTTATTGATCAACGCACTTATTTGTTGAATAACAGCGTACAACCAGATGATCAACTCATTTTATCGTTCAATACCTTCATACGTCTAGTTGGTTCAACGCATTCAATTTTTGAATCTATTTATCTTTTTAAGTAGATCTGCAGATATAGTTTACCATATTATTTGGATCACAACCCTGCACTGATTTCAATTCGATTCAGCGCACGCGAACAAAAAATCATCAAGCCGAGCAACGCAATGGAATCGTTGATCATTTAATTTAATTGTTGAATAACCTGACACAACTCGTTGATCAATTCACTAGACTCTTGAATAACCTCATAAACCTGGTGATCAACTCATTAAATCGTTAAAAAGACTCGTACACGTAGTTCACGATCGTGTGTGATATTGGCAAACTTATCTGTTGCTCTAGTTCATCAACTGAATTTTCGCAACGATTAGTTGATCAGCACGATGAGAACTACGTCGAATGAGCAACACCATCGCTGCTCGTATACTTGTTCAGCAAGATTATGTAACCATCTATAGCATGTTGCGTTGTTGATATTCGAAATATAGTAATATCGTACTGAAAGAAGGAGCAGCTGTAACGGACACAAGGTCGATCAAAACAGCAAAAATGGTAACGATATGAGCTGATCAATGGTCAAGCGTACTTCGTTGCAATCAATTCACCTCAACGAAATATCAAAAAGGGAACTCTTATACGTTGAAAGGATAAAGTTCAGCATTTTGTTTTGAAATTGCTGATCAATACGGGCTCATTCACTGGTACTGTGATGTTAAGACTTCCTGAGACCCTCTCACCTAAGAGTTGACACAGTTTGCCGAACGCGTTCGGCATTATTGGGAACAACCTCGAACCATCTTTATCAAGTTGATTGGACAGAAAGGAGAAGAGCTCGAATATTAATTGTGAATCCATTGACTTGAATCAGTTATGGTCAGTGGTATGTTGTGGTATATAAAACAGACGATAGTTTTAAGGCTGAAATATCCCCTACTAAATTGGTGACTGCCACTCACACTCACCCAACTATCCCAGTCCCGCTGATGACTTTTAAACGAATTTGTTTCATTATTTAAACCCTCGGTTTGTCCTGTAAAAGACAGTCCTATTTAAGTCCCCCCCATAAAAACACGTATACAAATCAACATTCGTTTCTGTTTTTGTGGCTACCGTGTTGTAAATTCACTGCATGGTATGCTCTTTCAGAGGTTTCTTCCTATAAAATCGAAATTTTTTACTCACATCCTTCCGTGGTGATGACTGTGACGAAAAAATTCCGCCTAAAGGGTGCCGCCATGTGAATTGTAAAATATTTATTGAACTTATTGACTGTTTCCTGTATGCAAACAATTGCAGCGAGATTGAAATGTACCGAAAATATGCGCTCAAAAATGCGTTAAACAAAAGTAAAAGCTACACGAGTATTCATGAGTTTTATATCAATCATAAAAGGTCGAAGCTGGGTGCATGTATACTCGTGAGCATTTTTTTGACTGGGAAACGATTTGCGAAAAACCTTTTAATGATTTATGGCCCAAAGGGCTGTACTCTATTTTAGTATGGGGCATCCTTCAGCGAGGAGTAGTTTAATTGATCAACTATAATGCCAATTTTATGTCAATTTTTTTCAGTGTTGAAAAGCTTAACATTTAATTCTAACGTCTACAGCTAGGTGGGCTTGTTAGTTGAGGCCATGGTCCACCCCGGACTGTAAGCGCCACCTAAAGTCTACAGCTAGGTCCTAAAGGTAATGATAGGGGAGCAGAGCTTTACATACGATCGCAGTCAGTATCACAATTCTTTGCTCCAATTATGATTGTAAAAAAAAACTCGCACTTACCAAGGTCACTGTCAAGATCATGTATCAGTGAAATTCACACCTCTTCAAGGGACATTCAAACTCAATATACGATGCCGAGGGCAACCGTCAGTACAAACAATGTGCTCGATTGTTGCCAGAGCCCACGTGTTATAGAATTTCCCTCTAATGCACTTAGGACGTATCAGTAACCTCTAATTAAAACTCCATAGAGAATTTATCTACTCACAAGCTGTTAAAAGAAAAAAAAAAAAAAAAAGCCGCGTCTATTGAAAACAATCAAACGAAACCTGCCACGACTTCCAAAACACACAACAAATTAACCCGTCTCATTGTCAAGCGTTACGAAACTTTGTCGATTCAAATTTGAATGTGAGTAACAGCGTTGCAGTGCGAACACATTGATAATTAAGCTGTTTAAATATTTAAATTTTCAAATTACAGGTGCGTTCCTGATGAATGGTTTCTTTTGCATTTTATTATTCTTGTCTCCGACTGGAATTCGATTGTCGACTGTTGGTTTTGACACACGAAGGTTGTCACATCTACATACATATAGACATGTATGTATACCTGAATGTATGTCCAAACAAATATTCTATTGTGTGATGGTGTTTCGATTTTGGGAGCATTACGTCATAGTGAAGTTATTCAAGCGAAATATATAGACATAGTTGAGTGTGGTACAGTATGTGACCGAAGATGGTAAACACTTAGAACGGCATGCAGTGGTTTACGAGTTCGTTCGAGCGAAGTTAATGACAGTAAGTAGCTGCTTTGAGACAAGGTCGGCTGCTATTTTGTGATGTTTCGCCAAGTTTGGGTGACTTCTAAAAAATTATTGGTGACGTAACACGTGATTTTTGTCAGTAAGGTAGCTTTACTGGATTTGCTAATGATATATTGATCTCATAGGTGAAGTCATAAAGTTAAAGGTACCTTACATTGTATAATGAAAACTAAGAAACTTACATCTTGAGTCATAACAAAAAGGTGCGTTAATAAGATATATTCCTAGTGAGATATTTTGACTTTGAGTTGACGTTTTTTGGAGAAGATTTAACGACAAACTATTCGAGATTTATGTGGCTCTGGTCCGCAGAATCTTTCATTCAAACCGATAAACCAAATAGAGAATGACCTCTACGTAGGTTGCTTGCAAAAGTAGACCTGAATGTCAAGTCTATAATTTGGAGTCTATAACTGGAGGAAACTAGATAAGGATCGCATGGATTGAGAGGCATTTTATTTAAGAACTTGGTTGAGCCCAAGCAGTAAGTAGTGCCACCTAAATAATTTTGTCCCGTCCTGTGTCCACTTACCGAGATAGAAAATGATAGCAATTATTTTACATCTTTCGCTTCGTAGAGGTGGAACCGCATAGTGTTATGAGGAATAGACTCCGTCATCATTCGATGCCCTGATATTGTACAAACAAGGATTTCATTCTTTTAAGCGCAAGACCCGGTCAGAATTTTGAAAATTACCTTTATTTCAAGGCACTGAAGGTGCTATTACTACACCAAGTTAAGCACTTTGAGTAAGGTATAATACCAGCTATGGCTGGTGTGAGCCGATTGTGACCTTTGTAGTGGAAATATGTTTGTGGCTTAATATCAGCCATCATTTTGTGTTTGCAAAAAAAAACTCGTAATAGCTCAATTGAAAGTCTACCCTTATCAATACAATATCGAAGGCGATAACGTCAGTTTTACTGATTTTCATAAATATGACTACACAAGACTATTTTTATTTGACCACCAAACAAACAACCAAAGATTGTGAAAAAGCATTTGCATTCCTGATCTTCACTATCAAGACTCATCGGCTTTTGAGTATACTGCAGGAAGGCTATATATTGCATACTATAAGGGTTCGGCCGGTTCGATAACTGACCTCTCGATGATCGGGAAATCATTGTTGCAATAATAGGTAGGCATGCAAGTTCAAATGCCAGCTGATGCCCAAAAGTCCAATAAGAGCAACTTATCCTTGATATAAGTTGACTATAGTATGGGTAATTAAGATATAAGACTAAATAAAAATATGTCTAAGTATAAGGCGATGTATTTAGTTCACTCCCAGGGTTTTCAGTTAGGTGTTGCAATAGCGGTCACATTTGCCTACAGGTCTCTGCAACTTTTATAGCAGTTGATCTCAACGCATTTCTCGGTATTTTTCAAAGATGAACAGCTTAGTACGAGTGCTTGATGAAAAAAGAAATTTAAAAACCCTCAAAATCACTGCAAAGGCAAGCATCAAGAACGCTTCTAGAAACGCGTCAAAACGTTTTACAAAAAAAAATCTAAAATCGTGTTAAAATACACGAAAAACGGATAAAAACAAACTTCAAAAGAGCACCAAAAAATCTTAAAACATACTGTTAAAAGGACGCTTAAGAACGCATAAAAAAACCATTAAAACAAAAAAAAAACTTTTTTGAAGATTTTAAAAATCACAAAAAAGCTTTTAGAATGCTTCTTAAAACAAGTGAAAAAATGCTTTAAAATGCTCCAAAAAACGCACCAAAACAAGACACAAAATTGTTAAAAAAAAACGCTTAGAATAATGCACCAAAAACCAGTCGAAAAAAGTTTCAAAAAACGCTTCAGAAACGTATATTTAAAAATCTAGTCAGTTTGGAGGTTTTAAGGTTGAATGTTCCATCATAAATAGGTACATAGGTAGCTCCCTACTAAAGTAAAATCGCACTCATACAGGTTCCAAATTCAGGTAGCTGTGACACTGAACGTTTTTAATCATAAATGGCTTTAACCAACTACTAAGAAAAAATAACTGTACTGTGTACTCTCAAAATTTGTTCCCAAAATATTTGCTCGCTCAAACTCAAAATATTTAGCCGGTACGAATCAGAGTCTGCGACCGAATCTGTATCTGTAATAACATCAAGAATTCTTTCGCTTCAATATATTTTTCGGTTCAAATTATGACATAACCACAGTTTAGGAAGCAGTAAGCATTCTCCCACTCACACATTGTGGTAATTAAAAAAATAAAAATGTTTATTCAAGAATTCCAATCAAAAAAAAAAAAAAAGCAAACATCCCCAACTGTGAACGAGAAATATCTCGATGGAAATGATTCATTCAAAAATCCATATGCAACCAGAACGTTACATCATACACGAGTACGAGAAGTGTAGCAACTGAACAGTAAAACTGGAGATGGAAATTTCAAAAATGACATTCATCCACCAGTTAACCGACTCGATTTCACAGCATTTGTATTTGTATATCAATCGAAATCGAATCCTTCGTCTTGTTGTCGTAAAACCGATTAATCTGAAAACAGAAAACAGAAATTTCGCAGCTGGATTTTCATTCAGACACCACAACAAAAGAACGCTATAGACTTGCATATACAATGAACCTACTCGTGTAAAGCATTCCGTTAAAAATCAAATTTAAATTTGAAATAAACGTTTTAAACGCTGCAGTTTGTTGTTGTCACTTTGGTGCGGATTTATCGGCCATTTGGACCGAGATAAAGATTATCTAACAGTGTCTGGTGGAAAAATAAAAATAGCATCAGCCATCCATCAGTAAATAGATACAAAGATACATTCGCAAACCACAAGCGAGCATTCTGAAATAAATGGTCTAACCATGTTGAGCAAAATTATTGTGCAAATTTATTTAGCCTTGGATGTTGGGATTTCGGTTTGGCTTTTCTTATTTTTTTGTTTTTATTATTATTATCCGGACTTTGTGTGTATATTTTCTAAGAGGAAAGCATTTTCTAAATGGATTTAGATAGCCGTGAAAAAAAAATTAATTGAAATGTACCACTTTGTGCGGCTGCAATGCGGTGGTGATGACCAAATAGAAACTGAAAGGCGGACAGATTCTTAGATGCGGTATAGTGTTATGGGTTTGTGATTTTTCACACATTTATGCAAATTTATTGAATTCCTTTTAAAAAACTCGAGGAGAAACTGGCTGCGGGTCGAAACAAACGAGTTTTGAGGAGACTGAAGCTGTCGATTGAAGATTTACAAGTGACTGCGAACAGGTAGAGATGATGATGAAGATTCGATTTAGCAGGTAGGTATAGCGAAATGATATGCAGGGTGACGCTCATTCAAAAATATGAGATCTGATACGTCCCAAAGTACAAAGTGTCTTGTAGATCTATACCGAGGTCGAGAAGTGGAAATTTATTTAAGCATTTGGCAAAGAGTTAGAATCGGTCTAAAGAGGAAGAAAATCAGCGTAAGGTCCGCCGATTGGTGGTTGGTCGAATGAACTCTTTATGCTTCAGAGTGCAGACCCTCAAAGTGCGCATTTTAGAAGTCAATCCACATTTGATTTACTTGATCAGAATCCTCGGCTTATATTTTTCAGAGGTATCTCTTCAGTGTGCCTTGCATGACAGTTGAGGCTCCTGAAGGCCCTGCAAATCAACCAACCACCAAGTCCAACGAATTTCAATGCATTAGCTAAGGTTCAAACTTTCATATATGCTCAGATGCTTCATAGGGCGATGTCAAAAACTGTGAACTCTGCAAAATGCACAAGCCCAACGGACGAAGCTTTACTCAAGATTCCAATAGCTTCGAAGTAGCTCAGAAGTTTTGTGATCATATGCCGCTCGGAGGTTCAATTGACAAATAGTTTGAAAAACTGCAGCTACTTCGGTTTTATAAACAAGATGTGCTCGAAACTCTCGACTTAAAGGGCGAAATTCATGAACAGAATCGGTATATTGAGAGTTTCACTTCAGAGAGCAGATTGCCGAATGTTAAGCAGAAAAGAAGCCCATTGGGGCAGAACTGAAATGTTCTGCAAAATCATGTGACAATCAAGCTGCCACCAAGAAGATCTTCGGATCACAGCTTCCAGGTTCGACATGAAAAATAAGACCGAAAAGACTTAGCCACCGCGAATGACGCTTGACCGTTGATAACTGGGTAAGTCTAAGAATGGTGCGAAAGGCTAGAGGGCGCCCTGAATGAACTTGCTTGAACATTAACCAAAAAAGAGAAGAAGTAGAAAATGTTCGGTCCAGTTGATGGAATTTGGAGGAAAAGACTCAACATCGTTCGTCCAAGATGGCTAAGAGATGTAGAGGGAATGGGCACAAATGCTCCGCTCCTTATTAACTCCAACCGAGAGAAAGAAGACCTCGCCTTAGGTAGCGCGCACAAGTGAAAATGGACCTTAACCTAAACTTGGAGTGCGAAAATTAAGGCATTTATAGCTAAAGTTAAAACTGTGCTTACTGCAGAGGCGTATCGAGAGCCAGGTCAACCCCGGACTGTAGAAACACCTAAGTATATAAGAAGACTAGAACAGCTTTTACCCATCCTGATTTTACATACTTATGTTTCTTTTGATGGCGCTACAGTTCGAGGCTGTCCCAGGTGCCCAACGACAGATTCAAGGCTTCCAGTTACGTATGTCATGTTAGTTGAAGTCTTATTTCAAGTCAAATAAATTCGACGCGATAGAGGATGACCGTCTTTAGTAAAAGTGGATGCAGGCAGTAAACCAAACGAATGAGGCTGTAAAATTCGGACCAACCTCAGAATGAACTCATCACTTAGAGACTCTTTAACAGCTTAAGTATTTTTAGAAACATCAGAGTGAATACGACCTTTTAAAATCGGAAAGATGTTCCGATAGACGGCGGCGTTGTGTCAGTTAGAGTACTAGAAAAATTACCGCCGCAAAAAAAGCAAACAATCAAACAAACTGGAAGAGGAATCCATCAAAAACACAAACCCATCCGAGTACACTTCTGATTGTATGCAAAGCAAGTAAGCCCCCATGTCAGACAGTGATGAATGATGACGCCAGAAGTAAACGAACCTTCTTCTGATGAGTAGCTTCCTCTGCCTACACGTTTTTTGGACGATCCAATGACACTCGCACACCATAATTATTCTCACATTCAGCTGACTGCCAACTATGCCGAGTTAATGATTCAAAAACACACCTCCTGTCGGTCCTTCAAATCAATGGCCAGAACCAGTCCAGCCATACCTAGCATCAGAATAATAAACAAATAAATGCCAAATCATAAATAACACCAACAACAACGTACATCTATTCGAAGAACAAGTCTCCCACGCTCAAAAAAAAAAAATTTAACATCACGAACAAGAGGCAGAGAGGCGGCCAAAACAGTAACCGTTCGTCGCGTCAAAAAGACTACAAAATTTCGACACAAAACTTGTTCTCCCCAACTGAGCATTGTGTGTCTTTTGGAGCCGCGAACTTAACCTTAACCAAAATCTTGACAGCGATTTTTTCGTGGATGCTTTTGTATACCCACACGACGATGGAGTCTACCCCCCTTTCGTCTCATGTATGGACTCATCCAGGTAAATGGTAAAGATGAGATATTTTTGTTTGGTTGGCTGTACATCCGAGTGATGTTGAATCCGAGCATTAATGCTAATTCCATGTTAAGTCAGACAGTCAGCATCAACCGTGTATCTATGTATCTGGATTTGGTCTCCAGGTGGTACCGAATCAATATGAAGGATTAAATTCGACTGACAGATACACAGTTAAAAAGTTTTTGGTTTTTATTGCAACGATGTTGGGTATGTGACGCAAGATTCGGTATCCAGGTTTATGGCGATTTTGAGAAACAGCGTTTTTTGTTGTTTTTTTTTTTTTTTTATTTCAATAGTTATATGACATAGATTCGACCTCTGCCCGATATGGCATTTGTTTTAATGCCAGGAGCTGGTGAGCGCTATAAATTACATTTAATCCTGTGGTTGAAGTGGAATGGGATATTGGATAAAAAAGACGATAAAAGTGTGACTCGAAGTGTTCGCTTGGAATAAGCGTCGATGACGACAATCTGGCTCCGATTTGGTATTTCAAATATTTAAATGGTTCCCGTATGACATTTGATTTTATGTGCTCCGGAGGTCGTTGGTATAATAAAATTGTGTCCTTTAGCAGGTAGGTATAGTGGATATGGCGACATTACATATTTGAAATGACGGCATAGGAATTTCGGGTTTACCCATATTGCCGATGAACTCCCAACAGAGGTTTTTATTTCGAAATGTTAAGAGGTCGGGGTGTGTGACCTCTCAATATTTATGATAGATAGGTATTTGTAATTCAGTGGGTTACTGCATTGGCTCCACTTTAAGTTTAGAAGCGATGTTTTTTCATATATGAGCCAGACTTGACGTCTTACGAAACCGTCAACTCGGTTGAATACAAATTGTTGGCATTCCCTATAAAGAATATACTGACTAAACTTTAATTTTTCGGACTGAAAGATGTTTGTCCGGGATAGATTTGGAAACTACTGAACGAAATTGACTCTGTTTTCATAGCTTCATTGCAAAATGTTGCGATTAAGAGATGGGACATGCATTTTTGTTATGCACTGACAAGAAGCATCTCTTTTCTTGCGACGAGTTTTATCACTACAGCTCTGATAAGAACGGAGCTAGGAGCCGCCTCCCCATTAAAACAGACTGTAACAGTGGCTTACTTTGGCCACCAACGCTCAAAGATGCTTATGATATACCTTTGACTGAGGCACCACCGAAAAGTAAAGAGTGGGCCATCTAGTGGTTTCTTTTTAAATCATAGCTTATTTTGACACTGTCAGCTGTTTTCCACTCGAGATCTGGACAAAAATCCAGTAGCATACCTCCACGGAACGAAATGAGTCGCTTTATGCTTGACAGCGTTGGGAAATATTGAAAACTGATTTCCAAAGTGATTACTGTGTAGCCCAAACAGTGCGTTTTTTTAAAAGAAGTATTGGCCGAAATGAAGCACCCACCGCGCCTGTTGTACGCAAGTTTGTGCAAATAGTATGGTACGCTAGCGGACAACACTCATGGTCCCCGTCGTCGTACGCTGCGCACAGACTAGAATGTGGCTGCTGTAGCCGAGAGTGTGAGACTCAATTCACGAACATCGAAAAAGGGGCTGGGAACGACGTTTCGGTCAAAGGTGGGCGTACAGAGCCATGTTAACCGATTTTTTTTTTAAAGCCAAAATATATGGAACAAATTTAATTTTGCTAATTTGTTTGCATTTTTAAATTGAAACTTGTATTTGGCCCACCCTGTAGATAAAAGCCAAGGCGCCAAAGTACGTTTTAAACGACTTGAATTGACAAAAGCAATCTATGCGGCTTGTGCAGCAGCCGAAGCCGACGAATATCCAGCAGAAGCCAACGCACGATATACGCAAACAAATTACTTATTTAAAACCAACCAAGTTTCGGTTGAAAACTACCAAGGAATACAGTTAATATAGCTTCTACAGAGTTAGTGGATTACAAATAACCGAGTGAACTTGTTTAAGGAAACTCGGTTTAAAATAACCGATTTATCAATTTCAACCAACTCATTAGAATTTACATGGCTGATATTAATCTGGAAACTTGGTTGATAACAGCTGATAAAGTGTGTCTTCTTATCTCGGTAGTTTTTAGCAATGAATACTTTTTTTTCAACAGATACGCTTAATTTTAACCAATTTCAACAGAGCACTCGGTTAGAGGCAATTTTTGAGCGTGTAATTTTCAAACTATTATGAACATTACCAAGCAGTTCTCTAAGCTTAAGTCGATTTTCTTTCAATTTTTGCCACAGGCGTTAGCTCTAGAAATCCCATTATCGGTGACGCTTAAGTTTCAAAGTCAATCTAATGCATCTGCCGGACCACAAACGGTGGTTCATCGTTGACGGATAAAATCACACTGTAAAATTATTAATTACCTTCAACAAAAAAAAAAATTATTCTTAGCGATGCGATGGCATCTAAAAGCCGTTTACATGTTCCTGCCATTTGTATAAATGACGCTATCCAATCAATCGTGTAAGCCACATACCTGAAAGTAAACAAAAGAAATCATTAAAAACCTGTCAAGCCCCAGAATCAAATTTATTGAGGTACCTACAACCAATTTTTCAACTCCAACATAAAAGAAAAGAAAAAAAAAAGAGACCTTGTACCCCAATGCGGCCAAAAAAGAAGCGATTAAATCAGAGTTCAAACAAAACCATTGAACCGGCCTTGCCGGAGAGCAAACGACCTAAAAAATTCCACCCAAAATTCATATTTCAAATCATCAACGGTCAGTAAGTATCTTTCCGATTTTCTTTTCAGTTCCACACCCGAAATACCACACTCAATGATATCATCGTGACCAGATGTGTTAATCATTCACATTAGTGTAGCGATACGACGCGACGCGCGCGCGCAGTCGCAATGCAAAAACGAGGAACCAAAACAAAATCCAAGAAAATAATATATAAAAATAGAAAACCCATCAGAAGAATGGAAAAAAAATGAAATAAAATAAACCTTGATAACATTAAGATTCAAGCCTGCAAACAAGTTCTTCCAAAAGATCGTAGCAGGCCAGCAAAAGCCCGCCAAATCAGTGTAACTCCAGAGGCATTTCTGTGGAAAAGACACACACACTGGCCGGTATACAACTCGACTATGGGTTGCATCACAGCCGGTTTGTGGTGCTTAACTGGCTTTGCCTGAACCAGCATTTGCGACGACAACATCAGGTCTAAATATGGCTTAGACCAGATTCGGTTTCGTTTGAAAAACAACAAGCGCGTCGTCAGCGTCGGTTTTGTGATGGCTTTGCTGTGCCTTACAGCAAGCCTCAGATTCCGATGTCGTTGTCGAGCCAACTGGTTTCCCACCATAGTATAAGGAGTTTAAATTAATTATTTTGTTGTTATCTACTCGCGGTAGAATGTCGTAACCATCAAACCAGTATTGATGGCAAGAAATAGCACATACACACCGCGCAGCTTGTAAACAACTTCAGTGATTCATATACTCGTATAAAGCGCAGCGCAGTATTCGCGCCAAATTTATGTACTTGGCTGTCCCATAAGACGCTGGCTGGTACTTAGTTTGTGTAATTAGCTGCATTTTTTCGATTGAACAATAACAAGACTGGAGAGAGAGAAAAACACAAGTGAACCCAGAGGCCTCGCTGTTGTAAACAGACCGCGGTTTCATGATTAATATATGAGTAAACACAATTGATCGCTACACTTGCGACAAGGGTAGGGGGCAGGCAAATGTAAATAAATAAAGAAAAAGTAAACACTCTCGTTTGTATTTAGTAGATACCTGATAAGAGCAACAGTGCTCGTATCTATGACACACTAAAGCAAGACACGCTATATAGTTTGAGGTACAACCACTTTGGCAGGCAGTAGGCTGAGAGATACGAGTCTGACATGCAATGATTACGATGCGGATACCCCAAAGCTGTGGTTCCCATGAACGTGCGACGAGTTGCTGATGAATTTATGTAGAGTGTCCTCATTTAGAACAAACTTTGTAGGTTCCTTGGAAAACTGTTTTTTTTTTCCTGGTGAAATCGGTAGATATCTATTTGGGTTTACGATTAGCCGGGCAAAAATGTTTAAGTTTTTACTAAAAGATAAAAATTCAACTGAACCGATGAGTGACAAAGTTTTATTACAATGATTTGCTGATAAAAAAAAAATAACCTGCAAACCAGGTTTGAGTAAGAGTCATGAGCGATTTTGATTCATGAATCAGAGTGGCCGAAGACTCTAAGGGGCGTTTAAAAGGTCCGAGTTTCGAAGTATTTTTTTATTTTTTATTATTTTTACTTACTTTATTTAATAAAAAGCTATACAAAGATATTCGCAAATTCAACAAATATGATTTTTAAAAAGAATACAGCTTTTAGCTTTAAATTTAAATAGTTAAATAAAGTACATCCTCTTGTCAGATTATAACAGCTGCGATAAAATTAAAAGATAAAAATAACCTCAAAAAATAAAAAGAGATTAAATAGAAATAAAAAGAGTTTAAATTGAGATTAAATTTAAAAGAGATTAAATAGAAAAGTTAAAAAGAAAAAAAATGAACTATACCAAAGGAATCAGTTAGTCACAAATTAAAGAATAGTTTAAAGAAAAAAACGACAACACGTAACATTTTTAAGAAATACAGATTTGATTCGCTAGCATCTCATATTGTTAAATAAACGGGGCGCAGCAACAACATAAAAGGGATATTTTTACGGTGGGTACATGAACGAGGTTTCTTGTGTTGCGGTTAAAATAAATCCTTGAGGAGTTTTACCCGGAATTATATTTTTAAAACCTTACAACAGTAAAAATGTCTTAAAGTTAGAAAACCAACAACTCAAAACTACGAGTTCGACGATCAAACCTACATAACAGTATCAATTCTGTCCACTGAAGTTTGGTTGCTTTTACATTACTCTACAACAACCCTTTGTCGATTGATCCTATTTCGGAATAATAACCAAGGCTATGGTAGCTTTATGCTTCCTAAATAACAAAGTAAGAGTCGCTCTGACTTGACACAAATTTATCATTTCGCTTTGCCAACTTGCCAAATGGTGCCAACTGTCCTAAGATGTTTTGATGCTACTGTAGCTCAGCCTCTGGACGAAGTAGAAAGATGAATGACAGCTCAAAGTACTCTCTGAAGTTTTGCTTAAAAACGTTTTTTTCCATTGATCTAGATTTATGAATATAATGGCAAGTTGAAGGAACTACAGGGAACACAAACTTTGTACCATCTCTGTCAACCTTTAGAAGACGAATTTTTAGAAATCTCCATAATAATGAGCCTCATGAGCAGTGTTGCCATTCTAACCGGATTCCGGTCATATCTGACCGAAATCGCTTCCCTCTGACCGGAGAAAATTTTGAAATCCGGTTAGACCGGATTTTTAACCGAACGAAAAAATTCTCTATCCGGAAAAGCCTTTTTTTTGACCTGAAAGATAATATTGTGCTATGACTAGACATATAGGTTAGATTTCTATAATTTTACTGATATCCAATCAAATGTATTGTGAATAATCCTAGAACACAGGTTACAGGGGATCCTCGCGGCAGTTTCATTCGAATGCTCCCACCAAGTGTGACTAGGGGTGTGCATTCAAACAAGGCTAACTGACGACCATTTAGAAAGTTTTGCCATTTCGGTTTTGGTTTTACCAAATTCAAACGCGGATGTGGAGTGGGACGTTCCTTTTTCTGCAAAACGTTGTGATGCAAAGCTTTTCAAGATTTTTTTTTGTTGTTTTATAAGCTTTTATTAAGATTAGTTTAGAAAAAAAAAACTATAAGCATATATCATTTTTGTTTTCAGTTTTAAGTTAAAATATATTACTATATTCCATTTTTGACCGGACTTCTGGTCAAAAACTCTTATTTTATCTTTTGACCGGATTTTCTGACCGAATTTAAAAAAAATAAAAATCGGTCATTCGGTCAGATTTGACTGAATTCATTATTTTTTAGTGGCAACATTGCTCATGAGTACTTCTTTAGTATTAAGTAGCCATACTTTTCAAGTCCAGTACAAAAGACACGCAAAAACCTTCAAAAATTGGACTAGAATTTTTTTCTGAGAGGAGAGATGTTCGACGCATTCGAAAATAAAAAATAGCGTCGACTGGCTAATCGCTAAGTTTTGGGGATTAGTTAGTCAAAACTATAAGCTAGGATAGCGATTATTTTATTTTAAAACTCCAGTCTTTGTGAAGACCTGCAATATACCTAACCTGCAAGGAAGGCACTTGAAACGTAGCTATAGGCATACGCTGCACTGGTGTTGAGCCGATTTTTATGACCTTGACAGTCAGTAGCCTATTGCTAAAAAAAGACCAAGTGCTAAATTTTCTGGCACAATAACTGAGGCTATGTAAAAACAAGTAAAACAATTCCATTAGAAGTGGACTGTGTTTTAGAAGACGGTTATTACCAAATGAAGTGACTCCAGTGATAGTTTGGCAAAATCATTCGCTTGTCTGGTTTTTTACTATACAAATTATTGCCGTTTATGACCAGCTGAATTGAGAAGCTTTAGCTGTACTGAGTTATAAGAATTTGTTAAATAAATTTGCGTTTTTGGGGGTCGAATTTTTGAAACCACGCCCAGTAGTCTAGCATACTATCGACTGAGCTACTGCGCAATAAAAAATAAAAACGCAATTATAGCGGATGACTGGTATGGTAACTTAAACCAACCGCTTGCCTTCCTTGGAATCCGTATACAAAGATTGATTCGAGTTTTACAGCAATACCCCGAATCATCAAAAACTTTAGACAGCCATCTCACTGGTAAGGCCCTTGTGACTTATTGCAACAAAAAAGAAGACACACTCCAACCACAATCTGCGATCCGGCTGTAAAAACATAAATTTGTCACGTTCAACACAGTAATTAACTTCGTCGTCAAAGACTGCCAAAAAAAAAACTTCCATAAAACCGTCAGATGATCCCCCGTGCTAAATCCGTATGTCTCGTAAAAGGCTTCAAGTCCGCTCATCGTACCACTCCGCGTGATCTCAATTCATGTGCTCGGCCAAAAAGATTTACATTGACCTTGCCGAAGGATGCGACTCGTAATTGCGTACCTCCCCCATGAAGCACACAACACTCGTTCGTGTCTGGTTAATCTTCCAAATTTAAACACAAAATTTAAATAAATAAAAAGTGACATGGATTTTATTTCATGTTCTCCACGTACGTAAAAATTAGTTCAACACTCTGGCCTCGAAATAGATTACACATGTGCGTTTATTACCACCGCGCCACAAGATCCATTCGGCCATTTGATTAATTACAGAACGTATTTCAAGAGCACGCCAGCCAAACAGCAACAGCTCTGCCGCTCTGCCACCAAACACAAGTGACTGACGTGTGCCATAGCAGCAACCGAAACGAAAACAAAAATCGAAAGTGGATACAAAAATATAAATAGCCTTGGTAATGAGCACGCAAAGCGGGAAGAGCAGAGCACAACGCGCTGCCAACCAAAGCAAATGGATTGAAAGTGAAGTGCATCCTGATCGTGTGTTGTTCGTTGTTCGAAAATCCTTCACACTTGGCGCCAAAAATAAATGCTGTTTACAAAAAGAGAGCGGTTTATCTCTCACAAAAAATGTGTTAAAGATGCTTCTTTATTCTTCGAGATACCAATAACAGTATCTCATCTTTGAAGTGATTCATTGTATAAATTGGAATTGTCGCGCCGTCATCGGTGCATGTCCTTTGTGTATCGGATGTCGTTTGTTTTGTTTCCGTGGAATTCTTCGTTACGATGAATTTATTTTATTCGAATGCTCGATGAATCATTTCCACCCCTGACAGTACAACTTGCGAAGAGAACTATACCACCATCACCCCCAGTCGCCCGATTCTAAAAATATTTCCACAACTACTTCCCATTGAACTTGGAAATAGACTCTGCCACAGACCGCAGGCAAATTGCCGCCATACGAGTATATATATATCTTCTACCTAGCCTGGCAATGATGAGTTTATTTCACCTTCTCTGACTGGTGCGACTGGGGGTGGTTTCGGGGTGCTTTGGCGGCTGGTTGAAGTTTTATTTTGCGGCGGCGACATTCCGACGACTAGACATTTTCCGGGAAATTCATTTAGTCATAGTATTTATTATTCACAAGTGGAAGTGCAGCCGTTTAGCAGTGTTTCAATTGAAATGTGTACCTCAGGATATGACTAGTACCTACTGTACGAACAAGAGACGCGCGTTAACGCTGTCGTAACTAATTTTGTCAAATGAATGATTCAACAAAACCTGAAATGAAATCGATTGCTGAGTAAGTGATGGTGATTAGTGACTGACGACTGCAGTGTTGCACAGCTCAGATGATTGTAAGTGGGGGGGAGGGGAGGGGGGTTCTGCTAGACTTATTAGCAATAATTGAGAAAGACAGTTTCGAGAGAAAAGTATTTTCAAGTTTGCGTCTAACTGCGAAGCGTAGGTTGGAATTTAGTTAATGCCGTTGCCGAGGTTTTTTTTTAGTGGCATTTGTTTGGGAGGCCAAAAGGAAATACTGTAACGATTGCAGATAGTAACTGCAGTACTAAAACGCATGCACGAGAAAAATGTTTGCAATGACCATTGGAAACCTTTTACCCACACGTTAAAATAAACTTCACTGTACGTAGTGTTATCATTAAAACTTTTCAGAGCGTAGAAAATCGTCGAAAGAGTAAAACTGCATCTGACATATGACAAGAATAAAACAGTTCCAGTTGAGAAAAGTATTTTGGGCTTTATCATGTGACTATATTTGATTAAAAACAGCCGACGAGATACAGGGTTAACAGTAGCTGACAGCAGCGAACCAACCTACCTGTAGAACATAGTTAGACGTCCACAACATTGCCCGCTAGAAAGGATCCAGATCAATCGGATCCAGGAAACTCGTATAAACTTGGTTCAAAAAAATGTTTGCTTAATTTTTTGCGAACCGTTTCGAAAAAGTTTACAGAAAACTAGATCAAGTGCAGGACTTGAACAAAATTGTGTCATCCTAGGCAACTCAGATAAGTTTTTTTTTGAAAATTGTTTTCAAACTCAATAAAGATCAAAAAAGGACATAAAATGATTGTCACCTATTACCCCGGACTATGATACAACAAACTCAACCAACTTTAGAGTGGTATAAATCTAGCAACGTATTAAATAACAAATTCCACACAGTATTGCATCCATGCACATTGCACAATCTTCCCAGCAACATAAAAATCAAGTGAATATGTTTTGTTTAAGGCAGTTAGGGTTCCTAACTATTTCCCATCGCCTATTTATATAAGGTTTCAAATTTCGACGTGTTTAAGGCGAATTATTTCTAGTAACAACTTTAACAGTTTTTTTATAGCTATATCTTATTAATTCCTGTCACTAATTTTCATTTGAACTATAGGAGTGATGTAACTGAAAAATAAAACAACCACCCCCGGTCTCCCCTATACGAACTGGATTGTATATTGCACATCTTTTTGTGTCAGATAAACGATCTCTTGTCAAACTGTTGTATTTCCACAAAAAATACTAAAAGAGAGAACCAAAAACATCGAATGAGTTAATCCTTTGTAGATTGAGAATTTGTTGTCCAAATTAAAAATGGCGGCCAAATACTGGTCGAACTACATTTGCCTCTGACTGTCCGAATTAAAAAAGACTCTGTTTGTAGGTTTCGCACGATTTTGTGGAAAGAATATGAAAGAATATGAATTTTGATCAGAGTTTTTTTTTTGTCGAAACTGTAAAATTTGCTGTCACATCGACGTTTCTGATGACTAAAAATGTACCAAAAGATAAACGCGATCCATAATAGCAAGCTCCTCATTGAGCGTCACTCGTTTCATTCATTATTTTCCTATTTAAATTCCTTATTGTGTGATGACATCATTTTAAGTAAACGTAATTTGTTTTTGTTTTTTTTTATCGGAATTTATACGCTAAAGAAATAAACATTTTTCGAGATTAATTCATGATTCGACTGTCAAAATCGCCAAAACAGAAATTAACACGAAATTATTGTCATGTATCATTTTTTTTATTTACAAGGCGGATTATTATTTTTATTTTTTTTTTTATTATATCATGACTAAGGAATTTCGAAGTAAAAAAAGTTGGTTTAAATAACATTTTTAAGATAACACGGAAATATCAGGGAAAAATTACGATAAGATTATTATGTGACAAAGTGTTGCTGATTTTATGTATAGAAATTCATAAAATAATTGCTTATGTTATTTATTGAAAATCTAATAAGAATTAGCTACAACTAAGTTAAACAGGCCGACACTTGAGCCGGTTCGTGACCAAGTGCATGTTTTTTTTGTATGCCAATATGCAGTTTATAATAATGACACAGTTCTAACTACAAATGAATAAATAAATGATAAACGAATGCGCTAATGTTCAGAGGTCGATAATTATTAGTGTCTGGGGTTATTTCTTTTAAATAGTTATAGTTACGTGTAATGCGAGTAGACGCGCGGGATTTGAAAGAGATATACCGGAAGCGAGACGTCACATTTTGTGGCTAGACCATTGCAGGTTGTCTGTGGAGCTAGCTGGTGCAAGAAATGGTTCTTAATTTTGAACTCGTTTTCTGAACCTATAAGTCTTACCAATAATTAGTTTAACCTTCACACTAAATATTTTCTACGTCACAATATGCAATTTTGTATGGAAAATTATGCCGTTGTAAGATTGAAAAATTTAGCCTGGACAAAATGATTACACGAATAATCGCGGTATGTGTTTTATTTATTTTATTTAAAAATATTTTAAGAAAGGCATATTAATGTGTTTGAGGCATGTCAGTGACACTGATCATGACATTTGCTTGCACGGTTAAATGTCGTAGATTTGCAAAGACATCAGCAGTAGTATTGACAGCAGGTTAGGAAGCTATAAGTTCATTTAGTTAGTAGGAATAGCTTAACATGGAAAAATGCCAGACCATTATACAAATGATAAATATTCCCATCCCTTAATATGATTCACATTCAAAAGGTGGAAATACATTTTCATTAAATAATTACCGACAGCCCCGAGAAACCATCTTTTAATTAGAAACAGTTAATTGTTCAGTTCAACCGAGAGTATTTTTAACGCTGCTTGTTTTGCTCGGTAATTTATTTACAAAAACCTGGGGCAGAATCGGGGCAAGGTGACTGATTCAATCATACATACTAGAGTATTTTTTCTTTATAAAGTGCTCGCAAAAAGTATGACTTAGTTTTTGAAATAAAGCCTCACACGAAACTTTATCGTCTGTGTTAGCTATCAACGTATACACAAGAGAGGGAACAGGGTTTTCGTCGTTTATTCATTTAACTAATACGCTTCTCAAGTTAGGATGGGTTTTGTCTAACTGCGAAGTAGTTATAGAATAAAATTTTGTAATTAGTGGTCCTGAGCGCGTAGTTCCTACACAACAACCTGTCGATTTTTTGTGTCAGCTGAGTTCGGAATAACTACCCTACTAACTGTAGCTTTTTCGTTTCACCAGAGCTCGGAATTATTGCCCAAACCCATGTCGCAGTTTGATTTAAGTACAGAATTGCTGCTCGATTGGTCGCAAAAAGTTCCACTTTAAACCATTCTCGAGGGCGGTACTGCTCTTTTAAAAAAAAAAAAATACACTTCTATAGTTCTATTAGCTATAAACCATTCTGCGGAATAGAGGTTCACACCCTCAACGAAGAATTAAGGGAACTAGAGAAATAAAAACAGGGCAAGAATCTGGCATACCACAGAGGACATGAGGCAGGCTCATAAACTTCTGGGGCAAACAAAAAGGCTTATACCTCTCTGAGGGGTAAGCAGGGGATACAATAACAACAACCACTTTCACAAAATATGTCATACAATAGCAACTTAAATCTATTCGTGACAAAAATAAAACTCACAAGCATCAATTATTGTAAGAAGCTGGGTTTATGGTCCAAAATCGACCTAATGTGCCAAATATTCAATTATAAAAGTTCAACCTAGGAAGTTTATGCGTATTTATATGGGTCTTCTTAAAAGACCAAATAGTTGGCCCGAGTTTTATCTAAAATGTCGCAACTTTCAAAACCTGAGTTGGCACTTGGGTTTAATTTTTCCGGAAATTATTCGAAACGATTATCTGTTTTAGTAAAACACTAAAAATTCTAACTTTTAGGCAGTTTTAATCTGACGGTCTTAAAATCTAAAGCGCGACTTTCTTCATCGTCTAGTAAACTGTTGTATTCTTTGGGTTACTCATTCATTTATTCATTGATTTACTTATTCATTCATTCAAAAAATCCTGAAAGCAGATTCTTGCTAAATGCTAACGAACTTCTCCTTTGACAAGCCCTAGATGAGAAAGGCAAGCACTTTTGCTCTCTTAAGCTAAGCTTTGCCTCGAAAATTTAACCGCAACCAAAAATAACTGTCGACTTCAAATACAAATGCCCTCTGTTTAATTTTTCCTTAAATTAGACCATATCCACTGTAACTCTACATAGCTGCTTTATATTAATTCCCGTCTCTGGGTAACACTTCCTCCACTTTATTTTCCATGTGGCAATCTCTCATCAAAGTAATTATCGCACTTTCATCCTTCGCATCCATAATGGTCGTTCGCTGACTAAACTCCAACTCAAACTCCATCAGAGTGACTGACGTACTGATATATACAACGATGAATAAATGCATTTTTACCATAACAACTATCGCACGTCTAAAAACCAACTACCGGTACCAGCTGAAAGATACTAACGATTGAAAGACATACGACTGTGGAGGAACTCTTAAGCCCGACTGCGCTGGTGGTAAATCCATTAAAAGTCAAGTATAGCGAGAGAAATGGAAGCAAATTGCAGCAAGATACAGGCATGGCCCATTTTCTCGTTTTCATTCATGAAAACAATTCCCTCTCACTGTTTTCACAGCCAGCCTCGTACTCCACCTCTGCGTCTATCTGGTGGATATAGTTTTGTTCTGAATCTATAAAGAAAAACAACCGAAAAGACGAGAGGAACAAAATGCCTGTGGCTGCATTTAGCACAAAAGGATACCCAACAAACGTAGGGTTAATTTCTTATTTATTTTAATTTTTTTTTTTTGTTTCTCCCTTTCCCATTTTTTGTTTGTCTCTGGTGATTTTTTTTTCTTTTATATGCATATATTATTGTGTCCTGGACATGCATAGGTATACCTCTACTCTTCGTATACGAAACACATTTGCAGTGACAATTGCAGAATCTGGTGGACGAAACAGCAGATGCACATCTGCAGCGTGCAGCAGTACAATCTGCATTTTCTCTTCCTGTTATCCTGCGGAAAAAGTGTCTTTAAGAAATTATAATACAAAACAAAGCGAAAAGAATGCATCAGGCAAATACTGCAGGTATAACGAATCAGAATTAATTTTCCAACAGAAGTGTTTCATTAAAAACAAAATATGGTTGAGCAGGAGGCGCACGGATGAATCATCTCACTCCGAAGCTGGGATAACTGGGATCCTCCCCACTCATCTCTGGAACAGCAGTCAGACAAAAGCATAGTTACATTGTCCTCAAAAAGCGTTTTGCTGCTCCTTCTTCATCGTCAATGATGTCGTCGTCATCGTAGTCGTTTTGTGTTTGCCTTTTTTTTTCTGTTGGGATTTTTATGCCAAACCAAAAGCAAAAATTCCAACCCCCGCCACGAGCCGGTGTACTCTTCCAGGCCAAACCAAGGAGACAATGAACCCTTTTTTGTGTTGTGTTCCTGTTTCCACTGCATATAGGTATATTCATCGGCCGCAGGAACAGACGGAAGCGCGGGCAAACAACAAAATGGGCGTCTGACGATGTCAGGCAATGGAAATAAAATGCGAAATGAATAGATGGGGTTGGGCTGGGTGGTGCAGCTATAGACGTTATATACCTACACTGTGCCATGCAGTTATAGATAATCATTGTGCTTTTCTTTGTTATCATTTTGTGGCGGACCAGGACGACTCTTTAATAATCGTGCATATAGTTGAGGAATATATGCGCGCAACAGACAAGCTTAGAAAAGAAACAGTGTGTTTGACAAGCCGCTGTTGCTTATAGCAAGCTGCTGCAAAATGCAGACGAATGGTAGGTATAGAATAACAATACAACATGCTGCCATTGACCGGGGGATTTCCCTTGAAGAACTAAGGGATCCGGTAAACAAAATTTGAGAGTAAATGGAGCAAGCATGTTAGGGCGTCGCACTAGATAATTGGTGGTCTACTGGTTCAATTTCTAAGAAATAAAATAATCACCTAAATTTGTTTTCCAATGCCGAGACTCGGACGAACATCCAAGAAAATAAAACTGTTCTGAGAAAGCATGATTTCAGTGGTGCGAAATTGAAGATCTTATTTACTTTTCGTTTAAGCCGTAAAATAAATCTTGCACTCACTAATGATTGTGAAAAGCTAAGAATAGTGTCCAGTTTAGAGTTCTTAAGCCGCATATTTTTTTTACTTAGGTACATGTCAGGGATGTTGCTAGCTAAAGAGTGCATTTAAACATTGATCGTAGTGTACATCGAGTGAAATCGAAGTTAATGATATTCAAAAGCGCAAAATACGCAACCATGTTTGTCATAATAAGTTTTTAGTATATAGAACATCTCACTTAACTAATTTTATTAACCAAATAAATCAAATTATTCGCCTTTTAACAACATATAATTACTAACCAATGACATTCAGTAATGTAAAAATGTGGTATTCCCGAACTCGAGCACATTTCCCCACGGTTGTCGAGGTTGGCAGCATTTATTTTTGTATTTTTTGTATGTTTTTTCATGTCACACGGATTCTTAATTGACACAACACCGATAGGAAAACAAAATGGCGAATTTGAAAAAAACTGAGGGGCCCAGCGGCAAGAGGATTGTGAGTTGGGGTTCTCAGTATGATTTGTCTATGTTGTAAAGAACAGGGATGACATACTAAGTCCAGAAGAATTGAAGAAGTCCTCTGCTGGAAACATTACCAGCTTCATTAGGGAGGTAGACACGCTGCTAACCTAAATAAAATTTACAATACCATGACAACCCGGCACAATATACCTTCTAGGTCGGCGTGCCTATTTTTCGCCTTGGCGAGTCAGGTGTTTTTTTTTAAGAAAAAAAAAAAAACAAGGTTTCATACAAGGAAGTTCACTAGGTATAGGCTATTCCGTTTCTAAACAAAGACTTTTTCTTAATAAAAAAAATTGAATAAAATAACATCTTTACGACGAATATGATTGGACGACGACTTAGCGCAGAGATGGTAGGCGTAAGTTGTTATTGAGAATCATTTGCTTTGTTATGCCTTCTTTGAGTATGTTAATGGGAACATTTCAAATAAATCAATTGGTATTTATGATAAAAATGATTTAACACATTTTACAGGTATGTTTGGAAGATATAAAAAAAAAACTAAAAAGATTTACCAACAACTTAAATAGTAACCATAAAGTTAAGTAAATCAAGGTAAAAGGGTCCGCAGGTATTGCGTATCCAGGGATGGTACAAGAAACGCATAACCTATGAAAGAGGTCTGCATGGTTAATTCCGTGAAATGGAAGGTGTTGTTCATAAAAAGTGAAAAGCAATGTCACAAAGATAAGATAAGTGTACTCAGACGATTCAGTCCAGGGATGGTGTGAGGACATTTTTTTTAGCGAAGTCCTGGTGTCACACTCACGTAACGTTAGCATAAATTCAACTATTTATTGCATCTGATGTATTTAAACAATTTTCAAGATATGTTAAGAGGGAATTAAATATTCTCCACATGCAAATTAATGCAAAATCAAAGTCGCATTTTTTCCTATTAGGAGAACAGGCATCATGAGAAAACCAAGTCCATGTTGTTAGTTGACAGGATCTAGGTAATTTATATATATCCAATATAATACCAATACCAACAGCTTAAGTTTTTAGTTGAGTTTAAGCTACAGCTCCAGGGGCGATGTCATTCGATTTAAATATAAAAATTCACAACGAAATACAGTACCTAATTTGCAAATTGATTACAACCACAAAAGTCGTTCCTAGAAAATTTTAAATTCGCAACAGAGATCCGGGGATGTTAACTGAAGATTACGTCCAATATTATTGCGAAGCTATATTTCCTAAATAAATTGCCTTGATTGAGTACCACAAGTTTTTCAACAGTAACAATAGAGGGCGCAACTGATTTGATAAGTCAATGAAAAAAATCACCTACTTTTTTGGGAAAGGTTTACTTTGAACCAGCTGTAGTGTTGTGTGGAAAATTAGTTCCAAAATAAGTAAGAAACAAGGTTTTGCTGTTGAAACTGTTGGATGATGATAATAAATTTTACAAATACTCAGTAGCATTATTATTAACTCAAAGTACTGCTCAATAAATTTTCATTAATCTTTAAAAATATCAAAGCCCAAAATTCGTTACTTAAAACAGTTGCACTGACCGTCAAACATTTGTTATCTTCACCTTAAACTCTGTGTACGTCACAATAGCTAAATTTATGTGGAAATTATCACGACTGTGATTTTGTAGACGACAATATCGTCATGAGTACGTCATACTATCTTTCTACCTTTCCACTTGGCAGCATACAATCTCATGACCTGCTCAACACAGTGTAACCCACAACGCGTAATAGGTTTCGAAACCGCTAACAGTTCCGCAGCCACTGTCAGTTGTGCTCGACATAAAGAGGGTGAATTTTAATAGTTTTCCCAACATATTCATTATTTTTTATTCATGCACCTCTGTTTTATAACAAAAAATAGAAAACCGCCGAAGGATAGTTTCGTACTAGAAAATGCACCCTTATTCGCATAGCGTAGCGCGCATATAGCCACTCGTAAACTCATTTCCCTTTATAAAAAAATGAGAGGGTGATGTGTACGAAGAAAAACCACCGGAGATCTTTCGAAGCAGATAATGCAGTCGTTGCATCTATTAGCCTCGGAGGGGAGCTATGCTAATGTGCATGCATAACCAACACAAAATCTAACTACTATCTACCGCAGCTGCAAGGGTTTCTCGTTTTTTACTCATCCTCCGCCTGGTGTTACTTAATTCAGAAAGCGCTGCCGTGTATCTCTGGTGTAAAGTAGTGGTGGCGGCGGCGTCTGAAAACGAAAAATAGCTTAACCACAAAACTATACTAAAGTGGCGCACCACCCCTTCCCATTACTATATAGGGTAGGTCTACAACCTCTCAACGGAGGAGGTGCAATTCCACCCGCACCGCTAATTTTCGGTGGCACTTGCAAAACCGGGAAAGTAAAATGTGAGACGGTTCCGACGACTGTGTGCGATGGCAGCGGCGATACAGTCTAGTACGGCACTGAACCCCTTTTCTAATGCACATTACACTTGTACGCCATAACTGTGCTGCACAATTTCGTCCTTTTTGTGTGATTACAATCTCCGACAGGTAGAACGGAACCAGCTATATGTATCAAAGCGTACACACACCACCATGTTAGTAAACTAAGTGACTTGTAGCGTGAGTGCGGTTTGATTTTGGTTTTCGTCTATGGCATTTAGGGGGTTGTATATACGTTGATACGGCTTGATTGCATTAGCCTTTGGTTGCGGTATAGTGAGGAGTTTCCTTCCTCAGCGCTTTGTTTCTCCGCGGGGAAGATGAACAATTTTTGCGTGAAAATCCAAATCAATTAGTTGAACATTCAAAATGCATTTCGGTCATAAATAAGCAAGCAGGCACTACCATTCATTGAACCTCCTTTTGTTTCCGTTTTCGGGTTCATTTACTTTTTCCTTTTTTTTTTGTTTTTTTTTTTTTCTTACCCCCTTTTTGTGCTGAAACGAAATTCTTTTGGTGTCAGTTTCAGTTTTGCTGGCGCCTATCCTAATTGGGCGCTATCCAACAAAAGTCGATTCAGCAATGGAATGCATTTTTTATGCTCTCTCGCAAAGGACATAAAAGGTCACTTCGAAGAGGAATTTCTCTCCAAGGAATTGAAATCGCGGAGTGAGTGTTGTTGGTTTTTTGAAGTGGAAATAAATTTAAAGATTTAAGGTGAAGTCGGCTTCACTGGAAATGTTTTATGGGGTACATGCATTTTTCGTCATCGCACCTTCGAAGGAGAGTTTCTTGACCAAGAGTGAACAGGTGTGGGTGGAGGGGGTTGGACGTATGTAATGTGTGTGTATTTTGAAATGGTTTAGTTTTATTAATATACTTACCGTATACATGTTGGGGACATTCGATAATCGATTTGGTAAATTCGACAGTCCTTACGAAAAGCTCAACAGTATTAAAGCTTGCAATAATCCAAACATCGGCGAAAAGGTATCTTCAGACACATTCGTCTTAATGTCATGTCAACCAGTACTGTCTGTGATGACATGAGCCCTAGATTATCAAATTAAAAATGAGACTTAGATTCGAAAGTTCTGCGTAAAGTAAAAATGTCTGTGAAGAAAAACAAGAACCGCTGGTATGTCTCTCACTCTGTTCATTTTAAAAACTGGTGGGGAATGCGTTTCTGCCCCCAAAGAGGGGTCAATCCGAAATCTTTTCAATAGCAACGATTGTTTGTTATATTCTAGGTTGTATTCGGGTTCATTTACTTGAGGGTTTTGGTAAAATGTTATTATTTTAAACACTAAAAAAGCAATTCAGTGTTTTATATACCTATTTAAGCATTTCAAAAGTTCATGCGCATATTCATTACCCACTCGAAGGGGGGTCAGTTAAAAATAAAAAAAAAAATATTGGCGGACCCTTTGGCAGTCAGAGTTATACACATCCCTACAAAAGGGCGGCACTTTGGAGCTTGCCAGTTTCAATAAATAAATGTATGACAATCAGTATCCATTTTACAGGAAGAAATAGAAATACCCGGCACTCTGAACTTACTTTATTCTGCCCTCATCCCTAACTACTAACAATTACCTCACTAGACAGAATTATCTAAAATCAGAACTCGAATCGAAAAACACTGTCAGCTGTCAGTTAAGTTAGGTCCAACGAATTCATTGAGCTGTCAGACTTGTCACGTGCTGACAAATGATATAGTGTTTTTAACCCATCCACAGACAGTTCTAGAGCACTTGTTCAAAATAGTTTCGACATTTGTGGCGCACAAATTGAAATTGTCATCAGTATCGATTGCTGTGAGGCGAACCCCCCACATCTTGCTGTACTTCATTTTATGTAACAGTGAATATTTGCTTCACTTAGCATAACAGAAATTCACTACCCATACAAGGCAACAACAGACGAAGTTCCACAAGGTTCAGTCGCCGGTGCGCTACTTAAAAAAAAAAAACTAAATGTTCGATGAGCCGCGGTGGTGCAAAAAGGACTGGTTTCCTAGATTTGAAGGATGTTTTTGTGGAATTTCCCTTTTTTGTCTGTTTAGCTGTAACTCTTTTTCCGACTGTGAGACGTTTTTCCAGAATCGGACCTAAAAATAACTGCAAGAATTTGACTCTGGTTTTCGCAACTACTATATAGATAGATTAACCTGTACATTTATGTTTATTGATCCAGACTACCTCATAATACTCCTCTAGATACAACCTAACTTTGGTCAGTATTCTGAATTAGGGCGGCCAATTTCCGCTGGATTTTGCACCTCACGGAACCAAAATTGTTGGTGAACTGCCTTCTGCTAGTCGTCAGCACCACTAGTCGCGGGGTCAAAGAGGGGAACATTTGTTAGTGGGCCCATTTCTGCAAGTTAAAAGCACGACTGGTCGTAAGGGCCTAATGGAAGCACGCGTCCTGTTTGAAGGCCTTCTGTCATGCTGGAGCACGACTAGTCGAAAGGCTTGGAAAACCCACGACTAGTCGTAGGGCCAAGACTACTCGAAAGATATTACGGTACGGGCGTTTATGGTTGGGCGCAAGACTAGTCATAGATAAGGGCTCTTGGAACTGCACTTGTTGGTAGGCCGCTCTCTGATTGTTGCAAGTTGTGACACCCACTTCGTAGTCGTAGGTTGTAGGTTCTCACGAGACCTCTTATAATTGTTTATGTCATCTTAGCAACTTGAATCTTACGTAATACCTCAGTCTTAGTTAAATAGCTGATCACGCATTTATAGAAGCTATCACACCATTTCACTGAACATTCCACTTAGACAGATAATCAAATATAAAAATCTGATGTATGAAAAAATTTCAATGAAACCGAAATTGAGTGGGGAGTAAATAGACTTTTTTTTATTATCTACTTACGACCTTCAAATGTTCCTTCCTTTACCTGGACACGCCGCCAGAGCCAAAGTCAGAGCCAGAGCCAAAGTCAGAGCCAGACCCATTGTCAATGGCGACAGTTACACTTGAATAAAATTGCAAAAGCAGCACGCACCAACAAGACTCTCCATTCACACATGTATAACTTTTCCTTTGATATCTCAACTAATTACCCGTCTTTCACATCGCTATCCCGTGTCAAAGGATAATTTAATGATCTAATTGAAAATCAATAAAATCGTGTAAGGCGACAGACTGGCGCAAAAACAAAAATGACACCCAAACGGTTTTATAAATCAAAGAAGCGAAAATTCCTGTTTTCCTTTGGTGTTTCTTTTCTTTTATTTTTTTTTTATTTCTGTTCTTCTAGCTACTGGTTGTCTCCTCTTTTGATCCTTTGTCAGTGTAAAATTACCTTTTCATATTTTTTTTTTGTTCACTCTCTTTTTGTATGCATAACGGAAGGGGTGCACGTTACCTAGGGACACTGTTGTCAAAGATGGAAGCTCAACAATATTCACAGTTGATTAGAAACCGTATTAAATGATCCGTAAGCGAATTTCATATTCATTATCGGGACAGCGTTTATATAATGACACACACCTTCTTGTATCCTATCGATTTGCATACACACACATGTTTGACTAACAACAAAGCGGAACATATGTTACATACAACGGACCACCGCCTGATGGAGCAGAAACAATGGATTGGGGTTACATTTTTAAAAGGATACACTGCTGGATGGTATCCTCATGATTATCATTATCGTCACCACTACCGCACAAAGCAAAAAGGAGAACTCGTACTCAAACTTGAAGTCTGTACGATATGACAAATGAGGAATATATGCGGGTTAATAAAGGTAATTACCAAGTGAAAAGACTCATCTGTACAGTGTTGGAATGGATGCAGAATGCAGATATTAAAACTTTTTTTCTTTGGAAATCATTATCCTCGTCATGGGTTTGATTGCATCACCGAAAGGGATGTCTGTCAATTGTCTGTATTTTTTTTTTGTATTCCATTTCACTAAATGTGCATTTTATGTGTTTATTGCGAAATGATGTACAGCTGGAGTGGAATGGAGGGTGGGTGTAGCATTTTTTATGATGATGATGCAATTGAGTCACAAAAAAATACCCCACACGGGGGGTGTGCGACGAAAGGTGTAAAGTTCGTTGTAAAATGTTAAACGATATACTTGGGGGAAAAAATGGGATATTATGACAGAAGCGGTTTTATGTTATGCCAGCTGTCAATTGTGCGGTTATATTAAGTCAAAATTGCGCTGCATTAAAGTTGTCTGATGCTAACCGTGGAATTAATTGTTTCATCAGTTGCATGGGGATATGAAGTGGTGACGAGGGATATTTTGTAGATTTGAGAGTGTGTCAGAAAGGCTGGTAAAAGGTGCTGGCAGTGCCGGGCTTTAAAATACATTTTTAGTTGCAAGGTTGGTAATTGCGAGGCGCAGATGACTTAAAATCTAAGAAGACCTACCACCGACCAAATTTAAGGACGATTCATTTGAATATAGACAGCTGTTGAATCAATACAAATTTGTGGTTATTTTCGCTACTTTAAATTGGAGAACAAATGAAGGCGTTTCGCATGATGTCAATGAGAGTGGCTTCTTTCAAAACTCAATTAAACGATCTTGTTCAGAGAAGGGCTTAGTAACTGACCTTAAGGAAACCTACTACTCAGTTTTAGGGCTTGTCCACACTTGCTGTGGGCGAGCATTTTAGTTGGCTTAGCTCGTCGGAGGTCCTCAATGTTGATCTTATAGGACTTTATACTTTCTATACTTTCTCCTTCCAAGTATATATATTTATAAGAAGGTGGGCTTTATATGAAGAATCTCAGTACCACCGTCGTTGAGGTAAAATAAAATCATAAAAAAAGTTGTTCGCAACAGGTGCGTAGGGACCCTACCTATAGCTAGCTTCTCACAACCTCTCGTTTTGTGTGAGTTGTTTTTTGGGACGAATGGAAGGGATCTACTTCTTCAATTTATTGCCGAGTCCAAACGGCTAAATGAGAAGCTCTTTAATGACAGTTATATTCTCCGATGTTTGTCAGACGTTCGATGCCTCAGTGGAAAACAAAAAAAAAAAGGTCCCATAGGTGAACATTTTCATCCAAAAGAAAAATACGTCAAAGCGCATTCTCGACCAATAAAAAAAAAATATCCCCTATTCACACATCAGCTTTATTGACTAAATCACAGTTGACAGGACTCCTTAAACACCTCATAGACAACCCCCTTCACTACTTCCACCATAAATCCCTCTAAGATCCTTTTTACCGGAAAATTGCATTAAAATCAGAAAAGCCAGCACAACAGAAACCGGAAGAAAAGTTCTCAGTTTGACCATTACACAGTGTTTTCCATTTACGGTAGGAATGTAGGTAGGTACCTCCTATAGAAAGGACCACAGTGATAAACGTATTCCGCACTGCAGACACATCGCATAATGAAATGCCCTACTCGCAGCCACATCATCATCGCACCAGAATCTTAAATGATATAATAAAACGTATGACGTCTGACCACTTTCGAAACATGTCCTTTTACCCCAACTATGCACAGCCATACACAACTTCCCTTCAAATGAGGTAAAAATAAAAGAGAAAAAATGAAAACAACAAAAAAGTTTTCCTGATGATAATGATGCTTACGATGTCCTTCAGCATTGCATCTCATAAAATGGATTTTGAAATGATCTCGTTATAAACCAATGCTATGGCATCATAGCACCCTGCATACACACACCCACAGCATAACTAGGTATATTCCTTCATCAGTTTGTGCACAATATTCGTCGTACATACCGACACTCTATTTTCCCCCTCCATAATGTGGTTTGTACATTTTTATTTCGAATGAATTAGAGAAATTACAAAACCTCGCCGCTTTCACTTCATGGCGTTCATACTCCATTTTTATCTCCAGGATTTTGTGCCCTTTTTTGCGCTCCCCTGTCGCAGGGGGAGGGAAAAAAATACAACTAAACCGGAGGGTTACTGGCTTTTATGACATTTACTCATACTATCTTGGGTCAGGACGAGTATAGGTATATGTAGTTGGTATCTCCCCAGCAAGTGTTGTGTTATGAACTTTTGCTTAAAAGCATCTCATGCATGTGGTTACTTCTGGTCCGGTCACCCTTTATTATATTTCTCCATTTTCTTCCTTTTTTTGTACCTAAATTTTGCAGGGCGAACTGTTCTGATCACTTAAATAATAAAAAGGTAGAAAGGCGAGCACACAGACAAGACAGCAGGAAGAAAAAAAAACGAACATAAGAAGAAGGAAGCAAGTTTAATGGTTCGGGAAGGGGGAGAGTGGTTGTAATAGCTTTGGCCGGGTTGGGGGGCCAAAGTGCTTGTTTGCTTATTCCAGCCATAAATGTGTGAGTGTGCGGAATGTCCATTTTGCGGCAGCCCGGGGTTATCCCTGACACGAAATTTGTTGATTGTTTTTAGTCATGCGTGTATATATACATATAACGGTGTGTAGAGCTCAACAACGCGGTTAACTCTCTGAAAGGTGAGCACATCCGAATTGGACCCCTGAGAGTCGTTGGGGGCAATTTCTTGAAAAATACTTCCTTATGTTACTGAACGGGCCAGCATTGGCAACGGAATCTTTTTTTATTTTTTTTTTTTTTTTCAAGCAGCAGCAGGAAGAAAAGCCGACTTTGATGCGATGACGTGAGCCCATAGACGAACTTAACAAAAAATTATTATATATATGCTGCAGGTGCAGGCGATCCTTTTTAGAGTCATCTATCTGATTGCAAAGCGGAATGTCACGAATGTCCCTTTAATAAATTGATTTAAAACGTTCGTGGTATCCGTACTCAAATCGATTGAAATTGATCTATAAGATGTTCAAACTGGCTAGCTACTTGCATACATCAATCGGAACAAGGCGTCAAAAACTCCTCCTCCGATTTTGTGTCTTTTCGTCAGACAATCCGCATTGGTTAGCCGTAAGTCCCTTCTAACGTGGAACAGATGTTCGGACGTTGAAAGAAGTCCCAAACTAGCTTTCCACTTGAGAACCGGAACAGCTGTTTTACAGTCGGAATGGGTGTTGATATGGACAGTGTAATTGCGGCTTCGCAAGCAATTTATAGGGTGAAATGGAAAACACCTCTAATCACTTTTTTGCCAAACCCTAGCCCATTCATCTGCCTGCTCTGTGTTAGTAAATATATTTAATTCGCTTAATCTCTTTCACAAAAGCAATGGCTATCCTACATCCCGAAAACAGTGTTTCATTTTAAGGGCTCACAAAAGCAATTATTTAGCATTTTAGAACAACCCCCCCTCAACCACACCACACCATAGCCTGGTATCCACTAAACTGACCCAAAACAATTAATTACTATAAAATCAGAACCTTACTTCTGTGCCTCCCAGTCTTGAGCGTGTGGCCTCGTTTTTTCTTGACGTACCATTCCGGCGAACGGTAATACAAAGAACACATAGTTGAAAATTAAAACCCATCTTCCCCAACCACTATACAGCCAGCTATCCTTTAACTCGGGAATCAACAACAATCAACCCTAATGAATGAAAGACAAGCGGTCGCTTAAGGGTTAATTTTACAACACAAACATTCATTCATCCAACACACATACATACGTAACCCAGTTTACAAGCGGCGGTGAAAGAAGGCTCGGCACAAAAAAAAAGACACAATACCCCATTCCGACGGAGGATCAGAACGGTATAACTCTTTCTCTTTCAGTTCCGATAGACTATCAACGCAGTCGACAACGATTAATTACAAAATTTTCCACACACATCCCATGTATACACACACATATCCTGTTAGACACAATTTGCAAATCCAAAGAATATCTAAAGGCTCCAATTAATCTTTGTCATCCACTTGGGTAATCTACTTCATGTCTGTGGCTGCGAAAGGGTGGTCCCATAGCCTGTGTGTAAGTGTGTCTGTTTTTTTTTTTTTTTCTGGCCTTTGAAATAGTTTCATGTCTCACACGAAGGAGTACAACACATAAAAGTGAGGAACTCTCACAGCGTTAAGAGGCAGAGTGGAAAAAATCATCTGAATCCCGGAAACGAATTCACCACACAAGTCTCGACATATATAGACAGGCGCTTGGGTACCTCTTCATTGATAGTGAAAGGCAGCGCCAGTGTCATTAAGAAACTTTTACATATAAAGTCAACCCCAAAGGCTCTGTTCTCCTTGTCCTCGTAGTTGTCGTCATCTACGTCTCCTTCATTTGCACGCCAAGATCAATATTTACAAAAGCTATAAAGTCATCGCATCGTGTAGTAATCGTCGCTGTTGTTGCCATCATTGGAGTGGGTATAGTTGCGGTTCAAGTTAGTTGCGACGTTAACCTCTATTCACCATATTCAAGTGTTCATCTCGACATACTCGAAAGGATATAAATGTAAGGTTCGTTCTTTGTCCATTTACGTATTAAGCTAGAATGTGGTCGGCATTTGTACGTGTGCATATGATTGGGGGACTTTATTCCTTTTAATAAGACGAACTTGGTGCTGCAGTGTGTTAAACAAGGCAAAAACTTATGTTGCTTAGTTGTTTATATGGGGGTAGCCTTAAATGCAAGTTTGCATAGGTATACTGATTATGAGGTCGTAGATGAGAAGAAGTCTGGAGCTATATGCAAGCTGATGCTGAGGTCTATAATTGGCTTAGCAATAGTCCGAAGCTTAGGTTCAGAAGTTTCTATTTCACCAATCAAATCTGTCGGAAGGAGTTCCTATTTTAAACCTGTAATATGTCAAAAAGAGATGGTATCTCGACCTTTAAAACCTTACTCTTACTAGAAAAACTGGTGTCAATAAGTAATGCAGTGACCGCACCACACGTTCCGCCTTTAAGTACTTCTTGCTATAATAAACATTTCAAGTTGCATTTCTAAAAATGGTTGCAAAATTTGTTGACAGCTCAAGATCAGTTTGATTTTCTCTTATTTTATGTAATTTGAATGGCCATAAGCCATTGATAGCTGCACCTGTAAGCGTTAAGTTTGGTCAATATTTCAAGGGATGTCTGATATATACCACATGCGTTTAATCAACCCTTTCTGAGGAATCAATACTCGCAGGCCGGCATATACAATTAAGAACTGAAACAACGCACATAGTAAAGACATCAACCATTCACTCAAAGCTCCCTGCTGCAAACCGATATGTATGTTTTCTGTGATCACAAAAGTAAAGTACAAATAGCAGTCCTGGAGAAAAACGACATTCAATCTTGTAAACTCTGTGTTCTCAAATTTTATATATTTATCGAATTTTAGAAATGTAAACGCAGTTTTATTTGAGTTTCATAGATATTGAGAAAACTTGTATCACTATCACGGTATCCGCGGGCATATAAAATACGCAACAACTGGTTTAAAGCCAAGAAAGATCGTCTTGCTTGCGGATTATGGGTTAAAAAAATAGATTAAGGTTCGTATATTTGCTAACTTTTTGTTTAAAAGTCTCTTTCCGTAAGATTGTACCAACTGTAACTTCACGTTAATTAGACTATTGAGATGCCTGCGACGTCTTTGTCCTCGATGTAGGGCTTACATTTCAATTCTCGTCTTGCTAAAGCAATGACAAAATTGTCTACAGCGATGCAAATGCATGCAAAACGGCACAATAAAAGATGTCACTTTCCGTACCGACTGTAGACCATCCCCCAGCAACCACCAGCATGCATTTTAAACCCAATTTAATTCCGAAATAAAAACCCCGTTCATTCCCACAGTCCACGGCTGTATACCATAGCCCGGAACACATTTTTGGACAAAAGATGAATAGAGAGGTTAGAAAAGCAAATGCCGCCCACGACCATTCAATCCACAACCTCTTCAACTTTTGCTACCCCCGAAAAGCGGGCGAAGGAAAAAATAAGTTCAAAGTGCATATTATCTCAAATTTCCTTCGCAGCACAAACATATTTATCTTGGTCCCATAATTGAGCTCAAGCACCCCGGCCGTGTCTGCTCTTGAATAGCGTGCTCACTGCGCTGCTCCTCAACTGCATATACCATATCACAGCTATGCTGTTCAGCATAGTGGATATATGCAAGCAAGTCATCGTCATTGTGGACCATATACAATCGGTTTTAGGGCGAAATTCAATTCAATGAGCGCATATATCCACACAGCTCGCCAGACACATGGCAGGTCGACAGTTCCTCGCTTTCATTCACCAAACGAACCAAAACTTTATCCTCATTATTATTTGCCACAAATTTAGTTTTTTCTTCTGTTCAATGCATACACTGGCAGGCACTGTTACATGGGTGTGTGAGTGTGTGTATGAGTTTGTGTGTGAGAGAGAGCGCAGCGAGACGCTTTCTATAACCCCCCAGCGAGGGCTCTTAAGAGCAGATTAAATTAAAGTCACAATAAGGACATGAAAGTGCTCGCAATTATCTCGAGAGTACACTTGAACGAGTGAACGAACGACACGATGGATGGGACTAAACGCACACACTCACAATCGTATCGTATCCATGCCAAAGCGAGGGAAAAATTTAATTTTCATCTGCAAATCCAGCGGAAAAGTGCTTTTGTCGCAGAGGCAGGCGCTTCATTAACACCACAGCCACCGTTTCTTTTTTCATTTCTTTTTCTTTTTTTACCATCGTCGTCGGGGTCGCTGTCATTCGCATTCGAATGATGTGTGTCTTGAGTGAGAGAGAGATAGCAAAAAAATAAAAACAAAAACAAAAAAAAACATTGAGGTGCCGGTGCCGGGTTAAAAAATGATGGTCAATTAAAAAATTCCTCTGTCCGCTTTGTGTGAGCTTTGATTTTGGAGAGCGCCTAACTCATGGTGACATCTTGCGATCAACAATGTTGTTTTTATCACGTGTATTTCCCTACACAGGTTTGCACACGAAGGGTATACCGTGAGCGCCATTTTATTGCCGCTCTTTACCACCGCGCCGTAAACAAAAAAAAAGGACTTGTAGGTTGTAAGGTCGCTTGTCCCTGTTTTTATGTTGTCGCACCGTAGTCTTGGGCACATTTTTAAATGGAGGTAAAGATGTGAGCGATGTGATTTCTTGGTTTATTGTTGTGTTGGAAATTTCTGCGGCTTTTATCGAAGTCAGTTGAAGGGTAATGAAAAACTGAAGTGGATTGCCAGATCCTGGAAGGGGGGTATACATACATTTTCCCTGCTCAAATATAATCGGCTTGAGGCTTTTTATTCACTTTGCCGGGGTCATAAGTGCATTACGAGGTGCGTGCCATAAATTCGAGATGGGATTTTAAAGCGCATACTCCTTAATGGATTGCGTACATTGTTTCCAATTGATTTAAAAGCGGTTATACGGTGGTGAGATTGGATGGAAAGTTTTCTATCGTTTTAAGGCGGTTCAGTGGGTAGGTATATATTTTTCAGGCTAGGTTAGAAATATTTCTTACTGCTTTTAAAAAAGGATCTACACCCTGATGTCCATCGAGAAGCATGATCCAATTCTACTGATTGGCGATGGGACTGGATTCATTTTTCTGTGTTCTTGTAAAGTCAGATATTTTTTTCTGAAGCTAAAACAATTAAGGACTTCTTAAATAGAGGCGTGTCAGTCACTCTATGGTCTTAACGAAATTACACTGGAAAACATCGTTTCAGACAAGAAATCCGTGTTTTACTATGAAAGCAGCAGAACCGATCGTTTTCGTTTTGACCCCCATGCGAAGGGAGGCAAAGTGACCCTCTTCAAATTTAATTTAAGTCAATTGACAAACATTTTCTTAAAAGCTGCGATAACACGCGAAAGCTATGCAGCGGACATTAAATTGACGAGGTAATAGAACTTCGAACTTTTTCAAACAAACCCCCCCAACGAGGGCATTGGAGATCGACATGATACGGTGGCAGATCATATGTAGACAGATTTAAAATCCTCGAGAGCTCATCGACTCATTGGAATTTTTATCAGCCTTTGAAGACATCAGCTCAAGAATCGTAGGGCAGTTTTGCACTACAGAGTCTCTTTCTTGATAGGGCCTTTACTTTCAGCCCAAAAAAAAACAGACGTTGGCAAGACTTATTTACTTTTGACTGGCTGGTATTTTTATCAGGGGTAAAAAGGGCTGGACGTTCAGCACAACGGTATTAAAAAGTCGTTGAGATTGATGTACATACCAGGCAGAGTTATAATAAAAAAAAAAACTGACCGGAGTTCACACTTGTGTATATGCGTTTATCGCGACTAAACCACCGATGTATGGACCGGTCCTCTAGGAGCAGATGTTACTTTGATGTTACATGCTTCACATGAGACCTGTATACATTCTTCCTCAAATAGGAGCCTAAACAAACACGAGTGTGCTTGCAGTATATCCTAGAGTTACTCACACCGATCGAATTAAAATCAGTATATCAGGCCTAATCAAATCAAAGAGTCTCAACCAGACTGGCCAAAGTATTGACACAAAAAATAAATCACCAAAACCAACCTCAATATAGTCTTAAACATCACAAAACACGTTATTGAGGTTTAAGTAAAAAAAAAACAATAGTTGTCGCAACAGGTCCCTAGGGACCCTAGGCCTAGCTTCCTACAACCATTCGTTTTTAATTTTTGGGACGAATGGAAGGGATCTACAATTGAATTGCCGCGTCCAAACGGCTAATTGAGAAGCTCTTTCATGACATTTATACTCTCGGATGTTTGTCAGACGTTCGCGAGAGGTGACGCCGTGGAAAATACTTTAAGATTTTGGGTTTTTTGGCAATCGAACCTGCGACCCCTCGCTAAGTAGTACAACACACTAACCGATAAGCCTCTGCGCCTTAGGAATAGTTAAAGGGGGAACCCATACTTACATTAGGCACTCAAGACTCCAGCCAGCTTAAGTCAACAACCGTTTACATGGAATTGCATAACGAAAGTTTCAGAGCAGAAAATTATTAGAGCTGTTGAGGAACAGTTGCGTTCAATCCCCTTAGAAAGACAATCGTGCAGCCGACTTCCAAGCGTGTTGCTAATAGCCTTGAATTTATTATCACTCACACAAAGTTCAGAAAGAATCATCTCCCACTTTAATAGGCACATCTTTTATTCTGGAACAATTGCAAAACGCCTTCGTACTGCGACGTTAGTATAATTTCCGACTATATAAACGGGCAACGACTGTGCACATTTTTGGCAACAATTTCCCATTACCGCGCATGCAAACGCTGGCTTTTAGTACCCAAAATGTATTGTAGAACATTCAATGTATCACTGTCGCTCTCTCCATCCCCTAATAGGTTATGCACTTCATATCCAACAAAATGAGCAATCATTATTCACAAAAGGAACTGAGCCAACATCCTGCCCGTATATATACAGATCCAAGGAACTTGTTCTAACCCAAAGTCCCCGGGGTATGTTTAGAACCATGTTCTATAGTCTCGTATTCTTTGAACAAATTTCGGCCGACTTTTAGGATTTTTTTACTACCAACACATTTGAGACGAATATGTAGAGCAATCCTGAAATTTGCACACCTTTGACGTTCCTCAGATGTCTTTAACTTTTAATAATAACAAAACAGACAAAAAAATAAACGGGAAAACGTGTCTGTGGCGTACCGAAAAGAGCCACCCTCTGAGCGAACAATAATCATAAAAGTTCATGCACCTTGTTCATTTTAGTCAAATGTGTTTTTTTTTTTCTCGCTCTCTTTGTTGTTCGTCTTTACCTCCACCTGCTACTTTGCTCTTGCCTTCCGTTATGTCATAAATTTTATTTTATCCTCCGGGAGGCTTGAGCATGATGGCAGTGGCAGAAATATAAAATATACCTAGATGCGTGCAACTAACTCCCTAATGACATTGACTTGGCGCCCTATACCCACGATGTGGCATTAGTTCGGTATCAGCTTTGACTCACTGTTACTGTATGACAGAGATCCGACTTTAGTAGCGCACCTCGTGCACGCAACATACAACACAACTGCCATGTGCTATTTGGTAATCGTGCCGCCAAAAGGACGACCTGAATTAAGGCTTTCAGTTCAGCGCCTTTGTGTTTCACATGTCATATAAGCTCCTATGGTGGCGTACGTATAATCACAGGACATTTCTATTTGTTTTCTCTTAATGTGTGTGTGTGTGTGTGTATATGGTTATCCTTGTTTCGTGTTCTGCATTATCATGCCTTTGACCTTTCAGCTGACAACGATGATGTGTAAAACGGCAAACTGCCCCACGTAGAAATGGTAAGATGGGATACACAAAGCGGAAGGACCCTCTGGTCCATTTTTATTTCATCCCAACGTGTGTATTTGCGTAATGTAATTTCATTAAAACCGCACACACACACACACACGGATAGAACGACGGTGGTCAGCCGATGCTGTAATTTGAATAATGTATCTCTAGCTCCCTGACGAGTAACTGAAAATACGCTGCTAACTTTCCGCTGTACGAATATATACACGGAGAATGCGAAAAATTAAGGAGAACATTTTTTTTTGTGACAGTCCTTTTTCTCGATCCACTCTAATTCAATTGGACGATGTAACCAAGTGGTGGACGACATGCTATACATACTTGCGGATAACGGGCTAGACCAGTTGTTGTTCTTGCTGGGCTATATCTACAGCATGCAGAACGCAGCACATGGCACCATCAGGCTCAGGATACATACGGAGAGGTTCGTTGACACGTGCGGCATTCAGTTAGTTGCTTAATTTCGCTCCTGCCTCGGGGCTATCTATCGCTGGCCTTTGAGTTCGGTGTACCCTGGGGTAGACGTAGACGTCATTCTCTGCGAATAATGAATGAGCTTAGAAGGACAACGTACACAGAAAAAAAGGTGCGCGCATTAGGGTTTGTTTTTTTTATTAGTCAAGGGATGGATGTGGATGACAAAGGACTGTACACACAAATGTTACTGATGCGATGAGGTAAATGCAAACGAATGCATGCAGTCGTACGGTGAATCGTGATGAAAGGGAATTTAGGTTAACGTTGTGGCGAGGCCAACCCTCTTTATTATAGTCATTCAAATTGTACCTCACATCGTACAAGTAGTTGCGTTGTCAGTAATTTTAAAGAAAAGTAATCATATCGGGAAATTTGACAGTTTGTAAATATTGGGGAAGTCGAAGGCAATATTTTAATGAAGCTTCACGAAGAGGTGTCAGTCGGTGAAGGTACAACACGATATAACAAGTGCTTGTTATAGAAGTGCAACAGGTTTCTGTAGCACTGTGTTACAAGTCCGGGCCTGATCTAATCACCAATTGTAGACGAAGTCAGCACATGTGCTTGCAAGACTAGTGGACTTGTAGCTCGTCTAACTGGGCCCCAGCTTAATATTTGCAACGCTGTACATCTGCGTTATACTTGTTATATATATCAGTGCATGAGTTTGATGCCAAAAATCTTTGGGAGGTGCAGTAGTAGTTCATTTGAGGCCACAACTTATATATCATGAGAGTTCTGTGAGAAACTAGAAAATCGATTTTAGTAAACCGCCACAATACCCCTCGAAAAGATGGATTACATGTGACTACGAAACTTGTTGCATCTACATTCTTGTACAGGTAGCAAATGAACGCGTTCTTCGGAACCTAGCTTGAACCTCTGCATTCAACATCTTCTTCAAAAGATTTCCCTCCACAGATAACACAAATTTAAGTACACAGAAAGGTGGGGATTGTTAAACGAATTATTCCGCAGATATAACTCTACACACCTTAACTGAGTATTGACACCCTATATCCTATAATCGGAACCCATGAAAATTGCCTCATGAATCATGCAGCCGAAAATGGTTGGCGTAAAATCAGTTAATTGACAGAGGCACTTCGGCTGAGCTCTAAGTGAAATAAAAGACAGAATCGTTCGCCAAAAATAGAGCCCTGCTGTTCTAACTTGAAAAAATTAGCCAAAGTTCAAAACCTGTTGACCCTATAATCGGAACCCATGAAAATTGTCTCATGAATCATGCAGCCGAAAATGGTTGGAGTAAAATCAGTTAAATGACAGAGGCACTTTGGCTGGGCTCTAAGTGAAATAAAAGACAGAATCGTTCGCCAAAAATAGAGCCCTGCTGTTCTAACCTCAAGTTGTAAGCTTTGAAGTGCATTCAAAACTAACTGGCAGAGAGTGGAATATCTTATGGGGAATAAATACCTACGTCGACTTAGGTAGATAAAACAAATAATAACAACAATCACGAATGAAATTTGAGGAGTAACCTTAGTCGTTAAAATGTTAGCAAAGTTCTGCACCTAAAAAACTCTAAGTCGCAGTCCTAAGAACTAATGCACAAGTTACTAAGCGTATTGCTTACATAATTTGATACAGCTTGCATCAACATAAGTCGTAACTAAATGCACCACGCGGACCTTCTAGGGAGCTAGCTAAGTTACAAACATATTGTGCTGAGTCTGGCAAAGGTAACCGAACGCAAGTTATTCCGGAAATTACCACACAAAATTTGGGAAGTTGTAGATCGCAGTAAAAAATGTTTGAAGGATTTATAGAAGATACTTAACAGTTAGCCAAGGCTTAAACCATTTGATTGAAAACACTGCACAAGTTGATCTATAGGCAATAATTAGCTATGCATTGTGCAGTCAGAATAATTCAAACAATCACGAACAGAATTTACTGCAATTGAAAGAGACGTTTATCCAAGTTTCAAACCAGCCGACTAAATATCAAATACTGAAAGCAAATGGACAAGTAATTTAGCTTACGGTAATTAGTACATCTAGTACAGTCGATGGTATTCTCAATTAAGATTTGCAGCAAAAGTTCGCCCACCACCAGGTTGAACGATGATTACGAAGAGTGCGACACCAATAAATATCCAATGACAGATGGTACACGCATTAGCTGTAACACAGCATCCCCTTTCAATACAAATGCGAATTATCACAACAACCCAGCTTGGTTAACACCTCCCGCATTGCAGCCCTTACCATCATCGCCCGGCACGACTTAAATTGAGATCTCATCGCTGCGCTGATTGCAAAGTTATGTATATGTGCAGCCTTTTAAATGATAATCGTCCTCGAATCGATGATGTAATCAATTCCTATCGCAGGAGGTATGGAACAACGATCTGAACATCCCTTCATCGATGCCTGCTATGCAATGGTGGCTTTATTGCTTTTCTTTCAAAAACAATTAACCACATCCATTGTGCCATTCAACAGAAAAACTCTCCACCTATATATATATATATATAACGGCTATGCTGTAGACGGTGGTGGTATGTGCGGTAACAGGGATGCAAAAGAACAGCAAAACCATAACAACGAGCGAACAAAAATAATAATGCTAAAGTGAAGTGAATTACGACGCCCGGATTGGTATTGCCTTGCAATTGAAGGGGGCAACGGCAACGGGCACGACCCAATTGATGAATGCCAGAGCATAACAAACTCTATTCCGGATCAAGTGCTGGAAATAATGAAAAATCTATAAAGCTGGGATTTGCCATCTCCAAGTCCACAATACACCCCGCAGTCTGCCCTGCCATGGCAACCGCAATCCACATGGATGTGCCCCCAAAATAAATCAATGGACGCGCCGGCATCATACAGAAGGATATCACAGAAATTGATTATCACCGGACCCATGGCGCAAGCAAGATCTGAAACTGACTGTGGTTATCGTAATTGAATGTGCAGATGAATTAAGTGGGATTTGGTTGAAGGGTGGGAGCACAATGAAAAAATGTATCCTTGTTGTAATTTTCCTCTACAGCGGCATTTTATACAAAAACGTTAACATTCCCGGCGAGAAATAGCGAAAACATATTGACGTGCGTTGAGAGCGAAATTTAATGAAAATCCCTTGCAAGCGCGCCCGCCGATGTTCGTCACGTCAAAGTAAACAGTGTTCTGTCGCAGCTCCTCTTGGGACGCACTCGTACTCCACCACCATCGGTTATAGAATACTCAAATCAAAAGGACACAAAGCCCTACATCACTGCTGCACATTCCTCCGCAACGATATTAGCAGATGTTGAGGCGGAATCATATTCCCTTTGACGTGAAAGTTAGTCGCCATTTTATTTCGCAATACAGACGGGTATACGTGTGTTTCGTTTTGTTCCGCAAAACAGTCCGTTCGTCTGTCTCGTTCGTTCTCGCTCGCTTTGTGTTTGTTCTTAATATCTTACACAAATCATAAAACACATCAAGCCTCGGGGCCAAAGACGCATTCGTCGCGGATTGACTTGCGGAACGAGGCGTTCGCGTTCCCGTCCGCGTTCGACTGTGCCAATCTCACCCGGCACCCAACCCACTCGCGAGTCCTTGTGTAAACTTTAGTTTTCTTCTTAGCAAATGATTTATCGATTTCAATTTGTTTTCGCTGAGAACGAGAGGAAATACATACATATATATTTATATATATATAACTATACAAAAATGAAGGGGAATAAGAAAATCTGTCTCCCAGTTGCCGGTTGATTTTCTTTTCAGCCTTTGAGCGTACGACAGTCAGTCAGAAGCAATTTGGTGGAAAAGTGAAAATCAAATGAAATTTGCTAAAAGGATAAAGGATCGGGCGGGGGCTAGAAGGAGTAGCCAGGAGGTGGGCTGGAGCCGGAGCCCCCCAGCGGAGGACTGACTTTTCAAAATCAATATTGATGAAATTAATTTATTGTATTTAGATACGATTGTTCCTAGGGGATGTTGGGGTTATCAAGATTTGATTACTTTTCTGAGTGATGCTTCGTTCCGTTTGTTAGGCTGCGACATTGTAGAGGTCACATACACCAGACGTAAACAGGCTTTGTGCCTGAAACATAGGGCTGGGTATATAATACGCAATTATATGTGAACTGAGACCTGCTTCACTCAGAAAATGTACCAAATTTGCAGAAGATTTAGTTGGATTCCATGATTTATTGGGGCGTCTTCTTCGGGAGGCGTACACGGTGATTCGTGAGACACGACGACTTTTGTTTCTAGGAAACGTGTACTGGCAAAGGGGACTACAATTTTGTTTCTATAATTTATGTATTTTAGGAGATATCTTTTGAAACTGGGATCAAAACTTGACATGATGTTACCAGGAGACGCGAACTTAATATGATATTTTATCTATAACTGCGCCTAAGGAGGTTAATTTTGAACTAACGCCTTAGAACGCACTCGTGCTCCACCACCATCGGTTATAGAATACTCAAATCAAAAGGACACAAAGCCCTGTCACCGCAACTTTAGATGGTTCCCTCTGATAAATACCTTGAGTATAGTGGAGGCTGTTTCTTGGCTTTGGCTGAAGATGATTTTTAACGAAAATTGCGGAGTCTAGCTGTCAAACCTTCAATATTTTTAAAAAAGGGCTCAACAATTAAAAGCTTTGTTCTTTCGTATAGCGCTCCATTTTTACTAACCCCGAACTGTCAGCTGTCACATTGTTTTCATTTTTGCCGTTGGCATCACTAATTAAATGGCGCGAAATTCAAATTCATAACTACTTGACCGACATAGCTTAATTTTAATACCAACCTGATGACGATAAAAATAAGCCATTTCACCAAACTTCATTCGAGAGACACATGGGTCTAATATTAATTTTGTATGGGAGGTAACCGAACTACTCGACCGACATAGCCCATTTTTAATACCAACCTAACGACGATAAAAAGGAGTCCTTTCACTAAACTTCTTTCGCCTAGGTTGAATCATTTGGATGCTATCGAGAGACACATGGGTCTAATATTAATTTTGTATGGGAGGTACCCGAACTACTCGACCGACATAGCCCAATTTTAATACCAACCTGATAACGATAAAAATAAGTCATTTCACCAAACTTCATTCGCCTAGGTTGATTCCTTTGAACGCTATCGAGAGACACATGGGTCTAATATTAATTTTGTATGGGAGGTACCCGAACTACTCGACCGACATAGCCCAATTTTAAAACCAACCTGACGACGATAAAAATAAGTCATTTCACCAAACTTCATTCGCCTATGTCAATTCCTTTGGGCGCTATCGTGCTTTCAACAGACAGACAGACGGCCATGGCTAAATCGATTCAGAATGTGATCCTGATTCAGAATATATATACTTTATGAGGTCTCCGGTGAATCCTTCTTGGCGTTACAAATAATGTAATGACAAAGTGAATACCCTGGAGGGTATAAGAAGGTGATCGTAGGTAAGGTAGTCACGTAGTTCTTTTAGGACTTCGAATAATTATTATTCGAATTATCCACAAGCCTAATAAGAACGTTATGTTGAAGCATAAAACAGTAATGGGGGCTAAGCTGAATAATTATTGTGTACTACATATCCAATATAATCTTAGTCCAAATTATTAGTCCCACGATTTAGCTCGGTTGATCTTCAAGTGCCGCAATAAGCCTACACAATAATTGGCGCACAAAAATGGCTCGTCTTTCACAATAAACAATAGCCTACATCCTGCCAAGAACAAAACTTATTTGCCTATGGAAGAACATCGAAACTATTTGCTTGGCTCAAGAGCCATGAAATTCCAAGCATACCTGCATACAAACGGATCAGTTTAATTTCGGTTCGAGAAAAAAAAAACCGCGCAACCTTATATCATTTATTTACACAGCGAGCGAATAACTCCTGTAAGCCGGATGGAAAAATTCTCCCGCCAAAGTCCACGAATCCATCTCAATCTTATGGACATTTTCTCTGTTCCATCCGCCCAATGTTCCATCATCTGACAAAGTTTTATCCCCGCATCTGATAAATTTTTGTCATTTTAAGTAGATTTCTGCCACAATATCCTTGGAAAATTACTTTAATTCCAACATCATCTGTGCGCCAATGGACAAACTACACATAGATACACTCCACTTTATCTTCACGCTGTTCTTAACGAACACAGAGAATAGCAATTGGCCCCGTGCGCCCCGGTTTCTGGTTTGCCGCCATCGTCATCTCCACTTGTCGTCCACCAAAGTCATTAGGAGTCAACTTGTTCTCTTGCTCAACATAGGGCGCCGCATTCGAGAGGACAGTATTATAACCCGAATGCAGGATGTGCTGGTTAAAAAGTTTTTCCTCTTTCGAGCGAATACAAAATTTCCAACTATCCCCAAACAGTAAATCCAGCCGAGCAAGCAAAGTTGATTACGATGGCTGATCTTATTAGGGATATGCCAGCGAGCCACTCTGTCTCGCTCTATCTATATTTTCGTGTTTCTGCCTTAGCCACAGCTAATTACAGCATACAGCCTGAAAATTAAGTGAAAAGCGAATGCAATGACTGTGACGACGACGACGATGATGATGATGATGATGATGATGATTAGGATGCAAAAGTTTTCCATCCTTTTGTATATCCTGTTCGTCTTGGTTATGATACGCTTTGTCATTATCATTATCTTCATCGTTATGGACTTGTTGGACATGGATTTTCCCCGTCCTTTTCTTTTTGTTTTCCTTCTTCTCCCTTTCTGTAATGGACATTTGCAAGGGTCATTAGGTTCGCATAATACATGTATCCTGACTGATATAAATGTATCTGGATGTAGTTTGGGAAGAAATTAATGCAACTGTCATCGCCTGCCTTCTTGATACAGTCATTGTTGATGAGTTGCTTGACCAGCAGAAATTAACATCAGCAGGGACGCAAAATGACTCAAGTGCCTTCAATCGTTCCTCGGTCGATCGGTCCGACACAGAAGAGGTATAGCGATTGGTAAATGGAATTCTATGGCGTGCGCGCAGGTATGAATTCACTACAGCGCCAATAAATTAATATGAGGAAATTAACTTCGTGCCCACGACCATAAGTCGGACCGTCTTTGTAGTCTTCCTGGCGAAGCGACAATTGAAACATGAACGGCTGCGACCCGTGCGAGTATATACCTACAATTTGTTGGACGCTATTATCTTTGGATCGCATCTATTGTGCCTGTCCGGCGCATAGAGACGCGCCAACGCAGATGGCTTTGCAAGCGATTATAATTGTTTAATTCTTGCACAATAAATTGAAAAGCCATAAAATGAGTTTACTACAGAAATCGACGAGGCGGCGGCATTGAGTTTGAGTTTGAGGCTTAGCAGCGTTCAATGGAAAAGCAGAACCTAATAGGCGAGCATCAGGTATATGTATCATGGAGCGGGGTACCTTTTTTTTTGCTGCAAGAGCTTAGACTTCAAATCAATTCAATACAGTTGAAGTTTGTCGACCTCTGAATAGGACTGAACGATCGGACTTTGTACTGGGAATGTGTGCATCTGACAATAAAGTGCACGACTGGGTTGCACGAAACTTTCTCGTTAGCACAGATAAATAAATGAAATTTTGTTGGAGACATTTGCTCTTGTGCATAAAACATTTCAAGGCTATACAAAGGTTTGCTCTCTGATCAGACACTCATTTGAGCCACGGGTATATAAAAAATTGCTCATAGAAACCTTTGACTCGGACCTTTTTCATCTAAACGACGAATGTCTTACGCATGACATGTTCTGGGGCGATGATGACTTGATCGATTTCTAAGAGCCCACAGTTGACATCTTTCTGAGGTCGACAGCGGCCCGATTTCCCACGACTTGGGGTACATAACTTCACTTTGCTGGATTTTATTGTGGAAGAGTTTTCTACACTAAGCTTTAGGCTAAGTCTTCTCTTGTCACGCTTCCTTTTTGAGGCGTGTTTAGAAATGTTTCTAGGAAACTACTGACTTTCTTTGACTTTGCCCAGCAATGAGGCATGTTACAAAAAAAGTTTCATTGAAGCGCTTTTACCAAAAAAACAGACCAATGACTTACAAAAATCGGAAAGCACCAGATGGTTTGGAAATAGTAAGGTTTGTATATTGTAGAAAGATAGGTGCCACCTGGACCAACAACTTGTTTCAACTGTGTCCATTTTTAGTTCTAGGGGAGCTAGGGTGGTGATTCCTTTTTTTCTTAGAAGGTGGTATCCTTAAACTCTTTTAAGCCTTATGTTCTCTAGGTCGTTCTTTTCGTCAAAAAGGAGGGTGTTCGATTTGCTTTTCTCAGGAGCAGTCGAGTACCGTAATCGTAACTTCGACTGTATAAAGTCGCCATAGCTTTTAGAGGTCTCTACGGTAGAACAATGAATCAACATTTTTGCAGCGGTAGCCCTTAATCAAAAAGTCCCTATTTTGAATGATGACGCGTTGTCGTGTGATGACCTGCACCTTGTTCGAATGATTGGCGCGAGAGGTGTTTAAGTCAACAATTTTGTCCAAAAGCTATATGCTATATGATACAAACATTAATTGAAAGTCTGTCGAACGATATGTCTTCAAGTGAATAGCGCGAAGGCAGACTTCAAGTCAAATGAAGCACCGAATGAACTCATCCATTTGCATACGACAAATCACACAGTCCAGTTCTAAGATAAAACACCAAACTGCGGTAGACTTCCTGTGGATGCTACAATGTCTCAGGTGAAGATTCTTCAAGCATGGTAGTGAAATATTTAGCACCGCAAAGGTTTTTTTTTATCTCTATACCAACCGCACCTCCCCAAAGAAATATATCCAGCGCCACAAAAACATAAATACCTATACACAAATACCATCGACAAAGTAAATACCCAAGCCCGTATGACCTAAACAAACCGCGATAAATCATCGATTAGTAAGCAGGGTTTGTCGCAAGCGTATTCTAGGTGTACACATTTTTTTCCTCTTCCCCGCATTAAGTTATTAAACATTTTTATCGTTAAGCTCGCAGGTATAATATTTTTTTCTTTTTTCTCGATGGGAGAATGTGCACAACACAGACACGGAGATATGAACAAAATTTGTCCATAAATTCACGCGGCGACAAAAAGAACATTTTCCGCCATCGTCTTCGCCGGTCGGTCGTCGACGCTCGTCGAGTACTGATTGCGCAATGAACTTTGTAGGTTGAGAGTATATATATTTTTTTAACAGCGCGGTGTCTTATTAAGGTTGGAAGGGAAATATACTTCTGCAAGATTATTGCTATCAGAAATTAAAACAATCGAAAGCAACAAAACCAAAAAAAAAAACAGAAAAATAAAAAAAATGAGCTCTAAAGTCATTATACCTTGGTCACCTCCTCGCCTTGATACTGCACATAGTGCACGACTAGCGCACATATACTCGTAACACTCGTACTCACAAAGTCACATATGTCATGTGTGCTTCTGGTTTAATGCCAGCAAAGTGTTCCAGCAAAAACCGCTAAGTTGATTAGAAAAATAAGGTTCTCGAGAGCAGTTGCTATATTATTTTCCACGAATGAAACTCAAGACGTTTATTGGTCATTTACGAGTATATCGCAAATCGTAGAGAGATACTATCATCATCGACACAAATAGTAACTATAGATAGACGTTGAGGTTGAGTACATACCTGGAAAGAGAGAAAATTATTGTTAAATGAAGTCAACAGGTGAACATATGATTGAGAGGATTGTTATTGTTTCAATTAGGTAATATAGTCAGTGATAGCTGTTGAATGATAATCGACCGAGGAGCGCGGTTATCAGGAGATAGCGTTTTGAGGGTTCGTGTTTTGATTTATGTGACCTGGATTTTGTGTGAATATTTTCGGAACTAAAATTGATAGCGGGCCGGCCGATAGATTATGACTTACGAAATGGCAGGTTGACTAATATTTTGTGGGTACTACATTGAGCTGCGCTCAAGGTCAAAATGGGAGTAGGACACTTGATGTTAGACCTTATTTCGCATCCATATATGAACTATGATGATGCATACAGTTACAAATGATGGTGACAGTTGCTTAAGCCGGATAAATCTAGGTAGATTAACAACAACAATATGTTCGTCGCAGAAGAAGGAGATGTCCCGCAAAGAAATATGGCGGCGGAATAAAATTAGGCGTCAAAAATGCGACCTTAATATAACGATTGATGGAAAACTCGTTTATAACCTCGAAATAACGCGCAACAAAGCTGCTCCTTTAAGAACACCATTATCCAGAGGAAAGACTAACTTTGGAGGGACATAGTTGGTGCAGTTTGTAACAATGTACGCGACATATATTTCAGAAAAATAGTGACAATCAAGTAAATATAGGCCAAGTCAAAAATATGTGACAAGGGTGAAAGAAATATACACGTCTTTTGTAGAGTACTTGTTTTTATTAAAAATAATAGGAAAAGTAATTTTAGTTCAAAGAATTATTTTGTTGTAGCACTCAAGAATTTTTTGCTTTCCTCCCTCCTGTTTCATTTCTTTCTTCTTCACGATGACAGCATCCAGCCACGAAGTCGTGTTATGAGTTTGTTTATTTTAGTTGTCGTAAGATGTCGTTGCCGGGCCATTGTTTTTGCAACGTTGACCTGGGAGTATTGAATGAAAATTTCCCAAAAATGAGCTGCAGGGTCTCGAGCAACAGTGGGTTTCAGCAGAATTTTGTTTTTACCCGAAACAAAAATAAATATTATGCTAGATATAAAGGAAAGAGAAGAAAGATAGGAAAGATCAAAAGGGAGGATTAATTGAACAGAGGCCTTAACAAGCCTTTTCAGTTAGCACTGTCTCTAGTCGAATTCGGATGAGCTTCTTGTGTGATTGTGCGTTGGACCTAAGCCGTGATCTTTCTTCTACTTCTTCTTTTCATCCGGGTTAGACTAGGCGATCATGAACAAGTCTTACGGCAGAAGGCTTAACACGGTCAGCCTACTAAAGGCACTTGCAGTATGCTTTGCATTCCGGGAGGTGTCGAATGATGCTAGTCTTATGAATCTTAATAATTTAATAAACAACGCAAAAATGTAGCACCCTCAGCTTCAGCACAAGATACTTTATTAAAAGTAAGCCACCGAAGCAGGATGACACGGCAGGTGGGATAGAAGCACTGTTCAAAGGAAAGGTGGAATCAGCGATTCATGACGGTCATTCAAAAATGAATGGACCGAGGTCGTGAATACCTTGACCTCCACCTCAGACAGCTTCTGACCGAACGTGGGAGCTTTAGACCGATAGGTAGGATTATTCTTCTACTTGCAAATAGAATGCGCACCACGCCTCTCTCAATGTCCACTCGTTTATATCTTATGCCTTATGTGTTCCTAAATACTGTACAAGTCTATAACCCATAACGACGCTTCAAAGGCGCGCGAGATGCTGGGAGATAGGTCTGGCACTTAAATTATTGAAAGTAGCATGCCCTCGGATATATCCAAAGAGTCTAAGGTTTCCTTGTGCCATATACGAAATAATTTTGAAACTGTCTTCTCCCACGTGATGGGGATTGGTTGACCGTTGGCCCCCATTTTTAGAAATGCTTTCTTCAAGTGCGTAAAAATGTTTGGTCACGACAGAACCAAAGTCAAATGTCATCATAGTCCTATTCCTGGATCTCGACAACCATAACCCCCAGGCTGCTTTAGCATCTTCAATAAATTGCCGATGAAAGAAATAAACCGCCCTGTTCGGGCAAACAAAAAGTACAACCTTTGCAGGCAATCCCCAATTATCAATTATCCACCAGACCGTTCTAATAACCAAACACAATTTGCATTCAAATTATACATCGCGCTGGCGTTTGTTTATTTTAATTCCCGTCGATTGTGGAATAACAAGAGTACAGCTTAAATTAATTAAACAAATTTGTGTTGGGCGCACAATTGCGCTGTGGGTACATGTGATGTGATGGGTTTGTGTGCCTGCCACCACCCAAAAATCACAAGCCATCCCATCTATGCTGCGGTGGTTTATGGAAACAAAGTATTCAAATGATTGCATTAAATTAGTGATGGATTTGCAGACCCACGTAACACACGTGAAACCCTAAATGGCACTTAAAAAGCAGTTTCCTCGCGCCATTATTTGGCGCGCACGACACGCCACACACATACACCTGGTAAGTGGATAATAATTAATGAGTTTCGAATTAGTGCGTATCGGTTGGCAGCTTCCAATCCTCGTTGATATCCGTTCTATCAGAGGTGCAACTTCATATCAATTAGTTTGGCAGCGAAATTACCTCTTATTAGGACGAGAGAGTTATCCATGAGATTGGGATTTTTTTGTTGTTCTTCTGCTTTTTGTGTGGTTTCGACGGAGAAAGCAATCAGAGAGCAAACGTGGTTGGAATGATGGAGCACCCGCTGCCTCTTGTTAGAAATAGATTGATGTGTCCGCTGAAGTTGAAATTGAATACTCAATGTATGTGGTTTTATGCATTAAAATGTGTCTGAGTGGTTTATGGTGAGGAGTCGGTAAGCATTAGGCCAGATATAATTATGATACTTACATATTTTTATTTTACTAATGAGCATTGATAAAATGAGTATAAAATACTTTTACTAATTGGCATCTCTGGTAGGTCAAAGTCCGAGAAGAAGGTAATCGATATTAAGGCCTTTTTCGAAGAACACGGCATTATCCGAGATGGCTCGTTTATTTATTTGAACAGTTGCATTGCTTCCTCTCAGATCACGCAGTCGAGTTCTGTGAACTGCAAAATGTATTTTTCTCCGTCAAAAAAACGGTGTTTTGATTTTTTCTAAAATCAAACTTAGTCCAACATTCGCGTTTAAATGTAACGTCCTTTTTTAAAAACGTTGACAATATTTTGGAATTATGGTAAAATATTTCAGTTAGAGTTTTACAAGTTGCTGCAGCACTAAATCAATAGTCAATTTACGATTTACAAAATTTTCTTGGTAATGCGAAAAATCGCACTTTTGATTATTTTCAAGACAATAACAACGCAGTGTTTTGTAAAATAGCAAAACATATCAAATAGAGTGACTTAGAAACTCCAGCAAGTGGTGTATGAAACCATAAACGAAGTATTAAAAAGACCGTCAGCTCCCGCCCACCTACCCGATTCCTCCCGCAAATTTGGAAATAAAATTTTCTATCTGTGAATACAAGTGAAACAGAAAAAAAATCTTAATGGCGGGATATGTAATAAAGGAACAAAAATTAATGAACTGTCAAAATACCATGTGCAAGCTTATGTGTAAAATAGATAATAAATCTTGCAATTTCTAAGAAGTAAATGAATTGTTTTGTAGGTTGACTGGATGCCGCCATTGCGGACAATATGTTGTGACGTATACGTGAAGAGTGTGGCAGAATTCGTGCACTAGTGGCGAAATTTTAAATGCAAAATTGCGCCATGAACCTCTATTTCTGTTGTCCCGATTATTATAAATCTCAGCGTACACTGTGAATAAGTTGGTACCGAAATTTCGGTTTCAGAAAGGGCAAGCATGTGCGTAATCCAGCTTAAGCTAGTGTACGATTTTATTGTGCATAATTTTATTTGTGGCTAAAATACAGATAGATAGATAGAGTAGTTTGTGCTTTTCCGACTAGCCCATAAAGACATATTATTGTTGACCGTTTACATTTTTGTCATTCATAGAATTCGGCATTAACTTGCTCAATGATGACATTTTCTGTTTGTTTTTAGTTTAAGTGTTTGGGGTTAAATTAACTAACTCGAGAGTCAGTCGTCTATAGTCCTTCCTCCTGATTCACAGAAGGGAGTTCTCTTACAGTCACCACGACTTGTGTTTATCTGCTCAAAATCTACGTCTACTTTGTAAATAGTAATCGTTTAAATTTTCCTCATAGATTGAAACTGCAATCCGTTCATCACACACAGCAAGACAGTAAAAAAACGAGATTATATTTTCATCTGCATATATATTTTTTTTAAAATCGAAATCAAGAAAAACGGAAAAAAACATAATCTCTTCCATGTTGAGCCGGCATCTTTTCCATCAAACCAGCAATAAAAAAAAAAAGAAAAAAAAACACACATCCACGGCACAGTTTGAACTGTGTCAAACACAACGTTTACTCGTAATCAGCCGTCGTATCTTTCCCCTCATATTAGCTAATATTGTTTGGATACTACTTAATACAAATATATACCTCAGCCGGCATACAAACATATACAACAGAATGTTTCACGCATTCCATCTAATCAGCAAGGCACACACGAAATCCAAACTAAGAGCAAAAACAAAAATAAAAGAGAATCGAAACCGAAAAGAACAACAACATTCGCTTTCGGATATCTGCGCGAATTTATTTATAATCATGTGAATGAAACAGAATAAAAAAAACCAATTGATTTAATTTATTATTTAAGCAGCTTAAGTGTGATATTCGAATGATATTTAACATTTTGGCACGAACTTTGTATTTTAGAGAGAAAACTATTATTGTCGGTATTTTAATAGCAAAAAATTAAGGAAACGCTAAGATTCAGTTGGACCGGTTTATTTGGTACCCTATTTCTAGATTTGTAGGGGAATTGGTGGCGCGATGTTTTACATACAAAGTTTGTGCTTAGTGTAGGGCTATTGAGCGGGCAGTCACAGCTTCAATCCGCAGAAGAAAACAAAATAAGGAATGGAAAGAAACACCTCACATTTGTATCTGAGAGTAGCTTTTACTAACATAAGCTAAAAGTATGGCTCGCTGATTTATATACTGAATCACACAGCAAGAGGTTCTTAGTTCGAACCCCGGAACTTACTAACGTAATTCATGCGGGATTTCATCTACGTGTAGCCTATCAATATACCTTATGATTCCTACCACCATTATCAGTATCGCTCGTTACAGTTCGGTTAATCTTTATGAAGATAGCGACAATATGGAACTGTTTCTACAGTTTTTCGTGTTCACTGTCCAACTTTTGGTGAAAGCTCGATAAGCATCTGAGGGCATAGCTCTCTTCAAGGCGATCCTCAAAGAAGCCGTCCAGTTGATCTCTCTTTGCCAGTTTTGAAAACGTAAAATAAACTTGTTTCGACAAAACGCTCTCTAAAAAGGGGCGTGACGAAATGAATTGTATTTGTGGAATATAGATGGTGCTTCTTGTGTTCAACGTATGACAGAAGTTTGTTGTTTGTAGCTAGAAGACTAGCGCTCCTCCCGATGGACATATACGATACCCAAAAGGCGGCTATAAGTTTGATATTTTTGACAAAAAATCTTCTTTTGTTCGAAAGTCGTGCTTTACCCTTTTTAATTATTAGAACCAAGTGCAACGGAAATTTCTATCCTTTGAATCGACCCGTACGTTGGTTTATATATTTACCCAAAGCGTTCTTATTTAGTTTTTCCGGTTTCAAAGTGGTTGGTAATTTTTTTTACATTTTCTTGTTCTGAATTGTGTTTTATCTTAATGCCACAGATGTTTCAAGATTTTAGAGAGTGACTGGCAAAATACTCCACCAAAAGCGTTCACGAACAAATACCTATTCGAGTTGGACAGTAACGTCGACTATGTAAGAAAGACTTCACATTAGGTGTCTCAGGTAATCAGAGCGTGTACAACGGACTTTATGCTCCTGGCATTAGAGACTTCGAATCGAAATCCTTAAAAATATGCAATAGTAGGTGATGGCGTTGCCTAAGTTGTCGCAAACAAGTGCAAGGGCACCTCAATCAACTGGAAAGGTTGATTTTTGGGTTCGCCGCGAACTACAGCGCCACCTATAGTGAGTTATTAAATATCATACAGCTTTACGGGCATACTTAAACAATAAACCTCTTTAGTTACACCAAGTTAAGGCTTGCGGCTCATTAACATAGCAGACCCGTCTTCGTCGCCTCTGTTTCCATACTTAAAAACGCACCACTGACAGCTTGCTGCGATGTTCCTTAAAATTGTTGAAAACAACAACATAATATGGAACTAGGTGAACAGCTTTTAAAAAATGTTTACCTCAACCAATCAGGGTGAGGAAATTTTGGGCCTAGCGCGGCACCAACAAAAAAATTTTAGTCTCGACTTTAAATTTACAGAAGCTCACAATTGAGCAATTTGTATGGAAAATATAGGCACCGGGCCTTGCTAATAATCATTTTTAAACTCCACACTAAATATTTTGTAGGTCACAATATGCAATTTTGTATGGAAAATTTCGCCATTGTGAGTTTGAAAAATTTAGCCTGGACACTAACTGTGAACTTCTCAAGTTTAGAGTGAAAACTAAAAATTTTTATTGGTCTTTAATATTTTGAGCGCCCAAATTATCGTAAGAACCATCATGTACCTAATTGCCGTCAGAACAGTTCGGTGTTTAACACGCTCATCATCATCATTAATCAATTTCAAGCGAATAGTTGAACTAAACCGAATAGTTGGCGCAACAGGTCTGTAAGGGACCCTAGCCCTAGTTTCTCACAACCATTTTGTGTAAGCATTCCATTGTTGATACAAATCGAAGTTATCTTCAATTTGTTGCCAAGTCCAAACGACTTATTGGTAAGTTTTCTCATGGCAATTAAACTCTCGGATGTTTGTCAGAAGTTCGCAGTGAAGAAACCCTTTTGATGGACCTAATTTATGTTTTCCGAGAATCAAACCTGGGACGCCTCGCCTAGTAGCCAAAAACGTGAACCAGTAAGCCACTGCGCCAATAGCTGAACTGCAAAAGTCAAAATTCAAACCTGAGCCTTGAAATACTCATAACGAGCTTATCGAATAACTTAAACTGATGACCACTTCCGTTCGGCAGCAGACTTATGGGTATACAATCACGACTGCTGTCAAGTAGTTGCTGGCTCAACAACGCAACGAGGATGACACACTGCAGTCTCAAACAATTTAACTACTGATTGACCAAGCAAATGCAAGTTTTAAAAAAATATCTACATAATAAAGACAAACAGCAGCTCAATTAACATTCCTCAATAAAAAAAATAAAATCCAATTGTTATACAACTACCGCGAGTACTCGTAAGTGGCTATAAGATGCTCACTTCAAAAATTACAAACAACTGATTTGAATTTTTATAGTAGATGTATGTAGATGTACTCAGTATGTTAATAGAAGTGAATCACACAATTACAGCCGTTTGATGCGATTACTAACTTAGTGAGTTTAGTGAATGACTGTATATTCAAATGTGAGCCGTCCGTCACCTGAGCCATTTACCATAGTTGAGCTGTTTTTGCTAATTCTCTTTTTAGGGGATATACTCGTTTATCGTATAAAGTGTAAATGTGTGTCAGCTATAATTGAGCCTTTCGAGTTCTCATCTGACTCATGTACACACATGTATAAAGCATTGACAATGACATCTAGCCAAGTTAACGACTTTTTAGATATATTATATCATCAGAATTTTCGTTTTTGTTGTTCGTTTGGTCATCGATGTCACACGTGAAAAAATTGGAATTTATTTCATATACGATTGCTGTTCGCATACATGGACTGATGTTCGTTGTACTTACAAACCGATAAAATGGGTCAATCGAGAGTTTATTGTTTGGCTGAATGTGAATGTCGAGTCGATGGATTATATGTCACGTAATGTTGGCCAAATGTAATTCAAAAAGTAGATTGATGGGTGAAAAACCCTATTATTCGATAAATGGCTGGAATTGGAATTTGGAATGTAGTTTGTTTTTCTTTGTTAAGCGACTACAAACAGTTTTTCGATAAATATTTTCATTGGAAAATGTTTTACAATATCCGGTGAACGTATGCGTCTGGTTTGGTAGTTGGGAGACATGGTTGGTTGTTTGTTTTTGGTGGAAATGATGAAACAACTGTTTAAACGGAATTAGGTATGATACATTTAAGTAGAAAATTCGAATACTTAGACTAGACCTATGGAAATGCGCCGTCCGTTTGGTGCATTGTTCATAAGAATCTGTTTTCAAATATCGTCGTAGTCGGTACGACAAAAACAAATGTTTAGCCAACAAATACACCTAATGATTTCTACCAATGATGGGCTTAAAGTACTGCTTGTCTTCATCCCGGAGATAGCTACAGTTACAGATAATTGTGTGCCAACAACGCATTACCTGTGGTTGGCGTTACAAAATTGGAGCAAAATGTGTATGACCATTCGATTTGGGCGAGTTTTTTTAGTCGGGGCAAATGATAGTGATAAAATAAATAATTACTGAGCGACTTTAAGCACCAGATCAGTCAAGCACTGTCTTCCCTCATATAGTCATTATCTAGATGACCGTCTCAACTGACAAGCCATTACTTTCGCTCACCTTCATCAGTCCACGGTCATATTTTTACCATTTAATAAGATCATTCTGCACGATTGCATCCTTGCATCCGTCTCTTCTCGAACCAACAAATTAAATTGAATATACCATCCGTGAGATACACCAGACACAAGATGCATCAGTCGGCTTTTAAATTATTTGTTCTCCTCATCGATATGGATTAAATCGGATTACATACGTATTACACAATGTTTCCAATTAATTGAGTCGCGATATGGAACCGTGAATGAAAAATAAAAATGTGCACGTATACCAAAAGCCAACAGACGTATGAATGGTTTCAAAAGACTTATCGACATTACGCGCGCTGTAATTTTAATTGCTTCCAAAATTCATTTTGAAACAAAAATAAAACCCATGCCCATAAAATAAAACCGCTTCAAATAGGCAGCCATGTCAATGTGTTCCAACCACTTGTAAAAAAATGCTTAATTTTCCTTCCGTTGCTTTTTAATTTGCGGGAAAATTTAAATCGACTCAAAATCTCAACTGAAGTGGAAAATCAATTTGCTTCCATCACTGGACAGAGATACAGCGAGTAAATAAATCGCCAAGTCAAGTCGATAAGATTTACATTTAAAACGGAGTTTTGCATACACAAATCCGGACGCGGTAGATTATATTTTCGAATATGAATTGGTAGACAGACGAATCTTAGAGTAAAAAATGTGGTTTTGAACAGATCCTTTGGGACGACAGAGGTCGCATAGAGGTTTCCAATACATGTCAAGACATTTGAAGCGGTATTTAGTGATACTTGCCAAAGAACATAAAAGATACCTACATACATATATGGAAATTTAAAAACGACTTTAACTGGCGCCCGATACAGGGTTTATGCTAAAAATGTCCGCATCGTGTGAAATTCTTGGCAGAATTGCATTTTTCTGACTGAACACTCACCTAAGAAGCTTAACTTGTGCAAAATATTTTCCACTGGACATGTTCTGCTCCCAACTACAGTTGGTGGTGACAATTTTTAAGCTTCCCCTTCCCAGTTTCCCAACTGAGTGCCCATGTCCAGTAATGCGCCAACTGTTTTTCCTGTTCACTTCATCTTCTTCCTCGTCGAAAGAAGAGGAGAAGAAAAAAAAGTCCAACTATCTCATAAATGGAGCTGCACTGCTGCAATATCCCCCACATGATGAATGGTTTTCGTCTGTCTGCCGGAACGCTTTATTCTATCGCTTATGCCACTCAGCTGTTAGTAGCGCTGTTATAAATGATATTTTTGTTCAATGGACGTCCTCGCATATACGTATCTAGTTTGGTGTTTATTTTAAACCACATGGCAAAGTTATAGAACTAAAATATCGCTTGTTTGTTTTGTAATATTTTATGGAAATAAAATTATTAAATGGGTCAAATTGTGTATACAGGAAGCTGGTTTTTCGGTTAATGCATCGCTTTCAATTTTATTACAGTATACGTATATGCTAGATGGATACAAGCGTTTGTGGACGTTTGCGCGATCTGATCAAATAGAGAAACACCACAAAATGGATTTTTGAACATTTTACGAGCAAGAATGTATTAAAATACATTGACTGACAGTTGTTCGTTACGGGTATATGTTTTCTTAAATTGGTATACTTATGCATCCATGAAATGGGTTTTGGTCAAAAAATATACATATTCGAGGATAGCTTGTTTGACTAAATATTTAAAGTGACGTCACTGACTACCAACTGAATGACCACCATCGAGGATCCTATATATGTTGTGTATTAATCGTGACAAAAATGTGCCATTTTAAGAGATGAGATGATTTAATACAGACAGTGTATTACATTTGTCTAATAAAACAATTAGTTTGCCAGTGGCGTCCCGGAGTATTTAAATTCGCGCCACTTGCCATTTTTGCATTGCTATAGGTACCAACATTTTATAGAACAAACTAACACTAACTGGGAAGTATAAGAAGACATGGCGAGCACTCGTTGCTCACATGAATTTTACTGTAACACAATGTTACAAATAACATATAGTAGGGGCTTGTTTCAAAAATAACATACTTGATTGTTGCTGATCTCATCACCACTCGTGAACTGATTAAGCAGGCAATCGTACAATTTTGTACATTGGAACAGTAAAGGTTCGTCCAAACCCACCAGCTGGAAAGCAAAAATCCTCAAAAAGCAAACTAAAATATGGACTTGAAATATCGTCAAGCAGCCAAAGCCGTTATACACTTCAACTAGAAGTTTCGTATAATAACCACGAAAAGACTCAGCTGCCCTTACACTATCTGGGACAGTCTTTTATAGACCTTACGAACTTACAATAACGAAGCTATGCTTCTTACAAAAAAAATCGCATTGCAATTGATTGTTTGTAAGGCTTTCAACATGTTTTTAAACTGCATTTTAAATAGTTTTGCAAAAGCCTGGATCAACAGGGAAATTGCAGTCCACTCCCTACATTATCTAACCCAACATACATAAAGCTTACGTTACAATAAACGAAAAATCTAAGACAATTTAAGATTTCAGTGGCGGAATATTCAACACAACACCACGCCAATTGCGGAATGTGTGCCCAAATTGGAGTGGAAATGACGTAAGAGTAAACTTCGTTTAACAATATTCGCTCTTTAAGTGGCAAGAAAAAAAAAAAGTGTCATACGATTTCCACTATCGGTGGTCACTAGAGCAGTGTTTAGAGTAGGAATCGAGAACAATATATTAAATTAAATTGTCTCCAAGTCCACATAAATCTGGAGTTCGCTTTAAAAAAAAGTGGATACAACAGTAAGCACACCAAATACCTGTCAACTTCCATGACATTTTCAACCTCGCCATAGGTATAATTACAATCATGGGGTATTTAATTTTATTTTTTTTTTTCAATATAACCGCTACTTATCGGTGAGATTTCACTGGCCTTCGTGCACCTGTTTAATAGTTTCGAAAAGATAAATAATCCATTACAACACAACAGACTTTATCATTTCATTTATCCTTTGTACCTGATGAAGTAAGTACCTACTACTCTGTTAAAATGTTGTCAACTTCAGCTGTCATAATAAAATTAATTAATTTCATTTATTTTAAAGATTTTCCTTTTTTTTATGTTTCGTTGTAGTCGCTTTTGATATTCTTCCTTCCATCGAATTTCCGCAATTAAAACAACAAAATTGCAATTTTCACCAGGAAAAATATGCAAAACAAAAAATCATTATCATTATCATATCCTTTAATTTGTTTCTGCTTTCCTTCCATTCATTTTTTTCATGCTCATTGACGATGATACAAAATGAAAAGCCTTCTCCGGAATATACCATGGGACCAGTAATCACACATGCTTGCTCTTTATGTTAAATATAATTGGGCCGTTAACGTTTTTCCCATGCACATGCATATATACATATATATATATTAATGTATAATATGATACCTATTTTAAATGAAAAAACAAAATGCAATAATATGCCGACATAATAAATCCAATGAATTTCGCCAGTGTAGCGAAAAATTAATGAAAATATTCCTTCTTTGTTGCGAATTAAATTGATAATATTGTTATGGTACAGGGGAATCATATTAACGGGGCAGATATACGAAACTTTTTGCTTTTGACTTTAAACAGAAAAATGAAATTGTATCGAAGAAAAAACCACCAAATTTACCTACCGAAGATCTTAATCGTAGCAACTTTAGAATAGGTACCTTTACACACAGTCATTTATAGCGATGACTGTGACAATGATTTTACCTTTTAAAACAAACAAGAAATATTCGCTGACTTCTCTGCACAATTGCTGCCTTGTCATTTACCGATGCGACATTGACAATGGTTTTTTTTTTTTGTTTAATGACCCAATAAAGAATTATTCGCTGAATTCTCTGTACAAAAGCTGACTTGTATAGCTACTGGTATATGGGAAACGAATTTAATGAACACTTGCATGGATGTAATGAACATTAGTACGAATTTAATGAAAGTTTTCACAGATTCAATGAACATTTGCATGGATTTAATGAATATTAGTACGCATTTAAAGACCATTTGCACAGATTTAATGAACAGTTGCATGGATTTAATGAAAACTTGTAAGCATTTAGTGAAAGGTCATTCCATTTAATGAGCACATGAGTCTGTTTAATGCCTATCTGCTAAAAGATTAAGCATAAAATGAAAAAAAAAAATTAAAACGTTTAATCATCAACAAATTTAAGGCTACCCACCAGAAAATATTGTTTATAAAATCAAGGTCAGTTGCAATATTGCAGAGGAGAAACTTTTTAACAGCCCAAGGCACTTCTGTGCTTAAGCGTAATTTTTGACTTTCAAAGTTGTTTTGGGACTTCAATACCGATCCGTTCGGCTGTAGTCCTGCAAAAACTGCGGGTTCTCTACAGGTTTTCTTTTGGATTAAGTTGCGCTTGGACCAACCCATTTACTTTCGTTTTTTTCTTGTTTACGAATAATTAAATATGTTTCCATATAGAGAATGAACATTGTCATTGATGAACGCTTGCACACATTCAATGAAAACATGCCAAAACCAGATTAAAAACGTTTAAAGTTTCGTTCCACAAATACTTGAAATCATTCATCAAATAAGAGAACACGTTCGAAATGATCACAAATGTACGTGAAGGATCTACCTACCTGCCTATAACTTTCTTATAAGCAAGCTTGAGCCTTCCTAGCACTCTGACCTAACATCTCAATGATCATAAGCCTTTAACATATTCTGGACTACATCTGTTTCCTGCTGCAACTTCCTTTACAAAGCTTACATCGCATACACTCGTTCACCACACATCGTTGGTTTGTACATTTTCTAAATCCCCCCAAAAATTATGCAAAAAATTTGTATGTGAAAAAAAACTCCAGCAATTTTCTGCTAAGCAATCAACTTGGTAATTCTTCCTGCTAACACATAATAAACCCAGTTGGTTGGTGCAAAAGAGGAAACGCTACTCCCTTCTCCATACTCATCTGGAGGCGGTGGCGTTGGAAATTTATGGTGTAAATGCTGTTTTCAACAAAATACAAAAGCTACAAATTTGAAAATTACCACCATCAGAGCGATGCAACAACAAGATACCCAACCACACACTATGGCAGCAGCAGAGCACTTTTAGAATAACATTTGGCGAGCATGCACCATTCGCGCCTCATTATTATCGAAATTGTTGAACCACACACAGCATGAGCGTGTCATGAAAACGGACTCGTCCGTATGGATATATGGTTCTGGTTCTGTAGAAGCAAATACAGAAAAATAAAAAACTCTTCCCACCCTCGCCCATTTGTATTTTATTTAGATTCACAAAACTCAAATGCACACACCAACACACCAACACATACAGCCTGAAAATAGAATGTAAGCAGGAAGGGCGCTGAGCCTGAATGCGCCGCGTGTAGGAGGAGTGTAATGGCAAAACAAAACAATCACTTTCATGCACAGATAAATATGTGGCAAGTGATGCGGATAACGGCCAGCTGTTTGCATACATTGCGTTCAATCCATGAATTTCCCATATAAATGTGCAGCTCGGTCCAACGACGACGGACGAAGGGGTATTTCCCAAATACATAATATATACTCCTTGGAGCGTATGATGCAGATATGCATCTTCTGTATTTTAAAATCCTGTTGTCCTTGTAAATAAATGGTGTGGCTTTTTCAGAGTGCACATTGAATTCCTAAATCGAGATCGGAAAATGTCTACCTTACGTATATACCTACTCGCATATGGTATAAGTGCAACTTCTGAATTTGTTGCAATTGAATATTCAGATCATATTAATATTTAAATTCACTATACACATTGGATATGTGGATCAAGGAAACAGCCGAACACGAGGTTGTATAGTATATCACTTCAAGTTAAAGATGTGGAGAGAGATGAGATTGCAGAGATGCCTGTCAGGAGCAGAGAAAGTCTTCGTGTCAAGTGTGGGTGCCATTAGGATTTAAATTGATTTTCATATACCTATATAAGAGCAGTCTTTTAAGAAATGGGAAGACTTCCTTGGGTATATAGAACAAATCTATTTGAGTTACGAGCAATCTACCGATTTATCAAGCAAAGGCAAACGATGTTTACATCTGAAAGTTTAAGGCCTGTAAGAGAGCCACTTACAAGACTGAAATTAGTTTCCATGTGAATCGAAACTTTGCCTTCAGATACAACAGAGATGTTGTTTGAAACTTCTTAGTGCCACGAACAACTTGAGTTGCGTCTTAATTATAAAAACGATGTACCTACCAAGAAAAGGTATCCTCAAAAACCACGGTGTTCCATAAAAGGAATTGATGCGTTGTCTATAAATAATGATAAGGGGAATTAGGATTTTAAAAAGGTGAGAGGTTGTGGTAAACGGGCTAACCAATCCTTTGAGAAACTTAATTTTTACTATGAGTCATTTTACATATGTGTGAGCGGACTTCCAGTGAAAGGTGACCTTTTATGGAAATAATTTCCAATACTTCTTGCGAATAAATTCCTTCGATATAAGCAGTGCAACTTCTCTATGAGCTATCAGCTTTCAACTCTCAATTCTGCTAATCATGACTTGATATACGAAGTCACCAACCCATGGACAATTTACGTCAAACCTTGATTATAAGACTTGCCCTCCAAATTTGTGTTAATCGATTAAAACTTGTGACTGAACCGATAGCGGCAAAACCATGAGAGTGCGATAATGAAGATCGCCCTGAACCAAGTTGACTCTGGGTATGAATATGAACCGAGATCGGCCAATGCGGAAAGTTGACTCAGAATTTCTGTATGTGTATACATTTCAATTATAAAAATCAAACAATGGACATTTAAAGTTGGACAACATGAGCCTATAAAACATGACTGTTGGCGGGGGCACTTTTAATACTTATATGATTGGGAGGTTTGTAAGTCCAGTAACTCACGTGAAATATCAGTTAATTTTATAGGTTCCTATGTCATATTGTAGGCATTGAAAATATTGAGATTTTCTGCTGACAAGGGACACATTTTTGTATGACCAGAAGTCGGCATATGGTTTTTGAATGTGGAATTGAGACATGCTATTGAAGGGGTATGTATGTTCGAATATAACTAGGCAAGAGTAAAGCCGGTTTAGTAAGTGAGCATTTACATGTCATTATTATACAAGGTGGCGCAAAATGAATCTGTTATAATTTTTGCAAATGGCGCCGTACGTCAGTCATATTTGACATTTTTGAACTAGACAGCTGCGATATAAAACAGACAAGCAATGGAACGCTATACTCCGCAAGAGCGTGGAATAATTGTGTCGATATTTTTGGCCAATATTCGATCGGTGGTGTTAGAGTAGCGGGAATTTCGAATCATCATCTATGACGAGGCTCATTTCCACTTAAGCGGTTACGTCAATGGGCAAAATCTTCGTTTCTGGAGCACTGAAAATTCGCGAGCCATTACATCCACTCAAAGTCACTGTGTGGTGGGGCGTACACGCGGGAGGTGGATTTGGCCGTATTTTTTTGATGAAGCTATCGGTGATACCGTAGCTGTAACGCTACCATGATAAACAACTTCTTACTGCCAGAATCGGATGAGCGGGTCTTGGTTAATATATGGTTTCAGCAAGACGGTGCAACTGCACACACAGCACACGCCACAATGGATATTTTTTAAGGAAGCGTAGTTTCCCGTTTTGGCTATATGGCATGGCCAGCAAGATCACCCGATTCAACCTTCATAGACTTATTTCTTTTTGGCTACTTCAAGTCGCGGTTTTATGCCAACAAGCCTCAGACAATCGCAGCACAAATACGAACAGTTATCACCGGAAATCTTGCGAAAAGTCATGCGATAAAACGGGCACAAATGTGAATCAACACTGGCGGCAGCCACTTGACGGATATCGTCTTTTCCACTTAACACAAAAAATTGTAAAGGTCCAAATAAAGATTTCCACCACTCAAAACATTTAGTTTTTTTTTTTATTTAGTAAAAAAATAACTCAAAAACAAAATTGGATGATTGATTCTGCGCCATCCTTACTAATAGGCTTTGTGGTACAGATTGCGTCGGTTTTTCAAATACACATTTTTATGAGGTATGGACCAAATGAAGTGTGAATTTCTGTAGATGAATTCCGACATGTTTTGTTATGCTACAAATCATTAACAACAGGATTATTTCTGAACCGATTTTTTTGTACTATCCACCAAATGAATGGTGAATTTCTGTAGCTTAATTCCCCAACACAGTTAATTCTGTGATTGAAGGAAATTCTTCTATTTCTATTTTTATCAATTAAGATGTTTCTCAATTTAGTGAGAGTCGTTTGTAATTCATTATATTTAAATTTGAATTTAACAGAAGGCAATCTCAATTTAGTGAGAGGCATTTGTAATTCATTATAATTAAATTTAAATTTAAGAGAAGGCAATCTATGTAGGCTGGATATTTTATATGCCCTATGAGGGCACTAGTCATATTATGTTATCAGGCCAACCGAAAAATGCTAATAAGTTCGTTAAAGTGAAAATTGGGAACCTGTAACGTCGTATAAATGATCTAAAAACTTCCACAAAATTGGCCTCATCCTCTCTTCAGTTTTTAACATGTCATAAATATGCAATTAAAATTAAAATAAAAAAACTTCAATGCCATAACAATACTCTTTCCACTTCTCCGGACGCATACAATTCGAATAAAGTCATCCAACTGAGAAGCCACAGTTTTCAACCTTTAATTGATCGACCAGCATATAGATATAGCAAACCATGCAGCATAGTATAGAACACCCGGCATTGTGTTTTGCAATTCAGCAATTTATCTCAAAAGTCAATTAACTTGAGGCATTCGTTTTGCAATGCAATGCATCTTTTGCTCTTTTGTTTTGCGCACCCACCATCAATACGGTGTGTAACCATAACCAATTCCACAAGATATATCTTCGTTAGTACTCGATGTGTGGTTTTTTTTCCATTTTTTGTGTCCATTTGAAAAACTCATTCAGGGAATTGTATCGAGAAGAAAAAAAAAACTGCATACGATACAAAGAAAGAAAAAGTGCAACTCAAAATGAACTATCATGGTCGAGCATCTGAAATTAAGTGCACAACTAACACAGTACAAATAACAAGCTTCGGCAATTTGTGCACCCCCATATATTGGCATGCGATGTACGTATGGATACATGAGAGTGTCTATGTAGCAAATTTATGGAGGTAATGCATTTCAGAAAATTCTTTCGATCAGCAAGCCAAGGTGAGTATACAGAAAATAGAAAAACAATTAAAAATAATTGCAGTTAAGCAAGTTGAAGTCTTGCACGTTTCTTTCGGATTCAAAATATTCATACACACGTAGTAAAAATTGCCAAAACAAACAAATTCATTCACTCCTTTGTGTACGAATGTCTTACGATTACTACAAATAGTGCAGTTGCATGACTCAGTCTCAGTTTCAGTCTGCATGTAGATACAGATTTATCTGAAGGCATTGGTGTTTGGCGCGCACATCCACGAATCTCCCCCACCAAAAGTGTTAGACCAGACAAAGGAATAGTACTCGTGCTCGGTGTTTCGTTCTTCATTTGACGGTGAGAGTTGAATAACTCTACCTGTCATGTAGGTGGGGGGGTTATCACCATCAGAACTGTTACAATCTCTGATTGCAACACACACCTAACGCCAACATTCATCATAATCATCGGCTGGAATGGTGACATTTTTGGAACGTTTTTTTTTCTGTTCTCCATTTAGAACATGCAGATTTACACCCACAACCGAAATGAGACGTAGGTGCACGTGCGTAGAAGTTGGGAAAGAAACGTACTCGCAGACGTTGTGGGATGCACTCAATGGTATGATTGAATATTCTTAAAAGCCAGATGGGTTTAGCCATGCATGCGTAAACTAGGTGCAGATGAGAGGAAGTGCCTTTGCCGCACTTAGTGCGTGTAATTTAATAATTTCCACTGTGTTTGCGCGCATATTGTGAATACGTTTGGAGTAATCAATCATAAGAACAAAAGTAGCATACGTTCCACGCGCACAACACCCAAGGAAGGACCTAGTACTGTGAAAAAGATTGCAGAATTGACTCTAAATAGTAGATAGCTCGTCAGCAAAGTCGATTGCAGTATCTGGCTGGTAGAAGTCATAGATTCACGTCAATTTGCTTTGTGTCCGACCAATTCATCATACAAATGTCCGCCTCAATCTATTTCCAACTAACGATAGACACTCGTACAATATTTTGTCACACCTCTCTGCGTGATAACATCAATGTCGTCCTACTGTCTATGGCTGACAATTAATTCTGATATATCACAACCAATTTCAGCTGGAATTATCTCACCTCACGACTTAGTTGTGACCTGTCAGGTTGCCAATATATTTTGACCACGAATTCGGCGCGAAACATAACTCAATTTCAGTTCCGAGAAACAATTGAATCGTGATTGGGATAGCATCACATACAGACCCACGTGCGCGATGTCACTACCCCATCCATCACGAAAGCACAGTGCCCACCACATATCCGTGTTTATAAAAATTCAACCAGAGTTTCTAAATAGCTTCACAGTTCTCTCCCATTCAATTGATCTTAGGATGAATTTGTCTGGGAATTTTACAAAAAGAACCGCTCCAACAATTGAATGTACTGCTTTGTTGCGAATGGGATTGCGAAATTCCTCCTAATTGAGAATGCGTTGCAGCGCAACGGCATCACCAAGATCGTTCGCCATAAAGAGTCCAAGAGTCTCTGCCCGAGACAAGAGATAGTCTCTGTATTGACTTGAGAGAGTGCCACAGTCCAGATCCAGACCCAGACCGGATAAGAGTAACGAGGAAAAAAAAATCCAGTGTATATATTCACTTCCGTCTGTGTGCAAATTAATCGAATGACGGGACTGTACTTATACAGCGGCGATCATCATCGTTATTTGTAATAATTTTCAGTTTTATTGCTATCGAAGTGCATCACTCACCCGAGAAGCGATCAGACTCTGGGAGCCACTGACATAAGTCAGACAGAAAAGCAATTGCAACTGAAGCTCAACTGTAACCAAAACTGCACTCGGTCAGATACAGTGCTGCTATATCTAATTTCCGATCTTCTCCAACGAACACGACACTGGCAGAACCGTTTTCTGGTTCCCGCAGTTCCCATCTTATTCGATCAATAGCGACTGAGTGCGCTTGACGGCTACTTGATGATGGCGGGATGCACTTAAACGATTTGGCCAAGTGGTGGCATGGAAGTGCAAGTGCTCGGCGTAAGGGGAGAGAGTGCCGGCCGGTGCACGGTGGCGGCAATGACGTGGTTTAGATTATTGCGGTTTTCACTTGGGAGGCGAATGGAAAAAGTGACGAGATCCGAATGTCATTTTTTTATTTTTTGTGCGGATTTATGCGGTTTACATTGTGAAATTATGCGCGTTATGATAAGTCTGAGGCGATATTTGATCGTAATTTGTTTTGAGATTTTTTGCGATCCCGCTGAGAAAATACAGTTGTTGTTGGTGTTGTAAAGAATCGATTGCGGATGCTCAGGGAAGTGCTTGGTTGATGGAAGGGAAGTTGACAATTATTGAAAGGTTTCTGAAATGGTTTACATTTTGCCAGAAAATTATATAAACTTTATTACATAGAAAAGGTGCGGCTTTGGACTTTGTCAAATTTGAGGTTCTCCTGTAAAGTTCAAAAATGTTTAAAATTTCTAAAAGAAATTAAATTTAAAAGTGGAGCCAAACTTTTCTGAAAGCTTACAAATTGGATGCTTGTAAATAAATCTCGCAAAAATGTTCGATATATTGTTACTATAACTCAACACTTCAATTAAAACAATTATGCACCAAATTATTATTATGCATCGAGTTTAAAAATCTTATAAATATTCAATAAATATTTAGTCCACTTGCGACCAAGCTTGCCCACTGTATTCGCATTTTTTTGAAGTGTTGTCATATTTCAAGTACGAAATTATTTGAAGCATTTAGTATGAAAAAACTTTAAATTTGTGAAACTATCTCAGCATGCTTTTAGTTCAATTAACCGAAAATTTTAACTGCGGGTTCCAAGGTTTTTCACATGCGCAACTTTTTGTCAAAACAATTCGTAATCAACTATTGGAAACTGTTTTGGACTGAGTGCGAGTGCTGATTATTAAAAAACACCGCAATTAATAGAAAATGTTTATGGAAAAGCAGATCATAGAGAAATGTTCAAATTTTGGCCAAAAAATATTTTTTTTAAATGACATTTTTTCATTTTGATGTTTTCCCACAATTTTCAGAAATGTTAAAATTTTTTTTTTTGTACATTTGGTAAGCTAAGGAAATTTATTTAAGGACTTAACATTTTAGGGAAATATATAGAAATGATATAAGATTCGAAAAATATTTGGGCCACTGGTATTTCTTTACGCTGGTAGCAAAGTTCATTGTATTGACTAAAATGTAAGTACATTCCACAAAAATGTGAAATCCGAAAATAAATTTCGGAATCTACCGAAACAACAAAATGTTTTAAAATCGAAATAAAAACAAGAAGTGCAAAATGTAGTGGAAGCGGTAAAAAAATACTCAAAGCTAGATTTTTGATCACTCCAGAAATTGTTCGCACACTTGTTAAAATAAACTTTTACTCAGTCGAATATTGCAATATTCGAAATTTTGGAACTTTGATAAACTGCTCAAAAATTGTACGCTCAGATAACAAAATCGAATAAAAATGTTGAAACCATAATATGTCCAAATAAGTATCGATTTTTCTCTAGAAATATGTGATCAAAATATGGTTTCGAGGAGTATTAAGAATGCTGCGATCTGATCAAAACCAAGGCCTTATATCTGAAAACGTTCAACCATTTATTCGTTTTAGCACTGAGTTGAGTTTTTTGACGCGAGTTTTTGGAAATTGTTTCTTTTTTTAAGAAATCGTTTCTGCTATTTAAAAAACGGGAAAACGCGATATCATTTATAGAAATACACCATTGAGCAAATTTGTCAATTTCCTACAAATATGCTTGATATATTAATTTTTTGGAAATAAATCCTTCTGAATTCCATTTATTCTACTTAAATATTATTTTTTACTATAAGTTTAAGCAAACAAAAACAACGCAGCTTAAAATATGGAAATGTTCAATCCAAAAATGAGTCCAAATATTGTCAAGTTTGGTAGAAAGCAAATGAAAGAACTTTACAAACTGTTAGAAGCCTGCCCAATCTTGTAGACTTCAGATTCAAACAGTTTAATTACAAAAGTCATTCCATTGAAATTGAAATAGCGCAAGTCAAGTGTTTCATTTCACACAGAAATATCAATACCAATAGACAGAGCCCCAATTGGAACTGCTCCTGCTGGCTACTGCATACCTAGAGGCGTCAAAACTCATTTCATTCGAAAACAACAATAAAAAAGAAACCAATCCCTTTTGCCAGTCAAACGAAAAAATAACTAAAAACAAAACAAATAACTGCTTCCGTCCCCAGAAGCAGTAACATTTATGTAAACCCAACATTCACGTACTATCGTCCCCAACATACAAAAAAAAAAACTGAATACAAATTACAAAAACTCAGCACGTATAACGAAAAAAAGGTCAAAATAATAGAAAAAAAGAAGAGAAAACTCATATAGAAACTCATATGTCAAAAACACACACAGAACTTGGAAATTCTATAGCGTATAGAGTAAAGCCGGCCAAACTTGAGTGCATTTTATACACGGTGCGGTATCCCATCTAATAATCAAAAAGGTGATTAATTACATTTGATATATGGCAGTCTTCTCCGTAGAACCAGACGAAGGCAAAAAGGGCGAATTGTGAATACAGGAGAAAAATACACTACCAACTTCAATTAGGGTCACAACCAATTATTTTACCAGAAACCGAAACCAGCACCCGAACAGCTTCGATACGAATCGTTTTCCTCTGGTGTGTGCCTTGTGCATTTTTTTTGTTTTTGGAGTAAAAATTGTAAGCGTCCCATTATCACGAAGTCATCATCATCAGGGAGCGATGCCTTGGATGTACGAGTCTATATTTATGAGTATTATATTTATATTTGAGAATGTTGCGGAATGAATGTTAAACAGGAGAAAATTTTGATAAGCAACCCAAAAAAGAAATGTGTTCTCTTTGTCTTAAAGACTGCGATGTACGAGTATACGTATGGGATGGGAGATGACTTTCAGTTAACAAACGATATGGCAAGATATACGTTTTTAATGTTTGAGTGGACGTTTTCTTACAATATGGGATATAGTGAGCTGGGGACAACGAGACGTGCATCGAATCACAATGTTGAACTCGAAATGAGGTGGTAGTAGGAAATTGTTGGTAGATGGCAAATTTACAAGTAATCCAACGGGATAGTGGAAAGGTTGTCATGAAACTCACTAATGGTCATCGTAAAAATAGGTATAGCTCATTTGCCACATAAACACATGTTCTTAATGGACATTTTATCTATGAGAAAACTGAACTATATGCTTCGGCATTTTAGTTCTTGTGACCGTGTCATCAATTTAGTTCATAACTTCAGACTGAACGAGTGCGAAGATCAATTAGTGCATGCCTCAGTGAGTTGTGTACATAGTGGCGTGGAAGATCACGAATACAAGTCTACCAAACTGCAGGCAGACTAAGGTAATTAGGTTTGCACTTTTTGAAAAGTTTTTTTATACAAACAGTTTCAGCACTTCGTTCCTCATTTGAACTACATAGTTCTAGTTCATAATCATAGTGCACAGCTCAGCATGTTGATATGCGGATCATCAATATGCTGTCCCCACGAAATGAAGTAGTGAACTCAATTAACTTAATGATTTTCGGCATTTGAACTAAATGTTGTTCACTTAGTTCAATTATGAGGACGCAGTTTTTACACAAGTGAACATCGTCTGTGGTGATGTCTCATGGGACAAATTGAACTAGCGACAGCTCAACGAACTGAGTTAATGTTGATTTTTGAACTTCTTTTAGTTCGCCTATAGTTCACTTGTCGAAACTCATATTTAAACAAGTTCGTGCGTCAATTAGACATGCCTAAACTGAACTACAGCTCACAATATCTATTCATCTATAGTTCAATTAAGTTCAACTACATATCGATTGGTTCAGTGTAGTTTCTCTAGGGGACATCTAAACTACAGTTCATCTTAACACGCCTTCAAACCTTACAAGGTTGGGTTTTGTGTTCATCGCTGCTTTTTCACAGGGATTCATTTGAATTTGATCCTCTGTAGTTTACTACTACACCATTTTAGAGAGGCTTGTTCACTCTTTACATTTATATATAAATTGCAATAAGACAATTCCATATAAATGTATCTACCTACCCACGAAGTAGCCAGAGTCTATTGTCATCGCCCTAATGAGCAACTATTCATAGGTACTGAAACCACCATAGGATTACAGTCATCTCCAAGTGAAGTGCCCAGAAAGTGCGACAGAAAATGTGCAAAAAAAAACTCAAACACGAAAAGGTTTCATTAAAAAAAACAACAAACAACTGCCTGCTGGGCTAAAGACCGTATGCATAGGTCTCTCCTAGACAGCGAAGGAACCCTAGTCGCCAAAATCCAGCAGGAGTCTTTAAAGGTGATGTAAATGAGTACAGGGAGTTGGCTTAGCTAGAAAACAAAGTTAAGAAACAGTTCACCTGCAGATTCAGATGTCATATTTTTATTCACATAGAGTTTCAATGCAGTTCGCTTTAATCATGGAAACGATGCGGGTCATGTCTCCAGTAGTCGAACACTTAGTGGTTCATTGTAAAATAATCACTAGCTGTAAGAGACCCGTTGATTGTAATATGCCACAAAAAATTAATGAGCTGCCATAACTCAAACATTTTAAAATAAAGTTAAGTTTTTCCCTAGAATTGTTATTGTGTTTTAATAAAAAAATAAAAACTAAAAAATAACATTATTCCCCAGTAGTCGAACACTAGCTTCCTAAGCCCGAACATAAAGTTTCCTTACTTCGAACGCTAATTTTCGTGTATATTTTAAATTAAGAAAATATTTTTATTTTTATTTAAAACATAAACAACTTAAAAGGAAATAAATAAGCAGAATTTTCAAACAATAAAAAATTAAATTTGTGCATTAATTGACACTAGAATAGGAAACTTGAAGAAATTTGGTTCCCTATGATAATACTATTAACTTTTCAGTTAAAAACTTTACTAAAAAGACATAAAATGGATATAAAATAATAAAACGATCATTAAAAATAAAAATTTATCTGCATTTTCAAACAAAAAAAAACATATTTTCCTCCGAAACTAGAAACAGTTTTGTTTTCTGCTGAACTCGCATTCAAACGCATTCCCTGAAGACGAAATTTAAACAGTAATTTTGAAACGTTAACAATAATATTGTACTGTGTTGATATTGCAAAAACGATTAAAGGTTATAGCACAATGTAGAATTTTGAGTTTATAGGCGTTGAAAATCTTAAAAATATACAGTTTACACAGCTTTTTACAAAAAGTGTTCGGTTACTGGGAGTGTTCGAAATTAGCGACCCTACCCTATGCCGATCCTTAGTTTTGCAGGAACTATGAAGGTATCTGATTTTCAGTACTTCGCGTGAGTACGGCAAAGAAGGATATGCAACCCATAACTCAATAAACTTATTTTTAAAAACAAGTCTTCCTTCAATTGATGTAAGCTTTTCTCTTTTCTAAAAATTCTAAAACGATTTGCGTGTGCAAACACGAAGAAGCAATATCCCATCAAATAATGTTACATTCTACTTAAATAACAACAATGCTTAGTCCTAATTGATTATATAATATATATAAACTTTTCTGTTGGATATATGAGAACGTTTAGCCTTAACGCCTTGAAAATAGGAATGGAATGAATGGAAGACAACTCTGTGGACGTGCTCACAGCCTAATGCCGGCAATTGTCATATCAATCAACCTCAATTTTTGCAACAATATCGACTTAATCCTCCCCATATCGCAAATTATATATGTATCTCCCACTCCCATCACATTTGCATCCAATTCACGATTTCCATTGTTTAAATTCAGCTTGCTTTCAATATTCTATTCTCAACTCGCACCCGTACCTACATTGTTTTCGTACGGAACGAATGAACACTTCGCTCGAGAATGATATCAAAAATTACATTGCGAAACAAAATTGCTAACATTTGCAATAAGAACCCCACCCGCACCACTTGAGCGAGTTGAGCATCTCATCTAGATAGACACCCAGCATCCTCCCCAAGAAAAAAAAAAAACACTAAATGAAGCACATTCGTGAAATATCCCTTCTCCTCGTTTGCGTACAAAATAAAATGAATTTCGAGTGAAAAACGAAGAAAAACTCCATGACATCATCAAATATGAAAAGATAAGGAACATTTTCAATATACACTTCATCCATCCAAACACAACAGCCACCCCCCATCATATGACGCGCTACCACTATCGCAAAAGACAGGAGGATCCACACGGAACAAAATAACGATGAAACGAAACAAAATGGATAACATAACACATTCCATTACCATGCATCATTACACACACTCTAAACGTATGCGAATGTTACAAATGTCTTTCGATTAAATTCGATTTACAAAACGTGCCCATGTCGAAGAGAGGATATATATGATTATAATATGTACGTACGTAGATCGCGCAAGGCCGCGGGTATAGAGTGAAGAACGCAACAAAGACGATGGCTATTTGCAGCGCAGCAGCGGGGAGTCTCAAGTCTACCGCCCCGCAAATATCGAAGGATATGAAAGCCATGCAAAATACATTCAAAACACACTGCCAAGGAGTTTTAAGGAAAGAAAAAAAAATGGGTGTAGTGTAGGCGTACCACAAGTACGAGAAGTTTTTCCTTCCACATATAGGGAGAAACCATCGGAGGACAAGTTAACCTCTTTGCCACTCTGTGCACACAACCCCTTATGAAAATTGACGGCCGTCTTTATTATGGCCTCTTAGATACGCACTTTGAATTTAAGTGGATAAGGAAGAGAAATCATTTTTTTTCCCCAACGTTCCTTTTAAGTTTTTCAAGTGACGTGGAAGATATCTCTCTTCGCCACTCAATACGTGCGGTCGGAAAAAATAAGAATAAGAAGAGCGAACACACAAAAGGATCTAAAAAGGACCAAAACCCAATCAAAATGCAAAGTGTGTATGAGAAGCGGGGGTACGGGTTGATGTGAGTTACTCAGGAGTAGGCAATTGTGTCAATATGGAGGAGATTCCTTTTTTGTGTCGGTGAAATCCCAAGGGAGTCTGAGTCGATCCAATGGAAAAGAACTTTTACCAGGAGTAAAATTGGATTTTGCTTGTTTGCCGCCTTTGATAGTTGCAAGTTGGAATAAATAAAAGTAGCGGTCTTTTCTCAATATAGTTGGTTACGCACTTGTTTAATTCTTTTATTGTGAACTTTTATTGCTGTGCTGCAATCGTAAACAGGTGGGTGCAGAGTGATGGTAGGAAAGGAAGAGACGAGTGCTAACGTGCGAACAGAGCTGCAGCTTTTCGAAGATATATATATTTTACGAATTTTCGACAGTGGGTTGGGGCCTATACTTTTTAGAATTCGAATCCGAAAATACGCTGTAAGCGGTACCAAAAACAAACAACCTTCCTTTCTGCAATGCTTTACATATCACTTGTGAATGACGAGATTGATCATGTAAGAGGGAGTAGGAAAATCCGTACTGCTCTAATAGGTAGCGTAGAGTAGGCTAAACGCACCGCTGTGTACGTGGCAGGCAAATTAAGTTGACTATTGGTCTTTCTGCGACCAATAGAAGAATATTTTATTCATTTATTTTTATTAAGTTTTCTTTTGGCCCGCTTTTCTTAGTTAAACTGCGACCAAATAGATTCAATATTTACAATTCGCGATACTCATAATCAATTTTAGTGCGGCAACGTAAATTTTTCGAACTTACAATTGCGAAATTTGCCATACAAAATCGCATATTGGGACCTACAAAATAATAAGTGTGCAGGTTAAAAATGATTATTAGTCCAATTACTCTGCATCTTCCTTACGGTCGTTCCCTTTTTATATAATTTCTTTCGAGAATGCACCCCTTCCACCCTGCACGCGCCTTACCCAATTGCGATAGCTATTTTGAATACAGTCAGTCCAGTTGGGCAATGCAACAGGCCAAAGTGCATTTATCAGAATAGTAGGTACCCATTTTTGTTTATGCAACCTTATATTGGTGAATGGGTCAAAGTGCATCATGAGAATAGTACACAATCAACCGACTTAGATTGTTTATGTTTTAACTCCATCCGAAACTTCGGTTTGTTTACTTTTTCCTTGTTTCGCATTTGTCTCACTGCGTTGTCTAACCTCGATATGTTCAAAGATTCAGCTAAATTTCCCCTACATCCTTGGAAACAAACCACTTACCTATCCTTAAAACAAAGAAACATAAAGGGTTTTCCCAATAAGAGGTGTTATTGTGAATGACTCGCTGTTTCGGTAGCTTCACTTTTGAAGCTTTTATTCTTTGACATTAGTAGAATTAGTAGAAACTACGCCATTACTAAAAATGGAACGATACACGCTTCAACAACGCATTGAAATTATTAAAATTCACTACAAAAATGGTGAAAAAACACAAGCAACGAAACCATTGATCTTTTACGGGACAAGTTTCCGGACCGTGTTATCTCTCGAAGAGGTGATCACAATTGGCCACCGAGATCTTGTGATTTAACACCTTGCGACTTCTTCCTTTGGGCCCACGTGAAAGTCTACGCCAACAGCCCAGCGTCGATTCAAGACCTCAAAGATAAAATTCGTGAGGCTATCGAGGACATAGGGCAGCCACTTTGCGATTTGGTTATGGAAAATTCCATGAAAAGGATATGGCCCTGTATGCGTGCTCGTGGTGGCCATTTGGCTGATGTTGTTTTTCATTATTAACGGCATACCTTCCTCTTTATTATGAAATAAACATCCGATCATTTATCTCAAAAAGTGGCATTTTTCTTTGAATACCAAATTACTTTCTCTTATTGGAAAACCCTTTATTTTCCATAGTCGAGGTGACTTTATTTTTAAATGTCGGCACTTATGTAAAAATCCTCTTAACATTGCGTCATCCATTTCGCATATTTACCTGCAAATAAAAGAGAAAAATCATCAGTACAAAAAAAGTCAAAATCTATAAAGAGCATAATTCTTATTTCACTTTTTTCCCTATGCAAAAACAAATACCTATAGATACATATATTCAATTTTAAGCCCAAAAATCTTTACACCCATTTATCCTCATCATGTTTGTATACAGTCATAAATATCGTTCATGTCCCCAATGACAGCAACGATTTATCTCCATGACTATTTTAATTCTCCTTTTTTTGCGAACTATATAACTATTACTATAATAATTCCAGTTTGCGAAATCCCGAATCACATTTAAGTTCACACACATTCTGTTTGTAGTTGCTTTTTTGTATTTGTAACGTCATCGAATGCTCGCGTGGGTTTTCTCTCATGCTATTTTATCACCATGCACGATGAGAGACAGCATAGATAAAAAAAAAATATTAAATAAAATAAATTTGGTGTTTGCAAATTCCAATTATCTTTGCAAAAACAACAAATAAAAAATTATAACTTGGCAACGAGTGTGTGGCGACGAAAAAAAAACTAGATTACGAATCCGCCAGCAAAAAAAAACTCTTTGAAAGCCCACTCAAACTTTAAATTTGGTCCTACATACATCTATACAGATAGATTCTTTAGCGATAATTAAACATTTGCAATCAAATAGTGTTTTTGTGGGGGTAGATTTTTTTTATATATGTATGCATAGCGGATTTATAAAATACCAATTAATTTTTTTTTAATGACAAATGCATTTAAATTAATTTCTTCCACTTCCTGCATCAAATTTGTAGCTGAATTGTTTAAATTACCACAATTAACCTGCTGCCGGTAATTTTATTCGTCCGATAACGCATACATTTTTTTTCGAAATAAACACACAGCCAAACTACTTTCAACACATGGAACGAAGACGAAAAACTGACGCAAATGCACTATAAACAATTTATCTTATCGGTTTCAATACGTGTATATATGATACTTTTTTTTTGTTGTTTGTTGTTATCTTGTGTTATCTATGAAGATGGTTCCAACTTAATTTTTTCATATAAGAAATAAATTAATTAAGAGATTACCCAATCAAAATAAACAAACGAAGAAAAAAAAGCGTAAACGAACTTTGGAAAGGAATTTCGAAATGCTTAGAGGGGGGATTTATTTTTGATTTGACCAGCTTAGCGGCGTTTGATGAATAGACTCGATGTACATTGTACAGCCAACGTGTGAGGCATTAAAAATCGATTTTCACGGATTTAGACGAAAATGTCTGAACTTTTCGGGGGAAAAAAAACACAATCCCAAACGTATTTCCAGACAAAATCATGACTAGTAGGTTGTCACTCAGTTTCAATGTCAAAGTCAATGGAAGAGGTTGAATGGTTATGGTACATCATCCATTCATCATTGTTAATATTCGTTCGTGCAGTATCTTCACGGAAACTGACTTATGAGCTTCGTAGTAATTTTTTTTTGTAGACAAAGTTGCTACTAAATTACAGCACTATTTGAAAGTTTCATTATTTTCTCGCTGCTTAAAGGCGGAGAAAAAATAATGCAACTTTCAAATCAACATATAAATAGCTGTTTAAGCAAGACAGATATGTCCAGTTAAACGAGGTTCACTCTAGAATTTACAAGGATGGGTGCAGTTTCGAATTTTGGCTCAGACCGGCATAGAGAATTAAATGTGGAATCAGAGTTTACATCAAATATTTAATGACAATCACCCCAACAACTCTCTACACCTATATCTACTTTTAATACCGTCTTGTATTAGTGGTTTCCGTCCCACACTTTTAAGAATTCCAAAGGAAAAACATTTAAAAGAAAAAAGTGTCGGATTAACCATTTCAGAAATGGCGACAAACAGAAATTTATTTACAAAGAACGAGACAAAATAAATAAATTCCATTTATAGGGATCAGGTGATAAATTCCAATTTAAAAGATTATTTATGATTGCGACATGCGACAGTGGTCCCTTCATTAATTCTGGCCGCCTCATTCTTCTCGCCCTACTGGTCCATGTAGGATGAGTAGGAATATTGCTCTCAATTAGGTGGTTGGTAACAAGCGCTCGTAAAGTAGGTATCCCTACGTTGATTGGAGGTGAATAAAATGAGTTTTTATTGTGAATTTGGACCTTTGAGAGGAATTTCTGAAATGCCAACTGAGGCTGAAGATGGAAACGGTTTTATGGAAGTATAAAATATATACTCGCGGACTTAACGCAAGGATGCATACATACAAAGGTCCCTTGGAAAAACTGATGGCCAGGCGCATTAAAGTAACCCTTTTACAAAGATCTATGTCCCTCCTTGCAGGCCCGTTGAATGTGTTTTCCCTGCAGTTAGGAAAGTGCTTTCTCCGCAAATTTGCAACTCTTCTAACAATATTATGAACATAATGGATGCTCACCACTGATTGCACCCATAATTGAACTTAAAAGCATAACAGCTCACAAACTGTATCGATCCATGGAGAATATACCTACCTACAACCCTTTGACATCGACAGACATCAATTATTTTGGGGTCGACTTACAAAGGAAACACGAAAATAACGCACACCCACCAAACTGCGTACGTCCATATACATATATGTAGAGAGCGACCCTTTGGAAAAACAAATCCAATACAGTCGATGCGAGGGCAAAACAATATCCCGGCAACATTTTTAATCAGTTTTAATTGTTTTTTTCCGCCATTTTACGAACGAAACGTTGGAAATCGCCATGTTCAACACCGCCAATCTTCCATCAAGTCCCGCGGGACAGGAACTTTTGAAAAGTTCTACAACAGCTCTCGCTCTGCTTTAATTTTTTCTGACCTCTAATTGTTCGAAAATTGGCCGCAATTCAGTGGGGTATATAGCCCGGGACCGGGATACAAAAACACATCAGCGTAAAGGATATCCTCCGAGGTTTCTAGCTTGTTTCATAATTATTAATTCTTTTTTTTTTTCTGTTTTTGCTTCGTCCTTAATTGCCCGAAGATATTTCTCACTTACTCACAAAGTAAGTAAATAAAATGCTACTACCCATCGGGTCGTCGCCTTAATAAAAAATTCGCAGTAAACAATCGACATCCCTCTCGTAGGACAGAGGGAAATAATTTCACAGGACAAAGGATAGAGCGCAGCACAGTGGCAAAAAAATGAATCCTCCATAAAAGGCTAATAAACGGTTGTGTAATTTGATATCCAAATAAACTCGACTTTTGCCACGCTGCTGCCGCTCCAGGAACGTCCACAAAAACCAAAATGACGACGACAACGAATGGCGTTTGACGCAACACAAAACAATACCGAACAATGCCATCACAACACCACATAAAGGATAACTTCCCTTGCCGGCACAAAGCAGCAGAAGGCGAGCGTAAACAGCAAACAACAAATAAAAAAAGAGTAAAAATATATATATATATGCAACTTAAACCCAAACCAGAGAATCCCTCGGTATACTAGACTTCTTCTCAATTTCACTGATTGCCCGTGTACACAGTAAGCAAAAAAAAAGGACGAACGCGGGCGCACGAAAAAATATGATAAAAAGTTCCTTTCCCTCACTTGACACGATTTGATTTTCTTCGTCTTACTTTTCATCGGGGTCCTTTTTTTGGGCTAAATATAGTTGTGTGTATATTTTCGTTTCCTTATTGTGTCACTTGAACCTGTATGTGACCTGCGGTACTAAAATCCATTACCGCTTAGTAATCCTTTATAATGGTGTTTCCTTTCAAAAATAGATGACAAAACAAAATTTATACCATGAGGAGAAACCAAATTTCGAAAAGGGATTGAAATCTAAAGAAATGTTTATATTAAGGTCCAATGTCGTCAAAATCAGGGAAAAGGATTCTTTTTCTTTTCATTTTGATGTCGTTTGTCCTTGTGTGCGTTCGCTGTCAGAAGCAAAATGAAGAAATATTTCAGGAAACATAATTTAACACCTGACACATGGAATGAAATCGGAAATTCCAGAAGTTGTAACATTGAAATCCAGGACTTAAAGACGAAAAGGTTAAAAGTTTCCAAAATTTATGTATGGGGATATTGGAGGGAAGATCGACGGTGTACCTTGTTGATGGGATAAATCGTGTAACGTCGGCGTCGGTGTTCAATGGGGGAGTTTTGTGATTTGTAAAGCCCGTTAAGATAAGCAGTTTTCAAGGGGAACTTGTCACGAGTGAAGGTTACTTTGTTTAAAGACGCCGATAGTCACCATTACTGGCATACCAAATTATAAAGATTCTTAGGATGACGAAATCCCTGTCTGTCGACTTAGAAGTCGACAAGGTCTAAGCTCTTCTTTTTAGGTCCATTCCTCCCAAAGTGATAAAGGAAGCCTCTACGGATACTTACTATGTTTTTGTGCTAAAATTTATGCCCTGAGCCATAGGCAGGCTTAGAGATTCATTGGTCTAGATCGCAGCAAAGCAGAAATATTACTTGAACTCAGTATAGAAGACCTAAGGGTGGCGTGCTGTCAGTTGAAGTTTGTGTGACGTTTTGATGCCACAACTAACGAGACCTTCATCAGTCCTTCTAGTAGAGGTAAAAGTCGATTTTTACATGTTTAGCTGAGTTTTACGTAGGTATGCGAAAATTCGAAGCTTGTATGAACGAATTTGATAGCCCCAATACGTGATCTATTTTTAAAGTTGTAGATTTTTGACTGTTAGTGGAGCTAGAGCTAGATCAATCTTTAGATAAATTTGGGTATGGTCAAAAAGTGCGGTAGGATCTTAGCCTTTACAAGCTCTAACCGTATTTGGAAGCGAAAGGTCTGTACCAAAATTGATATGCGATTCCGGGTCATCCAGGATTATGTGCTTTACCACTGCAGGACTGTCGTAGTCTTCACCACTCAAGAGAATAATAACATTCTTCATTAATTAAGAAAAATTTACACACGAAATCGAAGTTAATGATATCCAAAAGCGAACAATACGCAACCATGTTTGTCCTAATACGTTTCTAATACATAAAACATCTCTTTAGGATGGTTTTATTAACCACACAAATCAAATTATTCGCCTTTTAACACAATATTTATAAACTAACGGCATTCAGTAAAGTAAAAATATGATATTCCCGAACATATTTCCCCGCGGTTGGCAGCACTTATTTTTGTATTTTTTGTATGTTTTTGCATGTCACACGGATCCTTAATTCACATTACACTGATAGGAAAACAAAATGGCGAATTTGAAAAAAAAAAAAAAATGAGGGCCCCAGCGGTAAGAGGATTGCGAGTTGGGGGTCTCAGTATGGTTTGACTATGGTTGCCTTAAGGCCCTCTTACATCTACCTTACACATTTCTCAAGAAATATTGACTTCCGGACTTTTGTAGTGATTGAATTTCCGCTCAACAGTGTAGTTCCCCGCAAACCTACTCAACAGCGTTTTTCATTCTGTCCATTCCACGCGTACCAAACCAAACCCTCCGTACAGCAGCCAATTAAAGCGTTTTATCTACCATTTGTCAAATGAGATTATTTACAGACTCTCACCTGTAACCGGCCTGTCCACGGATTATAAACAAATTGCTTAACGTTCCGGTGTTTATGGAACGGCAACGTATACACTCGTATCCGCGGCGCTATCTGCAAGCCAATAAATTCAAATCAATTCCCATTCGCACGGTTTCATAATTTAATTTTCAATCGATATGTATAAATTTTGAAATGTCTCCTCATCATATAAAATCTCACTCATTCAAGGCACTTATCTTGTCCCACCATCATCGTCTATGTATATCGTCTAGCCCCAACCAGACTCAGACTTGGAGTCATACAAATAAAACAAAATCATCTGTCATTGGCAATCCAACCGCAGCGGCGGCGCGGCGACTAAATTATGTAAATTCCATTCGATTCATTAGATTCTTTCGAGTCTCCCGCTTATAGATACACATCTCATTCGCTGACTTTGTCTGACCAGCTGCTGGTCATGTATACCTCGCGTACACAGTGCAGTTGCCCATTGGATGAGGTACTTAGCATTACCATAACAATTTCTCAACTTGCATCGCTTAAATTCAAAAGTCATGTTTGACCTATTTGCCTTAGGAGGTGCGATGACGACGACGATGGTGGTTAGGTTGGAGTCAGATTCCGAAAGAAGTATAGCCAAGTGATGTGTAGGTATATGGCGGATCGAAGGCATATATAAACAAAAGATACTGAAATGGCCTATGGCCAGCCGCCAGTGCGCGATAACCTGCAACTCTCTGAATGTGGACATTTGTTGTTTTGTGTTTTTCTTTTTCCTACTACTACCTAAGGTTTACACTAAGTGAGTGGATTTTCTTTTATTGGCTTCTTGCACCTATTTACCTGTGTCGGTGGAGGAAAAGTGTGAACAATTCAGTAGTAAAGTAGAAAGTTGTGTGCGGCGGCAGATGCATGCACAAATAGAAAATGTTTAGGATGCATGTTTACTCGGGGGGCTTGTACCTATTCACGCTCGGATACTCTAGGTGAGTTGTTGGTGTTAATTACAATTTGGCTTGTATCCCGAAATGTGTACACGCTTCTTTCTTTATTTTTGGTGGGTATTTTCCAGTATTCGTGCATGCATGCATTCCTTTGTTGGCAATAAATCGACTGGGTTCCGCTTGAATGGGTTAACTATGGGTGGAGCTTATACGTGCTCTTATACAAGTTTCTCGATTTTAATGGGAATCGTGAAATTGTCATTTAGTGCAGTAGCACTAGGTATAGCAATGATTTAGTAAAGGATTTGAATGCGACTCTGGTTAGCAAAATAAGCCTCTGTGTAACTAGCATTGCGTGCTTTTAAGTGGGTTATGGGCGATTTAGTTTGGGACAGACAGATGAATGGTACATGTACGAAGTGGTTGGCTATCCAAGAGTGCGGTAAGTTCTTTAGTAAATGAGCTAAGAGGTAGGAATAAACCATGGATTTACGAAAGATATACATCAAAACACAAACGCACACAAAAGTGCGCTACGAACAGCTGTGACTGCATTCATTACACTGTACGCATATTTTTCCTGTCGGTCCAGTTGAGACAATTTACAAAAGCTATACCGTTCGATACTTAAAACTAAAAATAAAACAGATTTAAAGTTCAACATAAGCAGCATATTTCGCAGTCTGAACAGCAAGAAATAGAAAACCGTATTCGCACTCAAATGAAGGAAACACACACCTATGTGCGCAAACAAAAAACACACTTAAATCTTCCGAAATTTAAAATTGATAAGCGATGATCTGGTTCTGCTCGATTTTATTGAAATGAGTCCCAAAATAAAATGACTATTTAGTTTTAATGAAGTTCTTGAATAGTGATTCACCGCAGATACGTAACATAAAAACAATAAAAGTATTAGCATACAAAAAAGTCACAAGCGCACACGAATAAAGAAATCGCACACCTGTGTGCGCAATACCTAAAAACTAAAAGAGCGGTACCAATATTCATTTTAGTAATAACGCCTCATTATACGAATTTACAGTGGCGACATTTTTGATATAAAATCCATTGTGACGTACAAAACTTTTACAGACAAGGTCATAAGGTAAAAACAATTACACAAGTCATATTTTTAGAAGGGATAATGCGGGTTAAAAAAGCGCTCCTAAAGAATTTCCGAACGGAAATAAACAAAGCGCACACTTATGTGCGCATACCAAAAACTTAGCACTGATTCGTCGGAGCAACTAAAAACAACCGATTTACAAAAACAACAAATAAAAAACCAATCCCTGAGATCTTTACAGTCAACGGTATTCCGCACACCAAATGGTTTATTAAAACCAGTCACCCAAATTGTCAGATTTTCCACCAATATTCTGTCTTCAACCATCAAACAAGCTAAACTACCCTCTAAACGTACCCTAAATTGTAAGTCATGCCGAAAACTACAAGTCACACAATTATAGTTAAGGAATAGATTTTCCACGTTCCTGCGCAACTAACTTTTAATTACTACAACTTAATCGTTCAAACTTCAACAACCAATTTTATACTCTACAGCCCAAAGAGAGCAAAAAAATGTGTATAACCCCATCTAAACTTCAATCGCTGCCATTAAACAAAGTGTCGTGAGTGTCACATGCGCGCACATGTCACACTACGCCATATAAATTAATACAACTTTCTGCTTAAGAAGTTTAACAGGCGGAAAATTACAAAAATTCCTTTCCGAAAACTACCATCCGAGCTTCATACGTTCTATCCTCGGTTTTGTCAATCTTCGCGTGAGTAATCATTTTCCGACGTCAACCAAAGAGATCCACAAAAATGTGCGCAAAGTTGGGTTTTTCTTGCTTTGTTTTGGTACGCTCATCATCACATCTTCATGTTCATATGATGTGATGAACGCGGAGTGCGGAGATGTGTACCGATGTCTTTGGCTCGATGTTAGCGGTAGCGGTATAACCATCGTCATCGCCTCGTCATAGACATTTGCCTCTTGCCACTTGGTCGTTCGCCTTCTTCTTCGTCCTCATGAGTTTGTCGTGTGATAAACTAAAATAAAAATGAAAAAAAAAATCGTTTCTTGCGACATCCATTAATAAGCTCGAATTTGTCATTAACTTTTTGGCGCGAGGAAGCTCAGCAGCCGAGCCTTCTAATGGAATTTCAAGAAGAAGAAAAAAGGATTAAAACTCACAAAGAACCGGGAAACAGAGAAACAACACAACATGTCAAAATGTAAGCCTCATATACCGTTTGCGAGTGAGTTAAGTAACACAAAAAACAACAAAAAAACTGGGAGTGCTTCTTTCAATGGCGCGTCATCGTCCCCTCTTGGCATTAATTATATAAGCATGGTTGTGGTCTTTTTATTCGCTTGATGGCTATATGTTGTCCTTTTCCCTTTCGAGCCTCTGCAAACAAGGGTATACGGTATGTGGGATGATATGTGTACGAAGATGATGATGATGGCACGACGATACCAAGGGAGTAGGTGAATGTTGGGACCGTTGTTGTAAGGAAAGTCAAGTTCAGTTAATTAGTGTCATTTTTGGGCCAGAAATTCGATACAACACAAACAGACGCGAGGGAAGGACCGATGTCAATGGGGGGATGCGAGGAAAAAATAACTAAGGTACACACGCTAAATTTAGGAGGGCTTAGCCCACACAAGTGAGATTTTCAGATCTCTTTATATAAATGTAAGGATACAGTGTGGTTTGGATGCTGGGAGACACTTTTCCGAATATTCAGATATGGCGTCATGTTAAAGCATTCTTTTGACAGTTGTGTTACAAGATGCAGATTATTCTGTGAAAACTATTCCGATATGGGCGACTAGTGAAATAATTATGAAGAGATTGGCATGGGTTACGGTTAGGTCTCAATTTCACAAAGACGGTCTTTTTGTCGGTCAAAATTGGCCCCACTCTGATGAAGTGAATCTTTTCGGTTGGCTTTTGGATGTTGAACCAAATCAGTGATCAACGGAATATCAAGATATTTGAAGACTTTTATCTTTGGCTGAGCAGACTGAGGAAAGTGGAACCCGAGTTCGTTGTTAAAAACACTACTTGAATCCAAAGATGGGTTTGAAGACTGTGGACTGTCATAAAGAAGCATCTCAATTAGCCATTTGGGCTGTGGACGGTGTAGTATATCATGCGAACGTTTCAATGGCAAATTGTCGTTTCCCTTCCAAAAATCATCTTGTGACCGTGGCTTTTGAATTTTTTGACGCACACTCGTCTAGGTGTACTGGTGTTTCATTTATGAACTGGTTCACAATGGGCATTATGTGCTTCATTTCGAAGCTGCTGTTTAACCGTCCCAATGTCTGATCTAACGCAATTCATAGTCGAGAGCGGGTTTTGAATATTTGTTGCGAGATTTGGTAGTCAGAAAGGTGTATGGCATGTCTTTTAGTGTCAAGGCTTCGAGAGGCTAAAAGTCTCAAGTAGAACATCTTTTTAAAGAAAGACTGCTACAGTTATCCTGACTTATTATTACTGACCCATATCAACGTTTTGTTTGCAAAGATTACGACCTCTAAGAGATCACACCTTCAAGCGACGAATGAAAGCCCCCAAGGTTTGAGGAACGGAATTGCATTGCAAAAATGTCTTATCCTCGAAATAAATCTTCAATCCGGTAACAGGTAATCACTTAACACGATTGTCAATAAACGTCCCAACCATCAATCAATCGGCGATCGAGCGTGGCGCGTTTGTACGGATACCACAAAATTTCAATCAAGATCACTATCGTTCGGCTAAAAGGGTTATTGCTACGCATCGCTTTGCGAGTTCTTAAAATTTTCCATAATATCACGCGACCCCTCTTAACAACTTTTCATACTACAACCAGCAATGGTCACTCATAAAATCCTTCTTCAAAGCACAAAACCGGTGTAGCACAAAAGAAAAATTCGAAAAGACAGTGAAAAGATGTTTGAACCAAAAACGAGATGCCCCAACAAAAAACCAGACCGATACGCATCATCAAATTAGATAATATCAGGAAAATCCCACGCAAATTCATTTTATTACATTCTTTGGTATGCGAGAGTGTGCGAGTGCGTTGTGTCGGCGGGCGGCGGTATACCTAACAAGATACATACACATATCCCACATGACGCTGACGATGATGGCGTCGGTCGACGTCGTCGTCAGCGTCGCTGGTAACATGGACACACACCATCCGTTACAATAGCCATTCCTACCATCCCATCATCCACATGGAGAATTCGACTTCAAAAACCCGTTCTTCCCGCACCCAAGTCATTGGATTTTATATAGGTACGACCTGAGCCCAAGTAGAGTGCTATAGGTAACTGGCAACGACTTCTTTTACTCTTTGCCACCTCTGCGGTTGCAATGCACCACGCGGTTGACCGAAACGACAACGACGCGGTATTGGATTTCAACATCAAAACGAATTGTAAAACCGCGCTGCGGCGCACACCACAAATGCCAACCACCACCAGCATGTGAAAAAGTAAGTACAACCATAGTATGGTGTCAATTGAAGACAATCACGCCAGCCAGCAGTAGAGGTATACGTATACCTACTGCGAATATAAAAAAAAAAAACAAAGTAAAATCAAATCTGGAAAGACAAAAAAAAAATACATCAGACCACTCAATCACTTTGGCTTGATCCTCTTCAGCTTAACTTGGAGATAGAGTCAGAAGAGCAAGAAGATAGAGCAAATCTGATGAAGAAATGTTGTGGTTTTAATTATTCTTTCCCCTCGCCAATCAACCCACTCACATACAAAAAAAAAGGACACACTCTTAGCTTCGCAGTGGCGAAGCGAAAAAAGGGGGAAAAGACTGTTATTGTGCGGTTAATGGGAAAGAGTGAGTGGGTTTTCATGAGATGACGCCGCTTGGTGCCCAACGTTGGAAGGCAGTATGTCTTGCAAGAAAGGTGGTTAGTGCGATTTAAAAGGACTTGGCATCAAGTAAATGTCTGTTTTTTCTAAATTTCAGCTTCTTAAAGAACTATACGTGAACTGATCCTGATCCTGAACTGAAATAGAACTGTATAGTTTCGTAGTTCACTGAATGTTATAAGCGGAAAGTGGAAAGGAAAAAGTCGGCTTGCTGAGTTGCACTCAGTTCATATTGAGTAAGAGAAGGCAGTCGAAGTAAATCAATGGTAGAGTGCGGACGCACGAATGTATAGGAGAACACAATTTTCATCGACTAAGTGAAGTGATTGTGTTTTATTTTGCGAATCAAAAGGCCCTGTTATAATAGCCAGATATGGTGAGAGTAGTGATCCAATATTCAAAGGAAAAACCCCAATTTTGAAGACGTGAACAAGGTACAAGATTTTCGTAGAGAAAACTCGCGAAAGGTTGACAAACATCCGAGAGAAAACTCGCGAAAGGTTGACAAACATCCGAGAGTACAGCTGTGAAAGAGCTTCTCAATTAGCCGCTTGGACTCGGCTTAAAATTGTAAATCCCTTCACTCGGTCCATAAAATCAAAAACTCACACAAAACGAACGGTGGTGGCAAGACCTGAGTTCCCTACGGACCTGTTGCGTCAACTATTTATTTGTTTATTTTTTTTAGGTTTGTCGTAATTTTTGGCCCTCCGAGAGAACTTTGCACTCGGATTTTACTGGCCTTCTTCGAGTGGACTAATTTTAAGTCCGAAGACTCAACCCACTCAATCTGATAGCATCATTGTGACTTTTATAGCACAAGCATAGGTACTCCTGTCCTTTGTGATGTTGAGCATAAAAGTATCTCATAGATTATTGTTTTTAATCATTTCAGAAGTGGCATCCAGTTAAAGCTTTACAAAAAAAAGTTAAGGCCCTGTTAAGAGTTGAAATACCATTTAAATAACAAACATTGAACCATCGGTTCATTTTTGGGGTCGCCATTACAAAAGCTTTCCATCGAGATGCACTTCCAAATGCGAAAGCTTTTTTTTTTTTAAAAAGCTTCTATAGTAAGTGAAAATGAGCACCACTTCGCAAGCACATATAAATTAAACAAATTTGATGATCCCCACTATGGGAACAAATAAAATTTAATAAAATCTCTTTGGAGAACTTTTAAAAGCACTAGTAGATTCTTCCGTTTTAGGTAAGGTTGGTGACAATGTTGACATGGACTCTGATAATCGTTTACACACATAATCTGTGATGTAAGGCAAATATAAACAATTAACTCCCATATAACCAAAAGTTTAATTCAAATATTAATACGCTCATGCCAACGGCTGTCCTTGTGTATCGCCAACACAAATGTTATGCCAATCTAAAAGATTACACAGCAAAAACTATAGTCGGCCATTATCCTTCACAAAATAAATACCACCATTGTACGTGCTTCGTATTTACCACTCAATCCATCATCAAATCCTCGGCTTTCTCTCCTTTTTTTTGCGTTGGCCACGTGTAAGATATTAATGATGAATTTCTCTTTTCATCTGCTCCTCCTCAAAGATATAACTTAATAGAATAACCGAACGAATGCTGTGGAGTTATTTATCTCATGAAAATAAAATCGTTCATCTCTGAGGGCTCCCATTCGGACTACTTTAAGGAATTATGAATCTATTCTATGTCCCTTTTGACCAGTTTTTTTTTTTTGTAGATAAATCCATTTGGGAGTTTAATTTTGCCCGGACCCCTAGATCCCACAAAACAGGAATCTCATGATGTGGAATCTGGATAGGTATATCGTTCTAGTTATAGTCTTACACTGGTATAGGGTAAGATCGTTCTGAATAAAATGTAGGACAGAAAAAAACAAAGTGCATACGTGCACGCGTTCATTGCGCTACTACATGTAACTTTCCAAATCGAGATTGACGTCAAATTCATTATCGTATCCCCCAGAACGGGAGAATAGAATGTGTCCACGACGAGCTACATATTGAAAAAGGCTGTTGCACGAAAAGCATGTATCCTGTCAAAGTCGATCAGCTCCGAAGCGTCCTCTATTAGTTGTTTGGCCGCGTTCACCATTGCGTACACGAGAGTGTGTATGGCTGTGTGCAATTTATGTCATGTCTATCTCGTATCTGGGTGCATGCAAATCTGTGCAAATACCTTGCTGATGAAGCAGGAGACAACCATATAATTGCCCTGAAATGTAATGGAATGGTGATTGTGGTGGAAGCGTATAAAGCTATCGGTTTCCTCTTGTTGTATTTTATGTTTTCAATTTGAAAAAGTATCTGCGAAAAATGGGGCAATTACTCTCCGAGTATTTTTTTTTTTTATTTCTTTTTCGTATTGATTTCTATCCCTATCTCCCTTTTTCCATGTGGAGCTACATATACGTACTTTATTTTATTTATTTATTTTTTTCTGACAAATTGGCAAAAGGGATATAGGTATATGAAAGATACGGTGGTGCGCCCTCATATCTTGTTGTTTCATATACATTTTCCCAGCGTCACCAATTCAAAACGAGAATGAATTGCGAAGGCTATCCGTAGACCTGACAGAAAAATGACAAAGTGCCCTCGTGATATAAGGCACGAGATCCAGTTCAGTTGGAAGTTCGCACATACATACATATATAGAACAAATAGTGTCCGCTGTACATGTGTGTGATGTATCGCTAGAGGGGGTACATTCGTACCTATATCCATATAAGAACGAAGGATAAAAATGATGTTGATTGTCAGGTGGGAAAACAATGGACTCTGAAGGACACATATATATAAATATAGGAATGGATGTGGAAGAGTTGGGAGTTTTTCTACGTCTCTTTTGCGACGTGCAGACAGAACCACTGGCGATATAATGTGCGCAGAATCTTGATGTTTGACATTTTATCGACAGCCACTGTTACATAGCAAAATCGCAGATTAAAATAGACAAGCTGACAACTTTAGCCTGTCAATCAATCAAGAGAAATAGGTTAGCAGCAGTAAAGGCGTCGGATTAAGGTAATTCAAATGAAACTTGAAATGAATAGCTTTTAGGTGTCTTCTATCCATTTCTGTGGAACTCAGCGGGTGAGCTTTCCATAGCCAAGCGAAATCCCACAAAGGTCACTTTTCTTTCAAGCGAAAACAATTCTAACTAAAAGTAAAAGCGCAACTTTTCTAACTTTGTTAGCATTGGTGCAACAAAAGCGAAACTTGTCTGGTTTTTTCCCTGCATAAAATCACCGGGGAAACTGTAGGACACACCTTTAATTTTATATCTCTCCTTATCCGGGGGAAGACAAAAACTTTTGTCATTTATCATGTCACCACATTTTGTGCAATATGAATGAGCACATCAGTGTGATGTCTGTGATGTGGCAACCATTTGTGAGGCTTTACGTGGATTTGCCAAGTGCGTGCGGTTTTGTATGAGTATTCCCGTTTTATGATTGAATTATCTCTCACGAAAATTTATTGCATTATATGCGGATGGGTAGATAGTCATCTTAATTATGGAAAATGTTCCCACACACCATAAACTTAAAGCTGGCAGCGTTGATTTTCGCAATAAATTGAACTTAATCCAATTAATTGGCAAGAATTGTATCTGTTACTCATTCGGAATACCGCCATTCTTGGATGCTAATGACGGTTTAATTGCTGGGATATTACTCACATGGGGAAAAGTAAGCTTTGTGGAATTGAATGTACGACATCGCGAGAACAAAGACTGTACGTACTTATCTATATGGGATTAGTTTAAGGACGATCTATGATTTTAATCAGATTAGTTTCAAGCCTACTTTTTGTACGATTCATTCAAGTGGGTACAGTACGAGTGTTCTGGGGATTTCCTACGAATTTTGCTGCACCCTTCATTTTTTTGAATGGCTTTGCTTACAAATTGCTTACAGATCCAGGGACAAGCACTGTATCGGAGAGCACATAATATACATATATACAAAAGCAAGATAAACTTAAGTTGGAAATTTCCGGTCACAGTATGGCGTGAAAAGAAAATTCACGTTCTGCGTGAAAGATAATACGTACATTTTTGTTCCGAATTGTGTTTATTTTGACAGTCGTAGACGTCAGGAAGTTGGAATATTCCCTCTGAATAAGATGATTAGATATTTAGTGCGGAAAAATATACATGCTCGCCTTACACAACATCTGCGATGTATTGACAGAAAGTTGTTCTAATTAAAACTATACAATACGCCCCACTTTTTTAGAATCTTTTTTTTTATCTTCAATAAAACAAAAAACTACACCAAAATAACAGTTATTTTATTAATTAGAAAAGTAAAAGTCTTTTTTCATAGTTTTGGCAATTTAATTAGTACAAAAATATGTTGGCATATATTATATATATTTTTTTTAAAAAAAAGTTTAAGTGGTGCGTTTTGTAACTTAATAGTTGGGTAAAAAGCCCCGCGTTAGTGACAAAACGCCCCAAAGGAAAAAGTAGGAACAAATAGGTATTACGAATATTAAATTATTTGGTTTTGTAATATTATATGGCTTTGCGGCCGCAGCTATTGCAATTTGGTATGTACATAGTACAAAATTCGTGCAACCAACCCTGGCAAGATATGCACTGAATCCAGTCTTCTGTGGACTAGGACTTGTGGTAATTTTCGGTGTACTCAATACAGTTATCGCTACTTCCTTCATCTGAAATTTCATCCTCACTTGTATATATTTCTCCACCGCCGTCTTCGTCCTCACTACTATCGATAGAAAATTTTATTCCTCTTTTCTTTTTCGGCTGAACTTTTTTCTTGAGCTCTAATTTTCTGATCTTTTCGTTTTCTTTATTTTTTTTTCTGTTCAGATATCATTTTTCGTTTATGTATGTTTTCTGGTGAGGTGAGTACAACTGTGTTTTGTTTTCTTATTGAATTCTTAAGCGGTATATTTGGGACTGGACGTATTTCCGTTAATATTTTTGAGGGAGTAATTCCTGATGGACCTGCTTGCGGCTGAACTTCAGTCAAAATTTTTGATGGTGATATGATGGCCCGGTTGTGACACAGGTGTATTACACTTACTTTGTTGGGCCGTTTTGTAAGGTTCTCAGTGCAAAATGCCCCAGCAAAAATAGAGCAACCCAACTTGATTTAAAATAATAAACAGAAACGAACTTAAAAGCCAATTTTATGTACTTTCATAATATATATATCATTTTAATATAATGTGCATAGATTCGGAAAAAAATAAATTTTTACTGTACTCACGCAATATGTTTTGGTACCAAAATCCTCTTTTGTATTTTTTTTTTCGACAGAGCACACAGAACACTGCCACCCAATAGCACAGTTGGCGAACGTCTGAAACTTGTTTGAATAGGTTTGGTCGTGATTGCATATACCAACTTCTGTGTGCGTGCCAAGCTATTGGGGCGTTTTGTAAACTGGGGCGTTTTGTATAGTTTTACCCTAAACAACTCATTGGACTATAAAATCAGAGCTGGCGTTGATGTCAATGGCTATAGTTGGTAACGACAACTTGAGCCACATAATTATACGATAGCAGATTATTTAGTGAGGAGATATGAAAGCATGGGAGAAGAAATTCGGGTCGATTTGAGCTTCTAGGAACCACTCATAGGCATTGTGATACCATGTGATTGGGGTTGTAGTCGGACATTAAACAGTAAACTCTACCAACCACATGTACCGACAATGGTTCTCTTATAAAGTCGCCATTCAGTCATCTTAGGTGGTTAGGACTTTGACTTTTTTTAAAAATAGAAGCAGGAAATCTATAGGGTTCCATTAAGACCCTAAAAACGTCCAAATCTTTGACCCAAGCGACAGTTTTCATACCCTCAAAAGTCAACTTCTTTGAATACGCGAAATCCACCACGGTCTTTTCTGTTTAAAAGACTATAGTGGCCTCTCAAAATCGTATACGATCGGCTCAAAGATGCAGAGATCAGTGGGTTCCACTGTAATATTCATCTGTTCTTCTTGGACATAAGGCAACCATCTTCCCCGCAACTAGATGTAAACTTCTTAAAGTTGGTGGTACACCTTGCGACTACTTCCAATCTGAAGTCAATGAAGTTTAATGCTACAGAGCCATTAAATAAATTTTAGAAGGTCAAAGATATTTCCAGGGGCAGATTTGTCAGAGATCGTTTTTGAAACACCATAATAAGTTATATTCTGTTCGACTATCGTCATGAACTGGATTAAGATCTCAAGCTCGTTTTGGACGTCTATCGTTTCAACGATAATTGTCTGAAAATTTACCAAATGAATGCCCAGACTAAAACTTTGGGTTAATAAAAATCTAACTTTTTGAACACTGCCCGCAGTCTAAAGTCGCTTTCTTCTCGAAGTATTCAAAGATAACAAAAGTGCCGGATGTGGTAGCGGGCAAGGGCTCAACCACAGCAACGATTCGACAGCAACTGGATCTTTTTGCGGGTCTCCTAACAAAAATATGACATTGAAGCTAGACTCTTGGGAGCTGCAAAAGAGACTGAAAACCTATATGGGGTATACGCCTCCAATTTAGATGCTTATTAGCTGCCCCAGATTATCTCCATGAGCCAAAGTGATACGAGCTCCCTGCTGTTGTCCAAATGAGCTTAAGACATTTCAACAGACTATTATTTTAACCTCAGACATTAAAAGCTTTTCCACAATGTATCATGTCAACCTCTAGTCAAGATCATATTCGGGGAAGTATTTAAAAACTATACTGGACAGTCATCAGTGGAACTAAATATCCCATGGACCACTTTGTAAAGAGTTTTTGATGGAATTTGCTTTATTTTCCACACAAAATTTAATGAACCTAGCTTGCCAGAACCTCTGCAAGTTGTTAATTATTCGCCGGAACACTGCTTGAAGGACAAAATCAGGATCGCAATTTTTTTGATTATGTCAGACAAATACCGGACTCTAATGGCCTTGTAAAATATCAATAAATAAAATACGCAACCTACTGGTACTGAAAATAATTAGCAGCGACAGATTGATCCACTTTGGGTCACATGTTTGGTAGAGTTTTTTTTCCTCGCTTCGTTGAGTAACTTCTTTGAAGATGCAAATGTGAAGAGAGAAATGCTCAAATATTTTCTACAGTCCGCAACTCAGTTACTTAACTTAGCCTGTGGCGGTAGAACCTCTAAAAAAAGCGCCACTTGTTGAAATCATATACGTCACAAGAGGTGACTCTGCCGCGGATGCGATAAAAATATTCTTCGAAAAATGTTTCCTGGGATAATATTGTAGAAAATGTGGTGTGATCAATTAAGCTCGGTGTCCACAATACAGACCTTGTAACCGCAGGCTCCTTCTAAAAAGGTATTCCTAGGGAAGAGGTTGTCAAAAATAGTCCTCAATAAATTGCAGAATAATAGACAAGTCCCATTGAAAGGACAAAACCTAGAAAGGGTGATAAAAAATTCAAGCAAAAGACTAGAGTGTCGTGAAAAAGAAAATGCTGGAAATATAATAATTAGTTACAAGAATCCTTGTAGGCATCAACTCTCTTTTAATTTTGTAAAACAAAAAATATTAAACAACTTACAAGTTATTCAAGCTCAAAATCCTCCTATTATTTTCCGCTCACCCTGTACAATGAAAAAGCTTGAAGGGGTTCCGTTACGGTTTTTTTTTTAGAAAAGCAGAGCTGTGGCTTAAGAGAAAATATGGTAGCCGAGGAAAGGCATACTCTTTCTTTGAGACTTTCTTTTACAACATATCGTAAAAGCAAAGCAAATCTCCGCAGACTTGCCATCCAATAAGCCCACCAGACTCGCAGACGTGAATGGAAACTTCCATTTTTTAAATAATTCCACACACACGAAATCTATACGATTTCTTGTCTATTTATAAATTTAAATTTATTTTTAATTCCCACAGCTTTGTATTCAAATTAAATTTGTCTTCTTCTCGGGTTGCCCGGCAAACACACTTGCCTTCGAGACAAGCTCGCCTAGTAAAATAAAAAAAAATTAAGTTCCATTTAGAGGCCTATTGTTGTGACTGTCACGAACGTTTCTCTGTGATGTATGGAAAATTTCTCAACTCGTTGCAATGTGCATCAACAGAGATGAGATTCCGTCGTCTAATATGCGTTCAGTATTTTCACACAGACATAATTTTTGTTGCTGTTGCTTGGGTTGTATTTTTGATTAGCTGCCATACGATAACTTCCAAATGTGTGTTTAGATATACAATCAGTTTTTTTTTCTTCGTCTGACTCGATATCGATGTCAAAATATGAAAAGTGGTTTTGGTATGTCAAGCATGGAAAATGAATATTTTTTTTTTTAAATAGCCTTCACTGACAAAGATGAGAACTACACACATTTAAGGGAACCGCTTCGATGAATTATTTGCTTTCAATAGAATATGGCATGGCAGGGGGGGCGACTAAAAAACATATTTAAAGTTCCGTACGTAGTAAAGGGAATTTCTCACGATAGGGGGACAACTGAAGCAATTGAAGAACTCAACTCGAAGTTTCGATGTGAAAGGCGTTTCGGTTATTTCCTATGGGTAAGTTTGTACAAATCCCCTCTATTTAATTGATGGCTTCTACACAATTCGTATGGCTGTTATTTTACGGCTTACATTGCAATTACTTTAGAGGTTAGTAGTCTAGGGAGGAGCTGCTCCTTTTTATGAGCGTCTAAATCACCTATATACGTATACGGATTAAGGACAGTGATTGCACTCATGGTGAACAGCTGCAGTCGTTGTTTATATCAGAATAAGAACCTATTTTGTATATCTAATGGATTTGGTTCTTCCTCTTCTATGATATTGAGCAAAGGTTTGCTTTAAAGGCATTTAAAACTCACTCGTATTGCAAAAAGGTATTTTTTTTAACCGAGGAGGCAAAATTTCAAAAGTTAAATTAGAGCCACTCTCATTGAAATGAAAAAAGTCTTCAGAAAGTGCAAAAAAATTGTTTACCGTACTATTACAGTGATTTGACAAAACAATACATGCGTGAATGAGGCTAGAGATACTCGCCTTTAATTATGTTAACATTTGACAAAACTCGGCGTTGAAATAACGCAGCAATCAGTACGACAAAATGGCAAACGAAGATTTACATTAAACAATGCATGCGGAGGTGGAACAGAATAGACTTTATGAGCTCTGACGCGCAAAGTTTCTTAGTTGGTGCACAGTCCCAGCAATTTTCGGCATTTTAAAGAACACTACATATAGATATCTCTGATCTTGTTAGGGACACCCATTGATTTCTACCCTTGATTCCATTCACAGCTATAAGAACCCCCTCACTTGTAAGAAGTTACACGGCTGCTGTTTATTGTGGTACTGTAATTCTATCATAAAATAAGCTGTGAAAAAAATATTTGTTCAAGCAGTTGGGTACAGCTGCCGTGATACCCTTTAATTCATTGGCGACTATTTTTTTACGTCCGTCCCCAATCGGTTTTTTCGTACTTCGTCACTGAGCGCCTGCAATATTTCGCTTTAGCTATTTTTAATCAGCTTACTGAGTTCCTTATTGTCCTGTGGAATTCTTGTCATCGAAAAAGCATACCTCTGGGTATTTGTTGGCACTCCGCAATTTAAGGTAATCGGTTCGGTGCCGTTCTTTCATTTCCCCCTCTCGTAGGATATGGTTCGGCTGCATTAAATCAAATTTTGAATAATAATAAAAAAATAAGCCAAATCTCTCAACTGCAGTTGAATATCCTTTTTTGTACAATGAAGAGGAGTCTTATTTTATTTGTGCAATTTTTATTTAAATTATTTAAAAAGTGGTTTTACTAATTTCCTCTTTTTTTAAATGAGTTTTATTCCAACAGTGTCCGGATGTGATGCGGTTATCACCGAGTGGGGGAAAGTTTTTCAAACTGAAGCCCAAACCAGAGCAGTTATTGGACAACGAGTGCTGATTTTTCTACAACTTAACTGCAAGACATTACAGTGGTGGTTATTTAATAGCATAGCCTTCTTTTAGAGATTTTGGGAGTCGATAAGCACCACTCTCGTAAAATTCTGCAAATCCTAAAGCGCCGCTTCTTCCTTGTAGGGGTCTTGAAAAAACGGCAACTCTTCCTTGCCTTTGAAAGTCGGCAAAGTAGCCATTGAAATCGTCAAATCTGTGCCTTGTGACGTTCCTGGAAAAAGAAAATGTTTCGGCTTGAAGCAGCCCACCATTGCGTCACTCTCGAAAAACGAAACTAGTCTGCCTTGAGTCAGTCATTCAAAACCGACAAGTCCACATTCCTCAGCTTCAATAGACCTAAATTTGGGAGGTATAACAAAGTAAATTACACAGAATAAAATCAGTAGTATCCCAAACTATTCAACTTTGAGTTCGCTCGATGAAAACTTACCCTTGTGTGCTTCCCAACTAGAAAGCGAGTGACAATTCTATCAGACATGGTTTCGAGTCATGTTGTCGATTTTATACATTTCGCTTTGACGATCTAGAAAACGACAGCTCTCGTCCCATACCCAGCAGAACGACCAACCTCCTTTCTTGATAATTTATGCCTTCTTTCGATCTCTAATCAACAAACTTTACAAGACCGACAAAATCGGAAGTTGAAGTCTGTCGGAGAAAAGTTACACCCCGCCATTTCCGCCATAAATCTTCAAAAGAAGCAGAGCAAGATATGACTGACTGTGCTTCGTCCCTACCCTAGAACTAGAACTCTTATCGCTCCAGTTGGTATTCGACTCTTCTAATGAAGGCCTTATATTTAACGTCTGTTCACTCCCCCTTTGGCGCTTACTAAGCGTATACTGTACAAATTAAGTAGGACTGCTAGGTCAACCATTTAGCAGTGTAATTCACAAAAGATATCGCTGTATCTCTCTGCAACCCACTTGACACAGCAAGTGACACGAGATTTCCTCTATTGAACGCAGCTCTGTCCGCATAGCTATCAGATGAAGAAAACTAACGAGAGAACAAGCCCCAAACTAACGTAGTTCGTTCTAATTCCCGTTATATTTATCTTGTTGTAGCCTGCATTTTTATCCGAAAATAAAAATCATTAATCAGCCGATGGAATATAACTTCCTACTCTCGTTGGGCAGTCATATTGCCGTCGACTTTTCCTGGCGATGGAGATGGTGATTGGATGCGGGCCTACTCAGACTGTCCAAAAATGGGGGAAGCGCCGTTCAATCCAACTGAAAACCGCACACAGGCACAATTTTCGGTGTCCGCATGTGACTCTAGTTCGATGTGTTGGAGAGGCAAAGCGTAAGGGTGTTATGACGCTGCCAAAACACGCCAAGGGTCGTCGGCAGCAGGGGACCACATCAGCAATATTATACTAGTAACGAGGGTTCATATCTATATGTGTGTGTATACCAGAAGTAGGAGGAATTTACAAGCAATCAATTTGTCATAATAACTTTGCGAAAGATGAGTGAACGACGACGGCTCCAATGAGTCTGGACACATTCAACTTTTATTTATGTGTTTTTTTTTTTTTTTTGGCGAAAACTTTTGTTGCCCCCGTCGATCATTTCAAGTTTTTAGTCTGTAAAATGAGGCCAAAGATACACAGCGACGACATCTACAACACATATATACATATGGAACTATATATATTTCAGAATGATGTGTTTGTTCCATTTTGCTATATATTTAGCTTCGGTCTTATGACCTTGCAGCAGACTTTTGTATTTATGTACGCACACATGCCCGATGCCCGATGCCCTATACAAAGAAAACTATTCACAATAATTAATTAGTGAGTTGCAAATTACGTGCGTGTGCTACTCTAGAAAGCTGCCAACCAAACAAAAACCCGATAGGACAATAGACCATAATTTCCCTAAGAATAGAATCATCGAAGGAGTGTGCGGATTTATTCCTGCTCGTTGTTATTTTTTTTTTTTGCAAATATAAATTCTAGACACAAGGGGTGCGGGAGAACAAATTCGCATAAAAGTGTTATATTCACGAACAAGCTGAAACACAGAAATAATAATAAAAATTCGTGGATAACAATAAAAATAGAGCACGTATGGGTGTACTACGGTGTACAGGGTACACGCTAGGGGTTTGTTTTTGTGGGATGGAATTGATGTGCGGATTTGTGCTGGAGCACGTGCAAACGACAAGAAATAAACAAAACCAATTGAATCTGTGTCACCTTTGAGATTGAAATGAATTTCGTATTTTTTACTTGTTTTCTGTTTGTATATTTTTTTTTTTGTTTTTTTTTTTTTTGCAGCGAAAAATACAATTAACGAAAATGTTAGAAGGACGCGGAATACGGTGTACACAAATATTTGAGTTTCTACAAAAGAAGCACGTGGAGGAATTGGGTGTTTTTTTTTTTGTGCTATTTACTGTTTTGTGTTAGTTATTGTCTTGTGTTGCGTCTTTATTGGATTAATCTGTGAAGCGATATATAGCTATTAGCTGTGTGCTAAGATGTATAGCCCACGAGTACAGTTTTGAGGTTGGACACTCAAAAGTATGAAAGGGAGGGTTACTTTTAAGTTGAGAGTATTTTTTGTATTTTTAACACTTATTGACTGTACAGTTTGCGTTGGATTCCAGCCAATAAGCCTCCTCAGTTAGGGCAGTCGTTAACTTCAAGGGGATCATGATTATTTCCCACTTTTGTGACCTACCGGTAGCGACTTTATTTTGTAACATTTCTTATTTGAAGAGTTTAGTCCTCTGAATTATTGAAAATTCATTTAGTTCAGTGAATCGACTTTTTTGCACTTACGTGTTAATCTTTGCAATCATTTCAAAACCAGTGAAAGTGCAGTCATGCTTCGATAATCGATTTGAATCATAGCGATGAGCAATTATTTCCGCAATTATCACCAATCATCTGCAGTCACTGGCATATTTTTCCAACCATCACCGCAATCGCTGGCAGTTTTTGACGATCTTTTTAATAATCACCACAGTCACTGGCAGTCTTCAGAATTATTTTTTAATGATTATCGCAATCAATATCTGCCTTGGCCAATCTTTTCCAACCATCACAACAGTCACTGGCAGTCTCTAGCATTATTTTCTAGTCATCGCCGCAATTTATGACAGTTTTTATCAATCTTTTCCAACCATCACTGCAATCACTTGCAGTCCTTGGCAGCCTTTTTCAACGATCCACGCCATCACTTGCAGCAAGTGGCAGTCTTTTCCAAAGATCACCAATGATTGGCATCTTAAGAGGATCATTCTCTATCGTTGTTAAGGTTTGAGCTTTATTTCCTTTTTCTAGTTTCCTAAATACTTATTGCTATATGCGTGATGGCTGTGGCTCCCTATTCCGCTGAATTGTTCAGGACCTATGCAAAATGCTTATGTTTCCTTGGAAGCGGCCACTTTAAAATTGTTTTGTTCCATCATTGAGGAACTTTTAGTGGAAGTGAAAAGAGTCCATAGTAAAAATTCGAAAGAAGAATTCTTTTCATTACATATTGCCTTCCAATTCGCAAAACGCGTATAAATGTTCGCATTTTGTTCTTTCGCGAGTCGCATGCGTTTCTTTCACCGACATTCGCTGAAACACATGTATCCTCTGAGTTTTTCAGACGTCATTTTCTCCCGGGGCCTGCTGGCATAATTGCCTCCAAATTTAGTTATAAAAATTATAGACTAGGGTATTCCTCATTCGAGTGACCTTGCGTCAATTCACGAAGTAGATTAAAGTAACTAATAATGCAGATGTATACATTCCGCCTTTAAAAGGATCAATTAAACAAATCAATTACGAAATGGATAAGCTTATTTGAAATATAAAATTCCAACCGATCCCAACCCTAACCACACCTAATTAAATTCTTTGGTCGCCGAATTGGCTGATAACATTTTTTGAAAATGTCTAACCAATTTAAATATTCAATTACAAGCATTATCATCAGCAGCTAATGAGCGTAAATTAACCATCAATTAACCATAATTCATAAAATAATTTCCTATGCAAATATGTGCACGCACACTTGTGTTTGACGAAAAACAAAAAAAAAACTTTCTCAAACAAAAATCTTGTTTAAATGCGTAATTAACCAAACACCAACCGCCCATTAGCCTACTGTATATAGACACAATCTATTTTTGTTTTTTTTTAATAAAGAGATTTAACTACAATTCCACAAAGTCGTCCCCATGATTCTCCCCCGCACACACATAATAACAGTCACAAATCTCTCACATATCATGTTCAATAAATTATATCATATATCGCAGAGACAAAACACCAAATAAAATGTTCAAAGATGAAACTGTGCACACAAGTAGATTTACCCAAACACAGGCAGATAGAGAGTGGGAGAGATGTGTGTCTGTCTGTGACAAAATATCCGTGTTATCATTTCGCAAATCATGCTAACACTTAACATCCTCTTCAATGTCAATCTCACTCTAAACAACAAACCGAAAAGAAGAGGAATATAAATTGAGGTAGGGATGCGATATATCAGGCGCTCGCATTATATACTCTTGGGAGATACCCTTGTTTTATATGCGGGGGTGGAGATAATGTTTGCTTCCCCCACAATGTGTATTATAATTCAGAAAGAATAAGGCAAAAAAGGATTAAATCCGAGGTAATCTACTACGTCTCATTCACTTATCATGCGTGTGGCAGATGAACACGAATAAAAAGAGTAAAGAGAAAAATGTTTTATTTTTCTTTATGCGATGAAAATAACCTGAGAGTTTTGCGAGTTGGTTACTAGGACACAAAGTGCAAGCTGTCGGATTCGAGAATGAAAATCCACTTTGAATAGCATATCTGTGCACATTTGTTTTGAGTTTTATTCTGCTTGTGGTACTTTTTTTGCCTGCTAGTGGATGTAAGTCCTACCATAATGATTCTGGGACAACAGAGAAGCAATTAAGTCTGCGCCGAATTTCAGTCCGCAAAAAAAAAGAGTGTTACGCTTTACTTTTTGGGCAAATTTCATATTCATTGGGGGAGAATGTATAGAAATCAGGACACAAAGCGGATAGATATTTGATGACAAGCAATCGATAAAACCCCCAGTTTAGGTTGTGCAAATGTGTGCACATGTGGGTAATTGTGATTGGATGAGAGACACCAGCAATGTGGGACAGATTATGGCGAAACATATGGCTTTGGAGCGCCAAAATGGTGTCTATAAATTACAGAGATGGGCTGGTACTCTATAATAGACAGTGTTTTTTTCTGTCATAAACGACATTATTTCCTTTAATTTTTAGGACGGCGTTAATAACTTTTTTATTTAAAAATGGCGGGGAAAGTATTGAAACAGAAATAAAGTCATAAGAAAAATCTGTATATCGTTTTAACAACCAGTCATATTAGATCTTTGAATTTAAACTAAATCTAAACAAATATGCATAATTGAGTGGTTGTCAAACGAATATGTGTTGGTGTGACCTTTGTTCAGTTCCCGAAACTCGGTACGACATCTCACTATCTCTGTTATTGTGAGTTGTTCTCTTGGTGCACCATTTTGCAACAAGCTTGGTAGCAGCTTCGTTTATCAGCTCGTATTAAGTCTTCTATAATCAAACCCTCTAAAAGGGATCATATCATACTTATGAAGCTTTATTGTAGAACAAATTCCCCGTGAGATGAATATAAGGCATCCATAAACCGACCTAATCAAATGACTTAAGGCTTAGTTGCGTTTAATTTTCCGCCACGAATGAGCGATATTATTCACACGTTTGGCAAGAAAATTGTACAGTCAGATGACAGCACAATAAAAAAAAAACCGCCAAAACGACCCGACGGTCAAATGTGATCTCATACGGCTGTTTAAGTAATTGATTGTAACGGAAGAAAACTCATTTTCCATTAAATTTCAACTATTGTATATTCCGTCTTAGGTTTTCACCGAAAGTATAAAGCGCTAGAGGCAGTTTAACAGGTCCCACAGTGATCGCAGCCTAGGCATGTGAAAAATCCCGTTCTTAGAACAAAAATTTCTTTGTTTTTTAAATGCATTCCAAAAATGTTGTGTCTTCTGCTTCTGTGAATTATTTTGTTTCCAATACAACCATTTATTTTTAAAGTGTAAATTATGTTGTTTGTTTACCGGCATTTTAAATTATTATATTAATATATAAATATTTCGAAATGTTTGCACTTGTGAATTTCTAGGCAGGACATTTCTATTTAAAGCTCCGACAAGGGGCGATGCCAAGGGATTATGCTGGTAAGTAGTTCTTGTCCGTTTTACTTGTTGGACCATTTATAATTTACTTTTATTAAAACTGAGTAACATTTTCCAAAATAAACCATTAAAAAAATTTCCATGATCTAGTAGCACTGTCCAGATATTTTATCGTTCGAGAAACTAGATTACGTCTTATGCGCTGAAGACCATTATTCCTTCTTTAATATAGCAGATATTTGTCAATATATAACCTACTCAACTTTATATGTTATTTTTATTATTATTAATATTTATTAATAGGTAAGTAAAATTAGTTTACAATATTAATACAAATAAAATTTACAGCACAAACTAAAGGGGCTTTCGGCTGGTCCTTTTATATACAAAAGGTCCATAGGTCGGAAAATAAAAATAATTTAGCCTTTCAAACAGTAGATCTTCGCTTACATTTTTTTTAATTTCCCCTCTTACTCACTCATACTTACTATTATTGGATTCCCTCATCGTACTTTGCATTGCGTTTATAATGATGACTCAATTGCTGTCAGTTGGTGAGATAATATAAAGTACCAAGTACAAATATTTATAATGAAATCTTTCATGGTCACATATATAAAAAATACACAATAAAATACATCGCATCTTATCGCTTCATGGAATATTAAAACCAAACTGCTACTTAAGTGTACAGCTATTTATAACCGATCGAAACACGAGTATTTTTATTAAAATTTATTTCATAGACCTTTGGACACTATTTATAGGTGAAAACATAAATAAAAAAAGCATTAGCTAATAATAAATACGAAACGTTTCAGATGCGAATACGCGGAATGGGGTTCTGTACGATTTTATGAATGACTATTGAAAGATCACCAGGTCAATTGCGCATTTGAACTAAAGCACTGACACACTCTCTCGACAATATTTGACGGGTCAGCATGTCTTTTCTTCTAAAGCTGTGCGAGCCTGTCGCCTATAGTCTTCTTACAAACGATTCTTTATGAAATATTCGGAGTCATTTGAAAAAGAAGCTGCTGAATATTTCATCTATGGTATTCACGTTAAGAGCGAACCTACTATTTTTCAACAGTGTCTCGGATAGCTTGTTATAGACTGATATTCGCATCGGGAAGGCAATTTTTTTCTAGAGTTAAGCACCTTTAATGGGCCTCTCAGGTCTCCGAGTGGATGTGATGAGTTCTTTTTCATCACACAGCTCTTCAAAGCTATACCCCTTCCGTAGAATCTCGTGGACAAAATGTTATTGCAAATAGATTTTCATATTTTAACAGTCTGAACTGAGGCTAAAACCGTTTCTTGAATTTTTGAGACATCCACTAGTCTTTCCTCTATATAGCTCTCGATCTTCCACCACTGAATCTACATATCAGTGGCAATCAATATTCAGGTAGAGAAGAAACGGCGGACTAGAATTAGCCACTTGTCTGCATAGAGTGCATACCAATCTTGGAATCTTAACCGGGGACAAAGCGTTGAGCCTTACCAAACCACCATGCGAAGAAACAGCATCACGAATCCTCATGTTTCATAGAGCTTCGCTGCGATGATACAATGAAATAGCCTCATTTCGACAGCTGTCTATATCTATTTTATTGGTTTGATTACGCAAATTTGTTATGATTTCTCTTACATTTGTTTTAAGGGCTTAATACTCTCATTTTGCCCACTATTAAGGAATGTGGTCAACCTTTGAAGTGCGTGATTTTCAACCGTCCAGTTGATATTGACATCTTTTACTTTACTTACAATTTCTTCGTCCAAGATGGCGAATAAAATAAAATTTTCAACGACATCCTGCCCTGATACTAAGGGAAAATACCGTAAAATTCAAACGTTCAAGTTATCAGTTCTTGGAATTTAATTGACGTAGTTAAATACACGTACGTACGTTCAACTCCTTATATAAGTACCGACAAGTAAAAATAATTTTATCGTGCAAAACTGCATTCTGACCACATTTCGAAATGAAAGCATTAAGTAAGTCAAGTAGTTAAATGATATCATGCTGCATGTCACATTAAAAAGGGCGTGAGTCGTAGAAACTTTCGCATGAAACCCTGGGTTTGTCGTACAAATTAACACCGAAATTTATTGGATCACACTTATATTGTATCATTTATTGTGACGTTTCAGCAAAACACTAGTGGCGGAATCTTACACACGAAGCAACGTCAGGCATATGTGTTCTCTTTCAACTGTGTCTCTTGTGACGTTTACGAAAGGAGAACGGTCGGTGAATGGAACAGAAATGGGTGGTCCCTAATTTAATTTATTCAAAAATGTGAGCTCGCTTGAATTAATAACGTATCGAACAGAACTAGTATGTAAGGAAAAGAAGGATGACCAATTTTAGAAGCAATGGCACCTTTTGTCCATCTTTCTATCTAGCACCTGTCTGTTATGTAGCTTTACATTCGCTGTGACCATATTTTGTGTAACTATATGCGGCAAAATAAATTTAAGAGTGAATCACCCAAATAACACTTCAACGATGATGATTCCAAAATCAAAACAAAAAACAATCCACCCTCCACTAGCCCAGCAAATAAGTGCGTATAAATAATGCCTACCATCCGTCCGTCAAATTACAACTTTCCGCACAGCCGAGCCTCTCTCGAAAGATAATCCCTCTCAGTCAATTCGGCATTTCTATTTCTAAGCTCTGTCACTGTCTAATTGTTCACACCTACCCTATGCTATTGGCAAGTCAGACAAAAGCCACCTGGGTTTGGCTTTATTTTTTTCCATAGCTTGCGGCGAGTGGCAGATGATATGAAAAGTATCAACCTGCCAAACCATACAACTATGATGGATACGATTTGTTGGTCCTTCGTCTTCTTTTGTCATTTATTTGTTCGTTCGTCGTTGGCTTTGCTTTGGTTTGGGTAGCTGTACCTACTCTTCTTTTTTTGTTATTTTTTTCTTCTGCTGTCTTTTTGTCCTCATCCAATCGCGCAGTGAGTAGAAGAAAATAACGCCAACTATACGACAATGCCAGCATAAAGATCTAACCAACATCCTTGTTCCGTCATTAATCATCCTTACTATGCGCAATTAATCATTAACTTCGAAGTTAGATGGTTTTACTTGTGGTCGGGATTGGCAACACAAAACATTGCGAAATATATACATATATACATTTTGGCAGCGGCAGAAGCAGGAGAATGGAAATGGGACGTTGGTGCTCTCAATAGATAGGTATAGTATGTCCAATGTTTAGTGGAGAAAAAAAAGTCTACTGCTCTGACATTAATTGAGAGATGCTACCGCACCATCCTTTATCTGAACGCTTAATTTGATAGAGCTCTTGTCGACAAATTACCTTTACATGTTTGGCCATTCGTCCTTTTGGCTTGTCATGTGTAACCCTAATTAATCGAAGACGTATCTTAGGCACAGATTTGTAGGTAACATAGATCTTTGCATTGGAGTGTACCATGTACGCAAATGGCCTTCGGTTTCTTTTTCTTTCTGCGAAGAGACAAGATTGACAGCCTTTTGAATCGAATTTGTCTGATTGACGTCAACCATTCGAGAAGTTATACGAGTACGAACAGATTGACATTTTAATGGTTTGTCTTCCCATTATCCGATTATGGGGATGGGGATAAATGTTACACATCCAGATAGTTACAGTTGTCGATGAATAAGTGAAATTAAATGCAAAAGCACGGAAAAGGGTCCAAGATACGAAGCGGGGGACAGCAAGAGATCTCAAATGTAAATGTACGGATGATGTACACGCACAGGTATGTCTGACCGGACAATATTTGACCGGATTGTTAAGCGAAATATTATGTAAGCCTCAAGGTGTTTCATTCGAACTTTAATTACAAGCAAGAGCCACATACCCTATATTGATTACCAAAGTTTATGGAAATTCTTATCACAACCCCAAGTTACCACAGTCAACTACAAAAACTGACGTTAAAATACCAATAAGCCTGTCAAATACTTTGATAAATTCAAAATCCTTGGTAAATTTAGAGAAGCAGTTGCAGCAAAGAGAAACCTTACTCCATTGACAGCCATCAGAGCAAACCATTCAACCTGAACTTCTGCCCACTCAACAGAACTGCAGGACCGGTCGTCTATTTAAGATATGAAGAGATATTACATTCTGGAAAGCATACCCCCATCTCATTCCCAAGACTTGGCATGAGGAGAATATGTACCCATAGTGAGTGGAAATTCAGCTTACCCAACCATCAAAGACGCATCGGTCTCCTATTAATACACGATCCTCTCTGTCAGATTGGTCTCTTTCAATGTGGTTTCAGACCCCGAAGGTCGAAAAAATGCACCTGGACAGCAGATTTATTTGGAAACAATCTCACCAGGCTCTAAATGACAAAAGTCAACGAATCGAACAGAATGTCATAATAGACATCTGGGACTTCCCGGTAACTAGAAGTTTAGTATATACCTTGGCTTCGGTTAACTCTTAATTTTTTTTTTTAACTTGGAGGGCATATTAATTGCAAAGCCTCTATTCCAAAATGTTGTACAAGTCTATCATGTTCACAGTCCTTCTTGTGTTAATATGCGAATTTATTGTGGAAAAGAACGAAGGCGGATAAAGAAACCCGTCCGTCCCAATTAAGCACAGCCATTTTGAAAGTGGCTGCAGTCCGGCTTGTGTTGAGAGCTTTCAAATTATCGAGCTTTACGAAGTTGTAGGAAATGTATTGAAATCGTATGGCCACTGACTAGAATAAGCTTCAGTTCGAACTTCCTTCCGGTGGAGGTTCAAGGTCTCTTCATGGACTGTAGTGCACAATATGGAAGGCAGTTTTATTTTGCCTATTAGAGCTATGAAAATGAAGGTCTAATATCGATTATTTAAGATTTTTGCTCCTGCAGATGTCAAAGGCGTTGAAACTTAAAGGACTTAATTCAAAAGCACTTATTAGCCACTTTTTGACAAGTATTAATCGTTTCCAGTTTCTTGCCGCACATTCTGTGGCTTAACCACGGCTTATAAGAGGCGGAGCGCGGATGTCATGAAAGTTGATAAAACTCTCTGGTAGGAACAATTTTTTGTACCCTAGTCGACATTTACACAACTTCCTAGATACAGCACTAAAACCTGCACCTATCCATTCAACAAAAATCATAATATCTTTGCGCGGTCTAATCACTCACACTTTTTAAAATGCATAGACTACAGTGTTATAGGTAAGGTCTCCCTTGGTTTCGTAACAGACTTCAATACCTATAAGAGAACAGAACAACTTCTTACGAAATCGACTCTCACTCGCGCTTAAGTCAAGATGATTGATTGTGGATTTGTAAACTGTACTCCATACCGAGTGGGTTACTTATGATAGCCAGCGCACTTAACAGATTGCGTCACCTTCCCCAATAACCTCACTTATGTAGTTATCTTTTCTAAGCGCCGATAAAAGGTCTTGAAAGCTTATAAAAATTGAAAACACCGCCTAAATACAACGCAAACAGATGTAAAACCTCAGCAGAGAACAGTGCAAACAACAACTTCCTGACTAAGGTGTCTGTACACCTCCAACTATACACTGGATAAAATAAATATTTTCTCGATAATTAACAATACATGACCTTTACTCGAGCATGAACAAATTTAATATACATAAACCGAGCACAGAGCACAGTCTTGTGCGATACTTTATCTCCCCCAAAGAGCGCGGCGAATTTTAGCGCAAAATTTCAATTTTGCCGTTTCTTTTTTATCGCCAAACGTTCCCGTTGAACAATTTAAACCCAGAAATACTAATTTTATCTTTAGGCATTGGCGTACTTTTGCTTGATAATATATATATATATATTATTTTTTTGTCGTTTTTAGCACGAGCACAGCTAAACCTAAAGCCTTCACATAAATCGGCATATCAGTGCCTGCAAAAAACAAAGATGAAGTCAACAGAATGACGATATCCGAAGGCCGCTGCAAACATTCATCTAGTTAGAGAAATAATAAAATTCGAATAAAACAAAAATTTATATTATCATCAGTTCACGCATTAATCGCAAGGGGGTGAGTGTATAAAATGCGAGTCACACAGCCCGTCAATGTTTATCGCAGTCAAACAATTTTTATTGTTTGGATGTCGAAATTCCTTAAACAAACAACGATAACTAGAAAAAAAAAGACGACGGCAAGAATTGTGATTAGGACGGCTGCGATAAACGAAAATAGTTTCACTTTTAGGGGTCACTGCTAAATGCAGGGTTAAAATTGTGATGCGTCATGAGGGAAGAGTTTAGACGTTTTTTTTTTTTTTGTTTCATCGTTAAGTCTCTTTTTTAAAGATGATATATCTGTTCCTCCTTCGGGTAGATGTACATCATATCCATAACAACAAAATTAGACATTAGCTCGCTTGGTTACCTACACGCAAGCACATCCGACATCACTGTACTCGTAGCTCGAAGAGAGTGGGGTAAGTGTACTTCGCTACGACTACGGTTAATGTAATGAATAAGACCATACCGCCAGCGTTGAGCATTGTTTTTTTCTACTTTGGGCCGTTTGGATGATAGTTAGCACGCCATTTGTTGAAAAGGTGCACAACCATAGCGCGCGTTTCGAAGATACATTGCTAATTGGATGCACACGCACACATTCGCAGGCGTAGATAAACGTTGATTGAACTGAATTTGTTTACATTATCTACGTTTCGACCGACGAAAGGTGAAACGAGATGAAATTATAACATAGATTCCCACAGAATATAGGGTTCGGGTTGGAATTTCTTACTTCAACAGCAAAGATGAGGCCAATCATGGGAGAGAACAATTGGGAATATTGCTAGGATCCTTGGTCTTGTGTAAGGATGCGAATGTAAACAATTTGCCCGGAGGCGAAAGAAAAAGCCCGCGCAAAAGCGTTGTTATTTGTTACCTGATCTTTTGGGCCAGATATTGTTTTTTTTCTAAGCGATGTTGTATATTGATAAAAGTGCCTGCACGAGGGGTTGCCTTAGAGAAGGTAAAGTAGGTTGGTAACAAAAATATATGGGCGAACTTGCGAAGCTTTAATTTGTTTGATAAGACCTTATGGAAAATGGAAGTAATTCTTAGCTTGTATAGGAAGCTGAATGTTTAGATAAGCAGGTTTGATTGAGGGCTTTTTAAAACTATAAGTTAGCTATGATGCTAGAGCGAGATATTGCTTTTTTTTAGTATATGATGCCTTTTGTATATACGTATATGAAACCGTGTAAAAATATGTATTAGTTGGTTGTACCAGACTTTTAATATATGAAACCGTGTAAAAATATGTATTAGTTGGTTGTACCAGACTTTTAATATTCATTTTAATGTACACGAGGCACGACTTTAATGCTCTCTCAGAATTCGGAAGGAAGAGTGTACCTGCACATAATAGCGTTGCCACTTTACTGCAATTGCAGTAAATCTACTGCATTTTTTTTTTTTAATTTAAATCTACTGAATTTTTTTTTTAATTTAAATCTACTGCCAAAAAACGAAATCTACTGCTTTTTTGTAGTACGCTTGTATGCACATCTAGATTGAGAAAATGTATCCCGTTTAGAAGAAATCATACCAACAAAATTAACGAATTAATGAACTTTTCTGTTTTGTTTAAACTCTTGATTTTATTAATTTTGTATTGTTTATGTTATGCATTTTCTGTAATTTATACCTTGGTTTTGTTTAAAAAAAAATCTATAAAGCTACAAAAAAAAATTCTACAGTAGCAGCCACATTGTTAGAGAATCAACTGCGAGAAAATATTTCCAAAGTGACAACGCTGATACGTATACTACAAAGTTTGATCGCAACTTTAGTAAACACAGATTTAAGGTTTAATTAGAAGTTTACAACACCTCTCACCTATCAGCATTCAACTGCCTTGATTTCATTTCCAATAGCGTTTTGAAAATAAATTTGTTATACAAAAGCATTTTCACCTGAAATGCCCTTGAGCCATATTTTATCGAAGTCCTTTATCAAGAGTTATTACGTGAAACCTCATTAAATTTTTTAAAAATTATACAGACTTCATCATGTGGTTGCAAAGACGCACAAAACTTTTCCGAAACCAGTTGTTTGCCCCGTCATTAGCTTGACGTAGATGCTTCCCAATTTTTCTATTCATTTAGTTAAAATACTCTGCAATCCTTATTTAGAAATATTTCTCTCGAATTTCAATTTTTAAGACGTTCTACAAAGATTCTTGAGATTCGTTCCAAAATGTGCTTTAAAATGAATTAGAACGAACAAATTTTGGGAAGAAAATATGTCATGATTAAGGAATACTTGGCAGTTGGTGTTAAAGGCCTACAAATTTGAGTCGTGGAACTAAATTGTAACATTCACAACATCACTAAAGCCTTAATTTAAAAAAATAATTCACTGATTTAAGAAATATATTATGTTATTTTTTTTAACAAGTACCTGCGTGTGTATTTAACTCCCATTTTCCATATTCAAGATAATTAAGTAATAGAGTACTAAAAAAGTATAATGCGTTTTGTTGGAATTGTATTTTAAACACAAATGGAAGGTACTAACAAACAAACAGTTTATAAAATTTATTTCGTTCCAACTAAATACTTGCAGCTTAGCCATTAGTTTGCGGTTCAACGAATATGAGAATTTATCATGAAAATTCATAATTTGCTGTCAGTAATTATAAACAATGCTCGTAACTAGCTAGCTAATTGTTTTCAAGTGACTTCTTTCGTGTTTTATGATAGGTATCACTTAAGGCAATACGAACACTTTTCATATCTTTCTATGTAGGGTTTTGTATATAAACTTGGGCCGTAAAGTTAAAGTAACTACTAGTTAAGAAAAATAGCGACTTTTTAATCATCTTAAAATATTAAATTAAACAACAATTTTCGTGTAGATAATTATATATGTATTTTTTTTTTTGCTTAATATGGTAACCAAATTTTAAACTAGCTATCTAATGATTCTTGTTCAATGGCTTATAATTACAACTGCGTAGCAAAAACATTTTTAGTTTGGTGAGAGATGTCCTTAAAAACATGACCCTCTTTCTAGGTCCAGTCGGATAAAAAAGCTATAATAGTTCATAAATAATTTAAATGTTTGAATGGCTTTGTAGTGCTTTCAACTGCGGTTGCAAAAAGTGGCCGTCGTCCTAGTTGCCTTCAATTTGTATGCCTATTCCAAGCGGCTGAAATAACTTTTCTCTTGACCGGAAGTTTGTCATAGAACAAACGTGTTCGTGTGAAAATATGAAGATGAAAGCAAAGCCACTCGTTAAATAGTCCAGCACACTTACCACAGAGCTAGTGCTTGCTAAGAAGCAGATTTTGTATAAAAATAGACACCCATGTGGTTTAGCAGATAGAAACAACTTGTTAATTTTGTAATGTGATTTCACCATGATTACAGACCTACGGTAAGCATATATACTCAGCTGTTGCGGACAAAGTTAGGTATTTTCTATGACGTTTTACAAGTATTTACTTAAGGAGTTTAATTGACTGCTTGAAATTGGTAGCCGTAGGAAAATCAAGCATTTTAATCGGTCTTCAAAGAGGTAGATGACTTTAGCAGTTTTATATCTCCCAGAATCTATTTGACAGGCACTTAAGAAAATCAACTAATTTTGATAAATCTTTGAGACGATGTTTGGCTTTTAAAAATTAACCGAACGGATTTCTACGTACAATACTATTAGGGCTTTAATATCCTAATAAATAAACTAGGCCCATTGTTTTTTGCCCCGAAAAATTTTTGATTACTAACCAAACTAACCAATTACTCTTTGGAGCTAGGTTATCGTCGATTTTTCACTTCAATATTTCTCATTATATCCGAATATTTACAAGCTTTACCTGCACTTTAAAACTCTCTGAAGCAGTCGCGATTTTGGTTCCTTTATATCTGGCGTTAAGTTATTTATTTTAGTAAGGTGGCGTTTATTTAAGTTTCTAAATTTATTTTATATGTACTTTCTTAAATTTAAGAGATATTTTATAATGAGTTGCAAGATATATGGCATGAACCCATTTATTTATTAATTTATAGGTATTTAAATAGTTTACAAAAAAAAATAAACAATTATAATAAAAATTGATGATTAACACTTTTAAACATATGGCATATAATTACCATCAAAAATACTTCAAATTATATCAGAAGGTACGTGACAAAGGTGCAATTAGTGATTTGTTCATTTTAGCCGCCATAAAACCGAAATTAATTAAGTTAAGTCGTCCAAATTCTAATCTAAATAATAGAACGCAGAGTTGCAACTAAACTTGAAATGGCATTTTAGTGGAAAAAATTCAGATAAGTTAAAAGAAAAAACTATAAACATTTGCAGTCAAATTATAAATATTATCTTTTTAAAAATCTATCATTTTAGGACTTGACCGAAATGTCTACAATATTGTTAAGAAGAAACTAAATATATACATATTTAGCATTAGGTTAAAAAGTTCAGTCTATTTTTCAACTAAATTAGGACACCATTTTTTAAAAGCTTGTAACTAATGTAAAGTTATGATCTTAAACATGAAACATTCATTTGGGGCCAATATTTTTAAACGCAAATTGTGGAGATGTAACTTTATATTCGGAAAAAATAAACATTTAAAATTCACTGAAAGTAATAGCGCGAGTGAATAGCCTTTTCATAACTGACTTTTAAGCTTCATACCAGCTACATCTTATGCATGAATTAAGAAGCCTTAGTGGTTAAGGTTTACCTACAAGTGTTCGACGATAGATAAGATAATGAGCGGCTTGGTACACCTAATAAAAACACCCAGGAAGTAAGAAGAGCCTACTAACTGGGGCAATCATTTTATGCAGTAACGAAGTCGTAGGTATATTTAACTTAATAATAAATACCAACACTAGATTGTAGATCTACCTTACCTCTCCAAGTATATACCTATATCTATCTACCTCGTTTTTGGTCGCCGTACTAATTATTCAGTGTCCAGATTAAATTTAACAAACTGATAGCGAAATTTTTCAAATAAAATCGTGAGCCCACGAAATATTTAATATGAGACTAAATATGATCATTTCAAGAAACAAACACCAACTGTCATTTATATAATTTATTTGTTCCCAACTTATTTATGGTTTCTAATGTCCTCCCAATCATTCATACCCTTCTCAAATGCATGCGGATTGGTTGGTGGTAATCGTTATCAAGACTCACCTGTTGCCATTGATCCTCGATCGATGGTTGTGATGAAAAGTATCCGGTATCGCAAATATCCTGCAATTCACTGAAGATATTCCCGCTCGGTAGTATATCCATATTGAATGATAAATGTTGTTGTTGTTGTCGTAGTGGGGTTTATCAAAGAAGGTTTAACCGACGCTTAAATATTTTATAATTTTGTTTACACTTGAAACTATTTTCTATTTTTTTTTTTTCTAACTTTAGCTCTTGCTAAATTTTTATTCACTATATTCACTTGATTCACACACGATTTATTTTATTTTTCAAACATATTTTCTGCACAGTTTTATTTATTTTCAGTTATCACTTTTTTTTTATCATGTAAACTTTTATTTGAATATTTTTTTTTGAATTTAATTTGATTTCTTTATTTTTGTATGCTGTTTAAATAGGTAGGTAGCCCACTGCAATGAAAGTGTAAACAAATTTTAATTTTCTTTATTCAGTTGGAAAGGAGAAAACTTGGAAAGCAAAATAACGCACAAACTTTTCCCTTCTCAAGTGGCAGGTAGTGGTGTGCACACAACAAATTGGAGAGGAAACACATAAAAAAATATATAATTCTTTTAGAAGATTCAATTTCTTGCTATTCCATGCCGCAAGAAATTTTTGGTAGAAGTCCGGTTAAACGCAGCCGAAGAGAAGGAGGGAAAAATGCATTCTGTGTTCTTGTGTTGTTGTTTCGTTTAAAGAGTTAAAAAAATACCACGCGCGCTTCTTCCCAAATATCCATGAGATACTTTTTCATGTTTTTTTTTCCTTTTTTTTTTTTTCTTTTGTTAGCTTTTATAACACGTTCATACGGATGGTACCGGAAAGCAACTTGTCTGTGGCTTTAGTGTAAATTTGAGTTTTATTTTTTTTTAGGGCATTCCACTTTTGGGGATAACTGAATTTTGTTAGGGTTTAGTGCACAGAACGAAAAAACATTCACAATGGTTGGAAGGGTAAGGTGCATACCTTTTCATGCAATTTTTACATTCACTTGTTCATTGAAAAAATAAAACAATTACAAACAAAAAAAAAAACATTCTAAAAGCGGAATGTATCGCAATAAATTGTGGAGGGAATATTCAGAGTGTTTTATTACTGCACTCGATAGATACACAACAAAACCATCGTAGATACAACCGGTGTATCGGTGGTCGTCTGTTTTGATTGACTCGGTGTTGGTTTGTTTATTTTCTATGCAACTCTTCCTGTCTAGTTCCTCTTTTGGAGTTGATGGTGATGCCAAACAAATTTATGGTTTCCCCTTGCCTCGCGTCGGATGCTCTTTCAATCGGCGGACAGGTTTCATCGACACATACCTACGAGAGTTTGTTTGAACTCGAAAAGGGCACTCAACTGTTACAAACACAAAAAACACTGTCCAGTTATTGTAGCGAAGGACCAGTAGAAAGGGGAATCAAAAACAAAACTCGATACCAAAACAAAGCACAACCCACAAGATAAAAAAAAATATACCGACCAAACAATTTTAATTTATTTTTTTTTGTATGGATTGCACACGCACAGAGGTACTCGACTTACAGTATCTGCGTAGCTTCAAGTTCACTTGTTTACATTTATGTTGATTGTGTTGTGTATTCCAATTAGATACCGAACCGAAATTCCGCTTGGAGATACTCTTCTTTTTTTTGACCGCGAATCTGAGTTTTACTGAATTGGAAATCCACCTGAATGCGAATCGTACACCTAGGCATCAATTATCGACCGTAGCTAGAGAAATATCCTGCAGATGGACTTTTATTGCAACAGTGGATGCAGTTAGATGACATTTAGATTCACACACAGAACGCAGACGATTATGTTGCATGGCAACCGGCATAAACAAGACTAATCGGCGAGATACGGTAACACTTCGAACAGACGGCATCGTTTGGGTTTGTATACGCTACGCGCTGTGACGAACAATTCCACTCTCACTCTGTTTCTCGTTCCCGTTGTGTGCGCATAAAAGTGAACGTTGGCGCAAGGGAGTGAGGACTGGCTGTTGGAATAGGCTTGGTCTACTCACACACTCTGGTTGGTTGAGTATAATTTTACGATATTTGGAATATCGTAGGAAATTGTTCGCAGTTTCATTGAGTGGTTGCGTTTGTAGAGCGAGCGAGCAAGGCATCTTTGGCTGTGACATGGGGGGAAGCAACGAACTGTATTGTTTGCCGGTTTCTGTTGTTGTGTGACGTAGCCATTTGTTTTGTTTCATTTCGAAACGGTCCACCTGTGCAGACTGGAACTGGAAATGGCTGGTTTATTGTTCGGTTTTGTCGGTCATTTTTATTGTGTTGAATTGTATCGTAAGAACCGCAGCTGGGGAAATGGTGCAGATACAAATACGATCTAATGGAGGTGGTGAATTTATGAAATGTGTCTATACTACTCTTACTCTATACAACATGTCAGTTGGCACGTCGTCGTGCATCTTTTTCTGAAAGCCAAGTTAAACTTGTTTTACAACGTTTTCGAGAAGCATTTCTGCGTGGGCACTTTCGAGGCTCGTTCGCAGTTGGTCTTTTTGATTTGAAATGCTTTAAACGTTTTATCAAGACATGTTAATTTGCATAATGAGAATGGAAATAGTCAACAAAAGAATGAGAAGAGGCGATCAAAATAATAAAAAAATTAAAGTGGTAATGGTGGAGATGGGGAGGCTCAAACTGGAAAATTTTTGAAATCGGTTATGGGCATAGAAAAAGTGTAGTAGCCACCTGTATAAACAGGTATATTCTTGGTTTTTTTAATCACGTTTATTGTCCCTTACTTGAAAAGTTCAAGGACCTTGTGCGTTTAACATGCAACTTATTATAATAGGTACTTTACCCAATCAATTCAATTTATTTAGCTGTTTGTAGCTAGTTGTCGCGCTTAGCGAGAAATCACTTGACCCAAAAGAAAAAGTACAAATTGCATAGGACCAATGCTAAATGAATAACTTTTAATTTGGTGACGCAACAAGTAGATTGGTATTGGAAGGGACCAAGTCAATTCATGCCAAGCCCGAATGACTGAATTGAGAACCTCTTTCATCACAGTCATACTCTCGGATGTTTGTCAGAAGTTCGGGAAAGGTGACGTAGTGGCAAAAACGGTTCGAAGTAGTAATTAGTGATTTTTAAGGGTTCAAACCTGAAACCTCCCTCAGTAGGTACGTATTTCAGGGCCCTAAACACTGACCCCCTGTGCAATTGGACCATGGCTACATTCGTCATAAATACTGACGAGTGCGTTTATAATAAGTTAACACATGGTGACCACATGGGTCAACAAGTGCACGATGACACACGACACCAACCCCGAAAGAAGATCGGGATCATCGTAAAATTGGTAATTTACGACCGAAGCCAACAAAAACAGATGAAACAAACAGCGATAGGAAATAGATATAGGGATAGTTTACGACCGACCCCGCTGATAGCAACCATTACCCGAACCTTCGAGGAGGACGAGATCATCAACGCCAGGCAGTCCGATTCCAACCCTAGTGCATACAACACTCATTGAAATTACATTGTACTGAACCATAGAAATAGTTTCAATAAAGTTACATTTTTTGAACCATACAGTGTTAAAGAATTAATTTAATATTACCCGGTTTTGAATGGTTCGACTTCAAACCCGATTACGTAGTGGAATATTTGGACCAGACAAAGATGCAGCTGTAGCGCCACCGTTTGTGAGTTGAACACACTGTAGCTCTCGATTGAAGTGGATCTTATTCACAATGACACAGCGCTCGCCATTTTTATTTTAGCATTCAAATTCGATGTTTGAAATTTTGGGTAAACTTTTGAACATTTCTTCTTTTATATTTTATTACACATTATATTGCAAACAAAGCATTTTTGCTTCGCATTTCGATAAACGTCAAAAAGCAGATCGTTGGAGACGAAAGTGGCTTTATACACTTGCAAAGCGAAGTTGCCAAGATATAAGGCACTCCGCACAATTTAAACTTTTGTCTACACACCGCGGTTGTCATATACCGAAAGTGTTGTTCTCAGGTCCAAAGAAAAGCATTCTTGGCTTTAGTCTGATACGCAGTCTAGGTAGGTTTACTCGGTAGCTTTTCAACTCCTGGCCTTATAAGCCATTCTTAATATTCTGCCTCTCGACATCGTGTATGTTCTATATAAAAACAAATTTGCGAACCGGAACCGATAGGTTAGATAATATCCATCAGGAATGCTATCGAAATCCCGGGATGGTTCCAAATCCCCGAAGAAGTCTGCGCGGGAGTCTTTTGCAGAAATGTTTATATCTGTCCATCTTCTTACAAGTATAGGCTTGGATTTGAGCGCTTTATCAACGGACCAGACATTTTTTTACAGGATTCCCATTCACTGCGCCATGCAAACGAACGAAAAATACTAAAAATGTTATAAAGATCAGCTTTAACAACCTAATGACAGCCAAAATGGGGCAGATCTACAAAAGGCAAATGTACCTAGATTGAAAGTTGATCAGGACCGTAGGATAAACGACAGCTGTGCTATTGCTACCGCTACGCATACAGTTACTCTCCGAAACGCGGCTATCAGAAATAATTAGTTAGATTTTGTCTATATACTAGCCGAATCCTCTCTGCTAACCTATTAAACCATACCCCAAGACAATTGGGCTTACAACAAATGTCTGTAAAAGTATATTCGACAAATGTCAATATGATACTCGTAATCGTATAGCTCTTGGTGCGTTAGTCTTTGTTGCAAAAATCGTTCCACTTGTTTGTGTAAAATTACTTTCTGAACAAGTTCTTTTAGTAGCTATTGTGTTTGGGTCCCACCCTGCGAGTATTTGACACACTTCTAAGTCGGCTTTGTTTCAGTAACTAGCTTGTCGCATTCCAATCATCGATTATTTGGGCCTGCTAATCGTGCTCAGATACCTGCAATAGCTAGCTCGCCAAAACCTGATAAACCGCAATATTACTCACACAAATTTGCCACAAATAATACGTACAGTTTTAAAAGTTATTACTCAGTAGACTATAAAATCTATAACACAAAACGTCCACCGCAACACCATATTTCATCATCGCGTCCCCTTATACCCGCCCATCATCATGATAGCCTGCTCAAATTAGAAAAGATCACCGCGTCGTCCCACATATAGCCCATACAGCTGCAAGAATTACATTTTTAGCTTTCACTGCTAATTCAGTTATTGAATGATTGTGTCATCCGGATCAGAATCATTGTCATCAACGCATCATACCTACACGTATACATCACTTGTCGTCGTCGACGGTTGCCTCGCATATGCCATTATCGCAGACTAGATCCAAATTTTTATATGTGCTCGTATTTTATTATTTTTCTGACGTTTCTCTTGTTTGTTCTTCGTTTATTAAACCGCCCTTGAAAGCCAGATGTGGCGATGTGTGACTGACCTATGTTGATCCGACAGGAATAGCAGATATACGATATAGGCATTTCGGTTTTAGAAATAATAAGTTCAAATGCTCACCATTCGGGGCAAATAATCACAATGACAGCATCTGTGCAAATGCGACAACAGGTCTATGCTTCATTAGACTAGTACTCGTATCTATACCAGATGGATGCATAAAGTAGGTATGCTCTCTCGGAGACTACAGATATGCAAATGGTTCGCGTGCCTGCCAATATAATACATTCCTCTGCCGGTGGCTTGATGGGAACTCAGTCACATTTTTGCGTGTACTATACCACAGATGGAATTATGTCGATTATCGGAGCTTCCGACGACAGCAGTAGCGGATGGCGGATGATGCGCCAACCGCCATCCGCCATCATTTGCTATTCGCCTTTTGGCATCCGCTGCCGCGTCGTTTTCCCCGAGGGCATATTGGCTTGGCATACATTTCCAGCGACATATAGAGAAATGGAAAATTGTGCGAACAGGCGCATACCCAACCCACGCCGTACTTGACTACACCAAGGGGTAGTGCGTTTTGTACTCCTCTTCTCTTTTCGCGAGATTTTTTTCACGATTTTGTATTTTTTTTTGTCGTATTTGCGCCTTCCCTCCCTTCGACAACGATTTATGAATTAAACATGTTTTTATTTTTTTTTTTTGTTCTGTCCCGCTCCCGACCCGAGTTTGCTCTGCTGCGAGATTATTTTCCTTGTGCATGAATCATTCGCATATGGTCCAGTTACAGTACATACCATAGTTGGGTTGTACGAGACTATACAATTGAATCTTTATGGAGTATAATGAACATGCTGCCGGCGACAACGTCGTTCTCGTATATTGGGTATATACAGAGTATAATGTGTTACCGACGGTTACGGTGGTAGTTTGTAGGGTCATTGGAGCATCGGCGCTGACCTTTCGAACGAAGGGGAGTGCGGATATGGAAAATGCAAGCAAGAAGCGAGAATGACCAGAACCACATGGTCTGGATGGTGAATGGAGCGTGAATTAAAGAAGCATGTTCAAACTTCAAAGGAAATTATCCTATTACCTAGTCGATTTGTCAAAAACCTACATGTTGCGAATTAAGTTATGAAGTTGGCCTACATACCTGAGATGCTCCGGTTTTTTGGCAAAAATGTTGGCTTTACACATCTGAGTGTTGTGTTCCCCTATACTAAACCGACCTTTATGCTGAAAGACCTATAAATGCAACACCGTTCACGATACTCACTCCTTTTTGCTATGCTTCCCTTTCCTGTTGCTTTTTCGGTTTACCGGATATGAGAGCTATACTGCTGAACGACATGTCGCGTTTTCGTTTCATCAGTTTGCTGTCCATAGAGTCTTACAAGAACTTACAATTTAACCTGTCACCAAGATCGAAATTATTACCCAACGATCGAACGTTTTTCCGTCAGCAGTTGAAGTCCAACGAGGCCGTTTCAGCGTACTTAGTTCGGTATTTAGGTACTGCACAAAAGGCCATATGAATTTACACTTCAAAAAATATTGCTCGAATTCGGGCTTTGGTGAATGGCTATCATAACTTATTATATCTCTGAATCAATAAGTTGGGCAAACAGCTATAAGCGACCTACAATATTTTATAATGAAGCTCCACGAAAAGTTAAATAAAACCCACATGAGAAAAAGAAGTCAAGTTGCAACCTAGGCAGAACTAGTGAAGACCTACGATAAACAACTCTGTGGGGTTGTTGGACGTTATAACTTATAAGCTTATTTGACCGAGAGGGCTATAAAGCCTCTGGAAATTCGCGAAAACAGCCTCAGAAACTTTTAATGAACTTTATAACTTTGGAAACTGTACACTTGCAGGGCAAATAAGAGGATATTCTTATAAGCTTATCAGTTCAGACTTTCAGAAATGTATAGAGCTTTTGAAAATTCACAGAAACAGCATTTGAAATTATTTATTGACTAAATTTGTAGAATTTATAGACTTGCAGGGCTATAAGCCCCTCAAAATGTTCTCAAGCTCCTTAGGACAGTCATATCATCGTTAAAGAGCTGTAACTGTGACGACTAACGTGCGTTTAAGCGTTTTTTTTTTTTAAAGAGCGGTACTAAAATAAAATGTCTGAAGAGAGCCATAAATATGGAAAAGCGATAATTTTTTTTATTTTGTTTGTAACTTCTAATCTCTATTAGGTTGAACTTAAAGGGCTACAAAGGCCAAACCGAAAAACAATCCAGCCAATGGTAATAACTTCTACAACGTTTCCGTCATCCTGATCAGAACTTCAGAAGTAAGCTAGGTACGTAGAAAAAAATCAAAAGTGTTGGGGGCCTAGACGCTGAGCGGACTGGCAAGGGACCTTTTCAAAGCTGATTGGGATGGCTTGGAAAATGGAAAACTATTTATATGGTTCGCTGAAAGTAATCCCGATTTATGGAATGTAAGTTTGGATTGCCTATGTCTAAAGGAAAAAGATTTTTAATGCAGCAGAGGTCTGGTACAAGTCTTCTAAGCATTGCATAAAAGATTTTGTCCACAATAACCTGTGAACAAATAAATATTGTCAATTATTAGATAAGTCTTCTCAATGTCGTCTAAGGAGAAGAAGTTCCACTATTGTCACTAAATTTTAACACTCTGCCGGACGTTTAAGCGGCTCAGGAGCCCAAAACTGATGCCCAGTACCTATTAATCAATTTTCAGGTCGTCTTCGAAAGCGTATAAAGATATAGAGAACTATTTCTTGTTTGAGAATACCCACCAAACTTAGTCTGATAGCCTGTGTTGCTGTTAATGTGGAATAAGCCTCATTACTTCCTATGTCAGTCAGAGAGTGTCATAGATGGGATATAGGACTTCTGTTAAAGTCAGCGCTTACAATTATGATTGAGTTTTATACTTCGAAATGCTTAAAATTATAGCTTTGAAAATCTACGAGAATTCCACTGTCGCTGTTATCGGTAAACAACAGGCGATTTAAGGACGTCGATTTTTGCCAGGCATATTTATATTTTCAGCTTAGGTGTCAAAATCATTTTCGAATATATAGAGAAGTTGATGAGAATTTCCTTAGAGATTCCCCTCATAAGTGGTAAAGGGTTCAAGCATTTTTTGTGAACTTCTTCGCTTGGGAAAGCCTATCCTATAACGTTTCTGTGCTTTCCTTTAAATATATATGTGTCAAGGAAGGGTTTGAGGTTTTGAAAAAGTTATGTGGTCTTTTCTAAACATCAAAATTAAGAAATAGAGGTTGCTGTTAGACATTTTGTCAAAATAAATTGTAAATACCGTTTTTGAGAAAAAAGTTCTTTGTAAGCTATTCGGTTTTCTACTGATTTTATTTGTTTTAGATGGGACGGTCCACAGAAAAGCAATAAGAATTTTAAATCGGCATCGACTCAGCTAAAAAAAAACTGCACAATAAGCGTGTTGAATGACGAGTACATTAAAAGGGGATGTAGTACATCTCCAGCCCGTAAAGTTCCCGACTCACAAAAATAGAAGACTTCACCTAAGATAGAGAAAAGACCTCAACCAACCTAGAGTGCGAAATTGAAGGCAGCTGGCTAAGGTACGGACTATCAAGGTAACACATTAGTTAAAGACCAGGTTTACACCGAACTGTTGCGTCCAGAAAAAAAGAAAACCGCTTTGAAGTAAAAATTAGAAAAACAAGAAGCTACTCAACTTTGCAACATTTTAAGTCAGCGGCGACTTTTTGCCATCGATAATCCCGTAATTTTCAAAGTCACTTTTTAAGAAATCATTTTTTGATAACCCTGCCCTTCACTTTTTACTTGGTTTTTCGGTTCCCACATACCATATACCTAAACCCAAACCATATGTTCCTGCAAACTTGATATCGACACTTTGAACGCAGATATTCATCCATCAACTTATTATTACAGTCACTTACCACCACCGTCAGTCTCACGTTAACTTCATACAGACCTCGCACGCAAACCTAAATTCATGTTTTACTAATTTTATTGCACGCCGGCTGCTGATGCCGACTCAACAGCTCATTCTCATTCTCTATTCGTATAATTAACATTCTGAGCCGGAGTTCATTGGAATTTATAATTTGTCGCGATACCTTTTGACGCTTGCCTGTACCCAAGTTTGACAGTTTAAAAAAAAAAAAACTGAAAAAATATATAATGAGCCAAACAATTTCGATTTCGCATCTAATTACTGCAAATACTTCTCCTTACTTCGAGGAGTACGTACTTTTAAAAAAAAAAAAAAAAACTTTTTTTATCTCATGTTTCGTCGCGGAGTCTAAATTTGGAAGTCTGACAATTGAAATTACTTCATCATCATCGTGTGTCTGATAATTAAAATGTCCCCACTCCCGATGGTGTTTCGATTTTATTTTTTTTTTGTTGCCTGTCATAGAAAAGCGTATATAGCTGTCGGCCATATAGCACTGAGAAAGAGAATCTAGAAAACGGATGACGGTGTCCACGCAAAATGAAAAGAAAAATAATAACTGACAACGACCGACCGACGGACCAACAATTGCATGTGTCGGATTTGGATAAGACATTAGCATGCAGAAGACATCCGCCATACTCTCCCCCACTTTACCGTACAGTCATCGTGGTCGTTGTTGTCAGCGACTGCGACGGGTAATGATGACAATGATGATGATCATTATCATTCAGCCAGGGTATCCGTGAGATACGAGTAAATGGGAGAAAAAACTTTTAGGCGCACATGTACGTCACATCCATGAATACCAAATACACCTACCTATAAAGGTATCCGTTTCTATGCCTAGGTCTTACACAAATTTCCCCTCCTGCATCTCCCCGGGATTTGAGAAATTCCTCCTCCTGGCTCCTGCATGTACAACGTATACACACGGCTTACGAAATGAGGAAAGTACCACAGTCTCATTTCTTCCAAATAAATCGCAGACGAAAGATAAATTGGGCAAGGCAAATGCAACTTTGAAGCATCCCATATAGCATCAGACGAAAATAATTTATATATCGAACGTAGGTATTGAAATATTGATGGTACTCATGCATGATCCATTGTATAATCGGCTTTTCAGGAATCAGGATATGCATTCGTCAGTGAAGGAACCAGATCTGTGTGTGTGTGTGTGTTTTTAGTTTTCGCAGCGATATACCGAAATTCACTTTAGATAAAGAGTACCTATCTGAAGTACACACAGCCGGATAATGTAATGAGTTGTGAGTTCAAACATTGAAGTGGTTACAGCAATCAAAACTTGATTGTGAATTCAAGGAGCAAATAGAAAAAAAAAACAAGCCCAGCACTTTCTTGTTATTAAATCGGAATAATTTGAATTATTTGTAAACAAAAAATTGGACGAGGGTACAAATATGGATGCGAAAGAAGTAGGTACTTGTGTGGGGTTAATGGGGAGCAGAGCCTAGTTAAGATAGTGGATGCTCCTTGAGCTCCTTAGCCCCACATTTTATATGAAGACTGTCTTCACCAAATCACAAATTCCAGGTTTCTGCATGTAATCAGGAAATTACACATTTTTTATCAACAATCAATATACGCGCCTACTAAGCTCCTGCGAAAAGGACTTTTATCTAATATATAAAAATCTTGTGTCACGGTGATTTTTATGAAATTGTTTGTGTATATTTGGAAGGTATGAGAATCGAACGTAAAGTATATTTCATACCGCTAGATGATTAGGGTATTTTTGAGGAATATTTTTTTTTTTTGTTTTAACATTAAAAAATATCTATAACCCGAAATCTTCACCTTCCTACACCTACGCACCATTTTTATCGCGATTTTAGTATTTTTGCCTTAACAATGTCCAAATAATTTAGTCGGCGTTTGCTTTTAAAACAGAACGAAATGAAATGTTGAATGACAGATGGCGCTTCCCCCCAATTGGGCAGGTCCTTGACGTGAAGTGTCGCATCACTTTGACATTTCAATCTCAGCATTTTTTACACGAAAATTTTAAACCGTGCAAATCAGAAATTGCATCCTTTCAGAGGTGGATTGTGGGGATTTTCTGAAAATTAAATTTTATTTGGGATGGATAAAATTTGAATCTATGACAATAGGCTAATTTTTGTGCATCACGAATTTCGGATCGCGGTTAATTTTTGTATTATTATTTTATTTTATGATTCTAAACATTTCTTATTTTCATTGTTTTGGGGTTTGTTTTACCTCCCGAACCTAACCTAACCTTACTTTATTTCATTCAAGAAATTATATTTTTTTATGGTTAATTTGGGGGATGTCTGAAAATTTAATGAAAAAAGAAAATATCGATTCAGAGGAATGACAAACACTTCGGAACATAGACAAATGATACTGAGACCCCCAACTCAAAATCCTCTTGCCGCTGGGCCCCTCAGTTTTTTTTCAAATTCGCCATTTTGTTTTCCTATCGGTGTTGTGTCAATTAAGAATCCGTGTGACATGTAAAAACATACAAAAAATACAAAAATAAATGCTGCCAACCTCGACAACGGTGGGGAAATGTGCTAGAGTTCGGGAATACCACATTTTTACATTACTGAATGCCATTGGTTAGTTATTATATATATTGTTAAAAGGCGAATAATTTGATTTCTTTGGTTAATAAAACTAGCTAATTAAGATGGTCTATATACTAAAAACTTATTATGACAAACATGGTTGCGTATTTTGTGCTTTTGAATATCATGAACTTCGATTTCATGCGTAAACTTTTCTTAGAAAACTGACGAAAACTTGCTCAATATATTTCTATTTTACTTCAAACAATCTGCATTGTTCATTTTTCATATATATTTTAAGCAAATCTACACTTATTCCATTAAAAAAAAATATTATCCACACGTAACGAATAATTTCAAATTTAACGGATAAAATTCTATGAACGCTGTCAGCAACTTTGCCCACAGTGGAAGTGGCATATGCAAGGTGCGAGCGTGTTGGTGAGTCGGAATTTTTGAAGTTACGTGACATTTGTCAATACAAATTTCTATGTAACAATACATGCGCACTTAGCATTTGCCACCCCATAAAAATATAGCTTGTAGGCTAAGTAACGGGAAATCGGTCGGAGTTGGTGGTCTCAGTATTGTCTCTGCTTCGGAATTGAAAATCGTCTAATTTTGCCCGAATACAATTTTCTTCGGTGCGTTAATATTGGGCCATTGAATGACGTCTGTCAAATTTTCCGCAATATGAAAGGTATCCTTTTCGTTTCGTCCTTCCATTTGATTTGAACGGACTTGCTATTGCGTGCGGTCAGACATCTGAAATTGCATTTCGAAGAATGAGGTTAAGCAACTTGATTCGTTTCGGCACAATTTGAAATTTAAGGTCGGCTCAGTCATAATTTTGTTGCGTAACCTCAACCGAAACTTAGCAACGGAAAGCGTTTGATTGTGCAGAATCTCAAATCAAATGTCATTGAAGTGACGATTTTAAGGGGTGAGACCAAAGGCTAAGTATGTTCTTTTATTTTCGTAGTAATAATAGGCCTTTTTTTTATTGTGGTAACATGATCTGTATAGATCATTAATTTCCATGGTTTACAACAAAAGTTTATCACTTTAATACGCGGGAAATGAACACATATGCACGAGTATGACAAATAGGACAACCAATTTCAAATCATGCATAAATTGTCAGCTACCCGTACCACATTTTCCAATTCTTACATCAAGAAATTTGTTGAGTAAAAATTCGTAAGATTCTCAGTGGAGGGGTAATATACCTTGCTCTCTCTATGACGTGCGAATTTTTCGTATTGAGGAACGGCATTGAGTTAGAATTCGTAAGAATTCGTATCATGCCGCGGATTCTTCATTTTCCGTATGATTTGACATTTGTATTTAAGCGCCTTTTTTTATCTTTGACACTAATTAAAAAGTTGCAGAGACAATCGCTGTATGTTTGTGGTATCAATATTGAATTCTCATGGTCAATTCAAGTGTCGGCAAACATTCCGCTTTGTATTAAATGAAAACGCAGAAAGTTGGCCGACACGTCAATTTTTGCGGTTTGATTGAAAAATATCGACATTGTTATATTATGTACTTCACGTTAACTTTTGAATAAAGAACTTGAATTGACCGAATTACATGAAGCAAATACTCGGAATAATTATATTCATTACATTAATGATTTTGGGCGGGACGAATTTCGGCGGGTCAGCTAGTATATCATATAAATAGGCCTAAGCATTTCCAAGCAGCGTTACCTTCGAGACGCTTTAGAGTCACTTTGACTCCCGACACATTTTTTTTTTTAAATCAGCGAATTCGGACTCCTTTTAAAAATGTAGAAAATGCTTATCCTATTTAGTTGAATTCGAAAGAATTTGCTTTCTCCGGAATCTGAATTACAATTATATCGGTAATAAATAACTTTTCTTTCTTTAAAAAAGAAGAGAAAATATTAAGATCGGAATAAAACTCCTTTCATCTGGGACTCTTTTTTTTTGATTCTTTCTGAAAATTTTCAGAGATAACACCGCCTCCTATTAGTATAAAGCTCCCTTTGCAAATCCACTTGCTCTATGGCTACTCCGGCCCTGCAAATCCCCGTTTCAATCGATGTTGCAAAAGAGCGCTCGGCAGTGGCGACAGATTTCGTTTTAAATTTCTTGCGTAGGAGGCGCTCATTTAACCAAAAAAAAAATAGATTGATAGGTTCGACCTTGGTAGTGATTTTGGTGTGGAGTTCTGTTACAGGAAGACTAGTCTTCCATGGAACTAAAAATGGCCACCGACATTGATGGATCGGAATAATCAAAAAATAACTTCCAATTAAAGTCACACATTTCTATGGAGTGAAGACATTGGATGGGAGAAATCGTATTAAGTGAAATCGGACAATCATCCAAGGATATAACTCTGTTGGAAAAGCTTGTCAAGTTCGCCTGTCAGAATTGGATTCAATAATAAAAACTCACACAAACGGAAGGTTTTAATGAGATGTAGGCCTAGGTTGCCCCAACTATACCTATGTTTACTAGAGGCCTTTGGACCTGACTTTATAATTCGTAGTGCAAAGTTCCAGCAAAGCTCGAAAATTGCGCGGTTGACCTCTTTTCTACACCTGAGAAGGGTCCTTTTGTCTGATATTCCTCTCATCGCCTTATCCATTCATTCGTTTAAAAATGTCGCGGCGTTCACAACCGCATATGTCGTCACTATGATGCTATCCCCAGCAAGTATAAATCGACTAATACGCCATTAGAATATATCCAACTTCGCATCATTATCTCCATTAGGATACACAAAATTTATTATTGCGACTTTTCAAATATCCATCGAGGGGCATCCACCTGCATTCATTACAGTCTACAGAAACAGATACATAGCGACAGACACACGTCCAACTTTGTCCATCCGTCGGCACGATCCACCTACCTCAACAAAGCCATTTCGATAACGTCCCCCATTGATCTCGAAGCCGTTTATAGTTTCAGTTTGTAATTATTTCTTTGTTCCTGTACAGCAACTGATTCGACTTTGCAAAAGCCACCCTCCCTCCCCCACCCTATAGTTACTAAAATAGCAAACAATAGTCAGCTATACTGCATTCCGCGTGCAATCAATCATCAATGCGGCAGTAAAGTGCATATTCTACGTGCACACTGTAGTTGCCATTGCCACACTTGCAAAGTTGCAAAGTACACTGCTGCCATTAACAGTGGCACCCGACACGATGTCGACCGAAAGCGGCAGTTCCAGTAGCAGGCTCTCGGTGCATTGTGTCCCTATAGTAATTTACCACCTGATTTACATGTTGACGTACACCGTACGCATTCCCCGCCGAGTACAGTGGTACGGTGCACGTTTAGTCTTAGTATAGCCATGTGTCCATTGTAGTCGATCTCTTTGCGAAATCCATATCCATCTATGCATGTGTACGGTGGAGTCGTATTTCTTCGTGGAGTTGAAGCCTCCGGTCTCTCACTCGCGCACGAAAATGGTTAAAACTTCCGGCTCTGGAGTTGCGTACGTTCGCCGACTGTTAATTGGCCAAAAATATGGGGTGTTGCGTACACCTTTGGTGTTGTTACAATCGGCGAAGAATATATACACTTATACATTTCGGACGAAAAGGAAGAAGAATGCCAGTGTATATGTACCTTTGGTTAATAATTTTTGCTGCTTTTTGCGAATGCAAACTCGCAGAATGCAAATGTTTAGGTGAGGAAATTTATTTTCGTATTTAAGGTTTGATGTTTGTATTTTATTTATGGGAATTAAATTACCCACTTGCGTGAAGCGTGAGGGATGGCAGGGCGCCTGAATGTGTTAAGGATGTGGAAATGTGCGTTTTTTTTTTTTTATAATGCAATCATTAATCATTGCAAGCGCCAGGGAGGATATAAATATTAATTTTAGACATCATTATCGAGACATGTTTATGATTGGGAAAGTTTTATGGCGCGGATCCTGAGAGATGGTTTTTACAATTATATTCAAAAGGTGTGCAGCTCGAGAGGTCAGCAGTTGAGTAATGGAGATTTCGTGTAGAGACAGCTTACCGGCACTGATGGTTGGCGAAGTTGGAGGACTTTGCTGCTGATGAGGGTATTTTTTGCAAATAATAATTCCTTATCTTTGACAAGCATGGCCAGCATTTTGATGACATAGAGTGGGGCCGCCGGTAACTTTGCCTGCGTTTTGAGTTATCACGTCTCATGCCCTGGAAGATAATGTGGTAAATGATAAAAATCCAAGGCCCGAATGAAGCGACTGCTGGGTTCTCCAAGAAGGTCGAAAAAAAACACCGCATACCGAACTATTGCACGTTCAGATATCTTCAACAGTTCTAAGTCCTCTGTAATAATGGCTACTTTCATTCACTGTGAGGTTTATAAGCAATAGCTGCTACCTCCTTTAGCTGACTTTAGCATTCGATTTATAGCCATGTTTTCCATATTTGAAGGGCTTGTGGCAGGATTGGATAAGGCTGCGACCACATCCGCCAACTTTGGAAGGTTTAAGTCATCCTTGACTGGTAGCTCGATGGATTTATGGTTGAAGGGACTGGACCCCTTGGCTATGAAGCTGCCAACTGATTCAAACTTACTTTCGATTCAGAGGTATTTTTGGAAGGCTTCAGCCAGATTTAGGTGCAAGTTATTTTATTCTATGGTAGTATGGACTCCATGGCTATGAGAATGCCATGCGCTTGTAGCTTACTTTGAAGTTAAAGCGACAAATATGGAGGGTCTGAGACAAGCTTAGCTGCAACTTCAAGGGAATTATGGTTTTAGGGGCCTCTTGGCTATATGTCAGCTACTTCTAACCTAATTTCGATGTATTTTCGCCAAATTTTTAAGGTTTGAGGCAGGCATAGCTGGAAGTTCGGTTTATGGTTTTAAGGACCCCTTGGATATGAGGCTGTGAACTGCTTCTAACTTACTTTGAAGTTTGAGCCTTTTTCCCCAAATTTGGAGGGCTTGAGCCACGCTAAGCTGGAAGTTCGATGGATTTATGGTTTTAGGGACGCCTTGGCTAAGGGGCTGCCAACTGCATCTAACTTACTTTGAAGTTAGAGCCATTTTCGACAAATTTGGGGAGTCTGATACAAGCTTAGCTGTAACTTTCAGGGAATTATTACTTTAAGGCCCTCTGGCTATATGGCTGTCAACTACTTCTAACCTAAGTTCGATTTAGATGTATTTTCTACAAATTTGCAAGGTTTGAGTCAGCCTAGCCAAGATTTACAGCCATTTGCAAGACAGGGCTTTAGACCATGTTGGCTCGTCTGAGTGAATTGGGTAATGTACGGTAAGGCTATAGAAACTTCTTGGTATGATTCTGCTTCCTTCGTAACTATCTTATTTTGTTTAATGCGATAGAAAACGCAGGTGTATATATTGAGTTCATTTCATGAATCAGCTTCCTTTAATTTTTAGCCACTTTCATGCAGTTAAGTGGAGTTTTAACAATTATTTCTATTGCTTTTGACAAAAATGGACAGGCATTTTAGTTTCCCACCCCCTTCGGACTGACATTGAAAAACCTCCGCACCCACCACACCGAATAGCATTCCAAAAAGAAAAACATCCCAACAACAATCCAATATCAATCAATGAATTAAACTCCACACTCGCTACAGTGACATATTCCTACAGGTGTCCTTGCATTGTTTTGCTCTCCCACCGCCACCATTTGCCCACTATTACACTGCTGTGCTGCTACTGTTACAAAATTCCATAAATAAAGCCGAAAACTCTCGAAGAATTACATAAAATCATATACACAACAGACCGCTAACCACCACCACCATTCCCCATTACCTATTCCCAACAACAACAGCACAGTGCACTGTTATAAACTGTGCTATTGTCCCGTTCTGCTGCCACAACAATTTCTTGCCTGGCACAAAGAATGCCGGTTTCCAGATAAACCCCGCCGCGGCATCGTCACGTTATACGATACCCCAACACAGCAAATCACTGCCATATGTTCGGTACGGTACTATACTTTGCACACCACTACCACTTATAGTATCCACCGAAATTGTGAGCCCCATCTTTGGATCCATTGTTTCGTATACCTATACGTATAGTGGATGCCGTGTCAGGACTTGCGCACATACGCAACCAATACACCGATTCAGGGCCACAATAGTACCCGAACTACGAGAACACTGTGGATACTGTTCAACAACAACGGAAACTGAATTACGTTAGCGTTGGGCCATTGGGGATACTCTGCACATCCCTACATACAGATGGATCTATACTTATATGTGATGGGGGGAAGGATAATTATATGTCTATGCTAAAGTAGCTTGACATAGGAAGCTAAAAAGCTCCTACTACGACGAGATTAGGTGTACCCTGTACAATGAGAGTTGTATGCCCGAAAAAGGACCAAAGACACTGTGAAACACGATGGCGAGAGGGGTATAGCTAAACGAAAACAGAGCGATGAAATTTAACAACTAGAAAATGGATATATGTAAGTTGTTGAGAAAATGTTTATTTTGAACCGGCGGCGGTGGGGGTGATTTTTTGGAACGGATAGTCTGTGCGTTTTCTCTTAAATTTACGTCTCGAAGCAACAATCCGGAGAACCTTACCTGAGATCCGTTTGTGTAGGGCCCTGAAGCCACTTGCAGTTCCATAAATATCCTTACAATCCTTTTCCTTACACAATTTAAATTTTCACTTTCCTAAAACACTGATTCTACAGATTCGGAACCTTTTTTTACGCAGAGTATCCCGCTCTATGCTATTGTTGTCTATACACAGATGTTTCCAGTCGGTCCGTCTATCGAATTGCCGGCTTTGTAACGGTTCCAGTTTCACGTGTACGTGAATTTGTGTTTTCCCGATTGTTGGAGGACCTTTGGAAAATGCCGGCGTGTATTTTACTTTGCACTATGCATTTCCACGTTCAATATGCGTGATCGGCTGGAATTTCGGGAGATGCATTCATCACTATATCTGTACGGACTCTGTTTTCACTGCTTCACACATATTCAGACACACCACACATACTAGAGTAACGCGCAAAAAAGATAGTTATATGCCGAACATATAGTGGTAGGAATTTGATGAGTTTCCCTACACGAGGGGGTGGCAGTGGCAGTTGGGAGGACCATATGTATTTTTCAACAACAAGCGAACCCGGCGAACAGAACCGGAACAGAAGAGAGGCAAACAACAACGAAAAAACTCGAAACACAGCGCAATGACCCGCCGGCCTCGAACGTTGACTCGTTTCTGTTTAATGTCGTCTATCTCGGCGGTTCTCACAAAAGACCAAGAACCGCGCTCTCGAATGGTATACGAATACGATGGAGCATCCTTGGAGGGGTAGTAGAAAGAACCGTTTCATAACTTTCCAGTATGATGTGATGTGTGGTGAAGTTATGTTACGTCACTGGCGGCAAAATGTCCTGCCAGTGTTGAGCTTTCTATAGCATGCGGGTGAGCTTTACTTGCGAAATGGCAGACGAAAAAGTGCCGACAAAAAGAAAGAGGATTTAAAATCCCTACTATACGATGATTCTTTGGGTTGCCTTCCGTTCCGTTTTCACTCGGTCCTACAAGTGAGCGGGAATCTTTCTTTTTTTTAATAGTTTGATTCTTATGCAGTGCTATGTCTCAGTCGTAGTTATTCCATCAGAGAAATGCATAAATGCAGTGGTTGTGTGAGTGGATTGGGGGTGAGTACTGACAACTGACTACTGAGTAGTGATGTAGGATTGGACTATAATGTTGTGGGGTCTTGCAGGTTGCCCAGCACTTTCTTGTTGAAAAATCTGTCGTAGATAAGTCTGCATACAGCTGTGGTGATGGTGAAAAGAAAATTCTTCTGCTCCATAGATAAATAAAGTGCACGACTGGGACGAACGAAACTTTCCCGTCCATCAAAAGTTTGGTTGGTTATTTTCTTATTTTTTTAAGGAGGTAGGTAAAAATAGAATATAGTAAAAGGAGTATTTAGTGTTAAATAAAATTCATTTTTGATTTATTTATCTGATAGGCAGTACCGGCAATTGTCCCAAGTTATGGTTAAAGATTTAAAAGCGTCTACAGTATTATTTTATAAGCTTTTACAAAAGGTTTCTGAGTACAAGGAGAAGCGTAGTAGGACTTCCTCTTTTCTGATTTGCTGAACAATGTTTTTATTTTTGACCGGAATAGATTAGTCACGCTGGTTTAAGGTGTCTTTGATTGGAAGTAGGGTTCGTGTTAGATCGATATCTGTACCTAGATATTTATGTAAGTTTTTAGAGAATTGGTTTCTGATTTTGCATTAGCAGCTATAAACCGAATATGCCGATGGACGTGTGGGCTGGTGCAAATGAAGTGGGAGTGTTTGATTTTGTAAGGAAGTGATTGCAATTATTTTAAGATCTTGCATCTTAAAAAAAAACTATAATAATTGCTAAAATGAATTTTTGCGTAACTGCTATTGCATATTTATCGGAGGTGGGTAAATTATAACAAAAATAAAGCATAGATGTGTGAAAATAAATCGGCAAATACATATAAATAATTAAAAAACCTAATTTTTTGAGTTTTTTAAGAAACACTAAGTACAGGATGTTATTTCGAATACTGATTTTATCTTTAATATGTATTTTTATCAAAAGCTTTAGAGTGTTTTTTTTTGTAAATTTGACAGGCATAACAGTTTCAAATATTGCAATGTTGAGTTTAAAAAATACTATTGCTTAGCTCTTTAGCTGAAAACCGAGTACAAGATATTGTTCGGGATGTAAGCAGTTTTCAAAATAAGCATTTTCGGTGATTTGAATTGAAAACTATGGACGCAGTAATTTTGAAAACATCAATTTTACTCTATGTTTGTATTTTGGTCAAAATCCTTATTACCGTTTTCAGGTAAACTAAAGAAATCTAAATTTTTCAAAAGTGACTTTTTTCGAAAATCCATTTTACGAGAATACAGAGAAAAACTGAGTTTGGCATTAAGTTAGAAATGACCATATTACCTTAGAAATACATTTTCGTTTGAGCCCTTTTCGAGATATGTCCAAATTTGAAAAGTACTGATGAGTATGACTATGCAGTCATATTAACCTCACCTACCTAAGGTTAGATATAAACTTTGGTTGAAATAGTTACAGCCGTCTTCGAACAAATCAGACTGGTATGAAAATTTTATATGGGAAGTAAAAATTAAATTGAGGTTACCGTGGAAAAAAAGCGACCCCAAACTCCAAATCCGAAGTTTGAACGAAATCCGGGTAGCCGTTTAGGATGTAGGTCTCGGGATATACAAATAGACGACCAGAATTTTGCCACCCACTTTTTTGAGTTCCTCTATCATCGTAATGTCAAAATTGATCAACATCTCGAGTTCGAAATTGTATACGACTACAATACCTTTCTCTTACCACGTAATGGAGAAAATGAAAAACAGTACCTAGATAATGTACGGTGGAAAGTGTTGCCAATGTAGGTAGCACCGAAATTTGATAAACTATGGTTTGGAAAAATTTTTAAATGGTTCGAATTGATTGCTAAAAAATTCAGCGATCGGTAATTAAAAGGATGCTGCAAAAATTTGTGAAAACGACATTGGGTCAGCCAAGAGGATCTTCTACTTTTTTGCGTTCACTTTTATACAAGAAGTCTCTCCCCCTCGCACGCCTTAAAATACATAAATCAATTAATATTACTACGCAATCGACCCTAACATTAATAACCAAGCAATCCATAATTAAGACTGTTTGTGAGTCATACTGCAAACTACTTTGGACGTTTTAAGAACAGAGTCAGAGCTCTTACAAATACTGAAGGCAAAAGCATTAGCAGCTACAAAATTTATTGGCAGCTCGATTGCCGAGCGCACTCCTGTTGAGGTTTCTAAGATAATAGCAGCTATCCCCGAAGATGGCACTGAAAAGTCACAAGTTGTTTTAAGATTTCAACTAATATCAAATTCTCATAATGTAATGTTTTGTGTCTTTTTGTTTGCTCTATATGGACGCCGCCACGCCACATTTTCAATCCGGCCCACATTTTGTTAAGCGCCTGGTATTTAACAAGCATACTTTCATATTGTGAATTTTGGCTGTTTCAGGATTTTTGTTGAAAGTGGCCATCACGCTCCCTTGCCAAATAGCGCCCAAATTTTGCAAAATATCTACTTTCGAAGGAAAGTGGACGTCCATTTGCCCATTTACAGAATTTTAAAGATAAAGCTGGTGAAAACTATAAAAAATATTTTTTTTAAATGAATTAATTATATGGGAGGTGCCACACCTACTATTTGTGCAATATCTTCCATAGTTCGCAAAGTTCCTCGCACAGTCAATCTACTATACATACATGTACTGGTTTGATTTATATTTATTTCGATTTAGGTTGATGGTGATCCTGTTCAAAAGTAGGAAGTTGTCCCGGCATTCAACGATAAAAAAGCGACGTTTGCATGCAAATGTTATTGCACTGACAGTCCATTTATGTAAAAAGGCTATGGATAGAACAGTATTGAAGTGGATACGCTGCAGCGCCATCTAGTGGCAAGTTACAGAAAAATGGATATCATAAGAACCTTCTCCATAAAAAAGCGCAAATGAGTGACAACTCCCACTGCGATCGATCAGACGGTGTCGAAGTTTGTTAATCTTAAACAGAACTCATTAATATAGCGATGGCTATAAATGTTTATTTTTGTATGAAAAGTGCCACGCCCCCTAGTCCGAAAACCATCGAAAGTTTATGATGACTTTCTCTAGATACTATTGACTGTTTGATGGTCGCAATAGATGTCGTATCGAGTAAACATTCTCGGAAGGACAAACAAACATATTTTTAGGAACCCCTTTTTTATTAATTTTCATATGAAAGGTGAGCATGAAAAGCTTTAAAAGGCTTGAGATACCTTCAAAGCCGACCTTAGCAAGAAATGTTGCCGTCGCCTCTGTACCTGTCGATCTTCCCTCCACTTTGACTATTCGTCCCTAGTTTGACGAAAAATAATCTGCGAAAACTATGTCAAATTGCTAAAGGTATTTATACTCGTACAAGAAATCAAACAATTTCCTTGCATACTGAACATATTTCAGCGCCACCCAGGACAATCTGTACCTTTCTGTTGAAAAGTTTTAAATTACCCACTTTAAGTTAAATAGAAAATTTAAATTAATTTACACTCCCAAACCGATTTGTGTGCTATGCGCGCGAAATTCCTTGAAAACCCGTTTAAAAACAATTTTCCCTCTCGCAGCTTATCGTGGCTGCAGAAAGGCAAACAGACGGAGAGACGTCGACGACAGAAGGACAAACGCGAACAGCGGAAAAACTCATATTTCAAAGCGGTCCTTTCAAATTTGCGTTGTCATTATTAATTTGAACGCATCAAGTCAACACGAAGAAGAGCGCGTCGTCGACTGGTTGACACATATATACCGTTTAGAAGAGTGAAAAACAACATTTGGGTGACAGATAGCATTTTCTTGGCTTTTGCTTGGCTTTTGCTTTCTTTTTACCATTTTCTTCCGAAAATTAACCCGGCGATGCAAAAACTGTGTTATTTTTTCTTCCAATTTGGTTTGCCTTGCCCTGTGCCGTCTTTTATCCCTTTTGCCACTTTGGCATTATATATATAGTCGTACCTTTTGTAGATATTTTCTATTTGAATATGCCCGACTGACTTGGATATCTATTATCCTTTCTTCCGCTTGTTGTCGTTATCTGTGTACCTCAGGTTTTTAAACGCAACGAAGGCGACAGGATATTTGAAAATGTTCTACAACCCTTCTGTTCTAATGGACGCATATAGTTGGATGGGTGACGGCAGCTAGTACCTTGAATATTAATGGAGCTAAGTGGATTAGGAAAAGAATGTGTTATCAGTTCTACGCTTTCTTGGGTCCTTGTATAGAAAAGAAAATATCTATGCACTGTAGTGTCGTCAAAGCGAAAACTTACTATAGGCCTATCAGTCAATGCCACCGGAGAAGATCTGGCAGGAATTAAGGTTGACGGGTTGTGTTTTTCTTCTTTTGCATTTTTCGTGGAAAAGGGGTGCGAAAGAATGTGTACGTGTTCGTTCGGTGGAACGAAAGGTGAAAGGATGCAAATTGATTAACAAGCGAAATTCCGGTGGATATTTGGGTTTGGTGAAAGAATTTCCAGAGGAGGGTTGTGTCTTTCTTAAGAAGCTACTCCGTAGCTGCTTATTAGGGTGTCGAGTGCAATTGCGTACGTCGTCGACGATTCTAACTGATGAGCTGTTCATTACATCTTAGTAGAAGTATTTATTTTCTTTGTGGGGAATCAAAGGTCGTGTTGTCGTCACTGAAGAGCGATGTTTTGTATGATTCTGAATTAAGAGAGTGAGACTTGGAAATCTACCAACGGAACTTATGGCTTCAGCAAAACGGTGCTAACTTCGGCTTTAATGGAGCATAAAGCAGCAAAGTTCTGAAGCGATCGACATCAACCATACTTGGCACCAATAGCCCGCCATTAGATTTTTGGGAAAAGCGAACCTTCAAAGCTTCAGCAAGACCCTAAGATGTTTGCAGGTGTTATTTTTGCAGTGCAAAAATATATTTGCTTGGTCTAGACCTACATCATCGAAGGTCCATTACACCGATAGTCAACCAGGTTACGCCACAATTTCTGTGATAAATTTGTATGAAGTATGACCACAGCTGTGTACACATCAGCAGGAAATAACTTGCGTGCTACTACGACCTACTTAATAATCACCCCACAGAAGTATACTTATATCTGACAAATTGTTCGTCGACAAAAAAGAAGCTGGTTTGGAGTAAATCTCCAACGAAGCCTTTAAGATCTGTCTAGACATCGTTTTTAGCTCGCGCCTTAAATAACTAGTCTTTCGGAATCAATGGAAGTGACCACGATTTGTATAATCCTTGCGAAGGAAATCAACGAATCTTCAGGTGCAATTTATGAACATCCGGTGTTTAAACCAGTCAACGATCGGTCAGTTATTGAGGAAGACTTTTCTTTGACGGTCAAACCCCAGTCGGGAATATCTATGGTTGTAAATGTTATAGTGGTATATATGGAGAATCCACCTAAAGTCCGCACAGATCCTAAATTTTTCAAACTTGGAACTCCTAAAACTACTGGTTGGATCACGTCAAGGGGACTGGTAAAAGCTTTCTTTTGGAGTAACACACGAACCAAGCGAGATGTACTTAATTGTCACCACAATTTCCATAAAAGTGTTGAACCTCTTGCCAAAATAGGGAGGTGTCTTTGGCCCGCCTCGTTGCTGAAGACGAAAAATGAAAAGTACATAAAGAAGTTTATTATAAAAAGAACAAAAAAGCTGAAGTCGAAAACTTGAAAGCAAATAAACAAGTTTATTATAAAAAGAACAAAAAAAAAAATGACTATGGCAAGCATTTAAGAGTTAACACGTTTAATAAGAAGTAGAAGAAGAAGGGTATATTGCAGTATAATGGATGGGACCGTAAAGTTCCTGTGAACTATATGAAGAGAAACTTTCGTCTTAGTTGGTCAGCAAAGGAGGTATACATTTTCAGCATAGAATAGCAAGACCGCATGGTGACAGAAAGAAGGGGTGATTGAACCCCTGAGTTGGGTTGGAAGGTGAAACCCCACAGCCATTATATTCTCTTAATTTTGTGCGATCGGATTATTACCCATCTCTATCTTTACAGTCCGGAGTTGAACTGCGCCTGTCTTTATCTCTATGGAAATGAGTATTCATATTTGAACTTTGAAGGCATCTGGCAGTGAAACAGACCCTTTCTGCCAAAATCGAGGCCTGCTTTCCAATAGTTTGGATTAGCTAGAAACCTATCAAAAGGAAGTTATACTTTGGACCTTGGGGCTTCAATTTTTTCGCAGGTCCAACAAATCAACACCAAATCGACTTTTGAGTTGAGCAAACGCCTTTAAAATGTCTGTCGAAATAATAGAAATAAATAGAAATAAAGGGTACTAAAATCCCATGTCCAGTTGGCTGACACTGCGACCTGAAAGATCTATTGTTTCAAGTTATAGAGGGGATTCGCATACGAGACTTTCTCTTGAAGTTTACGAAATTCTTCTTTTTTTTAAAGTTACTTACAAACTGTAGCTGTGCATGCCACTTTATACGCGCAGACCGTTTCTTTTCTTTTTCCATTATTTTTCCCTTACCTACTTCAAGTGCGAAAAAACAGGAAGCAACAAAGAACCAGTACATACTCAAATATTTCCCAACGAGGCATCTCTGAGCTGCATCTGAAATAGTAAAGTTGGTCAGTAAACGAAATAAGCTTACACGCATCGAAAAATAATTTTATGTTCCTGGCGACCGAGAATAGCATCTGTCCTGTTTTGAAAAATTTGAAATTCAAGTATCCTCTCAACCAACTCACTTGGAATACAGTTTAAATGGTGCTCCATTATGAGCCTAACGTTTCCTAAAAAACACAAGCAGATTAGGTGGGTAGCTTAAATATGATGCGTTTATAAGGATTTCATTTCCGCGGCTGCAAAAACGCCTTTGGAGAACTTAAAAATTACGAAAGAAAATACATTTTCCGACAGTTAATAAGTTATGTTGGTCTCTCCGTTTGATTGAGTCAAAACGCATCCCAAATGGTCGGACCGATTGACTTGAAACTTCGAGTCTATGAAACTTGAGTCTTTATAAGTAGATGTTGGAATTTTCTATGCCACCAACTATAAGACACTTGATAAAAATCCTACCTTCTCCAAAAACGTGTCTAATGACCTTGACAAAAAATGTACAAATGCATTTTTGCAATAAGACTCACATCTCGAAATTCCTTCAACAGCTACCATTTCAAAAACTATAGGACGAAATTGACTCAGGTAATGTCACAGTCGCTCTATAAACTCACTCCTGGCATCGTCTTTAAAGTGATAGTGAAAGCGATAATATTTCCAATATTTATTCATGTTTCATTTAAATCTCATCCAAACTCCATTGCCACTTCCATTTCACTTCCAATTCCTTTAACATAGCAACCAATTCTCGTCACAGCTATTAATGGCTTGTTGAATTAGCTATATCGGTTAAAATATTTAAATCCAAAATTTGCAACTGACCACCGTTAGGTCTACCAATAAACCAGAAAATCCCCCAAAAAAAGCCATCTCTACGAATCAAATTAGATATCACAAGAATTATCCCAAAAAGGTCCTCTTCAGCCTTTCAAGGTAACCCACCCAGTCCCACACTCGTAGACAACACTCAATTTGGGAATTCCCTCGGGGCGAATTCCCGATGGTAACGTTTTAAATTACAAATGATCCACCAGATATTATGCAATAGTTGCCTACACATGGCCATGGCCCGGGAATCATATCTGTCTCTTTGGTTGACATCGCAAAGGGTTCTGCTCTAGTGATAAACTTCACCATGATACATAGAAAATTGGCTGTAGTCAAATCAAGCCGAAACCGAGTATCATGCCGTTGTAATCGCTCACTCTTCACCCCCAAAAACAAAAGGGTTATTCCGTAGAGACGGCGATATCGACTTTCTATCAGTGTGTCAAATTGTACCCCCGGTCTGTGTGGAAAATTTCCAAAATATTTTCAATTAAAATTCTTTTTCTTTGAAACAATCAGCGATGAGGGACGAGGTTAGTCAAGAGTACCCGCCAAGCGGTCCTCACTGCTTTCCATTGCATAGGTATTATAAATTGTACCAGTGTCATGGCAAATTATTGACAGCAAATATTTTGGTCCGATATGTCGCGTGTCGTACTTTTGGTATTTTCCAATGAAATCGTTCTCAGTTACAGTGGGGCTGACAATTTGTCGTCGTTGACAAAAGCCTTTAGATCATAGAAAATACTTTTTTATTTATAAGAGACAATGCCAAAAACCCAATTAATATTTGACTGGTCCACTCTTCGAACATTTTAAAGCGATTCTCTTGAGTGACAGGCATAATTTGCCCAACCGTACGCAGTTTTAGTGCTGAAAATGAATAAAAAGGAGTATAGCTGTCGGCAGACTCTTTGCTTATTATGTCAATGGTGATTTTGTGTTTAATAAATTTACTATAACGTATCTAAGCTCTATCCCCGCTGAGCTTTGGGATAGAGCTACTCACTTAAGCATTGGCTATATATATAACAAGGCCAGGCCAACTGGCTTATTCCTCATTCTGATTGAGGGAACAGTTTTTGTCTATCTAACCTATACTTCTACCAGACAACATATTTTGAAAAGCAGCTTTGCGGACGTTAAAGCATTTTCCATAAATATGTTGCACTAGGAACCAGGTGAGACTGATCGGCCAAAAATTCTTGACGGTCGAATGAAAACCGATCGCCGGAGTCGGTATCGGTAAGTAGGCAAAAAATTGAGCCAAATTCTCCTTGAGAGTGGAAGATATGCCCACGAAAAGATGTGTACAGAATTCGAGCTACTTTAAGCCACTTACATCTTTCACTTATACTAGAGTCAAAAAAATTCAGTCAGGTGCGCAAAAAAAAAGTGTGAAAGTAAAAAAATTCGACAACAAACGAATTTTCTCTATTTTCACCAATTTTTTTGTGCAAAATGCCTTTTAATGCCTTTGATGCCAATTTTGTACATTGGACATATCCATTTACAGTTTTTGCCGAAAATTCTATGAACTACTCGTTACTCGTTATTTTGCTACTTCTCTCTTTATCTGTCATTTTCGATGAGAATGTTTATCAATTTTTATCGATTCCGTTCGATTTAAACCGCGTACGCGAATGCACCTTTTATAAATCAAACAGTCACCGTTTTCTGTGTAAACTTCTTACTTCGAAATATTTTCGAGCAACTCATTCACAATACTTTGCAACCATACTGTACATTTATCTGGCACTACGTTGGGTGAGCGAAAGAAAGTCCTCCACCAACAAATAATGCGGAATGTTGAAACGAATGAACAAAATCTCATTATCTTTGTCAGCGGACATCAAAAAGGCAAACTTGGCCGACAGATTTAAAATTGAATTTCCTCCCTTCCACTCTCGCAAATAGTCGTAGACAGTCAAAGTCTCAAAGTATTGCGTTCCTATATATACCCTCTGAACTGCGATTCTATATCGATATCGATGTCGACACAAGAAATGAAAGACGGAAGGATGTGTTCTCCTTCGTTCCTGTCCTTATCCGTGTTGGCATTTTCTTTTTCATCCCAAGATGTCGATGTCGACACTGTCGTCTGAGCTCTGTCGGCTTCCAATATGACAGCGACAGACTGCCTCAACTAGATTCGGTTCTCTACTATACCCACAAAAATACGTTGCAGCCAATCAATGTTATCCGGGACTTTCTTCTTATCACATGGCAAGGAACGGAACTAATTATGAGTAGTTTCCGGGCTTCTTCCAGAGTACTTCCTCGGGTTGGAAAAGACTAAAAAAAATTCAATTTCTGACTGACAATCGACGCACGGGGCACGGCTTAAAAGTAAAATGTTCATGGGAATGGAATTTAATTATGAACAGGGCCAGGCTTCGACTCATAATGTATCCGAAAGGAATGCCCAGAGATGAATGTTATTAAATTTGTTTCCTAAATAGCTTCAGATCAAAGTTCAAATTTTCATTGCTGACGGGACCAATTGACTGTGATGCATACTATATTCGACTCGTACTTTTTCGTTATCCGCACTCGGAGTTGTCCCACCGACACGATGGGCATAATGGACTGAGGTGGCGTCACTTACAGGGAGAGGGTTCAGTTCAGTTTTTTTTTTCTCTTTAAATACTTCTGACCTTTTAATTGGTGACTAATGCCCATGCACCCACTGGTCGTGGTCATTGTCATAAGCGACCATCAACGTGATTATTAGCGGCCATTGTGCGGCGATATGTATCTTTTAATCTAAACGAGCCTATATGGCGCTTTTACTCTTGTTTATGGAGGTATATGATCATGATCAATCATTGCGCATTAGCCGCTTTGGGATTTTGTATATGAACTCAAAGAAGTTTCTCATAAGGGTTGCGGAGAGGTCAATGAGTACAGCGTCGCATTGCATAATTGACAAATAATGGGCCACTAATTAGAGCGAATGTGGGCAGTGTGTTAATGAGCGACTCATTTGTCGTTGGCTTATGGCAAATGCGGGGAGATGTGTTTCATGTTCTTAATGAATGTAATATAATTTTGAAAAAAATTTAATACTTGAGGGGTACACCCTCTTGCTAATATTCTTGGCAAAAATAATGTTTTTTTTTCAAAGGGGTCCCCAGCATTCGACTTGTATTTGCGTGTTAATCTTTAAATTTTGACAGTGGGCCGAAGTCTTTCTGGGAGGTTGTAGGTATTTGCAGATTAGTAATTTGGACGACGACGGTTTGTGACGTTCACAGAATGCATTGAAAAACGATCTTAAATGGAACATTACCTCGATCGGTTTTCAAGCCTCTTTTGTAGGTTGACATATAGAGCCCAAAGTGAAGTCTTCAGTTTCTTCCAAATCCAAAGCCATATTGAATTTGGTGCGTGCTTGCTACTTGCGTTGGTCAACATCAGAACCGGCAGATTTGTATTGCTAGGGCTTTTCTATAGCAAAACCAATCAGTGAAGGGAAACTGGTTCTTCACTGACTGGACGGAGTGCTCATACTGCCCTAATTTTCTCCGATGTTCCCTAAGAAGCTTGCACCGAGTATAATTTATATGGTGTTTTGGTCTTGATTAGTGTTTCAATCTCTGGACCCTTCAATTATTGGAAGACTGTGAATGTGGCTCATCGTCTACACAGTATTTTTCTACTCTTTCATTCGAAGCTGATACTCTTTTGCTATCAGCAACATTTTTGAAGAAATCGAGATTCGGAGACCACTAGTAGTGGCAAGTAAATGTACAGTCGTGAGTTTGCTAAACAGATGTTCCTGAGGACCTGAAATCAGGGATCCCCTTTCTCAAAATTGCAAGTACTATATAATATGCAGAATATTCGCTCATGACTTAGGCCGGTTGAGCTTTAGACGGTTATATTAAGCCAGGATCTGAATAAAGTTGACACCGGAAGATGGTAAGACGTTGCGTCTCAGAACACCTTTTCAAAATTTGAGACATGGTCTAATAGCCAGTGAATTGCCACATGGCTTTGTCTATACGCCTTGGCCTTAGAAGATATTTCTAGGTCTTGCGATTTCAAAACACTCTGTATTTCACCACAGAAAGTTTAACCTGATCAACATTTGGTTCGGTGAATATCTCTGCCTAATTTTAACAAAAAGGCACCTCAGTGCTACTTGGGTTCAAATCTGAGCCACCACTTCTACCTTTATCTTTATCAAAGCCCCAGTCTTCCTCTGTCCTCGTTCCTATTGTCCTTTCTGCTTATCAATCTCTTTCGTCGTTTCGAGAAGTGACCTTGGTTGAAGTTTCTAAAGAGTAATTTATATATAATGGTCTATACATTTCGCATAAGCTTCACCCTGAGCATTTTTCCAGGTTTTTCTTAGACTTCTTACTGACTGCAGTAAGTCTCACAACTTTTTGAAGCAGCCTAAGGCTAATGTTATTTTTGTAAACTCTCCTAATGGTGAGAGAATCATTAAAACATTCAGTTCACTTAGGGTAAGTTATCATCCCTAAAATCAAACATGCGTGTTGAGACGTCCATTTTCCCCACTTGAACTTGATCTTCACTTAAGATAAATGCCACTTGAACACCTCGAACACTTCGGACACGAAAGACGTAAGGCCTGCCTAATAAGTGGAAAAAAACCGCCCCATAATTCTGGGCATAATTTCCCTGCACGAATTCCAAATTTGCCAGCGTGCGTCTTTAATTTCTTTCCACATCAAATGTACCTTAGTTCCAGACAGAAAAAAAAAAAACAACAACACAAGCTTAGAATTATCCACCTGATTTCATATTATTCCCGCAGGAACTTCAGTCCTGCACACACTACCGTATAAAACAAATTGAAATTCGCCATTATACAAATTACCCTAATGGGATCAACACAAATCGGGATTTATTAGATGCTAAACTCTCACTGCTCAGTGCAGAGCATATCTGTGTCGCATCCTTATACCTTGGTGATGTTACTTTTCAATGACACAAGGCACATCCTGCCACAATCTTATTACTGTATACGTGGGGTTGAGAACAAGAAGCTGAGCTTACTTCTCTCGCGTGTTTATTTATATAAATCATGGCATGCTTCTTATTCCGACAAATTGGACAGAATTAAAATCCGACTTTCCATCTAAGGCTGGCACGAAAAAGAAAATGTCTATAGGTACACAGGAAAAAAAATGTGCCCCCCGCTACTCAGACGGAGTTGCAAGATACTTTTGGTTAATTTTGTTCTTTTCATTCGTACATTATATCCGTGAACGGTGAGCAGAAAAAAAATATAATAAATTGAGGAGATTTCATTTTGGAATATGAGACCGGATATATACATACTGATGGGTGGGAAACACCATCCGGCTGGGGTGTACCAGAGGGAAAGGGGATCCGAATACGAAGGGATATCCTTATCCACTTCTTTATATGAAACAAAATTCTGTGGGCAAATATTTCATATTTCTGAGTAACATTTTCATTTTTTGTGTTCTATATTTTTTGTTCTTGGGCTGCACTCACGGGGAGGGGGATGATAAAAATTCCAACAGATTGCTATATGGAATAATGGTAGGCTCTATACAGTGTGGGTGTATAGGGAATGGGAGAAAAGACATTCGAAATCAAACAAAAGACCTTTCGACGACAAGTTTGCGATTCAAAATCCAAACTAAGGAAGCTGCCATCGAACTATGTGTGGATGGGGAACCTGCGAGCACACCATAACCACAGACGTCTTTCTATATGAACAAGGGAATATTTTATATAGCCAAACAGGCGCAAGCCAAGCAGACATTGAGCCTTAGGCCTATAGCGAGGATATAATAGGTTTTTTCTGTTTCGCTCATACTCTGTTTCTGCATGGTAGGTTCGGGTGAATGCAACCATCTAATGGGTGATGCAAGTTATTTTTTTTTTCGCTTTCCTTCGTATAACTACTTTTCTGTGAACAGGGGAACCAATCAGTGTTTTGTTTTGGAACAATTGCTTTAAGTTGGTAGGTAGCTATAGGAAATTTGCATGTGATTTCTTGGTACAACGGATGGGAAGAAGCTTATAGGATGATCCATCCATGAGCGAGCAATATGTCGCGGACTTGAAAAGCTCAGCTAACGAATTCTGAACTCATTCTAGGGGACAATTTATTTAGGCGAAACGTTCAAACGTTTTCCTGTACATGCATGTTTAAGAACAAATCATTCATGCGCACGAAAACGTTTCAACGTTACAACGATATTTCAATTAATAATGATTGGCGTCCAAACTGCCTACAATCAGCACAACTCTTTCTCAAGTAAAGTACGCAAAGAGAATTCAATTTCAATATTAGTACCTATCGCCCAGCCTGGAACTGTTTTCATGCGATTAATATATCGTTTACGATAATACACACTGTAATCAATCACAGACAATCTGGTAGATAGAATAATTCTGAATAGAGACATCTTTGTTGACGAGCACTTTCACATCAATCAGGTGGCGTACGTCCTTTACATTTCACAATCTTGCGGACAATTTTCGGAGGGGACTTGCATTGTTTTACATAAAAAAAATCAATCAAGTTGACAAGTGTTTGCAAAAGGCTCCACAAGTCGGTTATTATATTGGCCCATACAAACAGTTTAAAAATCAAGATTGCAATTTTTTTGACAGGCTTAAGTTAATTTAACACCCGACCATTGAATCCGATTTTTTAAAACCCGACAATTTAAATCTATATCCATAATATTGACTCGAAAAAATGCATTAAACCCGCTGGATTAAATATGGATTTAAACGCGGACTTAAAACAGTTTAAACCGATTGTAACCCGTTTTAAACCTACGTAATGTCAAATTTTACAAAAAATTGATTTTATTTTTCGTTGTTTGTCACTTGGAAATTTATTTCATTTGTTTTGAACCCAGTACCAGTTATATTTTAAGGTGCATTAATTATGCCGAAATGTTTATCGAATTTTGCCCAAAATGTCAAAATACCACATCGTTATAGTCGACGCATACCCGATGTGCATTCGATATATTCGACTACAAGGACGACGTTGATTTACGATCAGCTATTGCTTCATCATTTCTTCGACAAATTCGTCTTCTGAAGATGAAGACATCAACGTTAATTACGTCCATTGCACGAATAAAGACTTTTTTTTTAGTTTCTTGCAATTTTTTTTTTCTGTTCCCCTTTTTTACATTACTTATTTCTTGTGCCCTGCGATCGGAAAGATGTCAACATTATGAAATTGAGTTTTAACCGGAGTTAAAGTACTTAAACTGGTATCCGGAGGGCAGTTTAAATTTAGTCGTATTAAACGCCGTCAAGTTTGAGAAACTGGGTTGAAGTTCGGTTGTAACGACTGAATATTATGGATTTGGGTTAAGCTCACTTAAATCCGGGTGTAAACTTTAACCCGGACTAAAGTGAGTGAGTAATATGGCCGTAAAAGTAGCCATTGCCAATTTGACATAATGCAGCAATAGCATAGCAAATATAGGCTACTACTATAACCTATCACGCAAAAAAAAAAAAAACAATAAAAAAGTTATGCTCGCTAATCGATGCCAGCTAATTGCAAAGGGATATGTTTTAAATTGTCGTGGGTTCTTTTTCTGGAATTGTATTTTATTTTTCGAGTCGTATTTCGGTTTAACCGTCGTATTTAATGTTAGTAAAATGTCGGAAAAAATATTTACGAAATCGTAGAAATTGGCAAAAATCGGAAAAGCAACAATCGGAGCGTCTTATTAACCTTCGAAAATCATATCAATCAATCACATTACAATGCTGACGCCAAATGTCAAATTTTCGCAAGCAAATAATGTCCCGGACAATAAACGTGAGTGAGGAGAGAGTGGAGAATTGTACCAAGCAATTTACTACAACAACCCACTTTTCTGTCATCATTTCGCAGCAGCTGCGCGTATACTGCAAAACGAAAAGGAGAGCGAAATTTTTCGTTCATGATTTCGTTGTGTCAAATTTGTATGGAATTTTTCGTTTCGGAACATGTCCGTACTAGCTTTTAAACTCGTCAATTCGTCATCGTCGGTCGTAGTGTATCGTAGCTCGCAACTACCGCTACTTGCGAGCGACCGCCGCCGATGAGTGTGATTGTTCTTGATTTTGCTATAAATACAATCATTATATTAAACGTCACATGTTAGCTAGTCGTCGGTCGCAACGGCGCTATTTGGGAATTGGGAAGGCCGATCCAAGGTGTTGGTCGATGGAAAGTGCATTGAAACCTTAACCTGTTGTTAGTGGTGCGATATACTTATGTGCGTTTGTGCCGACGTTGTATTTTAGAACAAAAATGAATACCAAGGGTAATAGAGGGAATATAGAAAAGTTTAGTTGCTTTTATTGTTCCTTGTTTCATTTTTAATGAACAGCAACAGATGCTACAGTGTTATCTGTCAAATCCGTTCGCATATAATATCGATTCATGATTTTAATTTATTTTTGTCGGGCTTCAATGTCACTTTACTACCTCCAAACTACTTAGTAAAATATTTAATTATTTCGATAACGTATGTACTATACCTAAGTTGAGTTGAGTGAACTATTTTGCGTAATTTTTATTTCAATTCCTACTTGTGATCGACACTGCCAGACACCACTGTTCATCGAAGATTTTGCACTCTCTCTCTCATTCTCTTTGCCAAGTTTTTGTCATTCCAGACGAGCGCGTATAATGCAAGAAAATTAAATCTTTTCTTGAGAATCGAAAAATTGTATTATACGCAGTACAATGTGCCTACTCTTCGAGTTCTAATGGTTACAGTCGACTACCAGGATATAACCTCAGGTCTGTTAGTCCTTCATCTTCCACCTCTCTACTTTCATCTTCGTCCAACCATGCTTACTCTTGTGCCTTTCATATTTTTTTTTTTCTTATATATTTTTTTCATCATCATCTCCCCTGGTTAGCAACAAGATGAAAATGTAGAACTAAATTTCAGGAAGAGAACTCCACCAGATGATGAAAATACTTTCCACAGCCTGTGCATTTCAAACACAAGATGAAGAAAATCGAAGAAAATTCCTGCCTCATTCTTGCCATTTCGCCGTTAGGCATATCACAGCAAGAGTAGGTATATGTAAAGAGTATACCTTAAGAACATGTCCTTTCAGTGATTCGAAGCGATATCACAACCAGCACAATTCACTTAACCAGCCAAAGAAAAAAGGAAATGGAAATACCTCTCCCAAAATGGATTCGGTTCGTTTTCCAAAAAGTCGGCGAGCCAGCAGACTATGTGCAACTATGATATACTGACGAGAGTGACGGTGCGAGTTTCTTGCTAAAATGCCTCGGCGTAGTATTGAAAAATTTACGAAGGACTACAAAGTTTTGCTTCATTGCATTTGGAGTACGTATTTGGAATGGGTGGAGTACGCGCGCCGCATCTACGAAGGAAGTGGAAATTTTAAATTTGTCAACGAGTATTATACGAGTAGTGAACGACATCTGAAGCAATGCAATTTGGAATCTGGAATGCGACTTAGAATGCAATAAACCTAAAGACTTGCAATTGATGTGCCACCGAAACTTGGTTGCATAGGATTTGCTTAATGGAAAATTTGATTTTACTCAAGGTACCCAATTGAGTTTCAGTCGGTTGGGAAGGCACGTATATACGTATGTGTGGGTGTAGTATAAAGTTGTTGGCAAATTTAGTTACCAAATTGGATGTCCAAACAAATGACTGAGATTCGTTTTTTAAAGAATATTTCATATATGGGTATTATAAATTCTGCAGCAAGAGCAAAATCTACAAACAGCCGCTGTAAATTTAAAAAAAAATCGGTAGGCACTTTGGATTCCTTTAGAAAACTATTTGAACATTGGCATCGCAGGGACAAATGGAAACTGCTGACAATCGACAGTTTGTTTTAAAATACATTCCCAAATAAAAATCGAAAATGTTTCTAAAAGTGAATATGACTTGTTACTTTCGCAGAACTCACGCAGTATCCAGTGAGTATACGGATTTGGATTCCATCAAGGTCCATTTAACTGTAACACCCATTAAATTGAAAAGTAATTTTTTTAGTAAAAAGAAAATTCCTTAAGCAATATATAAATATAACATAGTCAGGCATATGTCTACTGTATTTAAGACATCTATTTGAAAGAGCGCATGAAATTTAGGCTGTCCAATTAGATTTATATCTTGGTAAGAAAAATGCCCCAAGAAGTAGGCGTGGCAACGACCGGCATAGCCTGCAGTCTTCTTTGACTCTTAGTTGAAAATATTTCAAAAGAAGTAGCTCCGAAATAGTTTTCATGCCAACAGGCGACAAACATAAAGCCCTTTACAGTGTTACTTTATGTAAGGATGCGCGATTGCTCTAAACCAAAATGTTATCGTACAGGTACCCGTACTTCGGGCTCTCTCTGTATGTGCAAAAAGTTGAATGTCATAGGTCAAGTTGTGGCATTAACTGTTGAGTCTCGATTTTCAACCACTATCCTTTGCCGTAGCCTTCATGGGAAAACAGTTCCCCTGTAGGGACTCAAAACGACGCGTGCTGAGTAAGACATATTAAAAGAGTTTCACACATTCGGAACTACATATATAAGTTAAGTTTCCAACTCTTGCATCTGGGAACGTGAGACCGTAAGAACCTCCTGCCCAAGGATCTGCCAGCAACGTTCGCCGTTAGCACTATTATAATTCATCATAAGCAGTGCACCACCTCCACCCAGCATTAATTCACTCACTCAATTTTAATTTTCAGTCCCTCAAATGCACTTTCCAGCAGCAAGCAAATGGCACAATTTGACACACAAACACAAAATCCCAAAGAATGCACTCACACACAGGGACTTCCAGCGATGCCTCTTGGATGCAACTTTGCGCTGAGCATGAGACTCTCAAACGAAAACAAAATTTTAATTGATTTAGAAATTAAATGAACATTTTCCACTTCTAGCCACTCACACACAATGTCTAGCATATTCGTCCTTAAGGCGAACAGCGCCTGTCGCTTGTATATATATACTATTCCATCGCATTTTTGTTGTCTTAATCTGGCTGTTGTTGCGAAAGCAGGGCACAAATGGGGCAGAAGATTGTACATATTTCTGCTTTGAAGATTGTCAACAGCTCGCCTTCGACATATTCAGCAGCGTGTAGCTATTAAATGTCACGACAGGACAATGGAATGAGCAAAAAGTCAAATGACAAGGACAATACATGAAAACTATAAGGCAAGCACTCTTAGATATAGCTCGATGGGAAGAAGAGGAAGAAGGGCTGTGAAAGTTTTAAACGCTTTCCATGCACCGACTATAGTTGTTGTTCGCTTGAGATGCCGGTCGCATTTGCTTGCAGTTTGGCTGGCATCCTCTGGCACTTAAGGGGGGCGAAAGGTTCTTCTAACTAAAAGTTGTTGTTGCTTTGGTATAGATGTTGTCGACGATGCACGCTGAAAATAATGATGCTACTCGCCTCTTTGGTATCCTTTATTAAAGAAGGAAGCTCTTTGAGGAACTGCACAAAAAAAAAACCGTAAGACAATTTATCAAGTTGACTTTTATTCCTGGATGTTGTGTACTTGCTTTCGTTCTTTCACTTGCATGTGTGGGTGTATTGTTGTCAAAACGTTAGCTATACTCGCAGTTAGTTGTGCATTTTAGCTGTTAGCATCTGGTTTGGAGTTATGTTAGTCAATGGCTGAGGATACACCCATAAGACATGTCATCTGTCATCTCACCAGTCGGTATATAAACACTTGTTCTCCATCAAAACAGCCGATTCTGGCTCGATTGACTTTGACTTTGACTTTGACTTTGACTTTGACTTTGACTTTGACTTTGACTTTGACTTTGACTTTGACTTTGACTTTGACTTTGACTTTGACTTTGACTTTGACTTTGACTTTGACTTTGACTTTGACTTTGACTTTGACTTTGACTTTGACTCTGACTTTGACATTGACTTTGACTTTGACTTTGACTTTGACTTTGACTTTGACTATGACTTTGACTTTGACTTTGACTTTGACTTTGACTTTGACCTTGACCTTGACTTTGACTTTGACTTTGACTTTGACTTTGACTTTGACTTTGACTTTGACTTTGACTTTGACTTTGACTTTGACCTTGACTTTGACTTTGACTTTGACTTTGACTTTGACTTTGACTTTGACTTTGACTTTGACTTTGACTTTGACTTTGACTTTGACTTTGACTTTGACTTTGACTTTGACTTTGACTTTGACTTTGACTTTGACTTTGACTTTGACTTTGACTTTGACTTTGACTTTGACTTTGACTTTGACTTTGACTTTTGTTCAAACGTTCTTCGGGCGAATAGGAAATTATTTCCTTTTAAAAGAAATGCAACTTCATGTGAGTATAATACCGAAGCTGATAGGAGGTATACCCAGCAAAATTAATTTATGTGGGTGGGGGTTTAGTACATAATGAGTTTTTCAAAATCACCAACCTCTCAAGAGTCACTTCAATTGTCTGAGTGAATTGACGTTAAATGTTCAAGCGTCATCGTATTTGCAAATATACTGCGTTTACTTTGAAATCCGACTCCGAGCAGCAGCAGCAACTAGAACTTGAAACGCATGAAAAGGGATTATATGCATCACTTCACTCTCAGTCGCGATGTCAACAATTCCCTTAAATCGTTAATCTCCCAACTCGCGTCCGCGTCCCTTTTCCCACTGCTCCCGCAGCCATTGAACTTTATCTGGGTGAAGCGAGGACGAAATAAAAAGCGAAATTAAAAACCATCTGCCACACAAAGTCGATGACAAATGTTAAATTCATTAAAATTAAATACCAAACATTCAACATGTCTCGGGGAACTCACAGCTTCAACAACTCGACATACCACCATACCGTCATTGCCATCATCTCCCACTGCCACTCGCACCATTGCTTTACTACCGCAGCAGCACATCCTTATCCCCCCGACGGCCGGCAAACGATGCGACGATTTTCATCGTCATCACTGTCGTTGCCGCCGTCGTCCCCGCCCCCTCCTCACCACCCATCATCGTTGTCGCAAAAAGGATTCTGATGTTTTTTCTTTCCTAAATGCTCTCCAGCATCCCCACTTGGTATAGGTATGCTTTATACGAACCAACAGAAAAAAAAAAAATTAAAATTTATTATAACAAATTCTGCGTGAGAATATACACATTCATATTGCTTCCAGGAAGCGTTTTATTTTCACTTTGGTGTTGAATTTCATTCGAGGAGATATATATTTCACAAAAAAGGAGATTTATTCGCATCTGCCGCGCAATCCCTATCTGTGTGCACAGAAAGCCGAGGGAGTTTCCGCTCAAATTAGAATTTCTTTTGCGAAATTAAAGAAAACAACCGCCTTCGGCAGTTTCGCATTTTGCGACAACAAGAAATCCTGGTTTCCTTTGTCTGCAAATAGACACAATTATTGAAAAGAACGACGACGTCGAAGTGCGATGAGGGGTCTCCAATGATATCCATTCATCCTGAAGATTGTCATGCGAATTGTTCATATTATAAATGACACCACAGCTAAAAAAATACCAAATCATTGTAATTTTTATGATGGACCTACGAGTATCTTTTGCGAAGGCTTTTGGTATTAACTACCAAAGTTCAGCAGAATTCTACCGATATCTACAGAGGGAACTGCAGATTTGGTTCATATTTGAACTGTGCCAAATATAAGTTCGAATAAATAGCTGCTTTTCGAGTCTTAATGGCTTCGGGCTGTAGGTCTTTAAAGGCCCTAACTTCAACTATTTCGATGGTACCTTCCTTTCCAAATGAGACTCTTCGATATTTTTGTAACGTGCTGGAGCTCGTTGTTTTAAATTTAAATTTTTAAACAAAGATTTAGTATATTATATAAAGTCTATACAATTTAATTCTTCATCTTTAGTAAGTTCTTAAAAAAAGTTCTAAAGGAACGGATTGCATCTAGAGAAAGATGTGGCGTTCTCATATTATACACTATACAGGATGTTAATGTGCCCATCGCCTTATACTAACCGTTCAAACTATTATGGAGTTAAAACTCCTTTCCGCATTCTATCGCAAGTTCAAGACGGACCGTACTTTCACAGATTCATTTGCGCAGTTAAACAACTGCCACCTCTAAGTGTTCGATGAATAAATTATTAAAAAAAAAGGAGCAAGCAAACACATCAGGATCTATAAAATTGACAAAAAGGAAAAAAACTATTAACACATAAAATGTTAGTTGAAGAGATGAAATAGCTCACGTTATGGCCCAGGTATAATTGGACCTCAATTATGGTTTCGTTACACGACAACGATTTGTCACAGTTCGGACTCAACTCGATTCACCAATTTTCCAATACCAATCCCAATCAATCCATCAATCGCACGAAAAAAAAAATATCCATATACGGATGCGTGAGAGTGTGTGAATTATGTTCATGTTCATGATGAATGGATAATGAAAATGAGAAAAATCCCTGCAACCCGCATTGCTGATACTTTCACCGCACGCAATTCATACACAGACATATCCATGGGATTGCAGTGTAAATTATTGATTGGGAGGAAATCCTTTGAATTAACAGAACGGAAGCGGGTTCTCTTGTAGTAATGGTCTGCACAGCAGCTATTATCAGTCGACAATAATAATTGGGGGAAACACGCGCTCGCAATTAACGTCACCATTCATTCATTCATTGCGTCTTTGTATGTTTCACGAAAAAAAATATACACCCGTATCTGTTGATTTTGACTCCGTAACTTTAGTACTGCCCTACTGAGATTGACGAATTTTTGAAGTCATAATCGTCAGGATGGTGATGGATACAAAATTGTAAGGAGTGGGGATTTTTTCAGTCGCTTTTGAAAGCAGTTTGCAAATGTCATCCCTAAGTGCTGGTTATAGGATCAGTGAATTGAACAGAATAAGGACGAGTCTTATTAAAATAATGCTTATTTTGTTTAACAGCTTGTAAGCGTTCTAATTGGCAGCGCTTAGGAATTTAGTGACGTACCAACAAGTTTTTCGCTAGAGGAAGACAAATACAAGGCGAACATCTGCCAAACCCCTAACAGACCCGCAAAATGCCGAACTTACCAAATTAACATTCGAAGTCATAATATTCAAGGCGTTCCTGCGTTCTTGCGTAGACAACTCCGTTCAGGGAAGTAGCCGTTCGAAGATGTTGTTAAGGCGGCTGCACCGACCGGCATCAGTCATAATGGCCAACGACCTGTACTGATTCTGATCTAGTACGATACTTAAATTTCTTATTTTCTACCCCAACTCCGGCACCAAAAGGACTAAGATGACAAGTTAAACATATAATCATTTGTAAGAGCACCTCAATCAACTTATTGTTACAATCGCAGTGCAGTCGATTAATTGATTTAATAAAAGCTAAGCCCCTATGCCTTGCTCATGGAATACGAATCGGGTGAATTAGTTCAATTCATGAGCAATGCCCATAGGGGATGACCCGAGCCATAAAAGACAAACCCACAAACAGACAGCAACCCTAAGTAATGACATGCATTGTCCTGTCGCCGCAAATATAATATCCCCCCTTCGCGTCAATGGAAAGCACATTATTTTGATGTGAAAGGATATTGAAATGGTTTATTCAATTGCAGATTTGTTTTTCCCTCGCATACAAAAATAACAGGAGAGATTTGTTGGTTTGACGACTGACGAGTTGGGTTACCATATTTTTTTTTTTTTACTGCATGTTTCATAAGATTACTCATGTTCAAACGATGACCACATTTATGGTCACGACATTTTGCGGCATCGGAGGACATTGTGGCGTTGACTGTATGTGGATGACACATTTGGTACTCCTCGGGCTGAGGTGAGCAATACTGAGGCGTGCCAAATTAAGTCATAAGAGGGAACTTTCAGTTCTTTTTTTTTAGAAACCCCAAGGGATCGCTGCACAACACACATACACTCACCGCACAGGAAGGGGAGTACCTAGAAATAGAGTTGTATTATTTTGTTTTTTTTTTTTCTGTTTCGAATCCTTTGCTGAACAAAATTTGTTCGCATGTCAATGACACAAGAGGATTTGTGAAAAGTTTAATTACATTTGCGGAAGTGTTGTGGCTGTAGTGTGATGTTTAACTCGTAACCAGGTTTAAATAGAAGCTACCCAGTGCACAGCTAGGTTGGTAGTTGGTATATAGTAAAGGTGCACACTGCGTTGCACGGGGGTGGCGTGTATAATGTGGAGTAATTAAAGTTCGTTTGGGATTAATTAAGCAGAGAGATGTTTCCGTGTCGAGTTGTAATGGTCAGGTAAAAGTAACACAGACACTAGCGTAGCATTTGTATAAGGCGGAAGCAGGACCCTTTTGGTGCAAAAGTTTTAACTGCTTTATAATGATGACTGAGTTGTGGCAATTCATTGCATAAATGTAAACAAGAATGGAAATCATTATTAAGAGGACACGGTAAGTATAGTTCTCGTTTAGTTAGATGTGTTTTCGGAAGGTCTGTTGATGATAGTTGAGAATTGTGAACATTTAGTGGATATGTGTTTGAAAGAAAAGCTGTTTAACGTGAGTGTCCTGTCTATAATGATGATGTAAGTGTGGAACTTATTGGAAGAATGATAGAGGAATACCTGAGTAAGTTGTCAAATAGTAAGGAATAGGTACTTGAATGTGTCTTGTTCATATCTTTTTAATTCTATTTTTTTTACAGTCAGTCGGATTTTTTGGTTTTTAACCTAACTTTTTTTTTATCTTTTTACCCTATGACACTCCGGGGAAGAATACGAATCTTATGACACCTCACTCTTCTAAATCGGTCCAGCCGTTTAGGCCACAGGGTGTCCCGATGGAACGTACATAGGATACGCGCAAAACATATAACTCTCTCTGTGTGCAGTCGCGTAAAAATAGTGAAATACAAATATCGGAATAGCGAAGTCTTGCATTAAAGTTCAATTCCTGAACTCACATATTGTAGAAAAGAAATGAGCATATGTGCGTGCGTGACTCCATGAATTTTTCAGAAAAACAGCCTTTCCACTGGAAAGTTATATATCTCTATTATCGTTGGTTCCGACACCAGTGCTCGCGTTGCAAACCACTTTTGACGATAAAATGCGTAACTTGCAAAAAAAAGATTCCTTTTTTAATAATATAATGCCAAAAATACTTTTTTTTTTGTGAAAGTGGAGCAATAAATCAAAAACTAAACACAAATATAAAAAAAAATAAAATTTTTTTTATTTATACAACAAACAGCTTTCAAATTTGTTTCCAATCGGCCTTACTAATAATCAAACACTGATGTCGACGATTAGCTGGTTGCCAGCTTTACTAAAAATGTATAGCATTAGTGAAACGGTACCAATAAACAATTAGACCTCCCCACATTTGCTAGTGCGACAACTTTCTTCGAATCTTTTACATTTTTTGTCATCGCAGAATTCAAATTTCATGATTTGTTTTCGTGAAAAACAAGGTCAATGTTTTATTTCAGAACGAGGATTTTATTCTAAGAAAATGAATATATAAATCGCAAATTTATTTGCCCAACCCATATCTTTCAAAGGTCTTTTGAAGCTTATTATAAGCAAAAAACAAAACACAAAATAGGAAATGCACAAAATATCAGCTGATCTGTCAAATATCATATGCAAATCAGTAATGCCCTCTCCTTCGACCGGACACAATTTTTGGTACTTTTTATAGTAAACTTTCCTTTGTTTTCTAATCCTTCACGATTGATTTATGAGTGAATTTGTGTCGGAACACAGTTTGTTTGGCTGATTATTCAAATCGAAGCTTATTGATCTAAAGATTGAATGGTTAGCAAGTGATTATTTTTGAAAAGAAATAATATTTTGTTTTAGAATAAATTAAAAACTCACGTATGAAGCCAAAAGCGTTTTAAGGACCTATCGCCTTCGATTTTGAATTTCAATCTGCCAAGCAACGAAACAACGAAAGCTTGTAAAATCGTGTCTTATGGTCTTTTAAAAATTGTAAAGCTCATATTTCTTAATTCGGGAAACTTAGAAAGCGACAAAATGTTAAATTCATTCAGAAAAATATAAACCCGCGGACATTTGTCTACACGAAAACTGTCATTCGTACTCCTCTACGAATTCACACTAAATAAAATAGAATTCTGTTTATCTTGAATTGGCACATACTACCTGTTATTCCTCCAGAAGTTCCTAAATTTATTATTTCGCTGGGATTTTGCTGAGTGCTGACAATTCTTATATCTATATATCCGCGAAGTCAACATTTTCACACCAACCATTGATTAATTAAAAACTCTCATTTTTTGGGAAACTCCATTTCCAAAGAGGGTTGTACAAAAAAGTAGGTATTCAAGTATGAGCTGTCTAATCTTACGTCAACAGGTATTTTATTCAAGCGAAGACTCTCAAGAAAGTCTTGGAAAGATCTCAAACTTAAATCAAACTTATTTTTTATTATAAGCATTCCTTACTTGCACACTATTAAAAAGGAAAGCCAATCAAAAAGCAAACATAAGCGGTAAAACAACATAAAGCAGAGGAAAGCACTAACGATTTCATTTAGTCAAAATATTCAAAGTAAATATATATTTCAAGTGTTTAGAAATAAAACAAAAATGCAATATTTTTCAATTTCATAGCTACATTTGTACAAAATTTGTGTTTACAAGCGTAAAAAACCACTGGCATTGTTGTATTCCAACGAATAAAATCAGAAAACATTTACAATTTAATTAATTATTAAAATTAATCTTTAATTTTAAACCTTAGGCTGAAGAACAGTGTATGTAAATTCGCTCCTATTACGAAATCCCATAACGCCTTTTGGTGGTTGATATTTAGGGAGGATTTCTTTGGCTAATGCCCGAGATAAACATGGGTTCCTCAACATTAATATTTAACCTTACAGTTAGCGATATTCTGGCAACTATATTTGTTTTTTGGTAAAGGAATTTGGGAAAATGTGGCGTCCTTGCGCAAACCGACAGACTAAAGTTGATTATTGGTAAGGCCGAATGTCATTCCACTTACTGGAAGTGAATGCTGGAATTATTTTTAATGAATGACAGATAAAGTGTTCGGAAAAGACCAAGGTTGCATTATATTTTTTTTGCAAAGATTTTTTAAGAATATTTATGAAATTAAAAAGTCAGTATGTAGGATTAAAAAAAAAAATAAGAACATATTTAAAACAAACATGCCTTTTTGAAAAAGAAATACTTCCTGACGATTCCAAAAAAACACACGTAATTGTTCAAGTATTCATTTCTGTCGGCCCGAAGTGCCACTGTTTTTTTTTTTTTGTATTTATTGCTTCAATTTGTATTTCCGGTGCAAAATCAAGGGAAAAAACAAGCACCAACAAATTCGAGGACGTCAAATGAATGCCTCATCGCATTTAAATATTTTTTTTTTTCCGAAAATGATACATCTAATGTGATTTGAGGTTCCGACAGAGTAAGCGCTGTGGAGAAATTTTCCGAACGGATACCCCGCTAGGGCCGATTGTTTAAAGAAGATCACTCGCACTAAAAAGTCAAATCTCTCTGCTTTCCAATCGACTTCAAGTACGTTTGAAAGATTTCTGTTCTTTTGTTAACTGTGGAAGTGTGGAATTTAGCCGATGTTAACAGAACGAGTGCACCTTCGCCCTGTTAAACACATTAGAAACAAGAAAATACTTCAGCTAAGACGATCTTCAACTACGTAATAAAATAATAGCGGATGCTAAAGCACTGGCCCTGAAGGTTTATTATAAGCTCTGAAGGTAAGTTTCCATACTTCGTTTGTGAGTATCAGTTCGTCCATCTTCTTTTAGCCTTGGAACATAGTTACAGCTGGTAACTTTCATGTGTTTTTCCAACCTGGTGACTGGCTTGTCACAGTATCAATGGTGACTATTCCAGCTTTAGCTCATCACGGTCGGTATTCTGTTTTGTAAGGTAAAACGTTCAGATGTTTTCGTTGTTCACGAATGTTTTACTTCTTCAACTTTGAACAAATTATTCGAGTGCACGAAAAGGTTTCAACGTTATCACAATACAGAATCTGACCCCAGGCTTCTTCGTCGGAAACCGCTTCTTGCTCCAAAGCCTGTATACTGATGAGATTGTCTTTCTCGTTTCTTTTGTTTTAAGCGCCTTCGCCCATACCGACTTAGCATATTTAAGGTTTTACTAAACAAATCTTGAAGGCCAGATATTTCTGCCGTATTTGGGTCTACCAATATTTGTGCGGACAAACTTCGACCTATAGCGCCTTCTTGCTGATGTGCAGAATGTGTGTTTCAAGCTTAGCCTGTTGCCAAGCATTACTCTCAAGTATTTCTATGCCTCCTTTGACTCTTCAACTGAGTTCGCTTCCCGGAAATTTGAGTGTTTCACAGGCTTTCGACTTGATCTGTCTACTGGACCGGTTACCTTTGGCAGAATCTAGCAAATTTGTATCCAAAGTACTGCTTCAGCTTCACCTGAGGCGGATCTGTCTAAATGTTCAGCTGGAATACCGATCGCCTTTAAGAACTCTTTGCAACGTCGTAAGTCAAGGGAGAAACTCCGTCGGTCGGTCCAAAGAGCGAATCGTGTGAAACCCTCGCGGCAAAGTTGTAGTATACTTAACGCCGCCATAGCATTGCATCGTCCTTTATATTGCAGTTCCTGACTACGTTTACTAGATCACAGCCGTATTCATAAGTCAGAACATCTATCATGGCTTTAAGAGCGCACCCTTTATACTCATAACTTCGAATGCATCACTTTGAATCGCAATTATCTCACATAGGCTTAAGGTGCGACCTTCATCCACCTCGTCGTTTAATGCAATATTTGGAAACAAAAGCCTCCCAAATTGGATCACATTATCTTCCTTCAGGGCAGGATTTTAACTAAATATCCGTTCTCATCCGCACAACTCTGTTAACCCCGTCAACCGACAAAAAAACAACAATGACACGAATCCAGTAACTGGTGCCAAGTGGCCCACCGCGGACTTCCGTTTCTATTTTTCGAGAATGGATCAGCAGGACACCCCCACGCCCATCGTCAGGCAGTAAATTCAGTGATAAAACACCAAAAGCAGGAGCAGGTTACACAAACCACAGTGCCCAGCACTATATCGACAGTATATAATATATATACGCTCTCCCATATTGCCGCCTGCCGCCGCATCGCGCCGGATGGCATTTCATTTGCAGGATGTAGATCCAGCGATGCTTGTTCATCGTGTAAACTCCGGTTTACATCGGAGGTGGGGGCGTGTTCACCGAAAAATCCTGTAAATATGCGAACATTTCTGCAATGAGCAGGCAGCGCGCCTCTCCACCTCGGCTGGCAGCTGGCACATCTGCCAGCTAACGAACTGACTAACTAGCACTATCCTCGCCGTATGTTAATCGGCGGTCGATGGGGGTGCATGAGCTGGTGGATAGTGGATGCACCGCCAAAATGCATTTAACCATATAAGCGTACAGGGTCACAGACACAGTGTGCTAGTGGGTATAGCGGGACCAAACCATCGCATCGCCGTGCCATCATAAATTCGTGCGTAACATGACTTTATCGCGCTTTAACAACTCTGCTGGTCCACAGGAAGGCAAACGACTGGTGTGTCGAGTGTGTTGTATATGGCCGTGTGTAGTCCCAATGGTGTGTAATGGCAGAACGATGAATGAATCTGCAAGGACGAAGACACCGACGACGACAACGGTGGATACTAGTAGATTGACTGAGCATGGACGATGAATGGACGACACACGGTAGTAATAGAAAAGCAAACACATGGTCTTGCACGAATGCGTTGCATAGATGCCGAAGCGCCCAAACTGATGACATATATAATTTGGAGAGTAGTAGGCGGTAATTGGACTCGAAGGGGATTTTAGTGCTTACGTTGAGGAGTCTTATAGATTAATTACTGACGGGACAGTTAGATCAAATGTAGGCTTTAATTAGAAGTTATCGATTTTAGTAGAAGGCTCACTGTACCAATCAAGGGAGGTATTACATAAAGGTCCTGGTTTTGGGGGTCTTTTATAACATAAGTGGAAAAGTCCTGGTCAATGGTTTGTCAACAAAGGGCTAATGACTATCCAGGCAAAGGCGATACTAGGGTTACCCAACCAAAAACCGAGATGGGGAAAGCACAAAAAGGATGGAATTAACTACGTGAGCACGAGATCCTAAAGGGATCTGTCAAGAGAGCCTTCTCCTGGTCACAATCCGAACCTTCCAAACAGGAAATATGCACTCTGACCATCAGCATACCACGCCACGAGACCCATTGAATTCTGGAAAAAGACTTGACGTTCTGAGACCCTGCGGAATCGCTAATGTCAACGTGACTCTTTTCGCGACCACAATAAAATATCGATGAGGATAAACAGCTGGCACATGCAGCCAAGAACGAGGTTTCTAGGTCAATGTTACGTACCAAAACTCGATCTGTTATGAGCGCTGGCTGTAAGAAAAATAACAACTGAAAGAGAAAAGGGAGAGTTCTAGCAGGGGGTTTAGCCTTTTTTTTTTTTAAATAAAGGTCCTACGCAAAAGAAGCCTGCTGTGATGAGCATGGGAATACAATAGATTCAAAGTTGGTACGTCAGACTTGGAAGAACGTCTTCTCCAGATGGATAAAGACTCATGCAGAATGATCGGTTCATCCTGCACTGTGAAGTTGGTCAACATTTTATAGAAAAAAACCGAACTTCAAACTTTTTAAAGAGAGCATGAGCATGAACCAAGTTCTTTCCAAAAATTTGGTCAGATAAATGTACATGCCATATGAATGGAGCATCAGGATCGTGTGTGCTATTTACTAAATAGGCGACACTTTGAGCCGCAGCAACTACAGAGGAATAAGTCTTTTGAATGCCGCGTAAATGTCTAAAACGTTTTGGCACCATCAGTGTGTCTAGGGCCAAGATAGTCAGCTGTCGACATAAAGCTTACACTTGGGCAAGTTGTAGAAAAAGGAACTGGAAACAGACGAGTGCTTCATTCACTTTAAAGTTCGCCTATACGTATGGCTATGCTAAATTTTTTGGCAGGTAAACCAATTTCCTGAAGAACGAAGAAGTTATTTTACATACCTACTAGACCCTAATCACACAAGAAATCAACCGACTTGTCTACCGCCTTCTGCTGTACCACGAAGGCTTGTCAGGTGTGTAGGTACACCATGTATTCCTGTAGACCAGCTTCAAGTTCATAGACCAGCTTACCTTTACCAAGACCTACAAATATAAATCAGATTTTCAACTGCTTGTTTAAACACGGCTTAAAGTTCTCCAGTTTAGAGTTATTTTTATCTCATTCAGTAGGCAAACCAATTGGCTTATTATATTTAATATGGACTTCTAGTAGCAAACTTTACGCATGTTCTAAAAATACAGACGCGCTACTGCTTTACAGCGGAAAACAAAGTAAACTTAAACGACTTAGTTTAGTTTAGGTACAAATTTGCATGTGAAATATGCTTTGAGATAGTTGGAACTAATATAGGATTTGCTAGTGTTTATGATTTATTTATTAACTTACAGATATGTCTCTATAGCGTTGGCGCAGTTGCTTAGTGGTTAGTGTTTTGTGAAAGAAAAAATAAACCGACAAATAACTTCTCAAGGTTTTTTTCACTGCACCACCTCTCGCGAACTTCTGACAAACATCCGAGAGTATAACAATCTTGGAAGAGCTTCGCAATTCAGCGGTTCGGACTCGGCATAAAAAAATTGTGTGTCGCTTACATTCGTCACAAAAATAAAAACACACACAACCAACGGTTGTATGAAGCTAAGCTTAGGGTACCTACTTATTTTTATTCAAATAAAAAACGCTTAAATCATAGATCTCCAAAAAGAAATAAATAAATAAGCAGCATATCTCATGATGGATAAAATGGCTCAGTGATGCCACACTTTTCGGACTGACTTGCCCACGGCGATTATCAAAAGGATCCTTTTTGTTCATGCCGATGTTAGAAAATCCCCCACAAATTACGATATTAAATTCGAATGTTTTTTCTTCATATTCAGAAATAAAAATGATCTTTCTTCGCCCTTTATTTCGAATTGCAAAATGCCCACGAAATGGGTAATTTACCCTTGATCTGGTATCACCGGGCTATAAGGAAGCCACATTCAGTGGGATACGGAACTTATTTGAATTCCACCGAAGAGTTACCTCCCACGATATAAGTATTATTTGGGATGGAACGATACATGGAAGATGCCTGTAGTCTTGTTTTTGCTTAGTTTATGGATCAATAACTTAAGAAATCACTGCAAAACAGTAGCGCCTGTGCTGTTTTGGCACATATTTACTCGCAGAATTATATGAAAATGACGTTTCACTAGCAGTCCATATTTATTAAATCTATTGCAAGACCCATAGCCAGTTTTAAGTTGACACCTACATAAATAGGTCTCCTAAAAGTCACTACCATCTAAAAGTGGGCTGATGCGTCATATATTTATGCCAAACTAAATGTCCTCGCGACTTCTGACGCAGAGTCCACTAATGATAGACATTTCTGTGAATTGTGATTTGAACTGGAACTCTAAAGCTGTGAAGTTTGAATGAACTGGCGGATTGCGATGAAATTAAAATTAAATGTCTCTCCATCTGAAGCCCTCTTGAGAAATCCCTACGAATTATAGCAGCAGTTTAAACGTGATACCTGCACAAATCCACTAACAGATGGACAGACTATATACAATTTAATGATGTCCTGAAAATGGACGAAATCTGATATTCTCAAACAATATCCTTCCCGAGTCTGGCCTCAGGTAGGAGTATATATCCCCCGCCCTAACATCGTCCTTAACAATCATTAAAAACCATCAGTCCGCATTTTCGATCAACTTTAAAAGATTTTTTTTCAAGTAAAAACTTTCAGTGCAAGCCAACGTATTATAATACCGCTTCAAATGTCCTTGTTGTCATTCTCACTTTGACCAACACCTCTCTTGGTTACTATCTATATCTATGTCTATATATTCGCCGCCATTGATATTCCATAATATTTAGAATATCCTGCCCAAAGAATGTCCAAAATGGATAAACTGAAGCTCTGGAAAACCACTACAGGAACAGGATTGACAATGCCAACAATGAAAAGGCCAGCAATAAAAAAAAAATAGATACATACATCCCGACATCAGAGTGTTATCCAAAGACGAACTAAGAAAAACTGAATTAAAATCACTAGAAGACGAACCATGAGAAAGGGCTATCCATTGGACGAAGGACACGAACACGGTTTGTCAGAACTATATAGGTGTGGGGTGATATGAAAATATGCACGCGTGGTGGTGATTACACTCTCCACAAAGAACGAATGAATGTCCGCCTCAACTCTTGACAACAACAACGACAGAAGGATATGCACAGGGATCTGGAGCAAAGAAAAAAACCCTACTCAGGGTTCAGGACGACGATGGAATTTCTAATGGAAAACTGAGCTGAAATTCTATGGCGACGGCGAACATGATGAAGGGATTCCTTATATCCCAACTTTATAGTACATCCATCTTCTCTGTAAGAAATGTTACACCACCACGACGTCGACGATGTGTACATCACCTCCAAGACTCCTCATTCCAAGACAACATCATCGACGAAGAGAAAAAGAAAGAATAGCTAGCCCGAAGAAGGGCGTTTAGGGAGACAAATAAGAAAAAGGATAAACGTTGTCCAAGTTTGAATGGATCATGGCGTAGTTCTGACAGAAGTCTTTATATCCAAAATCCATCCGGAGGTTACTGAATGAATTTGTAATTGGATTTCTGTCTTCTCTCTCTCTCTCTCTTTTGTTTTTTTTTTATTAAACAGGACTCGACGTAAGAGAAGATGCTTTAGCTAAGGAGCCCAGGAGCTCCTTTTAAAGACATGCCACATGCGATGTGCGATACGATTTAGAAAGGAACGAAGGGGACCGATGTATAGCCCGCATCGTCCCTCGGGGGCGTATTCGGCTATTGAAGATTATCGAAAGAGGATAACTTTGTATAAGTTGTATTGCGGTTCTCACTGATTTGCATAGAAGGGTACGACCGGACGAAACAAATAGCAAGGATCATCCAGAAAAGGAGACATAATTTATACTCCGGTGATTTTGATTTTGATTTTGCTGCCGAATTTGAATAGGGATGAGGATGAGAGGACTCATGATTTATTTGTTTCGGTATTCTTTTGGTGAGCATATGGAAGAGTGAAGTTTATCGGAGTTTGATTTCACTTCGCAGCATACGAGCGGCAAATTCGATTGGAGTTGTGTGACTCCTTTTCGGGATTCATATACTAAATGGATCTAATGCGACAAATGGGAAGGTTCCAGTTAAGGAACTGCGAAGTTGAGGAATGGCAAATAAACGTTCCACCGGACTTCTAAGCAACAAGAGAGGTTATACTGAAATACTTGCTGGGCAATGAGACTGAAAATCCGTTACACAGATTTATGCAGAAGCTGCGTAAGAGGAATGAGGAGACAATGCAACACTTCTTATTTTGTACTACGTACGCTCGCTAGTATCTGGAACGCGGTTCGCTGGATCATCATCTTTATCACGATTTGGGTTATGGAAACCTGTTATATCGCTTCAGTTTGAATCGATGCGTGCGAAAAGACTCGAGTACGAACTTTACGGACTATAGATATACGTCGACAATAAAAGGCTTAAAGAACAACGGCTGTGGTGGTTTTGTAACGTGGAGCGTATTGACAACAGCGAGTCTTTTGAGTGCATCCCTCAGCGACAACGCAATAGAAGAAGACCCTACCCTAGCCGAGTTTCAGAGCGACCTCAACCAACTTGGTAGGCATGAAGCAACTGTTTAGTAGTAGGAAAAAACAATTCAATGGCCTGCGTAGGTATACCTACTACAGCGACGTTCAAAGACTTAATCAGTAGGAATGACCCACGTCTGCCGCAGTCTTGTACCTTAATCCGTAGCACAATCCCCCATTAAGCGAAGAGCTGTAGGAAAACCGCACAAGCACCATTTGCACTTGCACATATCCCGTCAGAGCGAAGAAACAGACTTGCTGCCAAAGCATTAGACCTACTCCGTTCTCATCCTTGATAACTTCCTTACACATAGCTTTATCAAGCATGTAATTCAATTAAAATCACAACCAACACAACTAATTTCATTCTAAGCATACTGTTCGTCTGTCTGATATGTATGTAATTTTTTTTTTGTTGCTGTCCTCCCACAGCGAATGCACAATTTTCATTCGCCAACATAAGCCGACCTCTTACAAGACGTACTAGGAGCAAATTGACTTTGCATTGAAAAAAAAAAAAGCCAGGATATAAAGGCATTAGTACAACCACCCTGGGTTTATCCCATTTGCAGTGTCAGTGCGATAATTGCATTGTCGGTAGGGGATATACCCACAAGGAGGTATCCCCAGACATTGAAATTTCCTGGAAACTGATTAAGGACTCAGACAGTTCGTCTGTCCGGCTGTTTGGTTTAATGACACAGAGCAGGCTTAAATTGTGCCCCAAAACTGAACTGTAATGAATTAAACCGAAATCGATCACCACTACACTTTTGCAGACGCTTTTCGTTTACAGTCGTCGGCGGGCGGTTAGCCACCGCACACATTAGTGTAAGGTAAATTCAATTAGCATACTATTTTCACTAACCATCTGTCCCAATACAAAGGGCAAACACAAACACTCACATCCTAATTGAATGGCAGAGTGGAGCCCATCGCTCTCCGCTCGGTCATCGCCGCATCACAAAAGGACACATGTTTTGGGCATGTTGCGCCCGACTCGTTCGTTTCGAGTTCCCTCGACTGGATGCCATTAAAAATGCATAAATCAGCCGGTGGGTGGGCATTTTTTAGCACAAGGGCACACGCTTTATTGGACCGTAAATTCGGGTCAGTAATTGTGCCAAAATATTGTCAGTTAACCTGCATTCGGGTCGATTGGATCCTAATGCAAATTTACAGATTTGCCTATATATGTACACGTAGGTGATGCTATTCATGCATCGCGTATATAGTTGCGGTGCCCCCAATGTTGGCTAATGTGGACGGTCCTTCAGAGAGGACAAACGAATGCGCGTAATGAGTTTTATTTTATGGAAAATTGAGTTTGGTCAGACATTGTGAGCCAAAGTCATGATTATTACACGGTCATATTGACTATATTGGTTTTGGGCACAAAACTGTGTGAATTGATGTGGTTAGGTATGGATTCAATTTAAGGACTATAACTAGATGGACGCGAAACAAGTGAAGTTGCGTGATTGTCTAGATTAATGGAATATTTCCTCCAATTTTTTTTTTTAAATATCATAGAATATCTCTAGGTCCAATAAAATCCTTTTTTTCATTTGTATGCGGATTTGTTAAGGCATCACACTAAAACTGTCTACCCAGCTCATGTAAATATCGATGAAATAACGAAAGGCTTTTTGGGGCAACATATGGTTTTTATTTTAATGCAATCGACTTGCTCGTTCAGATGATATACGAATTTAAAGTATTCTGATAAGTTTTCATCAAGTCACTGCAAACAATTTTCCACAGTCGGAGAGTAATCGTACGTAGGGCCTCACGGATCTGAGGTTGTCTCTCGGCTGCATTATACCATCCTAGGAAGCATGCTTTGCCATGGGTCCTTATTGGATCATGCCTATTGCTGGACTACTTTATGTCACCACGCTTCGCCGTAGGTCCCTGCGTGAATTAGAATTTTGTTAAACCGCTCTTAGCCGCATATGACTTACGTTATATCGTAGGGCCTCAAAGAACCACGCTTGTCGTTGGACCGCACTCTGTGACCTCGGGAACAACTCTTTGCCGCAAAGTCTTATGGAACTGCGCTTGTCACCCGCCTTATAACATTTAAGGAACGAAATTTTTCCGCAGGGCTTCATGGATCCGTGTTTGTCGTTGCACCATTTATAATAGGACCTCACGGAGCCACAGTGGGCCAGTTTCTGCCGAGTATGGTATGAGCATACAAATATATCTAAATGATCTCCAAAACTGGTACCTATAGGATCTCAGACCTAGCCTTTTACATGTAAGGGTTTTTTGCTAAGTCTTGTCAGGTGGTACTTTTCACGTGCGACTAGGATTTTCGCAACATCGATCCAAAGCAACTGTTCTAGACCGCAATACGACTCCGTTTTCTGAGGGTCATCCGTCAAGGTTCCAATTGATATCTGATCCTAGTGCAAATTTGGAGATACGAAAACATTTCACCAGAAAACAACATCGCAGCCGTTATCTATATATATTCGCCCTGGTGACACAAAAGAGGTAGATACCAAACAAAACCCAAGAGAAAAACAGAAATAACAAAAGTCCGATATATGTATATGCACACATACACACGTGCAATCACTCTATTGACGAACCAATTTGAATCGCACCAGCAACTTATTCTTCGATCTGCCAAATTGTGAATAGGCCAATCAATTGTGTGTTAAGCGTTATGAATACCAAAACCCAAATCAAAACGGATGTGCGTCTGCTGCCACACCGCATACACATACACCCGCTCTTGCCATTGCCAAGGCATCGGGCATAAGGCAAGTAGTATATGGAGATTGTCGGCCACCATCTCGCCGGATTAAGTCCAAATACGATTTCGATTTCATTTCGTTTTGAAACGTTCTCCCGGTTGCCCCAGAGCCATGCGTGCGTACATACCGTATATGGATATCCACTGCCAAATTGAATGATGATACCGCATTTTAGGATTCCCAGGACAATACCAGGGGTGAGTCATTTCCTAGGACACACCAACAAAAAAGGAAAAAAACAAAATCGAACGAAAATTTCTCATTCACTTGTGCTAACGAAAATTCAGGGAATCTTTTCAGTCATAGCAATAACCTAGTAACACATATAAGTCCTTTCATCGCAGACGACAAGGACGATATACAGGCATCATAGAAGGACTACTTCACACACCAACAACAAAAAGAAACCAAACAAAATGGAAGAGCGCAAAAAAAAATAAGCAAAACAAGCGGTCTTAACTAAACAGAGCTATATGAGCGCAGAGCTCACCCCCGATATTCCGAAAGGATCCTGGCCCAAGTTATGTGTTAGCTAAACTGTATTCTGTCACTTGTGAGAAGGCTCGCTTGTAATCCCGTGCTGCGGGATTGAGTGGTCGTTTGAATGTGTGAAAAATGATTTGCTGGTCGCAAGAAGAAAAATAAATGAACTTTTCGTTTTCTTTCGTTTCGGTTTCTGTTTTTTTTTTGGTTTCTTTGTTGTCCTTCACGCATCGGTAAATACACCATTGGAGAATAAAACCCAAAGCACCCGACGTACTCAGTCATATATTCAATGTCGTGTGCGAATCAAGAGTGATGTTTGGTTACGAGTGGAGAATTGTGTCGAAATGTGGCGACTACACCGTAGGGTGGGGGGTAAGTAGAACTTGCATCCCAAGGAAAGCTAGAGGACATGTTGGGAGTATTAGGATGTGAATCGTGAATGGCGTTGCCAACAACTGTGAAGTAAATTGAATTGAGGACAAAATAATCAAATGTATGCCTCGTCAAATGAATAGTGACAGTGATGATGTCGGCTATAGGTACACACGTTCACGATGAGGGTGTGCAATTGTATGGGCGACCGCTTGTGTTGACGTTCTTATGCGGTGAAGGTTTTTATTTACCCTTGATTGTATCTTGGAGAGTTAGTTCTTTTGGAACAGTTTCAACTTTCAAAAGAAGCTTCAATGTCATTTGCGGTTCGACTTAAAGACGCTGGGGTAGCGTTGTTGAAGGGACTCATGTTAGAAAGAGCGTTTACTACAGTAAGGACGCTGATCTTTTTAAAATAAGTCGCTGGCTTCAATGTCATTTGCGGTTCGACTTAAAGACGCTGGGGTAGCGTTGTTAAAGGGACTCATGTTAGAAAGAGCGTTTACTACAGTAAGGACGCTGATCTTTTTAAAATAAGTCGCTGGCTACCATGTCTTCTCGATAAAATTATATCGATTTGTAAAGGGTGTCCTATAATTAAAGCAAAATTAGAATTTTGCGCCATTTAATAGTACAGTGATGCCAACGGACAAAAATAACAATGTGACAGCTGACAGTTTGGGGTTAGTAAAAATGGAGCGCTATTTTCATTGTTGACAATATTTTAAAAATAATGAACATTTGTCAGGTACCGCAATACCGCAGGTCCGCAATTTTCGTACAAAATATGAATTTCATGTTCATTTGGATGGCTTCGTTAATCGTGAAAATTGTCGCATTTGGAGTTTAAAAAACCCAAGTTATAATTGTTGAGAAACAAATGCATCCACGGTGCCAAATGTTATACAGCCAGAGAAACAATTCAATTACTGCATGAGTCATTTCCTAATAGTGTTTGAAAAGTGGTGTCGCTAGACAGAGAACTGTGACCGGTTTGACTAGTCAGTGCTGAATGGCGTCACTATACACATAAGATAATAAACTTCTTTGGCCAAAGTATGGCAAGTCGTAGAGATCCTTGGTGCACTGAGTTTTCTACCAGTACAGTGCAGGGCTAGACTAGACATGGTGCCCATTACTCAAAAAATGTCTATGTTACGGCTTTGATGAGACCTTTTCAGACGTCGGTTGTTTGGTGGGGACGGTTTTCAGCCCAGTGGGCGACTTTCTGGACTACACTCTGATGAACAACATTTGGGTCTGCTCTATCCCCCATGCTCTTATATACTTAGGTTTCTTTGATACCTACGTCATGTGCCATTCATTAAAGAAATGTACCACCTAAGACGGGAGCGGGGTGGGTTTGGCTATCGTTCCTGAAAAAGCCCCAGAAAATGTTGTCCTTTGCCGTAGGTCAGTGCCTCCAATGAAGATTCTGCTTCTCACGAGCACAGTTAAATGATCTTCGTCGAATGCTGCTTTTCTTAATTCTTGTGGTATCTAACACATATGCTCTTTGACTACATAAAGCTTGTGCTCCGGATCGAGGTCAGCTTAGATCCCACGGACACTTTAACAAAAAATTCCTTAAATTTAAGAAAAGTGCTAAAATGAAATGGGAAACGAAAACGACTCCTCAACTAGGTACATCCCCATTTGCAAACGCATGCTGCGAACATAACTCACAGTATTACTCCGGAACTGCCATGGCCCAACAGTATTTGTTGATTGCCACCCTTCAGCCAATTCGCCACAATCCACCACTTTCACCGAGACGACATCTCAGGGCACAGTTTTTCATCAGGCCAGACTTTTTCTCACTTCACACTTCATATCCGTCAGAGAAACATCAAACTGGCTGATGCCAGCAGACCACCACCGACCACCACCGCACTACCACCGCCCCCACTATCGGCCGCCATCTTCGTCAAGTGAATATGAAACACTCATATAAATTATTTTTGCATCGCGCATCCTTTTTCGAACAGAGCCATCCTGTCGCAGGAGGCCAGAATAACTAGCAGAGCCAACTGTCCCCGCTATATATGGTGGTTATGGACACATGAGCGTCCATGCTTCCAATGGGAAATTGTTTCATAAATTCTGACGAAATACCGGCAACACGCGGTTTAGGGTTGTCGGTTCGTCGTCATCGTTGGACTCCCAACCCTCTCGCTGTCACCCAGTGGGATGATTTATCGTGCGATAGGCTTGCATCGGCTTTAACTCTTGTTTACACTGCATTAGAGTCGAGTCTGACCGTACACCCAACTATATAGATGTGGATAGAGCAATCTATACGACGAGGTACAATAATTCCGAAAATAAATTGCATCCGAGATTTCACGGCAGTCGGTGTTGGGCAAATACGATTTCCATTGGCCCATTGAAACAGAGCACTGCTATCATATACCTGACAGTCCCAATGACGGCCAAAATAGTCGAAGATTGAATTTTCGCAAACAATTTGCGTGCTGCAATCCAGGGCCTTTTGTGAGCACAGGCTTGTACAGCGCATCGTTTCAATTGAACTGTTTTTTTTTTTTTTTGGGGAGTGCGGTGCGACTGACATCCTATTATATGATGAATGTTCTTATACTGTGATAAATACACAATTCCGAGGAATGTAAGGTTACATAGGTTATTCGGTTATTAATGCTAAATTGTTGGTCTGCCAATGGAATGATTTGTAAATTGATTTGGCATTCAATGGAAGGCTGGATGGCATTGAGTGCGATACTATACAACCAGGCTTTTGTGTATTCGTAATGAGAGTCGGATTTCAATAGCAACTGGCCATGGTTTCGAAATCGATTTGTATTCGAGTAGGGTCTGTTGTATGGTCGAGAAATATCGACTCTGTCTTTATGGAAATTTAATCCGACTTTGAAAAAAATCCATTCGTAACAACTTCACAATTTCTTAAAACTCAGTATTGCTGTGGTGCATTTGGAAACCTCATACGACAGTAAAGAGAAAAAGCTGCAAAACAGAGGAGGCTTCTATACGACAATACACCTTCTATCAGTTTAGATAGATAAATACAACACAATTTCTTAAACGGAAGTGAGAAGAGTGAGGGACTTAAAACCCTAAAAGTATTGGGAAAAAGATATCTCGTTGGTTCAATCTGAAAGCAACTAACCTCGTAAGACCTCAAGAGAATGGTATCGAAAACTATTCATTAAAGTAAACTTATCAGTAGTTGCGATGTCCCTGCCAAGACTGGATAAAGGGCTTGTGGTTTCTTTGTCAAAAGACATCGAACAGCAGGCACTAAAAGACGTCTTACGCAATTTGTCTAGAAAGCAATTGATGATTTTACCAGTTAAAGCTCAGATGTATGAGCAATGACTGCACGAGCAAAGCGGCACTTGATACAATAGAACTAGAAGCCTCCCGAGAAAGCAGACTTGAGATACCGAATTCGCATTTGCTCTAATGCCTACCTATAAGACGCTCACTGAGCTGGAGTTTCTTGTGTCTTGTGATCAACCACACCCACCATACAGGCTTTTCCGTCTTAGCCTTAAAAGCGAACTTACTTGAATCCGCCATTTACAAAAATTGCATAAGTTTTACTTCGCGTGTCTTAAAACACCTCCGGACTTCAGTAACAAAATGAATTCAAATCAAGGCTTATGGGATTGTCAGAAAATGTACCATTCTTTTTTCAAGCGACAATGGATACTGCCACCTCACGGCATTTCTAAAAGATACACCTCTCGAATTTCACAATTGACTCAACAGCTAAGCGGACCTACTTTATCCGAGGATTGCTGGAAGGTGTACCTGTCGTTTCTTCGGACATTCGTAAAACGGATCCCTTGCAGCACGGATTTAGAGACATTTTGCTCAAGTCTATGACTAAGGTGTTTACCTACTTAAGAATTGATAGGTCGCAAATACTCGGAAGATAAGGTCTAAGTAAAAAAGGGGAGCAAAAGATCGACTTGTGTTACTTTTGGGGCTTTTGTTGTAAACTCCCCGTAGCCCAGCTTAAGACTCGATATAAAGTAGCAAAAAAATACAAGAGCTGTTGCCAACATCTCCAATGCCCAAAATCAGTTAGGAGTATAAAACTTCAGGTTGAACAAAATTTTGATTGAGAAAAAATGGAAATTTTAAGTCTACCTATTTTAGAAAAGGATTCTAGTTTATATTGTTCAAGATTTTTGACTTATTTTCAACATTTTTGATCGAAACAATTCAAGAGATATGTTGTAGACAGTTAGGAAGTCTTGAATATTTCCTTAAAGGCACCATTAGCTGCAAGGCACAGACTTAAAAAATTGTGGTGGACTAAGGTTTTGATTTATTTCCAAGATTCTCGACCCTGACTATCTAAGGCGATTTGTGTGCGAAAATTCGGGAAATTCATCATCAGAACACTCACTATACCTACGGTTGTGAGTTACTAAAGTAATTGGATAGTATTCAAGATTTTTGGTTTTTTTCAAGGTTTTGTTGTCGAAAATTTGTGAACATTTTGGAACTTTTTTAAATCTCACATTTAAATCTCGGCCAGTAATTTGAATTTAAGTCATTCTAAAATTTTGACTTGTTCCCAGATTTTATTTCTGGCCAATTTAGAGAAACTTGCTGTCGAATGTTTGGCGAATAAAGATTTTTTATGAGAATACAACAAGCGAATTAAAGTATTTAAGGTTTTTGTTTACTTTCGAAACCTCTGATTCAAACAATTTAAATAAAATTGCGGTCGAAAATTAAAAAAAATTGCACGATTTTTCATGAAACCACTGTCAGTTTTTGTTTAGGACATCAATTCCAAGAATTTTGATCTAAACGTTTTGTAAATATTCATAAAAGCTTAGTGGGTACACTAAGCAGCATCAAAATATTTTGACATTAATTTCAAGTTAGGTAAACTAAACCAACAGCAGTTTCAAATCAAAGTAGATATTCAAACATTTTTGACTTATTTTACCTTTTTTGTGGCCTTAATGATTTGCCGTCGTCCAAAATTTGGGAAGTTTTCTTTGACAAGTCGTCAAAAATTCTGAAGGCTTCGAAATCTCAACCAGTCAGAATTATGACTTTCGATTCCAAATAGTTAACTGTTATAAATACATTTCCTCAGTTTTCAGGTTTTTTTTTTTAATTAAACCGTAGCCAGTTTCAGTGTAGTCCAATTACTACAACACATTCAAATTGTCATTCTGAGGTCAAAAATGGATGAAAATAAAAAAGATTGACTTATGATACAGCAAGGGGAAATAATCACAAACGTAATCCCTCTTTCAACCTCTCTTCACCACCAACCACTAAATGTCATCCAGACATTGATAAAAGACTTATATTCTTTTGCATTTAAAAACTCCAGCTGAGCTAATTTCTCTGCGCAAAAGTTTCCGACAAAATATTCACTTCACTGATGAATTCCCATACCTGTTTTCACTCCTCATGGTCAAAATCCAAAATCACGGTCATATTTCATTGCAACGTACCTATACTTTTTAATTAAGGCGCCATATAAGAAATTCCTCCAACACCCCGAAGTCATGACGAAAAACCTTCCAACATGCAGGCTCGTTGAATACTCCACCCACCCAATACCACCGCTCTATACCAACAAGCAAACAGCAGTGCATACAAAATGGAAAATAATAACAAACAACTCACTTATCCTTTTGCATATGGGAGAAGGAGGAAATGCCACTGGGGTTGGGGTTTCGTCGCTTTGTCCTTGGATAACGAAGTACATCAGACCTGACAGCTGGATGAGGAACTCCATCCATACATCGTTTACTTCGAGTCCACCCATATCAACCACCCGCCCATCAACAACCCAAACAAACATCTCCGCACAGCGTGTGCACCCCATTGTTGTTGTTCGTCCGCATATAACGTCTTTCCTTATTTAATACAAACACACAAACACATGGATTTTTAAAAATAAAAAGGACGAAATGTGAAGACACGTCCTTGGCTGTGTACATGCTATGTCAAGGCGAAAACATTGTTATTTTGCCTTTTCGTAAATTCAAAACAGGACTCGTCGCCAAAAACACCCCAAAAAGTAGTAAAAAAGAATTCTAAAGAGAAACCGTTGGATCTACGGGCAAACTACAACGGCAAGATAAATGACCATTCCGACTGGCTGTAAACGAAAATAGTTCATTCGTCCTGTGTGCTGTGTGTTCAGTGTTCACGTCGTGGGTCGTCGTCGTGCGAGAGTCATTCGTTCGAGTATAGGTTTGTGTTGTATAGCTGTATATTGTGGGAAATAGAATGAAAATCTAAATACTAACTCCCGTTAAGTTAGATGGATAGGTTGATTATTAAAGGAACATACTCACGCACGCATCAACGTGGTGCTCGTACTCCCAAGAATGGGGTTCTTAATTGGAGACATAAGAAAAACTGAACAAATGGAAACAACAACCTCTGTAGAGTGCGTTAGCATTTGATTGGGACTTATGGATATTCAAAGGGAAACACGTCTAATCTGCTCTAAGAGTCATGGGAGGACATCAACATTTTTTTATATATAGAAAAAAAAGATTGGGTCACACTAAGTTGGTACTGTTGTTATGCGAATGGATTTAAGTAAAAATCTGTAAGTAGACCAAAATGCTCGTGTGACTATAGTAAAAGTTTGACTTGAAGTTTGACTTGCCAAGTTTTGGAGGAATTTAATGGAACTTGTGGGAATGTTTGTTCTATATCGTTCTGTATCTATCTGTATATTAAGTTTTTCTACCTTAAATAAGGATTGACAGCGGATACCAAGTCAGGGGTAGATGCTTCAACGCTTTCTAGTGGCAGAAACCCTTATCCAACTTGAAGTGGGCCACTGAAGACCAGTGGCGTTGTTGACATGTTTTTTTGGCGAAGCATTTTTGGTAGTTCCCTGAGCTTTGTCGTACCAAAAGCGAAAATTCTTGAACAAGCTTGTCTTCTAGGCAATGATTAATTGTTAAGCCACAGTTTAGTGGTTTAGTAGTTAAATAAAAATTATAAATTACAAAGTATGCAGCCATTTTGAATGCTGTGCGTCAATTGATGTAATAGGATCTGCGCTGCTGGATATGAAAAGTCGGTGTTAATCAATTTCCTGAACGCTTCTTTGTCGAAGACTTTTTTTCCACTTCTCTCCTTATAAGTTAGGTAAACTGGATCACCGTTCGCTCAAGAATGTCCTTCACTCATAAATGCCAATAGATGGTGCTGCGTACATTTCATGCGCGATGTAATTCAACATTTTTTTAATTCCGCACGATGGGTGTGTCGACGTGTTACTTTGCGTTTGTCAGTTTGACAGTAAACGAGGACAAAGCGGTTTGGCGAGAACATACATTTTTGTGCAGAGCTGTGGTCCTTGCCATTTATGTCAATCAACAAATGAAAGTGGATGATCTGCGAAAAAAAACACGCCGGGAATAAAAATCATGAATGATGGTGATGCCCAGTTTAAGGGCCGCTGACTGAGGTTGTCGGTAACCATGTTGACTGTACTCCCCGGCAGATTGCGCAAGACTGCAGCCTTGTGCTGTCTATGAAAGGTGTACGATTGCCCGGTTTATGGAATGCATGTGACTTCTACTTACGAGTATATAGGAGAGAATAACAATTTGTGTCAGTTGTGGTGCTGCCGTCTTATGTTGAGGCGCTTCAGCTATAACGCGGTCGAAGAGCTTTAAGTGATCTCTGTCTTTAACGGTCATATACGGGCATGTGTAGCAGCTGCAGAAGTGGATGTCATAATTCTTAATGGGTTCGGAGTAATTAGTCAGACATTTTGCGCAGAATATTTCCAAAGGTTGGTATGCCTTCTCTGGTTTGACGTCTAGCTATGTACAACCATCCAGAAATGTTTGTTTGTTCCACATAATAGTTCGTTAATTAGGCCAGCAATTCCTGATAAACCCCACAAAGTGAAAAAGGCTTATCTAGACGACCTTCACGTCGGTTTTCTTTCTTGGATACCGAGCAATTGGTACGTGCTCAAGGCTCTCCCGCTCGTCCTATCAATGGCTTATTTGCCATAGAATAGGAATGGAGATATTATCCTGGCACGCTTTTCAAGTGAGAACTAGATAAGCAACTACTGCTAGAACTCACTCCAATGACTGATAAAAATGACCTCGTTCGTCATTTGTTAGCCCCACTGTCGCTGCATCGCTCTGTTTGCTGTTTCACAGGTTAAAAGTACAGTTGTGTTCAAAGGGGCACTATACATGGATCCATCTCTCATAATACACACAATCAATCAATTTTCGGCAATCTTCCACTTCATCGTTCCCGTTCCATCTTCTCGGTTTGATGTTTCGTTATTGTTTGCCCAGTAAAAGACAAATGACGACCGATGTGTTTGAATTTGCCTAATATATCCGCATCCACCCTCTCCCATATATGACTGTCCTGTGAAACGTCGAAACTGTGAAATATCTTTTGGCATAGTTGGGCAAGATGTGCCTACTGTATATACGCCATACCCAGGGTAAACATCTATAACAAATGACGCACATGTAGAAACACAGAATGAACCTGTTGGGACGGACGTTGGCGGCATCTGAACCGCACACTAGGATACAGCCTGTGCGGTTATTTTTCCTCATTTTTGTTGGTGCGGGGTCCAAATCGTATGTATGGGGTATGAAACAAAAAGGCCAAACAATTCGAGACGAGGAAACGTTTGGTCGACAGTGATAACAATTCTTAAGAATTGAATTTGGGTCAGTATGGAAGAGGCTCGTTCTGTGTGTGTGCCATATGGGACGACGCCCGACTAGTCTGGCTCTGGCTACGAAATTAATGCGAAGCGATATTAATACGACGTTAATGGAGAGCTCGGAGGAGAGAGAGGCAGAAATGGAATCCGATGGACGACTGCATGAGTGGTGATATGTTGTCGTAGATAAATAATCGGGGGGTAGTTTCTATCAACCCAGAGTCCGACTGTTCTCTGGCGAGCGCTTGATTGTTTTCTGCAATTCGGCAGTTCCATTCGATTGTGGGATCGTGTCTGTTTGGATATTCTTCCACTGCTTCAGGTTTGTCGTATCCAATTCCCAAATAAATGAACAAGATTACGGTCAAATGATGATAAATACCCAGAGGAACTACTTTATTTGGCAATGGGATGTCGTAATTAATTTTAGCAATTTAACTTTCCTTTAGGGTGGTGGTCTGGTTAGACTAGATCGCACGGCATTTTATGCGGACGTAGCCTTGAATGCGGTAACGGTGAGAGTGATGTAAGGCGATGCCGTAGTATGGAGTAAATCATGATGTTCAGTTTTCGATGATTGACGGCAATGATGGTGTATTGAATTGTTTGGGTTGTTCAAATGAACTTGCTCGATTTGCGCAAGGGAGATTTATTTTGTAAGCCATAAATCACCTCAGGTACTGGTCAGGGGGTGGCTTTTTTTTGTTTTTGCTTCCTTTTTTATGTTCGGCATTGGAAATAAAACTGTTCTCCATTTCATAAAATAAATAAAAACGAACTCAAGCGAATGTTTTTGCGAAGCTGCGCCTTAGGTATCCTATGGACCTGTTGTGCAAACTATTTCCCTTTATATGAGCTTATTCTCTACACCTCCACTTGTGTCATAAAGACTCCAGTAATGTGCAGCGTCCATTGTTAAGACGTTTTAGCCTACGAATATCTGAATTCATGTTGAATTTTATTCCACCAGTTTTAATCACACACACTGCTTAACCGTTTAAATGTGCACTGAAGTTCAGTCTAGCTTCTAGCAGATCCAGGTCGTCAAAGATGAGCACACCACTGTCTGCAATTTCGAAACTTCTCTTCCGACGACTGCGCTATAAAATCAAGTGCATAAAAAAAAAGTAAGTACCTAGGTAAACAGTGGCTGCAACATCTTTGTGTAGAACACCAGTCCTGTTCTAACTTCATTTATTTCGTGTCGATGTTCTTGCAGTATAATTTTTAATTCCATTATTCTGAACAGCATAATCCAATAAGTTCTTAAAACAAACAGCTTCCATGAATCAACCAAAAGAAAAACAAATGAAAGTAAATTTGAATTTATTGCGGTTGTCGTTCAATTTTATCACTAACCCAATATTTCCGGTTCTTTTCCAACTAATTTCCCGATAAGGTAGTGTCCCAGTTTCTCCAATTTCTCATAGATGGCGGGATGGATGCAGTTACACTGGGCTCGTGTCCATGATAGAATTGGTCACAGTGCGTGGATTGTGTATATGCTAAGGAGAAATTGAAAATAAAATACCGATTCGCCAGGATTTTCACGATTTTACGTGGATTTCGGAGTAGTTATAATATTATTCCTCTTTGCTCCATTGAGACTCCAACTCCTAGACCGACGGAGGTAGGAATCTTTAAAAAATTGTCCACTTTCGATTGTTTTTCTTGTGCGGCTCAAATCAAATGCCATATCTCAGTCAAAGTGAAGTAAAACAATCAATCTCAACTCCCATAAGCCAGTCTGATTGATATTTTATTTATTATCGCGTCAGTTTGGGAAATCTAGGTTTTGCTATTTTTTTTTGCAATTTTCGTGATTTTTCGCCCTTAGGGCCCGATTCTAAAGTGAAATCACCGATTTCTGGCGTTTCGGGACTTAGGATTTTGCGGTGGGTGTATCTGCTATAAGCGCCCGAAAACACAAAAATTTTGTTGGGCACTTGCGAAATGGCGCTAGTTCGATTGTTGCAATAAATTCTCATAGATGGCGCGTTTATTTTCATTTATAAATTTTAAATAAAAAATGTTGTTGAGAGAATAAGCTTGTTTTCTATTTCTTTTTTTTCGTCGGTTACAACAAAAAAAAAAGTCTGACCCGACATCCAGCTGTGGGTGTGGATTGTGTCTACATTAGTTGACTAAAACCGATGTTAGAATTTGACGTTCGGCAGACAATAAAGAAGATTAGTATGTTTCGGACCATTTGTCATGGTCTCGTCAAAGTGTATGAAATCCAGTACTGTCGAAGTGGATAGATTTTGCTGCTGTGCCTGAAATGATATATCAGTTAATTGAAAGTTAATTTTGCGGTCTATAATTGATTGAAGCTTGAGATTAAAATTCTTAATTAAAAGTAATTGCCTTTCAAGATAATTTTTGAAATTTGCTTCACTGACTTCCTCGAAGAGGAAATAATGCTGCCAATTCCATGTTTGACTGCAATTCAGCTCACGAACTCACGGCGCTCGCGCATACTGCAACCGAAATATTTGTCTCCTGCTGGAGGGAAATCACACTTTTTGTCATGTCAGGTTCAGTGGAGATTTCACCTGCAGATATTTTGCCATGTTTAGATTTGCATTTCGTTCTAAGGTCCGCTGTCAGAGCGCTCCAGCCAAATATGACTCGGCACAGATTCATTAGAGCACTCATATAGACGAGTCAAGATCCCATATTGTAAGCAATACACTTGTGCGGAACTCCTTCTCTGACGTTGGCGGCGGGATAACACTGAACAGTGCACCATGTCATCACTCAAACCTTGATTCCCATCCATATAAGTCAGTTCCCTTCCAACTTCCCATCGTAAATACATAATATCGTTCGAAATTTCAAGAAAAGTTGTGTAAATCTCTCAAATCTAAGAACAAGTACTGCTTGTCGATTCAAATAACAAATATAAAACTTAAAATGTTTTTACTTTTGGAGTGATAATTAGTATAGATACCTGATTTTTCCATTTTCGTAGGAAAATAAGGGCGCATGTGCAAATTTTTTTCAGGAAATAATTTTGGGTGAAATTTCATCAAACCATCTTCATTGTGAATGAAAAAGCTCATTAAATCGCCTTTTAGCTTAATTTTCTTGTACAAAAAAATATTCGTAATGATGTTAACATATTCTGTGGTATTATTACTAAAGGCTAAAAGTGATTTATTTTGTATAATACCAACATCGCGGGAACTTTTAGTAACACCACCGTATTGGTGGTGCCATTTTGGCTTCTTAAAAGGCAACATCTACACCGAAGTTGCAATTTAAACAATTTCTACGTTTTACAGTTAAAAAAATCTCCACCATTATAAATTCTAATAATCACGAGCTGTAATTGTCCGTGGCGTTGGGCGTAATAGGCTGGATTCTAGGCTCACTGTACAAAAAAGAAAAGAAAAGAATCGAATCTTCGGACGACATAGCTTGTGGAAAACATATCTACTTATTAGAACAACTCCGCTTAATGAATACGCTTGAATGAATCAGTACTTAACTGTGATTTTCATTCCAGGCAAGTTCACGAAGTTATGGCTTTTAGAGTCGAACGACATGAATTCTATTCAAACGTTTATTACGTTGCCTATTTGAAATTAATTTCTAAGTACCGTCTAGATTCTTGAGAACGCTTGCAAACAAAATATCTATAACTGACCAAGGAAAACTGAACACTTTATTTGGTAGGTATATTCGTTCTGCAAAAGTTGAGCCTTGATTAGAAAAAAACAAGTTTAATTGCTTTGTTTGATTGTATCTTTCGATACGTTTTTGTATGAGGGTTAAACTTATCGCGAACACCTCAGAATAAAAAATTGAAACAAAATATTTATGCTGGAAAATATATACATATGTTCAAGTGACATTCGTTTCAATCTCTATAAACTCATCAAAGACGTGACACCTTCTTTGGTCGGCCATCTTGTTCAAATGGTAGGAATTATGGAAAAGCTATGTATGTTGATATTTTTAAAGCGATGTCTTACGAAATTTCGATTTCATATAAAACAAAATGGCTTCCAGTAATTGTAAACGGACAATTATTTATTTATTTCGTATAACTGATTGATGAATTGTTGGGTTAATTAACTGAAACTAATAATCACTCTGATTTAATATGTTTGAATCAGAAATAGATTGCAGAAATGTTGTTCACCGGAACTTGTGTTTGTTTCCGTTTTACGTGTCATGGTAGAACATCCATAACACTTTAGGCGTCTGATTTGTGATCTCATGCGTGCGTGATGGTGTAGATGCAGCATAATTGGGAATAACAACTGTCTAACGCAGGAAAATTTGTGTTTGCAAAAATAAAGTATTGATTTAAATAAGCATGTGTTCAATGTCAGGCAGACATTTTAAGAAAGGATTGTTGAAATGAAATGACGAAAACACACCGGATGCGGAGGCGGACCAGAGAAAACTTTTTAGATTTATAAGACAAGAAAACTCTTTTTACATTTAACTACTTTTCATCTGGTTAAATTTCCAATATTCTGAGCATAATTAAATATTCAACTACAAGTTCTTAGCTCCAAGAAGATGTTGCAAACCCATACGACAATAATTCTTTTTTTTTTTTTTTTTTTTTTTTTTTTTGCATTTTTTCTGTTTTTAAAATGAAACTAGAGCAGTACGAAAAATTAGAACGAAAATTCCCCAAAGGAGTGAGTGCGTACACACCAACTTTATTGTATTCAAATTACTAACTTGACACCAGGGTGAAAGTCATCTGCTACGTGGCCCTTATAAGGCCTATCATCGCTTATGGCTGTCCTATGTGGTTCAATATAGCGCCGTTCTATATGGAAAAGATTCGGGTGTTTGAGAGACAATGTCTCAGGGCCTGTCTAGGGTTGTTTAGAACTCCCGAATCTCAGTACATAAAATACTATCCCAACAGGACCCTATACAATGGGGCCCGACTGAATAGGATTGACAATTTCCTTATTAAGGTGATTCGAGGGCACGTTGCAAGGGCGATGGCCAGTGATAATAACCTGATCTCAGGGGCTTATTACCCCAATTTAATGTACCACGAGCGTACGCTTCGGTCTGGCTTTATCCCGCCTGAGGCATTTCTTCATGTGGACATGAAAGGTTTAGTGCAACAAAAAGATGGTGTGCCGGTATTGTACCACAGCCACCGCGGCGCGAGGGATAAGCGGCTCATCCACGACGGGTACGCCGCCAATGCTCAGGAGCTCCTCCGTTTTAGTACCGCAATTGCGGATCGGGACAAGGTCGATACTCTAAAGCAGTTCACCGAATTTTGGTGGCTTGAGGAAGAGGTGAGGGTGGATACGCTCTCCCGGGCCGGTGCGCTACTTACGTAGCATCCTCCTTAGTTTTAAGTTTGTAGTTGTAGTTTTGTAGGTTAAGGTTTAGAGTAGGGGGTCCTTGGGAGGGGCCGGGTTAGCCAGCATGAAAGAGTGCTTCCGAGATTGGACCGACGCTAAGGCCTCGCTCCAGTCTCGGCGGCGCGTATGTGCACCTTGTTGGCGGCTGTCTGGCGCCCATGGACGCAATCAGGAGGGTGACCAATCGAGAGATTGCTCACCTCCCTGATTATAGTTAGTTTAGATTAAGTAGCTTAGGTAGTCTTAAGTAGTTTTAAGAAAAATAAAATAATAAAGTATTCAAGTTTTTAAAAGTTTCTTGAAAATTAAAAAACAAAACAAAATATATATTGATAGATTTAAGGCCGAAAGGCAATAGTTTTAAGCATATTGTTAAGTTTAGAGCGCTCGCTAAGGGCCAGTAAGCTAGAATAAGATAAATGTTAGTTTTAAATTAGATTTAATCGTTTTTGTCTAGTACATAAGTATAAATAATGAATTAATAAAAATGAATTTAAAAGTAAAGTAAAAAGTATTCAAATTACTGGCAGCTTTTTCGACATTTCAAGATTATTTGATAACAAATTTGAGACTGCTTTGCAAACAATTGCTACCCCTTTCGTTATACACTTTCAGTCTCTTGTACACACCGTTGACTTTTCGACATGATAACGTTGAGGAAAAAATGTAGTGTCACACGGGCTTTACATAGTCTGCTTTTGAGAAGTAAGGTAGGCGAATGCGCAATAAAACAGCTAAAAACTCGTGTCACATTTGTGGTAAAGTGGTATTAGGTCGTATATTTATATATGTGACATTCGATTGGGCTTCTTCAGCTTGGCTCTCAGATTTCAGATTTTGTGCGTCTAATCGAACATAAAAACGTCACTTCCTTTTTTATTTTTGTTGCTAGTCGTACTATTGGAATATTTACAGTGCGGTTCATTTGAATAGACGCACCAGAGTTACGTTTTGAATTTTGATTTCTTTTCGTCTGATGTTGATCAAAGAGAAAAAAAAACGTATTCAGGAGAGAGGTACAGTTATATTGAGTAAAAGAAACATAATTTTAAATTTAACAAGAGTCCCATAACGGTATATCATGCAAAACTGCAAGCATTTTTTCGGTTCATTTGAATAGTCGCACTAAAACACTAAATTCGCAATATTTTTTTTTTCTTTTATTTATTTTAATTAATTTTGTGCCATTTTAATAGCGTGTACTGCCTCCACCGTTAGAAATAACCTCAAAAATTCTGTTTTTCAAAGAGTCATACAAACTTTGAAGATAATTCAAGAAAATCTTGGTCCAAGAAGCTTTAATCGCCGCAATCAGCTCTTGATTGTTTTGATATTGCTTGCCTCCTCTGTAAATTTCACGGACAAGCCATCCCCAAACATTTTCAATGATATTAAGATCAGGCGAATAGGGAGGCCAGCCCAATATCTGTATATTCTCATTGGCAATCCATTCTTTAACAACACGGGAATTGTGTATAGGCGCGTTATCCTGTTGGAATATCCATGAAATAGGTGCGAAAAGTTCCTTTATTTCCACAAAAGCCGTTTCTAAAAGAGCTTTGTAAGAAACCCCAGTCATTTTGTTGGAAACGATCACCCATTTAAAAGCACCATAGTACGAAATCGAACCCCATACCATTACTCCTCCTTGTCTGGAACGATGACGGTCTAAAAACATATTTTCTTCCCGGAGATCATGAAAGTAATAGTTGTAGCCATCAGGACCATCTAAGTTAAATTTCTTTTCATCCGGAAAGACAACTTTGCTCCAGTTTCTTGAGACCGCTTCAACGTCCAAATCCCAAATCATATGCAATCTTGCAAATTCAAGGCGCTGTTGATTGCGTGCTCGATTAAGCGGTGGTTTTTTTTGTAGTTTTGTAAGCTTTAAGTGTGGAGCACTCACAATTACACGACGCACAGTGGATTTGCTACAAGAAACCCCCGCTAGTTCCCTGATTTTGTTTGTGGATTGAGCGGAATTAGATGCTAGTCTTTGAATTTTCCGCTTGTCTTGCGGTGTTATAACTTTATGGATCCTTCCTTTGTAACTATTTCCATAGGATTCACCATTCTTGACAAAGTTTCTTATAATGTGTTCACTTCTGCCAATTTTACGGGCTATTTCGCGATTTGAAAAGTTCTCCGAAAGGTAAGCTTTAACTTGAGCTCTTTCTTCCAAATTTAACACTTTTTTTCTGCCCATTTTAATGAAATTAGTAAAAAAAACAATTTGCCTCACTTTCTAATTAACTTTTTACTGCTCTTTGTCCAAGTACTTGATGCTAACTAATCAGTTTAACCGGTGCGACTATTCAAATGAACCGAAAAAATGCTTGCAGTTTTGCATGATATAGGAAAAGGAGAGTAAGACTACCGTTATGGGACTCTTGTTAAATTTAAAATTATGTTTCTTTTACTCAATATAACTGTATCTCTCTCCCGAATACGTTTTTTTTCTCTTTGATCAACATCAGACGAAAAGAAATCAAAATTCAAAACGTAACTCTGGTGCGTCTATTCAAATGAACCGCACTGTATGTAGCCTTCGAAACTTTTCTAAGCGTTTTCCATATTCACTGGTTCAATTTCATATTAAAACATTTGATTCTTTTCTAAACATTTTTTGTACATGAATAATTTAATAAAAATAGATTCACCCGATGCAATGCATTTCTTTGAAAAAGTCGACGAAAACGTAAACATACTCCTCTATGTGTCAAACTCAAACGCACTTGAATTTGTAAATCTGAAGCAACTCTTAGAAAAAATACAAATTCGCAAAAGTGCTCTGATATCGAAAACCCTTTTTTTTGTACAATGAATGCAGTTTTCTACTAATTTTACGAACGCATCGCTAGAAAAATTCCAAGATAAACTGCTGCTCTCAAATATGTTTTTTTTTAGCCTGAAGAAACTACTCGCATCTGTGAGGTATTTCACAAAATATTGGATTATTTTCTTAAACGTATCTAATGACGTTTCGTATTTAAAAATGACAAAATAAAAGGGAGCGTTATGAAAAAGCTCTCCGCTATCAATTAGTCGAACTTGTGTAGCAGATTTTTGCAATTTTCACAAGTGCACTTTTATAAGACTGTTTTTGTTTCAATGGGTCTTAGTAATAATCATTTTTAAACGTCACTCTAGGTATTTTGTAGGTCACAATGGGTAATTTTATATTGAACACTTTGCCATTGTCAGTTCGTACGATCAAGCGGTAACTAAATATCATTATTAGTATCGCTCAATACATTCAACCTGCATCCTAATTATTTTGTAGATCAACGCAAATTTTTAGTACAATCTGATACAGTTTGTCAATATTATCTGTCCGGCTAATTACTGACAGGTTATTTTTGAATGGTAAACTTGGAGCATCTCTTTTATCAGCCCAACTTTTAAAGAGCCGCTAACGAAAATTTATATATTATTATAGGCAGATATACCTCTTTTTTTGATTTACTACGTTTTTTACGTCTAGTTAAGCGGTTAACCAAGCCAAATGTAGTAAACGTAGCGCTAACTGTCAAAATGTAGTTAGCATTGTCACAAGCTGACAAGCTGAATTATTCCAAATATGTTCCGCTTCAATTTTTATTTTAATTTACATACACAGAGCATCTTATGAAACATAACAGGCGTGTAGTTTACTCGATTTACTACGCGTAGTCAATTGAGTACATCACCTCACGTAATCTACTCTACCATATCTGGCTTACACTGTCAAGTCTCAACTTCATAGCTACTTGTCAGTTGTCACACTCAGATGTCAGGTGTAACTTAGAAGCTGTATATAGAGGTTCTTCCATTCCCGTCTCTTCAACCTCACTATTTTATCAGAAAGATTTTTTAAATAAAACAACACATCCTCGTACAATGTTTACATCTTACATGTATTACTTTGTTTTATTTTTCCTAATTTTAAAATATTTCCACTGATATGAGTTGTGATGGTTGCAATGATTGAATATGATAATACAAAACCCAATAATGAATTACAATATGGAACATCAATTTTACATTATGTGTGTGTGTGTGTGTGGCTATGTGCAAAGAAGGGCTCGGGATCGGGGCATACATTCAATGTAACCTCTCAGCTATTTTTCTTACCATTACTACAATTGTCTTTATTTTTATTATTAAAATTAAAATAATTACATAATCAGTTCTTTTCCAAAGATTTTACTGTGACCATGAGTCGATGACTCGAAACTGCTGCTTACCATAAAATTCGTATCTTCTAGGTATTTTTGCTTAAAAATTTGTATCTACTTATACTTAAGGGCCTTCTTCGCAGAATCAAAATAATAATAAAAAAAAAAAAACCAAATGTACTCTAGTCTCAATTTAACACCTAAGCTACACAAAATTACGTTAAATGCTGTAATCTAGAAGCCAACTGCAACAGCTTGAAGCCGTCACTAGTCAACGGCCCTCAGCACACCCTGCGCAGAGGCACTATCACATAGGAATCCGCCGCACCAAGAGATACTCGGAGAATTGCTGGCCCTCGACACCGCCCCCGGTGCTGGCTTCGATGGTGAAGCCAGCGTTTAGCAATCGTGTTAGAACCTGCACTGAGTTCAGTTTGCAATAACCGTTGAGTGGGAAGCGGATGATTTGACGCCAATCGCCTTGGTTCCATGACACCCCAGTGCGGCTGGCCTGTGTACCCTGATTGGCCTCGGGAAAGACCTCGTCCAGCAGTGAGCGTTCGGCCGACAGCATGATACGCTCGCCCAGGTCTGGCGAAATGTGCAGGGCAACTACTTCGTAGTTGTATTCGGCTGATCCGATGCGTGGCGACGACTTTATCCTGGCCGGCGGTGGAGGCGATATCAGATAGTTGCCATTTCGAACACGATCCTTTCGCATGGTCTCCAGTTGCTTTATCATTGCTATAAAGGGAAAAGTGAAATGGTAAGGACAGCCCACACCTACAGTTTTACAACTTACGTTCAATTTCAAAGTATTTGGCCTCTTCCAGGAGGAGCTCAAGATCGGGAAAGTCATCGGCTATTAAGAGTCGCGAGTTTCGCATGAAATTCAGGACATGCCGGAACATCCCGCCATCTCGATCGATGAAGTAGTGCTGCTTTAGGGAGTCCAACACAATTGGTATTGAGCCGTTGAAAAGCCGAGCCAGCTTCGAGTCCGGATATTTGGTAAGAGTCTCTAGGGAACTGGTGTAAATCGTGCCGCCCACATCGATATGCACTGGGGCTGTGTACCGCGAAGCAGCTGCAACGCATGGAATTCCTGTTATGGGCTTATGATTGCTGTGTAGGTAGGAGTTGGCTCCGGAAGATGTGCTACTACTGCCGCCGCCGCCACCACCACCCACTCCAACAGGTGGGACAGATGAACTGGCCGGTGGTGTGGGCGTGGGTGAGGATGAATTGGAGATTGTCGGCGAGACCGTTGGCGATGCACTAGGGATGAGCAACTGTAAGCCTTTGGATGTTGTTTGTCATTGTCATTTACGCACCTGATTTTGATATCATTCCTGGCGAATATGCGGCCGGTGGATGAGAGATCTCGGGGTTCGATTGATTTCACGTCTCTTTCTCGTTCTCGATCCATATCGCATTTTTTCCTGCAAAATTTTAATGAAACATTTTTCAAAAATCATCTACTGAGAAAAAGAGTTAAAACAAATTTTGCTGTTCTTCGAACTGGCAACACTTTCCGGCGATAACCATTTGACAGCTGACAACTGGTTTTTGCTTAATGACCCAAGACATATAGAATCAGTCGCGGTTGCTGCGACAATGTATTCGACTGACAGATTGATAAAATAGGCAGCGGCATAATAATCATATATTTTTCCGTACACTCGAAGCACTTTCATTGGTGGAAATATTGAGTGAAAGAGAGAAACTGCCATCGGCATTCACCGTATTCTATGGGATTGCTCGTTCCGTCGAATACGTGAATATTGACAGATCCGTCGACTCAACGGAAGCAACGGAATCCATGTTGTGGACCCATTACTTTGGTTTTCCATTTCACCAAGAGTCATTTGCGGCAATGTACGAGTATTCATCTGACAGATAGATACTATACAACACGCTAGCCTATGGTTAAAGCAGTAGATTGGAGACGTTCAAAACTCTTGTTTATGAAGATTGACACCTGGCTAACTTGAAGTGATTCAGTTTTTATTGGCCAAGATTGGTCTGGTTAGTAGTTTTATCAGTTGACGTTTGTAGAGGGCTGCCGAAAAATCTAGTCAGGAATTTTTTGACATTTGCAATATGTGGCTGAAGCAGAAAAAAATACGTTTTATTTATTTGCGTGTAGGTCCTTATAAATCTACTCCACTTAAGACAATCAGATTTTCAAAGTGCCCGCTTCTTACTTTTGTGTCCGTTGGGCCCGTTGACAGCTCTCGAAAATTGTGGGTAAACACTTTTATTGGTAAAAATGTTAAGAGAAAGAGAGAAACTGTCCTGTTATTCAATTAATTTAGATAAAGCACATTCATTGTTGAAACGACAATGACAGTTCTATCACAAAACATGGAACTATTTTGCAAAAAAATATTTGCCAACGGACTGTTTGGGAGGGGACTGTATCTGCCGTTGAATATGTTACGCTGACGTATCGGTCGATCCAACGGACAGACAAGGTGTATATTTATCAAAATGAAGTATTTGCAATTCGGCTCCAAGGGTGCCGTTTAGCTGTCAGTTTACGTTGTCAGCCTTTACTTTTGAATCAGTATGCCTAGACCGTCTTCAGGAGGACTATACTTCTTACTCTTAATAAAGACACAGTGTTCGGTTTAATAACGCTCGGAAACCGGCACAAAATACATCCAAAGCATTGCACACTTCTGGGGTTTGGCAATTTTTTGAGAAATCAATTTTTGACAGCTCTAGGACTTTTTTTTTAACAACTTAGAGCGTTTTGTGGGCATTTTTTCGACTTGTGGTGTTTTTTCGCAACCATTTGTTTGTGATGTTTTTATTTTAGGAAGATCCGATAGAATTGCCTGCCTGGAATTTTAAAGTAAATATGAATATTTAAATAAATCAAAAAATTAAATTCTGTTAAAGTTTACATTTGCACGTACAATTGCATATTTTCGGATCACATATCGCAAAATTTCTTTCTTACAACACCACACACATTTCCATCTGAAATGTTGTTTGTATTTTGTTAGTGAGTTCAGGGCAGTTCCTAAAAAATATCTCGGACACTTCTGTCGTGATAAGAATTGACCTGTAAGTGCAATTTCATGTTCAATGAAACATAAATAACTGAAACTGAAAGGGCAATTATTCTTTTCTTCAATCGAAAACGAAATCAGTTTAATTTTTAGAAGCACGCGATGGTGATATGAGGCGATTTTTGTGACGATCTTTTGAAATGTTTTTTCGGGAAGCAAAGCAAATATTCTCGAAATAATAAACGAAGCTGTTTTCTGCACTCAATAAGAAATATATTTTTGAGGTCTATGGTTGCGTTTAAGTCTAGAGTTAAATCATAAGAAATAGGTACCTACATATTTATTTATTTGCATCAATATTTGGCAAGACTTGAGAACAACATTATTTCAAAGATCATTTCTATGGGACTGTGTTGGGAAACAAGTGTGAAATAAATAGAAACGAGTCTGCTTGAACTCTTTAGTAGCCTCCGATTCACCCCTGGAGCTTCTTTTAGAGTAAACATGGCTCTATGGCAACCTGATTCTAAAAGTACTACCTAATATAATCCACTCAGCTTGGGAATGTGTCATACCGGAAACGCATGAGAATTCACAAAAGCCCTCGCAGGACACGAGCACAGCATTTTCGTCCGCAGTGCCTCCAAGGAACACCATTATCGTCGTGACCAGATAAATTGACAAAAATCAAACCCCAAGTGCTTGCAAGCAACTACTGATGTTCTTCTTCAACTTTCGTTCAGTGTTACACGCAACCATATACCGTGAAGGGTATTCTCCAAAATCCCCAGGACCAAGTTGTCTAATAAACCCCATCCCAATATTTTAGCTGCATGGGATCCAGTGTCCCCGATATTATATCTATATATATGGCTCCACTCTCATACAGTACGTACGAGTATGTATGGCTGTTTGAACATCATCATCAGATGAGATTTAATTCGAAACCCATCCAAATTGCCACAGGGACGAAATTCTCCTTAACTTAGCCCCAAGGATTTTTTTGATTTGTGTACTCAGACTCAATGTTTGTATAGGTTCACATTTATATTTTTCAGCACACACACACACCGATAGACAGACCCACTTGGGCACACATGGGGAGTCTATATTGGAAGCGGTGTAGCAGAGCCAGCCAAGCCAGCTAAAGCTCATATACTTTAAAATTGAGATAAGGTTTTTGCCTTCAAAACTTTTTGAAAAAAAAGAGTATCTTCAACCGAAGTGAACCGAACCCAGGAGCACAAGAGCACAGGAGAGGAAATGATTGCCATGCGAGAATACACTGGGCGAGAGTACGCCACTGCCATCAGCCATGGGTCGATCTCATCCTCCTGATGGCAGCATCCAACGCCAGGCAAGTTGGCCCACTTGAATCCTATACCACCGCTGGCGGTGCCATAACGTTACGCTTAGGTATATGGGTTTCTTCTTCGTGTACCGCTTCATTTATATAGGTATATCGGATACCCAAATTGGGTGGCGCTCGGGTGGCAATGTCGGATAGACGAACAGATTAGCTGCGAGGCGAATTTCGGGAGTCAGAGCAGAGACAGAGAGGAGAACAGTCCCTGCGACAAGGAGGAAGTCGTCACATGATTCGGCGGGTCGGGCATGAGAAAGATTTGCCCTTTCCGATTCTTCATTCGCAGTATCAGGATATACCAACAGAGGAGCAACAAGAAGTCAAGCATCCTATGGCGGTTAGTATATTCGTAAACATATTAAGATCTGGAAGTGCGGTTCTGCCAAAGCTCCACTTCAGTGCGCACTGCAACTGGGGTGAGGGGCTGGTGTGCCACCCTTACCCATATCTAACTTTATTTCTTGCAAACAACTTTTTAGAGTCCGCTTGGGGGGTTTCGAAAAACCAGCGCTTACCCGCACACACACACGCGCCTCAGCAAAAAAGGTCGAAGGGAATATACATGCAACCGGCATGGCGGCGCGCGGGAAGAATTTGGGTCGTGGGTGTCCCTGGAATCTTATAGAGCACACCACTGCCTTGCCGCCCGACTGCATGTGAATGTTATTCCAATCAGAAATAAAGTTTCCCAGGCGTATTTATGTATGTGCCGAGATATGGCCAAGTCGATTTAAAGTTCCTCCAGGAGTAGAGTCAAAGACGAAGGCAGCGGCATTAACTCATGTATATATATGCGATACACGCTGATGCCCAGTGAAGCGTCGATGAGTGATTGCGTTGAGGTGAAAACGAAAATCCCAGGAACGAGTGGTCGCAACACATCAATCCGACCAACAGTTCATGTATAGATCCGAAACTGAGATTTCTGTATGTAGCATACATACCGCTCGGTTGGCTTTCGTGGAGAAAAGTTTCGTCTCGCTAATGCTGGAGGAGGGCGCACGATTCCAGCCGCAGGTGGTTTTTCGAAAAATCTTAAACTGGCTTTGAAGCAATTTCGGGAGACGTATGTATTTCACTGAGGATGGAGCTGCAGGATATGGGCAATTGGCCGCATCTGATCTACAGAGTAACGTTCTGCGGAGCGGGTGTGTAGATGCGGTGTCAGTGTGTTTATTTAATTTATTATTTACTTTGGTTCCCCTTTAGAATATATTTTGTTGCAATGTTCGAAATGTAAGCCTTGTTAGAGGATTGTACTTCGTTTGCAAGTTCATTTTAAAAATTTGTAGAATAACTGATCGAAGGTTGCAGCTTAGATAAACTATGAGAAAAATAAAACATAATTTCTACTGTTTACCCCTCCCAAAAGGGGGCAGAGGGGTCACAGTGAAAAATCGTTTAATTTGTAATTTTCTACCGACATGAAAAGTTTCAAATTAATACGACAGAAAGATGAGTTATAGAAACGAAAAGGACTAGAATTAATGTGAAAGACATTCTTTAAATCGATCATTCAGTGCGCAGACATATCCGTGACGTGTGCAACCGAAGAAGGTATTGTAAATGAAAACAATCCGTTATAAACACAAAGAACCCTTACAGAGAAGTATAAAACTGTGAACCACACTTCGCGTTATTCGTCCTGTGAGCTCTGAAATTCTGTTCCCCCTTTCCATTCGCGTTAGCTTCCTCTAAATGCTCGCATTTCGTTCTTCCGCGTGTGTTTTCAATAAATGTCCATCGATTTCTAAATCGACATCCTCGAATCATATCGTCAGATATTATCAGGTGAACTCGCTCGCGAACTTGAGGCGAACGAAATGCGAATCGCCTGTTTGCTTGTCAGTGCAAACGTTGCACGATTGTGGTAAGATTTAGACAAGAGTTTTTAGGAACAATAATTGGAAAGGCTGTACCTTAGAACCTCGTCAAGAAAAACAAATAAAATCTTGTTAAATAAAGCATATTTCATTTTTTTTTCCCAACCTTTCATCGTTGACGCATAACCTTTGAAGACAGCCCACCTCTAAAGACAGCAGCGACAAACTCTCGTAGGTCTCTGCATCTTCCTTAAATACACTTATATACTCATAATTGTGAAATGAAAATGTTTTCTCCGAAGTAGGGCGCTCATCAGCATAAAGTCACCCTCCACAAACATTCATAGATATCTTTCCACATGATTTGTCTGGCAATTGAAAACTAGAAATACGCATAACGAATTTATTAGTTCCTGAAACAAGGATACACCAGCGCAGTGTCCCTCCGTATACGAGTGTTCTAATCACTTCAAAATGTTTGGGCCTTGCTCATCGTTTTTCATATTTCGATTGCATTTTTGATCTGAATACGAATTCGATATTCATACTTTGGTGTCTTGTTGAAAAGACATTTCATTCCTCGTGTGCTCGTATAGTAGGAATTATCTCATGGTTGGATATTTATGTCAAAATTGAAATGATTTTCAGATGGCATCTTTCACTTTGATGTGATGGGGTATTGGATTTCAGAAATGATCCTTTTATTTGGTTGGACGGATTATTGGTTTTTCGAAAGAGGACTCATCGCTTTGATTAGTTTTTATATAACCTATACAATGTGAATAAATTCTGAATGATTGGAAAATGAATTGTAAATGCATTCAAAATGGAAGTTGCAAGGTAGTTGCGTATAAACTATAAAAGTTGAAGAGAATTTTATTCCCTTCATTACTGTCGAAGGAGGTTGAGTATATCTAGTTGAGAGGTGGGACTTCGTACTCATATCAAAGCCGGCTTAATTGGGACCTAGGGTGAACTGACGCAGGTTTGTCTTTGTATGTTTTCTAAGGGTGCGGTTCATCTATAGAATTTGTAGACGTGTTCTGGCTAGGCAGCCACGTGAGTGCATCAGTGGCAAGAATTTCACTTTAATTTGTAAAAAGAAACACGTTCACAATTCAACGATTTCTTCGAATAAAATAAATTAAAAGTAACGCAAAGTAATCTTGACTATGCAAACAAAAAATCCTTGTAAAGACAAAATACATTTGCCACAAAAAATAACCTTTTCCTTAGCATGGATCTGTACCTCTACAAAATGCGATAAAAAACGAGTCTTACTTCGGGCGCAGACTAAAAATACCGAACACCGGGGGTGAAATCAGTGGCCACAAGGCAAAACCGCTTAAGTCTGTTTTACTCATTGTTCAGGAGAGCAGTTTAAAGTTTTTTTTTACTCTATTGACTTTAGTGACTTAAGCTGTTGTTTTTTTTTTGAAATTGTGGCCTCTTTTTTAAAGATATAAAGCTGAAAAAAATTTACAAAATAGAATTGTGTACGCTGTATCTAATGGCATCAAAATCTCAATTTCATCTTAAGTCGACTTAGGCGGTTATGGTTTGTGTCCACGGAGATATAAGTTCTAGAAATAAAAAGATGCGGCTTGTCGACTCAAAAGAATACAGCTGATCGACCGCATGCGTTCTCCGTTGCACGACAAGTTTTCATTGAGAAAGCGGCTTTTAAATAAGCTGTAAGCCCTTTGACAGTGAAAGCCGTGAGGGCTCTAGGTACGCGCCTTGTCTTAGAAAATATATTAAATTGGCCGCAATCGCAACTCTCAGAATGCCCATAACGTTGGTATGGTACCTAATGAGTAAAATATAAACAAACGTTCGCCACGGTAACACGTCGCCTTGCCGCTGGGACTGCCGAGAAATCACCTCTCTCGTGAATAGCTCGTCAAATTTGTGCTTGCACCGCCAGTTGAATCGTGAAAACTCATTCGAACCGCGATTCTCAGGCAATTTGCACTGTCGGAAATGTCGCCCCACATCCTTAAGTTGTTCTTCTCCCCGTTTTCGGTAGTGGAGATTGTGGGCATCAGGCCCCTCATCTCCCCCACTCCCGCCATTTTTCTTGTTAAGTATCGCTAAATGCCAATTGCATGAGTACATACCATCGGACCGATGATGGCATTCGTTGGCTGCGTCGATTCTCCTTTGTAAAGCTGAATTTGTCCGCGGGTCAATTGGGCAAACAATTGCTTGGTATAGGGCAAGGAGACGATGGGTGGAAAAAAAACTCGCGTTTTTCAAACAGAAAATTGTCTCGTGACGTCGCGTCATCGTTGCTGTCCCTTTGTATGCCGCTCATTGTTTGTACTCTCGATATGTTGCGAACACCGAAAGTGTGGGTTCGGTATTAATTCGATTGTTCTTCCACTGCCAGTGCTGTTGTTATTGCTTTACGTGCGCGGTTTGTTCTTAGCACTCTGCTTACATTACAATGAGTGGGAAAGGAGAGACGGGATCGAGGAGAATGGTCAACCAGTGTTTGCAAGAATTCTCTTTCACCACTCGATTGGTGTCTTGAACAGCGAGATAGCCTGAAGGACAACAACAGTAAATACTCGTATTTCGTTAGGTAATTTTAAAGTTTTCTTTATTGTTTCCCATTCCCACATTCACCGAAATGAAGAGGAACGTGTGTGGCACACATTTTGCTGGGCATTGTAATTGGGAGATAAATGCAGATAATGGCTTTATAAAGAGGAGAAACGATTTACGCTCAGTAAATGGGGTATAATGTTTTTCGCTTACTCCTTTGTGTGCGTTTACTGACTACATTAATTGTCTCAGTTTGCTGATATTTTGAGGCGTAAACGAGGTATGTGTATTCGGATTTGAATAGTAAGGCACCCAGATGTAGCTATATCGAAAAATTACCACTTTTGGTTCATGTCTCGAATATATTGTGTCTCGACATTTGACGATTGATGATATCCTCAGCAGCTAATACAAACTGAATATCTTGCTAAATAAAATAAATCTCACAGTCTAAAGTGAAAATATTTTACCAATGCTTCAGTGTAAATGCTAGTAATTTCAAGAACTTGAAATCACCTTTTTCCTCAATAAGGAAGCAATTGTTATAACAAAGTTAGTCGATGAACTGCAACTGATTTAAATTTTTCGTACGCTCGTTTGAGTAAGAAAACAATCCAAGCACAGCTTGAAAAGTGAAAATATTTGTCTCGTTGGTTTTCTGCCTACAATTGCACAAAGCGACCCACAAATTACTTCAGTTGTCTCTGAAATTCTAATTTCGAGTAGGTTCGGGTTACACCTTATATTTGATTTGATTTTATGTCCGAAAGCTATTTAAATATTTTCCGGTGGATGCTCTTAAAAATTCGTTTTGAAATGTAGCCTCAAATATTTATTATTATTATGTATTTATTTTTGTAATTGGGATAGCTTAGCCCTGTGGCACGCCGATTTTAATGTGTTGAAATATTTCTGTCGTTTCCTTTATTTTCACATGAGTCATGAGTTTTAAATATAATAAAGCTGGGAAAGATGAGGGCTTACAAATTTCATATAAATAAAATTGGTGTAGTTCTGTTCGACTAAGATTGAATTTGACGGCATGTCTTTAAATGCAAAAATCTTAGAAACTGTTCAATATATTCCGGTGCATTTTTCATAGGCCTATAGAGGATACCTAGGCCTACAATCTCTACTTTGTTTCAACTATATATCTCTATAAATTCCGGAAAAAAATGGACAAGAGTAATTTATTTTTTCGTTTCGTTTTGCGTTTTTCTTTGTCACGCTTTCCGTTCGAAAATACTGGGAGCATTTAAATATAGTTGACAGCAGCTCATAGAGGACATCTGCAGGGACAACTTAGGATATCCAATAACTCGATAACTTAAAAGGTTTTTAAATAAAAAGGCAAAATTTGAAACATTTCTACGATTTTCACATAAGTGAGTAGATATACAATTCCTTCTCAAATCAAACATACTAATTGCGCAGTATTATATTGACATCTCTTTTAATCCTATTTTACTCCTGTGACGGAGATAGAGACAGTACGCTGTGTGGTTTGCTAAGAAAAACAAAACAAAAGAAATGGCCAATATGTAGGAAAGATTTGTTTGTCTCCGTTTTGCTTACGAAATAAAGTGTCTAGAAAGAAATGTCAAATAGGTATAGGTACCAGTGATACCAGATCGTGGTATTATTACATTAGGGGATTTATATTAGGGAAAATTCCTGGTGATGCACGTCGTACTATTTATAAATGCTATTTGCAATCAAGATGAGGCAGTAAAAACCCGGTGAAGTTAAATAGCATTACAGCCAATGGACTTTTTGCTCATAAAATTGAATGAAAGGTTGGAGTTTCCATTATGTTGCTTCGCAATTTGAATCCCCCAATCTTTGTAATGGTAAAAGAATGTGAGTGATTTCGTTACAGAAAAACGTTATAGATGCGTTAATTTTAACTGGGTGGTAAAGGAAATACGGTATTTATATTAAGAATAGAAATAATTCCCAGCAATTATCAATTTCAATTTTCTATTAATGTTTGTTCTGCCACAACAATCAATAAGTCACAGGGTCAAACTTTAAGAAAAGTGGGAGTTGAATTCACGGGCAATTATAGACAATTATGTAGCGTGCTCCAGGGTAAATAATGCAGATAAATATCACTATCTCAGCCGATAGTAACTAAACTTCTAATATAGTATACAAAGAAGCGTAACATTAATAAAAAAGTGAGTTAAAAACCTATTATGAAATTATTTTCTTTCATTTTCATTGTCCAAAGAATATTAAATTGTTGCAGATTAGTCCAGCGACCAGGTGCAATGCCATGAAGGCAGAGTGGACTCAGTCTTTGGGATGTTTTTTAATACGGGCTCAAGTCCCTCACTATTGCAGACCGCTCCCTCGCGTCTATCGATGATTTTTCTTTGAGCGATAATCAAAAAAAAAATTGTGTCCCCTATACAAGACAGCAAATTTATAAAAAAAATGTTTCCATTAATTGTTCTGAAACCACATTTTGCACGGGCGAAGCCGGGTGGGTACAGCTATTTTTTTTAATAAAATAAATAAAAATAGTACAATACGCTAACTACTAAGCCACTGGCCGACAAATAGGCCTAATATTCCGTCGAAATTCTTAAAAAATTCTACCCCTTTGCGTGCGTCATTAACATGTGAAATTGTACCTTAGCCCACGCTTAACTTTAACGACTGTTCTTCTAGTAACGAAAATGTGTGCTAAATTTATAATACAGAAAATGTATGACATGAAAAAAACATATGCTATTTGTAAATGGATGTTGCTTTAGTCCAGTTCTTTATTTTCTTGCTCTTCATTACTCGTATGTTGATTTTTAGAAATGGTATACGCGCAATTTTTGCCTGAGTTTCGCTAAATTTTATCTTCGTAGATATTTTTGTTTGGGAGGCTACATTTAGATCAGGATAGTGGGGCCTAATCATTTACATATGTAATGTTGGTATTTAAACACCGACTGAACAGCGTTTATGATAATTTCGACGGCAAATTATATTCAGGGAATTACAGACATTTGAAATCAGAGGGTGTATCTGTTCTGCTTTATGATTAATATTTAAGAAAGTAATTTGAATATTTGTAAGAAAAAGTTAATAGTCAAAGTAAAACCAATACTATTTTAACAATGAAAATATTTCCCCTTTCAGTTTTTTATAAAATATACTCTAAAATTCCGGGATTAAAATATTGCATCGATAAGACAGCCATTCGGCACTCAATTTACCATTGAAAACAATCACAAATTCTGTTACGTAGTACTCAATCACAGCCACTTATTTCACCTCGATGGATATCGATGATGAACCTAAAGTAGTCAGACACAAGTTCGCAAGTCCGCTCTTCCAATGAGGCTCCAGCTAATATTGCATACTAATCGAAAAAGATCACGCTCAAAAATTGGCTCCAACCGAGTGCGATTTTTGCTCAGTTAAAACAAAATTGTGTTAGAATTAATTAAGTCTCTATTGAAAACAAACGAGTATCCATTCGTAGTTAAAACTACCGAGATGAAAAAGGTTATGTACATACTGTTAGAAAAAACACGCTTTGTCAGTTGTTATCAACCAAGTTTCAAGATTAATATTAACCTGTTGGTTAAATTCCACAGAGTTTGTTATTTACAACCGAGAAAATTTGCAGGAAATTGATAAATCGGCTATTTTTTAATAGATTTTCCTTAGACAAGTTGATTTGGCTATTTTTAATCCACTAAATCAAGAGCATATTTTTTGAGGTCTTCTAAATTGACAATCGTCATTCATTTTCATCATTTTTAATCGTCCCATTCTTGACAATTTTTCCTCTTATTGGATTGGAGGAGGTTTAAAATGTCAATCATCAAGTATAACCTCCTCCAAAGTAAGTAGCCTAGGATTTAAACTTAATTTTACGAGCGAAAGTCGATATTCCCAGTTTTACGTATTTTCCAGTTGATATTAACGTCAGCGACAACGCGACGTCTTCCTTTAGGCAAAACCACGTACGTCTAAGTGGCTACCATATACATGATCAACATGAAACAACAAATCGCTAATTGAAGTCATAACAATGCCCCCATCATCGATTAGTGATAGCCGAGAAAATTACTCAAAGGGGAGACTCGCACAACTGCTGTCTGCTGTTCAACGAAAGGTGTAATGCTGCAGCACATTAGCAAATGTTGCAATTAAGTGAAGTGTAAAATTACGCACATCTCCAATGCCGGTGCCCACCATTTGCCATTTGCCAATATATACAGCTCCCACTTTCAATTATCCTGTTCTCTCACTTTGAATGCAGTCGTTGAGAAGGCATCCGGATTATTCATTTTTTTTTTCATACGGGAAATTGTTTCTGTGGCAAAGGCTCCTATAATCATTCCGCATGATTAACTTTAACACAAAAGCGCAACGTTCACCTTTCATTTACAATCGAATCGGATGCACTTCTACTCACACACAGAAACAGACAGCCGAACACGTTAATTGGTGCGTTCGGTTGTGAAATCTGGCATTTGGAAGGATGTAAGGGCCTTATTCCCCCGTTCTGCATTGTACTTGATTTCACTTAGGTTTCGAAAAGCCTCTCCACAAATAATTTCCCTCTCTCTCAATTAGCGAATTTTAGATTTTCAACTTGAATATCAAATTTGGGCGATTAGAGCACTCCTCGGTAGTCAAAGTAAACGTGCAATATTGCCGCGCTTTCAAAACAGTGTGTGCAATCAATTAGGTGTGCATCCTTATTCCTTAGTGAACGCGAGTGCAATCACAAATGCACAGTGCGGAGTCTAATTACATTAAAGTGCAGATCGCAAATTAATTGGAAACCAAATGGAATTTAATATTTTATGTTTTATTGAAAACTTTTCCCAAATGGGCGGTGTTGGGTTGGGGGAGGTATTGCAGATGAATCGAAGGCGTTTTTTTAACGATTGGCAATAGCTTTGTGTGTGCAGAAAATGGAGATGAATTTTTGGTTTTAGCTATATTAGATAAATAAAATCTTGAATGTCTGTGGATAGATAAGTTCCAAATTGGCAGGCAGGTTGTTATAGTTTATAAAATTGATGCAACCCTTGAAAAGGTCGCTGATGTGGATACTTATATAAAGATGAATGAAATCAATGATCACGTAGGTGTGGCAGGGGGCAGCGTGATTGGAAGCAACATTGCGGAAAGAAGATGTTGGACTTTTACTGACTTTTTCCACTCAAAATTATCTACAATACCTTCGCAGTATTCCGCAAAAGTGGTTGATGGATTTATTTGTGGTATACTGTGGTGTTTTAAATGGACGATTTTGCAAAATTTGCGTATTGTGAGGGCTGAAACTTAAACTGATGACACCTAATGTTATCGGTCCTTCTACAGCGTAAACCATGTAATGTTATTGTACGAGATCTGGTAGGAATTTATAAGACAGGCTCATAAAATGTAGACGATAAATCTCTTTTTTTTTTTCTAAAGTGATGAAGATATGGTTTCCAAGTAAAATGTTTACAAAGGAATTGCAAAATCAAGGAGCACAGAGTTTTAGAAGCCATCAGGGGGAATGCCTTTGCGATACACAGAAATGCGGCTAACGTACGAATTGTGAGAAGAAATGAGGTGCACAGTTAGTCTACGGTCACAGATGTGGTCACAGATCCGTCGCCTTTAAGATTAAGCACACTTAAAAGAAACAAATCAAAGTGTCGAGTACTTCTTTACGATGTGGGTCTAATGCCAGATGGAGAGAACTCGAGCCAAATTGGGACACAGAGGATGAAAGATCAGTCGCTTTGAGCTAGGTGGAAAATAGTTCCAAGTAAGAAGTTTTTGGCATTTAAACGGCTAAAAATTATCAAAACTGCGGGAATGAATGTAAGAATTGCTCATGCTCATGGCCAAAGATGAAAAGGGAGTTCAATGGTTCTCTCGTGTCATTAAATCGGGCTCTGGGAGTTCGGGGAAACACGTGGCACATTGACAACTTAAAACGACTAAAATTGTTTTTTTCTTAGAAACCTGAGTTCCGAATTGGCAAATCTTGCCTTACTAATAAACATTTTTAATCCATAACACTAAATATTTTGTAGGTCACAATATGCAATTTTCTATGGAAAATTCCACAACTACGAGTTTAAAAAACTGTGGCAATAAGATAGAGTAGCTTATGTCAAAAAAAAGTGCTTTTGAAATAATCGCATTTTTGCCTATTTGGTTATTTATGATTATTTTTAATAAAATTGTAAAATAAGGGGGTAACTTAATATTTTATGATTGGGGCTAATATATTCATAAAAATAAGAATGCGACTATTTTAAAAATACTTTTTTGACATAAGCTACTCTATTGCCAAAGAAATTTTCCCGGGACACTAAAAACAATTACTAAATTCGCGGATCATATTTTACATAATTACAACAGACTCTTACTGATTCCCGTTTGCCATTTTACTACGACTATACCCACTGTTTGGGCGTTTAATCATAAGTGGCCTAACGATACACATTGAAACTGATCGAAAAAGAAAATGAAAAAAAAAGAAACCAATAAAAGGGGTATTTTTTTTTGGAGTTTGATCTTTGAAGTGGCAGCACTTTTTGCCACTTTGACGACAGCTGCTTCATGCCATGATTGGTTTGCTCTTTCGTCATGAGTAGACCTGTCCTTTCGCCTTCGAGTATAGACTAACAATACACGCCCCGACTGGTTTCGAACTGAAGTCGAAAGTTATACTTCCAGCTGACACAGCTATACCTGAAACTATACTCATACAATTGGGAATCACATCAAATTGTCAATCCGAAGGACGCACGACGATCATTACCTCAACTTATTTCAAAGTGCGGTAAATAAAAAAAAAATACACCCCCTTTGCACCACCTCGAAAACAAAAGAGTTAAACTGCGAACTGAGGAATTTCTAAACATGGTACTCTGTGTAAGCCTTGATTAAGTTGACAACTGAGAAATATTGAATTACTCATTTTAATCACAGAACTTATCATAGCCTTCTTTGCAGCTTGCTAATATGCCAGCAACTACTTGACCCTAAGCACTGCACCTAATCAAGGAATGACCACCCCACTTCAAACTTATACCGACCTACAATTATTCCATTGGCATTGACCAATTTCTTTTTACTCTGCCAGAACTGTACACCACTCAAGTTCGGTTGGGTATCTTGAAAAATCTATCCCCCGGCCAACATTGACATTTCATTCAATTCAATCTAAAATGTGACGATGACGACGATGTACATACGAAGATGAGGCTATCGACAAAGATCTCCCAGCACCCATCACAAGTCATAAGTTTGCCGTTACCCGAGCATAGTGCGGTTATGTTGGTATATGTTTGTCAGAACGACGAAATTATCTCAATACGACGGCGGTAGATTAATCGGGAGCCAGCGGTACCGGTATACCAGTGTATAGCAAACAACAGTCTTTTGTTGAACTCATATATGCCACACTCGGGGGGTACGTTCTCAGTTCGTCATATCATTCTGCGCAGCCCAGGTGAATGCAGTGCACCACACCACCGTCACGTCCTTCCTCTTCCAGCTCTGAGTGGATGCTAAGAGTTTTGGTTCTATCGTTCGCATTGCCAGCGGCGATCCTTTAGATTTTAGCTCGGATCTACTACACTTGGACGCCCTCACCTCACTCCTGTGCGCCGCACCCAGCTACAGAAGCAACAATAACGACAACGACGACGACTACGGTAGCGGTAGAATATACTCCAATTAAAAAAGTTAGAAATTCCATCAAAGGTCATAGGCACCTGAGCCTATTCGTTATGCATATGGATCCAGCACACGGCATCAACTGATGCCGACTACGACTACGACTATGATGACGATGAGAAGGATGTGGTCCTGTCTTGGTGGTTGATTATGTTGCAGGAACACACACAAAAAGGACACCCACTCGTTCACTAACTTGACTTGATCTCTCGGCGCGCAGTGTAGAAAAAAATCGTCCATTCTCTTTCAGAGGTATATACGTATACCTGACACCCTCGGGCGGTACCGAAGCGGTGCAGGATGCAAGGCTGAAGAACTAGAGTATAAATGAGCCGTACTGCCAAGTCAACCTAACCACCCATTGCCGCCGCCCCAGCATAGAACGTATACGAGTATAGATACTTTCCGGTTCCGTACACTCTCTCTTGCAGTGTGTGTAGTGACTACGAGTGGATTTCGCAAGTATCTGGTGGATTTATGCCGAAGGAAACTGGTGCGCCCAATCAGCCCACCGCCTCCCCTCTTCTTAGTCAAGTTCGGCGGCTGTGCGCTGTGTAGTACACTCGTATTTGTTGTATAGTTCTACTTGGGTCTGGGTTGGATTCGCTGCTGCTGGTGTTGCTTGGTCTTTGCGCCAACTACTCGGCTACATGTATAGCGTTCTCGGTGGGGATGGCAATGTAAAATGCCAGGCAGAGAGAGAGGAATCATTTTCTTTTTCAATCTTTTTGACGTAATTGCTTGTTTGTTCCAACCGCTCCTCGAGTCCCGAAAAATGTGCCGCCGGGTCTAATTTGGGTAGAAAAACAAAAATACTTATATGGCCGGAGGCGCTCATCAGCCCTAAGGCCAAAGTTAAATTTTCGTTTTACTTCATTTGTCGTTCGTAACGCTGCGCTCTTGTCCCAGTATTGGTGTCTGCTGCCAGTACGCGTATACTGTTGGGTAAGAGAGTTGTTACAGACGGTTCTCGTTGCTGGTGTAACCAGAGGGCTTGTGTGCTCTTGGGGGAACATCAAGATGGAGTATACCGAACCGATCCCTGCATTTTGTTTTCTTGGATTTATTTTCAAATTCATAAGAGACAACAGCAATAAAAAAAAATAGTCCTACAAATAGATACAGATGCAGACTGAAGGGGGATATTTACCTTTCTTTGCCGGCGCAAGGGGTTCGGTACTTTTCTATTGCATAATGGAGAGTGGATTGTGTGTAGGGCACAGTGCTGTGCGGTATATGAGTTCTCCTATAACGAGGTTGGGAATGTTCATCGTGAATTAAATAATCATGGCCTATTAGCGGAGGTATGAGTAAATATGGGAATACAAAAGCTAAAGCATGGGAATACATTTCGTGGAGGGGTCGACTTCACTTATCATGGTAAATAGAGGTGTTTGACCTAGCAAATGGAGAGTGGATTGTATTGCGAAAAATATTTGCGACCTGCCACGTGGAGATTTATTTGGAGCGTTAAGCTGCATGCCACAATGGATATTTTTTGTACTCTTAAGGTCTTCGTATGATGTATATATGATGTTAATGTAGCATTGTCCAACACCTTTTGGGGCTAAGATAACCGAGCCTGGTGTATTAATTTCCAAATGCGACAGGGGGTTTGTGAGCATAATTTTTGGATTTTGTCGTGTGTGATATATTGTACCGGACAACAGGCAAAGGAAAACGCGGAAGTGATGACCCAGACGATATCTGAATTTACATAATTTTTGGGAAAAAATACTCCGAAGCTTTACTCCCAGGTCCCGGGTAGGACGTGTGGAGGGACTGAGGAACGTTGTCGATGTTATTACACGTTTTGAGCCTTGAGCCTTCCAAACTGTTTTAGATGAAAGACGTGGTCATCCTTTGGTGAAAATATTACACAAAACCTGTGTGAATGGGAAGCAATATATCGCTAATGAAGGAAGTTTCTAGGTAGGTATACATCTTCCAATTTCTAGAGGAGATATACCACACGAACTACAAAGGGCTACTCGATTACTGCAAGGGGCTTGGATGTTCCTCTTTAGGGAACATATTTAGGACTCCTTTTCCATTGTATAGCTTACTGTATTTGGTTGCCTAGAAATCGGCCCTTGTAGCTTTTTATGAGAAATAAATGCTGCAATTATTTCCTTAATTTTTGCAGAACTCATTTTAAGTAATTTCTCTTTCCAACACTATTATTTCGCGTCAAAAAAAATCTGTTTGCCAGCCAATTCAAAATTGACAGCTTATGACTCTTGACAGCTTATGACTACATGAACTCGGTGGGAGCGACTTACAAGGTTTCGGTAAAAGTTCATTGAAACCTCGCGATTTCAGTTTGGTGGGAACATGGCATTATACACCTTTTTAAACTTTAACTAACCTTCGAAAAAATTGTTGTAACAAAATTAAATTTTCGTTGGTTAAAATGAAATCAAATATCAGAATTTTCGGTTTAAGAATGCAAGTTGTGGAAAAGAACTATGAGCAGTATAATTCTAACGTTGAATGACTTGATTCGTGAAACCTAAAAAACGAGTTCTAGTTATCAAAAATAATAGTTAAAGCAAAAACTTTTTGCTTACGAATTTTGAAAAACTCATTAGATATTCTCCGCTTGACATTTTTTCCTGAGTTTATAGTTACGTTTCAAGAATGAAAACTTTCTGGATTAAATTATAAGTAAATGTAACTTCATTTTGTGTGCATAGGTATCGAAAGTGGTAGGCGATATCACCGCCTTTCAGTCAAGGTGGCTTTGACATTTTGAGTGACCATTAAAAATCTCTCATTAAAAACACAGAGATGAAGAATAAAAACGGATTTGGTCCCGTGAGTAAGAAAAAATAACTGTCTGAGTTGACTGATAAAACGCGCGACCAAAAAAATATTTCGTTTTACTTTTATTTTGCCGTACAGATTGGATTTGAGATTTTACTTTTAAATGGACAGTTGAAAGTAAAAATGACGAAAGTGATTTACTGGGTTATAACTTTTCTGGTCTCAGCGATATGGTGCAAGATCGACATCTCCAGAGTGGCTGAAGGGTAAATTCTAAATTTTCGAAGATTCTCCGACCTTATACTGTACGTGATTTCTTTTTAATAGGTCCATGCAAATAAAAGCAGATGCAAACCATAAGCCGTGGAAGAGACAGATATAAAAACGTCGTGCATGCTTTAACAAATGCAGATGGCATTTTAAATCGATAGGTTTAAAAATCCATAAATGATAAAAATCAATAAATTAGGTAAGGGCTAGGCTGAAAGAAACACTTTTCACTTGATTTAATGTTTTCTAAATCAGTACACGCAATCCAAACAATTTCTGGCTTAGAGAGTGATATTTTAACTTCATAGTCCAATAAACGGTGTAGATTTTTTTTAACCTAGATGTCAAAATTTAGCACTCAGCGAACGATATTTAAAAATACTCATAAACTCAGGTCATGATACTTATATATTCAGAAGCCCGAAATCCCTTTCCGATTTTGTGGTTTAAATTGGAATCGTTACTTCACCGGCTTTGTTTTCAAAAGGCCTATCTAAAGTTGCTCTATCAAACGCCCAAGAGACCGGCGTGGTTTCCCTATAACAGCAGGTGTGAAGTCTCTTAGTATTTTGAAAACGTAAGCGTTTATTTAAAATCGAAAAATGGTTCTTATCTAACTTGGCAACCTTAAATGACTGCCGTACGCCGTCGGTATTTTTTAGAAAAGCTTGAAGTGCAACGGTCATACTCAAACTCGAAAGTCATGAGATCTTTGTTTGAAAATGGCTCTGTCACATCTTGTCGAAATTTTATTTTGGAAAGTTCGCAAATTGTGTTTAACTTTCAACTCGAACTTAAACATTCGTTCGGAAGTCTTATGCCACGTAACAAATCTATTCATGGGGTTCATGAGAGAGACAACTAATTAATGACAACCATTTCCAGTGGACCAATAGGCTGAGCAGTTAAAACGATTCACCAGTAAACAAATTAAATGACTATAATCGTCTGGAAGACACTGTTTTCGAAATTTCTGTCAAAACTTTCTAGATCATATATCTTTTTGGTCATTCACAGATCCCATTATTATTGTGCAAACTGATTCTTAGATTTATCACTAAATTGCTGTCTAAGTCCGTTTTTTCGATAACCTTTTGAAAAGTTGGTTGATCAAGACCAGAGTTATTCAAGTTGGAACAAAGAATACTAAATACACAAAATCCGTGATGAACTGCGGCCTTTTTGTGAGAGCAAACCATTGTTTGAGCAACTGCAGAAGAAGCGTTAAAACTCAGTCAAAGTGGTTATGCTGAACAAAAAAACGACTCACTTGTTTAAGCAATAGGTACCCAAAAAAAAGTAAAGACGTAATTATAGAAAAATGACAAACGGAAAATTCTTTGATATAAGACATCACCCACACAAATGTGCCCTTAAATTATATAGTTAAATTCAGTAATGAGGTGAAAAATTCGCGATAGAATAGTGAAAGACAGGATTTTCGAAATTTCCACTTGATAAGTGGAACAGGCCTCAATCTCAAGCACCTCATATTTTTTTTAATTTATTCCTGTGATAAGTTGATTCCAAACACCTCCATTTGATCACAAAAAGGACATTCGTTTTATACTGATCAGTTATCACTAAATGTAGATAAAAAATAATTTGAGCCTTACCTTTTTGGGCAAGTCGGCTCCACTGTCAAAGAAGTCCGCTGATCCAATGCAACAAATGATGTCCTACAGAGAGAAGGAGAGCACAAAGAAAAAAAAAACACAAAAGTCAGCAATTATCCATCTAATCTCTAAGCAAAAAAAAATAGCTTGCAATCGCAAAAGCACTTCGACACACTCAATGTGCAACACTTTCAGTGCAAACAAAAAATATCCAGTCGTCCAAAATAAAGCAGAACAAAGTTTAAATTCAAAACACACTTTCCGAGCACGTGCTTTTTCCCTCTTTGTCTGTTTGCACTAAAACATTTTTCCTTGCAATTTATGTGCTCGCATTTCTTTTCCTCGAATATGTATCCGAAATAAAAACGAACAAAAATAAAAAGATAAACCTCTCCACAGTCCACACCGCTTGTCTGAAGGTCATTGCAACAAAAATACACAAAAAAATATCACGCGAATTGCGAAGTAGCATCCCAAAAGCGGATATACACAAAGAGGAAACAAGCACATGTCAGACCGACCGCGAATTCAAAGATCATCCAAAACCGAATTATTTTTACCTGACTTGCATTCGAGCCGAACGTCTAAACTAAACTGAAGCTGTGGCCAGCACTGACTTCGGACTAATGTTGCTTGGTCGTTCGCAAAATGTTGTCTGCAGATGTTGATGGTTGGTTGATGATGGTACGTTTATCCGATGCTGCGTCGAAAGAGAGTTGCGCAAAGATCTCGCTCTATATTTTCGGGGTTTCTCTTAAAAAGTGGGCGATACCCAAGTTGGTCCTACTCCGTCCAAATTCAAATGACAACCGCTTTTCTGTTGAAAAAAAATAAATAAACAGAGAAAACGAAAAAAAAAAATTCAATAAAAATCATTTCAGCGTTTAATTGGCAATATATATTCTAATGAAACTTATTTGCCTCTATTTATCGAGAACTTGGAGATCTGTTTACACCGCTTGGAGCGGGCACACTAACTTTCTACCCCAACCTAATTGCTTGGTTTGCTATTGAATTTGATGAATATTTTCATTAAATCGTTGATTACAGCAATTTGAATAAACAACAGCACCAGCAACACACTACTTTCGGGGTATGATGATGGATGATGATAGCAGTGGGTGGCACAGTGGGCTGCATTATTATGAATGGGGTATAACAATTTTGTGAATTTCACACTGGTATGTGTGTACGAGTATCTATCATCCCGTAAATGAGGTAGAGGATTTTTGTAATATCGAATTTGAAATGTTTTATGTTTGACGCTTGAGGATATTTACCCAATGGGCTTGTATTTAGTTATTTGCTCGTTAGATGTAGTATGTCAAACTCATTTTGTTTCGGGGCAAAAATTCGAATGTAAAGTGGAAAAGCACCAAAAATGTTCTACCTTCTATGAAATAAGCAGGTTCGCGTTCCATTAATTGTGATGCTTAGATTAAAATTGTCACTATTTGGCAGGTACAAGTATGTACCACGCTTGTCCTAGATAGACAGGAAAAATAGAAATAAAGAACAAAAAACACTTTAAAATTCAAATCGTTTAATTTTTTTAAGGACATACAAATAATAAAGTTCGCATGTTAGAGGTCCACGCAGAAAAATCTTTTGCTTAAAATCAACCAACTTTCGGGTAAAATTTACCGAAGTAATACTGTTAATTTGTAGAAGCTACAGATTTAGTGGATCAAAAATAACCGAATCCTCCTAATTTTCTCGGTCGTATAAATAACAAACTGTAAAATTTAACCAATTTTATTAGTCCAGAAACTTGGTTAATATCAACTGATAAGGTAAGTTTGTTTTAACAGTATGACTTTAACCATTCCATCTCAGTAGAATTTAACAACGATGCTTGTTTTTTCAACAGAGACTAAGTTAATTTTAAGCATTTTTTTTTTAACCGAGCAAAAATCGCACTCGGTTAGAGTCAATTTTTGAGCATGTGGCTTATTGAGTAGGTAAGATTTAGAAATCATCAGAATTACATTACGTACCGACATTTGCACACTTGAATACATCCAACACCTTAAGCTTATTAGAAACTGGATAACTCCAGTTTGCTGGCAACAGTTGAAAATCAGGCCAGCAATTATCGAGTTATAACGTCATCGAGTTTCACGCCGAAGGAATTGTGTATACAGACTAAGTTGCATTACATCTAGCATCTAGAAGGAAATGCTACCTTATTAGGTTAAATAAAATAAATAAATAAATAAATAGTAACACATCGAGCTCGGGAAAGTTTTCAATTATATCCGTCTTCATTTACCTATATTAAATAACAGTTTTTCTTGACAAATCCGGTGGCAGAGAGCTATTTTTATCGTTTGAGTCTTCGGCCTTCAGGTGGCAACAGAAAAGCTTAGTACACAGTGCAAAAATCGTGAGTTCATTTCTATCACATCAATGCGATCTTTTTCATTTACAAACTTACCTAAGGGTATGGTACGTATATGGCATGTCAATCGAGCCACTATTTGAATAGGTCCATGTTACGATTCACACGTCCGCAGATATCTGCTAGTACACTATACGAATGGTTATCAATTGTACAAACCTCTAGAAACTCTCGTTTCGACTTTGTTATCGACTATCTATGGTTGTCAAAGTCAGCTTATCAACAATTTAAATCGTACATTTAATTAAAAATTCGTAGAAAACAACACCGAAGAATGATAGGACTTTCCAATTGTTCATCACCGAAATAGGCAACGGTCTGCTAACCAGGGAAAGAACTAAGTTCCTAAAAATTGTGGCAGGTATATAGGGAATTTTTTATTAAAGTGATTGACACCGGATTCACTGAAAAAACAGCTGCGGGTGGCAAAGTATAAACAGATTATTCGATTTTCAGAAGCAGAATTGGACTATAGATACATGCATGTTCTGGCACTCTTTGAATTAGATAAATGAGACGAGTGCGAATCAGGTTTTATGTTGTCTGGGACTTAAGACGAGTTACAGGAATAAATTTAATATTTGAGTCGAAAAGACTTCCACCCAGCGCCAGACTTTCTCGTTAATGAGCGCTATACTACAGAGCGCTGGATTACTGAACTAAGTCCTCCGGTTCAACCCTCAAACACTAAAATTGTTTCCAATGCGCTGTTCGAGATTCCACCTACCAGAAATCGTCTAGCAAGGGGAGTTCAACCGAACTAACAATTTTTCCGAACTCAGCCGTTCGAATTCGGCTCTAAAAGCTTTGTCCGTTCCGTTTTTTCCGAAAATAAAGTTAGTTAATTTTCCAGATCAATCTAAATTGATGTAAAAACTGTCCTTCAAAAATTCCTGATAGCCATTTATTTTCTTTTCATTTCTATAAGCTTTTAATTGCCCTTAGTCCAGCGGATACACACCAACTCTATTTATAGGGAGTAAACAATTATAAAACAAAAATATCCAACTTTTGGTACATTGCACGTTGAAATTTAAAGAGCATTAAACAAAAAAAAAAAAAACTCCCTCTTCACTATTTTTCAGTAATAAAATGACACGTCCAAAGGCGAAATGTAATTAAATTAATTGCATAATTAAAACGAATGAAACGCAAACATTGTCGGCCTCTGGTATCCGGTCGGTCTGAGAAGATTGTCAACTTTCCGCGCGTAATGAGTGACATATGACTGCCTGTTGACTTCGCGCACAAACCATCATATCACATGGTGTCCATTATGTAATTGTAACTGTGTTATTGATCGTGTACTTGTAACTGCAACTGGCTGTCTGTCAAGTGGGCTCGGTAAAAGATGATTTTATTTTGCGAGACTATTTACCTCCGATTTTAACATTAATAGTAATAATTTTCAATAATTTAATAATTTCAGCAAGAAATTTGGAACATGTGTGGTTCGCTATAAGCATAGAATTTAGTTTCTTGGGAATTGTGCTTGCAACATACACCTTTCATCTTATACTTGCTGCTGAGTTTATTTTCAAAAAACTCATGCCAGAATACAAGTTGATGCATTTAAAGACGCACAACTGAGTGGCACATGAAATCCATTTTGGAGCAAACGCGCAGTCGTCCGGACAACAGCGTGTGCAATTATAACGAGTGTCAAGATAAATCTTTAGTTCTGTCGTTCATCAAGGCATCATCTGTTGAATTATGATGGGTATCCCAGAGAAACCCTTCTTCGATACAATAGTCCCTTTCACATACCTACACCAGCAACTTTCGAAATCAACAACATTTCAGTTTTTCCCAATTAAATGCTGACTGAGCGACCGTTTCACCAAAACTTGTCAGCCCTCTGGGCTAAACTTTGTAAATCAGCGCTCGAAATATTTAATAAGAAAAAAATGGGAAAAAAAACTTTAAGACACGACACAGCTTCAGCATTAAGATGACGGCATTTAAATGACCTTTCTTCTGCTGTGCGGTCAAATTGGCCTCGGTATTGATATACAATTCAACGGTTTTTGGTTTTATTTTTGCTGAACGTGTATGTAGGTTCCAACTACACACAATCGCTCCTTACCCTTAGGGAGTCTGCTTTTATTTATTAGTTGAGGCCACGTATAGGTATGTTCGAGTTATTGGAACTGGAAGATGAAATCTTCCAACGAGGAATGGAGGCCTAAAAGTTGTAATTTCTGTTTCTCCTCGGTGCTGCCGCAGGGCTGAACTGCATTTCTGTGTTCGAGTTGATTTTTTTTCTTTCTGTTTGGCAATATGTTGCCTGATATATATATTTAATATTTTGTTTTAATTTCAAACATTTGCAAAATGACAGCAAACGGGGGGGAAACAAAAATTGCAAGGATTTGTATTTCTGTATTGGGTGGAGTTTATTTTTCGTAAGAAGTGTACACATACGCCTTCCGAAATGACCGTGTAAATAATTCGAAGACAACGCAATTGCCATTGGCGACTTTCGTTATTATTTTCACTTCGATTTTTAAGGACAACACACGAAAGTTGAAATGCATGTTTTTTTTTATGGTTGTGGGGGAAAACAGCCAAAAAGGTAGAATAATGAAACAGCTGCAGGATATGTTGATGACTTTGGAGGTGAAGCTGCATGCTGATGCGGATTAAGCGAATGATTTAAGGTGGGTCGAATAGTGGAGCAAATATTTCGTTTGTATATAAGTGGGGTGGGGATCAAAAATGTGTATTATAGTCAATGTTCAGTCAAGCACTTTTCGTGGTGAAGTTATAATTAAGAATAAGTACAAGAAACTTATAATGGGACATCTCAAGCAAACAGAAGAACTCCTACAAGGTGTGCCAGTTTGTAACAGCGTATTAAATATAGACGCGCACATGTCTTTCCGTAAAAGGACTTTTCAGACCTAAGTTATGAAAGAGATAGTAAATCATTTGCCACCTAGAAACCGCAATATGTATTAAAAATGAAAATTTGGAAATATTTGGCACTAAATGCAACTGATCATTTTAAAGACATAAAAACGACCTTTAGGCTAAGTTCGAGGTGATAGGGATGTTCTTATCATCCACTGTATTGCACCATGATATTCTAGAGGTATCGTAAGCTACACGCTGAATTATGTCTCGGAGTTTGACATTGAGAAGACGCAATAAAAGTCATGGTGTAACTTCCAGACATGAAGGATCTTCTGGCATCATTAATAGGCGACAAATAACAACAAGCAAGTAATCTACATGTAAGGCAAAACGACCAAGCACGAATACTAACAGAAGCAAACTAACAATACATTTTTACAACAATCGAAGACTAAGGTCGAACATCTTCAGCATCAGTTGTCCAACAATTCAACATTTGTGGGAAAAGAAGCATCATCCCTAAGTCTGAACTGAGACTGATTACTTCACATATCTTCACAGTCCCCGTTGAAAACTGCCCCTTCGATATGACGGTAGTCTGTGCTTACTAAAAGTGACCTTAAGCCATATTTTTTCGAGACTGTTCTTGGCAAACTCTGGCTTAAGGACGTCCTAAAAGGCTCTATCAAGTTTGTGAGCTGCCTATAATTCTCGCCCACCCAATATTGAACTGATAGATAATTTCAGCATTTGCCCGTCAAACTTATGAAACTTGGCAGCTTCAAAGCTTACCATACCTTTGACAGTTTATTTAACAAGAAAATGCATAAAAATAAGTAGAAGGTTTCATCATTCGGTACAATCCGACTGAGCTTCAAGACGATTTCGGATAGTTAAATTAAGTCCTCGATTTTTTGAGTCAGATAATCGAAACATGAAATAAAATTTCAAAATTTGACTTCACATTTATACAGATTCGACTTCACCATAAAGTGTCCCAACCAATGATTTTCTGTGAATTTTTTTGTTCAAGATTTTTTAAGGACTCCATAGGTATTAATTTTGACGTATCTGCTACAACAACTCTTTGTCCAATATTGTGGAGAAAAAATACAAATAATACAATAAACGTATATAAATAGAACTCAAGGCGGAGTGATCTGAACCAATAAAATCTGTCCCGTCAGTTCCATTAACGTTTTAAACTGACGGATGTATTGAATACGGTACACACCAGTCTATAGAAGGTAAGAGTAACGGTCCCCAACACAATAATGGATGCGAAGGACGAAGTAAGATTATTTTCAACAGCTCTCATAAATTGAGATAAAGCGCACTCATTGGAACAAATACTGAAAGAATAAGAAAATTTCGACGGTCTTTGAATAAATTGAGATGATCCATTTGTAAAATTTTATTGGTTGTGGCTTCAATCCGGCTTTGTTTCTAAAAAATTGCTTATTGTCTCAGAACAACAGGACTATATCATTTGATTATGACATCCTTGAGCTAAAAAATGTTATAAATAAAAATAAATAAATTTATAAAATACCGTAACAAATTACTTATCAAAAACAAACGAAACGGTCAATCACTAAATTGACAAATAAACTGGAAAATTTTAACGATTTGTCGCAATGCTATGGTTTGGTGATCGAAGTGAAAAATCATTCAACAAACACTCACCGGTTATTACAGATTTAAAATCATGGGTTAATCTAAACCTATGGTAACTACGGATTTAACCAGCTGTGAACAGACCGGCCCTTAGGCCTGGTTTATTCTTTTCTTCTCCTTGATTTAAATGACTAAATTAATTAACGATTCTAAGAAATTAATACATTATGATTTTTTATTTATTGTTTCTTAGCATATCTCTAGAAATCTTTGTGATAATATCTAACGAAGAATTAAGAGTTGCACTTTGGAATATTCCATATCTAGTGGTTCCTATATAAATAATAAGTTTATTTCGAAATCTTGATAGAAAGTCAGTATCATATCTCCGCGGAACGAAATGAGTCGGTTTACGCTTGAACAACGTTGGGAAATATTGAAAACCAAAGTAAGTGCAGCCCAAACGTTTTTTGAAAAGAAGTTTTTTTTTGTGCGATCTTTTCTGACGAGGTGCATTTTCGTCTCGGCAGCTACGTTAACAAACAAAATTGCCGCGCCTGGACCTCGGAAAACCCGCACGCTATTGTTGAGATGTAAATGCATAAATGGAGAGTGACAGTTTGATGCGGCTTGTGGAGTATTGACATTATTGGACCATTTTGCTTTGAAAAAGAGGCTGGGAATAACGTTTCGGTCAACGGTGGGCGTTACAGAGCTATGTTAACCAACTTTAGTTTTAGTGAAATTGAAGACATGGATTTGGACGACCTCTGGTTCATGCAGGATGACGCGCCATGCCACACAGCCCATGATACAATCCACCTTTTTCGCACCAAATTCCCAAATCGTGTTAACAGCCGTCTTGGCGATGTCAATTGGCCGCCTCGAAGCTGCGATTTGACCCCTTTGGGCTCTTTTTTTGTGGGGGAACCGTGAAAGACTAATGTTATACCAACAATCAGGAAACGATTTAAGCACTTAAGGCCAATATCATCCAAACAATCCGTGAGCTACAGCTCGAAACCATAAACAAGGTCTTGAAAAGTTGTAGAGAATGCGCTACTGCGAATCCAGCCGAGGCAGCCACTTGAACGATGTTGTGTTCCATAATTATTGGAAATGTTTTCATTTATCCAATCAGGTAGGAGTAAAATGACATAAGCTTAGAATGGATCAGACTTCTCTCAAGGACAAGCAATTTCCCAAACTATTTGTATTTTAATAAATTTCTCATTTTTGAAACTACCACATTAAATTGGTAGTTACCTATGTATTTGACTACCTACCTACTGAATGGGGGGGAATGGGCTATCCATTTTTCTTAACAAATATTGAGCTCTAATAAAATTGCCAGATATATCAACGTCATGTTGGGAATTCCCATCTAATCATTCTCAAACCTTTTTTCTGTCATAGTATAAAATATAGAGCTTCATTCGTAAGCCATGCAACACGAAATGAAAGTGTATAGCCTTTTTACCTCATTTGTACAAATGACAGGCATTAAGAACTAATCTCGGAGTCTCCGATCTTCTCTATACTACATCGCAATACACTTAAAATACACACACATGGGTAAAAGCAAAACTCGCTTCAATCACACTGTAGTGCAGACGAACCTGATCGAAATTTTTGAATTTTAGCAAACAAAATAATAACAGAAGGTAAATTGAAAAACAGTTTTTACTAAAACAATGCAATTTTAGCATGCTTCTAAATTTCTTATAGCAAATGAGTGTTGTTGCATATTACAATTAAATTTGAAATATTTTGTTATAAGGTACTAATCTATTTACAAAAAATGTCAGTACCATACAAAATTTGCTTTAAGTTATATCAATTACTAAGCTTATTTGCACTTCAATGGATGATAAACAAAACCATAATCTTCAGCTAATAATAATATTCAGCAAGACTTATGGCAATTTTTGCTAACATGTTTTACATCAGCTTCTAGTTGCCCTAGGCAAGGTGGCTCATATGCTTCAGGTCAATCCCATTCGCGTCAAAAATAAAACGCACACATTCGAAAATGATTGTTTTACCTAAGGCACTATATGAACAATGAACATGAACATGCAGCGTTTAGTATTTTTGTTTTTATTTTTTAATTGTTGAATGAAAACTTTTCAACCACTAATCTGTATAATTAGCAACGAGGTGAGCCATTCACAAAAGCGATAAGCACTCCCATTCAACCTAGGTTTCTTGACCAAAAACATTTTTTTTAATAATCTGCGCATTATATTGTTTTAACAAAATAAAAAAAAGGAAATATATACGATAATAGACAATAAAAGGAAAAAAAAAATTGTAGTAAAAGAAGTTTTGAGCTCAGACGATTTTGATTCGGAGTTTCTCATTGGTTGACAAAAATGTGCACTTCATTAAAAACTCTAAGACATTTTTTTAAAAATTTGGTCAGAATATGGATTTTTGCTCAGAAAATTAGAAAACCATGCATCGGACCCGAGAGTAACTATTGCACTTGGCCACGATATGTTGATTGGTTTATAAAGACCGCAGAATAATTTTTTACTTCTCTTATATAGATTTGCCGAATTTTTGTAACTAGTAAACAAGAAGTTTCGTTTAATTCTCGCATTATTTTTAAAATCTTTTTTGTGCGTACCGAAAACTCTGAACTTGTAGATTATGTAAAAAAAGGAATATAAGGCGATTATTCTAAATTTGGATTTTGTTTACATTTTCAAAATTAACAACACTAAAGAGGTTATGACAACTATTGTAGATTGGTATTTAATTTAAATTTTAATTTAATATGGAGGATAGTATAGTGCGCGATACAAATAATCATTTTTAGTGTACAGCCAAAATTTTCCATACAAAATATGCATATTGCGACCTACAAAATACACTGCGGGTCATTTGAATAGGGACAGCCGCTTTATCATTTTTGTTTTACTCTAAATCTCCAGTTCTTTAGTTCAAAAAGCAGAAATTAGTTTCCGTAATGATAGATTACTTTATTGCTCACACATTTTGAGCAAAATAAGAGAGTTTTATTTAAGAACAGTTATATTTCTTTATTTTTTTCTTTGTTCACTAATAAACTGCACGTTTAAAATTGGGTCAATAGAATAGGGACAGTTGCAAATCGGTCGTCAATTCGAAAAGTGCTATCCAAAAAGCATAACTAAAATTTTGTGAATTTGCCAGTGTGCTTTGAGATTGTGGTTTTGCATTAATAGTAATAATAATAATAATAATGGGTAGAGGTAAGCCATTAAATGTCGCGGAAATGGCAAAAATCGACGCTTTCAAAGAGGACGGTCACAAATTGAGAAAAGCAAATCGGTTGTGCATAATTATTTAAAAAATAAAGAGAACTATGGCAAAAATATGAAAGGACCTACGGGGGAAGTGCTATCTGCTCAAGATAAACGAGCAATCTTACGAGGAGCCTCTAATTCGGCTCGATCAGTGGCGAAAATCAGGGAAAAAGTTGGAGTAAGTGCAAGTTTATCAACAGTTAAACGAGTGGTTAAGAGAGCCCCACATTTGCAACTTAAAAAAATGAAGAAAAAACCACCATTAAATCCGGTTAGGAAAGAACAACGCGTGGAGTTTGCACGTCAGCACATGGCATGGGGAAAGAGGTGGCAAAAAGTAGTTTTCTCGGATGAAAAAAAAAAGTTTAACCTCGATGGTCCGGACGGATTCAACTACTATTTCCATGATCTGCGAAAGGAAGAACGGTTTTTGACGAGGCATCACAGCAGGGAAGGTGGCGTTATGGTTTGGGGAGCTGTCTCCTACTATGGTGCGATACCATTGAACTTCCAAAGTACAAGAATGACAGCAAAATCGTACCAACAAGTTCTGGAAACAGCTTTTCCGCAATGTCAGCACATTAGGTGGACATACCAGCAGGATAATGCTCCCATCCATACAGCCCGCATAATAAAAACTTGGATCCAAGCTCAAAATGTCGATTTGATGACATGGCCCCCGTATTCCCCAGACCTAAACATCATGGAAAATGTTTGGGATGGCTCACGCGAAAAGTGTACGAACGTGGCAGGCAGTTCGAGGACAGAAATCAACTTACTGAAGCCATCAAACTTGCTTGGGGTGAAATTTCCCTAGACTATTTAAAATCGTTATATGATTCTATGAATACCAGAATTTTTGAATTAGTTTTAAATAAAGGAGGAAGTACTCATTACTAAAAAAACAAATGCATACTTTTTTTGTCACTTTTCGGGAAGTAAAAGCAGAATATTACTTGTGTCCCTATTCTATTGACCTACTTATTTTGCATGGTTTTTAGATCATCATAGTTAACTGTGGAAAGAAATTGGTAAACATTCCGAATGTATTAATATAACACATCTAGTGAGAGGGCAATGAAATAACCTTTCATACCGTATAACAATTTTTATAGTAGGAAGTTAGGAACGAAACATATAAGGTGAAATGATTCTAAGATATGCTGTCCCTATTCAAATGATCCGCAGTGTATATTAGGTGAAGGTTAAAAATGACCCAGTGACCGGCCGAGTGTCTAGAATTCTTTGTAATGAACAATTTCGAATAATCCTCTCGAGTGTTTTTTTTTGTCGCAGAAGACCAGTTATGAGCTCTCCTCAAGTTTGGGAGGCGAATCACGAATGAACGCCTTTTATATTGTAGCCAGATAAGAATGAGGAAAATATTTCCTGAAGCGTTTAAATAAATCTAGACGTGTCAAAGAGTGTACTAGCTCTAAGGAAGTCTGCCATCAACACACATATACCGACAGAGGTACATTTTTCCTACCTTCAAGGGGTTTCGTTTTAGAGACAGTAAGAAGTGTCGTTCTGTTTTGGGGGCATTTAATTTTTCTAAATTGACTGAATACCTTATTTGTATATGTACAGCTGCCTAGAGTCAGAATTCTGTGACCTTAAATGTTTCCGTTTCAGTTCTATGGCCGAAGAGGAAGGACATGAGAGATGGAATGAACATAAAAACCATCAGAAGCTAAGGAAGAAATAAATATATGAAATTGAGAAAGAGAGTAGTGCGTAATTAAAAAAAAACAGAATTTATATGGTAAGATTCAAACTTGTGTTTCCAAAAAACTTGCATTGAACATCAGGTAGAAATGAACGTTTTATTAATTTTTTTGCTATCTGCTGGGTGAAACCCTTGTTGATCAACTTCAAAATAAATCGACTCTTCAAAGTTGAAAAAAAGACATGCCCAAAAATAATATGCCAACTGAGATCTTTTTGGAGATTTTAGACATCCGAAACTAGAATGCTAGTCACAGAAAATGTGCTAACAACCCACTGAATCGAGTACTGGAAACAAGCAATGTCATACAATTGTAAGCCCCTTGAAAATACACTTTCAACTTGTACAATCCTGGAAATACGTCAATCCTAAGCCCGTTTAAACATTCAATAATTTCAACAACATAAGTAAAAGTATCTCTCAAGACTTACCTCTTAATTTGACGATTATTTCCTTTCAAAAGGCAGTTCTTCCTGAAACCTGAACCCAAGTTATAGTCTCACACACGCTCTGTCTTAGTCGACACAGAAAATGTTGTCTACCAATCCTAATTCACCACGAACACAATATCGCTACAATCGGCAAAAATCCAGCTTCTACCGCCGTGCACATAATATCATCTACCCACTTGACACACACAATAGTTAGACGTGTTGTTTAGAAATACGCAACAGGTATCTAAATATCCTCTAGCGTTTTTAATAACCACGTGTACTAATGCATTCCAACACACACCGTGAAAACAATCTCACAATAACAAGATAAACAAACGCGACTTTAATACTTTTTGCTGTACAGCAGTAAGCTCACCACAAGCGGAACCGGAATTACGATTAATGCGGAAGTGAATGCAAATACTCGTTACTACTGAAAAGTGTAAGTTATTTTAAAAGCACTTAATGTTTTGGCTAACACCAAAACTAGGAGTGGATTTATTTCAGTCCGTGGCTTATAATAATTGCCAATAATATTGGTACCGAAATTTGGAATTAATAATTCAAAGAGCGGTACTACCACCAGCACCTGGCAACGGTTCAATGACGACTGAGTCTTAAAATTCCTACAAGGTGGCAAGCTGCATATACAGTTTCTGAATTCTGCATCGACGAAATGTGTTGGATAAATAAAATTAAATGCTGAAGAGAAACTATTTGTGTTGGAGGGCGATGATGGTGATGGCTGATGGATGGTGAGAATTGAGAACGAAAACGAGTCATACGCGACTCTCTTATGAGTTCTCTTATGAGTCTGCCAGGAAGCTGTGCTTGTACAATCTGTAACCAAACAGATTTGTTTTGAACTGATTTGGCGGCCACTTCAGACCATTGTTACCTTAAGCGAATCATTGGAATCTTACTTGACAGCGACATTTAACCGCTGCTTGTCTTTGGGGAAAGTAATTTTCGATCCAGAAGAAACATTAAAAGTACCTTTTTTGGGTAAACTTTTCAGGACTTGAGATAAATTAAAATCTATCTGAATATAAGTGTACATCCTTTTACTAAAACAACGTTTTTATTGGAAAATGTATTAGAAATTAAACTGGTGATACGCTCACTATGCTGCTACCCAGCGATAGTATATTAGTATTTATTATAACTCCCATTAGTAGCCACCGGATACTGCTGTTACACATCTGGATTTTATTTGCTTATTACTGTTTTCGGTGTGGGTGTTAGGCAGAAAGAAAATACCATCACTACATGTAACTGCTCTGTCAGAATTGAATGGCTACACGAGTCTCAGTGGTTAAAGGGAAGGCTATCGGAAGGAGGACGGGCGGTAGATAAATACTTTTGAGTAATTCTACAGTGGGCATAAATCGTCAGCATGGTAGGTAGGCCTCTATAAGCAGCCACTCGTCTCAGTTATTTGGTCCAAGTTATTATTATGCATTTTAATACCGTTCATAGGGATGATGTCGAAAAACCCTTGTAGTCACAGACACCCAAAGAAGGTTCAAAGCATAATAATAGTTGGTGTAACTGGTCAATATATGATGCCGGCTTCTTAAAACCATTTATTTACACGAAATTTATTAAAAGTCAGAGAAGGACAGCGTTTAGGGTGCGAATTAGTGTAAGCATTTTGACTGTATTAAGATGAATTACCGCCGTCTAGTATGTAGTTGGTCCTAGTAAAAGAAGGATGAGAGCAGGAGTTGCTTAAACAACTTGGTAAGAAACAAAGCTTTTGACTTTTGAGTACACTCCTTATCATAGCCCATACAAGTCCAATTTTGCTAATTTAACGTTAGCTCTACGCTTACACATCCACAGGGGGAAGTCCTGGATTAATTGTTTGAATCGTATTCTTTATATGTCGAATATTAATGTCTAAAAATAAGAGAACATTTTTGTGTGTGACCGAAAACAACAGAACAGATGACTTATAGTCTTAAAGTGAACTAAACTAGACTGCGGAACGAAACGTTAAGCTAGCTATCATATATGGTTTGTTGATATTTATGTTTTTTTTTTCAAGTTTATTTATAAGTGCACATATTATACTGATACCAGACAATGAAATCTTTGACCTAAGGTCCGAATATCTATAGCCGGTAAATCCGCTACATGTTCTCTTTGTTTCTAGCAAATAAAATAAGACGACAGGGGTCTAAATTTAAGTGGCTGCAATAGAATAAACTCGTCCAAAAACCTTGGCTCGTCGCAAGTAAAAGAAATCAAGGTGCTTTAAAGTCTTTAAAATTACAAGACTTGAAAACTTGAGAGGTATTAAAGCCTTCCAATCATCAAGAACAGTTACAAACAGTAACAGATATCATTGGTTTCCCCAGACCACGCTCACAAACGTCACTGTTAGAGGACAACTGCCGAAGTCCATATGAGTTATAGTTACTCGCATGCGGCCTCACAAGCGTCACTAGCCATAGGAGTGAAGTGTGCCTGTCAACTCTAAGTAAAGTAGAGTCAAGAAGTGAAAAGAGATTTGTAGCCCCAAACTGATTCCGGCAATAGAAGGTTACTTACACAAAATCCAAGTGCCAGTCCTCCACTAGCTCTGATGCACTAGAAATATTTTTTTTCGCCATATAATTCACATTCGGTTTTGCTCCAAATCATTTTATTAGCCCAATATGAATGCCATTATAAAAAGCTGTTATCTACATGGTAAAGTGTCCTCAATAAGATGAGGCACTTTATGGGATTTCTTTTGAGTTTTTTTCGGATAAGTTTCAGATATCTTTGCCGGACATTATGTTTAAAAAATTGGAGTTTTTTTCAAATAGGTATTTAAAATCTGTAAAAAAAGACCACATGCGTCCACAGTTGTTGATTAACATCTGCAAAAGAAGTGGTCCGATCCAAGAATACATCATCAGAATGATCTGATAGGAATAGCGATCTGCAAGTTATTGTCAAACATATGCTAGAGTAATGAAAGTGGCTGTCTCCAAGGACGAACACGGAGCAGAACTTGAATAATATTGCATGAGTGAGAGAACAAACTAATTCCAGACCAACCATACTATTGAGAGAAGAATTGTTTCCGCGTACAAGCTAGATACCAGCAGCAGCAACTCTATTTGAATTTATGGAAAGTCAGACTCAAGTCTCATTATTGCATCTTCTGCGAAAATCAACTTCCGACAAAGCGATGATTTTAGGTACGCGCATTCCATTTTCAAATCATATCGACGACCTTGGTACATTTTCAAATCTAGGCCAAAAGCGTTAATTATGGCCAATTAAACCCGAATAGTGGTCGCATTAATAAATCATCTTGCTTCTTTTCCATTCCCTCACCACGACAGATAACATTGGTATGCCCCTTAAGAGAGTATAGCCAAAGAGAACAAAAATTCTCTTATTTCCATTGCCATTGATACACAGCACACACTTGATTTGCCAGTTGCCATCAAAATAAACACAATTCCGAGTGCATACGCTTATCCACAGATGCACACTGTACGACTTTGAACGGCAGAAAAGAAGTCCGAAGTCCAAAGCAAACGAAGAAAAACAGGAAATACCCTTTCCTAATGGTAAACAATTTGTTCACAGTATACTTTTGTAATAGCACACGCCATCTTCATCTTGGTCATTGCGCACTCACCCACCATCCTCGTCAGCACCACAGCAATAGCAGACCAGGTCCACCCTCTCTATCTATTGCTATTGCGCCGACGACGACAACGATGTCGACTCCCCGTCCCCGCACCCACTCTCGATAGTCAAATACCGTCAAACAAGTTATGCTTTCGGTTTACTCCCCGTCACATTTAACACCAAACGAACGTATGAAATTGTTCCTGCATGAAGGTACGTCACTGTACCACCTCAGTCCTCACCCACCTTCCTTCACCAGATGGCTCTGCAGATGATGTTGCTGCTGCTGCTGCCGCTATCGCCAGCGGTGATATGGTGCTGGTGGTTCTACAAGGGAAAAAAGAGAGCCAGAGCGGGTTTTGTGTACCTCGTAATTATAATATTTCATCCCATGGATTGCCTGCAGCTCAACAGAAATGATGGATTTTCGAGTCTGAAAATAATATAGCATACCCCCATACGCCTCTGGCTATCCGTATAGCTGCGGGCACACCGAATGCTGATTATGAATAAAATTTCACGTGTTCCGTAGCACTTTTCTGTTACGAAATGGAATAAAATGTGCCTTGTGCCTGTTGTTTCACATTTATCCAAATTATTATGTGTGACAGTAAATTATACGGTTATTTGGTGAATAAATTACCAATTGATCAGAGTGTTATATAAAATACAGCTGGCAGTAGAAACTAGCTTTAAATTTAAACAAATATGTACTGCGCTGCCTATTTTTATTAAAGGTACGCGTATGTATTTAGGAATCTTATTTACCGCCTAACGAGTTTAGGTAATGAAGCTCTGATGAACCTATAGGCGCACGGTAAGCTGAGCATAATACTCAGGCTCACTCTTACTTACAGAATACAACTCAGTATGGAGACGATCTAGATGAAATTATGCTGCCGAAAGACTAAAGCCATGTCAGCACCCACAGTTATACAAGGCCGTTGTTGAAGATCACTCGAATTTCGTGGGCTTACTGAGAAAGACCGACCCCACATATATACGAAAAAAAAGGTTTGCAGCAACAGCAGCTCGAAAACCAACGTATCTGTTTTTCTAGAGATAATTGTTACTTCTGCATACTAGTTATTCAGACACAATTTGTCCTTGGAGACTGATTGATGTGCATATTAGAGCTCGCTTAGAAACGTCTAAAGTACAAATGTTCTGTACATTATCTCGTTAAAACTATAGAAAAACCAATACACTTCTGCCATATGTGCCTTTTTGTTTTTATGCATCGACAGCGTTTTTGGAAGACAGCGAATACTTCGAAAACATTTCGATCGGCCCAGATTAGGCTACAGCGTAATTGGTTATGCTGGCGATCTGCTAATCACAAGATCGCCAGCATAACCATCATGCAGCTTCATGCAGAAAGACCTTATTCAAGCTTAAGAATATGCAAAACTGTTCTGGTACATGACCTTTAATCTTTCGGCATCAAAGAGACACCCAAAATCTACTCCAGTGAGGTTAAACAATTTAATTGGAACCCAGTCGTCAATTCTTATATCGATAGCCCTATTAGTGTCAGCTGAACTAGAGACCATTTTTAATGGGATTCCAAAACTTACAGGACTAAGCTTTAAAATCCCGTCCATTCTGGAGGCATGCAGGAGACCCATTTTCGGGGCAGTGCGTGAATAAATTTTGATTTTTGGTGGTCGATAGCTTTGCATTATTTTTCCCACTGTTAGAAGCAAACACTTTAACCGATGCACTCGTGGACCTACAACATGTTGCCAATACGCTGCAGGTGCAGTATACCGTGACAAAAGTTCTTGCACAGACAACGATAATAAACCTAGAGGAAACCCTGTCTCGGTATCTTTGGCATAATCCTATATCCGCTCGATAGCTGCACCATCAGAAGCTGCTGCCTGTCCGGCGTGAATTCGTTATGGCAGATTCATTATAAGTCGCCTTGTGAGGCATTTATAAATACTAGTATCGCTTGTGGTCGAAAATCGACCATTCCTTTCATAAGTAAAATGTAATACTAAAAAACGTACCGCAATCATTTTTGTTATTTATGTTTTTTTTTATTCACGAAAAGAGCGACATCTAGATATCGAAAAAATACGTAAATGAGCAGCTCCATTAGAAACAGGTTGAAATCCATGATGATGTAAGATGATTTACATTTGAATACGTTTCTATGGTAATTATGTCGGCGACAAATTTAATGTCACCAAAATCCTTCCAATTACTTGTTTGGTATGGGGAATTAATAACTTAATTTTACCAGCCTTAATGGCGACATATACCCACGATTTTTATGGCATATACCCACGATCTATGGCACAGCACCTTTCGAATGATATACGTTTTATTCTCCTCATTTCATAATAAATACTTAAAAAGTGTACCGAAACTTTTGATGTTCACGTATTAATATAATGATTAAAACTGCGTTCCAAAATTGTACTTGCTGATTTGTACTATTTCGGACACTTTGATCAGGAACTTTATTTGGAAAGATTGTGGTGTGATATAGTGGATTGAAAAGAAATCTTCAGTGCAAGTAAAAATCTTGCGACCCGAGACACCGGTTTTCCAAACCTACGCCGAAGAACAAAATGCGAATATTTAGAGGAAGATTATGCGAATGGTGTGGTTACAAATTATGTAAAGATGGAGACGAAAAGAAAAGACAAAAGAACTCAAAATCCACGCCTACTCATCGACATAAGGTCGCGTTCCAGCGAACATTACATCAGACATCGATATATTTCTAATCTTCTGCCATTAGGGGATTGGCTTCCTATTCCTATATTCACTCTCATTATTAACAATATCGCTCTTTCTAAGTAGAGACCAATTTAATAGCCTACGAAATTTCAAAACTGAAATGTGCTGGCATCTTGAACCCTTCGGTGACTTTCATCTTCCTATTCGTCAAACCACTATAAGCAAAATACAACCTTTCCCGACGACTACTTCCACACAATATTCTCGGCAAATTGCCGCTGGGCGATTATTTGACTCTCTTCCATTTTGTCTGCACGCCATTCGCTCTCCCATGAAGGTGCCCGTGATGATGTTGCTGTTGCTCTATGGCTATGCTATTCCTCATCTTGTTCTCTTACTCGTCGTTTGACTCAATAATCTTTTTGTTAGTAAGAAATTTTCTATGAAGTTTCCTTCATAACACCAACATAACACAACCATTTCCCTGTAGTTGCGCTGGATTTTCTATGAAATGGCCGGCGGGTAGTTTTCCTGCTCTGTAACTATATCCCTTATACCAATTCCACCAACAGTCCCGTCACCTATACTCCGGTATTTTATTCTGTGGCCATGCTTAGGGTTAGCATAGAGATATTTGTCTCGTCCCTCGTTCTTAGCCCGTTGGCGTGCACTCCCACCTCTTTCTATGTAACTCTTATCCCTTTGCATCACGCAGGGCTAGGATGTATATATATATATTTTTTTTTTGGGGTACGAGTATAGTCAGAACGCCAGTGGTGGTGATGAGAATTTGAATGTAGGATCTGCATCTCGATGTATCTCTTGGTCGCATCGTCATCGTATACGAGTGGTGAGCACGGGTAGAAACAGCGTGCTGCTTTGGAATGGGGTGGTTGGTTAGAATAACAACGGAATCCCTCGAGCTCTGATGGAGGCGCTCTATGCATAATGTGTGTATGGCTGTGCAGTTCCTACCATCACCTCGAATTGCGTGATGGAGTGACGCGCTTTTGTAGGTACATGTGTGTTATGCACACACATAGTACCTGCATCTGATTTGCCATACGGGAGTCTAATAGATAAATAGAGTCATGGGTTGACATGCAGCTACTACTGGATATATGATATGGTGTAGTGCTGCGTGACTTTTGGATCTAACGTGCTGCAATCTCTTCCAGAGGCGTTTTTATAGCGGTTCAAGTTTTCGCTATTGTTTGTGTTATTTTACTTAACACTGCGCGTGGAGCATGGCAATTTGTATTATAATTCAATTTTGATTTGTAAAATCAGTTCCAGCCATTGTATGGTACTTAATGCAATTTTCGACAAATAAAGCAACTTGTGGGTGCAATTGGGGTATAGTACGAAGTTTCAGATTATTATAGGAAGCAACTATAGCGTCGCTTTGCATTTACACAGATCTACAGGAACTAATGTATAATTGACAGAAGTTTTCTAAGAGGTAAAGTAGGAGTCTAGCTACTAAAAATAGCTTCAAAAAGAGATTAGCTCTTTTTTTTTATTTGGTTCAAAATAACTATTCTTCGAAGGGTCGCTTCCTTTTTTCCAAAATAGTTTACAAAGGTAACGACATCGCTTAAAATGTTACTGGTCTTAACAAAGTTGTGTGTGTTCACAGAATTTCCAAAAAATTACTTAGCATCTAAGTATGCCAGTTCGAATTAAAGAAAAACCAAAGCACGAAGGGTAAAAAAAAACACAAAGGTTTTGCCTCACACACTGAATTATCTCCGCTGGCTGTAGGCGATCTTGCTTCAATCGAAGTTATACTCCTTTTTCTTGTAAATATATACGGACCTTTTAAATATAATGCTTAATATTGTTTAATGTTTAACGATTACTTATATCTTAAAATAATTGACGAAATTAAACGTTGATCGCAAAAGTTTCCAATCGAAGTTACAACTTTTTTTTTTTTTTTAATCTTACGGACTTTTAAATTTAATGCTTAATATTTTTTTGATTTCACAATTATTTATATCTTAAAAAAAATTGTTAAAATTAAAACTTCATCGTAAAAGATACCAACTGGCCAAGGCATTTCAAAGCTAGAAGCTGCAACGAATTCGTAAAATACCCTCTGCTTAAAAATATCCTATGTTATAATTGTGAAGTGTCGTAATAAAAGTGAAAAATTCGAGGTCCATTTCGAGCAGTCGTTTTTTGGATTCAAATCAGACAAACACCTTTCAGTTGGAAAGAATTACAGTTCACAAATTTAATAGTAAAATGTGCAGAGTATTGCGAATGCACTTGCATTTCAATTATTCGTAATTAATAGACCAACATTATAATACAGGGTGGGCCATTAAATTTTTCATTTCCAAAAAGTTAATAAAACAAAGCAGAATACAAATCTATACTTTTTTGATACCTGTTTTTAGGGTTTCCACCACTCAAGGTACGTAGTTTTATTTTAATTATTTGAGTGGTGTATTCACAGTTACTAATGCTCGACAGTGTTTCCGAAACATTCTTCTAAAATTCAATTCAAAATCAATTATTGTAAGGGTGTAGGCTAACATCGAATTTTCAAATAATTTTTTTGGTATCGCCGAAGCAGCCAAACTTAGGCGCATTTATGATCATTTTCCTCTCTCTGTCCTTGCTAAACTAAATTGCCCACCCTGTACATGATTTGTGTATTCAAAAGCGTAGCTTTTACGAGCAATGCATATGATGATGAAAAAGAAAATAAAGTCAATCTTAAAATATGCAGACATACAAAAAAAAGTCGAAAAATATATTTTTTTATAATTATTTTTTGTAAACTAGTTTCAAACCATCGAATCGGCATATTTCATATCAACGTATTTTTCCACTGACCGGAAGAAACGTTGTTATACGCAAAAAAATATATATATTTAAATATAGTTGAAAACTTTTAGCTCTTCCATTGAAATTGCACGTCAGTGCAGTTAGCAGTGTGATTACACTTTCCCGAAACCCAATTAAAACACCATACCCTACCGGGCGTTAAAAATATGGACTTTAAGAACCCTTATAAATCATTTTTATAATTTAGTTAAAAGTCCAATCCGCTCTGAGGCAAACCGTATGCACTCGTACGCAAATAATGAAATTCAGTATTATTTGTTTCATTTATTATATTGCATTTCAATAGTATAACTGTCCTTGGGGCAGTCAATTTATTTCATGAAATGATTTTTATAAAAAAAAACCGACCCCGGAGGCAGTGATTGTGTTTTCAAAATAATAATAAAAAAAAATATTAGCCGCATAGCATAACTATTGCCCCAGCATTACAATATGCATGTGATGTGTATGTTTTAAAATATATTTTTTTTTATATGGTAAGTGGGTATGTGTATACGGATACTCCTTTGTCACAGGATCAGCAGGAGTTTTATTTTATGAGAAGGCCTGCTGTGCTTAAACCTTTTTGCACATTCGTTGCTGGTTGGCTAATGGCTGTTGGGGCAACCACCACTCAGCCGCGATAAAGCAATGATGCAGTTTTTGTGCAATTGCATCACCACTCATCATAGTCCTTCTTGGTTGTTATTTTTCCCCCGCCCCCACCAATGTCCAGGGACTCCGTTTTTTAGTTGGCATAGTCCTTTTCCAATTTTATTATGCTTTATGTTTTTTTTTTGTTCTTCTGTTTTGTCGAATGTTTTGGAATGAAATATGAAAATAGTCTGCATTTAAAAATATAAATGTTTCCACTCGGCTGCCTGATGCAGGATGCTACGAGTCGAGTATTGTATATATAACTCTTGAACATCCCTGGTGCATTCGCTGTGAATTTCGCCCATAAACGAACAGCTTCACCATCACCATTCTGTGCAATTAGTTTTATTTATGCATTAGATGCAAAAATATAAATTTTTGACCATCCAAATGGATGAATGGTGCTGTGTTGGGCCTGTCGGATCTGTTGGAAATGTTGTTGTTTTGTTTTTGTGCCGAATTTTTTTTTTTTATTTTTTTTGCTGTGCCTGGATCTATCCGATGTTAGTTAGTGTCAACGTTATTTTAACGTCCATTCAATGTTTTCCGAAATAACAAGCTGACGGACAGACACTTTTCAAATGGTCCCAATTTATTTGGCCAAATAAAATAGAAACAACAGGAAAAAAAATAGAAAAAACATGAGACCGTTGTTGATTGTTTTTGTTTTTAGCGCATAGAAAAAATATTAAAACCCAAGCCTGTCACTAAGAGTAGGAGTGTGCATTTGGCATGTATATGTATTATGATGGCAGCAGCTACAACGCGAATGTGTTTTGACAGAATGAGAAAATATTTAAAAGGACGGATGGAATAACACTGGCAAAAAAAAACCAACGCGACAAAAAATAATAATTTGTCGCGAAATGAATGCAACTGACAGCCACTCATTTGTCGAAACGTTTCGGAATCAAATGCGGTGATGGACTGCATAGTTGCTTGTGTGCTTCCCGCTACGGAGAGAGCCTCTGTTTAAGGAGGCAGTATAAGTATTGAATTCGTTTTGGGGCCACTACTTTTACACGTAGGTACTGAACGGTCGTATATTTTTATCAGTAAATATTTACAAAAAAAACGTTGCTGATTGTTTAGTTGTCTACAAGCTTTTTGGAAGCGCCGCTTTCAATTACATTATTAAAATTAAATAGAATCGAATGGTCATCTGTGAGGCGAGTTAGGCATTCGATTTTGAGGCAAACGATTTGATAAAATGCGTGTTGGTGGAATCGAGCAGTATATTTACTCATACTATTATGATATTTTAGCAATGCGACATACACTGACTGTTATAGATTTATCGAATAGATCACCCAAATAAAATAGATCACAGCTGCAAGTAACAATTTACGGGCACATTTGTGGAAACTGCATCCTGGTAGACTTGTTACTTGGTCGTAATGACGAATATTAACAGTTCATTATTATTTGATTTGATATTGCATCTCTTTTAAGTACACTTTCTGTGCTGTCTGTAGCCCATTTATAAAATTGTATTTTAAAACTGTACCAATTTTCGCATTGACCAGTATTCTTGAATGGTCCCAATAAAACAAATAAGGAATACGCATCATTTAAGGAGGTCAAGTTTTAAAATAAAAAAAAAATGCTGCAATTTTTATTAATATGTTCAGTTTCTAAAAGTTTTTGTTATAAAGCCTGATATCACAATTTTGAGTGTTACCCATATCTTGGATATTATTATAGCTTTGTTGAAAAACAAATAATTAAAAGTAAATCATTCAAACACATGTTGTGAATTATTGTTGTTAAACTTTATTTCATGTAAGTTGTTAAACTTTATTTCATGTAAGAACTTAAACCTTTTAATGAATTCTAAAAATTAACTATCACTGCTGAGAAAAGTGATATTTCGTACTTTAAGTGGAAACTTCGAGATCTGAAAAAAATGTCCATGGGATATATGAAAAAGAAACAAAGTTCATGGGATCCTTTATCAGGCTTTTCGCTTAGATTTAGGGAAAGGTGGAAGCATATTACTATATCACTGCGGTCACAAGTGATATTCTTCAATTATGGCCTGGTGATGGTAGACACGTCCTCTACCTGATGGTAGAATTTTCCTACATGGTGGTGACGTATTCTGATTATGCAGTTACAGTGATGTGATGGATTGTTTCTATTTCGTCGTTCTTCCTCGTTGCAAAAATTGCAAGTGTTGTCTTTGGTTATTCCCATAATCGTGAGGTGTTTTTTAACTACACAATGTCCATTGAGGAATTATGTGACTATTCGAAATTGATTCCAAGTAATATAGGTTTAGACTTTCGTTTTATTTTTATTTCACGTGATGTGCACTGTTTGTGCTGGCTAACGATGTGAGTAGTAGCACACTATCCTATCTTATAGGTTTGATGTTACTTCATGGGTTTTGATGGCTAAGAACCATTCGCTAGTGCGAGTTTTAAACTTTCTAGCGAATCCAAACAAAATTGAAAACCTTTAGCTGGACAGTAATTTATTCTCAAAGGTGTATGTCAGACTTTGCTTGAACAAATCAATTTCATGATAAATATAAACGTTCTTTAACATACTGAGTCGCACGGAACTATCTTACATCGGTTAAAAATATGGGGTGCTTTTTAATACATCCGCATATTACAGGTCTATGCAATACAAAAAAAAATTGATTTTCAATATTTCGAATTTATTAAACTTTTTCTTTAATATAATTATATATTTAAATATAATAATTATTTAATTAAAGTGCTTATTTTAATACGAATTTTCTCAACTTTAATCTCTAAAGAGAATTTTTTTTCTACATTCTAACCCGGTCTATATTAAAATAATGTTTCAATCAAGAACTTATTACAATTAAATTATAATTGACCTGAAATAGAACATCTACTCTGATTACATTTTAATACGAACTTATTAAAGCCATCGACTTAATAGAGGCTCTGAACCAAATGATATAAATATATCGGTATTACCTTTGAAGTTTGCAGCCAAATATATTACTTTTTCGCTTGGTTAAGAATTTAGAATCATTCGAGCGTCCTACTCAATGGAGCGGATGATTTGGTTAAAGTATTTTCAAAAGGAAAATGTTTTAAGAATGCAAACTAGCGAAAGTCATGCTGAAAACGGGGTTACATTAATATCCAATGAGAATATTCTTCTTACAAGTAAGTAACTTTAGTTTCAAATTATTATTATTATTCTTGTAAGAGGTTATAATATTTGTTTTTTTTTTTCTTAAGTTGTGAAGCGCAGAGATGTTCTTAGTGGATATTAACCTGAAATAAGACTTTACACTTTATTTAAATTATAAATTTGTTGATTTCTAAATTAGAGACAAAAAACTTAACATATATAAACTGAAATTCATAAATAAGGTAGGAATATATTTAATAAACAAAAAAATATGTACACATACTAGAATTCACAGATAACTTTATTTATATAGATACCTACCCTACATAATATAATGAAACAAACTAGTTTTTACATTAACGAGAAGTAGCCTCATTAACCTAACTGAAATTTCGAGAAGTCAAAAGCAAAAGTCATCATTTTGAACACGTTCAAACCTGCCCCGACCATTTTGTTCAAACCTGCCTCAACGTGTGTTGTCACACGTTGTTTGTACTCATATAAATATAAGAACAACTTAGCTTAATATGGTTCTAAATGAACCTTCGCCTTCGAAAAATATTTTTCACATGTCAAAAAGCTCAGCAAAAAATTTGTATACTCTTACAAAAGAAAACAGTTGGAAATGCAGCATAAAAACATTCAACACGAGCTAGTTTCAAGCGACTACTGAAAAGATGACCGAAAGTCGTTGACGTTTAAAGACAACAATGCCAGGATAAATATTTAGTTTACGCTCTCAAATATTTTTGAAATGAGGGTTTATTATTGATGTTCAAAGGTACCCCACTCTCCCCTAAGTAATTGACTGAATAATTAATAAGATAATTGTGGCATACATGAGTTCTCCTTCATTTAAATTTGTAAAAAAATATGCCTACTAAAGGAAGCACAGCGGCACTATTATAATATTATTTTCAAAGGTAATAAAAAAATACTGGAATTAGTATACGCTTGACAGTTTTCTATATGTATTGCAATATTTAAAACCAATAAAAATAAGTATTAAAATAAAATATTTTCGATATTGAAATCAAATCAAAAGAAGTATTAGAATATAACAATTCTATTTTATTTTAATATTCTATGGGTTTATGAAAGTAAAGCTATTTAGAAGCAAAAGGAATATAGTTTTGTGTATAAAAGGCGTCAAGAAATTCCCACATTTCTAAGACCATCCTTTACTTTTTCTCCTCCGTGCCAACAAGGTAATCATTTGCTTCCCACCACTATGCCAAAGTGAGGCCATAACTCCCTTCGTATATGGTTGCTGACACATTGCGTGGCTTGCAAATGGCTTGGTATACATGTATATATATATTTTTTTGCAACTTCCATGGAAAGTGCAGCGACAACGCTAATCGATGTTTAATCAACCGCCCTAAAATTCAAATTGGCGGAAAATTAATTTTCTCATTTAGTTATCTATACACGTGTATACGGTACACCCTACCGCCCGTGTAATCGCAGCTAAACGAACATACACACACTCGTATCTTAAACGTGATTGAGAAAAATCAATCATAGCTAGGAGTTGGTATCACATCATCATCCGGTTCGATTTTACTGCAAGAAGTCCTTTGAATTTCAACACGGCGCGCCCTTTAAAAACTCTTGGCATAAAATGTGCGGCAAATGGGAAAACGACTGCCACCAACACCCGCATTTGCTCATATATTTATGGAGAACAATAAACATAAGGACATGGAAAATCCACTCTTGGCAAATATTAATCACTTGGTACATCGGGACGAATTAACATTTAAATTATGAAGCAGAAATGCCAGTCTGTGCTTGTTATCTGCGGTCGCCTTACAGCTTTTGTAAGCTTTATCGCCCCGAAGCGATTTTTAATGTTTCAACAGGCTTGAGAAGCACTTCCAGTTTTAAGTTGGTCGGTGGATATTCGTTTATGCATTGCATGCTCATACAACAAATAGGGGTATACATGTCTTTTATTCAGAGGAACAAAACATGCTAAATTGTTGACGAATTTTGGATTTACCCCTTGTTTGTTTTTTACAACTTTCATTACTTATTGACACACACTCATACCTTCGTGAAAACAGTCGCTTGTCACATAAAATATCCAATCCGGACATATCAGGAGTTCACATATTTCGGATGCGAAACAAAAATCTATATCTCTTAACCCTGGGAATACCAACTTTACTATGACATCACAGTGATTGGCCGTGTTACATGTGAAATAAACTTACTAAAAAAAAAAAGGAACACACACTCGTACACGTAGACAGAAAAAATCATATCCGTCTGTCACGCAAAAATGCACTTCGCCAACAAATATTAAAACAGCAATTTAGCCAAAGATTGACACTCTGCTATGCCCATGGGGGAAATAATTTTCGTTTTCCGTTTTTTTGTTTGTAGTTTATTTTTTATTTTTGCGAAAACAAATTTCATATCATATAATAAATGTGTAACCGATTTCAGATTTCTCATATATGTGATGCGTTCTCTGGACTGCTCACATCGTTTTATGGGCGGTGCGCCCTCTCCAAATTACCATCATCTGCAGTGCCATTATATTGCATTTTTCATGATTTCCAATACTGCAGTCGAAATGCAATAAATAACAGAAATATGAATAAAAAGAACTGCGAAAACAAACATTTTTGATGCACACTGGAATATTCGGGAAAAAAAGCAAAAGAAAAAGCCGCGCACCATTTTCGATTTTTCGAATGGATCGGCTATATTTCACGGAATTTTGTTTTTAGCGTTTTCAACATTAGAATGAGTTCAGGGAAGTATGTCTCGGAAAATGGTAGAGATTTTTTCTTACATTTTGTTTTGCGTGAATGTTCTTGAGTTTATTAAAAAGGCGGGATAAGTTTTAAAGGTTCGCCTCAGCTTTAAGGTTTATGTAGGTGCTTACTGCGATGGTACCAAAACTCCATTTTAGCTTTTTTGAGAGCAGTTTTCAAATATATATTGGTGCTCCAATATCAATTAACACCGACAGAGCTCACCAAACGATTTTTTAGCTGCTCAAAACCGTCTGAGTAATACAATTTATAGCGACCTCTCTGAAATATGCTTTTGTTTTGATTGTTTTTTCATATTTGGCATATTTAGTAATAATGCATTGAAGTGTTGTAAACAATTCCTAAACGGGAAGAAAACTCGTTTGGATGCCTTCAGTTAACCGAAGGCATTATACGGATCAGTGTTTAGTCCTCTGGACTCCAGACTGATCAATTGCGACAAGAGCGGCCTTAGGACATAATTAAAATTTTCTTTGGAATTGAGCAATTCATTCTAGGATTTATAACTCTCTCTCCTCAATATGGCTCTGAATATAGGCTTCCAAGTGCAATATTTGATATAGGCTTCTCGCTGGTAATTTCATGCCTACCGTTAAATTTTTCAAATGTATTGTAAACAATTGTAGACAAAATAATAACTTATATACAATTTTCTTAAACACAACTTTTTCAAAACAGACTGAAAAGGGGCCCACCGTCTAGATTGTCGTTAACAGTTTTGATTCTAAATTTTTAATAGTTACGATCATTTTGGCAATATTTAGAACCCAAATCATGACGCATGCATCAGATAATTTTGTTTTGATTGTTCTTTCTTTGAAGAGTAGCCGTTGTTTAAAAAAAAAAAACTAAACACAAAAAATTTCAAAGCTATTGCAAATTTACAATTAAAAATGTCCTGGACGACTTGTACGAGATGCGACGCCTTGTTTTTGTTTTTTTTTTGGTAACAAGTTAATTATATTGCTTTATCATTCAGTTTAAGGTATGTTTAAAATTGCAGAAAATCAAAAAATCAAAATCGATTGCAAATTTTGTACCGAAGAGATAAACAGACAGACGCAAAATAATAAAAGCATTGTAAAATGAAAATGTCATTTGAAAAGATTGTGTAACAAGGCTCTATCGAGTGCCAGCTATTTAGGAATATATTTTTAATCAAAACTAACTTTGTGGAAACGGTATTGTATTTTGAACAATTTGTGGAGGAAAATTTCCGTTTAAAAAGTTAACGTTTATTTTTTTTTCTTAGTTTTAGACTCGATGACGACCAAAAATTGAATGGCCGAGACTAACTTGATGAGGTCGGAAATTCGCGAAACACGACGAAAAACAAAAAGGAGACGATCGATCAAAGAGAGGGTCAGCGAGCTAAGTTCACTTGTCGGCCAGCTCTGAAGGGTGTTGCTCGATTGTAAGGCATAGCTTAATTTATTTATCTGATCTATTGTCATTAATGTTTTTGATAAAATATGAGACCAAGAGCTCGACTAACATAGATATTCTTCGTTCAATTGTATATAGTCAAATTAAGAAATGTTCTTACAAAAATCTAATAAATGTTAGTGTGCTTCAAAATTCGGTGCTCAGCCCAGTTCTTTTTTGGATCTATGTCAACTATTTTCGTATACAACCTCTCAGCTTTTAGGGGCATATTCATGGCAATCTTGCATACCACATCTAAAGCATAAACTCACAATGAGTTATTAAACCAATCTGCCGATTTTTAACATTAGGGGTTACACGATAATGGACAAAAATATAAAAAATGTTGCTGCTTACACACAAACCACACAGCATTCGTATCGGAACATACACGCATCCATTCATGCAAAAGACTAACAGTATCTAACAACGTTTTTTGAAACATCAAGAAAATTTAAAAACAAAAGAATGGCGGCACAGTTCTTTTCCTACCTTGGTGATTTGAATACTGTAACCCTTTACAATATTGCAGCAATTAAAATTTTGAGCTGCTTATAAATAAGTGAACTGCCCGCGACGGTATAACTGTGGTCTCGACTGTACTTCTCACTCGAATAAACAGCAGAACAACTCAGCTTTTGTGTAACTAAACTGTCTCTGCCAAGGTACAAAGTAGGAGTACCTACCTACATCCTAACAACAGATGATATTTTTACTTTCTGAACTGCTGTCCAGCATTCTTAAATTTCAGGGCCGGATTACTCTATAGGTAACCATTAATAAACTAATAAACCCACAAATAGGACCACCAGATGATCTTCCACAAAATCGGTTCCCACGCAATTTAAATATAAACTACAATACCTCATATCCATTCTCATTCCCCATCCGCAGCCCGATTTAATAAGCCATGACCTTTTGAACTGCCACTCCATCCACCATGTTCCATTGTGACCACTCTCGAAGGTTTAACCTTAACAACGTACAGCTCCTCTTATTCAAATGGCTTATGATGATTCACACTGCTACACCATGTTCCTCCCCTTAAAACTTTATATTTTCATTTATGCACCGCATCGCTGTAGGCGCTTTAAGAACCCCGGTCCCAAGCCCACAGTTCACAAGGAGAGCCTCCTGGCCCGATAAAAGTTTCAGGCTAAATCCAACCTCTTTCATACACACATATACAGCAATAGAGCGTCTCCCTGAGAACTGGGAAAAAAGGGAGAAACTAACGAGTGAAATCTCCTTGTGGCACTATGCATACAGAGGGCGAGCCAAGACCAAGAGCTGAAGCTGGAGCAGCACTACCTACCCGAGCGTCATCAGAGAGTTCAGCTCTCCTCGTCAGTGGGTATTACAATAGGAGCATAATGTCCTGGAGCCAAGAAAGCGGAATGATGAAGGAAAATTACAGAAATAAATTCATTCCGAATCGTCCCGTAGGCACCGAACCACTGACAAATGCTTTTGGAAGTGAAATAAGGTGGGGGTGGCGCGACGACGACTGACTGAGGCAAAGACGCGCAACACCCGTGTACATGTGCTGTACTGCTGTTGGGACTTGTTGCCCCAGTCTATGAAATGGCGTTTGGCAAGAGGTGTGGGAGGATGGTTAAAATATACACACGACCGTTTTTTTTTTTATTCAAAGTACGTGCAATATGGGCACATATACAGAGACAAATGTACATAACCCAGTAATCAGCCGACGGCCACAAGCGGGTTATGTAGATATAAGAGCGCCTGGCACATTGGATGTAAGTAATCAGAATTTAATTGCCTAAGGGTCACGGTCTGGTTGGCCGGCGGCGGATCATTTTCTATATCCACTCGTATAGTACTTTATCTACCCAAACTCGTAGAAGTTTAAATTCATCATTTTAATAGCCCGCGGGATCCTTTTATGTGAGAAGGTAAAATAAAATGTGATGTGGGTGAGTGTTGTATGTGGCCGCCAGATTGGGGTTCAGTGTTTTGGGTCGTCACAGTAGAAGAGGAAAAAAGTGAGTTCACTCGGAAAAGTGAAAATGGAAAATTTGAGTTATTTATGGTAACCAGTAAAGATTGAAGTGAAATAATTAAACAGCGTCGTTGTTATCGTGAAAGATTTAGTGATTTTATTGATTTAGGAGTAGCAGGTTATTGGATTTAGAAGAAAATCTCAATCTCACTGGTGAAATCGCACTTGAATGCTGGAATGAAATGTTTTGTTTCAACAATTGAATTATTTAGCTCTGTAAATAATTTTCGACGATAGAGAAGGTATCAATACAAACTCAGTCCAGTAAAGTGCGGATGTCACTCGAATGGGTGGAACGAGTGCAAATTTAGGCCTTAAAGTGTATTTATTGCTTGTTTAGGGAAATGTTTCAATTACTGCAATAAATGTTCTTAAAGAACAACCTAAACTGGATAACATTTAACTAATAAAAAAATAAAAATAAACCGATACTTTTTTTTAGCCTCTACTGTAGGCATTTGTTATGTGAGCAGAGTAAATTCAAAATAAAAAGAACTAATTTCGTATATTGCAGCCCCTTTTTCTTTAAATTGGCTGTGGTGCAAATTACAGGTAAAGGATTAATAAGGGATTGAATAGGGCAAACAGATTAGCAGAATGGAGGTGGGTTTTTCGAACATTTTTTTTTTTGTAGAAATACAATACCCACCTGTTTACTTTGTTGCAACAAGATTTCGTCTGTTTTCCGTGGGGAAAAACGCCCACACGAATATTTCCATTTGGGATGAACATTTATTTTTCTGGACTGGATTAAAATCTAAATTTTTTGACAAGTTTTGTAACCCGTTTAAAACTAATTCTTTCGGTTTATTTGAATATGTGTTTCGTCAATTTTTTTTTTAAGCGCCAAAACCGCTTTTTGGCAAATTTGTTGACGTTTTTTTTAGGCGTCTTCAGACAAACTTTTTTCATTTTCGAACGCGTATCTGACTAGTCTTTGGACGTATTTCTGATGCGTTTTAAGACGCGTTTTATGACCAGTCTTGTGTGTGTATCCTTTTTTGGGACAGTTTTTTAAACTATTTTGTATCAGATTTCTTTTTTATACTTTTTTGACTTTGACGTATTTTTGTACGGATTTTTGACACTCTTCTGAACGAATTTTCCTACTCGATTTCTGATTTATTTTTCAACTCGATTTTGAATGATTTTTAGACTCGTTTTACAATGCGTCTGAATTTGGTTTTCGACCGAAAATTCTTAAACGCGATCTTGGGGAATTTTTAACAGGATTTTCGACGCTTTTTTGTGACTTTTTTGTGGAAAAAGGAGAGGTTCTATTCACTAGACATTTTTAAGGACAAACATTGCGTATTTTCTGCTTTTGAATATCTTTAACTTCCATTTAGTGTGTAAATTTGTCTTAAATAATGAAGAACATTTGCTGAAAGTGTTTTTATATTCTCTCAACCATTCTACATTGTTAAATTTTTCTGAGTATTTTGAGCTAATGTACACTTATTCCTAAAAAAAATACTATCCCCACGTAACGAATAATTTCAAATTTAACGGATATAATTCTATGAACGCTGTCAGCAACTTTGCCCACAGCGGAAGTGGCATATGCAAGGTAGGAGTGTGTTGGTGAGTCGGAATTTTAGAAGTTACGTGACATTTGTCAATACAAATTTCTATGTAACAATACAAGCGCACTTAGCATTTGCCACCCCATAAAAATATAGCTTGTAGGCAAGTAACGGGAAATCTGCCAAAGTTGGTGGTCTCAGCATGGTTTGTCTATGGTTAAATCAAATATGTAACGGTTTCAAAGACCAAGTAACCAGCTCCAATCTTTAAGTCAGGTTCTGAACCCAATGGTAATATGTGTTGACGGTGTCGATTAAGAAAGTAGGTATTGAAAATTTTTGATTCCTGCCAATTAATTCTAACAAAAAATGGAAATTGTTGTGCGAATAACCACCTCACAGGTAGGACTGCGTGATAAGCAGAACATATTTAAACGCAACACCCGATGTGGAAGCTCCAGCTCCGGAAAGTTCTAAAATTGCACCCGTCTAAGAAAACAGTTATCCGCCTCTCAACCTGTCAGAGCGAAAGATATGCTCAGGGTAATTTAGCACACTTGCTAAGCATTTCCATCTATATGCTCAAAGTCTTAGCCAAACTAATTATTGCCCACCGCATAGCTTTATCCATTGTGCGCACTTTCAAACAGAAATCAATGAATTATTCATTCAGAGGAAAAAGTTCCCGCCGCCAAAATTGACCGAAAATTGAATACATGATACATTACTGTGCGCCAGACAAGCACCGTCTACCGCTCGCAAAAGAGATATTTAAATTTCTTAGACAAAGCAACCAAAAATTTTATCCGACACGACGGAACACGCACACATCTGTGCCAAAAGAAAATCCACGACGGAACTAGCCCGAAACCGAAACCCCAATTCGAACAACGAAGTAGATTGTATATAAAATATAACTCATGGACAAGAGTTTCAGGCTAAAAGCAACAAGAACACGGAGAAGAGGACGATAGCAAGAAGTAAAAAAAAAATTCTAGCTTTACCTTTAGCTTCGGTTACACCTTGAGGCCCAACCGGGCCAACCCGAACAAAATGACATGGTTTTGCAGTCGAAGGAGTACAAAGGTACAGAAAGGTGAGCTACCTGCTCCTGCATGAGGTATATATCCCGATTTCATCTTTCTTGGATCTCGCACCCGCTTCATCTCAACCACCACCCAGCTAGTTCTTATATTTTCCAATTTGTGTTTAAGGCTCAAGGCGCTGGCGATGAATTATTTGTCTGCAAGGATAAGTGATACAAAAAAGATTGCCCCAAAGGATTTCTTCAATTTTTATACACCCAAGAGTACCTACAGTGAGAGTGAGACGCTGAGAGAGAGAGTTTTTTTTTTTTCATTATTCCACCCCAACGGGACTCGCCTTGAGGCTATCATCATCGTGATGCTATATAGTGTATACACTGAAATGGAATTCCTTCGAAACAATGATGGACTCCTCGGCAGCTAGCATTTCTTCTTGGGCTATTGCAATGCTATTGTATGTATGGTTTTACTCTATGGTGCACCACTGAACATGTCCTTAAGCTATTCGCCTGTGTTGTACTCTTGCTCCTTCCTGACTCTCAGGACGGAGCAAGTCAACCGTATCAGTCAACCGTACAAATGTTGAAAATGAAGTTTGGGTGCGGGGCAGAGACTCCGAACCCAATGAAGGAATAATTATGAAGCATGGATTGCATGGCCTTACGGAAACTCTAGGAACAGAGATATTTTTCAATCGGATTCGTTGCACTGTGTGCAGTGTAGTTGGTGATGACATTTTATCGTATTCGTATTAGTTGGGGGTAGCAGCACAAGAATTAGCATAAATTTGCATATTAAGCTTGCATATATGTATTTCGAGAGCGCATTGGTCCATCAACTCGATCCTGCTCCCATTTAGATTGAGGTTAACATGAGCTTAAGCAAGTGTCAAAATGTTGCTTAAATTAGCTCAAGTGGATATAAGATCAATCCATCGCTTTAAATGGTCCACTACAACTATTTAGGTCACGACGCACAATTTCAATGTGTTAACGCAATCGCCGTAAGCTGGATTACGCCCATTACGCCGACGCAACCCTGAAGTGATTCTTCAAGCTAAGTCAATCCAATCTGCTGATTACTTGACAATATGGTCTGAGGCAGTGGCTCACTTGTATGTTGAGCTACTAAAGGAAAGGTTCTGAGTTGAGCCCCGGCTTCACGCAGAAAAAACATCCCTTCATTGCTTTTTTAGGTGAAAACTTCATTTTTTCCTCATCTGATTTCGCTCCTCCCGCGCATAAGGAAGCCTCTCAATTGTCCCATTGGACAAGGTATCAAATTGTACACAAATGCATGTGGCAAATACCTATGGGAAATCTCCAAAATCAATATTGAAAAATGGCATCACTGTTCAGTTCGTAGCTGCACTTATTTACCGAAGAGGGATAAACCTGCCTTATTCCTGCTTATGGTCATGCCTCATGCTGCTTTGGCTCGCACAGTCGTCTTACCCACTCTGATACACTAAATATGCATATGAGACGAATTAGAAGAACTATTGTAAAACTAAATACATGGAAGGGATGCTCCTCGTCCCAATACACATCAGTGTATTATTTTTCCCCACTGACTTAGAAAAGGATGCGAGTATGTGCGAGCATGGATTTCATAAATTTTAGTTTGATATTGGCATTCAACTCGTTATCCCCCTTCGTTGCCTCCTTTCTCGCCTTCAACTCATTGAATGGATTTGTTGTCGGTGTGTCGCTGTAGAAGTTAAGACTTGTACTTGTACCCACTACCTACAACCCACTCACTCTCAACATTAAATACTGTTACAATACGATGTCTGCTTTGAGAGGATTGGGCGATGATGCTGTGTGGTGGGTAGGGGGTTGGGTACAAGCAGACTGCTTTCCAACAATGAAATGATGAAAACAGAAAAGCTCACATATCCCTTGCAGGTATTATCCCAGGATATAAGAACATATTTGAATAGACGTTATGAAGTTTTAATATCGCGCTGGGGATTTGTTTAAAAATACAGCTCGAGGATGGGGTGCTGCAAAATGAATGGATTCGTTATATTTATAAAAAAAAATAGGAAAAACGATATCCTTTGCAGGTTATGGAAATTAAATTTGTAGCTTGCAACAAGTTAACTTTCTCTGAGTCGTCGCATGATTTTCTAAACTCAACTGAGCTGACTGATGATGTATGAATATGTGTAGATGGGTATGGACAACGAAACGAGTTACTCTCCGGCTATTTGTGTTGTTTATATATGGAATTGAAATTTAGTCTGTCTTGTGTCTTGGGAAAAGTGTCTTCCCTTGTTCTTTGTTCCGCGTCATTTGAAAAAAAGCAAAAATAACTTATAACTTAAACTTAAATTAAAAATTTATTAATAAAGAACTGAATAAAAAATAAAATCCAACAACGAAAGCCCAACGACCAACATTTAAAAGCGTTCTGCAAAGGTTAAAAATCGGTGCGGCAACGCGTGTAGCCTACTAATACGTAATGTATTCTCTTTTTTTTGCCTCTTTATATTGTTTAGATATGTAAGTCAAAATCTCCGTGGTTTGTTAATTTATCGTTTGTAACAGAACAATAAATGCTGCATGGAACCTATGGAAATTCATCCTTCATTTGGTGTTTGGTCCACATTTCGTAAAAATCGGTTTAGCAATAACGCCGTAATCTACGACAAACAAAATGCGCAGCTACATTACTACAGCTGTTGCTAAAAGGTCAAACCACCAATTAATCTGCCTACGGATTCAACGTTTCTTCAATAGATGGCACTGTACTATCTAACGTTGCGGAAAAAAAACCTTCGATTTGAATTTGTTAAAGATTTTGTTTTAATTTTACAGCAAATCACAATCCCATAGGCGCAGTGGTTTTGTGGTTAGTGTGTTGAACTACTAAGCAGGGCCCCTCAGGTTCGATTCCAAAAAAAAAAATAAAACCAAATGTCATTTTAAGGTTTTTTTTTTCCACTGCGCCACCTCTCGCGAACGTCTGAAAAATATCGGTGAGCTTAATTGTCATAAAAGCGCTCTCAATTACCCGTTTGGACTCGGCATAGAATTGCAGATCCCTTCCATTCGTCCCACGAAAAAAATGGTGGTTGTGAGAAGCTAAGCCTACGGTCCCCACGTACCTGTTGCGAGAACTATTTTTGTTTTTTTTAATAACATTTTCACACACATGAGACATGACTGGTACCATACTCTTACTATGCCCAGACATGACTCTAAGAGGCTGAACTAGACTTTATGGTACAGACATGAGAGGGAGCATCTACAGCTTAGCTATGTCCTCCCGTTTCATTTCCCTTTTTTTCTTTCACCGGGGTTCGGGTATTGCTGCCCATATGAGTTCGGAATTTCTGCCCTAAAAGAAAAACCTGTCCGCTTTTCGTTTCATGCCAGTTTGAAAATATTGCCGGAGGAGCTATAAGAAATGTCTTTTAAACGACCCCATTCAAAATCAGCTCACCCACATATTTTTGAGAAGTTTCATTTGCTCCTTCGCGATCATGTTTGCCTTCACTTTACTAATCCGTCATCATCAGATATATTACATTCCAAAAATTATACATTACGGACATTTGCAAACAAAAGCGAACTGAGTAAAACCCTGATAAAAATTGAGAAAAAAGGTGGCATCCTTCGTCAATACAAGGGAAAAAAAATACCTCACCATTACTTATGTCATCAGCATCAAAGTAATTAGCCAAACAATCCTGGTTTGCAATTAGGTACAGTATTTAAATACGAAATTCCTGCTTCTCATCCTGAAGGTGTACTTTTAATTTAATGTAGAACATTTTCAATTAACCAATTTTTTCTTAGTCTGTCTGTTGCCTCGGAATCATTTCAAAGCTACAACCCCTTCTAGCAAACGGTTTCGTTCGAATGCAATCAACAAAAAAAAAAAAAAAAAACTGACCCAGCTTGCGGCAGATCCAATTAAAATTTAGGTCAACAATTTTTTTTCTTCATATTTTTTGATACTACTTGGTTTCTGTTTTTGGTTTACATAGGTACACAGACGGATAGTACTTAAAAAAAAATGTATTTCAGGTTGAGTTTAGACCTTTTTCTTAGGCCGGCCGGTGTAAGATAAAGTTGCGCTACAGTAGCAGAGGTAGGAATCTACACAGTTGCTGGAGGCAGATTTTATTTTTCTGGTTTCGCTGTTTCACTATGGACACCTTTTGGGAAATTAATTATCCATTGGTCAAATAATGTTTGGTAAAGAAATACTTTGGGTATTTGGTGAATATTAACTAAAGGATAGTGAATAAGCAACAATTAGCGGTGACTTTCCGTCAAGAATGTGTGGGTTTGAAGTCATTTTTAATGGGGTTGTTGATATAGCTCAATGGTCAATACTTCCAAATTCATATGAAATGAAAAGGCGATTAGTTTTTGGGCAGAAATTCGGAACGTATGTGGTCAGTAATTGTGAAAAACAACTTCCGTTTTTATTTGCTTTATTGAATAAATATAAGCAACTCGTAAGTAGGTATAATGTACAGACTGTTTTTAAAGTTGAAACGAAAAAGCGACAGATCGTTGGTCAGCCATTCCGAACTCAGATGAAACGAAAAAGCGACTAAAAAAGGGAGGAGGTATGTTAAAGTAGCCCGTGAGCTCGAGCAAAGTTCTACATTTATGGGGAACGAAAGGGTAAGCAAAACGGTCGCACGAGCGGTCAAATTTGTGAATGGACAATACCCGCCGGAATACTCAAATACAGGGTCGGCCAAATACAAGTTTCTTCTTTAAAAATGCAATAAAATAAACAAAATTTTAATTTTTTTCCATTTATTACGGCTTTAGTAGTAAGAGCAAACATTCCCATTAATTATGAAACACAACGTCGTTCAAGTGGCTGCCTCGACTGGCTCGCAGTAGCGCATTTTGTATCTCGAATTTTCCAAGACCTTGCTTATGGTTTCGAGCGGTAGCTCACGAATTGCTTGGATGATTTTGTCCTTAAGTGCTTAAATCGTTTCAGGATTGTTGGCATAACATCGGTCCTTCATGGTTCCCCACAAAAAAGAGTCCAAAGGGGTCAAATCTCAGCTCTGATAACACGCAAAAGATCGATTGTGGCATGGGCTGTGTGGCTGATGGCCCGCAATCCTGCATGAACCACAGGTTGCCCAAACCCATCTCTTCAATTTCAGTAAAAAAAAAAATTTGGTTAACATGGCTCTGTAACACTCACCTTTGACCGAATCGTTGTTTTCAGCCTCATTTTCGACGAAAAATAATCCAATGATGCCACCGGTCGCACCACACTGTGACTGTGGATGCATTGGCTTCTCGACAATAACGTGCGAGTTTTCCGAGCCCCAGATGCGACAATTTTGTGTGTTAACGTAGGCGCCGACATTAAAATGCGCCTCGTCAGAAAAGATGATTTTTCAACAAAAAAAAAACCCTTTGTTTCGGCTCACTTCGAAAATAAGTTTTCAATATTTCCCAACTTTGTTCAAACGTAAAGCGACTCAAGGGGATGTATGATACTGGCTTTCTGTCAAGATTTCGAGCGGGAAACAGCTGTCAGTGTAAAAATAACATATGTTTTAAAAAGAAACCACTAAATGGCCCACCCTTTATATTGACAAAATTCGGTTCGTCCAGAAATCAAATGCACCTTCTTGTAGTCAAAGTTATTTCGGCCCTCTACCTATTTAGAGCAACGAGATTGACCCCTAAAAATTATTTGTTTAAACTTATTTGACGGCATTTATACAGATGTAAGCAGTTCGACTAATGGGAAATCTTTCACTTAGAGATAAAGATTAGAGCACAAGGTGCTCTTTATGCTCCAAGCAATTCAACGACATCTTTCCTTGAATTACTGGAATTGGAAACAAATTCATAGCCTCTGTCATATACTAGTCCTATAAGTTGCTCAACGCAATTCGATTTGCGTATACTTCGTATATTGAATATGTTGGATTGTTGTTGTTGCCGACCTGCCTACCTAGCAACGATCTCCATCCATCTTCAACACATTAGTTAAGCAAAGTTAAGAGCCTCGCCAGTCGCCACCTAAGTTGAATAAGTTTAATTCCAAATTTATATGTTGTTCATGTGTGTACAACCGGCATTTGTGAGATAAGGCTTTATTCCAGATAAGGCTTCATTTTCCCGACAGTACAAGATACGTATGTTTATTTGAGTTTATATATAAAGGGCAGGTCCGAGGAGTAAAAGTCCTTAATCTACTTCGGCAATGTGGTACTTTTTAAAAGTGTGGTATACTTATAGTTATTGACGACTTTTTAAATGCGAGCTCTAGATTTTGTTTGAAGCATAAACGCGCATCAGTAAGGAATCTTAGTTAGAATGCCTGCCATTGAATTTCCCAGGTTTAATTAATCGCACCTTTAACATACTTAGGTTCGAGATTGCTTTGCTTAAGGGGCAGTGAGTAAGTCATTGACAAATTTGAGGGCGTAGTTATGCAGCTAGCTTTCGTCAACCGTATTTGGTCGTTGTTTTTAACAGTAGGTTTTTTTTCGACTCCAGTTACTTTTCTACTGATTTTAAAATTTAGGTAAGGTACCTCGTAACAATTTGGTGCGGAATAGGAATAATTTCTGAGAGCTTTTTCTTCGTGTGTGGTCAGTATTCAAATGGAGCGATCTACCCATTCATCTTTTGAATTGCGTTTTAGTGCAACATGCATATTGAAACTCATTATATTAAATTTAAACCTTAGCAATTATTAAATTGACTCATGTTCAGTTTTAATATTAATTAATTACACATTAAATAAAAGCGCTTTATGCGTGGAACACATTAAAACCAGTCGAATGACACCTAAGCTTGTTACATTTTACACTATTCGGTTTCATTTCACCACCCCCAAACTGACGAACTCCACTCTAAAGCATTATGCAACAACTGTAACATAACCTCTGAACGACAAACACAAATTAATCAAAAAGCTATCCCCTCATTTGCATATAGCACATTTTATGCTAATATATTGCAAGTAAAACTTTCAGGCACAATAAAAAATTATGTTCACCCGAAGCGCCCTAAGGGTATACAAAAAAAAAACCTCACATTCGCAGGCATTCTACTCACACTGGCACATAGCACACCTTTTGTCCCGATACCACAAACTGATTAAACTGCTTTTAGCATACATTTGCTAGCCTCATTTTTCACGGCGAAATATTATTTTCCAGCCCACATTGTCGGCATCTTCCATATATAACGAGAAAATTTATTTCAACAGCCCTTAGGCGTTCCGCAACAGAATTGCCTCCGGTACACATCTCTGTTGCGCGCACGTTTCGTTGGCCTTTATACAAAAGGAAACAACAACAAAAAAAAAAATGGAATTCAAACAGCAAACTATACATGTGGCTACATATGTAAAGTGCAAAGTGACCATGGTGGTATGTTTTGCTCTCTTTTGCCACCTCGGGTATTTTATTTTTGTTAATAACAATGTAGCACAAGAGAGCCCAGGTAGGAACAGGCTTTAAAGGCCTTGCGGCCTTACTTCATCTGAATACACATCTACCATTTTTTGAGTTCATGGACCCTCTCGTGTGCACCTACATACAATGCTATATGGAGCTGGCTCTCAAAAACTCATAATAACTTCCTATAGCCAAAGTGGCCCGGCGGAAGTGTAGCAGCAACATTGCATATATAGCCGAAAAATAAAAGACGACCAAGATGAGTGCCCTGTGGTCCTTGGGCGGTTTGTTGCAGATACATTTAGTGCCTGCACATGCGCGTCCGTGTGTATCTAAATAAATATCTTAAAATGAATTCCATGAAGCAAAATGAGGCAATAAAATAAGTCCTCATTAGAAAATGGCAGCTTTATGGGGTATTGCAATTCGGAGAGTGTGCAAGTTGGGTGTACTGCACAATGTATGGAGGCAATCTGAGTTTCTAGATGCGCACTCCACCTTCTAGGTGGAGATTCCTTGATATTGACTCATAGCTATCGAAGTGGTACCGCTTTTAGGGAATCTTCACTCACTGGAACAGCAGTCACAATATTGTTATTTACTATACCTAAGGGCGTGTGACTGTGGCCGCCTGTTATCTAATAGATAGATTTTTTTTTTTTTTTTTTTGGTTGCGCCTGGAGGTGAGTAATCTTCAAAAGATACCAATGGCCCGTACCATTGGTTATGCCCGATTCAGGATATATCTCGTCTGCCTACGGGCTAAACCTCACCCCTCAGAGAGGCACTATGAGATCCGGCCGCGCGAGCTCATAGTAGTATGAAATTTGTTCCTCTCATTTTTTAATTTTTTGTGATGACTACGACTAAGTTACCTTAACAAGTAGTTTACGCTTCTGTAGTGTTATTCACGTTTGGTAGGTAGCTTTCCAGCGAACGCACCTACTAATGCCGTCATTACATGCGGTTTTTCCTTATGGCGCTAGGTCGAACGGTCTTGTTCTTTGTAGTCGGCGCTCAAGGTTTGTCACGTCCAGAGTACGGATTATTTCATTATTGCAGTGACAATAAATACGAGTACGAAGTTTGCGAGCAAAGTTAGTTACTTCGTTACTCACGGTAGCAATTCCTAGATCTCTGTGAATATCACTATTCCTTATATACCATAGAGCATTCACGATTGCTCTTAGCGTTTTGTTTTGGAATGCTTGTAGTATAGTCATATTGCTTGGTTTGGTACAACCCCAAAGTTGTATACCGTATGTCCATGAAGGTTTTAGCACTTGCTTATACAGGAGCAGTTTGTTGTATACGCTTGTCTTCGAATATCTTCCGAGTAGCCAATACATTTCTCTAAGTCTGATTGCGAGCTCGTCGCGCTTTTTCTTAACGTGTGGCTTCCACTTAAGTTTTGCGTCTAGGGTCATGCCTAGATATTTCGCCTCGTTTGCGTATGGTATTTGTACCGAGTTAATGAAAACAGGTAAGTTGTTTATCCTTTTGTACGTGAAATTGACATGCGTCGACTTGGTCTCGTTAAGGGCAATTCGCCAGGTCTTTGTCCACTCGCATACTTTATTAAGAGCCCGTTGGAGTTTTCCAGTTGATGATTCGACGGACTCATCTATTGCGAGGATAGCCGTATCGTCTGCGAACGTTGCTACGATGGTCCCTTCATCCTGTGGTATATCTCTTGTGTAGAGCAGGAATAAGATTGGGCCGAGAACGCTTCCTTGCGGAACACCGGCGTGGATTTCCTTGAATTCCGAGAATTCAGTCTCATGTCTAACACGAAAGAGTTTGTTCTCAAGGTAGGATTTCAATATTTTGTATAATTTTTCCGGTATACATGAGGCCTTCGTGCCATACCTTGTCGAAGGCTTGCGATACGTCGAGAAAAGCGCTAGAGCAAACCTTTTTGCATTCTAGAGCTTTTTCAATTTCATTTGTTATTCGATACACCTGATCGATTGTGGAATGTTTAACCCGGAAGCCGAATTGATGATCTGGTATCAAGCGTCTTTCTTCAATTACTGGTTGTAATCGTTTTAGCAGAAGTTTCTCATAAACCTTAGATATTATCGGCAGTAGCGAAATAGGTCTATATGATTTCTTATCATTTGTATTCTTCCCTGGTTTCGGAACCATAATGACTTCGGCTACTTTCCATTGTCTTGGAACATATGAAAGTCTCAGAGAAGCATTTATAATGTACAGCAGCTTAACTAGTGCTCTTTTCGGTAGCTCCTTTAGAACTTCGGCAGTGATTAGATCGTATCCTGGAGCTTTGATATTTTTCAACTTTCTTATTGTCATTCGAAGCTCGGACAGAGATACGGCTTTTACTTTATAGATGTCGGGTCCCGTATTAGCAATCGGTTCTTCGTTTAAAGGTCGTCCATCGAACGGCCTGAATGTTTCTTCTAGATGCTCGGCAAATAGATCCGCTTTCTCTTTGTCTCCTTTTGCCCATTCGCCGTTAGCTTTTCTTATTGGTGGCGAGTGCATTTTTGGTTTCCTTATGGAGTAGTTTGAGCTCTTTTCAGCAGTCAAGAAGTTTCGAGATTTCTTAGATCCTGTAGCTCATTTTTAAGTTTGTTGCAAAGATGGTTCAGATAAGTTTTATCAGGGGGTGCGCGGGATTGTTGCCATCTCTTACGCGCTCTCCTCTTTTCTCGTATGAGGTCTTCTATTTCAGGCTTGTACTTGACTTTATTGTTCCGTGTAGCTATCTTCCGGAAGGGAGTGTTTTTCCACGCTGCGCTCTGAATGGCTTCCGATCGAGATTGTCAACTTCATCTTCTATTTCGAGCGGTGTCTTTAGTGGCACATTTAAAGCAACATTTTCTTTGCAGTCTTTTCGGAAAACCTCCCAGTTAGTTTTGTTATTACTTAACCTGGGCGGTCCTACATTTGTTGCTATACTTCCACCCATTTTCAGGGTGACTGCTGAGTGGTCTGAGCATAGATCGTAGCATTCTTCGACTTCCGTCAGAGTTTTGTTTAGTCCTTTTGCAATAAAGAAGTCTACGACGTCAGGTATTTTATTTTTGTCAGTTGGCCAATATGTTGGCTTTCCCGTCGAATAAAAATCCACACTACGCTTCATACTGGCTTTGTACAGTAGTCTGCCTTTCGTTGAGTTGCATCTTGAACCCCAAAAAGTGTGTTTCGCATTAAAGTCCCCACCGATAATAAAATTAGACCCAGATGAGTCAAAGAGGTGGTCAAGGTCGTCGTCTGTCAGTCTATATCCCGGGGGGAAGTAACAGGATCTGATAAGATACTCTAAATGGTTTACTTCAACGGAGACTGAACTTATTTGCATAGAATCAAGTTCTATTTTTATGTCTGTTGAGTGCTTAATACAATCTTTGATGTAAAGAGAGGATCCGCCTCTGGCATGTTCCGAGGGATGATGCGCGTGATAATCTCTGTAACCTTTTATTTTGGGTCCATGTCCCTTTTTTAAGTGGGTTTCCGATATCAAGCATATATCAATATTGTTTTTCCGTAGAAATATTTCTAGTTCGTTAATTTTGTTCGGGAGTCCGTTTGCGTTCCATGTCAGTATTTTAAGAAACTCTATCATATTCATGTTTTGTTATTAGGCTTGCGAGGTTTGAACTCGGGCTTGCTCAATTTGTCAAATATAACTTGATTAATCTTGCTTTGCTGCTCAAGTTTTTCTAATATAACAGTTAATAATTGGCGGATCGGATCCATTGTATCTGATCTTAACTGGTCTCCATGTATCGCGACTTGCGCATATGTACTCGCATCGGCCAACGCCGGATTTTCCTTTGTACTTGGTCCAGCGACGTTCTGTTGTACAATTTTTTTATTTTCCTGTATCGGTTTCGTCCTTTTGACTGCCGTAGCGGTTTTCGGATTATCGGTTTTATGACATTTTAATCTAGGGTCTGGGTGTACCGGTTTCTTGAGAGTGTCGCGTCTTTTTTGTAGTTCTTTCGCAATTTCGCAACCTCTATAATTCGCTGGGTGGTTTTTCGTACAATTTCCGCAGACCGCTGGCAACTGCTTGGTTTTTTCGCACTCTTCCGAGAGATGTTTACCGGCACATTTAACGCACCGTGGTTCTTTCTGGCAATATGCCTTTGTGTGGTTAAAACCTTGGCAACGTTTGCACTGAGGTACCGTTCTCCTTCCCTTGCGCATTGGCTCGATTTTAACCTTTATATTTAGGATTGTCTTGATTTTGAAGATATCCTCCACATTCTCGCTCCTATCAAAGGTCAGCATAAACTGTGGAAGGCCGCGTTTGATTACGAGATCTTTGTCTCCTTCCGTGCATTGCTTTTCCTTGTTGATAATATTCACGGCGTCAATAATTTTTAGGCCTTGTAAATATTTGCACGTCTTCCATAACATCTTCTTTTATGCAGGTATAGATAGATAGATTTAAATTTATTTGTGCATTTTATAAATTCATTACAAAATAAGTTTACAAAATAAAATAAAATATAACTGCCTGATTGGCAATACATTTATATAGTGTATGCAAATGAAAAAGAAAAAAAAAAACAAAATGAATTCATATTAATATTTATCAAGAGTTGCCTGATAATATTCTCTCCCGATATTGTAGTGCAATTTTACAATATTTAAACAAACTAGGAACATTTACATCGTTGAGGAGTGTTATTACTTGGTTCTCCGATAGGATAGCGCTTCCCAAGATATTCCTTCTCGTTTCTTTCAATATTGGACACTTTCCAATGAAATGATGGGTATCTTCCCTTTCAGCTAAGTTACACAAGCTGCATAGTTGTCGCAGATCTTCTCTGTGTGGTATATAATTAAGTTGCAGAAGTTCGCCCCGCAGTCTGAAAATCATCGCTATTTCATCAATGCTGCATTCATCTCGAAAATAATTTTTCTGCAACAAATTGTGGTTTAAGCGGCTGTAGATAGTTCTGTGTAACGATCCCACAGCTTCTTCTAAGTACCGTGCTCTAGCTTGTTCATCGGTATGTTCAATTATTTTGTAAAGCTGGTACTTCCAACACCTTACATCATCGTGATTAATATCTGTATTACAGTTTCGAGCTAATGCCAACCACTCTTTGTACCATCCTGATCTACATTGTATAGCCTGTAAGGCTGCTATTTTTGGGAGCCGGTAAGCCGGCATGCTAAGCACCTTAACTATATAATCCGCTTGGAGTTTCAGCGTTTTCGTAAAAAGAGGTGGTACACCTGTTTCCAGCACTAGCATATAGTTTGGCGTGTTGGGCGGGAGATGAAATGTTCTTTTGAGGTAAAATCGTAGCAGTTTCTCGACAGTTTCGTATTTTTTACATCCCCATACTTGTGCTGCATAGAAGAGAATGGACACCGACACCGCCTAAAAAACTCTGTATTTAGCACTATGGGCAGTGTACTTATTACTAAAGCATGCTACATTAATAGCTGTTTTCGATTTTACCAGCTTTTCCTCTAGATGAGCTGAAATTATTGGTAACAAGTACCCCGAGGTATTTGTATTTCTTCACAACTTTAATTGTTTCGCCTCTGTAATGCCATTCCTCATTTGAACTCATTCGACTTCCCCCTTTTTTGAAAACCTTCACCTTTGATTTATCCAAATTGACTATCAAATTCCATAACCTGCAGTAACTACTGAGGCGGTTGATCATAAGCTGTAACGCTTCTGGAGAGTATGCCAATAGCAGTACGTCGTCTGCGAATAGGAGAGCCTTGATCAGCACTCCTGCATACATTATTCCTCCCGGCAAGAAGTCAGTTATATCCTCTATGAAGAGTGCGAAAAGGCTTGGACTTAAAGAGCAGCCCTGTCTTACTCCAGAGCATGATTCAAACCATTCCGATAAAACATTCCCGTTCCAAACCGCTGCTTTTGTATCGCTATAAAGTATTTGTAGTACACGTCCATATTTTAATGACATCCCCATGTTGTAGAGTTTGTAGAACAAGGAGTGGCGGTCAACAGTGTCAAAGGCTGCTCTGAAATCCACAAAAATTTTTCCCTTGCCGGCAAAAGTATTCAACGATATTACATAAAACAAAAAAGTGATCAATGGTAGAATATGCTGGCCTAAACCCGGCCTGAAATTCCTCCAGCAACTTGTTTTCTCCTATCCATTGATTAGTGCTGTGAAAATTTTATATGCTGCATTAAGAAATGAAATACCTCTATAGTTTGCGGGGTCTGTAGTTGAACCTTTTTTATGGATCGGAAAAATTAACGATTCCTTAAATCGTTGTGGTGCTACTCCTGTCTCTAAGATGGTGTTAAACAAGGAGGTGAGCCTAAGGTGTAGCTCGTTGGTACCATGCTTATAAAATTCAGAAGGTATACCGTCCGAACCTGCAGCTTTACCATCCTTCAAGGTGGTTTTAGCCTGCAAAAATTCATGCAGAAAGATCCGTCTGTCCAATATGTCATTCTGGTGTAATGGTGTGGCATATTGAAAGTTTATGGGACTATAAGATGGGTTTAGTAGCCTTTTAAGATGATCTGAGAGGATCTTTAGATCTAGATCGTTGGAAATAACACACTTCCCACCGATGAGTTTTCTTACGCGCTTCCGTTATCTTATATAGTGAAAGGTTTGGTATCCGCTTAGTAGATAATTCCATAAACTGATTCCTGGAGTAAAATAAATAAAATGTCCAGCAGCAAGTAATGTTAAATATGTAAAAAAAATATTGTGGCAACTCGAACCAAGCGAACCGAAGACCACAGTGGGACAGACATGTCGCGAACATACTCGAAAGCATTTTTTACTACACAGCCTGAAAGATTCTTGACTTGCCATTGAGCCATTTAAAGTACTACAAAAGTTTTGGGCAGGATGACTTCATATGGCAAACAGTTCTAAATAATTGAAGTCGGAACTCCTGGTGTTTGAAATCTTAACTACAACTTATATCGACTTTACATTGTTTTTTTTTCACAGTTTCAGAGCTTACACAGATCCTACAAAAATGCGAATATGTGTGGTTGGCTCCATTTTTCAGAATTGACTGAGGGAAAAAATGCAAAAGCAAGTTTCAGCTTTGCTCTTGATAAAATTCTTTGTTCTCGCACTAAATTATATTTTACAAAAATTTAAAATTAAATTCAAATTTTAAAAACTATTTTCAAATTGTTAAATAATAAAAATTTTAACATAAAAAAATTGATTTTAAATTGAAAAAAAAAAATGTATCAAAAATTGGGAAAACAAATTAAAATAAAAAATAAATCAATATCTATTGAGAAAAAGCCTTAAGAAAAAGTTGAAAATTTTAAATTTAAAAATTACAAATTAAAAAAAGGAAAACCAAAATATTCTTTTCATCTCTGCTTTCCAAAATTCTGCAAACATTAAAAAAGAGGTTTGGAGAATGTTGAAAAGCTCGTGCCTTTGACCCCAACCTCAAGTTCGTATATGCAAGGAAAGCAAATACTGCTAAATAATTAAATTGGGTGCCTATTTTCTGATCATTTCGTTAAGTAGCTGATAGTCTAGTCTCCAGTGCCATGACATGCTTCTTTTGCCGATACAATGAGTGAGGGCGCTTTTCAAAAGTATCATCGTGACTTGCCACATCCGACACTTACCCTACAGTAGTTTCGGTTAACTGGAAACACTGGTTGTTTAATTAAAAATAACTCTTAAAAGTTTTACTCATTATGATTGCAAAGCCAAAAAACAATGTGCCAGTTTTCTAATCGCATTGAAAATAATATAGGCTTGTCAAATTGAGAAGCCGAAGATAAATATTCCAAATACGGTACAAGGCACGTGATGTTACTTTCAAAAATATTAAGGTAGCTACTAGGCCAACACAGTGCTATCGAGCCGATAACAATGAAATTGTATACAATATGGAGCGACTTAAAGTCGCATTCATAAATGCAGTGCTTGTGCATGTATGAATGACTAATTTTCTTGTGAATTATCAGTATTCTTCAGAAGCTGTCCTGCTCGACTGAGCTCAAAATTTTACTCAAATCAATTGGTAATAGTGGTTTTACAAAAATTCTCCTTTGAAACATGACGTATGAAAAGCGAGTAGGCTTTTTGACAAAATTCAAAATATGTTACTTTCAATCAGTGTTGCCACTGAGAAAAAGTGAATCCGGTACGGACTGATTTTTATTTTTTTAATTCGATTAAAAAATCTGGCCCAAAATTAAAATAAGAATTTTGTGACGATAAATCCGGTCAAAAATATAATACAGTAATATATTTCAACAAAAAATAGAAAGTAAAAATTAACTGGTATTACATGCAGGTATCTGGTTTCTTTGATTAGCAAAAAATTGAATGAAACAAAAAATAAGCAATTCACAACAAATCTTATCAACACAACGTTTTGTAAAAGGCTTGAGTATTCAGATCAGACTTCCGCGTGGAGCTGTTGTAGGGTTATTCACACAAGGGGTCATTTTGAAATTTTGAGTGTGTTCGTTTAGTATGGAAAAGTTTCATTCAAATTCTATAAATCTGTATGTCTCGTATATAGAACACTATTAGTTGTCTGGTCAAAAGGATTTTATCAGTTAAACAGCTTTTTTATTAAAAATCGATTAGGCCGGGAATCCGTTCAGAATGACATCACTGCTTTTAATAAATATGTTGCTAAATTTAAACATATTATATCTGAGATATCTAAAAAAAATGCTGCATACCTAGTTTTTTCTTAGAAAACATGGTACCTAATTTATCAAGTAATATTGAAGTAGACTGTTTTTATTTTATTTAATTCAAATTCGGAAATCATACAACCTTGGAGCTTATATGCACACAATTGAATTAGAGTGTTAAGGAGCATTCTACTCATTAGTATATTTTTGAAACACACATTGACATGCCGAAGATCAAGTCGGGCTACACTTCAGGAAAACGCGGAACCACGATCGACCGTATTGGGTATTACGTATTACTACTGAATACTTTACGCAAAACCGAGTTCCAATCTGATGCACACTCCGAGGCTATCTATTGTGTAATCTGGTGTAAAAATGTTAAGTGAATTCTATGTGACAAATTCAAATGTATACTCTTGTAAATTCACTTTGAGTGGGGCTATCATTAGAAAACATTGCTGTGTAAACCATTTTGTATTCCATTTTATGAGGGCCAATCGGTGCTGTTCAAAAAATGTATTCATTGTAATCGGATGTACGGTAAGAGTACATCCGATGGTAAGAGTTGTTGCTACAAGGTAGAATATCTAGACAAATTAAACCTATTGCGCGAATTGAGTTCATGAATCCGCTGTGCACTTCATCACACTGCAAACACGAATGCTTTAATAATTATCTGAAATATACCAGCCACCTTCCAGTTATTTTTGTTTGCGATTCCACTGGCCAACTTTAATTTAATGCAAAGATGCATGGTTGCAAAGACACTTCGGCAAACTGATGCCACAGCAACACACAAGCCATATACATTTCCATATCTTTCCCTCTAAAAGGCACCATAACCAAAGATATTAGATACCAATTGCAAAGACCGCATTTCTGCCAAAGCCGCACAGATCCATTTCCATCATTTAGTAATCACATTCAAAGGCTATCCCCCCCGTTGGCATAATTCAAACTGGTTGCCGCGCTTTTAAATCTCCCAACGGGGTAAAACTCTCCAATTGCCGGCGCTTCAATATTGCCCACTTTCTCAAACTATATACCTTGAACGGCAGCAATAAGTGTGGCGCTTCTTAATGATACGCTTGCGAAGCCTCGCGGAGCCAATAAGGTAGTGTGCTAAGTCAATTAGTCCGCATAAAACAGATCCTCTAATGACAGAGTGCATCTGTTGCTCTGCACCAAGCCGAAGCCCAATCCATTGCGGATGGAGAAACCAGTTTCATGTCCACGGCGTGAGCAATAAAACAACCACAACAGCTCCACGCTACCGACCGCCGCCATTTAAGAGGGGCGCTACACTTGCGTGTGGGTCAGGCTCAGGCGGCAGCAGCTAGCAAACAACTTGGAGGCGACCAGTTGAAAAGTGATGATTACGCCGTATAATCATTTAATTGCCCATCAATTTAGTGATTGCTTCTTCCAGGATGTGCATTAGTCACATGGATTTAAACAGACCGCAACGCGTTCGCGGTTCAATTGTTTATGTTGTGAGACACCGAAAAAACAATAACCTTTTCCCGCAGACAACTCGCCCCATGTTCCGCACTCGCCGAATGATGTAGGCAATCCGGAAATGCGCAACCAGACCGATGGGCGAATTCTAAAACACAACAATGAGGTGCGACAATGACCCTGGGCGCGCAATCCTTATGCGATTAGAATTCATCGACACAACAGCACCATGCAGCCATACACCTCGAATGGAACCGCAAAAAATTGTGCGGTTGCCTTTGTCCAGTGGAAATGGACTGACGCGACGTGGTAGCTGTACGTACACCATTGTTATAGTAGAGTTGATGTTGACATCAGCTTTGGTTAGCAAACTTTCGCGGTTTTATGCGATAGTGCGCGATGTCAATAGATTCAGAGAGGAGGTGCATGTCGACTGGTGGGGGTTTTTTTTTTTTGTTTTTGTCATTGGCACTACACCATTTAGGATTTAGGATTCTATTCGAGGAAGTGATGAACAACCCGCAAACAAAAGAAGTGCATTTAGGAAACAATTGGTGGAAATGGAACGATATTTCAATGCAAGTGGTTAACACTTTGGTGAGGAGTATAGTGTACAATGTCCAATTCTGTATGTGGGACATGGGATGGTCATTGGATTGTTTTGCCAGTTATATATCTGTTGATGAATGCAAGAATATTTTAGAAAACACATGTCTTCACCAAAGAACCGGAAGGAACAAATAAGTCCAACTGATAATAATTTGGACAAACAAAAGGAGTCAGTTCTATAAAAAAAAAAAACAAGACTCTCAGCATATTAGATGTAAGTTCCAAAGACGGCTGGCATACGACTCTTGAAATTATTTGCGCAATCTCTTATGGGATAAAATTTAAGAGACAAGCCAGCGCTGTCCACAACCGTCTCAAAGAATGCCTCTGGAATTCTCCAAGTCCTGGAGTCAGATTCTGTAAAGCGAAAACGTTGAAACGTTTTCGTGCGCACGAACCATTTGATCTAAGTTACAGAAGTAAATCGTTCGCGTATACGAAAACTTTTGAACGTTTCGCCTTACAGAATCTGGGCCCCGATTATTACCTTGTTCTAGCTTCCGTCAAAATACGGGCATCTTGGACACATCTACAAAGAAATACTCGCATTGCTGCCATCAGCTGCCGGAATATTTGTGCGTTGTCTTCTGTTCAGTTCCGCCGCAGCTACAACTACGGCAAAAGTATAGTCGCAAGACCGCCATAAAAGCATAAATTATGCCACGACCGCTCGGTTCCATTTCTACTCTACGCAACTCTCAATGTATACCTTTAAAGTGGCGCTGCATAAGAGAATGAGAGCAGCTCGCGAAATCAACACGCAAGGCAGACAGGCAGAAAATCAGTTTCTCAGCAAGTTGAAAGAGGCGCGCAAGCAAGAAGCACTCGACCAAAAAATTAAGGGATCCAGAAATAATGTATGGAAAACAAAGGAAAACACTCCTGGTCAACAAATTCCTTACAGAAACCTGCAGAGGTGACGAAGGAAACTTTGCAGTAGAATCACAGTTGGTGCTGAACGGAGAAAATATTTTTGCGGACTGCGGACATCGACGAAGACCAGCATCCTGCTGTTCGCGTTGTGCATAACATCGATTCAATTCAGATGCTGATACAGAAAACTTCCGTCAACTTGATCAAAACGATGCACGGTGTATGATAGTTTAATCTGAAGACCATCAATGCAGCTGTAACATCCCATTTCTCATGGAATCTTAGCATCGTTTACTTCGTCGCCAAGGAAACGGACCTCTGAACCCATGTCAGACATAAAGTTGCGCATCCTATCTGAAATATTTTCCAGTTTGAGACCAGAAAAGACCTGCAAAAAAATCACGGACTCCAAATCGATTTCGCCATCTTGTTAACGATCTAAGAGCCGCCCATGACAAGAAGTAATAATAGAGACGCCATAAAGTCCACGACTAGATCCATCAGAAAAGACAATGCGCTCTTATGCGACTTCTTAAATATCATACTTGAACACATTTTGGAAGTCTACCGACAAGGTATGAACTTTTATTTGCGAGAATCGGCAATTAGTTTACCGGTCAAAAACCGGGAAAAACCAGGCATGTACGAAGCGGACAGAGCGTAACAATAAGCCGCCTTCAACTTTAAGGTTAAAAGAGACTTTATCTCAGATCTGATGTTTTTTTTTTGTTTTAAAAATCAAACAGTAAATAATACTTGTCAATCGCAGTTTCTTTGGGACACCTAGCAACTAAGCATACTCTGTAAAAGAACTCTATAGACCACGAGGTTATAGAGACCTTTATCTAATCATATTTGTCCGTAGTGGCGTTTTGTGAAACTCCTAGTTTTGGAGTCCTCTCTCGAAAATACTCACATACTCTTTAACAATCAGACCTATCTGCGACGCCTCGGTTTTAATTGTAGTCCCACCATTGACGCAACTCGTTGCATTCTGCCGATGTTACCAATTTCGGCAGAATTTGTATTTAAAAAAAATGTATTGTCAGTAAGTAAATGTGAGAAGATAGCATTTGGCCTTGTAGCATTTGCCGGTATTCCATAAGAGCCAAACAGTCAGCCAGTGTTATCATATCGTGGGATTTATCCCTTTTTGTGGAATTATTGGTTGTCCGAAAAGCGTTCTGTGGGATAAAGGCAAAATGCGGCAATTCGTGGGAAATTCAGGAATTTGACAAATAAAATTTTAAAAGGCTTCCATTAAACGATAGTTTTATTAATAAATTAGAATTCCTTGATATAGATCAAAGAAAACGTAGCAACTGCAACAGCTTGGCTGACTTTACAAGTTAAGTTCAAGGCTTAAATTCATTTGAAGCCGATAATGAATGGAAGGAATTAAAATCTTTTGTAACACTGACAAACTCAATTTAAAAAGTATTGCAGTAAACGAATTTTGGAAACAAATTTCTGAAATGGAAAATTATTATGGAACAGAATGTTTTCCAAATTCAATCAAGCTTGTCAGAACGAATATGATATTTTCGTTAGTAACCGATATAGAAACAAAGAAAATCAACCGAATAAGTTTTGAGTTTGTAAATGCCTTGTGCGTAATAAGATCATCCTCCCAGGACGAAGGTTGACGACTACATTCAGGGACTCTTTCTTTAGTCGGAGGTCAGTAACCGGTTTCGCTGTTCTTCTGTGCGCTCTCTGATCGGAAGACCTCGCACAGGCTTCTACATCTGGAGGTGAGAATATTAATCCGAGACTTTTAAGAACTTTGTTACTACATTCAAACCCTCTTTGTACTATAAAAGACCAAGTCTTACTGTACTTATAAATATTGTTTAATAAATTGAATTGAATTGTAAAGAGCAAATTGACCTTTCAAGTCTAAATATTTAGAATCAATCAAACCCTACTAACCAATGTGTTGGATAAACGTTCAGAATTGCAACTCCGAAGGACATCTTCAATTGGACAATATGTAGTCGCAAATCTTCAGGCAGATAAAACGAATTAAGAACCACTCGCTGAAGGCGAAGTGTTTTATAAAATTATGCCTCGCATATATGAAACCGCGATAAAACTAAAATCCATTAAAACCTTTGACAAATCTACTTTTCTCTATTTTTTCTGCCAGGATGTGTGTATGTACCACATCCGCTATACCGACTAATCTCCCATGCAATTTGTCTATTTCAGCCGCCCATAGCATAAAGCATATCTTCATTTTTTTTCTTCGGTTGGAATGCGAGGATGCACCCTCCGCTCTGTATCCCTTAACACTTTAGTGCCAAAAAAAAAAAACAAATAAAAAAGAATTCAGTATCCCTTGAAGCAAACAGTGCCGCACACATACATTCACACGTGCACCACACCGTACACGATTCGCAATGAATGATAGAGTGAAAAATCCCGTCCCGTTTGTCCGTTTTTCACTATGACATAATATCATCACATTTTAATTGCGAAATATTAAAAGAGATGAAAAAATTGGCTGAGCCTGTGGGCACTCATCTCCCACATCCCTTCGGTGGGCGAGCGAGCGAGAGATAGATGGATATTCGCCTGAGTCCGCCACCGCCAATGCATATCCTTACTATGTGATGCACACGCTCTGTGATGATGGCAGGGGTGAACTACGGCGGTATACTGCTCGCTTGGTATCCGGGCTCATATCTGGAACTCGTTTGCATGCACTCACATTCAAATGAATGTCTTTCCCTTCGAGTGTTGTTGGGGCTTCCATGATTTTATACAGCCCTCACTATTTTTTTTTCCAACATTTTTTATTTTAACTCTTTTTTTTTTTTGTTTTTTATGAAAATGATTTTGTGACATAAATTAAAGCCGCAGGCGAGGCAAAACACTATTAAAAATGTTCATAAATTCACTCTAATATGGGAAGTGAGTACGATGGGGGCGAGCGATTGGTGTGCTGATGCTGACGGTTTTCTCTACCAAAGCGGTCGATGAACTGTTTTTTTTTTTTTTTTTTGTTGTTATCGTGACTCTTGGTGCGTTTGGCACAAATGCAAGTTCGCATTTATTTATTTATTTATATTTAAGCATTTTATTATTTTATATATTATTTGATAGCTTTTGAATATGTGACAGCGAAATTGCCTTTTGGCTATTGGAACTTTTAGTGCGCACAAAATGTTAGTAGTCAAATTAATTCGATGTCATACTTCCTTTTTGTTCAACCGTGGTATATTTAGATGTTGGTGTAAGTTGTTGTAAGGAATATGAACCCATATTTTCCCAATCGAGAAAATTGTTTATCCACTCTGTCTCTTTATTTCTACGCTGCTATTTGAGAGGGCAAAAGTCAACGGAGCCATTGGACCCGTCTATTTCATAATCGGACAGTAGTGTTGTTTTGGTCAGATCCTTTTCTGAAATACATATGTTTGGTTAGTAAAGATCCATTCATTCAAACTTCACCTTTAATTGGGCTGATATTTCACAATAATCGGTTTTGAAATAACGCCGTAATCGGTACGACAAAAAAAGTTTATTTTAATGGTCCAATAACAACCATACTTAGGACGAAACCAAAAAAAAATTTCAGCTTTTCTTAAGACACTTAGCGTTAGTTCTTGGATAAAATTAATTATGGTTTTTAAATGTAGCTTTCCAAGGAACTACAAGGTGGCGCAAAAATAACCTTCCGATGTTTTTTGGCTGTAATTTAAAAAAAAAAAATGAAAAACTTTGATTCTTCTTGTGGATTATTTTTATTTGGTCTTTTAATTTTTTTTACATCAAGTCGAGAATATGATGTCATGTAAATGGCCGCCGCCACAGTTGATTGTCATTTGAGCCCTTTTTATGGTATTTTCCATCACTTTGGCCAAAACTTCCGGCGATAGGTCATCACATTCTTGACGGATATTGTCTTTAAGAGCTGCAACAGTCTTTGGCTTGTTGACATAAGCCCGCGACTTCAAAAAGCCCCACAAAAAGAAGTCTGGAGCGGTCAAATCGGGCGATCTTGCGGGCTAGTGCAAATCGCCAAAAACGACCCGGGAACACCGCTTTCAGAATATCAGTTGTGGCTCGCGCAGTGTGTGCCGTAGCTCCGTCCTGTTATAACCACATGTCCTCCAGTCCTAAATCGTACATGGCCCTATAGCGCGCACCGTTCACTGTTGTCGTTTGACCAGCGGCGTTCTCGAAAAAAAAATGGCCGCGTCAACAGAGGCAATATTCTCGGCACAACGGGCGCTCCGGGGCCCGCCACTCTTGGCAACGTCTCGTGTTGTGCCAGTCTCTTCGAGGCGAGCGGCTAAACGTCGCAGTGTTTCACCAGTAGGCGTTGGACGGCTAGGAAATCTGCGACGAAATTCACGTTGTGCCAAAGTCACCGACCGATTATTGCTCAAATAAATAGTCACCAATATTCCGCGTTCTGGAGCAGTGTAGCGTAACTTTCTTTATTAACGTGTATTTCGCATGTGTTTACTACACAAATGTCAAAACAGAACTGACATTAGGGGCCAATCGCAAAATTTATAGCATTTTCTGATAGGAGGATTACTTTTGCGCCACCTTGTATTAAGCTTATTTGTTTGCTTTAAAAGATGTGGGTGGTAGATATTGGGCAAAGGGGCTCTGCCTATACAAGAAAAATATGAAAAGCTGTTTTCGACATTATTTTTTCAAATCAAAAGCATCTGACCAAAGCCAAATTTGGAGTACATGGGTTTGAAAATGGGGCATGTCACCTGCTTAACAACAATCTTTATAAATATGACTGACTACCTGGCTAGATTGATGCCACAAATATTCAGTGATTGTCCTTGCGATTTATTTATTCTCATAGCGAAAGCGCGACGAACGACGACGCTTAAATACGAATGGCAATTCGTTCTGAAAAAGCGGAATCCTCGGATTGGGAATGTTTCCCTCAAAATCGTCGTTTGCAGACATTTGATTTACGTTTTTCACAAACAAATCAAACGCGTTCCGTTACAAAGTTTCGGTGCATTGAGGTTGTGCAACAAAATTATAACCGAGCCGACTTTCAGTTTCAAATTGTGCAGCAGTAAGCCCGGAACATCCAAAAAATTCAAAAACTAAAAATTTATATTTTTTTTGTAATGGAAATGACAAAACCAATCTTTTTCTTTTAAAGTGTTTTTCTCCATTCGAAATTCTATACCCAATCTCATCACCTTAAGGTTTTGTTTTCACGACAAAAAGTAGCATACTATGTCCTTGCTTGTGCCAATACGAATCCACCAAGCCCAAAATCGTAAAATCGAACGAGTTATGAGTGCACATACGGACGTCAGTCGTGCTTTTCGACAATGTCCACTAAAAATTTAAATTACAAACCAATAAAACTTTAGAAATATAGCGTTTGATTTTGTTTTTGTTTTTAATGGGAGGTGCCACAACCCGTAAACGTATACCGCTTATCTTTTGCAAAGTTTCAACTATCGGGTGCACAAGAATCCTAGCCTTCAACCTGGAACCAACCATACACGTCCACAAATTTTCAATTTAATCGGTTGATTGGTTTCGGAGATCAACAACTGTACCACCTATCGGGTCCAAAAGTATCCTTTCTGCCTAAAAAAACATGAAAAGAATCATGAAAATTGACTCAGCGGTATGCTGTATTTCTGGTTTAGGCACAAAGTTCCGGAAAATTGATTTATCACATTTTACGAAAAGTGGCGTTACTGGCCAACTGTTGCCGGCGGATTTATGCCGGGTGCAGCTAGTATCATAAAAAGCCGTGTGTCTTTACATCTTGATAGTATTTTTTAAGTGGATGGTTTTTGTCTATTCTGCTTGACACATTTGTCCGAAAGTAGTTACAAATATTTCCAAATCATTCAGGATAGCTGGGATTTTCGTTGTTGATTTATGCGGTTGATATGCACTTTTCTATGCGCTTTGCGGTTACTTCGACTCTATATATCATGCTCGTACACCATTTTTGAAAATACAGCAAAACCGACTTTGAACAAAGCTTTTCACACGCGTTAATATATTTAATACAACATTAAACTTCTTAACTCAAAAATTGGTACAACAAAAAACAATGACTTCTCCTTGTGACACCACAGAGTCATCGCTTTCCTTCATTATTTTCGTAACTGAACACCGCCCAAGGGTGTTGTCTCAATTTTCATTTCTGCGTAGAAAATTAATAAACCAAAAAAACTTTTCAGTGTCTTTTCACCGTCTGACATCCAAAATCATTGTGTTGGAGTAACAGCAGAAAAAAACACCAAAGATTATTTTCTCGCGCCAGCATACACAGAAAAGCGATACGATCCCCAGCCAAAACACTGAAAGAGTACAAGTAACTTAGCTTTTATTTTTTGTAACCCTTTTTGTTCCAGGAAAGCAACTCCAAATCCACGGAAGAGATAGATGATACGCTTTCAAAAATTTTATTATTAAAAAACTTTTAAATTTTCGGGTGAAAAACTTTGTTAACATCGTCTCCGCGATGGCTGTTTACACACCGACAAAGCGAACGCCAGGCATCAGCAACAGGAATCGAACCCAAAGTATAACACTTGACGTTTTGTTGAAATTTCGCTAATTAGATAAAAGTTCTTCAGATTGTTAATGACTTGAGTCGCTTCCCATCGTGGCTAAGAAAAGGAGGGTGCGGTACACCAAACCACTATTAAGCTGAATTTTTTGTTTTTTTTTTTTGTTACTCTGATAGGGGTAGAAAGTCGGTGTGTTAGATGAACGTTTGAAATTTTAATTTTCTTGTGTTGATGCTGATGATGAGTTAATGTATCTGCAGGGGTTTGTTGGGAAAAGAATTGAGAAACTTTTCTTCGTTTTCGCCTTAATGTTGATTAAAAGGCGTTGGTGTTGGTAATGTGTCTTATTAAGTGTTAATGCGGTAATAAGTAATACTGGCTGGGGAAAGAAAGTCGTGGAGGCTTAAAGGATAAGTTACACTTTGAAATGAGCTTACAAAATTACAAATTTCGACATTTGAATTTATTTCGCAAATATTTTGAAAAGTATAAGTAAGACCTAGTTATTTGAAACAAACTTTATTTTTATACTTTTATTATATTTTTATTATTATATAAGTACTTTAGTAAACATATTCATTACACAAAATCTTATTTGCAATACTGGCAATTTTGACAGGTGCTTGGTTTAATATTTTTAATATATATATAACATTCTACAAATTGGTAATCAGTTACACAAATAAATGTTTTTTTTTGTTATTAATATATAAAAGACTTATTTAGTGCTCGCTTTTAAAATTAAAAAAAAAATACTAAATAAGATTATAATTAAGTACATACCTAATTTAAGAGTGAGACTCATTTGTCATAAATATAATATTTTGTAAATGTTTTCGCATATTACACTTAAAACCAACAAATGTTTAACATAATGTGCAATCAATGCCCCAACGTTTTGTGCTTAGTTCTACACTTTGGCCAACTCTGCAATATCCTGTAAGAACATATTTTGTATAACTAAGTTGTACTCATGAAGATGAAGAAGCATTTCCCAGCAAACCACTGGGCGGAAGGGGCGTCCTAAATGAATGTATCAAGTTGTATAATTTTTATTGAAAAAAGTAAGAGTCACAAAGAGATCTTTGCGCATAATGCGTCATATTAATGTAACAACTTTTTTATTTGGAATAGAAAGTGATATCTGACATTCGAATAACTTTGCTTGTCGATAGAGATCACCATCAGTAATAAAAGCATACGCCAATAATTTTTTTGTAGTTATTTTATCCTTTAATGGGTCGAGCAGATATTATTGTAAATAAACCAAATCCGTTTCGATATTTAAAGTTCTATGAGTCATTATTCTGTTACTCCCCGGATATAAGCAACCGCCTAAGAAGCAAAACCCTTTTAATAGCAACAAATTATTCAGTGTTGGGATTCACAAACGCCATTTTTTATGCAATTTTATCCGCTTATTGTTTGCGAAATTTCACAAACTTACATGATTTCGGTATTTTTGTTTTTGTAAAGGCGTTTTGTTTTTGAAAATACTAAATCTAATTATTTATAAATTCTAAAAAAATACCCCCGCAAAAACACATTTATGTGCAATTATAGGAAGTGTCCAAACTTAATAGGAATTTGAATGAAAAATCAGCTATAAGCACTATAATTCTATAACCACATGCATATGCTATTATCCGGTACTCATATTACACTAGCTGTGCGTACACGCACACCCTCTTACCCACTTTAAATGTCAACGAAAAGGATGCAAAATATGAAAACAAGCACAACGTGACACGGGTTCACCACCAGGGGGCACATTTCTTGTGAGCTGATGGATGAGTTGGCCAAACTTAACAACTTTTTTTTATACTGTATAGACGTTTGTGTTAACCACCGGTGCTACCCCCGTTAATTTCGAAATCCATGAAATTCGTCTAGATGTTCGCCTTTTATTCTTTCGCATGGGTATCTGCGAATCTTCCATCAACATTCGCCATAACGACGTTAATTATTACAAAAGTAGTATAACTTTAATGTAATAATAAATAATAGTTGCTTCAACAGGTCCGCATCTGAACACATCTTATTTTTCAATGAGAGTTGTTTGTTTATACTGCAGTATCTTCGATTCGGCGCTCAAATATGGTTAAGGTTTAAAAACACACAAAACAAATGGCGGTGACTTGTGAGACGCTAGGCCTAGGAATACGGACCTTTTTACGCCATCTATTATTTCTTTCATTAATATGACGCCTGCTTATAGTGATTCGCTTAAGTTTCCTAAATTTAAAGGTGCATGCATCTTGGAAATAAATTTAAGCAAGCAAAATATTTGTGAAATATAACATGTGGCTTCAAAGCTTTTGGACAAACAATTTTCAGTTCAAAAATAAGAAAGTTGATTTTTTTTGCAATTTGCGGCTCATGTGAATTCGATTTGAGTCAAGTTTTTTTTTTTTAAATGAATAGACGAGTAGGCCATCATAATTCGCTATTTAAAATATCCAAATTAACTGCATAGTCGAAGTAAGTTGTGGAAACGTTTTGTTGCACCCTTAGATTGAAATGGCCATACTCTCCTTTGCCCTTTCAATGAAATCGGTTTTGACCTAATTTTTTTAGGATAATTTTCATACTCACCGATGTGAGGGGTGCGTATGGAAAGATCATCTTACATCGAGTCTTTTTCCTGTAATTTTAGCCCAAAATTTGCTTTATCTCATACTTCTTCCAATGCGAGTAAATTGTCGTACATAATACCATAAAATGATGGTATTGTAGTAAAATAGTGGAGTCTTTCCCAAAATTATTTGTACGCCGCTAAACATCTGGTATCTAACGAAGCACTTAAGCAGAACATAGTCCGGAGACATTTCAATATAAATTCAATAACAATTATAGAGTGCAAGTGTTCACACCTTTTTACATGCTTCATACATACTACTATGTATATTCTACTCAACAACACAACATTCAAGTGCGTGCACCCGCATTCGAAAGCTGCAATCATTTGCATGCAGATATCCATTTGCGATTGCTAATTTGCCTAACAATATGTCTTGCAATGAGGTTGTTGGTCGTCATAATGGAAAGGTACCACCAAATCACCCATCGGCACCCACAAAATAATGGAATTGAAATAACCAGCCATCCGAACTCATAACTGCTTTCATGATTCCATCACTGTACGAGCAGCGCACATTGTGGGTTAGTTTGTCAGCATTCAGCCACAGCTAGTTGTATCATCTCGGTCTTGTTGCCTATATCTGGGCACCCACCTAAAACTCCTAGGGCGAATTTCAATAATGTACCTTGCGGCGATCTGCCAGTATTGCTCGATCTCTCTTCGCTCTCTCTATCTCTCTGTTGGTACCTATTAAATCTACCACCGTCAAAGGCGCGCAAGCACACACAAGCATCCAATCTCACCCACACAAAGACACACAGAGAACTCCTTAAAGACAGCCTTGGGGCGCAAAATTCGAAATTGCAAAACGAGAATAAGAACTGGTACCACACATCAGATAGAGATGGCGCACATAGGATGCTGCACAGAGCCAATACCATCCCTGAGGCGCCACTCTAATGTTTCTTGCCATTGTGGCCGGAGGCCATCTAACTGCTGGCATCCTGTTTTACATTTAAATGATAAAACCGTTTGCGTTCGCACAACAACACACAGAAGCTACACAACGACGGCTACGATGACGATAGAACAAGACTGGACGGCCGCCAGCTTCGTTCGGTTATATCTCTGGCAACATCATCTCGTGTCGAGATACAATCACAGAAAAGCGCCAAAAGGTACTTCTATCCTCCGAAACGAATTTACCATGGCTGGGTAATTAAAATTCCTCGCTCACGATGATAAACGAAAAGAAACGTGTAGCCGCAACATCCGAAGCTAAACTCTAAAACAGCAATACCAACATCAGATCCACTTCCACTCATATGCGATGCAATTATAAACAATTTGATTTTCAAGTCGTGCATTTGGCGGCGGCGTTTATCGTCGCGTCGCGTCGCGTCGTCATCGTCTTCGTTGTCGTTGTCTCGTTGTTCTAACCTCTTTAGGAAGGAATTTAATTGCTCAGATACAATTAAGGATAATTCATAAAAGCGACTTTAAAGGCTTTTTGCGATTTAAGTGGCAGACTGCGAGGCAATCTCGTGGTGGGCGCACGCGTTCGTTATGCGCCCATGGGTGCGAAATTATGCCAAAGCGCGAGAACTAAATTCCTCGTTAACATGTAAATTGACTTTTAAAGGATGTGATATTGGGCCTTTGATGGTGATTATGTGATGGAGTTGAATGTGATGTGACTGCATGCGTGTATGGAGGAGGCTGCGTACTTTGGATGACAACTTTTCCGATTAGAATCAAAGGATCAGAGCACTGGGTGAGATGGGAAAATCTGTAAGCTGTGATATTCGATTAGACAGGGTGAATCCTGTGACTTTGCAATTGGAAGGCACTTTTGGTGCGGTGTTGGTAAATTTAAATATTTATTGAAATTGTTTTCATATACCTAGTGTATAGGGTAGGTGCTGATGGAGTTGAACAAATCGTACACAGTGCTAAGTTTAGATTGATAAATATGTTAACATATTCGGAATGGTTTGCATGCTCAAATTTTAGGATAGGGTTTGATGATAGTTTTAAGTTGATAAGCATATTTTGTTATTGAATTTTTAAGAGGAAACTAATCCTGGAGTACTCAGTTCAAACCGGTCCATTGTACTCCAAGCAGAAACCCCTTCGTTTGGTGTAGTGGTTAAGAAACTCTGGGGGGGTGACTCGAACCCAATACACCATTACCACCCTCTTGTGTTGTTAGCTCGAATTAGGCATTGTGCATGAGTGCCATTCGTACTTGAATGACGTGGCAGTAAATGCGTTAAAAGGGTTTCAAACACACTCTTACGATATAGGATGCTGATTTTAAATGACGTTAAATGGCCCACCAAATTCTCATTAATTCCATTTCCAAAATTTCCTTTTAATTTGTTTGCTTAACCTAATTTCAGGCTTATTTGCTTTATCAAGTAGAGCACGCTCCAACAAAACCGAAGCCCCACTACCACCAAACCCTTGCAATAATAAATTAAATATGAAAGCCCCAACTAACGACAAAGAACCAGCAAACAGCCCTCGTAATAAAGGGCTGTCAAATTTACTCAAATCAAGACCAACATAGCCAGCGCGAATATACCATCAAATCCTTTCGCCGTCGCGCCACTAATGGCGCAATAACACAGCTGATAACTTATTAAAATCGCTGACACCTGAAACCAAATCGCCCTATCACAGGCTCATTCTGAGTGTCGCTTTTGCATGCAACCGAAGGCAACAGTGCCAGGCCAGCATAGAGATGGACTGAAGAGTGAGAGAGAGAGAGAGAGAGAGAGATCGTACCGCAAATATCGGGCTTATTGGTTGTTGGTGCCGTGCCATGGAAATCGACTAAGCCCGAGGCGCCTCATCGCATTATTACTTTTGGATGTATTTTGTTTATTTTTTTTTTTCTTTGTTGTGCTCGCTCTTGGTCTGGTTGTTGTGTATTGCGCCGTATGATACTTTAGGTACCTATGCTCTAGGATGGGATATCAGGGTGTAACGTGTGCATAGCGGATAATATTTGTGATGGACTGGAGGTGTATTCGTTGGTCTTGGACGCACATAAGCATTTATAATAGTGGCACTATATTAAGCTGGTCAATAACAGCGTTTGATTGAGGGGCAGTTTTAGCGTTTTGAATTTTGTGATATCCCCTGCAGTTTTATTTTCGATCGAATGGAGTGGAGGACGCCTTTTCGCTGGATATGATGTGCTATGTGCTTCGCAGAATAAATTAGAACTATTCTGGAGTTTCAAGTGTCGTGTTGACTTTGTTCTGTTTTGTCCTATGAGTTCGAACATTTTGTTTAATGGTAGGTACGTAAAAGAGAACTAATGATCTTTCAATGAGTAAAATGTTGTATAAAAATGTCATATTATTATATTGACTAATTAAATGCTCAAAATTTAAAATAGAACCGCATTAGCTAAGACAAACCCAAACAATTTGTGCTAAAAACGTTTGTAGCAACAACAACTTATTTTAAATTGAAACAAAAAATGACACAAAAGGGGAATGTGAATTGAATAGAAAGGTAAACGAGTCATATCGAACTTCAAAGTTATTTTAAATATTTTTTTTTTAACAAAGCCTTTCTTAAACGAAAATAAAAAGAATATTTGAAAAGACTATATCAAATGTTAATTAGAAATTGTTGTTTTTCGTTGTCTGTAATGATTTAGGTACTCAAATAAAATTAATTAATTGAAAGTTTTATTTTTTCTCATTAAGCGCTGATAACTGAACAGAGTTCGAGCGAGTTTATTTGATTTATAATAAAACACACTGATCTTGCACGCTTTATTATGTTATGACTTATAAGATCTGCAATCAATGGTAAAATATCAAAACCCCAAGAGCTCTTTCTTTCGTCATTTTAACAGTTTTTTTCAATTTGACATTAGATGTGGAAAGTGTTTGCTCAGATTTCTCAAGTAGTTGAGAACCTCCGTTTTGAGGTAGAGAACACAAAACGGATGATGTGATGTGGCTTTATTTTAACCTAAATATAAATATAGGTTTTATCATACTATAGCTGTCAACTAATTCTTATACAATTTTCAAAACTTCTTTCAACCGTTTATGAGCTGAATAGATTTATATTTTCTCCTAAAAGTTTATTTATTTTTTTTTGAGAAAGAATTCGGTTATAATGATGAAGAAAAGTCTTAAATAGTCTTAAATAGTGGGGCCTGACAAATTTCCTTGAGTGTTTACTCTATGGTTGATTTTATTGGGACAGGGACGTACGTCCTCGAGACATTGCGCGATTTTTTAGTTTTATTTTCTCGAATTCTGAAAAACTAGAATTTTATAAATTTCTTTTCTCAAGTAAAAGATTTTTTTTTAGTTTATAAAATTTATTAAATTCTAGTTTTTGAGAATTCGAGAAAATAAAACGCGATTTTTGTTAAATATTTTTGTTTTTGTTATATGAAATAATAAATAATTATTATTATTATATTATCTTTCAAATTGTGTGTTAAATTTTCAAAATTATTATGAACAATTGCACGTACAGCAGAGAAAGGTTTGGATGCCTAATTGAAATTCACACAGTTTTGCTATACTATCTCTCCGAAAATCTTCGACAAAACATTTTGGAACTAATGTCCCGATGGTGTAGGACATAAGGCCTAAATCGAATTTGGGAGTTATGTCTCACTTAAATTTCAAGTACATATAAGTTGTCGCTATTAATGCATGCTAAGCCTTATCAAAGGACGGCCACCTGCTGGTGTCAATCAGAATCTAAAAGCGATACAAAAACGTTACCCTTGATTAAAATTTCGAAAAATTGCGAATTTTAGGATCTGATTTCGGCGTAACAACCATGCAAACGGAAAAAATAATAATGTTATCTGGTTTCTTTCTATCAGGCGATCTCTTTTGCAAAAATTTTAAAAATAGAATTTGATCAGCCATATTTATGACGTCCTTTGGTGGTTTCCTCGGATCTGCGCTTCGAATCTTTTGGATGTATTTTTGATATCGTGCTGAACTTCTATCACATTCTCACACATACTTATCTAACAGTGTCTAAAATAGCCCTACCGACAGCAAACTTGTAATTTCAATGTCCAAGCAAAGTCAACACCTAAACATCTTGGCTGTGGTAAATAAATTGGAAAATTTGAGTACAAAAACTTATTAGAGACCCGCGGCCATAATAAATATTAAACTGGCATTTTATAGCAATGTAATTGCTGTCAATTGGCCATCGATTGTCCGAAACAAGAGTAAACTAGACCAAAATTGAGTGTTTTTGTTATGCACGCGCTGTTTGCATTTCATTGGGTGAATGCGGTCTACTCGTATTTGTTTGAAAAGGTAAACTTCGAAAGGGTTTGTGCTATGTGTCACGCTTTTTGACAAATTAATAATGTCACACCGGAAGTGAGTGTATTAGATATCCGATTTTAATGCCTCGGAAAAAATGCATAGAGCTATTTGCAAAGTTTGCATTGCCAAGCCAGGTGAAAGCAAATTCAAAGCTCGTTGTTCTATTTAAATTAGTTTCCCTTTGAACAAAGTACCGATCGAAAAAACAACTTCGATTCTATTACAAAAATACTACAAAGCTCGTATGTACATTTTCGTCATTTCGCTCATTTTTAACTAAACCCAACAAAAAGTTCTGTCTCAATCGAAATTAAAGTTAAATATACTGATGGATGATGGGGTTTCGAAGGGGGATGGTTCAATAGTTCCCTGTTTGATTTGCTATCATCACATATCATTGCGTCGTCTACGTCGTCGTCGTCCTTCACGTTCTCTTGTCGGTTCTCGTTCTCGTTCTCCTTGTCGGCATCATCGATTCGATGAACTTTGGCAAATAATGAGAAGTAGTCCTTGTTACTAGTGTATGGGTTTTGGACGATTTCCGTTTAGTGAAGTCGGCACCAGCACAACTCCTGTCGCAGTCGCCACTCACCACCCCTTCCACATTTAATTCATCGAAACTTCATCGACTAAAAGTTACCAATAACATTTAACTTTCAATTGTAATTTCGATCTGCCTCTGGCGATGGGAAACTCATTTTCCTAGATACTTTCGAATGTGTGGCTAAGCGGATGCTGGCTGAGGTCGAGAGTCCGGGCCGAGGTATAAATGTACACATATTAGGATCCAAGCAAAAGGGACTTTACATGAGTTAACATTTTGATGTTTTGGGTTATTCCTTGTTTTTATAAACTGTGTGTATAAGTAGTTTCTCATTTTTTTTGTGTGCCCTTTGTTCGCTAGGGGAATTATCATCCACTGCATGCTGGCAGCGATTAAAATGTAAATAGGTTGTTGGTATAGCTGTGCTGAAAGCGGTTTGTTTGAAGTAATCGAAGTATTTTTTTCAAAAAATAAAAAAAAATAATTATAATCGTTTCAACAAAATTATTTCTAATTGTATAAGGACAGACAGAGTTTTTTCTACATAAAACCATTTAGATCGACCTGATCCGCATAAGCCCGCAGTTATACAAGCCTTTGTTACAAAATGCGTCGGTCTAGACTTTGGGTTGATCAATGTTCTCTTAGCACCCGCTTGTTTAAATTTAGTAGCGCTTAAATCAGTTTATTAGCAGAATCATCATGAGTACATGTCACTAGAAAGGTGTAAAAAAAAGTACCTTTTTCCGCTAGAATTGAACTGCTATTAGATGGCTTTTAATTGGGATAAATTACACTTTATGCTCATATGCGGAGCTTTCTACTCAATTTGGCCTAACCTAGTAGCTCCGAAAGAGCCGTTTTTGTAACTGGAAGAAAAACTTAGGAAAAATCTAGAGCCTCTTCGGCATATTCGAAGCCTTGTTTAAAGACCGTCTTAATAAAAAAAAAAAGTGATGCAACAATAAAAAACGTTTTTATAGGCTTTTGGTAAATGCCATTTCATCCCGATGGAACAGCGACTGGCACGAGGGATTGTTTGCTTGATCTCCAGTAACGAGTTATTAACAACTACGAAGTATGTGTGATTTAATGCACTTTAACTAACATCCAATCCGCTAGTCTATATTTAAGAATAGTTATCCCCCTACCCAAGGTAAGATGACAATTCTCCCATGTATTTATTTCTTACCAAATATAAATACCTATGATGAATTCTATTATCCCTAACTTGAGAAATAATTGGTTCGTCATTTAAACATCTATCCATATACCAAAATTTATAAAAATTGGTTTTGCGGTCGTTAAAAGGTAACAATCCTACTTTCGCAATTATAATATTAGGTTACCTTGAATTTTCTTTGCAAAAATGACAACTACTTCGATTTGATGTACCGGGAATTAATTTTGCATGCTAAATGAGTGGAGACTTGTCATCGGCCCATCTATATGAAGTTAAAGCTAAACTGCCTTGCTAAATTTTATCTTTCTAGATATTTTTGTATAGGAGATAAAATTTAACGCGAGCAGGATACTAAGCTTAAAAGTGCAGTAGATCTATTGCTATTGCAGCAAAGTGGCACCGCTGCTCACAGCACAGACAGATAGGTAATTTAAGAGAGAATTTTATTTTTAAAATTTTCGGGCGCTTGAGCTGACGGTATATTAATAATAAGTTTATGAAAAAAACATTTGGGAATTGAGATCCACTTAACTTCATTTTGTTTGTGTGTATTACATATCAGACCAGGGTGGAATCCCGTAAGGTGATAGGTGGTAGTCACTTTTGTGAAAGTCAAATGCGATAGTCACATCATTCTCCTTCTACTTAAGGTGATCACAAAATAACTATATAAATTTGGCATCAGTTTGTTATTTCAAAACATGTTTTGTTGCCAGTTGTCATTTTTGTACAGAAGTTTCAAGGTACCTAGCCTTTGTATACCTAATCCTAATTTTCTAAATGCGAAAGTAAGATTGTTACCTTTTAACATAGATAGGATAGATGCTACCTCTGAAAATGACATAGGTCACCAAAACAAAACATGAGATGCAAGTTTAAATGAAGAACCAATTACTTCTCCAGTTATGGATAATAAAAGTCATCATACATTTGCTGCGTCTTTTACCAATGAATTTAAATGTAGGATAATTTTGGCCCCGATAAGTGTTACTAGAAGTACTAAATTCTATGAAATTAACATTTTTAAATTTGCACCAAGCTCCCTACGAAATATCTCATCCTGATTAAAAAAAAGCGGCTCAGACGATTCAGCAGCCTTGATAGGTTGGGTATGGATAGAAGAACCATACCCTCGATCAGGTTAAATATATCATTCTGGCCCGCACGGGACTGTACTATCCTGTCTAATATCTGACAATGAGTTGCAGGATTTTGTTTGGACGCTGGATTTTATTTTTATTTTTCAATACAACTTTAGAACTTTGCCTCTGTATAATAGCATTTCATAATAGGTTCTACTGGAGATCGGTTTGTTCCTACTATTTTACCCGTTTCGGTCTTGCAAGCGCTTCCCAACAGCTCTAGTTTTGGTTTCCAGGAGGGATTTATGTACCTCGTTCTTGCCCGCATGTCCCTTTTGACACCCCCTATCGAACAAGGAATCTCGTTACTGTCAACTGGTAGGTAAAACACAGCATATCGAGGTGGTAGTAGACTGGTTGTCCTCTCCACTTTATGATAACCATGTGCTCGCTGAGGAAAATTTAATCGGAAAGTATTTAGGCAGTCTCTAGGGACATCTAGTAGCCACAAGCCGTGTCAGTTCTTCGGGGTTTAAATAAAACTCATTCGAAAACTTTATTCCAAAGATCAACGTTGGCATTTACAAGCTGTTGCAGTTGCCTCTCCAAACACTCCCAAAAGGTTATTTTCTGTCTGCATTTTTGGGGTCTAAGAAGTCGCAAGAATATATCTCCGACAACTCGGGTGTAAAGTGCGACAGACTTTCCCCAACACTTAGTTATAATCCCACCTTCCGCATGATTTATTCATCCTTCAACTGCATCTCCTGAAAATGTATTAAGGTGTTTCCACAGAATTAATGGCTCCCAGGACTAAAAAGCTCAATGGAAACGCATTTTTCAAAAGCAATGAATACCTACGTTCCCAGCGCACCTACCTATCCCACGTATTCAATATTCAAATAGATGTCTTCCTATAAAATATAAGCAATGAAAAAAAAGGCATCAGCTATATCGCCGCCACCTGAGATAATCCTCTCAGCGTTACCACCTTGACTCTATTTGGTGCACGTTCTACCGCACTTCCTTTTGCAAGATATGCAAATATGCTTCCGCCGTAACAACATTATTAGTATGCATGGAATGCAAAATGCACAAGAAACACACAGCACAAGCGAGGACACGCAAAAAAAAGCCACTCTCCCATACGAAAAGTAACAACAAAAAAAAACCGAAGAAAAATTATGATAATCAAAATTAATAACACGACGAAAAAGGAAGAATTAAAAGAAAATCCTTTCTCAAGGAAATTAAGCAAAAATAATATCGGATACTAGTTGAAGGATGGTACTCAGCCACGACAACACCCGAAAAACGAAGAAGACAAAACAGCTGCGGGCCAACTGCGGTCCAGTAAAGAAAAGAATATCTGCGTTGGGGGATAACAATGTATCAAGTATACAACAACTGAAACTGACTGTGATGGGTGCAAGACGAGCCGTTGACAAAACCACCCCAAGCCCGACTATCACCATATACACCGTGGTACAACAGAAGACGATTCATTCTAGATGTGGTGAGGACAAAAAAGAAAATTGCCCAAGGGGTTTTCGCTCAGAATTCATAATGTTCATGAGTTTAATGAAGTGCCAATGGCGATAAAATATTTTATTATGGAAATCCTAAAGTTCCCATAATTTGTATGCGTTCTTCTCGTACAATCAGCTGCAAAAGGCGTTTCGCAATTGTATTTGCTTTGCGATTACGCTGAGTCAACTCTGGACTGGCCGATTGATTCCACGTTTTTAGTTTTTTTAAATGGAGATTGTTGGGCAAGTGAAATTTAGATTCATAAAGGCCCTATGGGTCCGGGTGGACTCAAACTCAACAGATGGTATAGTATGAGATTCTTTTGACTGGACCATTGGTATATAGGCCGATCTACATTAAGGACTAGCCATTAAAGTGGTTGTACGTCCGGATCTGTTAAACTAAGTCCGTTATGAAGTTCGAGGTTAAATCAGACGTTCAAAAGCTGTTAGCACAGCAGAACCATAACTTAAGCTTCTTTTTCTTTCAAGTGCTCATTCATCTGACTTTAGTAAAGCCGAGCTACTGTTGCTTAAAACGGAACGGATAAGTCTTTTATATAGCCTTCTGGTACCATTCTTCCTCTCCCGATAGCTTTTTTGACATCTCAATTGCCCTGATGGTTTCGGTGGTGTCTTTCAGCGAATAAGTAGAAGAAATGGCTCTGTAAGCTCATCTTTTCTCATTTTATCTAATCCTCATGGGGCCTCCTCATTATCTGGGATAAAGTGAAGATAAAGTGGATTCCGGAGTTGGAGCCGCTTTAGCAATATATCAGATAAAATTGTATCTGATATTCAGAAGCCTTGCAATGTGTAATATAAGGTAATGTTCCTATCATTGGTTTCATTCTTTGAGCCATATTTAACATATGAATTGATCAATTCTAAGTAAGGGGTAAGACCTAGACTTTGACGACTTGCTGGCAGTGCACTGCTCTTTCGCACATGCTGTTGCTACTGGAGCTTTTTTAGAGCTTCTCTTCTGTGAGGTTAGGAAGGTAACATAAAATTATTTAAATGCGGGGAGGGGAAATACTGCGTTCCCAAATTAGAAACAGGTCACACAGCTTAGATTAAAAAACAAGTATTCGCCCTCACCGTCGGAGACAGAAAAATTGAAAGCGAGCGAGAGACAGTACTTTCTTTCAAAGATTGATTAAGGCTCACGGAAGCAGGCGGCCCAATTAGTAGCAGTTTGTGGTCAATACTTGTCCATTGTATTACCTATTTGGGGGAACAAGACCTTCTCTTGCCACATCTTAACCCTATTCCATACAAATGGGCTAGAGCGGCACTAACTAATTTGATAAAGTTCATCAACTCGTCCGTTAATATGTTTGTCTAAACCCTGAAAGAAGTTCCTACCTTCCAACGATTTTTTTCCGCGATGTAATTGCAATGGGTGCTAACTCCCTCTTCACCATACAGCTTCTGCAAAGTTTTACTTCCGTCAAGCGCCTTTTTCTCATGGTGAACTTCAAGCATTGTGGGCCAGTCATGAAAAGCAGTTCTTTTGCATAAATCCCTTACTCCTGGCACTTTTTTTGTGGTGATACTTGTGTCCCTTCTCAAGAGTTATCCAGTCTTTTATTTCTAGTTTATCTACCTTTTTTATTGCCTGGGATGCCTTCATATCCAGCAGAGCTGTACACAGTCCTATCTCCAAGAACCTTGAGCTTTCCTCGACATCATTTCAAAGGTTATGATTTTATTTCTGTTTCAGTTGCCTGTCGTCACAAATTTCAGCTCCCTGGTTTTCAATACAAAAATTGGGATTTATAACTTCTGCTTCTGGGAAAGCATCTCAATGTAGCTGTTCTGACTCCAACTGCTGTCACTAGCCAAGGCCTCCGCTTTGCTGATCCGGAAGGCGTACCAATTTCGATGTGGCGATTCGGAGAAGATGTCTGACCCGCACCTATATCCACTTCTGAGCTACGTACTAGTATATTGGCCTATTGATTACTCGTTAGCTGTTAGGTACGCAACTACTTTTAGCGCCTTTCAACGGTAAGCAAGCTTGAACCTATATGCAGCAGGCAAAACAAACCACAGCTGGAAGAAAAATTCAAAGATCTTGAGACATTTCCCGGCATAGTTTGTTTGAAATTTAAAAAAAATAAGGAGCTCCCACGTGTTAAAAAGTCCCTACATCTCGAAGGCACGTGCAGAGACTGGGCTTACCAAACAACGACTTTTACAGAAGAAGAAGATTCGAAGAGGAGAAGAACTCTTTTATCCAATACTGCCATTACTCTCTAGGTGCGATTTCGAAGATGACGTCGCAGCTGGGTTAATAATGCACAATTTTAAAGTTAGTTTTCGACTTTGAATATGGGGAATGATGTATTATATTACCCTCTTTTCCAGTGGTATACAAATGGCTGGATCAGTGTTTTCCTTATCGACAAGCATTTAAAACTAACTAGCTGTAAGGTATACTCATGTGAAAAATCTGCTTGCAAAAAAACTACTTGCCAAATCAAAGTGCCTGACAGTAGTACCAACTTGAACAACATTCCGCGCACACACTGCCCATATCAAACTCATTATCCAAGTGCTAAGATAATTAACCCCCTTTGCCATTCAGCAAATGTGCCAGTTCACTTCCGATTAGAGTCGAAGAATTTCCCTCTTAACAAACAGAAACTTTTTTTTGCCCGCCCATAATTATAGTCCGCCATTAGGCGAGCAACTTACACATCGTTTACGGCTTATCGTTCGCAGTTATGAGCGTCGCACATTACACCCAGCAACCCCAAAAGCGTTTGTTATACATACAGTTGGGTCAACTGATGATGTTCTTGAAACCGCCAACTGAATCCGAGAATTCCCGCTGGGAAACCGCACTAAACATGCACCAGCAGCCCGCGCACACCGCCATCGCATTGCTTTGGTGTAATTAAAAGCCCATCAATAATCTCAGTATCGCATTGCATCTGGCAGCAGGGGTGTTGGGCGCAGGTCATTTCCTGAGTTTTATCTTCTCGCACTCAGAGTGGTGGCCGGGGATAGGCACCAACAAAACAACCAGATCCAGACAAAAATATAATCCAGTCCCGGTCGCATAAGCTGGTGGCGGCAAGAGCTTGTGCCCGTATGCTCTCTCACCGTTTGTTGACTTTGCTCGCCTGAACTATTCTCCGACCAGATATACCGAGGAGGCAAATGATAAACCCAGGATTTCTGGTGTACGACGGGCGCGAGGTGGCAGCGGCAGCGACGATGGCGATGCAGCCAACGACTGTGGACAAAATAGCGGATTATCTGATAGTTGTGTTGCAAATTAGTGCGCCGCTCTTTCATGGGCGCATCTGGAATTCGGATGGTGTTGTGTTGTGTGTGCGGAGCGGAATCTGGTGTTGTTCTCATGGCTCGCTGTGCTGCAATTATCCTGCAATCACTCGGGGGCCTTTGACACTAGCACCCAGTTTTGTTTTTCATTGCACCGCACAGTCAGTGGTGTAGAAAAGCGGCGGGATGCTTCTGCTTGGACTGGCTGTTATACGGGAGAGATGCAATTTTTGGGATGCATGTCTCGCACGATGTTTTGTTTATTCTCTGACGTATATATAAGTTTGTCTGGGGGATTGTGTGCGATGCGCTCCACTCACACATCCAGTGAGTGGTATCTAGGCGATAGAGTCATCTGTGACTCTCATGACTGATGGGCCACTCCAACAAGGGGATAATTAAGTGATGCTGTCTGTGATGGTGGTTTTTTGCGATTTTATTGTGCACACTCATTTGCGAGTAATTGAGATTTGACATTTGAAGTGAGCACATGTTAGATGTTGTCGCCTTTTGGTATACAGAGATGGCGATGGATGACAAATCATCTCTGTGAACAATTCAACAGCTTAAGACGCTTCCGAATGGTTAGAAAAAAAAACTCCGACTGTTTAATTGAGTTTAGGGGAAGAATGAACTTTTTTTTTTGTGTGTGTGTTTTACTTGAATGCATTTGATCAGTACATGAATCATCTCGGTTCGATTTATAATCTGGGTCTTCAATTTGCTGCAGCAAAGAATATCGAATTTCCTATAAAAAAAATGTCGCCACTGTGAATTACCAAAATAGAATGAGAACCGACAGCTAAAACCGGGAATTATATGAACACCAACCTTTTTATCAATCGCGTTGCTAATCACCCTTAAAAGTGTTTTTCCCCATCCAAATGAAGGTATACAATGAAACAATCATTTTAAAGTTAATTCCTTTGCGAATAAAAATCCATATGCCATGGATACTAGCGCGAGGCATTTCCTTATTTCTCCTAAAGTTGAAACACTAGTTGAAAGCAATGTATACCGAACGTGAAACGTCCCCCAGGGTGTTTCCCTTCGAAAACAGCAAAAACATATTTGTATAGACGTTATGAGATTTTCAGTTTTCATATTTTCATATTTTATGTCATGGCATGGCACATCGGAGAAAACTCGTCTTCTTCATGTCGTCTTTTTTTGTTTTATCCTTATTTTGAATGTGATTTTTGTTTTTTAATATGTGCTTTAAATATTTGTAAAGAGTTTTCTCACACATTCCTCATTCCCGTCCTTTTGGCTCAGAAAAGCACTCAATTAGAGAGAGATGTCTGTGAAATAGAGAAGAAGTCTTTTGCTGGTACCTACATTGTTAAATATTTGACAAAAGTCGTCTCATATTTTCACAGGGACGGGTAGAGTTAATATTCATTTTTGCATGCGAATGTAAATTTAATTAAAAATTCTTATAAATAAAAGAGACAGACTATAAAAGCGTACAAAAGTATTTATTATTTGGTATATATTTGGTTTCCTTTACAGAGTTTGTGAGTTAATTAATTGGTAGGTACTAATGATTGCGATGTCTTCGAAAGAGATTTGGTTTCTTAGAAATTGGTCCTGGTGGCTTGCGAAGGTTTCCCTCAAAGAACGAAATGTTATTTTTCGACTTGATGATGTAGATGAAGGGATGTCTGACCTTGAATTGCTTTCGACGGAAACGTCTCGCCATTACTGACATTATTTGGATACCTGTTGAGCAAGAGAGAAAAATATGTTAGTTCAGATAGGGTAGTATTTTACACAAACTTAAAAAGGAGTCCCTTGGTATTGCAAGCTCTTAAAAATTGATTTGACTGAGAAATTCCTTTGGTAAGAGATGATTTGATACCACCAGCCATTAGCTTACATGATTAAATTACCTAACTAATATCAAGAACCTCGTTGGCGTGTCCTTAAAACTTGTTAAAAGTATGAAATATGTAAATTGTTGTACTAAAACATTTAATGTTGCAGCTTTAGTTGAATGACTATGCTTGGGTTATTGCTCTTGTGACACCTGATTTCTATACTAAAGGTCGAGATAATGATTCAAATATTAACAAAACCAGCTATTTTTAGGCATCTGCAAGAGAAACGTTCCCACTTAACGTCAACTTACAGTTACAAAACGGAAGCAATGGCTCTGTAGAAAGTACGCCGATGGCATAACCCGGATATACGTACAAATTTGTTACATCTTTCGTTTCCGAGGAACAACAATTGTTGTACCTGATGTTTGATGTTAGAAATAGGTACTGCGGATCTTTGTGCTACTCTGTAAGATTTATACATTTGACTATACCATGCAAATCTGATGAATCAGAAACAGTGACATCTAAAGCTGTTACAACGAAAATGTTAATCACATGCCTTTCTTACGAATTTTGATAGCGTTTTATGTTTTCGATGACCTGGCTAGTAGACTCTCTGTTTTCTTTAAGAATATTAAAAAAAAACACCTTTCCGTAAGAGCGACAGATATAGCCATTACAATATGACTTCTCATTTGCGGTAGCCATAGTTATAATGTCAGAAAGTATTATTCTGTGCTTTCACATTTAAAGTCAGGCTTGAAAGGGATAGAGTCTATTCAGGTCCCTTAAACATATTGCGAGAGAGATATTCGATCTATCAGAAAAGATTGCAAATGTAACCTCGGGCCTTCTTAAATTTAAAATTGTACAAATTTATTTCGCGGTTCTTTGAGTGCTCGCTATCTGCCACTTTCCTTCAGGATCATCTGTCCAAAGCAGAATGAGTGTTCTTCATCACTTATGCTTACAATATACCTTAGGGGCGGAGTACTATTCGGGTTTTGCTTTAAAATTGTTAGAAACAGTGTTTCACAAGTTGGTTTTCAGAGGGTCAAAAGTGACACCTTAAGTGTTTTCCCTCTTTTATTTGTTTAATTTACAAGTTAAACCTCGTGATTAGTTATTACTTATGGAATATAATTTCATTTAAAAAAAACTGCCTTGGCTGGAGTGGCAGTAGCCTGTTCTATTGGGCTTAAGTCGTATGGTTCCAAAATGAAAAGGGAGTGGGAGCTGTCTTCCACGGACCAAACCAAAATGTGTCAATAACGAAGGGGGTTAGCCCAAGCGAATTCCAGGCAGAACTTCATGCCGTCATTTATATCCATACATTCACGGCCAGTCAAGCAGATATAAACGCCGTTAGCTCGCCCGTCATTGACTCCAAATCGATACTAAACTGCCGTTTCAGGAATGAAACTAACCTATGGTGGATTCCTGGCCAAGAGGGTTTTGAAGAAACGAGAAAGCCGACGAACTGGCCAGCTCTATAACTTTATTACTCCCTTCACAGGACCTAAACCCTTCTGCTATATACCCTAAACCTATATACTCTCAAATCGCATATAAATTTAGCCATCACAAGATAGGAACACACAAAATGTATTTCATATTGGGAGAACATCCCAGGTCTAAGGCAGGCCAAACGTGCTATGCAGCCCTTCAACAGAGATGCCAACAGAATTTTAAATCGGAATATGCATGATATCAAAAGCCTACCTTGCAAAATAAGAAGAAGACGAAACATTTGAGCACATAATGTGCGATTGTCCAGCCCTTTGAAGGACGATCTTCTTCAGTTCAGGGATAAGCTTCTGAGCCCCGAAGAGATGTAGAAGTTGTCTGCTAGTAGCATGGTTAACTTTATTAGGAAAGGAGATAACCTACCAGCTTAAACATTTTTCTGGCTCTATGGCACAATAGATCTTATTAGGTCGACGTGCCTTTTCAACGCTCAGTCAGAAGTTTTATTTTTTTTAAAAAGTCCGTATACATTTGATTTTTCTTCGATCCAACATTTCATTCGGGGCGTATTGCCACACATTTTTTTAAAGACATTCAATTTGAATTTTTCTCTTAAAAAGATCTTCTGCAGGATAAACATTTGTTTTTGAGTAAAATTAAAGAATCGATTTTTTTCCTTAAGAACACAGGAATATCCTGTCAAATAGTGGATAGATGAGACCTTTATCCACACTTAATTTGTTTGAAAATGTTGACAACTTCTATCACACGAATCACAACCAGAATTTAGTTGAAGTTATAACCTACAGACCCGACTCATGTGTACCTTCCTCCACTCTTGATTTTAATATGAAAATAACTAACGAGCCCTAAAATATTAATAAAATAACAATTTTGGAATATCGGTTTGAGATCAATTTTAATTTTTTTAATTTAATTTAATTTTGATGGGGGCAAAACCCCCATTTATTTGGCTTATTTCAAGCTATTACAATGACTTAATCTAAATTAAAACTAAAACTAGGACTAATTAGAACTTAAAGCTAAGGAAGGTGAAGGAGGTAAAACTGTGAGACACTGCTCCGTACGACGAGGCCGAAATCAGCCTAAAAGTATACCAACATAATGTTATGAACTGGTATAAACTGGTGCATGCTTCGATATTGACATTTGGTGTGGGTACCTATGCTCAAGATTATTATTCCATTGATTCATCGGTAGCAAATGTTTATACACAGCTTAGTTCCAGTTGCAAAAGGATTTAGATACCAATATGGTATCGCAAGGGATTCGTGGTACGTGTTTCTGACTGTTTTGGTTTGAGAGCATAAACTGAAACTGTGTCATTGGCTTACTTTAACAGTAATCTTCAGAAGAGTGGGGACAAGAAATAGCCTCAACACTCCAGAAATATAGTTGCACTCGGAATACAAAAGATCAGTTCGTATATTAATTTCCTGTAAAAAGTTATTTAATTTTTACGCCATAAAAGCAATTTTACAGTTTAATGTTTGAGAACATACGGGGACTTGATTTTAAAATAAAGTCCTACTAATGTCGTACTTTTTTAAAAAAGAGACAAACAATTTCATTATATTACGACGTGAAACAGCATATAGTGACTACATCTAGCTAGTGATCTTGTTTGATTTATATACGTATATTAATATATCATCCGATTTAATACAAAAACAATATTATTTCCGTTCAGATGTTACAAGTTCGGTGTGGGCATTGCTAAAAGTGGTCACATCAAATATACGATTAGTTTGCAAATAATATGCTGAAATTCATAAAATCCAAATTTTAACAAGTAAAATAAACAACGATATTTTTGAATGCTTGTTATATTACAAATTATATATATATACTTTTTTATTATTGAAACCTTTATACAATACAAATTGAAATGGAAATATTACTGAAACTCAATTGTAAACAGCTTGTTGAAAAACTCCGGAAAACAGCACAGCACTACGATTCCAAATAAGGTATACAAATGGATGACTGGCCGAAAATTGAACGCTTTCCACTAGGGAATAAGCCTTTACCAAAACGGCTATAAAGTGATAAAATAAAATTGATTTTTAATATTGACTTTTATGTAAACTCTGCATAAATGTTAGTTGTTGTTGAAAAATGCAATTTATGACGAAAGCTTGTATTCGTATTAAAATGGACGAGGCACGATTAATTTACCGAAACGTCTTATGGGCTTTGTATTCGGCCAAAAAATAAAGCAACTTCATTTGAATAGATTATGTACAAAAAGGATTTGTTAGCATAAAAGATTTCCGGCAGTGGCTGAGGAGGCCCTGGCACTGGAGGACGATGAATCAATGCTGCTGAAATATATTGAAAATAAAATGAAACAGGGAGCGGAACCCATTTATATTGGCATGTATATAGTAAACCCAAATTAAACGTAATAAAATGTATAAAATGTTCGTGGCAATAGTAAGTACTATAAATATTATGGATTGCGATAAAGAAGAGCAGAGGGCCCACAACACTTGGCAATTAACAACAAAATTCAGTGTAGTCGTCACCTTATTTGTTGTGTTCTAGCTGTTGAGACGCCGTTTCGACAGGCAAAATAATACTGAAAATTGAACTTTGAAAAATCTGAAGATAATGTGTTTGTTAGTACTAATCGCATCGGGAATTGCAATCGCTTTTATCCCTCGGAACGGAAAACTCTCCGTATCGCAGGATTTTCGCTTAGAGGTATTCTTCGGAATTTCAAATAAATTGTTCCGACATTGTACGTAACGTACACCAGCATTGCATTTTTGGTTGACGTCTTTGACAGCTTCATAAGAATATTTTTTCAAAATTTTACCCCCCACAAAATTTGGTCAGGCAATTTGTTAACGATTTTGTAAAATATTAATAAATGTAAGCAATAGCAAAAACTTTTTTTTCTTCGACGGATACCACCCTAGGACAGATTAATAGGAATCAAAGGAATGAGTTAAGTAGAAACGACTTCTCCTTCAGCGTTAAGGCGATCTTGTTAGCACCGTTTCTTTATTGGCAGTTCAAATAATTTCTGTCGAATAATTCATAAAAGACACATTAGTTTAGTAATTAGTGTGCTGGACTTCTAAGCGACGAGTCCCAGGTTCGATTCCCGCAAAACACAAAATATATCTTAAAGGTTTTCTCCACTGCGCCACCACTCGCGAACGTCTGACAAACATCCGAGAGTATAACTGTCATGAAAGAGCTTCTCAATTGGCTGTTTGGACTGGGCACAAAATTAAAGATCTCTTCCATTCGTCAAAAAAAAAAAATCACACAAAACGAGTGGTTGTTAGAACCAGGGCCTAGGGACCTCACGGGTTTGTTGCGCCAACTATTTATTTATTTATTTATATATAATTTATTATAATTTGCTCTTTTTATATAATCCGAGTTTATAATTAAGTACTCTCTTCTTAGATATGGATATCCAAATAGAAAATAACGATTTAACATATCCTATATTTTACTCTCGACATTTTGCAATAGAACTGTAAAAAATGGGAGTCAATTTCGTGCATTAATTCTTTAACCTACTCCGATCAAACACCTTACAGCCGGAAAAAAAAGTTACACATTAATTATAGTGTGGAATCAACAAGTGTGGGGTAGTCATTTGAATAGCTACTACAGCTTACTGTTCTTTGACAATTACCGTGTAAACCGACTGTCCTCTATAAAACTTTATTTTTTGCTAGATTCTCAGAGGTTGCAAGATCGATTTTATCAATTTTAGGAGGCTTTTTTTTATTTTGAAATGTTAATCGCAGAGTTAAAACTTTAGTAAACAAAAACAGAAGAGAAATGAAACAAATCACTCCGCCGGCATCGGGTAAGAAAACAAAGGCATCAAAACAAAAACGTAAGCGAAGCCACAATTGACTGCTAGTTGTTATAAAAATATATACTTACGTAATTTCCCCAAAAGATGCCTTAAAAATGTAATAGCCTTCCGGTAAAAACAATATTTTTTCCTTCATGTAAAAAGAGGAATAAAAACGGTTTATTAACCATCATTTTTAGAGATTTGACTCGATTTCGGGGAAAGCATCTAAATGCGTCTTCTTTATCTGTCAAAAGAATATAAATTTTAAAAAAAATGTGTTGGTAAAGTACTAATGACAGTGTCCAATTGACTGTTATCAACCATAGTTCAATTTTTGTTTTATGAGAGTTAAAGCGTTTAATCCTTTCCAAATTGTCATACTAAATACTTAGTTAAAGAAAACGTCAATCATTTGACAATTTGTTATTTCTAAATGCCGTCAAACAGTTTGTTCGCCAAATTGTCCACGACATTTTTTGATGATAAGGTGTTGGATAGCTTCATACAGAAAACGGAGTTTAACGCTTTGCCAAGACAATTTATCGGGTTCGAAGTTATATTATCATACTATCTTTTTCAATCGAAAGGAACGCTAATCTTTAAAACCGTTTGTTATCAAAGTTTGCACGATTCTTTTTCAGTTAAAATAAATGAACGCATTAATTCGGCGGTTAATTTTCACACTTTGTACAGCATAGGAGTATTTTATTCAAAGCATGACTAAACTACGACTTCGAGAACCAACATAAGTTATGAGAACCTAGCGGACATTTAATTTCACATTACGCCGTTTTATCGCAAATGTATGCCGACTTTCAGGCTGAAATTCATATTGAATGTTGGGGTGTGTGCAGTGCACGATTTAAACACATTATAAAGGCATCACACTTTCAAGCACAATTTCAAGCCTTCTTGAGGCACCCTAGGCTACCGGGCGAAATTTTTTTTTAATTTGTATTAACCAGTGAAAGATTAACTGTGTTTCATGATCGCGTATCAAAAGAAAAGCCTGGAAAAATCAGGCTCTTTGGTTTGAAAATACGGTACTATATAAATTGTAGTTGGAACTTCGTTTTGCAGTTCCTACAATCTATCTTGAAAGTCATAGAATGTTGCTCCTCAAAGTAATTATTTAATTACTTATAAAAAATATTCAAGCACCAATCATATATGTGTATATATATATTTTTTTGTTTTATTTAAATTTTGATTAGTTTTCCAAAAAATGTTATATTTCTTTCTTTATTTAAAATTAAAAATAAAAATGGTTTATCTGCAATGAATTTCGGAATTTTCATAGGCCTTCCAAGGAATGCACAGCGTCCAAGCATTATCATTGCTACAAATGGTAAGAAAAAAATGTAAATGTTATTATTGTTGCACAACTTCTATTAGTAGTGTTTTTATTGAAAAAGTTCTCTACTAAAAAGTTGTATAAATATAAAAGACGAGTCAATTAAAAAGTAGTAATAAAAACAATTGGGTTTGTAATAATAACCAGTTTCTCTTCTGTAAACAAAAAAGAAACTCGAAGCCAATTGGGCATAGGAAGCTAACATTTTACACATGGGTAAATCTTAACGGAAATGCGAGCAGGAATATATTTTTGTCTCTTTTACAACTAAGGGGTGCAATGAATACTCTACAAAGGGCGTCATAGGAATATACCAAAGGCATATGACCATGAATTCAATTGAATTCAATTTAAGTGATCAAAATTCAGCTTAACTTTAGCATAAACACATGATTTTTCTTGTTCCCATCTGTGGCAAGGTTAGAGGAAACAAATTATAAGATGTTCATTAACTATGTTGTTTAAACATTCAACCAATATTTTGCAAACTAATACTAAAACAATCTCAAGAAAATTGTTTTTCACACATATTTCAAATGCTTTAGTTTATATAACTAAACAATTTTGAGCGAGCTTTTTTAAACAGTTAGTTAGTTAAACATCCGGTATTTTCATATGTATTTGATTTAAGTTTATATGCATTTTTTTCAATCTTACAGTGCACAAAGATGCTTTTAGGAGTTTTAATCATTCGGAAATTTGCCCGCAAAAACGAGTTCCTTTTATTGTTTGCAATAAAAAATACAAATGATATATTCGCAAGGAACTGATAAATTCATATTTATTTTCTAGCACTACTAGTTGCTGGTGGTGTGTACTAACAAGTTAATCAAATAATACGCATAATATATCAACAGTAAAGTTTCAATTCTTTCGTTTTGCAAAAATACCTACACTTTTAAAGGTTCAATAATTTTCCAGCGAAAAGTGCACCCATTTGTTTATTGCCAATAAAATACAAAAACGGTTTATTGGCAATAAATTTAATTTCTTCTGGTTGTTCCAAATAGACGATGCACCTTTCTGCCATTATTATTGCTGCCAAAAATAAAAAAAAAGATATTGTATTTTAACACTGTTTTTATCTACATCGTATTAATATTTAATTTGAAATTAAAATGCGATTATTAGATAGGCATTACAAAGTTTAAAAATTCAGTACTCTATTTACCACAGGAATTTTAACAAATGTACAAAAACTGTATTCGATTTATTTTGGATTTTCGAGTCCCATCCACCAAACCATCTTAAGAGCCCTTTGACCTGATGATTCAGCATTTTCTGAATTTTACAGTAATTACTGAATATTTGAATAGAAATCGAGTCAGTTCTCTCGAAATCATGACTTGAATTAATTAAGTCGCTGGAAATCTAAACGCACCCAGTCTAATGCTAGATTCTATCGAATACTTCGAAAATACTTACATTACTGACATGTAAAGGGTACGATCTTCATTTGGGAAAAATATAAGTAAAATTTAAATATTTAAGAAATTCCCAACAAATAGTATATTCATCGGGCTTCTCTGACAAATAACGAACAAAAACGGTTGATTAGCAATAAATTCGAATTCTTCGGGGTCCTCAAATTCGTCACATATGCCCCATGTTTGACACAAGAATACTATTAAAGAAAAATAAATTTCTTTATAGAGATTTTTTTAAACACAAACTGTTACAAAAAAAAACTGGTTGCCGATGTTGGTCATTTTTTTTTTTTATTAAATGTGGACATCAAATAAATAGCGTTTGAAAACCAATATATTGAACAAACAAAATGTCACAGAGAAAACAACAAAGATTAAATAATAAGTAAACAATGAAGCAGTATATTCAAATAAAAGACGCAATAGTCCTTGACAAGAATATAATACCAATAAAACACAAAACAAATAAAACATGCTGGCTTTCGTACTCATTACTCGATTACTAAACTTGCAACTTGGTAATCCGAAAGGTAATTTTTGGTACTTGGTAATCCTTTTTTAATAGCGGGAACTGTCGCAAAAATTCTTTGGCTTACAGTGTAATTTGTGATAAATATTATGTAATAAATCAATAATTTTCAAAGAAAAATATTAATTTTGAAACATATATAAGACTTTTCAAACCTTCTGTTACAACAAAGCTCAACATTCACCTGAAACTGTAATGTCACATCAGAAAAAAATAAACCTAAATAACTAAAGAACTGAAAAACAAATTCAGGAGTAGGTATTAAGATCAAATGTCTTAACTTTATTGAAGTAAGTAAGTAATTAGTAAAAAGATTCTTGAAACTATTTTTATATTTTATTTATGGCACATTGTGCCAAAAATTTTGAGCAAAGAGGTCGGGCTCTTCATACGTATTATTTTTCTTCGTTTTTTTAAACCATGGCTAATGCAGGCCTTTTAAAGGAAAGGCATAAAGGTCGCATATAAGCTTAATTGCATAATTCATGACAAAATATTATTATAACTATGTATACTTATATTATGTATTATTATTTTTTTCAATAGATTTGCTTTAAATTGTTGATAGTTTTCCAACGAATAGTATGCCCCCCGACTTGTTCCATATAAGGAACATAAATGATTTATCAGCAATGAACTTAGTTTCGACATATCTTGAAACGATTGCGGTCTGTAGGGAAATTAGTAATCCTGTAAAGGATAAAAAAAATAAATATTGCATTTCTTGGTCTTAAGTAAAAATAAAGAAAGGCCACTAAAAGCAAAGAATGACAATTGCGAGTCTATGTTTTATCCCCCGAAGAAGTAAAAAGTAGTAGAAAGCAGGAGACTTAGATCTTGCGAGAATGAAATGTATCTTTCGTATGATAAAAAATAATAATTAATTATGTATGTAGCTGTTGAATTTGGGCATTTATAAATACCTCCATTTAATAATACGGCTGAAAAGATAGTGGAAAGACATTTTGAAATGTAACCAATATGAATATAATATACTTTATTGAGTTTTGTATGAGTAGTAGATTATCTGTTGACCTTTGGACGATGCTTTAGATTTTTAACAGTTTTCCAGAAAAGATAATGCTTTTCTGTTTATTCCAAATGAAGAACACAAATGGTTTATCAGCAATAAACTTAATTTGCTCTTGTTTTGGAATCGATGCGCTATAAGCCACAGCAACAATTCCTGCTAAGGACAAATAAAACAGAAATCAGTAATGTTATTTAAAAAAAATAAATCTTAGCAACTTGAAGCGAAGATTAGACTGAATGTTTTAAAGGAACCCACAATTCACCAAAGTGTAAGGAGTGTTTTGAACAAAATCAGTATAGCTTTAGGTAAGTGACCATGTGAAATATTTTATATAGAAGTAGAAGAAGAACAGCATGGATTCGATTTTAATGGTGAAAATTTGTTCAAGTACATACCTTGGATTGCTTCGCAAATAAATTCTGAAATACGTGTCTATCGCGGATGCTAAAGTTGATTGTCCTTAGTTTTATCAGGTTAATGAATTTTTATCTGATTAAAGGATGACTAAAAATGTGTAGTACATTTTTTTAAAATAATTTCGTTCAGATTTTTACAAACAACTAGATAATAAAAACTTTTCGAGTATTAGGATATTTATAAAAAATGTTGTGCACTTTTATATTTTTAGCAATATTCCGGCAAATAGTATATTCGAGAGTTTATTTCTAATGAAGAATACAAACGGCTTATCAACAATGAATTTAACTTCCAATCGTTTCGGAGCAATAGCGATCCTTTCAACTAAAAATAATCCTGTTAAGGATAAAACAGACAAGTTTGTATAGTTTTTTCATAACTAGAAAGTGTAAGCGCAAGAAGAAATATGATTGATGTAAAAAGAGCCTATATCCAGTTAATTACAATGTGATTTAAAATGATAGCAACATTGTGAACTTTTGATATGACCTTTTACAGGGTTGGCCGAAAATATAAATTGGATTTTAAAATTGAATATGTGGCAAACAAAAACTTCATAATTGGGATAGTCAAACTTTAACCTTAGTGATCGAAAAAAAAGCTTATCTAACAAACTCTTAAGGTTGCCCGTTTCTTTTTTTATTCGAGTTTTCAAAATAATCAGTATTGGCCCTTACGTAAATTGTACTAAGTAATTTTAATAAGTTTTTGAGTAGCATAAATTGTTAATAAAATATTTTTTTTGTTTAGTTTTATTCATACGAAATGTGTATAGGAAAAAGATTTTTTTTAATGTATATGTAAACTTCTGATATTTATTTTATAATGTAACAATAAAGATACATATTTAAGAAGATAGCTATGTCGCCCAAACAAAATATTTAATATTTAAATTCTTAGCAATTTGCCTGCGAACAAAGTATGCTTTTGTTTATTCCAAATTCTGAATGTAAGTGCTTTATTAGCAATGAACTCGTGTCGTTTGCGAAATTGTTTACTTAATCCGCTTACTTTGACCCATTTCACTGCTGTCAAGGATAAATAAAATTAAAAAAAATTAACAAAAATAGAGTGGACGTGATTACAAATTAGACGATGGCTTTGTAATTATAGGAAATGCTAAGAAGGGTCTTGTATCCTTTTAACTAGCAGAGCAAGCGATTGCATTTATTAAAAAACATTATGGCACATGTATTTCTCCATTATTTAGGTACACATTTTATTATTAAATGAAAGGGTAAAGGGTTAATATATTGCAAGTTATTAGTCTCAGATCTTTTTAACGGTTTACATTTGTCCGGTGAATAACGTAATTCTCCGGCCGTTCCAAATAAAAAAACATAAATGTCTTGTTGTCAATGAATATTTCAGTCTTATGATTCCTTCTGTGAAAACAGCGATTGTGCATCTTTGCTACTGGCAAAAGGGAGTAAATGCATATTTATTACGAATATATTTTGCAGTGTGATAAAGACGTAGCAAAATTTTTACAGTCTACAAGAGTGTTATGCGCTTTAAAAAGTTAGAATATTTTAGGAACTCTTTGCACTGAAAGAAAAGCAGTTTTTAAAGTTTTAAAGTCATCAATCCTTGTTTAAAAATAATCTTTTAAATCACATAAAGAAACCATACCAAACATCTTAGTGTAATCAAATAAGACAATGTTTCTGAATTTAACAGATATGTTTTGAATCTAGCGCAAGACAATTTAGTTTAAGAGTGTCGGCTGAGTTCCAAAACGTCAAAAAAAAGTGCACATTGTAAAGTAAAATGCGCAAATCTTAATTACGACTTGGCGGTTCAAACTAAAATGTCAAATGTCATTTGCATCATAATCATTATCGATGTTCTGTTTGCTTTGGTTTGCGCAGTGGATGCCTTCACAATGCCTTTTGGAAAAGTATGCATTGCATCATAGTAATCACCTTGTGTTTCGGAACGCTTGATTAAGCAGCAATGAAAAAGTACTGCGTTTTTTGAATTCTGCCGTTACCTCTTTTTTGTATGCCAGGGTTTAAATTGTTTAAATACGCAAATAATAATTGAATGCTTAAGAAAAATTCTTCAAAACTTAGCGTTAATTTGTATGTACTTTTAATATTTATTTTGTTCAAAGTATATATATTTCACAAGTATTAAAAAACTAAATTCTTAACAATTTGCCTGCGAACAAAGTATGCTTTTGTTTATTCCAAATGATGAATGTAAATGCTTTATTAGCAATGAATTCGCGGCGTTTGCGATGTACGTTCAAAAATCCACACTTTTTGACCATAAGCACTGCTGTCAAGGATAAATAAAATACATTAATATTTTGTTACATAATATAGGTAATTACAATTAAATTTGCATATATTTGTCACTATGTGATCACTAAATATATGGTTGCAATGCAAAGAAGAGTCCTATTTATTTTTTAGCCGATGCCCAGTTAATTTTTTTTATAGATCGACACAGTGAAAATCTAACTACAAAAAAACTCCATATCAGTTTAATACAAAATTTACTACATATATATTTCTCAATAATATGTACACATTTAATAATTAAATAAACATTTTAAGGAGTACATACAAATATATATTGGAATATATTATTCTGAAATCTTTTTAATGTTTGACATTTTGCCGGTGAACAGTGTACATTGTCGTTCGTTCCAAATCAAGAACATAAACGGTTTGTTGGCAATGAATTTGTATGACTTGTAACTCTTGTCAATATAAAAGCATCGTCTGCGCATCTTCGCTACTGCCAAAAAGGAATAAAGGGATATTCATTACAAATAAAATAAATGCTTAACAATATGTTTATAGTCTGCAAATGTGTTATGTGCCTAAAGAAGCAAACGATTTGTTTGAAATTAAAAAAGGACCAATGCGCTAAATTGATTTCACTTATAAAAATATTTATCCAGAAAATACTTCTGAATTTAAGAAGTGTATTTTAGATGTAATATTTAAATTTAATCTTAGTACAAGTAATAAATTGTTGCGGTTAGATTTCTGTTTAATTTTGAGTCAGTTATTATTTTAGCAATTTTTCGAAACCGACTCAAAACAATAAGATTTATCTTTACTTAGAAAAGGATAGTAAAGAACATCAGCAGCTGCTAATCGCACAATCATGAAGCAACGAGGGGTATCCCTCTAAGAGGAAATTTTCAAATAAGTTTCTTTAATTTCAGATAAATACGCATACGGGTATTTTAATTTCAGTTAAATCTCGTTTCAAATACATATTTCTTAGTTGTTGCCACAGTTAAAACAGTGTCCAAAATATAAATAAAAGAAGTAGCAATTATGCAGTGCCTGTCTTTTGTTGGGTTTCTACTATTTTTAGGAAATAGGCCACTTACCCTCACTTTTAAGTAACAATACCTAGTTTTGTATAAATAGTTTCAGTTTAGTTAAACTGAACTCAACTTAACTTAACTTTAAAAATGATTATTATAAGTACTACGCTATTTAAGTAAATATTTCAACGATCATTATAAATGCCCAAATCTGCTCGATTTCCTGTGTGGTTTAAAACTAACTCTTTTACAATTAATTATAATTTAACATCAACACTAAAACTGACTAAATATTAGTCTGTGCTACTAGTGAATTTGCCAAAAGTAGGTGTATGTGCGATTGACATGAAAAATAAAATGGTGTAACCTTGTACATATGATAGCACGTTCTTGTACACACATACTATACCATTGAAAAACTTACGTATACGACCCAGTGTTTTGTGTAAAATTAATCATTTAATGAATGACAACAAAATCTAATTATTTTGAATCTTCACGTTGAAAAGTTTGTAGGTCACAATAGCATTTACAAAATGTGACAAAATTACACAGTATAAATGATTTTTATTTGTTCATAAACATTGTTTTTACAATTATCAGGTGTTACTACTTCTAGTGGATGTTTCGTTTATTCAAAAATGTATCTTCCTTCCAGCAAACACAATGCTATTCTTATTCCAAATGACATAAGCAAATGGTCTATTAACGATGAATCTTTTTGGCGGCAATCGAGGGCCTAATGACAATGAATAAAGAGTAATTGCCATCGCTGTTTGAAAATAAAATAACGTTAGTAGGTAAAAAATAAGACATAGTATAAATATATTTATGAATGTGCTAAGACAAGAATCTAATCAATTTGGTATCACTGGTTATTGTGAATCGTCGTCTCATAATCAAAAATGCCGCCCTGGATTTTAACGTCAAGTATAAAGTTGTAAACACAACACCTTAGCAAAATACTTGATTAAAGGTTAAATATTTTTAAATGAAAACATCTAGCAACAAGGATATAGAACTTCAAGAATGAGAGCAATACAAATTTAACCATTATAATGAGTTACTCAGTGGCAAAATATAATTCGAATCGCAAAATTTCAAAACAAATGTCATCTACTATGGGGTCAACCAAAAATATTTTTTTTTATGTTTTTTTGGACAAGGTCTCTTTTGCACATCTAGATTTTTCCAAGATTTGTACATACTTATGCAGTTACAAATGTACCTTGCACCTCTGTTTTATGTCCCCTTTCTTGCAATTGAGATTTCTGACGAAATTAAACGTTAAATATAAATAAAGTTAAAAAAGAAAACCAGATAAACATTCAGTGGGCCTTACTTCTAATAATTTTTAGCCTGGACACTAAATAATTTGTAGGTCACAATAAGCAATTTTGTTTGGATAATTTTGCCATTGTGAGCTCGAAAAATTTAGCCTGGACACTAAAAATCGCGGATTTTGTTTCGAAAAAAAAAAATTGTGTGTTGCAAGTAACCCACACATACAAAAACGAAATTAGATCCATCTCGTTTTATGAGAGAAAAAAAAAAAACAGATGCGGCCAATAGAATGATTAAGGTTGCTTAAATTGCTTATAACCAAATTTAAAGCGCAATTTAAATAAAACCAAACATTTCATAGTGTCTCATAGTGCAATGCCATTCAATTTTATTCATATAAATACAGTCTTAAAATTTGAGGTTCCTTCCAGTAAAATAGATCTCGCTTTTGTTCCAAATGACATAAACAAATGGCTTGTCTGCTACGAACCGTTTTGGGGGTGGTTTCCTAATTGGAGCACTCCTACACATTAGCATAGCTGTCAATTGAAAATACATACAAATTAAAGATTGGTTTCAATAATGACATTTCGTTTAATTTTGATTAATATACATATATTTTATAAAACAATTCAAAACAAACGATTTAATTGCGGGCTTTTGCTCAAATTGTTATATTTGAAAATACAAACGTATTTCACTTGAACTGCACCAAAAAAGAATTTAAACGGAAATATATATTAAACCAAAAAAAAAACTTCAACATGTATTGCCATATATCCAAATATTTCATTTGGTAAACGTGGTCTTAAAAAAAAACTCAAAATGCAAGAACAGCTGATAATCTTTTACATACACACGTATTTCAATTGAATTTATTTATTAATATAGATGTCGATGCTCAAAAGCAAAAGCAGACCATAGCCGTGTCCGCAGTTACAAATAGAAATATATAGTCTTAAAATTTAAAGTTCTCAGTGAAATATTTTCCACTTTTATTTCAAATTAACATCAACAAATGGCTTGTGCGCTTATTGCTGTCATATGAAGATGAATAGAAATTATAGAGTGGTTTTGATTGTGACATTTCGTATAATTTTGAATATAATCCATTTAATTGTAGGGTCGGACAACACACTTCAAAGCGCATGGTGACAAACAACAGAAACAGGAATAGGAACAGAATCCTATACATTTTTAAAACAGAAATCTATAAGTAATGTTTGTCTCAATTGCTCTCTCTATTCGAATCGTCGTTAGTTGTATTTTCGTCTACATATTTTTTTAATACTCTTAAATTAGATTAAAAAAACGATCTGTAACCGCTGCCCTAATAATCGTTCGCGACTAAACAATTTATGTGCAGAAATTTATGTTTCATATTTCATAGAAATAACTTTTGAAAATCGGTTCTACAAAAAAAAAATATTATTAAACTAATGTAATAATTAAAACAACATTGTCTCTTATGAAAAATAAAATTTATTCGTCAAAATAGAAGGACCCAACTAAACTACGATTTAAATGTTAGATTTCTTCCGACAAAATAGACGATCTCCTTGCTCCAAACGACATAAACGAATGGCTTGTTTGCTAGGAACCTTTGCGGAGGTGGTGTGTATGGAATGCTTATTGATGTAATCCTACACATCAAAGCTGCTGTCGTTTAAAAATTAAATTATAATTAATAGATTAGTAAGAAAGATGTGAAAGTTTTAGAATTTTTTTTTTTTTAAATTGCATGAATTTTAACGGAGAGTTTTGTTCATAATATAAATAATATAACACATTCTGGGTCTTAGTTTCACCTAGGCAGTATTGTTTAAATGCTAAAAAATGTTTTTTTTTCTTAGATTTATGCTGCTATCATTTTTGACAGGATTTTATGTTAAATTTTAAAAAACAAATATCATAAACAGATATGATGGAGGAAGAAAACTCAGTCTGCTGACACTTTCTGTATTTGTGATCAAATAAAAGATATTCAACACGCACAGCAGTTCGAATTGTTGTTCAAATAACCGATTGTTGAAACGTACAACATTTTAAACTTGTTACAATTTTATAAATGCACCCAATACACCAACGTTCCTCACCTTATCTAATGTATACCTTCCCAGAATTTCAAAATAGAAGCTACCTCCATTGCTAAAACTGATAGCTTATCGAGGGTCAAATTGGACGGAGAAAAAACGTCGCAACAAAAGCTGATAAGAAACAAATTGCGGATTGTGAGGCGATTATTATAAAGGTATTTATGACCGTTCCGACGCTTCATTATCGAGACTCCAATAACTGTTCCAAGTTGCAAGTATGCAAAATAGCAATCATCTTCCTATTTAGTTAGAAAATTCATAAATTTCTGTGCTGCTTTAAGTGAAATATTAACTTTCCGCGGTTGATTTTCGAGCCTAAATCGTCGCGGAAAATTATGAGGTTTGTGTAAACTTTTCTCCATACAAAATCGAGAAAAAGGGAGAGAGAGAGGTATGTTAGTCATACTCGTATATGTGCCAACTTTCACATTTACATTTACCCTGAAAGATTCGTATGCATCTGAAGATCACTTAAATGAATAAATTCAAGAAATACAAGATTACGACATTTGCATAAAGAATCATGGCCTTACTAATAATCATTTTTACTCTTCACACTAAATAATTTATAGATCGTAATGGGTAATTTTATATGAAAAATGTCGGCATTTGTCTTTATTGTAAAATTTGACAGCTTGTTGACAGCGAAATGTATGGGGCTTTATGTTAGGAATGGAAAAGACTGTCAAAATGGCAGTAGTGGGGATAAATTCTCTCACAGAGAGAGACACTTACGAAAAAAGTTAGGGAATGCTTTTGTAGTAATCTAAAGGGTTTTCCAATAAGAGGTGTTATTTTGGTATTCAAAGAAAAATGTCATTTTTTGAGATAAATGATCGCATGTTTATTTCATAATAAAGCGGAAGGTATGCCGTTAATAATAAAAAACAAACATCAGCCAAATGGCCACCACGAGCAAGCATACAGGACCATATCCTTTTCATGAAATTTTCCATAACCGAATCGCAAAGTGGTTGCCATATGTCCTTGATAGCCTCACGAATTTTATCTTTGAGGTCTTGACTCGACGCTGGGCTGTTGATGATCGGCTGGCTTGAGTTCTTGTGTTAACTGAAATTTATAAGCCTTAAGACCCAAGTCTTTATGCGAAATACGGTGTAATGACGTTTGTAGAATGCCCAATTCCAAAGAACGACGAGGAATGGACAAACCTGGGTTTTCTTCAACACTTTAGGCTACAACAGCAATATTCTCAGTTGTTCTTGAGCAACGTGCACGGGTTTTATTCTTCACGTCACTAACTTGTCCCAACAGCTCGAATTTTTCCACCAATTTCTGTATTGCGTTCCGACAAGGTGCTTCAGGACGACCAAAAAATGCTTTAGTTTTGCGAACTGTGACTGCAAGATTTTCACTAATTTTGTAGTGAATTTTAATAATTTCAATGCGTTGTTGAGGCGTGTATCGTTCCATTTTTTGTAATGGCGTAGTTTTTTCTTGTCAAATGTCAAATAATAAAAGCTTCAAAAGTGACAGCTACCGAAATAGCGTGTCATTCACAATAGGTCTGTTCCTTTACTTTTATAGTAAGAATGGAAAAGACTGTCAAAATGGCAGTGGTGGGGATAAATTCATTAACACAGAGAGACTCTTACGAATAAGTTAGGGAACGCTTTTGTAGTAATCTATGAATATGACAGATAAATAATTCAAAAAAGTGGTACGAAAATTCGTTAAAATATCGACTCGAAGAATGCCAATTAACGAACAAAATTAGTTGATTTATCTACCTATCGACGACAGTGACCCGGAATAAATCGAACTTCTTCATGAATCCGAGTATATGGAAGAGTTTGTACTGATTGATCTATAAGCATTCAAGAAGAGGGGAAAAGCGACACGGCATTTAAAATTACATGGAGGAGATTTCCTTTCCTACTCCTTACAACGAGGAAGAATTTCGTCATCTTTTTTCAAAAAGAATCTTAGGAGAACATTCAATTTTATTTTCCCGCCTGTTGATACCATAAAATAGGACAACAAATATCAAATCAGCTGTGAATTTTGAGGTGACTGACAGCTTTTTCAATCCTTACACCAAGAAATTTTTTGTAAGATTCTCAGTGGAGGGGTAGGTAATATCTTGCTCTCTCGATGAAACTTTCTTTTACGAATTTTCCGAGTTAAGGAACGGCATTGTGTAAAAATTCGTAAAAATTAGAAAAAATTCGTAAGATTTTAAAGTAAAGGAACAGACCTATTGTAATGTATTGCTTTCTTATTAAGTGACGTATGCATGTTCAGAGTAAATGCAAAGCACTTGTGGCGGAATCATTTACTCAAATCAGCGTCGTGCATACGTTTTCTGTATTAAGTCTCGACTTTAAATTTACGGAAGCTCACAATTGCGAAATCAGCCATTGCGAACTACTTAAATTTAAAGCCGAAACTAAAAATGTTTATTGGTAATGCTCTATGCCACTTGTTACGTACATGGAAATAGAACACAAGGAAATGTAGTTAAATTAAATGTCGATCTTTTAATATTTCTTCATTTATCACAATCGTATTTACTTATTCTTCTTTAGCATTATATTTGACATAAAGTATTATTGTTATATGTCGAAAAATGAACTTAGCGTTACACTTATATAGCGACTTTCGTTAAATTTGCAAAATCCGGCTACCTTGGCTTCATGTGTGGCATTGGCGATTGGAATAAATTATTCATAGAAAACGTTTTAGTATTATTTTTAACTTTATATATTACTTATTCTAATAGTATATAATTGGAGATAGAGTTTAACTGACCAAGATATTCCGAAGATTTAGATTTGCTGCTTCCTTAAGCTATTTAAGGATAAATTGATTATATTATACTAATGACCTAATAGTCCGCCCGCAGTAATGTTTGAATGTTGGAAATAACCAGAAGAGATTTACTTCACGTTCTTAGTTTTCCATTTGCTCGCCTATCCACGATTGCAGGTTTAGAATGCTTCTTTGTTTAAACATATCTCTTGTTAAATGTGAACCTGGTTGGAGATAGGTTTTCGTTTAACTTGTGTATACTTAATTTGTGGTAGTAGTTCTATGGAAATATATCTCCAGGAAGCGTGTTTGAAAGATTGCTTGTCCTCATGTACTTACAGAACTGGTTTGCTGACCCCAAAATGATACGGTTCTTAAAAAAAGGGACTTTGTTTGTTATTAACACTAAAAATCGAATTGTTCTAGCTGACGAAGAGGCCCATATATTCCTCTTTCCGGTTACCACTCACATTCCTTAGAACTATAAGGCATTGCTTATTGCTTAGCCTAAATGTATTTTAATTGTTTCCTCTCGGAATGTTGCAAGTTTTTGTTGTTGCGCCAGATTGGTTTTGTTGCACTCTTTGATAATCTCGACTTCCAGCATATCTTCCGAAAAAGAAGACGCCAATGTTCAAATCAGTTATAATGTAGACAAATGGCCTGTCCAAAATAAATGTCGTATCGTCATCGGGATCTCGTATACAGTCTGCGCATATACCTAAGATTTAAATTGGAAATGGTGATATTTTTTTAAGATTAATAGAAGTTTCGATTGGCAAATCTATTACTATTTAACAGATAGTTTTTATCATTGGGTTTAACGCCGCAACAACGATTGTAGTGGATACGGCGAGTGTTTATTCGAGTGGGTTGACTGTTTTTTATAGATGTGGACTCTTGAGACTGATCTGGAAAACATTTGCTTTCAGCACGATATGGTGCAACATGACAAATTTGTATTTTACTACAATACCATCATTTTATGGTATTATGTACGACAATTTACTCGCATTGGAAGAAGTATGAGATAAAGCAAATTTTGGGCTAAAATTACAGGAAAAAGACTCGATGTAAGATGAGTCCATACCCACCCGTCACATCGATGAGTATGCAACTTGTCGTAAAAAAAAATAGGTCAAGACCGATTAAAAGCAATCGGTTAAAAATAACACACAAGTTATTACCAAGTACGGAGTTTTGTTAAAATTAAACAACCGGGTAATTTTCAATAGAGTTGGATTTTTAGGGTCTTTCTACGTAAGAAATCTGCTTGGATTAAGTTTATATACAATTAACTCAGCATAAGAGTCAAAATTTGGTTATTTTCAACCAACCGGGTTTTTTCCCCCGCATATTATAAGCAAGAAGTATCGATGCTTATACCATGTTCCCACCAACGTGATTTATCATACATTTTCGTGATTTATAATTGCGTGTTTAAATTTTAATTACGTATCTGTCATCGCAAATCCACACAAAATAAAATCGAACATACCTGTTCTTAACTCCAGCACTTTATTCAGCAAACAAAAAAGAAAGAAAAACTGTCAACAAAATTATTTCAAATTCAATTTTCTAATTTTGTTCGTGTTTCGGTGAGTTTTTGATATTTTTATTAAATTCATGCAATGAAATATTGTTTTATTCTTGGCAGGTATGGCAAAAAAACAGAAAGAATAACAATGGTGTTGGACACCTAATGTTAAAGTCGACAAAAATGTCAAACTAAATCACTTAAAATTCGGTGGAGACGCCTTTCGTGATTTATAAATCACTTCGGCTAAATCACGTTGGTGGGAACATGGTATTACCGACAGTAAAACCCATATCGCACTTATATCAACGAACAGTCCCCTTCAAGTTATAATCGAGTTGTTGGTGTGCGTCGTTTAGATGCATCATCGACCATTTTGTCAAGAGGTTTGCGCAATTATATCTTTCAGACTGCCATAATCATATTCGATAAGGATACAATTGATCAATTGATAGTTGGCATTTGTATGAAGTGACATCAGTGTTGAAGCACATCGTCGCGTTGATATTTATAAACAAACAAATCCAATTTATAATCGCAGTGGCTTCCTTTAAGTTTATAATTAATATTTTTAAAATAATATCTTATCGTTGCAATTTTTTAGTTACAACCTCTTTAGATTCAGAAGATTATCGTCGGTAATTGGTTTTATTTGGGATATTGGAATTATGTGCAATATTTGGAAGGATGACACATGCCTTCTCCGGGTGTTTTTAGTGAATTGAATGTCGTTATATAAACTGGTGGGGACCTGGCACGAGGATATACCTCGCTTCCTTTGCCAATACCCAAGTCTAAGAACGGAACTCTTAAAAGTTACTACTTCCATGACATATAGGAACTTTCTGAAGTCCTACTACCTCATCTTTACAGGGTCGTAAGTACACCAGCGAGGGTAATCAAAAGAGGGAACATAATTCTTAGCTAGCCACAACAGCTAATCACAATATAATTGTCGGACAAGGGCATCACAATGGGTCCACATGGATCTAAGTGGGATATAGCAGGGCTCGTTTATCTATATCTACCCAATAACCTTACCTAGTGAAATTAAATACCTACGACCAGAATAGGATTATATGGACTTATTATGAACTGTCCAATGTGGATGTAAGTTTAATTATGTTCTGTCAAACACTTGAAATAATGAACATTAGATCAAGGTGGATTACCTTCTCGGCAGCAGAGGTGTATCTTAACGCATGTGATGTATTTCGGGTGCGGAATACAAACTGCACGTGAAAAAACTGATTTTTAGTAGACGCTTAGATCCGGAACTCAAGTTACAAATACAAATGAAATTAACGGCATACGCCTTGAGAATTTCAAACACATTCGACGCACTTCCTTAGTCTTTCCACAATGTGCATAAATATGCAAGCAATCTGTGATGAATGGTGATAGAGAGTGGGCCTGGGTATGTTCAAAACTCTAGTTTACTATGCGTGACAGCTGAGGGATGTGGGGTGTTTGAGTTTTTTGTTTACCTTTTAAGGACTCTCTCTTTCTTTCAATACATAGCGAAAAAAATGATTTGGTACACTTGTTGCTAAATATTAAATCACGAGTTGTGCTGTAAATGGTTCAACTAAAAACAATATTCACAAAACAGGCTTATACTATGTTCCCACCAACGTAATTTAGCTGAAGTGATTTATAAATCACGAAAGGCGTCTCCACCGAACTTTAAGTGATTTAGTGTGACATTTTTGTCGACTTTGACATTAGGTGTCCAACACCAGATAGTTATTTTTTTTGTTCTTTCTGTTTTTTTGCCATACCTTCCAAGAATAAAACAATTTTTCATTGTACGAACTTAATAAAAATATCAAAAACTCATCGAAACACGAACAAAATTAGAAAATTGAATTTGAAATAATTTTTTTGACAGTTTTCTTTGTTTTTTGTGTGCTGAATAAAGTGCTGAAGTTAATACCAGGTATGTTCGATTTTATTTTGTGTGGATTTGCGATGACAGATACGTAATTAAAAGTTAAACACATATAAATCACGTAAATATAAATCACGAAAATGTATTTAGTTGATTTAGCTAAATCACGTTGGTGGGAACATGGTATTAGTGAATATGTGCCGGTCAACATGTACCTTCAAAGATCAGATATTTTTATGCTTTTTATTGGTTACGATTTAGATCAAATTTCAGCCATCCAAAGCGGTCTCTAAACTGAACATCGCATTGGTCAGTACGTACGAAATTGTTCTCAATCTTATTACAAATTAATGACTTACAGAGGTGGTTTATTATCACACCTATGGTGGCAAATAAACGTTAGTTGTTTGTCTTTGTGACACCATAGGCGTTTCCATAGCGATCTGATTCATTCATGAGACACATTTGAGCACCAGCCGTCTCGTATGACTAAACAAAATTACACATATTCTACAGTAATACCTATTCTACTTTGGGGACGCTTAAAACTTCAGTTTGGTAAGTCGAACCTTAATGCTGGCTGACTTGATAAATTTCAGTTTTTATTGTTCTAGAATGTTCACGCGAACAGTTTTTTTTTTCCAGTTGACGTTTGTGGAAGAGATACCGACAGCCAAATTTCTTGACTGAATACCTTTCGTATGTATGACTGTGGCTGAAGTAATAAAAATGACGTTACCGACCAATCTAGTTTTTACGTTTGGACCTAGTCTAGATAAATCTGTTAGACTGCAAGAGAACTTGGTTTTTGAAAGTGCCCTTCCTGTGCTAGGAATGCAATTCCTGATCAGTAATTATTTAAAATATTACTTCAACTGCTCAGTCAATTTATTTTGAGCTCATAGACTGCGCACCGATCACGATCTGAACAAAAAACAAACCTTTATTCAGAGCTTTGATGTGTCCGAGTGAAAAAAAAAATGTACAAGCTTATTTTGATAGTTCAAGCTCTACTCTTTCTAAAAAAAAGAAGAGCATGCAAAGTGAACGAGCAGGTTCTCGCTAGAGGAACAGAAATAGGTGGGTTCACCTATTTCCGTATAAATAAGCAATTTTAGAAGTCAGAAAAGTCACATATTCGAAAAAGTCATACCAGGTCTATGAACGTGATCAGGGTATATAGAAATAATTGTAACTTTGTACCTATTTAACAAGTCATTTGAGGCCGAGTATATTATTTTCGATGGGTTATAAATCAATTGTCTGCAAACTGCTACCGTCACATAGAAAGGTGTGTTGCGACTCTGACTAATGACCGGGAACGCCACTTTCTTTGCCAAATGCTGCCACGGCAATTTTTATTTTGAAAATTGTCAATTTGATTAATTGTATGATGGAAATTTATTTAAAAGACATTTATTGAAACATTTAAATCGCATCGACAAAAAAAAAAATAAAATAAAATAAAAAAAAATTGTATAAAAAGAAATTAAAATACAAATTGAAAAATCGTAAGGGTAGTGAAATGTGTAGGAAACATCCAAAATAGAATCGTTTATTCATCGTTGACGAAAGTTCCAGCAAAGAGAATGGAGTTCGCATCCTTGATTAGGTAGATGAATGGTCGGTTAGCCTCGAATTGCAATGGAAGCATCATTCTCAACATCATAATCATTCCTAAAAGTGTTTAATTGTTGTATAATAATTTTTGTTTAAATCAAATATATCAGGCAAATTCAGTATGCGGTTGACAACAACGAAAACAGTATAGAATCAAATTAACTGCAACCAATCAGTTTCTAGAAAACAGACATATCGTTTTGCAATGGGATATACATTGCTGCAAGGACAATTTCCATCGAAATTTGTACACAATAGCCCCGAATGGCAGCGAATACATAATAGTGAACACAAGGGGGGACAAAATTCAAAATGTGAGTATGCAGAAGAACTAAAACTCCAAGGTGATTTTAAAATCCCAATTTGGGTAAATAAAATTGCAGTTTTTTATTTTTTATTTAATGTGAGATTTGATTTGATAAAATAACGACTAAAACTAGAACATAATATTTGAGATTCAAGACAAAAATGCAGCGATACAATAAAACAGAAAAAAAAAAAAAAACATTAAGGCAATAGATATCGGCTTAATTGAGCTTACGGTATCATATTCTAAAATTCATCATGAGTTTTGTGAAGCAAGCTTTCTGGGCGCACATATGTGCCATAGAAAAGAACTGAAGTTCTATTGGGCCTGCCAGCTATCAAGGCATAAATGAATGGATGATCGGCAATTAATTCATTTGGTTGTTTGAAAGAATGTAAACTGCGTTTTAGGCGGACAAGACAAGCTATAAAAAGAACAACATGTGTATGTGTGAGTTACAAGGCAGTGATAAGAAAAAGAAATTAAGAGAGGACGATCGTCTCATTTTAAGAGTTCAATTATTGTGAGAGTATATTGTGTAGGAATGACGACAGCAAAGTGTGAAAGCGTTTAGTTGTTTTTTTGTTTGCACTCACCAGTAGCTGCGGCAGCTTCGGCTCCTTCTTCGTTCACTTCAATGAATGCCTTGTGGATAACCTTAGAAACTTTCAGAGGCTCTCTTGAGGTAAGAAGGTTATCGAACTCAGCGCTGTTGGAGAACATTTTGTTGATTCCCAGCTGAAAGGAATAAAAAATGATTTATTAGGTAAGAGAACTAAAGATAGATAACGATAACGATAAGAAACGAATGCCTTGGAATTTATAGCGATAACTAGAAGTAAGTAACAATTCTCTGTTCCATGCGTGACGAAAAAAATACCCTCATTCTTACATCTACAACCTTTCTTCAAAAGTTGACAGAGGAGATATCTCAACCGTGCCAATCAGAAAGACGTGTGCTATCAACCAGATGTCGGATTACGAAAAGCACACTGGGTTGGAGTCAAACGCGTTTTACGCCATTTTATGCACAGTGTTTAGAAGACCGATATTTGTCCGAACTTTTAACGTGGAGTTATATCATTGCTGGTCTTTAGGGTATCGTTCTTTTAATAGTTTTGTATTTGTTACCCATTGTTTCATTAACTTGGATGTCTTAAAAGATCTTTAGAAATTGGATGTAGTTTCAATGGTTTTTGTCGAAAGCTTTCGAGGGAGTGCGAATCTTCCAATGCGAGTGAAGTTTTGCCATGAATAAGAGGTTTACACTCTTTAGTTCTGGCAGCAGTGGTATAGCAAAGGAAAAACCTTTTTTTTTACTGCATAAACCATAAGAAGAACATTTGATTACTTTTGTTTCTGCCACAAAAATTCAGCTACTTAATTTAGATTAAAAAGCCCGTTTTGTATCTGCTATTAATCACTGGATTAGATGAGAATGCAAACATTGTCCTCGTAGTGAAGATGACAAAAAGTGGCTCAAATTGCAAAGCACGTATTTCGAAGGTCAATATCTGGCCAACAGTTAGAAAAACAAAAGAATAATTTGCTGCAACAAGACACAAGATAAGCTCGTGCTTGATTGATAATCGAATATATATGTTTACTCTTCGATAATAAATAATTTCAACTACAGGGGTGCTTGCTTTGATAGCGATATCGATGTGGTGAAGCAGAGCAAGCAAATAGAGATTATAACCATTCAATGTACAAATTTTAGTCCAAAATATCGATATTCTGGTATTTTTGTATTCATAAGCCAATGATTAAGCGAAAACGCCCAATGTTTTCCTAAACACCCATGTATATGTGCCCCATTTTCTTTCGGTTTACTAATTGATAGCTGAAAAATGTGCAAACATTCAAAGAGCCACCTGCAACTCAACGCCTGTTCGATTCCTCTTATTTGTTTATTCTTAAAGTAATCAATTATCAAATGAAAATTTATTTAGCACGTCGAAGATAAACCGCATTTCGCTGGAAACAAATTTGCCAGCAAAACCATCGCCCTAGTGTTCAAGTGCTGAAAATATTTTAATAGGTGATTTGCATGTCATTGCGAAATGCTTTAACAAAGCAGATGATGATTACTCACTTCTGAAATTGGTTCGACGATCACCCACTCTACATTCAGATAACTTTACGACTCGTCGGGTATTGTAATAATTCGTCACCATAGAAATTCGAATGATCCCAACAAAACGCAACGATATAGCATTTACAAAGTATAAAAATAAACTATAATTTTGAAATCAGGAACAATGACCTTTAAAAGGTGGGTACAGCTTATGTAGTTTCGTTTTGGTGAATGAGGACACAGTATCGCGATGTGAAATCATTTCCTGCTGTAGCTGTTTAATTAACGACTGTAAGGTGATGTGGGCTAATAACCAGTGCACGCAATATAATGTAAATATGCCAATACGATACAGCAATGAGTCGACAGTCGACAACAAATTTCATACTTTCTTTCACAAGCAAGACTTGTGCAGATGACTCAACACGATAAACTAATGCATGAGCACATTCAAAACTTTTGTGTATTCTTAATGTAACATAAAAACAAAAGAAAATCCACTTTTATAGAGCAGACGCTACTTTTCAACAAGTAGGTAAATGTTGAACAGTTAACTATCCGAATGGATTATATTTTGGAACGACATTAACATGTCAATGGCGTGAAAGAAAAATGGGCTGCAAAAACAAAGCGGTAAAATATCAACCCACATTTGCGCCAAACCGCTTGCTAAGCTTTTTTATTAAACGAGCAGTCTGTCACCTGTATTTTTAACAAGACAATCACATACTTATCAGATTTTGAAAATATCCACTGCACCTGCCACCCAAATCACTATGATTAGTTAAACGCACGACTATCGACTTAGCAAAAACCCCAACTTTGGAAACAATTATTTCACATTTGAACTGTTAACTAACCTTTTGCAGTGGTTCCGTTAGCTCAGCCTCGAATTCAACCTTGAACTTGGGGAATTTCACAATAACCTCCTCGACGCTCATTCTCTGGGTTAAGTCCAACAAATTGATGCTCTTCAACTTGCCTTCGAGATCCTTAAGTCCGGTACGCGATTGTGGCAATAAAATCAACATTGAGAGATCGGAATCTTTGTAGGGCATCTCCAGTGCACTACAATCCAGATCCTCAAAGTACCCAAAGTTGTATTTGGCCTTTCCATTCATCATTTGCACCTTGACACTGTCGTCTTCATTGATGAAGAAATCTTCTTCTTCGGTAGAATCCTTTTCGAATTTCTTTTCCCAATCTCCCTTGAAATGGATCGCATTGATCAACACCAACCGTGTCGAGCCATCCAAACTATCAGGGGAAATGAGATCCTTAATCTTGTCTTTGGTCTTCTCCTCCACCCATGTATTGATGGTTTTCGCTGCTGGTGCACTTGCTGCAAAGTCAATGGCTTCAGACGATGAATGGAAGCTTTCGGTAGCGATCTTATTGAATTCGGGACTGATTTCGTAGCCCTCCTTTACGTAGATCTTGTTGGCGATCTTCAGCAGCGATGAATTTGCGTAGGTGTCAAGTACTCCCTTGAATGATTCTCCAACCAGTGCGCGATCATTTGCAACCAACCTCAATCCGGTGGCCATTTCCTCAGCGGTTTCACCCACAGCACCGGCATACGCCAATGCGACGCAAGTCTGGATGGAGAATGGAGAGAAGATTATATTTTTACCAACATTATCCTCGGCTAGTGCGCTATAGAAATCTGTCGCAAACTTAGCACTGTTCTGGGAAAACTTTAAACTCAAATCTGCCGACATTGTTGTGGATAAAATCAAAGGCAGTAGTAGGATAATGAACGAGAGCAATTGAACTGTAAATATAAGAGGAAAAAATATTAATTAGCACTGTTCCCAAAAATGATAAGTAAATAAGCAGCGACTGCGAAGACTTGCCTCGCTTAAGTCAGCGGGAATAATGATGATTTAATCATGGAGAAATTATATTCAAGTCAAGTGTTTTCGGTTGCCTATGGCTTTTGCCTGCATGGATCCGTCCGAAATCCAAATAGACAGAAGAAACACGTAAGCAAGAAACAAAGCTTTATTGATTGCCGGTACGGTACGGTATTTTCCCTCTTTTATTTGTATTTTGTCGCCGGCACCGCGGGCGATGACGAACTCACAAAAACAAATACAAAATAAATGACTCACAACTTACACATTTATTGTTTATGAAACGCATTAACTGTTGACACTCTCTTCCAGGCACTAGTAGCGCTATTTGAATTCTTGAAACAAATAATTTACAAGAATACAAGCTAATCTTCAAACGAAAATACACAAATAAAAATTGAATGAAATTCAATTAATCTCCCAATCTTTTAAATACACAAAAACAACAAAGTGAAAGTATGATGACATCGTTTCAAAATGACAGATGCTGATACATGTACGTTATGTCGTCTTATGAAAGTTCATGAAAGCTCACACAATGGGGTACAGTCTGAACGAAAAACTTTTCGGGAAAACATCTGTATATATTTTTAAAGGTGCGTTCAGACTGTGTATTATATAGTAGTTCTTTTTTAAAGTTTTTTTCACAAATTTATATCGTTTTCGATTAGGTTTTCAGATTTTGATCTGAGATTTCAGATTTCAATACACATTGGTATTAGTGAATGTATATGTTAATCTGAGAAAAAATTGAGATTTCTCAAAATATTTTTTTTTGCAAACAGAACATGAAGAGAAATCTTGATAAAAGAAAAAAAATTGTTTTCTCAAAAAAATCTATGACCGCTTGTAACAATTTGACATTTGTTAAAATGCGTAACTTTCCGCAGTCAATTTCCGAGTAAACTATTCTCCATACAAAATCTGACAGTTCATTTGTGGTAAATTGCAGCCGTTTTTGAGGGTTTTACGCGTTTAAGTAAATCCCCTTACTGAAAAACGGGTTATAAAGCATTTTTAAATATCTAGCCATTTTCAAAAATGAGGCAATATAAACTGCTGCTGTCAATCACGTATTCTTGGGACTGTGAAATATTTCTTGTGTGAGTATTGGAATTGTCAAGTAGAATGTAGATGGTGCAATTGTGTCCTGAAAATCGGAAGAAGGCTCTCAAATATCTCTGAACGCTCTTGGTCAGAAAGAAACCAATATTTTATTTTACGTTTTGGGTTCTGGTCAATTAGAGAGATATCGTTGAGAGGAAAAATAGATCCCATTTTAGCATTTTTACTGAGTTACAGAAAAATCTCAAAATAAATGTTGAGATAAGTTTTCGTCAAAACACGTCGATGTTGTGGCAAATGCAAATGGACCCAGAGGAGAACTGAAAGACATTTTGTGTGCTTTGGTAAACGGTATATAAATTTACGGACTTGGTTACGAAATATTCGTCACAGCTTTATATTTTTCTGTAGAATATTTAATCACAAAACGGAATTGCGTCATTTAAAATAATAAAGTACAAATACTTGAAGTTTATAAAGGGGTAGCTGACGAATCTAGTAAAGACTGAGTACTAAGTTGACAGTTATGTGGCTGACGTAGGAAAATGGACGATACCGACCGATTTATGTTTTGCTTTCCGCAGCCAGAAGGTTATATCTTATCCAGACCAATCTAGTCGACTTAAGATAACTAGATTTTGGAAAGTGCCCACCCAATTAAATAGTATCTTTAGTAAAGCCGAAAGCAAAATTTATTTATCTGTCAATTTTTAATTTTTCTATTTTATTGGCGAAACAAGACGTTATTAATGCTTGTCTTGTTGTGGTTGTCTATTGCAAATTTTGAAGATAACCAACACGTTAAGCTGAAGAACAACGGGCTGTCGCCTCTATTATAGCATATAAATAATCCAGAGCTTGTTTGACATGTTAGTTCTGCCCTCATATACGACGCAATAAATAATTCATTCAGCAATATTATCATAATCTGTCAATGCAATAATATTGAAAACATTGTCTTAATATCACTTCTAGAAGATTAATTCAAAATTATCAACACCTAAGCTTTTTTTTCTCCCGCAAACTTTTCAACGAAGCAATTTCACAATTCATTTCATAGACGAAATGTTTCTACTTTCAGGCAAAAGTAAAATCAACTTACTTAAGGTCACCGATTTTGACATTTTGAAGACGATAACGCAGTGGTAACTAGGCACTATAGAATAAGAAAAACAACACTAGCACTATATTTTTTCACTTTTGCTCTGCTTTTTATAATAAAAGATATATTTCGTTTTACTTCTTAATTTCAACGAGGTTCACTTAAAATACCCGTACACATAATAAGGATATATGAATCCTTTTTAGATCGATAATTTTTTTTTTAAACAAATGAAAATCGATTTTTCACAAATAACGTACAAACCCACGACACATCGTTTAGATATTCCGACGACACTGAAAATATTTATTTCACAAATGAAATTGTACTTAGAAAAAGTGTAGAGCAAATAATATGTAAACTCGTATGTATAACATAAAGACAGGTTTAGTTGGGAGAGCTTATCTCTACGAGATTGCGTCTTTATTTGGAATTTAGCTTTAACTTAAAAATGTTGGGAATTTTATTCCACAGCGGAAGTTGAAATGGATTTTTGTTTAACTGAACTGTATATGTTCGTGGAAGATGTCCTTTTATAGAAAATAAGATAAATCTACGGGCCAAGATGTTCAATCGGGTTCTTAATATTATCGATACTACCCAAGACTTGATCTGAACAAGTTTAGATCAATTAAACGAAAATAAGCTTTTGACGTGTTTTATAAAACAGGTAAATTATGTTACGTAAGTTGTGCAATACAGATTAACATCTGCATTTAATTTCTTAGATACCCCCATATATTGGTACCGCAAATATCTTATATTTCCCATTTAGCGATTATTAAGCCCACTTAAAAGCTGATTGATTGTCCTTGAAAAATAAAGCGAAACTGCAAAAACCTGTTCATATGACGTTGTAGGACACCAGACTCTTTTAATTTAATTTGATCTTTGGATCTGAACAGAAAACACTCAACCCAATATTTTGAGTAAACACAAATGATACGATTTTTTAAATTTTTAAATTTAATTGAGAGCGACATTTAGCTTTATATATGAATATCAGTTGTAATTTACTTGTTATTGCATTTGGAGGGCATTTATTTTTGTAGTTGTGTATTAAGAGTAGCGGAGTATAATTTTAAATGTTCAAATAAGTACAACTATATAAGAGATAAATCGCTTTTATTGCGAATAGCTGAAAAAGTTTTTTTTTAAACGAATGTCAATAGGCCTTACCAACATTTTTTAACGTCGACTCTAAATTTCAGTAGTTTACAGTCGACCTTACTAATAATCATTTTTAAACTCCACACTTAATATTTGGTAGGTCACAATATGGAATTTTGTATGGAAAATTTTGCCATTGTGGATTCGAAAAATTTAGCTTGGACACTTCCATACAAATTTCGCATTCGTGTGCTTACGTAAATTTAAAGTCGAGACTAAATTTGTTATTAGTACGGAGCGATGGCATTATTTTAGCATCCACTTTAAGTTTATTGCAGTTCACAATAGGTAATTATATTATATAATTAAATATCGTCATTCTAAGCTCCTAACTAATAGCTCATATAATATTCTCTATTTCAAATTGAGTTTAACGTCGAATTTCATTCAAGCGGATGTTCGAAAGGTTTCCTACAGAATTATTAAACTAATTATTAGTATTATTGGTAACAAATGAAACAGGTTTTGCACACCCTGGTTTCAAAAATTAAATTCACCTAGTACTTCACTAGCTATATTTATATTTCTTTGGTAATTTATCAATTTCACTGAAAACTCCCATTTGAGTCTTTATTTCGAAGAACTCTATCACTATCGATTCGATAGAATCTTAAACTTGGCGTGAGTAAGAAATGTCATAACATGACTTTTACGATTATTTTTGTAATTTCACGTAAACATGGTCTTCCCATATTGTACCTTCAGTATAAAAAATAAAATGTAAAAGTAAATGTCTTACAACAAATTATAAAAAGCATTGCCAACAAGCTGGCTATTGAAGTAGGTACCTGTCGTACCTTTATAACATCAACTTCCATGACGAACAATATTTCTTTTGTTTTTTCCATTACTGTCCAGAAAAACACCGACTTTTCTGCCAACAAAAAGATTTGGAAAGGAATGTAAACAAATGAAAGAAGTGTTATTCAGTATAATTTTACAAAAGTAGATAATTTGTTGACAGATTCCACCGTATCGTCATCATCATAAAATTATAACTCAAAGGACAAGAAATAGATTTTGTTCATAACTACAATCTAATAGCGATACCGCGTTCGTGCAATCTTATCAAAATACCTAATTAAAAAAAAAATTGACTCATCCCCACACCTGAGCTAGTAGGGTATAGTTGATAAAAATACCTTGTGCTAGTTAAAGGTGTTTAGTGTTTATCTATTTTGTGCCTAGCTGTCAAAAATATATTTGTAATAGTAAATTCGAACAGGGACAGACAGACACCTGAATTCATTTCTGTAACAAAAGTATAAATGAGTTAATTTCTGCAAAAAAAAATCCAAAATAGTTCTTGTGAGTACTACGAACTAATATTTTAATTGAACAATATTTCCGGCTATGATTGTTTTGAAATGATAAAGCAAAATTTGCGACTCAATTGACAAGAACATTGTAGTGGTGTCGTGGGTGGCTTCGTTAAGTTTGACTTTAGAGTTAGATCTTCCCAATTCAATAGTATTCCGTATAAATCAGTTTTTTTTTTTTGTTTTCTCTGTTCCTTTTCCTGCTACATACGTGTCACATTTTAATAACAATGCACGCGTTCCATTGAAGTGAATAGTAACACGATTTCAATTTCCATATCCATATACAAACAAAACTTGACATCAAACGCAAATGGTAAATCGCATTTTTTTGTATTGAATTTGACGTGTCGCAGAATTTGATAGGTACGTTGATACAAAATGCATAACGGTTTGTGAAGGTTCACTGGCAGACTAGGCTATAAAAGGAAATAATGAGAGGTGCAGATATTACAAGATTTATTAAATTAACTTTAGGTTTTCTTGTTACAAAAAGATAGTTTCGGTTTGAAATCAATGGCCAGGTTCCCATCACATTAATTTCGTTCCACGTGCTGGGTACGTTCTTCGCACTCAAAATAGGCCCCATACAAAAATGTCTCCAAAGATAAAATTAAGTAACGAAGTTATGCCTTGCAGGACAAAAGTGTACAAAAAGCATTCACATAATTTAAGCTGGTGAATAAATGAGAAATAATTTTAGTTTTAACAGATCAAGTGATGCAGGAAAAAACAAGTAAAATAGAATCGAAATTACAAAATGGATGTTGTACTGGCCGGCTTTGTTTCTTTTTCCGTTGAGCTTTGAATTTCAAATTCAACCGAGCTTTAAGCAAGGCGGTGAAGAGATACATTGGATAAGAGCTACTAGATTTAGGATCAGCTTACTAGGCTTAAAGAAATGTATTGTTACATTTATTAATCTAATGCTAAATTGAAAGAGAAAACACGGGCTGTCACTCCAATTCAACAATCGTACTGGAAATTTGAAAAACTGATTTGACAGGTAAATTTTTAATCTAGGTAAATTTTAAATGAAACTAGAAATAAACTTATTTTATATACACAATTTGTAAACAGAAAGGTACATTATTTAAGTATTTAACTACTTAAACTCGTTCTCAGCCATTTTTTATACAAAAAAGTATATTAAATGACAGCCGTTATATATATTTTTGAGACTTTTGTTTCGAATTGGTAGTAAGATTTGTATAACGTTACTCAAAGTGACAGGAAACATCTCGCTGATTTAGATAGATGTGAACACTTAAGCAAAATTGTGCGTCACCAAATTAATCAAAATTTGTACTCCAAATTGGTCACAATTCTCAAGCTTAAAAGCTTTCGCTCTCAGATTTCAGATTTCGTCATAAAAACGTCAACTGCTCTTTTTTTTTCTTGATATTCGTGTGATTGGAATATGTGTACATGTAGCCCTCGACACTTTTTTACGCGTTTTTCATTCACTGGTTAAATTTTATATTAAAACATTCGAAGTTTGCGCCCAAATTGATTACTAAACATTTGTAAATTAATAATTGCATTTGCATTTGAAAAATTTCACGAAAACGTAAACAAACTCCACTAGTTGTCAGACTCAAACGTTCTTGTATTGGTATAGGTACATGTGAAACAAATCTGAAAAAATTACAGATTCGCCAAAGTATACTCTGAAATCTGAAAAATATAAAGAACATAAAAAGTACCTACTCTGAAAGCAAAAAAAAAGTTCTGTGAAAGCGCCCAATCGAATACCACATTAAAATGCGCATGACATCAACGCTGCATGATCTTGGTTCTAAATGTACTAAAACAAAAAGCTCATAATAATTTAGTTGCCTATATATTTATACATTTCTTTAAAAGATCGCTACGGAAAATATTTGTTTACAAAATATAAAGCTTTCAATTCTTACTGCACCAACATTGAGACGTTAATTAATTTGTGTATCTAAAAACTTACTGATTTGAATAATTAAAACAAGCTTCTTTGGTTCTGTTTCCATCTAGGTATATAACTATACTTATAGTTTACGTAAGTTTTGTTTACATTTACTTATTCTAATGTCAGTGACACGTCAGTTTAGTGATGGCTAAATGACGATGATTTACAAGTATAAATCATTCCGCGATACTAATAATCATTTTAAGTGTCCACGCTAAGTTTCCCATATAAAATTGCATATATTCTGACCTACAAAATATATAAGGTGAAGGTTAAAAATGATTATTAGTAAGGTCCATTGCGTTTGTTACGGTTTTCTTATCAGATTTGTATATGCTCATGTATGAACGTAAAGATTATAAGTAGGCAATGTGTTACCGCCCTTAAAAATAAACCAAACATCTTTTAAAAGCGGCAGGTATACGATAGCTGATATTAAGCATTAAGGCCACATTCGCCTATAAGACGAAAAACTATAAAACAAGAAAAAGTTTATCGCCGATTTCCAAAATTATAGCTGTAGCTATGTTTTCAAATGTTTTGTATGTTTGTATTTAAAACTGTCTGTGATCATGTGTACTGATAGATTTATATTGTTAACAGCGAGAATAAGATATTTTATATTATTTGTTTCCCTCAGATATTTGGTATTAAGAGAACTCAAAATTAAAATTGAACTACATCTTATTTTCTTATATATAAAGCAAATGATAATAACTTTTCAAATACTTTGATGATCAATAATGTTCTTATAAACAAATTTATAGCCACATTATCTTAAACACTTAGTTGTCTATACATAATTTAGAATTGGGAACTAATTTTTTAAATAGGTAAATAGCCGAAAAATAAAATATCAATTTGTGTAAATAGAACATTAGCTGTGCTGAAGTATGATTTTCAGTTAAAAAAATAAGCAGATCTCCATATTTTTCGAGATCAGCATATATTTACCTTGAACAGCTGTTTTACATCACTGAGTGTGAATTTCTTTGAACTCACAGAAGTATGCGTTGGAAAGAGGTGTGGTTGGCACACAGAGGTACAAAGCTGACGGAGCTGCCAAGTAGCAACAGAATGCTTTTCAATGTATCACAACAACCACATTAGTTACGTTTCCGATTAACAAATTTAGTGCAGTCGGTGAGAGTGACTTTCGGTTTGGAAAGAAAACAGTCCTTCAACATTTTGAGTATCTTTTGTATTTAGCACGCCTTGCATATCTTAAACGATTTTTTAGTATTTCTTCGGTTCAATTAGCAGATTTAAATTCAAATCTTGTAAAAGAGAAGTGAATGAAATGAATTAAAATAATGCTACACTAATTTAGTCTTCATACGTGATAGCACGCAATTTTAATTAGGGCCGGTCTGTTCACTGAGTTAGACCAACCAATGATTTAAAATCTGTGATAACAGAGGATAACAAATAAAATCTTGTTGTTGTGAGACAGTAACCAATTTTTTGAGAACAAAATCGAATTCAAGCTATACAACCAATTAAATGCGTTACAAATGGACCTCATCGTAATTTATTCAACGACCGTCGCATTTTCTCAATTTATATCTCAGTTTATGAGAGTTGTCATCGGCCGAAAATGTTGAAAATATTCTTACTTCATCCTTTGCATCCATTATTTTGTTTGGGACCGTTACTGTCATCTTCAATACACTGGCGTGTATCGATTTTAATACATCTGTCGGTTTAAAACGTCTACAAAACCAACGTAACAGATTTTATTGATTCAGTGCACTCCATCTTGCGTTTATTGTATTATTTGTATTTTTTCACAATACTGTAGAAATAGTTGTTGCACAGACGCATTAACAAATAATACTTACATAGACTTAAAAAATATGAAATCTCATTAATTGCGCAAAATCGGCTGTTTATCGTTTTCTCGAGTTAACTAATCAAACAACTGATTCTCTGGTGAGTATTTAGCTCATCAAACGAATTATACCAGCTGGAATAATAAATGATTAAAGATAACCAAGATTGACCAAACCGCGCCTAGTTGCTACTATCTTTTGACGAGACCTGCAAACTGCATTAACTTTTATGTAATCAATCCCGACCGTTAATTAAGGCTCCTGTTATAAATACAATTCCTCTTATCATCAGTGAAACAGGCCACTCAATTGATGGCATTTCAAAAGCAAATAATATTTTATGCCATATTAACTATATACAACTGACATCAGTCATAATAAATAATACAATTTTGCAATAAATTGCTATAGCACCTGATTACAGGTGATAACAAAGAATCCAGCACCATTGGGACAGCACCATTGTTCCAATTACCATGTAAAGAATGATACACAATGACCATCGATTCATTGATGAGATTTCCAATCATAAGAAAGGTGAGTCGAATTATATGATGTGAGCTTAAAATCAAATTTGTGCTTAACTTATCGATAATTGTTGTAACCAACGTTACCAATAGGGAAGTTGGTAGGTACACGTATGAGGAATACACAATAAATATATAATATATTATTGTGTGTACTTGATGTGTTTGCTAACTCCAATAAACGAAAATTCCCCCTCAGGTTAAGTGAACGCACATACGGTACAGATAGTACTTCCGAGTTTGTGAATCTTAGCACTTTTTGATTATAAATACCACAGAACCTTCAGTCCAATTATTTAGTATTCATCGTCAGTTCATATTCTATACAGCACGTCAGCGGCAAGCTGTGATTTTTCAAATAAGCCGGGTCTAGTTGTTAGTGTTTTTGTTTAACATTCATAGTTGTACTGAGCCAGTATGTCGCCTAAAATATGTGAGTAGCATACTCGTTTTAGTAGTGGTGTTTTTCGGATTGTTTTGTTTGCCTTAAGAGTGTATAGCATGTTTGAATTCCGTTCAATGTTTTGCAAAATGTGCAACCCTTCAAATATATTTCCGTAACATACTTCAGAGATAATAAGAAGTTTTGTCCCTAATTGCATCGGTCGGTGTAGTGATGGTTCACAATCCGCGATACTAATAATCATTTTTATGCAAAATTTTTCGAACTCACTAAGGCGAAATTTTCCCTACAAAAATTGCATATTGTGACCTACAAAACATATAAAGTACAGGTTAAAAATTATTATAACGCAGTTGGTTCAAGACCAATGCTAATATATCGCCGATTGAATTCAAATTCAAAAGGCGTTGGGCCTTAATAGGTCTTAGTAGTCTCGACTATAAATTTAAATACATAGTTCAAAAATACATTTTTTAGTATCGATTTTATATTTAAGTATAAATATATTTTCCATGCAAATTTCGCAATTGTAAAATTTCGTAATTATGAGCTTTTGTAAATTTAAAGTCGAGACTATACTTTTTTATTAGTTCACAATAGCAATATTGTTCATGCAAATTTCACAATCGAGATCTTTCCTAAATTTTAAGAAGCGTTGCGTTATAGTTTCTTAACTCTTCTTCTACTTCATTTCACTACAGATATCCTCTTTCAACATTCTCTTTCAGCGATTTGAAAGTATATTTAGTAAGCAAACATAATTCTTTTTACGGAAATATTTGTTTCTGGAACACAACATTTTTAAATTTAATTTATGTGAGATAAATCCTGTCTGCATGTTTTATTGAACACATCAACAAATTAAAGCAATAAAACAATTCACAGCAACATTTGTTATAAATTGATATTAACTGATATATTTGGGTGTGCCTGGACTTTTAGCTTGGTTCTCCTTTTCCACTTCTACTTTCCTCCTTTTTTTTAGTTTGGTGTTTGGCGCTGAGACCAGTTTGTCAGCAATATTAAGAACTCTCTAACCAGAGTAACAATATGAACTGATTCTTCTGTTAAGTGACTTTTACTGAGGATAAATTCTTATTGCCTGTGAATCTCGGAAATATCAAGTAAAATTTAGTTCTTGTTTGCAGAGATAGTTGTTGAATAAAACACGCCTACTGACAGTTCAAAATTTAACTTATAAAAAGTGATAACGTATTTACTTACTGACTGACTGACAACAAACAAACGTGTCTTGATATAAATGAATATTATGTGTGCCGTAACGCGCTCACAATTCTCGCTTTGTTATCACCTAAAGTCACGAACTGTACCAAGTACGTCTTTATTTCCGTCCAATAAAATCAAGAAAATTTGCAGCTTATTTAGGTAGCTTCGCTTATTTAGGTAGCTTCGACTACTAAGCGAAGGGTCGCAGGTTTGAATCCCGCGAAAACCCAAAATTCCAGCTTAAGGTCTTTTTCACTCCGCCACCTCACGCGAACGTCTGACAAACATCCGAGAGTATAACTGTCATGAAAGAGCTTCTTAATTGGCCGTTTGGACTCGGCATAAAATTGTAGATCTCTTCCATTCATCCCAAAAATAACAACTCACACAAGACGAATGGTTGTGAGAAGATAGGCCAATTATTTTTTTTGTTTTTACTAACGAACCCTGTGATTTGTGATGACAGTTATACTTTGAATTATATATTTATCAGACCAGACTCTTCATATATTAACCGTAATTAACCTGTGGTTGCACCTGAGACCACTCGCTCATGAACCGATCACATCAACCACTAAGAAACAGCTCTGTCAATATAAATATCAATTAATTAAAGTAATTATTGCTGGGTGACGGACCACTCGAACTTGCATGACCGTGTTTGGTCAATATCTTTTTAATTATTCTGTTTGTAAGTAACAATATATTTTTGTACTCTTTCTTAAAGTTGAGATATTCCAGTTTTAATTTTTTAGATTTTACATTTCTGATTTTTTCACGCTGAAAGTACCCAAACAAATGCTAAGTTGACTAATCTAATTGTGACCTAAGTAGATTTAGTATTTGTCACAATTTGTTTAAAATATAAGAATTTTCTAACTAAATACTTGCATGAAAACATTGAAAACGAACTTTCTGACAACATTTTTGGCATTTCGGATTACAGTGAAACTTTGATAATCCGAAATGTCATCTCCGTACTCAGTCAAAGCTTTTTTGACTATGTTTGTCGTTTACCACTTCGTTAACGTCAAATAAAAAATTGGTCGGGAGATCAATCTGGGTTAAAAGAGGGATAAATTGTTTTTGTAAGGCTGCTGTCAGATTTAGTGAACTTGAAGTCTGAACGAAATATTCATATCACTATCATAACATTTGAAAAGAGAAAATATAAATATTAAAGACGACGGTCCTTTGGTCGTTATATCTTTATTCTATTATTTATTATCGATTCAAGAGATTTGAAAGGGTTTTGACAGTTGTACCAAAACTATCTCAATTCCATTTGTCTTGAATGCATTTTCGTAGAGAAGATGTGTCCTGGCACCTCGCTTTTCCCCAAATTTGATTAGTTTCGTTTAACTTTGAAAGTCAAATTATTAGGTAGATATTATTTCGTGGTATACAAATGTGCTTAGGCCCAGGTCCACCCCGGACTGTAGCGCCACCTAAGTATACAAATGTGCTCAACAGATAATACAATTTTGGAAGGACTGGCTGCATAACAAATAAATAAATAAAAAATTTGTATTCTTTAGGTGGGTATCGTTATTCACCACTTAACTAAAGGAAATTATCCTACGAACGTGTGGAGGAAAATAAAATACAAAAACCTTACAAAGTACCCCATCGCCAAAACAGTCAAAGCTTATTATTTTAATTGTATCATTCACATCGACATGACACTAATTTTTTCTTCGTCTATCCTTTTAGTTAACCTAATCATTGTAATTGGTATTGCTCAAATGGCGTCGTCGTCATATGTACCCCAAGCGTCTTCAAGCAGAGGTCTCTTTGCTGCTGATTTGTTTAGGCAAATTTCCAAATCAAAAAGCAGCGAAAATGTAATCCTTTCACCTATATCCGTACAAACTGCACTGGCAATGGCCTTCCTTGGTGCCGAGGGAGATACTGCTACAGAACTACAAAAAGGCCTCCGCCTCCCATCTAGCAACAAAGAGACAGTAGGTCAAACTTTTGCTGAGCTGCTCAGGGCAAGAAAGGGTGAAGCACAGCTTAGCATAGCCAATCGACTGTTTGTGAATTCCGACTACCGGCTTCGTTCGACTTTCAACGAACTTGCTCAAAAGTACTTCAAATCTGATGCCGAAACAGTGAACTTCGCCCAAAGCGCCGATGCGGTTAAAACCATCAACGCATGGGTCGAGGAGAAAACCAGCAACAAAATCACCAACGTTATGCAACCCGGATCGGTTGATGCTGACACCAGTGCGGTCATTGTGAATGCAATCTATTTCAAGGGCAAATGGCAAACACCATTCAGCAAGGATGTGACACGAAAGAACGCGTTCTGGGTAAGCCCTACCAAGTCAGTTGAGACTGAAATAATGTACGGGGATGAACGTTTCAAATATGCCGAATTTTCTGAGTTGAATGCTACTGCTATTGAGTTGCCATACAAAGATTCAGACATTTCCATGATTATCCTCCTGCCAAAGGATCGTGATGGCTTGGTCAGATTGGAGGAAAAGTTGAGTACGGTTGCAATCAATGAGTTGTCATCCAAAATGTTCGTAAAGAGTATTGATGTGTTTTTGCCCAAGTTCAAAATTGAATTTACAACCGGATTGACTGACTATCTTAAGGCGGTAAGTTTTGAAAGGTGATTCGCCTAAATTACATTGGTAAATTGTTCACTTTGTAAAACAGATGGGCATTCGGTCGATATTTGAGGATAGAGCTAACCTATCTGGCATTTTCGAAGCAGGTCCTCCTGTAAAAGTATCAGATGTTCAACACAAAGCATTTATTGAAGTCAATGAGGCCGGGTCGGAAGCAACTGCAGCAACAAGTAAGTTGATAAATGTTTTTGGTGTCATATAAGAAAAATAACTGATAGCATATTTTTCCTCTGTTAGTTGTGAAAATTTCCCCCATGTCACTGGACCTGAATAAGAAGGTATTCAATGCGGACCATCCATTCGTGTTTGCTATCAAGGATAGCGAGTCCGTATTCTTCATTGGACATGTTTCAACATTTTAAACTATGAACTGAGCTCACTATTCGAGAATAATTATTGATTTCTAATATTAAATTAATAAATAATCTTAAATATGAAACGAATTATTTGCTACGCTATAAACACATAAAGTATGTGATGGTGTCGAAAATAGTGTTCGCTATGTATGCTTTCATTGAATTGCTGAATCACTGACGAACTCAGTTTGTATTAGCGAAAACAATTTTTTTTTCAATTTATCGTCTAAATGGGTTACGAGAAATAAAGCCAAACGAAAAGATTAAATTCCCAAAACATTTTGAAAACGAAACAAGTCCAACTTGGCATTATATCGGTTATATTTTGGAATATCCATGGAGGGGCATGCTGCCCCCCATCAACTCCCCTGCTTGGGGTCACTGTTTGGAGTTTGGGTACATGCGTATGCGAAACAGGGATACGAACAACTTTGTTTACGCCCTACCTAGCACCTACCTACACACCAACTTCCAAAAAGTGACTCCAAGCCGCGGAGTTGTCGCTGGGTTAGCATTTCCCACATACATAGTCCACTGTTTGTGCATTGTGGTTTGGTCTAATTTTCACTTGCAACTTAAGCTCGGTTGCGAACTAAACAATAAAACGGCATTTAATTATTTTTAAAGAATAAATTGGCAGCACTTTTATCACATGGAATCCTTCAATAGTCCGTTTAATTTGCTTTATATCTTTCGTCGTTCTCAACTGTCAAAATCAATATGACCTGCCGATTGAAAGCACTCTCCAACCAACCGTGGATCTCTTAAGTGTCAACCAAAAATTTAACTTCATTTATTTTCTTTTACATAAGTATACGTCTTCAAATAAAAATAGATACAAGTGGAATTAGAAATACAATTCGAGGTAATTAATGGTTGAAAGTAAGTACTTTCTGGTAAATTTTGTTCAAAAAGTATTTTACTGAACTGAGAGAAATATAACGTTCAACCAATTTCAGCCCTAAAAGTACGAGAATAGAAAGAATTATCTCCTTGTTGGAACTTCCATCGAGGTTTCCTTTTTTTAATTTTGAAACAGATGCGATGATGCAGGGCATCGTATAAACGATATGGGCCTATTCATATGGCAGCAAACAAACAACAATTACAACAAGTTCAATAATTAAATAAACCATTAAAACGTACATAGTACTAAAAGAAGTTTAAATAAGTTTAAATACCGAAATACCTCTTTGCAGCAAACTGTCAAAGTTTATTCATTTCAGAAACCAGGAAATTACTTGAACTTCAAAATGAAAATGTTTACATATTTTATTATGTGGATATGCGGCTATTCACAACGAACTGTCAACTGGACACCTGTAGCTGGACGCTTTTATCTGAAAATGCCTAAAGGCACTGAGCGAAAATATTGCTAAATTAATTGTGCCACCGAACAAAAAATTATTACACATGATGAGCAATTTTCATTATGCTAGTTAAAACAGTCATGGTTTTTCCATTTTTAGCGGAGTGCAGGTGATGTATTATTTCTAAGTAAATCGACTTCATTAATTTCCCTGCTGATTGGTATTGTTTTTTTCTAACGCCCCCTTTCAGAATCATACCATCATTAATTACTTGTGTTTGGTAAAAGTAAAAATTAATTTATTATCATCGTTTAATTTAATTAAAAGAACTCGAATCTTTGTATTTAATTATTGCATTGAACAAAATATAGGTCAACACAAAAGTCCAGGCCATCACCTTTCTTACAGCGTCATTGAATATGTAAGACAATGCTTTGATTACAACATATCCGGCATTAAGATTGTTCACATTCTGCGGTTATACCTATAATATATACATTCATTTGATGGACATTCCGTTGAAACAGCGATTATGAAGAGCTTGATCTCTGCACCGATATGTAGTGTTGGGGTTAAGTTTGGATTTTATTGTTTTTGATTTCTTTCCTAATTCCATCACTTTAAAAATTAATTAACACAAAGCCATCAATAACAAACTACTAATTAATGAAATTTTTTTTTTATGATGGTCATCAATTCGGCAAACATTTGCAGTAATGATCTGTTTACATTAAGAGTGAAGTCAATTGTTTGCACTAATGAACATTCGAAAACGCTGATTCTTAATACAGTGACGCGTTTTAAATGTTTACCTATTTTTAGCACTCAAAAAGGAATACCCTATTGATGGGGTGATTGATTTTACAAAAAGCAGTTCCTTTGTTTGTTGTAAAAAATAACTCGCGGATGGAGATACTTCAATAAACAAAAGAACAAAATAATGATTTGCAAAACCATGAAGTCATTGTTCAAGTTTCAATATATTACTCATGGTCTTCCGAAAATACTTTAAAAGATGAGTTAAAAACAGAATAGAATTACATAGGGACTAGTTACACTTTCACTTTTGGGGAAGGGGATTTCAAATTTCCACAAGCGAAAATTCTCGCTTGTGTTCGCTCAGGCATAATTTATATTACGACTTATCATTCAGATGCGGTGCACGGTGTGCTAGTGTGTGTACCTTACCTACCCATATACAAAGTAATCAAGTACACAGAGAATAATTGTGATTAGCACCATTTATCTGTTAAAGTCAGCGCTACAATTCAAAATTCTGAATGCTATATCTCCCGCCATTATGATCGGAATAAGTCAGATTGTTTATTATGCAATTACTTCGAATTCTACACGGGCGATGTGAATAATTCCGGAATGGAGTTAGGAATACGGTTTGCAACAAGATACTTTGCGAATTAGAATAGCGGTTACGACAACAAGTGCAAACACTTTGGTTACTATTTTTAGGTACCCATTAAGAGGAATAAAGATATCGAACATCTGTGTGAGGTAGATATGCATTATTTGTTAATAAACCAATTACAAAGTCTTAAGGATATTTACTGGGTACTCCTTTGTAGGTGTTCCAATTAACTTAATTAGGTAGTTCGTCCAAAGGGCCCTCAACTGACCCTACAAGACAGGCAACTTATATACACGATTTACATTTCAGGCACAATCAAGGATATGAATTTTCCAAAGCTCATTAGCAGCAGAAAATAGCCCACCGATTGAGTGTTTTTCGATCGAGAGAAATAGTTAAAAAAAAATCAGCAGTGAAAAAATGCGTATACGCCACAGTCACCCAATATATTTTAAATAAAGAGAACTGCGTACCTTTTAACTACGAACCTTTTAATTTTACCGCAACAATAAATCTATTTTCCCTTAGTCTTAGTCATCGACTTCCAATGCCTCGCTGAATGAGGCTGTAACCGGATTGACTCTGACCAGCGGTTTCTTATTGACGCTATTTTTGCTTAATCACGCTGCAAACGTTTCACCCTGATAAGTCGTACCACGTATGTTTGATTCAAAAGCCGGCTTCAATAGAACCATTTGTTGCAATTCTATTTGAAATGAAAACAATAATTACATTCCTCAAACTAGTGCTAATGATGGTAATAGTGGTCCCAAAAGAAACAACTCTACCCAGTGGATTGCTTTTATAAATCATTCTAGCAAATTCTGAAGAGGAAGCTCTTTGCTCTTTTTCAGGTGTTAAATGTTAAGCTATAAAAATTCACAAGCAAAGGGAAGGAAAACCATCGGTTTCTCAGAATGAAAAAGGAAAAAAAAGCGCGATTGAAAATCTTCTGCAGGAATGAAGTCCGAAAGTGTTGCCAACATGCAAATGATGTATTACAGACTCTACTGATAATAAAAGTTCTTGTGCAGATTGTTAGAATATACAATTTGATACTGACAATAAACTAAAAAAAAAATGTTCCACCCGACCTAAGTGATAGCAAATAGAGGTAGCTTTTTCAAGATTTCAATAAAACTACCTACATATATGCTGAGAAAATTTGGTAAAGAGAAGTTCATAAACAAATAACAAATATGTTTATATTGACCCATCCAACTTATTAAATATTTTCACAAAAAAGAAATGAATCGTTATTTCATACTGTCCATATTTTCACGAACTGGTAAAAGAAGTTTTCAAATAATTATTCGGATTTGTAAGGCTTAAGCTAGAAATTAACTTTTGTACAAGTGGTTTGAAATTTTCAAATCAAGTAAAGAATGTTTTATGGAAATACGATTAAATTGTAAGACATATTATATGTAGTGTTTCTAAACCCTATAGGACCTCAAATTATAAAATCAATACAAAAACATATTCAACTTTAATCAAGCTGTTTTTTTAATCGGAAAATATAATGGTGTTAAAATTTGAGAATAATACTAACGACCATGCCTGTTTTTAATGAAGCGTATTATGTAGATATTCAATTCTAAAGCTGTTCTGACGCTCTATCACGAATGACGCAAACAATGTTGGCGTCAAGGCAGCTACCCACCAAATTTTGTTCAAAATAATTAAAATTTTGCGGTCGCGGCATGGCACGTAGCGCCAGCTTCAAACCACAACTTCGTTTTTTACCATCCACTCAAAAAGAAGAAAACATTAATCATTATGCGGTGACCATATCGATTGACGGCTACGGGATCTCCGACACTTTATCTTTTCGAAATAGGAGCCGTAACAAATTGATTGGTAACGTTTTTCAATTTGTGATGACGATGATTCCAAAAAAAAAATAAGCACAATGGATATTTTTTGGTATAAGTGCTATACATCTATAGGGCCACCCTAACCCTTGACAACTCATTTGGCAATTAACCCTTTTATAAGTTAGGTATGTCTAATTAAAAAAATTAATACGACACTTGTATGGCAGTTCTTTATTATTAAGGGCCCTACCTATGTGTTTAGTCGCATCCTAAACCGATTCATGAATTAATCGCCACTACTGTTTCGGTACTGCGATCATTCCTACTGTCATTTCATATAGTACAATTTTCTATTATCACGATCTTAGAAGTAAGCTATGCTGAATAAAAACACATATAAATTTTAAAAATGAGCTACGATTGTGATTTTCAAGATTGATGTCAATGGTAAATAAAACTAATTCTAAAACTGTCCATTAACTATGATAATGTATGAAAATACGACTGCTATTTTCTCAGCGGATCATTTTGAGAGACTGTCATTGGGTTATTTTATCATACCACCACAAAAAAAAAAAATTGTGGCGTATTCTTAAGTCCCACAATGTTTCTTTCCACTGAAGTATGTTAATAAAATTTATAGAAAAAAATATGTGACTGTGAAAACACCATACGCATTGAGTGCATCCTCAATGAGGAATTGAGGAATTTCCTCGGCACAGTGAAAAGCATTTTCCCAAACAACATTTCACTGGAATTTTTGAGACAAATATTATTCTGAATACCAAGTGCTTTTTCGTTTTGTTGCTTTCACTGATAATCACAGTTCAGAGGTGAACCAGATTTTTACTTTGCGAAACGTGATATTGAATTAAATGTAAAACATGAACAGATACCGAGTAAATAAATATTTCGTTGCGTTATCTGTTGCATGCTTCAATTCAGTACATCGCATCGAAGATTTTAGTGATAATACTGATTGGTAGTTGAATTTGTGATTATGTGACATCAATCATGGATGCAATATACAACGATCGCAACAAGCCGCGGGCCCAAGCATTATTCGTGCTTCCTACCGCATGGGTATTTCCCATCTTATGATAAGACTACAAACAGAGTAGCTTGTGTAGCTAGAATGGTGGTCTCCCTTTTATGAAACTGTGTATAAATACTACAAAACAGAGAAACTTGTATTTCAGTTGGCCTCATCATTCCACCAGTTCGTCCAGTTCAGTTCACAGTGTTCAAGTTTTAGTTTTCAACTTCATTTCCAGTTGACTTTTGGAGGAAGCAAACAATGCCTAATAAAATACGTAAGAGTTTTGCACGAACAAATAAGTGGTTTTGATTTATTAAATTAGTAATTGTTTGTTTTCGTTAAGTGTGTTATCTGAGAATTGATTTCGCTGATTCTTTTGCTAGTTTTTAGTGATTTATCAAATCAATTTATACGACTCGCGGCTCGTAGCGCAGACATGACGATTTTGTATTGAATACCGGTTTTTATTTATGCTCGCACAGTGAGAAATCAAACAAACTGAGAAAAAAAAAACTGTTGAGACTATTTTTGCAGTGAAAAGTTAGTTAGTCTCCAAAGAGAAATTTCATTCAGTGCTGGAAAAATGAGTTCTACGAAATTAAATTCGGTGGCGGATTAAAAAATTAGGTCAAGTGCAAGCCCCTTGGTTATTTGTTATTCAATTTTAAACATTTAAGTGGTCTATTCTCTTCTGTATGTTATCGAAAATGTCTTTATTTACATTCTTCGCATGGTTTTCCAATTAAGCTGGTATTTTATCTGAAAAGTAATACGCGAAACAGAAATTAACTCGCCCTGTTAAACTATGACTGACATGTTAGCAGGATTCTTTAAATTCAATGTTAAACACCTATAGCAATACAAATATAGATTTCATCGATATAACTTTGTACTTGATTTTGAATCTCATGTCATTATTCAGAAACATAAAAACAAAGAAATTAATGAATATTGGAGAATCACTGGAAAACCTTTCCAGCAGTCTTACACACTGAAAAGTAAAGTAAAATTGAATGTAGAAAAGCACGGTTGGCACAAAGTAACCATGCAGACACAATGTAACCCCGGCTTACGGTAATCGATGTCATCAGACCGACCGACACTTCCAAGTTAAGAATTCCATTGAACAACCCAACAGCGGATTTAATTCCTACTTCGTTTGTATATTTTTGACGTAAGCCAAATCAATAAATTTTTGTTGACAAGATGTTCCCAAAAAATAATTGGTAGCACAATCAAATTTCTCAACTCTATAGGATTATGACAGATCTGTCATCTGAACAGCGCACTCCAGTTGAACAGTCGCAATCATTCATCGACCTTGTGAAGTGAGTTGTGTTTGTGAAGTATAAATGTCGCACATGCAATTGCACTACTAATTGCATCGATTATAGCCAGACAGTAACCTATTCGGTGACTCAATTGTTTGCCATAACAGATGCGCAGTACTTTATTTGCTATACACTTGATTTTATCTTGCACTTACCCAAAGTGGAAACAAGGTCCGCCATTATTGAAGTTTTCAGAACAAAGAGGAAAGAGACACAGTCGGTAACCACCAGCTGATAGACGTCTACCAGTTCGGAAGTAAACTTTCTACGGTTTGTTCGCGATTTTTAAATAAAATTTAGCACCATATTGGAATAGCTCCTTACTTACATCATTTACTTCAAAAAAAGAAAAGGCAACATTCCACTAAAAGAACATGTTGATTGAACCGTCATCGGCGTTTCAAATTTGTGAAAACTGTTAGCAAATTTACCTTATACAAATGTAGAAAGAAACCTGCTTTAGCCGTCGGATCCGTTTACTCTGTACGTTGTTTGTGGCATTGGTCACCTTCCATATACCTGCGTTTATTATATATTTGTCAGATGAATACGCTAGATGTCTAGCGCCAGAGAAAGAAAAATGTCATTCTTAATCAAAATGAAAGGGAATAGTTTTTTTGACACTTTTAAAATGGATCTATATTTGCTACACTTTAGTGAATACTACTCCGTCCGTTCTTTCATATGCAAATCATACTATGGTTTGTCTATGGTCCTTTTATTTAACTCGTATTTGGTACGGTCGATAATTATAGACTTATAAAACTTCAACTGATCGCCGAACAATAAATTGGGTTTATTGCATGTTGGTTGACATGACACGGTTCTCGATTTGAAGTCAGAATCCACTCGAGAAGCACTCACACAAGTGTAATTTATGTATTTTAAACCAGTCGGAGCAGCCGTTGAATATTTTTTGGCATTTCACTAATCATCGCTGTTTAAGCTGAAGTATCCTTCTTGCGCTAAATTTTAGCGTCCATAGTCTCCACTAACATTCTCCACACCAAAGATAAATGCTCGCTAAATAATTATTTTGTATTTTGGTGTCGCGTTTTTGTTTTATTTATCACGCTAACCCTTTCTGCGGTTTCCTCCGAAAAATCTTTAATAATCACAACACATACTTTTCCCTCCTTTTTCTTCTGTCAACATTTCGCGAGCTAAATGAGTGGAACTTGTCATCGGCCCCATCTATAGAAGTTAAGAATTTAGCGGGCGAACAGGAAACTGTGTCTTAATCGAGTAATTATTGAAACGACTATCGTCGAAACGATTAAACAAAACGATATCGTTTTTAGTTTGCTTTATATAACATCATCGTCGCATCGTTCATCGGTTTTTTTTTAAACATGACTGTAAACAAACTCTGACACCGAAAATATTTAAAAATGTATGGAAATGTTTTTTTTTTTTGTTTCTTGAATTTGTTTATTTTTCCGTAGTCGAAGAAGTTGATTGACATGGAATTGGGCATTTAATACAAAAATAGATAGCTTGGTAGTAGAATTTTTATTGGCAAGGGGCGAATTGTACAAAACAAACCAATGAACGCAATTTTATGATTGCATTTTTTTCTGATTGCATTAGAAATTTATGAAATTATAAAACAAATAGCTAAATGAAATTCATTTGATATTCCAAAAAAGCGCATTTACCATTTTTTTATTTTTTTAGCAAAGAATGCATTCTTTTACAACTCGGATGAGAGCGAGTTCGATCGTTTTGTGCTCACGCGATTAGAGCTCTACTTTACTAAACTGCCTCGCTAAATTGTATCTCTGTAGACATTTTTGTATGGATAGGATAACCACACCAGAGATAATCAATGTCTATGTTTGAATGACTTAACGTCCATTGACCTCTATCGGATTTGGCGTATAGACTTCTAGGAACATTTAAAACGCCCAAAGCTGTGGAACGGCTTTCCCCGAAATAGTCATAATCGTTATCTCATTTTTCAATATTGAATTAATTTTTAAAAAAAAATAACTTGCGGTACTTTTTCTTTTCTCCGTAATGGGTAAGACAAATGAGGACAACAAAGACGGTTGCATATAATAAATACACCTATTAAAGCCAACACTTTTTTTTGTTTAGAGAATAGCAACCATTATTTGTACACACTTTGCTTTGAATTATAACTATTGCAAATTAAACCACTGATTGACCAGTTGAATTCTGACAGTATATCTCTTGATATGTGGATTAAATTAGGTATATACATTTCTTTTTCAGTTATTTTTCTGCTACTGGCTACCTTCCATTTGGCATCGCCTTTCGCCTGGTGTCGATTGAGATGTTTCCAGGCCAGAAATTTAATCGCTGTTCATGTAATCATTCATACACCTCAAATGAATACGGTCGCAGAGCCCAACTTTCCAATGGGAACTGCTAACTTTGGAGTATCTAGTAAAAGCTTCGGGAGAACTCAAAAATCCGCGGGAACCGTTACGCCCTCATCAACTAACAACTTCCCAGCAATTACTAACAGGCCAATAACCACCAATATCCCAGTAACTAGCAGCGTTACGGAAACAAATTACGTCCCAGAAACTACCTACTATGGGGGGATCAACGATATCGCAGAGACCGCCGAGGGGCCCTTTTCGTCTGCACTTTTCCAGCAGATTTCAACACGGAATGAGAATGAAAATGTAATATTATCCCCCTTCTCTATTCAAACCGCCTTAACTCTACTATATATGGGTGCAGAAGGTAAAACAGCCGAAGAGCTTCGAACCGCACTTCGATATCGATCATCCGACAATGTTAAAATTGGTCAAAATATCTCCCAGATTCTCAACTCCAAATCCGATGGACCAGTTCAGCTTAAAATCGCTACCAAAATTTACAGTGGTTACGAACTTGATCCGGACTTCAACGCCGTTGCCACAAAATACTTTAAATCTGAAGCAGAAAAGGTTGACTTTGCGGACAGCAAACCAACGGTAAACAAAATTAACTCGTGGATAGAGGAGAAAACTAACAGTAAGATCAGAGACTTGCTTAGTCCGGATTCAGTTAATAAGGACACTACTGCTATCCTTGTAAATGCTATTTACTTCAAAGCCGAATGGTTTGATCAATTCAGCAAGTACGCCACCACAAAGCGGCCATTTTGGCTAAGTGAAACCAAGTCCGTTGATGTGGATACAATGTTTGGTGAGATAACCTGCAAATATGGTGAGTTTCCTGAATTTGACGCCACGGCTATTGAGTTAAAATACGAGGATAACGATATGGCAATGCTGGTGGTTTTGCCAAATCAACGACAGGGACTGAAGGAGCTGGAGAAGAAGCTTTCGACTGCAGATCTTACACAGCTTTCTCTAAGAATGAACGATGCGGATGTTGAAGTTAAATTGCCGAAATTCAAAATTGAGTTCGACACTCAACTTGTGCCGATTTTGCAAAAGGTTTGTCGTGAATTTTTGTTGTAACTAGTTTCAAAGTATAACATTTGATATTTCTTATAGTTGGGCATGCAAAAGGCGTTCAGTTCTGGTGCTGATTATTCTGGCCTCTTTAAGTCTACTCAGTCGGTAAAAGTGTCCGATGTAGTCCATAAGGCATTTATCGAGGTGAATGAATACGGTTCGGAAGCTGCCGCATCTACTTGTAAGATAATTTTGATTTGCCCTCTCTTTCACCTTTGCTAACCTTACTTATTTACTTACTTAGATGTGAAAACAGTATATTTATCCAGCATTTCCAATCCAAAAATCTTCACAGTAGACCGCCCGTTTGTGTTTGCTATTAAGAATGACGAGGCTGTCTATTTTGCAGGACACGTTGTGAAATTTTAGTTTTAAGAAAATCCTAATAATTTATAAGTGATGAGCGAATATTGCATTATTTATTATATTAACAAATATGTAGCCTATTATTTATTTATGATTTAGTTTAAATGTTTAGAAAATATCTACAAAGACTTTAGTTCGTATCTACAACGTGGCGTTTGCATAACAAAATATTAAACGAATTTTGTATTGAATTAAAAAACACAAATGAATATTTTCAATTTATTATGAATTTGACTCCTATTGCTTATTGCGCCTAATGGTACCTTTACATGTCACACAAACCGGGTCACATTACGGGAGATGAGTGGGACAGAACTACCTTACATGCAAAAGTGGCAGTTGCTAGCAATTTTGTGAAAGATTAGCAAATTTATTTTCCTATTAAACATAAAGGATAACAACACGTTCAGGGCATACGCTTACTTACCACACATACGACACAATATAAGAAATAAGCTGTCAAACTTTACAACAGAAACAACGATTGGCTGTTGTTCAGACGTTTGTGAGAGGGGAAGAACAACCTAAATATGGTATTTATGTTTCTGCGGGAATTGGGGGCGTCTCGTTTAGTACCCCACACTTGAAATTGAGGTATTCTTCTACCTCTTTTCAATTCTTCACAATTTGTCTGTTGACACGGAAAGCACGCAACCATATCCAATCTGCACTCATTCCTGCACCAGAGCTTTCATAAAGAACAATTTGTACAAATTTCAAACTCAAATTTTCCAACAAAATATAAATTAAAAATATATTACAGTTTCTGCTGACAAAATTCCCTGAACTTTGGCTATAAATTTGATTACAAAAATGTATGTTTAATTATAACACATTTTCTTAATACTTTAAACATTGCTTTAAAAAATATAAGATCACTTGCCAATTTGGCTGATTGTGCGTATAATTATTGTCTATTATATAAAAAAAATTATAGTATTGGTATACCGTATACCTATGTAATTGCACTTGTTATTGTCATTAACTTCCGATCTCCTGGTAGGAAGTGTTGCCAAATGACTTCTGAATACCATAGACGATTCTGTAAAGGAAACATTAAGATTTGTTTACCTGAAACAACTGACCCATACTTACGCCAAAAATGTATAGCATATAAAAAACATCATAGTGCTAATATAATTGAACGCTCCAGGATTACTAGTTATAGTTGCACTGTAGACTGTAGTGTACAACGGCGCTGAGGCCAGAGGTGAAAGGGATTCCAAGGATGTCGTCAGAGCAAACACTTTTCCTAAAATAATAAACGGTGTCAGTTTCAGATCTTAGAACAAGGTTACCAATTCTTACCAAGGTCACTAGCCGGAGTGACATGGGATAAAATTGCGCGACACATTGGCCCAGAGACACCTCTTATGGAACCCAATACCGTGCCCAAATACATATGCCAAGAATAAATGGCAGTGGCACGTACTGTGGATTCCAAAACGCTACAGCCGTAGGCGATTAGAGCCATCGAAATGATAGAGACTCCCAGATACTGTTGAGTAGAAAAAATGTGTCACATTGACCTGGATATCTGTTGAATTGAATACCTTTCGCAGAACCACCATTCCCAATACACTTCCTACAATTTGTATAACAATTCTAGCTGCATTGAACAAGCTATAGTTCTCCAGATTCCATTCGAAACGTTTCCTTACAAACAGATATGTGACCGTATTGTCGCCCTCTAAAAATTTTAAATAAATTTTAAAGATGACCATGCCCAAGTTGTCTACGGTTGACAATCTTCTTACCCATAACTAAAATCGTAATTGTCAGCGTAAGCATGACCAACCAAATGATCGCACGATCGTATTTCGGTCTGCGTTCAAAGCAAGTCTTAAACAAATTTTTTGCCAAATCCCATCGGAAGAACTCGCGAATCCTCGACTAAAAGTAATTTCATTAAATTCATGTTTCCAACCATCCAGACGCTGTTCTTACCCCAGTACATATCTGATCTGCTGGCAAGCTCTCTGGAATGAAGAAGAACACATATGTTATCGATAGGAACATAAAACCAGTGGATAACAAAAAGACAGTCAACACGTTTGTAGCTTCATACACATAACTGCTGGCAACGGAGCCAGTAGTGAGTCCAGTCAAAATTGATGCCTCATTCAGGACCATTCTGAAAAGATGGTTACACTTTGTGCAGTTACAGATAAAAAAGTACCACTTACCGAAAAGCCCTCGACCTTGAAACGGCCACATCGGATATGTAACAATATATTCCAGTAATTAAGGCACAAGTTCCACCAAAGAAAACCGACGGCATTGATGCCAATGTATAGTACCACGGACTGAGATCAACATGTTGTGACACAAGTGTTAGAATAGTCAGTATGACAAATGCAAAAAAGTAACCTGAAAACAAAATTTACGACTTAAGGACGGTACATATATATCAAGGTCTGACTTTGGCTATACCCGTAAAAGTGAGTAGAAGAATTGGTCTTCGCCCAAACTTGTCCGACCACGGGCCAATAAAAAGGCTGACGAACGCTGGAATGATACTTTCCAACAATGAGCGGGACATAAGTATTTTCGTCACATATGGTTGGACTATGGTTTCGATTGCCTGCAAATGTAAAAAAGCATAATGTAATTAAAATCAAAAGCCGGGATTCAGCTTAGCAAATTTAGCACTCCAAAGTAAGGGCAAATCCTCAGAATACTACATCAGTAAAGAATGCTTGGCGTGATTATCGAGGGAAAGTGTTTTTTCTGACTCTTGTCTGTTTAATGTTAATGCTTGAGCAATTAGGGGACTGACTTTCGCAAAGTGTGAAACATTCAGTAGCTATGCTTTTTCGATTTGATAACTTTAAACAGTTGTGCATTTTGTTTTCTCTTCCGTTCTCTAGTAATAACGGTTGGGCCAGAAAATCGTTTCGAAGGAATAAGGGATATTCCTGTAGACTCGATTGCCGCCAAACTCAAACGGTACTCGAAGTTGGAAGTATAAAGCCCAGCCCTTAGTCGGTGATGCCAAAACCTCATTTTCCTGCACATTTTTTTAACTACTGTGGTATTTCGGCCATCGATTTTATTGACAGCCTAAGCCTTAATGCGATTTTCTTTTTTATTTCAGAATTGAGCTCTTAACTGAGCTCGAGCATATGGCGTTTTTCGTTTTTAGTTCAGAGCTCAGCTCTGAACCGAGCGTACTCGGTTCGTTCTGATGTATTTATGAAACACACTTGAGCAAATAACTGTCATTTGTAACAAATATATGTGTACATTGAATATTTTAAAATTGTTATTTATTAAATTGGTTAACCTCCAATTCCTTAACAAAAAGTTTGATTCGCCATTTCAACTATTTTTCTTATCATGTTTTTATTTCTGTCAAATGTGACTGTAAGGGTAATCAGCTTTTCACTCAGCCTGCTCAGTCAATTTATTCTGCGCTCTGATCATGCTGTGAACGAAAAAAGAAACACAAATTCTGAGCTCCGATGTTCCGAGCTAAAAAAAAACACGAACATTTTATATAACAGTTCAGGTTATGCTCTGAACCAAAAAAGAAAAATGCCTTTAGTGACAGTCATACTAATTTTATAGCTATTCTGATCTCGACATCAATCCTTATCATTATCATTGAGGACTTTATAAACAATTTCCGTTATCTACAGTTCAACAGGGGACTGAATTGAATACGTAGATCTATTGTCTTTAAGCAACAATCAGCAAGCAAAAACAAATCATTACGACTGCGCTTTGCTTTGTTTTCATTTTGTAAACACGCGCGTATGCACAACAGTGTTAATAATGAAAGCATTCTTTCTTTTTTTTTTGTTTATGCCCATAATCTTTGCAAATCCACGAATATTTTTTTCTATTATAATGCGGTCGGTACAATGTTCCAAAATCAATTCTGTAAAATATAACTAACCATAAATCATTTTTCGCAGACAATTTAACTGATTAACTATAGAGTTAATTAAATGTAATGGCCGCAATATGGGGATTAGCTAGGGAAGATTATGATACGACACTTCTTTATCATTACTCACAGCCTAATTGGTGTTGTATAACAATAAGAGAGTTCAAAAAATCCCCTAACACAAACAGCATCAGATTTAGATGGATTGATGTAGCTGAAGTGTGTTCAATATAATCGCTGAAATATTGTTTTGGCAACAATAAATGACTAACGATGGTGACATTGCTGGGTCAAAGATTTTTAACATACACAGCAAAATGTCTGCTTAAATGATCTATTTAAATCTTTATTTCACACCAACTGAAATGTGGGTGATGGGAACCGGTAAATAACCAACTTCCACTGCCATTCACTGTCAGTTCTAGTGGTACAAATAAGAAGGTTTATGTTATGTCGTTTTCGATTTGGCAAAAAGATAATTTTTTTTATCGAGATTGCTTTTCATGCTAGATTTGCCATAAAAAATCATTCTTTTGTTTTATCGGAGTCACTTTCGAGAAATCTCGATTTTTTCTTAGATTTATACATAATAACTTTCACTAATACCAATGTGTATGACACACAGCTGGCGGTTACGAATGGCGGTTACGAATTGTTTATCGTTGGAAGGATTGCCTTTTTAACTTTTCGCGTATGGAAAAGATTTTTTATATTAAATTATTTCAAAATGCGTTATTATGTGTAAAAAATCAATTGAAAAGACCGTCCAGTGCAAATGAAAAAAATTAATTGTTTGCGGGCAACTCAACTCAGATCAAAATCTGAAAAGCCAAATCGAAAACGACATAAAATTTGTAAAGCGATCAGCTGATTGGCATCAAAAATGGCACTGGTTAAAAGCGTTTAAAATTCAATTTGGTAAAAGGCAATACTAAGATGTGTTATTGTGAATGACCCGCTATTTCGGTAGCTGTCTTTTTTTAAGCTTTTATTCTTTCACATTTGACAAGTAGAAACTACGCCATTACTAAAAAAGGAACGACACACGCTTCAACAATGCATTGAAATTCACTACAAAAATGGTGAAAAACACAAGCAACGAAACCATTGACCTTTTACGGGAAAAGTTTTCGGACCGTGTTATCTCTCGAAGAGGTGATCACAATTGGCCACCGAGTTCTTGTGATTTAACACCTTGCGACTTCTTCCTTTGGGGCCACGTGGAAGATAAGGTCTACGGCAACATCCCAGCGTCGATTCAAGACCTCAAAGATAAAATTCGTGAGGCTATCGAGGACATAGGGCAGCCACTTTGAGATTTGGTTATGGAAAATATCATGAAAAGGATATGGTCCTTTATGCGTGTTCGTGGTGGCCATTTGGCTGATGTTGTTTTTGCGCTTCTTCAGATTCGCTCTCAGATTTTATGTCGTTTTCCATTGGGACAAAAAATCAATCTTTTTTTTTGATTCGGATCACATTTTGCAGATCTCGATATTTTTTCAGATTTACACATACTACCACATATAAAGCACAGCTGTTTAACGTCATTTAAAGAAGTTTTGTTTTAAAACAAATGTGCAATGTTTCGTGAAATTCAAAATAAAGAAATCATAAACAGCAATGGACATAGTTTTGGAGGAATTATTGTCTTCATTGTCTTCCTCATCACTACGAATCACCAAAACTACTCCATTTGTATCTACAACAGAGGAAACATTTTTCAAGCCGATTTCCATGGTTGATTTTACAAAAAACAAATGCAATTTGAGCAGCTGATATTGTTGTCAAATAACGCACTAATCCATTTACAAAAGCACATCAATTTCATTGCATGTTCTACGAGCCGCATAAAATCTGAGATCTGAAAAAGATTTTTGGTGGTCCCAATGGAAAACGACATTAGATTACATGTGTCTAATCGAACATAAAAACGTCACTTGCTCTTTTTTGTGTTGATAATAGTGCGGTTCGAGTATGTGTAGCCTTAGACACGTTTCTAAGAATTTTTCATTCACTGGTTAAATCTTACATTAAAACATTCTAAATTTGCGCCCAGATTGATTACTAAACATTTGAACATAAATAATTAACAAAAATAGATCCACCCGATGTAATGCATTTCTTTTCAATTGAAAGATTTCACGAAAACGTAAACAAACTCCACTAGTTGTCAAACTCAAACGTTCTTGTATTGGTAAATCTGAAGCAAATCTGAGAAAAAATCCAGATTCACAAAAGTGTTCTGAAATCTAAAAAAGATTTCAAGAACATAGAAAGTGCTCTGAGACCGCCCAGAGCGTCAAGAACAACTATTCGGGTAACGTATTACCACGGAGCAAATGCTTTATTAGTACGACTTTCTCACGCTATGTGTGCAAATGTCAGAAACATAAGGACAGAGAAAATAAATGTTTGAACGGTCGAGTACATACTACGAGTATTTAATGGTCAAATACAAATTTGTAAGTGCGAATCAGTGCGGTGACATTAAAATCTGGGAACAGATTAGGTCTGTTTGCCGCAGACCCTAAGGTGCAGTTGTCCATTTTAGGTTAACCCTTCAGCGATGGATATAGCTCTGAGCTCGCAAACTCGTGTTTTAGGAGAGCACTAGCCTATGATCAGACCATGTCAAACGTACTCATTGTAATTCTGCATTTGATTGATTAGAGAAACCGGTTGTGAGTGTACATCGAAATTGTAGGCGTCATTGATTTCATTGTTTGACTCATAACTGTGGAATATTTAATGTTTTTACCCCATAATAGGTTATATGACACGATAAGATTGATGTATTTAGGCGAGATAACTAACTTTAATGATAAAGCATAGACAGCTAAATTTACACGCCATGACCAATTTCGTGGTATAATCGTAGGTATTACTCAAAACAGTAAAAGAGCAAAAATTATTAAGAGTAGCTACGGTTGATTCACATCAAGATCTGCATTTGATATTATTTATTGTTATCCGTTATAAGCGCCACTTAAGATGCTGACAATAGATATTAAAACCTTAATACATAGCCGCAACTTTTAAGTGCGCTTTGAGTTTGATTGTAAAATGTTCCATCAAGGATGAGATTTATCACGTAACAGCATGTGATGTTATAAGTAGGTACGATACAGGGCAAAATGTTTGACACAAATGTGTTGAGACGAATTCGAGTTTGAAAAAAATATCAATTTTCTATAAGGTTCCTTTACTTTTGTTCAAAATTATCTATTTCTGTTGGCAGGCAATGGCAGTCTTTCGAATGGAACAAATTAACTTAAATGTCACCGCATTCTTCAGAGCATTTCAACAATTTTTAGAAAGTTTTGTCCCTTGAAACATCGTTTTACATGAGGCAATACAAAAAAGGATTTAAATATAAAAAAATCACGTGCATTTGCCGACCTACTAAATAATGCAGTAAATTTGTAAAATTGTTTTGTTGTTCCACATGGAGATAAATCGTGAACGAGGTTGAATTTCCTCTTCTGAATGAACAACACACCCAGAATAAATTTTAAAACGTGTAACACGTGACACTTCTTTATCGTTCGCAGTTAGTCTCTTTGCGTAATGTGGTTTTCCATTGGGACAACAAAAATCAATCTTTTTTGTTGATTCAAATCACTTTTTGCAGATCTCGATATTTTTACACATACTGCCACAAATACCAGTATACTTTGCACAACTGTTTTAGGTAGTAATTTTAAAAAGGTTGTTTTAAAACAAACAAACAAATATAAAGAAATATGTACATAAATATCGATGGGTATAATTTTGGAGGAATTTTTATTTTCTTCGTCTTCCTCGTAATCTGAAGACTTCGAATCTATTTGTATCCGCAACAGAACAAACATTTTTCAAGTCGATATCCATGTTTGTGATTTTTCCAAAAACGAATGTTATTTGAACAGTTGATAAATAATCCATTTACAAAAGCAGATCAATATCGGTACATGTTCCATTAGCCCCTGAGATCTGAAAAAAAATCTGGTGGTCCCAATGGAAAACGACTTAAGTGACAGCTCAAAAAGTTTGACAAGTAAAACTCTATTTATTCAAAGATGTCGGAGGAAGAAGTTATAATTGGGGACGTTCAAGTATCTAGTTTAGTAAGTCTGACAGCTCTCTCACTAGATGTATCTCGGTTTTTGATTGGGGAAAATCGGTCATATGAGCAGCTGTTTCAGTTGACGTTTATGGAGGGGTAGCCGACGAATCTAGTCAAGAAATTCGTGACTGAGTACTAAGTTGACAGTTCGCGTAAGTGGATGACGTGGGAAAAGTGACGTTCCCGATCAATCTAGTTTTTGCGTTCAGGTTATATCTGATCCAGACTAATCTAGTCGACTTATGATAACTAGATTCTTGAATGCGGCCATTGAATGTTCTCCTAGAACATATCAGCGCATTCAAAATGGTAAGTTTAATAGGTAATAGCTTATAACAAATTCGATTCCAACTTATATTGAAGCTGCATTTTACGACAATATAAAAATGACATTTCTTAAACTTTTTGTAAGAAAACCGGTCATTTCTTGAAATTGAGAGATTTCTCTCTCGATTTTGATATTTGACGTTTTTTATTTTTCCATGCTGAAATGAAAATACACGAATGAACCTGAACCTATTATCAGAATTAAGAAAGAGAGCAACGACCAATGCAATGTAATGCAAAACGAAAGCATGAATCACATTATGTAAAACGGAAAAGTGCATTTCCTGGTATTTTCTTTGTTCTTTTTTATGACGTCCGAGCTTTATATCTTTTAGCGTTTTAGCGAATTAAGTTACAAACTTCTTTGTTTGTGTAGCTTTATACAATGTTGTGTCTACTGCACTGCGGGTTGCTCTTAAACTTTTCGCCTTTGGGATATATCGAACCTCTGGAATAAATCATTTAACCGTTGGGGTCTTGTATTAAACATAGAGGATAACAAATAAGTGCAATGACATCGTATAAGCTGACTCGATGCACTTGTTTAGATTCAAATTTCGCGAAAGCAGTATATATTTCAGATGTGCTTGTGCATACATATCTTTATCATACAAACATCAAATTGTTGATGGAGCCTTGTTTAAGGTTAGGCAAGAGACGAAACTTTTTAATACACGCAATTAGTTTTTGCGAACAGTTCAGAGTAAAATGGTAAGAAATGGCGGCATTTATAAATGCTTAGATATAATTTAACAATAATTTCGGAAAATATCTCTGATGAATCCCAATCCAAATATAATAAAAGTAATTAACGTCTTATAAACCAACTATTATTGGACGATTAGATGCATTTGGGCGAATTGGAACGGAGTTGAATAATTAATAAAATACTGTTTGGGGAGTTAATACACATCAATATGAAATATGTAAGTCCCTGTACAATTTGATTTCAATAGAGACTATAATTGTATTCTCTAAGGAATTAGTTTTATTGATTGCCGGAAAAGGCAAAGCAGTTATCTACATACGGCTGGTTGATCATATTTGTGTGAAGAGTGTGATTTATCTAATTCAACAATGAAATTTTCGTATCTATCAAAATGCTTTCTGTTCTGGCCCATTACACATTAATTTGTGCTTATGTGTTAAATGAAATAGTTATTTGAAACTGTTATTAGCTGCCCCCTTTTTACCAACATAGGGAAACAAATAGCAATTAAACTTTTAGTTAAATTTTGAAACGATTTGAGCCTTAAACGCTTATCGCCACATTGTGGCATCAGTTTTATTTTATTTTTTTGGAAATACAACTTGCAAGTAACTAAAATTAGCTTATCAATGTTTGGTTTTTGTACAAACCTACCAACGACGATACTTTTGCAAGATATCTCGTCCATAAAAATAAATAAATATAGATAAACAAAAGCAGCACAACACAATCCCATATAAAATCTCACTGAATTGTTTACCAAACTTACCTCCGACTCTGCGGTTTCAGGCTGTACTCCCAACAACGGATCGCAATCCGTATCATTATAGTTGAAAATAACTCTGCATGTTTGGTAAAGTATTTGATTCTGGTAAACCGCAGCTAAAATTACGAATCAAACGGAAATAAAATTCGTAAAAAAAAAACTGCTACGTTGTCGAACTTTGTTTTGTAACTCACATGACAGATTTACAGCAAAGAAAAACAACAGGACAGCAGGTTCCAATATGAACCAACGAGGTTTAGCATTTGTTTCCAATGATTCAACAGCATTTGTGCTACCAGCAGTAGCAGGTGTAATAGATTCTGCCGGATCAAGTGCCACCTGGGATTGTGCGACAACGTCGACAAGACGTTCCTCGTCCGAGTTCATTTTAGTACAACAACTTTTACACAAATAAAGTATGAAACAGGCACAATTAAATAAAACAATGAAAAATTCGCGATACAAAATGATTTCGCATATTTTGAGCAGTCAACCGATCGCACACCACACTTAAAACATGAGTCAACAAATAGCACCAGCTCGACAGTTAAATAGTCTTATCTTAAATGGTTTCTAACATTTTACTACACTGACGATGGCTAACAATCATCTAACGAATAATACTGAAGTTGATAGAAACAACAACCCCAACCAGTCAGAAAGAAAATATCTGTTGGCGCTGGGTTAGGTTAGGTATGAGCTTTTGTCTTCTCCTTTTGTTTTGATTTCTTGGTTTGTGGAGCTATAGTGACAGATTGATCAGCTGACAATAATGACAGTGTAGGATGGCTGTAAATAATGTCAGTTACGGTTTTGCCATACATAATTCCAAAAGTATGCTGTTTATTTAAATTTGAGGATAGCATTTTTCAGTTGCAAAGCTAGATTATGAGGTCGATGATTATTTTATTTTTATTTGGTTTTCCTTCTTTATACTGTAGAAACGAAAGTATTTTGATGTCTATACATAATCATGGACCATTCATTTTTACAATCAAAACATATTTAGTCATAAATGACTATTCTGAGAAATAAATTCAAGGAGTTTTTATAATTAATACACGCCAACGTCAACACTCATTTTGTTTTTATATTTTGCCAATTCAATTTCTAGTTCAATTGGGTTAGAACGAGTGTACAACCGACTAAACAAGAAAGTCTATTGCCAACATAGATCCAACATCAAAGCAATAGCTAAGGGCCTTTCCAAGACAAGGAATCTAAAATGTGAAGCAAAACAAAAACAATAACGAAAGCTTTTTACTTAAATTGTTTATTTTATGGATTCCGCATTACAAAAACGTACCTACTACAACAGTAATTTTGAGGAACTTCTAGTACCTCCTTCGATCACGATCTCTATCTCCACGGTCCTTATCTCGGCGGCGGTCTCGTTCGTCATAGCCTCCAAATCTGGGCTCACGATCTTTTCCAGAATATCTATCGTCTCGGCCAAATGCTCCTCCACCAACACCATATCGATCATCTCTACGATCGTCGCGCTCATACCGACGTCTATCGCGATCATCTCGATCTCTCTCTCTGTCCCTTTCACGTTCATAACGCATACAGTCCCGCTCATAGTCATTCACATCCACGTGAATCTTCTTCGTTTTCTTCTCTCTAGATCTTGAGCGGGATCGCGATCGTTCCTTCTTCTTCTTTTTCTTCAGAATATCCTTGTGTTTATCCTGCACCACATCTTCATCGCTTGCTACATCATCATCCAAATCTTCATCCAATGCCGACACTTTTGGTTCTAACTCATTGTTCTCTTCGAGGACAGACCGCTTCTGAACGCGCGGTAGGATAATGTCGCACACACGGTCGCTCTTTAACAGTTCATCGATGAATTCGTCCATGTAAACTATCTCGTATTGACCGCCACGGTTTTGTCGCCTTAACTTACGATTGTCATTATACAGAGGTTCCAAATATTTATAGCAATCCATGGAAGAGCCTGTGAGACGCAGATAGAAAGCGCCCAGTGCACGTACGTACTTGAATTCTTCGTTTTTTATGAACTCCACAACGATATCCTTTTCGGGTTGAATTTGTAGCATTTTCAAAGTCAAACAAAGAAACTGTGTGGGTTTTATGTTACCACCGTAAACTCCTCCAACAAACCGGAGCTCCATGGCTTTGTCCACGAGCAGTTCTGCAGTTAGGGCAAAGCATTGCTCTTTCCAGTATTTCGAATCGTATATGCGGGATCGGATGATTTTCTCAATTAAATACTGCGGGTTGGTTCCGTGCACATTTTTCGCTTCTTTTACTGTCCGATTTGCCATTAATATTAATTTTTAATTGCAAATTGATTGCCTTAAACTTTTACAAACAATTTCATGAATGTTTGCGAACTGCCAAATAACATTTGGCGTTGGAAAATAATGACAGTTGACGTTAAATGCCAGGAAGTGCCAGGTTAAAGTTTATTTAATCCCAGAATGTAGTAGACTTGCGTTGTGTGTATAATAATGTCCTTCATCAAAATCTGTTTGAAATGGGTTTATAAAAACAAACATTTTTTGCTCGTTCTGACCTTGAAAAGGATAAACACCATATTTGGACTTAGAGGCAATAAAGCTTAAACCAAACAAATTGACAAATAAAATTAACGAAAAATAGATTCATTTAATCTTGTGCACAAGCGAGCAGTAATTGAGAAATGTGATAGATATGCACCTTACAGACATCTTGTGCTCCAACAAAATTACCACAAACTTTTAAATCGAAATTTTGAAAAACATTGCCAATTGGCTATTTAACAAGAGGTCATATTATTAGAATTTTTATATGTTAAAACTTTCGATTCAAAAGAAAGTTAGCGCGACATGTTTAGATTCACATGCCTTGTTTTTCGCAACCAATTGGTTTGTGTGAGTATTATTTGTTGGACGAATGGAAGGGTCCTACAATTGAATAATTAAGAAGCATTTCTGTTAGCATATTAACCAGTGAGGCTCTGCACCGTTTTCGATCGAGCTCCTCAATTTGTTTTTGGCTTAGATAAGCAAATAAAAACTGTCAATTTGACTTTGTACCTATAATATTTTCAAGATAAAGGGCATTTTTTATTTTTCTTCTACTACTATCCAAAGAAACTCCAATCCGCAATGTACTAAACGCGCTAATAAAAATTCCCATCAAATTTCCCTATTTTTATTTTGCCCTTGTTGTTGTTCTTGGTGGATGACGCATGCTGTCAAAATTTTCATCTTGATATTTGTGATCACAAAAAATTATTATAAAGAGATTCTCGGGTTTCTCTAATTTCCTAAATCAATTTCCAACTATTCGCTCGGTTTGCAGCTCGAAATCCTCTAAAAACATCGGTCATATTATAAATAAAACGTAAAAGAACTTTAAACAACATCCAAAATGAGTTTTTTCGGAAAAATGTTTGGTGGCAAGAAGGAAGTGGCTCCGACCACTGGTGAAGCAATACAGAAACTACGTGAAACGGAAAATATGCTAATAAAAAAGCAAGAATTTCTGGAATCAAAAATCGACCAGGAACTCGACATGGCGAGAAAGAATGCATCAAAGAACAAACGAGGTAAGTTAATTCTGCGTGAACAAAGTAAATTTACGTCTTAAACATGTTGAGTCATAATTTTCCCAATGACCGTGTCTTGTCACTTCTATAGCTGCTCTCCAGGCCCTAAAACGCAAGAAGCGCTACGAGAAGCAATTGCAACAAATCGACGGTACCTTATCGACTATTGAAATGCAACGCGAAGCACTGGAAAGTGCCAACACAAATACTGCCGTGTTGACCACAATGAAGAACGCGGCTGATGCCCTCAAGGCTGCTCACCAAAATATGTAAGAATTGAATTACAAAGTAAATTATGTGAACAGCATGTGTTTCTGTTTTATAGGGACGTCGATCAAGTGCACGACATGATGGACGACATCGCCGAACAACAAGACGTTGCCAAGGAAATCTCAGATGCTATTTCAAATCCAGTTGCCTTTGGTAAGTTCACATCAATCACCTTTTGGCAAATAAAAATTGACTAAATATTCCAACCCTCGCAGGAGCTGATATCGATGATGAAGAACTTGAGCGTGAGTTGGACGAATTGGAACAGGAGAACTTCGACAAAGAGATTATTGGAGTTGGCGAGCCAACATCACTACCCGAAGTGCCCACAGACGACGTCAAAGAAAAGGCGGCGGGATCCAAACAAAAGGAAAAGAAAACACCAGCCGCAAGTAAGTGCAGTCGCTATTTTTTCGTATTTTGCATCTGATTGTAAATTACTTCCTTCCAGGCGACGATATGAATGATCCAAGCATGAAGGAGCTCCTGGCCTGGGCCGAATAATTTACTCTCCACTCACTCTTTGTATGCTTGGTATTTTTACACTGAATAGGAACAATAAAGTCGCTAAGGTAAAGATTATCGCTATTCTAGAATTTTTCACGAATTTGGATTAAAAGAAGAAGATAATGGTTAACAAACATAATTTTATTCCAAAAGTAAATAAACAGTATCCTTTGATTGTAAAAATGGGCCGTTACACATTTACATTGTTTTTCTCACGAGTTTAACGCGAAATTTCTTTTTCTTTAGTTTATCTACTTTATGGAAATGTATGTTTATTCTTGAATTCCACTAACTACGACTGTAACAGTGATTTTTGTTAGATTTTATTTTATTTGCTCCTCTCATTTTCTTTTGATGAATAAACGTATAACTATAGCTTGTAATTATTTACATTTTTGAATTTTTTGTTGCGGAAGATGACAATTTTGTGTTCAAAATAAAATGTGTGTCGTGGGTGAGTTTTCTTATCGGAACTGAGATAGCGACTATGAATACGATCGCGATTATGACTGGTTGAATGAATCGTTTAATTGTAAATTAACATTAGTTTTAATTATCTCTGATTACGAGCACTTCGATTATGGTACATCTTTTGCGCCCGAGTACGTTGTGTCGGCCATTTGTAGGATTTAACTCACTGGAAGTGAATGATGAATTTCGTTTAAACGATTGGTTCCGACTGACAGCAGGATTTGGGTCATCTCTGCCGGAAGTAATTATTGCATATCCTCAGCACTGACTGTGAATCTACTACAAGGTTTTATCGTTTATTCTACACGTCCCTCTTAAAAAAGATACCACCAACACAGTTAAAGATTGACATATGAATCAAAGATCGCGATCTAAACCTGGTGCAATCAGCTTGATCCCCCTCCAGAGCTTATAAAAATGTGCTATGTTAATCAATTTTTACCGTGTCTAGTCTGTCTGTCGGGGGCTTTACTACTAAAATTTCTTCTGACCAATTGACAGACAACTCGATCAGATGCCGATTTACAGCTTGAATACAGATACAAATGCGGATTTGTACAAATCATTCACAGTGTGCTCGCAATCATGCGGTTAAATATTTCTGCACCGTCTGTACTCGCTCAGGTCATAAATCCCTTAGTCATTGAGGGTAATTTCTATTCGAAACTGCTAAGATTGTCAAGTTTAATTGATTTTCTCTTGATCGTGTTTATTAGTAAATGTTAATTTGGAAATAATAGCCACCTTGACCCAATTACACTGTGTGCGTACGAACCCGTCATTTTTTGTACACAAAATGAAAAACATTGCATTAAAAACAAGGCACAGAAATACGTGCTTTGATGGACTCACCAGACAAGCTCCATCAATCACGTCAACCACCGAGCTTCCAGCACAGTGACACATATTTGCCAAGACTTTTGCGACATTTAGTCAAAAAATTACAAGCTTTTTTAAAATAATTGTATAAGCGCTTCATATCAACTTAGCCGGTCGGAAATTTGCACGCACCCACCAATCGAATCATTACATCAAACCTGCCAGCTGCCGCCGCACTGATGTGTTTCATAATCTCAGCCGAAAATAGTAGGATTCACTTTCATTGAAATGCAAATGGTGTTGGTGTAGGTATGATGGCGATGACGATGAGTTGCAGAGGAACGCCGAATGAATTCCTAATTAGCTAATGGGGTTTTGTTTTCTTAGTCGGAGGTTTCTGTTCCACAATAATATTCGTCGAACCGTACTTTTAGTACAAATTGTGAGTTATCGATCATCGGTTGTAAATTTGAAAAGGATTCAAAATGAATAAAGTTGGTTACAGTCTTGTTTTGGTGAGAAACCCGTTTGTAGTCTTCTGTTTTCGCATCTATAAGAATTTTATGAAATTCTAGGCAATATTATTCCTGGCATCTACTGGCAATGCCGCACTAGAAGCGATAGATCTCTCGAATCTGGATTTAAAGAGTTTCCGATTTTTTAGGAATCTACCATCGCAAGATCCCGCCACTGCACCGTATGCCAATCCAATTTTAGAGATTTTCCAAAAGAAGAAAGCAGTCTTTGACTACTTTGATCGACTGTTCTTCGGAAATTCACTGTTTGGACCGCCGGTGGAGATAGAATTCCATCCCCACTACGGAAAGGCATGGCAGCCGTACTTTGAGCATCATTATGGACGAAGAGCAGAGCGGCTAATCGAACTCTTAGGCAGTGGTGCATCACCGGAAGAGCTCAAGTATTACGGAGCAATTCCAAAGGAATTCGGTTCCTATCACTAGAATATTTATAATGCAATTCTGTTTTAAGAAAATGTCGTTATTATTAAGCTTTAATTAAAGTAGATGTGCTGAGTGTATAAATTAGTTGACGCGCCGTTTTTGTGTAGAAATGTAAAGGACATTGTTGCCACGAATGAATGCATCGCCGTACTTGTTCTTCAGTTGGCCGTTGAGGTATTCCTCTGTTTGGTCAAGAGCAATGTTCATGTATCCGTCTAGGCAGGCAAGGACACCTGGTAATTATTGAAAATACAAATAAAAAATCGCGCCTTGGTTTTGCCGGTTAACTTTACGTACCTCTGTAATCCACTCCGGAGTTTAGTTTAACGACAACTGGACGTCCATGAATCTGATTGATGAATTGCGAAAGAGCTTCTTTGCGGGACATCTTATTTTATGATTTTAGCTCGTTTTTGAGTAAATTACTTGAGAATGAAATTGTTTTAATTGACTTTTCTCAGCTTCTTGGAGAAAACACAGAAACCTCGATTTTGTGTATAATTAAATGTCATTGTCATTTATAAAAGCTGTCAAAAAATTAATGCCCTTTGCTGTCACGTTGAGAGTATAGGTGGCGATGGCGTCACCTGAAAGGCAACAACATTATCGTTAATTTTAAAATTAAAATATTTTCTTATCAGCAACAGCACTTAAGGTAGGTATTCTCAGATCGAACGCTGTTTTAAATATGTCCTGAGTGTTATCTCAATCATAAAGCACATCATAATTCATATGATACCTATTTAACGACTAGATTTGGCGGCTATGGTAACAAAAATCTAGTTATTTTAAGTCGACTAAGTCTGGATAAGGTGTAACCTGAATGCAAAAACTAGATTGATCGGGAATGCCACTTTTCCTGCTTCATCCACATATAATCCGAACTGTGGCAAACACTTCATAAACGTCAGTGACTAACCGAACGTGATAAATCTAGACCAATCGAAATATCGTCAAATGGTCACTGATTGATGTTAGAAACTGAAATCGATTAGGTATTTCCTTCATAGAATTACCACAAATTCCAAGCAAATGAAAACGTTATCAAATCCACCAACAGAATAATTTGCTAAGGTCCCACGCAGAAAAATGTGTTCTTATATTAGCTATATCTCACCATGATGTAAAATGATTACTTTGACCCTTTTGCTTTTTGCAACCAGTAACTGCAGGTCCCACAGGCACACTATATGCTCATAATCTTCTTAACAGCTTAAAGAGAAGGTTTTAGTATTTAATTTTAATCATCCTTAAAGCTAAAACAACCACTTGTCATAGTTTTTCTAAATACTACACACATACAAAGGAAATAAATAATGCTCTGAATTTCATATCAGTGTATTCCTTCCAGCGGCGTGTATGTCTTATATTGGTAAAGTTCTGGACCACCATATCCATAGAGCAGCTTGCCTCGTCCATTTGAATCGTAATACGGGTATCTGTATTTCGGCCTAAAATATATAATGCAATGTAAAACAGTTTCCATTATCTCAAAATACTGTGCATAATATTTAAGATTTACCTTTCAAAGTATTGGAAATTCGGCGCCCTGGGTTGAACTTGGACCGTCGACGATGTAAGTTGTATAATGCACACGAGCATGAAGATTAGCTGTAGAACAAAAGTTATGAAAATAAAAATATTGAGACTAAACGACTTACAAAAGATGATATAAAATAAGTAAAGTTGAGTTGTTAATATAGTAATTGGTGCGAGGGATTAGTTAATTAAGTTCTTAATCTAATTTGAATTTGAATCAAATTTTTCGCGGGTTAACAAGTGATTTTAGCTATTTGTGACCAAAAACAACAGTGTTCTTCAATTCTAATGTCAAAAGATTATATTTTGTCATTTCAGAAGCCATTACAATATTTTGTATAAGACGGATTGGACTTCATTCTGATTTTTGTGAGGGTCATTTTATATGGAAACAATTTTGTCATTGTGAGTTTGTAAAATCCAGCCTCCGCGCTAAATATAATTATCAGCATAGCGGAATATGTTGTCTATAATCGTGTAAAACAGCCCAAAAGCTATCAAAGTCTGTCAACCTTCTGAAAGTGTATACGCCCTGACTATGTGCTGGTTTTTTCCGCCGCTCAAATGTGGCTTAAAACATAAAACGATTTATTAGTAAATACTTGCGTTGGGACGGTGTAACCTTGCAGTGATAGTACAAAAAGTCTTTGTTACATTACTCAGTTAATTTCTATTCTACATGATTTTTTACTTTTAGTACATCTAAACAAATTTTGCGAAGCTTCAATTCGTAATCATTTGTGATAACAAACCTTTGCCTTAAATTAAGTTTTTGACGAACTATTGCGACAAATTTGTGGTATAAAAATGTTAGATAAAGTCCACTCTATAGAATTTTCCCATCATAATGCAAAATTAACTGTAGGCGCAGTGGCTTAGCGAGGGGTCCCTGGTTCGATTCTCGAAAAAATCCAAATTCCATCTTAAAATTTGTTTCCACTGCGTCACCTCTCGCGAACGTCTGACAAATATCCCGGTGCATAACTCTCACCAAAGAGCTTTTTAATTAGCTTTAGCCGTTTGGACTTGGGATAAAATTGTAGATCCCTTTCATTCGTCCCAAAAATGAAACACCCACAAAACGAATGGTTCTGAGAAGTCCCTACGGACCTGTTGCGCCGACTTATTACTTTTTTTTTAATGCAAAACTAACTAAAAGTGCTGGAATGTATTGAATTAAAGAATTCAAAATGTTTTAGAAAATGTCATTTGATGTGATGGGTTTGACAAACGATTGTCAGTTACACTCAACTAGCCTAATGAAACATCTTGAAACAAAATTAGCTGGTATTAGTACTTAATGTATATCTGTGCTGTATTCCATGCAAATGCACAACACTTTTTTATATGTACTCGTAAATAAAAAATCGTTTATAACTCCTTAAGTATGACGAACTATATGCTCAGCGCAATGTCGCAAGCGCAGTTTAATGCAAAACAATTTTGAATGCCTCATTCTAGATACATAGCTAAACGCTTTTAAAAAATAAATTGAATATATGTGTCCAACAAACGCCTTCCTTCCAAAAATACGCCTTCCATTACCTACGTATATCTATCTTTTTTTTTTAACAATTTACAATTGAGACACTACATCGTAGGCAGTCTCTTCTAATGTATCTCTACTTGTGGCTCACTAACCATTCCGCAATTTTCGCACGCTCACGTAACCATTAAAGATCTACGAATCAAGTGCTATTGACCCAACCCAACGAAACTGTGTCACACGAAAAAATACAAACTACTTCGACCGCACTAATTTTGGTTCAGCCCAAAAACCCAACAGTTACGTGATTTTCATAAAAGAAACAAAATTGCACCAGCAACAACCACTCTGACACGTTATTTCAACAAAAGCTGTACAAATCCAAATCACAGTGCTTACGCCTTCCATATGACAGTTTGTCCCTCTATTTGACAGTCGACACCAATAGCTACCAAAGTTACTGTTGCCATTCCAAGGTCGTTTTCAAAAACGCAATTCGCCCATTATACTGGAAATCTTCAAATTTCACGACTCCGATTGAACTTCACTTGTTAAATCAATTGGCACCGATGGGCAATTTTTGAATTTTTATCTACTCATCAAATCGATCATAATACAAACCATTCGACTATTGACCGCTTAACCCAACAGCATTTTATGCGCTCTTTCTATGGAAATTGTGTCATTTTCACATTCAATTGTTAATTCCGTGAAGAAAATCAAATCAAAGGAAAAGAAAATTGAAACGAGCATCGCGCCGCACAAACGCGGTCCCGCGATCACGGCGGAAGTGTGAAAGTACGACTATCTAAAAATCTATTGCAATTATTGTTACCGCAGAAACTGAACTACACACATGATATGATGGTATTTACAACACTTACAGGAAATAACAGTTTTGAAATAAATTTGGCCATTTTATTTTTGTTTTAAACGTTATTTGTTGTCAAAAGACAATCGATAAATTTCGGTTCGTTTTGGGGCCAAACCCGATGGAGACGCTTGCGTATGAAACGTGTCGGCTTGTATGAATACTGTCGCGATCACTTGGATACTAAATTCAAAATCTGTCTGGCGATTGTAAGTGGCCCAAAGTGCCTACTGTCAGCCGAGGTTCGTGTATGCGCCCCGTGTTCCCGAGTTGCACGAGCTAATTGAGCAGAAGCAGAATATTTTTTTTTATCGTGCTTCCTCGGTGGTTTGAAGTTTTGCAGAGAGCAAGATGGATTTGCATTACCATTACCACTGTTGTGAGGGGTTGTACTTGACGTGTGAGTTTTACTCGAACAAGTTATTGACTTCAGCGCTCTGTCTCTATTTTGTTTTTTTGATCTTCGATCTCAGCAATGTAAAGTAAAGTAGGATTTTCAGCACGCAATTACAACAACTTCGCTCTACTTGACACCTCGAGGAATCACAGTAGTTGTTGTATTTACCTGCTGAAAATCCTACTTTACTTTGCTTTGCTGAGATCGAAGCTCAAAAAACACGCCTAAAGTTGGGTGGGAACAGATTTGTGTTAAAATTGTTCAAAATGACGCTGTTTCATTACTGTCACATTTATAGATACCTTTCCAATTAAACGTAAAATTATTTGACAGATGTGCAGATTTACCTCTTATGTATTCTCCGCCAAAATCATCCGGAAGGACTGCTATCGTTCATAAAGAAGGACAAGCACGACCGTCAGCTTTAGTTATGGGAGACAGAATTTAATTTTGTCAGAAATAATATGGTGAACCTTATTGCTTAAATTTGAATCAATAATTCCAATTCCAGCAGTAAAACTGACAAGTGCGTGCACTCAATTTCGAACCAAACGAAAATGTGTGCAGCATGTTTTAACTTTTAACTCAGCCACTCTGGCACTCCGCTCAGTTGGCTTAGTTATTTCTCATCGTTTCTTTATGTCTTTGTCGGTTTGTTGGGCTTCGTCATGAGCATTTCGTTTGCCTTCGATTTATTCTGCCATCTGCTTCCTCCACTTTGAGGAAAAGTGAAAGTTTTGTTTTTATCAACCGCAGACGACACAGCCATTGGAATGAGGTAGTGCTTGTACTATGTCCGTGATAGCTTGTTATTTAGCAGTCAAATTGGTTCGTTCCAGTGAGAGACATTTTCAATTCCAGCTGTTTTGACTGATCATGTTCATATCCGCAGATATTTATGTTTGCAGTCTACCTCTCACCCGAATGACGTTCCAATGGGTTGTTATGAGAAATGCGGTTTGTTGCAAAGTTATGAGACTGCCGACACGTATAGGTTAAGTTTTATTATTTTGACTTGCTGGTGAATGCCTCCGAGAAATAGAATGAGAGAGAGAGATACCCTCGAGGCAGGCAAGCAGGTGGGGGATCACTTCTTCATCTTCAACGGGATTTTATGAATGATTACGAAACATTATTGTGAGCACCTTGAAGTCTGGTTACGTCTATTTTTTAATGGCATGCGCGTAATCTGCCTACGCAATTTGAATTCGGTCCATTTGTTTGTTTTGGTTATACCTACATTTGCAAACATAATCGAGTGCGGAGCTTTATATTGTTTAGAAACTTATACACACGGATTGTGTATTTTGAACAGTTTCACTTGGCAAAGTAGGTAGACACATTTATTTGTATCAATAATAGAGCAACTTTATTTATTTTAAGAGTTTGAGAGGATTGTGCGTAGAAATGTTCTGACAGGTTAGTGTTTTACTGTGGTAAGCGCGGAAGGACATATTGGCATGGCACTGTATCTAACAACAAAATTGAAATTATATAAAACTCTTCATACAGTTGCTTCTACGCTTTGTATTTTCTGAATTTGTATGAACGTTAAGGACGGTATTTGCACGGTCAGCAGCGCCATCATGACTGACTTCTTTTGGTGCCCTAAAAATGTTAGAAATGTAGAAAATGTGGAATTTAAATAAGGATTTGTTAAAAATTCCTGGGCTCATATCAACCTTTCTGAGTACGCTGTTCAAGAAGTCGTTAATTGAGAGTCTTTCCTAAAACAAAGTGATAAGTTGGATACAATGGCTGCGTGCGCAGCAGTGCAACTGTCAGAATGGCTGTAGACTCAACAGATATAAAAATATTGCCCCTAATTTGTTGGGATGATGATGATGTTTGTGGCGACCAACTTTTAAACAAGTAAAAATCTGTATCGTCGCTTTCATTTCAAAGTCGAAATTTGTCGAAGTATACAGAAATTACCACAAAAAATATAATTTTTTCTGCCTAATCAGCTAAATTCTACTTCTTCTACTTTCATTTTCGATGTTCAACTAACAATCCTGCAATTTTTTTTTACCTCAATGCCATTTTATTAGTTGTGCGTCGCGAGTGGTTGTATTTGTTGCGATGTCAAGCTACACTAAAACAAACGGGTAGGATCCTGGTGTCATTTCGACAATGTTTATTTGATTTTATTCCAAAACGACACTTTTGCAACATATAGGAAAATAAATATTTAAGAAACTATCAGATTTTTCGCAAAACGTCGAAACTCCGATGGGTTTTTTTGTTGTTAAATATTGTTTTTTTTTTGTACAGATTTATATACTCTCTGAAAAAGGGCTCTCCCTACTTCAATTGTATGTACACGAACTTTGTATATTGATTAACAAGAAAACAATTTTTTAGAGTGACGCAAACGTCCCTCCTGAAAATGATAAGTTTTCGACTTTGCCGTACTTTATGGGTCCAAAACTAGCTGCTCTATGGGAACAGCTTTGAATAAAATCTAAGAGGGCTGGAAAATGTGGGAGCCTTCGATTTCAAGCGGGATGTAGATGAAACGTCGTCTTAAGTGGCGCCCAAAAGTATCGCTAACTTGGTTTGCTCAACTGCAGGCAGCTATTCATTGACCTCGATAACTAGATAAGCGGTTAATTGGATGGAGCCTAAGTACACTCTGCTCTGTAGCTTACATGATTTAAATGATGCTTCTGCATTCGACAGAAAGTAACTCTTTCTTTGAGGAAAACAAAATCGGGTTATCCTGTTGCTCCACTTTTCTCATTAAAAGTTAGTGTTGTTTTGTGTTTTAGTTTGCCTTTCCGTTGCGTTTCAAAATCATTTCCAAAAAGGTGCACTCAAATCCGATTAACAGAATCAATGTTTTTCCGATAGATACAAAAAAAGAAGCGAAATTACTTGGGTGTATACTGTATATAGCGTTATACACAAAACCCTTTTATTTAAACATTTGGTTCCACTGAATGTTGTATGCCTTGATCGCAGGCTTGTAGTTCCACACATATTTATTAACACAACACACCCAAACAAAAATGAAAATCAAATCATAATCCAAGAAAAGTTTTTGCTGCTTTTCTCTTCTGCAAAATAGGATACGCCGATTGCCATCAAAACTTATAATACACATCCTCTCCCCCTTTATTTGCACTAGTAGTGGTAGCTGTACGCGTACACAAGTTGATTGTTCCACGATGATAAAATCCTAACAACTAAAACTGCGCTGTCTCTGCATCTACTGCATCCTTCGTACAGCGTACAACGAGTCGCATAATGATTATGATTGCTTAAGAAGGACTGAGTACAGGATAATGATTTTCCCATAAATGAATGACTGCACATAGAGCGCAGATGGAATTATATTGTAGTTGTTAAGCAGATAACAATCATAAGCTCATCTAATTGTGCATGTTGTACTTAGTGAACACATATACACAGAAAGCTGTAAGAGTAGCTGGTAGCTGCAAATTGTGATGTAAACCCACCTTTTTGGCCACCCACCCATCCATTATTCCACCTGCCCCGCTCTTATCCATGTATACAGATCTGATTATAGGATAGAAATTCTGCTACGATTTCTTTCGTTCATCGTGGACTCTCATACAGAAGTCCCACACATACGAGCACAATATTCCTACAAGGACGAAGGACGATTAACCGGCAACGCACAAAAAAGAGAGAAAAACAATTCCAACAAATTAAAGAACAATTATAATCGTTTTATTTTGACTTCATCAGCGCTGATTACCCTTAATCAGAAAAGCAAAAATTAAAAACTTCAAGTCCTGCGATCCAAATGGATACAAAGTGCTGAAAATGCTAATTATTGCCAAGAGGGGAAAAAGTAATGCCGCTGGAATTACCGCAATTAGGGCGAGTAATGCAATGAACAGAAAAATGAAAAAAAAAAAAAAAAAAATAATACGTTTCCCACAATTACATGCCATAATTATGAAATTAAAGAAGCCTTTCCATTTTCCCATTTAAAAGAAAGAACTACTACACACTCTCTCTTACGGGGATGAAATGAGCCCTCAATGCTGGTGGTTTATTTCAAATTATTATAATAGGCTGAAACAATTTGCGACAGCGAGTTTTTATGGAAAGTTCCGGAAGTGTTCGCCGTTCAGTCGGCCGATATCCCTTATTTGTTGTTCTTGCCTGCGCTCTTGCTCCCTGCCGTCGATGCCAACACCAAGGCTTTCGATGAATTTCGATGCTCTGTAGCCGTTTTTCTGTAATTAAATGAGGGCGCACAGTCATATTTGATGGGAAAATGCGCTTTTGCGAATTGATTTTACCTCGTAGAAAAGCGCTCGACGTTGTTTGCTGATTTCTGGATCGAAGTCCCAATTCGTCCTTTCGTGTGTTATCGGCTCTCCGGCAACATTGTTTTGAAGTGTTTCGGTTATCAGCCTGTAGATGACAGCATCTGATTTGTGAACGGCGGCAAGTAGAACGCACAGTGAAACCTGGATTGTAAAAAAATAAACAAGAATAAGTAAATAAAACAAGAAAGTTACCAAAGGTTGCTTTCTAAATATGAATAGTTTCATTTCTATGAGTCATATTTTTTGAGCAAAACTAGGTACAACTGCAGTTAATACTTTTTGTAAAAATAGTGCTGAACGGTCTAACCGAATCTTGCAATGAAAGATTTTTTCTTCAGTGCTCTTCATTTATTACGTGGATACGGACATGGACAATTTTATTGTTTAAAGTCTAGACATAGAATTGTAAGAAAATAGCGGCAACACTTTTAATTCGTATGCTATCAACTGTAACGTCTTTTATATGAACATTTTATACATACTTTTACTTATGTTATTATATACATTTTCGAGATTCTTACAAACGAGCGGTTAGACAGTAAGTTCCGTGACATACGAGTCATATCGATTTAAGCAGATATTGGGAGAAGTCTTTTGCTAAATAAATGTTATAAAAATAAATATATTTTTATATTTTTATATAATATTAAATATGTGTACTTGTTTTTATTTCTGACCGTCCTTACAGAATAAGTCAGGCTTGCTTTTTCGATAGGTGTACGATCTTGGGTTCCCCGACCGTCAACCTTTAGTTAAACTTCGAGTAAGGACTTGGTAGATCCTGGTTGTTGCGTTAGACCGATTGTCAAAAGGATTCGAGTCGAGCGGAAAGACTAACCAGCAGAATAACTGAATATTTGTGGGTGCAACAACGAAAAGCGATTGGCGAATTAAAAAATGATATTTTCTCCGAAGGGTTTTTAACAAGAATAATAAAGCCTTATTTCATGGTTGGTTTATATAGAAGATGAAATAACAGGTTATCTTCGCTTGAGAGAGACGTTATTTTTTAAACGTTTAAATTATCTGGCGAAGAGGCACAATACAAAAATATGGTGACTGGTATAATTTAAGGTGCCAGATTTCAATAAGCAATTTCAAATATAAATTAAGAATTAGGATGATGAGAATGACGAGGATGATGACGAATATGATGACGATTACCCAACAATAGGAATACTTTTTCGATAGCTATAAAATATATTCTATTTCCGTCCACAACACTTTAGGCACATAATCAGAAATAAATGTTACGTATACGACACAGTCATCAGTTTTCTATTTTACATACAAAACAATTATTTTTTATTTGCAAAAGTTTTGTTTGATTAAAAATCTGTTCCAGCAAAGCAGAGTTAAGGAGACCAATACCAGTCACTGCATATGTACGAAAGGAGCAAGCAGCCTGAAAATCTAAAATTGTTGGCTGTGTTTCTGTCATCTAATCTCGAAGCCGCATTTTTAATTTTTTTTTTTCAAAATTGATATGGCACATATAATACCTAGATCTTTAATAGTATGGTTGGGTTGTGTTTTGTATTTATCAGCTGCTTTATAGTTTTCACAATAACCAATGAAAAATTTGTATAACTATTGAACTATTCTTAATTTTTAGCCAGACTTGCGTATAATTTGATTGTAAAATGTCACCATGTAACTGGTTGTTGGTTATTTTACAAAGGACTGCTTTAAAAAAAAAAACTTATTATTAAAAACTTATATTACATCGATGAATGAACGAAAATTGGCCTATAGTTAACTAAATCATCTCATCCATCACCATTGTGTGCTAACGACTGCTTAAGACTCAAATTGGCTATATGCGCTATTATAGGCCAGTGCTTTTGCAATGCTTTTTAGATCTCTACCGCGAAAGTTACAGAAATAAATACAATCGACAGCATAAATGGAAAGTGATGTCGAACAAGCAAATCACGATGATTGGTGATAATTGGTTAACAGTGTTACGCCTTGGATTGAAACATTTTTGGTAAATTTTGCTGCTGTTGTCCGAGTGTAAATAGATATGAAATGCAAATGAACCAAAAATCTTATTCTAGGCAATAATCTGCTGTTGTTGTTGAACGAATAAATTTCTACAGTAAGCAATTTAATGTTAAAGTTAAGAGTTTTCGAGAGCTGTACCACAGTTCAGTCTGAACAAATAATTCCAATGAATTGAAATTGGATTATATTGAATTAATATCGTTCGGAGTGTAATCGTTATAGAATGCGAGCTCTTAGACTTCACATCACTGTAGCGGGTTAAAAGGTGCATGTAAATAAAAAAATACTATTAAAACAATTTTAAGATGTATGCAATTCAAAACAAGAGTATACCGTGCACCACGGATATAAGAAACTCTGAATACCCAAGAAATATATTTCTTATATCCGAGTTTTTCTTATATGCAAACAACGGATATGAGAAAAAAAATTTATTATATAAAACGATTTTTCTTATATAAAAGTTTCATACATCCGTAAAATACTATACAATGAAAATGGACTCCTGTGTAAAAAATATAAGATTTGGCAGATGCCCGTCTTTTTTTTAGATGCCCGTCTAAATCAAACTCAGTTCGAATGGTGTCAATATTATAATTGCAATCATTAAATTAATGCGGATAAAACCCGTTGATCTTATATCGTTACGAACACTGCCCTAAGCACAATATATTTGTTGGGAAGATTGTGCAGAGATGCAATGCATGTAATTTGTTTTCCAATATGTTGTGTATTAGCCAGGTCAATATAATGGTAGAATTTCTACTACAAAGAAATTAAATAATATTTTCTACCAAAAAATTTTAGAAATCCGACAATCGGAAGATATGTCTTTTAAATTTTTCAAATATTTCGAGATGACGAAGGCCAGTAGCTGGGTAGTTCTAGCTCAGCAATGCCTTTCAATTTTTTTTTCCTTACAGTGAATACTCAAACATAAAAAAAATAAAATATAATTGCTCCTGAATTGCTCTGTGGCAGCAAGGAAAAACAGCGTAAGTCATTTTTAGTCATTTTTCAGGAGCGCAGTTTAAAGGTTTGACTTTCAATGTGGGTAAATGACTTATGCGTTTTTCCTGATCCATAACACAGCAACCATAAGAGATATTTGAATGACATATAGAACAGGGTACTGTGCATCCGATCGTAATATTAACTCAATTTTGACATAAGTCGACTTATGTTGTTTTTCCTTGTTGTCACAGAAATAAAATGCGAGACTGGGTCTTTATATATTTTGTAGGTGACAATATGAAATTTTGTATGAAAAATTTCGCCATTTTGAGATCGAAAAATGTAACCTACTACAATTGATTATTTGTGTCGCGGATTATAAATAGAATTTAGAAATAAAATAGAATTTAAATGCTATGTAGAGATTATATCGTCCTTGAGGTGACGACAGATAGCGGTCTTACAGATAGTTTTGTCTCACATTAAGTTAGTCTAAAGTAAAATTAATATTGAAGACAAATAGCGTAGAAGCCAAAATAATTAAAAAGTTTGTTAATCTATCGATTTCTGTTTAGCAACATTTTTTACTTGCAATTTGTATCCTAGGTTCTTTACAATATTTAAGATGGAAAATGAACAGGGAAATATAAAACAAATATATTCTTCGACTTTTTATTGTTTTGTTTTTAAAACACATCTTCAACAAGGATATATAATAGAAAGCACCAAAATTTCAAGTGTTTTTTTTTTGTACTACTTAAAATATCTACTAATCTAATAAACAGAATCAAACAGTAGCTAGTAAATAAGCTAGCAACTCTCGCACAAACGATTGCTTTAGTGTACAAAATTTATAAATTTGTTTTGAAAAACTTTTTATTTATTTAGCTTCGAGCTGTAATTAGTACTATATTTTAACAAACTAAGTTTACTAACAACATATCTATTTACTAAAAAAACGGCACAAATTGTAGAACTATAGCAAATTATTTCACTAATAAATGTACAAACTCAAAAATAAATGAGATTTATTTCTTAAATGAATTTAAAATGTTAATCCTTCTTCTTTTTGCGTATGGGAAGTTATAACAGACATTGGAGCTGATTCGAGCATAAATTGGTCACTTGCACACAGTTTAACTGCTACATTTTTATTATATTCGAGTCTGAAAATTGTTAAATTTGGAAAACAATCATGGGGCTTTAGCTGGGGCATTCTATATAAGTAACCAATTAAAAACATGGGACAATGCACCATTACCACGATTGATTTAATAAACTGTTCAATAGCATTTTTATTTGAATCCATTGCAAATACCGCAACCCGTCAAGCTGCTTTCAAGTAACACTCCTTTAGATATGAATTTTCCATTTGTATAACGAAGGTTTGTTTATTACACTATTAAGAGATAAACAAAAGTACCTTAACACAGCATTATTTTTAAAGGTCATCTACCCAACACAACCTTCACATTTTAACCGACAATTACTGCATATCTTCACACATGACCCTCATTACTGACACTGTAGCCCAATAAAGTGTGAACTATGTGAGGTTATAGTTGTCGGTCTGTACTGTTTTATATTCAATTACATTTAAAACTGTTGCATCTTAAATTGGGTTAGTTTTCCCAAACTAGTTCACAAAGAAAACCAAAACTAAAGCAGACTTATGGCAGCAGTAAAAAAAAACCGGTGCCGTTTAACCTGATGTGCATTTTTTAAACCTCCTTCTCACTGTCTAAGTTCCACTTTCTACTCCCTACACTTAAATCGAAAACGAAAACAAGATACCCATCGGCAGCACTTAAATAATACTCACTGTTATTGAAATAACTTTATTTGCGGGCATTTTTCTTTAAAGAAATCACAAATCGTATAAACCGTAAGTACTAAAATAAATTATTTGCAGACAAAACTGAGGAACAAACTTGACGCTATCTACTCTGTTGGAGTGATCGCAAATTACTGAACGAACGACGGCGGAAAAATTACGTAAATTATTTCGGCTTTCATATAGTACGAGTATAGCCGACGACACCAAATTGAACGGAAATCAAACCTCAATACCAGTTACAATACAAACAACATTGACGGTCGAGTATCTGCATCTCTCACGCAATTTTTTTTTCTATTCCGAAAGTATACGTAATCGGGGTACCATAGTTGGAGTCTAGCGAAACTAGCCTTAGCTTGAGACGGTGCGGCACTTAAGCGGTCGATGCAAGAATTCATGTTGTTATTAGTAAAACTGGTTGATTTGATAATTTCGTTTTTTGGATTCTTCTTCGAATGCATTTTGGTAATTGGCCGCGATTCGGTTGACAGATCGAGTTTGTGAGCATCTTTGATACTATATAACTTTAAGCAAGTTTTTATATGTTTGTGTTTCAAATAGTAACTTCTTGCTTTTTGTGGGAAAAAGTTGCTTTAAGTGAAAATCATATGGCGAAATTTATGTAATTAAAACATGCCCTGCAATTTGCCATAATGCATGTGGATCAAAGATATTATAATGCAGGTAATGCGAGTCCTACGCGCCTAGCACTGGGATCAAAAGGGCACTGAACACTGAAGTGTTTTTTTTATCACGTGTAGGTCAAAATATGATACCCAAATGCGGGCCTCTTTTGCCAGATTATTTATTTGCCTTGGAAACATTTAAAGAAGAACATCACATCTTGGTCTATTGGGCAATAGCGACATCTTGCGGAAACTGCGTCCATGCACAAGACAGGCAATTAAGAAAATGTTTCCGACCTTTGACTATGTTTCTCAAGCTGACCATTAACAATCCACTTGTGGAGTCTCTGTCAAGCAGTTGCTCAAGCAATTGATTTTTGCATTGAAATTAAAATCTCTTCTTAAAATTTTCAGATGTTGAGCTGGGTCGATGTCGAAGAGTGGTCGTCAACCGATGTCTCTACTCTCTGAAGTAGATCTCTCAGTTTGTCAATGATTGGTCACAGTTCGAGTAATGATGTTTTTGGATAGAACTCTGCTTAACTGACTGCGAGGTTGTTGGTTTCTAAAAATTAAGCAGCTGTGTCTAAATTGTAATGTTTGATAAAAAATATATTCTCCGGCGTTGCAATGCGTTAAAAACAAACGCATCTCCAAAATCTACTTCAAATTTATAGTCAATCCTATACAAGAACTTGAAACGCACTGCTCGAGATGGGGACGATTTGACGTTTGTCCGAAACTCTAAAAGTTCATTGACAAGCACCTGCAAAACATTTTCTACATTTATTTATATACAACCCTCGAGTCTGCAAAATGGTACCTGTGACTGAAACTGACAGTTTTATAATTCAAATAATCCAAACACAAAACTAATTACACTCAGAGAGAATACCTTTACATTTATCATGTTAGTTAAGCCATCCTACTCGCTGACCTTCTTCCTCTAATTGAATGCCCTCAGCTGGCGGATTGTAATAAAAAACGACTCTGTCAACATTTATCACGAATAAAATTAATTATTTCTTCATCTGCACAGTAAGTCTGACGATTTAGAGCCACTAAGCAGGAGTACCTCCTTTCGTACATCTACAGTCTCCACCACATTCTTCTTTCGAGGGGAGTGAAAACCATTTTTTCCGTGCGCCCCTATCCACGGATAAGCCGCAGCGGTATTAAGGTGCCCCAGAGGAAAACACTTTTTTTGTCGCGATCAAATCCCAACCAGTGATTTGAGGTTTTTTTCCAAAACCCACATCGTTTAGGCAGCCCCCCTCTGTTGATGTCACCAACATCGCCTTCTCACTCTGATTCAGTTGGCGAATTCGAAGTTGGATGGTATTTTCTTTTAGGGTTAAATATCTAATGAAAAGTAATAAAGGGAAAAAAGGAACAGCCCCGGTTCCGCAAATAACAAACGGAACATCAAGTTTTACTCTTGAGGAATCTTAAAAAGCGAAGAGCGGATAAAGAATTGACTTTAGCAAATTTTTAATAAAATACGACATTGAAGTGGAGAATTTCATTAAAAGCGTATTCCACTGTTTGGTTTGTTCGTTCATCGTCGTCGTCGTCGTCGTTATCCTTGTCTATTTGCTAAGGATCGTGATTTGTGTTTTTTTACACCCACCCGCCACCATGTCATCCTTGCGGAGCCATTTTTTGACTTTTGTCTGCATTGTGGCGTGGTCCTTTATTTCTTTTTCTCATTGCTGTTGCCGGCTATTGATAGTCGCTCGACTGAAGGATTCCATTCAGTGCTTGTTATATTGGGTCGATAGCACACCTTTTCACTTCCTGAATGAAAAGGGATGAAAGTGATGTGCTACGACATCGTCGATGGCGGCGGCCATAGAGGGCTGAGCGGGTGGATTGACAATGCAAACAGAATCAAATTCAATAAATTCGGTTTTTATTGGAGCGAATTTGGTTTTCTCTTCTATTTTTTTGCTGGCCCATTCGGTGTGTTTACGTAGGAAGTCAAAGCGATGTGCACGTTTAAATGATATCCTTGAGGCTTGGTGGTGAAGTGTAGTTTTGTGTGTGGGTTTTTTTTTTTTTTTTTGTATTGATTCCACTTCCTAGTCGCATCGTAGTGATGGCAATTTTGAGAGATTGTGTAGCGTTTATTGGAAAAAGATTGCAATTGAAATTGATTTCGAATATGTAAAGGTTGCGGAGCAGTGCATGCAAATATGATGGGGAGTCGAAGGCTTAACCATTATGGTATGTAGAAAAAAGTTGTAATGTAGAGTTGGTGACATCTTTTAAGTGCATATGGCTGCAAATTCTGTTGCATGTGAGGATTGTGCGAGTGTTTATCACAGCCTTTTGGAATATGGTTGTGAAGCTAGGTAAATGGTTAACACCTCGAATCGTCACTCTAAACCTGCCCTGTTCCTGTGGTAGGTATATCAGTTTCGATCCTTGAACAATCGGAGTGTATTACTATCATGACATCATGGAGAGGGTATAATATTCTAGGCCATCGTTGTTTCCGTCAAAAAATAAACTCTCGCTAAATAAATGGTTGTTAAAGCCCAGACCTAACTTTCAATACTTATTTTTATTACTATCACTTCGTGAGATATTCAAATAGATGATGCTACTGCTACTCTGCAATGAGAACAGTTTTTAGCTACCAATAACTACCTCTAGTTACGAATGGGGTGTGCAAAAGATATTCCGGTACATTTAAGTTGAATCCATACTTTTCAGGACTGTATATGTCCCAGAGGTCAAATACCACTGATATGCAACTTTTTTGACCATAGACACCTACGCTCTTTTTGACTTGGCCTTTTGAATAGCTAGTATCTTGACAGCATTTATATATCTTCATCTTCAAGGCCAATCAACTCAAATGTGGTTAAAGATCAGTCGGAGAATTTTCAGTTCAAAAAAGGACATTTGCGTCCACACTCACTAGCGCTGTTCGGCTTGTGATTTCATTGGTATTCTGATTTCAATAAACAGATCTCTTAGGCTTACCTCAGGATCTGATGCGAATTATTGGCCAGTTGTAGTCTATGTGCTTGTGGGTCTGAAACCGTGAATCTATTCTTGTCATCGACAAACACAAAATATGTAAGCTTTTGGGTATTTTGTGTGTGGTGCCTTTATATATCAGTTTAGAGGCTATCTTCCTGATCTTAACGATACATTCATAGCGTTTTTACTTTGACCAAGTTTTCGAAATAAGTTGGTGTATGCTACGCACCCACTAATTGTCCGTTGCCTTCTCTATAGCCCGATAGAAAGGTGATACTGTCCTGTGTCCAGTATCTTTATTGGACTTAAGCTCGCACTTCAGTTTGTTGTTCATTTTAGTCGATTGTTAGCATTCTACAAAATTCCCATGTTCGTCTCTAAAGGCTTTTGTTTTTGCCTGGACATGTTCTGCTTCTTTTGTTTTCATATCTCTAAGACTTCGATATTTCACTTATACTCATTCTATCATACTGCTCTGTTCTTCTCTCCTTATAGAGATTCCCCAACACCCTCGTAATCTTATGCACCGCCACTTGGTAAACAAACCTTTTGCGTGGTCCTCTCTTAATGTCAAGCACCATTCCCCTAATAATAATCAAGAACACATAAATTTCCAGTCCTCTCATCTCCTATACCTTTAATATTTATTATAAAACACCAGACACCCGTTTACAACTTGTGGCAGTAAACGACCGGCAAATATAATCAAGAACTGTTGGCTGCGGTATTTGTATGCCCTGCAATATAACCGGAACTGAATCCCCTTCCCCAACCGCCAATAACTTATGAAAACGACGACAGAGATGATGACAACTTATTTATCCAATATCCCGTCCAGAGTGTGTCCTCAGGGTATAATAACCATTTCAATATGAAAACCAAAAATCCAAGTCAATCCTTACCGCTAACGCACACAGAACTAAATTTTCCTCGGCTGTGGCTATATGTACGAGTACAAAAACCTCATGCAGTCGAACGAGTGTCTGTGTAATTGCGCAAATAAGATAATAACGCAAGAAGGACGAATTACTTACGAGAAGTTATAAATAAAGTAGCTGAAGCTATCGGGTGTGGTGTATGCCACGGCAAAGGACTTTCATAGAAATCCATATATGCCATGCCCAAAGAATATTAATTTTCGAAACTATATAAGGATATCTTATTAGCTGCGATCGGAAGTGTACACATCGACCGCAAATCCACACATAACAGAGTCGTTCCACCATCAAAGGTCCCAATATTATCCACCCCCAGTATATTTTTGATGTGAAAGGAGTTTCTCGGCGTGAAAACTTCCTCGTTGAGATTGATATAAATTCGTTTGGATGCATATACGTATAGCGCATAGTATACCTATATAGGTGCGGTGTGTAGAAAACGTTTTCACTTATGAAAGTGACTGGTTGTAGGTAATGCATTTTTGTCATAGTAATGCGACAAGTTGAAAAACAGTTTTGACAGATTGTTAGGTTTAGGTTTTCTCTCAAGGATTTTTTTTTAATTGGTGGTGAAGTAAAGTTAGAATCGTGTCCCATATATCCGTCGCAAATGTAACTTTTTTTTTTTTTAATTCAAATGAACGCATTAGTGATACCAAGCAATCGCAATGACCCAAGTCCTAGTCATAGTGCTCAACAGCATATGCTAGAGTTTGCTGAGACGTCGTACTTATTATTGCGATATGTGTTTTTTTTTTTATGTGGTTTTCCATTGGGATAAAAACTCAATCTTTATTTTGATCTAAATGGCTTTTCGTGTTTCATTGGCCAAAAAAAATCAATCTTTTTATACCCTCGACAGGAAGGTATATTCACTTTGTCATTACATTTGTAACGCCAAGAAGGAGTCACCTTCATAAGTCATGAAGTATAGGTATTCTGAATCAGGATCACATTATGAATGTGATTTAGCCACGTCCGTCTGTCTGTCTGTATGTTGATAGCGTCCAAAGTAATTAATATTAGGCAAAAGAAATTTGGTGAAAGGACTTCATTTTATGGTCGTTAGGTTTCTATTACAAATTGGCTATGTCGGTCAAGTAGTTCTAGTACCTGCCATACAAAACCAATTTTAGAAAACACGATAGCGTCAAAAAGCATCTACATAGGCAAGTGAAATTTTGTGAGAGGACTCATTTTTATTGTCGTCAAGTTGGTATTTAAAATGGGCTATGTCGATCAAGTAGTTCTGGTACCACCCATAAAAATTCAATATTAAGCCCATGTGTCTCTCTGTCTAATGTTAACGGCGGCCCGCTTATGGTGGATGAATTCACTAGATCGGTAGACACTTCAAGAAATATTTGGACCTGGGTAAGTAAGATTTTCAGGACCATAGTCAGTGAATGCCAAAGAAAGAAAAAGAAATACTGGTGGCGAGTTAACACTTTATTAGCAACGGCAGCTTTCCCAAGTCCGAAGTCGATCTCTGTTTACAGAACTGAAATATCCGACCTGTTGTATCCTAAGCTCAAAACAAACGTCTTTAGAGCTCTTTAGATTGGTAAATGTGCCGGTTGCATAATTTTCCATGTCAAAAAAAGTTTTTATAAGAGTTGCAAGAGGAGCCTTACGTCGTATTCGCTCAAACTGCAGTGATACCTGGATTGGTTATGGCCTCCCTATCTCTATACGTTGTAAAATCATGTACCTATATTTGGAAATTATGTAAGTATATCGAGAAGCAAAACTTGAAACTTTTCATATGCAGAATAAGGCACAGTGCACACGTACGTCTATTATCTACCTACCACGATCGCAAGAGATGGATAGGATCAGATTTTATGAATAAAAAATACTGCGATATGTACATGTATTTAATTTTTAATATGAAATCAAAAGAAAGTGTGAGGTTTTTAAATATTTATAAATTTGTTCCGGATTGTGACCAAGCGATGGCTTACACTGCGCGAGATCATTGCCTACATTCTGTCAAATTTTGGATCACTTATTTGTTAAGCCTCAAGGTTTGCAAAATTACTACTTGTTCAAATGAAGGACTTGCAGTCAGCTTGAGTCGCCAATCGTCAATTTAAATTTGGAATAAAAAGTTCAGAAGACTCCAAGGGCATTTCAACAAATAATCGGATCATTTTTGGAAACTTTTTTCGTACCTAATTTAAAGCAAGCACTTTTGGGTATGGTTGGCAATTTGGTGGCTTTTTTAAACATTCCATACAAATTTCTTCTCTTCTCAGAAAGATGAAGGTATCTACCCCATTATCAGCTCAATATCGACGCTAGCCATTTTTACCTCAATATTGCAGTAGTCGTTTGCCTCGTTTTCTATTCTGGGTGACTTCCCCAAAGGATTACCCTTCGTCTTCCGTTGGCCGAAAGCAATTTATTTAAAACGGAATGGAAAAATACGTCAACCAACTGATTCGATATGTGTAATCTCAAAGGATTTGCGCTTCGAAGGCCAAATATTCATACACGTTTGAGTGATCTTTTTTATTGAAATGCGGGCATTTTATCTGAAACTCATTCGCAACACCTGCCTTGCTTATATATGCGTGTACGAGAATGCTTTTCTGATGTGTTGTGCTCTTTAAGAGAATATTATTTCGACATACGCACAAGTTGCACTCAACCGCTTAGAATTACCCCTAAGTGATCTCATTAGGAATATGCATGACAAAATAATTACCCTAAATCCAGAGAACCCCCACGGCCTGTCTCCAACAGTTGCGGATCACAAGAGCATAGTATAGTATATAGGTAGTTCCGAAACATAGTGCGCCAGGATAATACAGTTGACATGATATTGTATTACAGTGAATTATCCTTTCATCCCTTTTTTGATTTATTCTCATTACGGGCTGAGCAGGAGGGCACCGATTTTCGGTCGGCTGATTCAAGGGAGAAACCAACCGCAGTTGATATGAATATAAGTATGGAATTATGTTTTCTTTTGTCAAGGAGCAATTATAAGTGGATGTGTATATACAAAGGATATACGTTTTCTTTTTGTTGCTCTACGAATATATGTATGTGTATTTTTTTAAGAATGAAAATGTTTGCCGCAACATTGGGCCAAGTTAAAGTGGGCCATCATTTGCAGATGGGCGTCCTGCAGTGAAATTTAATTGCAATTCTCGATATAACTCGTCGCAGTATGCACAGCACACGAACACAATCGAAAACTACACACACACACATGCGAGTGTACTTTTATTCAGATTAATGAATAAAATTTGCGTTTAGTAATGGGAATCAAGATGATGAAGACGACGGATAGCAGAGTTTTGTAATTTGATCTGAGACAACGTAGACGACTGAGGAGATAAAAATGTGAAAACAAGACTGGAACTTGGTGGTATTGTTAAGTTTTCGACTGTAGGTGACACGAGAGATCTGTTTGGCTTTTGTACGTTAAAAATAATGCTGCGGTTTGGACACATTACCGAGAATTAGGGGTATGGACGAGTGGTTTGCTTTGAGCTTTGGCCTTTCATTCAAGTAAATTTAAGGAAATCACTTTAAGCGAACCGAACCGACGGGGATGCTGACGATGCTTTGTTTTATTGGAACGAGTTTTCCTGCTGAATGAAACATTTGGAAAGACTGGGATCTAATCGCGTAATTTATTAACCGATCATCGTGGAAACAAACTCTGACACCTAAAACATTTAAAAAGGTAAGGAAATTGTATTTTTTCTTCGTTGTCATTGATTGTAGAATTTTTAGGAGAGAATTGTGAAAAATAAATCAATTAATGCAATTTTATGATGGCATTAAAAATGTATGAAATTATAATAGAACTAAATGAAATTCGTTTGATATTCCAAAGTGCAATTACCATTTCTTTTTTTTGCAAAGAATGCATTATTTTACAATTTGGATAAGAGCAAGTCACCTCCAAATAAAACATACCTAAGTGTATGTCTTCCTTCAATTATTTGTTTATACTTCTCTCCGACTTAATTGAAACTGAAAAATTCACCAAAAACTGTGAAACGATGGCAATGCAAGACAGTCATCGTTCAATCGAAACGTTTTGACAACAGTATTTGGCAGTTGAGTTAGTAACGTGAAGCAACAATAAACGATGATCGTTCAATCGTTTCAACGATTATCGTTTTTTTTTTGGTTGTTACACGAAGTAGAAGAACCGTCGAAACGATGTCGTTCGATCGTTTTTTCCTTACCCAATTAGAGAAAGCTGGAACTAAGACTACGATACTTCATTTAACCTTTTCTTTTTCTTTTCTTGTTCCCACTAATTTCTTTTTAGTAAAAGACAACACGATTATAATTATCATGTATTCTATCGCAATCTGGTCACATTCTTGCCAGTGTTCCCAGGCTATGTTTGTTCCCCTTTCTTCATTTTAATGAAATCTGCACTTGTTTTAACATGAAAAGAACAAAACGTAACCATTTTTATTAATAAGCTGAAAATAAGCATATAACATAAAAACTTACTAATTATACAATAATTTTTTTTCCTCTTATGCATAATATAAAAACGAGTGAATGGATTCAGATGCACAAAAGTTCATACGTAGAAGTTCGATGGGCTGTTTATTTTCATGTTTAATATGAACAATTACTTTTTTTTTTAGATTGAAAATACGTTTTAAATTTATTTTTTAAACAAATAACGTTTCACAGAGACTTATGATTTTTTCCCCTTTTTTTAAGTTTGTCCCTCGTTTACACTCTTTCATTCAAAAATCGCCAAAAATTTATCAATCAAAATGGGATCACTGATTTTAGCATTATTAAAAATTTATTGTTGCCTTGGAAAGAGGCAGTTACCATAAGAAGCAATATAACTGCCGGAGAGTCACTCGGAAAATTCAAATATTCATTCCGGTCTGTAAATTTAACAGTTCTTAAGTCGATTGTTAGTTAACAAGCTTCTAAATTAAATTGTTTGTGACATATTCACAAATCATTTTAATATGGTTGTGTCAGCTGTGCCAATTCGAATACGCGAAATACCGTTCCTTAATCTGCACTAATAATAATCGTTGTTAAATATGCTTTCGAAGCTCCTAAATTGAGTATACGAATTTAAAATAGCCTTTCTGAGCCATTCGTTATATAAGTTAAATAAACTCGTTCGTAAAAGTAAGAAAAAAACATTTTTTCCGAGGCAGATTGCCTTAATTGAAACTGAAAACTTTATTTTATTTATTAATCGACTAACTTAATAATTTGATTGAAACCTAAATCCTAACCTCGCTTCGTTCGTAGGAAGTGTCTATTCGGCGGTTGATTTCCATTTGCTTTCTGTTTATTTATTCCAGTTGATTGCACCAGACGCTTGGCAAGCGTTCGGGGCGGTGGTCCAAAACACGTTAGAGGATCTTCGTCAACACGATGTGTCCCTAAATGGAAATAAGTTCCAGAACCAGGTCATATTCTTTTTATTCAAAATCTGGTTCACATAGTGCAAAGCGGCCACACTTCATTGCAAATACAATTAACATAGGCAGTTAAATCCCTTCTGTGTATTAGTTTGTGTGAGTGCAGGACTGCAAATGCAGCTCAATGGATGGGTCAGCGATATTGCGTCTGACCGATAAAGGCATCTTCCCGAGTTCGCGATTTCGACGGTAGATTATTATTGGCAATCATTGTATATCAGCTCATTGGCTTAGTGGTTAGTGTGTTGGACTACTAAGCGAGGGATTCCAGGTTCGAATCCCAAAAAAAAAAAACATAACTTTCATGAAAGATCTTCTCAATTGGCCGTTTGGACTCGGCAAAAAATTGTAGATCCCTTCCATTCGTCCCAAAAATTAACAATTCACACAATATGAATGTTTTTTTTTTTTTTCATTTTTTTTTTCATTTTTTTCAGTTTTTTTCAATACTAGTACTACAAGTATGTTAAGATCTGTCAAGACATTAAATCGTTTTCTAAATATATTTAAATATGGTCGTCCAGGTTTCGGAAACTACACCTGAAATACCGATAGCATTTTGGTATATGCGTTTTTTCCACATGAAAAATTACCTACCTACGAATATTCTCTCCTGTAGAAATTTTCGATACTCTTCGAAAACTTTATAAAATTGAGAATTAAGTGTCCGGGTCAAATTTTAAAATTTTTTCATATTCGGGTCAAAATGAAGAAAACTTGCATGCCCGTCGGAAATTTACGATTCTTTCCATATTTGGAATAACAAATACAATACATATCATTCCTGGAATGTGGAGAAGCATCAAATTTCTGACCGGTTCGGATCTAAAAAAAACTTGTCCGTTCGACCCAAATTGCATTTTTTTTTTACATCTGCATCAAAAATACGCATGCTGGGTTTGGCTTAATGTTTCATGTCCAATAAAAATTTGTTTAAACACAAGCCTATAATGAAAAATTGCATGTCCGGGTCAAAATTTTGTAATTTTTCATTTCTACTTAAAAATTTAAATACTGCGTGTTGTTTTGGGTCAAGTTAAGAATATTTTCCTATTTTTTCCATATCTTTTTAGCTGGCAGCAGAAGAGTTTGGAAACACAAGTGCGACTATCAAAATTCTAACAGTTTCGGATTTAAAAAAAATGTCCCATCGCCCCAAATTAATTTTTTTGGTTGGATCAAAAATGAACATTCTTAAGACCTTTCCGGGTTCGATCTAATTGAACATATAAAGCACCGGGTCAAAAATTAAATGTTTCTTTACCGATCGAAATTTGTTTAAGCACAAGCCTCAAATGGAAATTTCCATGCCCGGGTCAAATTTTGTTATTTTCATTTCTTCTCAAAAATTAAAACACTGAGTGACGTTTTGGAGTTTTAAATTTTTTTTCTGTATTTTCTGTTCAAAAATTTGCATGTCTGGGACAAATTCAGCAGAAGTGTTTGGCAACACGAGTGCGACTATTAATGCTATGTATTGTCTGTCATCTGTCAAGCTGTATATGGAAGCTGTATTTAAGGTGAAGGTTAAAAACGGTTATCACTATCATAGCTGTGGATGATATAACGTAAGTTCTAACAATATTCAAACTGACCTATCACTACCTCTAATTATTTCGCATAGCTTCTTCAAAACCAGCGCCCTCCATACTCACAAACATATACCTCCGGCTCCTCAGTCTCAAATGCACTATTTCTGAAAGACGAAATGAAATATTTTAACAAAATGTAAATCATGATGTTTTTGTTTTCTCTGCTCTTTTTCTCCTTGTTGAATTTCCATTAGAGCAGCAGCCCGAGCAAAGTGAAGCGTAATTGTGAACCCCATTATTATTTAAACTGGTTTTCCTATATCAAGTAAGCCTTCAACGAAAAAGGATCACATTTGTGCAGTTCACTTGATGCGACTTCGATTGAGGCGGAATTGTGAACACTAACCTAACCACCAGTCAGCCATCTCCCGCGCGCTAATACGAGTATGTTACATTGTATTATACCACAGTTAGTCGTGCACGTTTCTTGTCGAGGAATTCCTTTTTAACAAGGCACTGTGCGCGAATGATGCATACATTTATACACTTTTGCGGAACCCAGCGCTATTTCCTGAGAATGTCAAGGATTCATTTCGATTTAATGCATTTCCGCTGCCTTAATAATAACGAATGTAACCTTCTAAATGGTTTGCGTTGATCCTGCACGAGTGTGTGTGTGTGTATAGGTATTGCTGCACTGCGATATGGCATCATTTTTAATTGTATTTTGTGTTGCTTAATGGAACAGAGTTCATATTGGAGTGTTGTTGAACAAATTTCTACTAAGTGCGTTTTCTCAAATGGGAGTAATGTCGATGTAATGGATTTTATTTTCTCTTCGCGGGTTTGCTACCCATTATGGGAAGGTATTAAACATATTTTATTGTACCTTGCAACCAAAACAGCAGTGGGGTTCTGTCAAGCTTGCATTTCGTCCTTTAAATGAGAAGGTTTGAACGCATCTGCTTTGTTTTGACTTAAAGGTAAATAAACCCGTTAACAACCTCTAAGAAGCTGTTATCGGACGATACATTTTGTTCTAGATAGTTGACAGATGTTGGTTTGTTTGTCTAGTCTTCTATTTTTGTCTTCAGAAGCAACCAACTTCGACTGCTTTTTAATTGATATAAAAGAAACTATCAGCAACCTTGAGCAACCGAAGTTGTTCATAAAGCATAGCATACCCTTCGATTTAATCACCAAATTTTAATTCCTTATGAGTACCTTATTTATTAAGAGGGTGGGTAGGTTAGGTTAGGTTGGAAGGGCAGTTTTTCAGCCGATGCAAATTTCACCCGGAAGCCGTGAAGGCCCATTGTGAGTACCCTGTTTGTACATGTAAGGACATGTGGCTAACAAAACCACTTCGATCTGTTTAGGAATAGTTTTATGTCTGATAGAGGTACCCCCGCCAAGTCTTCCAAACTTTCGAAGAACCTTGCTCCCATACAGGATGAGCGGCGTTCCTGTAAAGCTGGGCAGTGGCATAGAAGATGTTCCGCCGACTCTATTTCCTCTTCGTCTCTGCAGCTTCTGCAGAAGTCATTTGCAAAAAGTCCCAGCCTTTTAGCCATGCTTCCTATGGTGCAGTGTCCGGTTAAAACCCCGACGAGCATCCGGATCTGACTTCTATTAAGGGAGACTAGGAGATCTTTTGGTGTCAATCACAGGCCACAGACTTCGGGTTATGACGCAACTGATGGTGTTGCTCCATTGTTCCTTAGCCAGTTGTGCGGTGACGCCTTCAATAAAAGTCTTAGCAGTGTTGAAAGGCGGTAGCACCTCTCCGTCCGCTAGTTGAGGGTTCATGTCAGAGCCGTATCTGGCCAATTCGTCCGCTTTTTCGTTCCCTTCAACCCCAACGTGTCCCGGAACCCAGCAGAGTAGAACTGAGTGATGACGTATAGCCCTCAACGCCAAGAGGCAATCTGAAACACATTTCGTATTAACAAGGTTAGAGCCGATAGCTTTAAGTGCCGCTTGACTGTCCACACAGATGGTTATTTCCATTGCTGGTAGTCCCATCGAAAAGATAGTCTGTGCTGCTTTCTTAACTGCATAGATCTCAGCTTGAAAGACACTACAGTGATCAGTCAGTCGAAACGACAATAGCAAGTCTTTCTGAGAATACGCCGGCTCCTGTACTATTTTCTGTTTTGGTACTGGGTGAGTTCCAGTCCTGTCTTTTGGGTATAGTGATTCTGAAATTTTTCTCGAAGTCATATCTGGGTTTCTCGTAATCGGTGAGTGACATGAATCCCTTCCGATCAAAGATTTCAAGTATGCTTGAGTGTCCGCAGTAACCAGGCTTCCAAGTTTTGTTCTCTCTTAATCTGAGAGCCGCTTTGGCTGCCACGTTCTTAGTGAATAGCTCAATGGGTAGCAGGTTCAATACCGTTTCCAGACCTAGTTGTGGTGTGGATTTAATTGCGCCTGTTATACCCAAACAAGCAATTCTCTGCACCTTGTTCAGGTTCTTAAGATAGGATTTGGTTTTAACCGCCTCCCACCAAACAGCTGAACCGTAGGTAAGAATGGGTCTAACAATCGCGGTGTACAGCCACTGCACAATGTTCGGTTGTAAGCCCCAGTTTTTCCCAAAGGTTTTTCTACACGCATAAAAGGCATGGAGTCCTTTCTTCATTCTTTCTTCAGTATTCCGTTTCCAAAGAGGGTGGGTATTTTTTATTCAACAAGGCCAAAGTAAGAACAACCCACAGGTCATGCGCCTGTTGGTTGTTGCAAGATTCAGCACTTAAACAGTAGTTCTAATTGTTTTATATCTCGTCCATATAAGGTAGTTTTTGTCTGCATAAGTTCCAAAGCCGTCAGCGATTTTAAAAGATTTCTTCCCTAAGCCCTTTTTTACGCCTAGGGAAGTATTTATCCAATACCTACCTAATTTATTCACTACTGTTATGATTGTTTTAAAAACGTTCCAGTATCCCTCTGACAACATGTACCTTGTTGCTGACATAGCACAAAGTTGACAAGAAAAAAAAAATAATAATAATGGTAAAGCATCCCTTAAACAGTTCACCTGATAAAACCTATTTATTAGAGGATAAACAAATTCGTTATACGACACCTAGAACGCAAAAGTTGCTCGCATTTGTAATTACAACCCGTTTTACACCTATTATCCCTCCAATAAGTGCGGCAACTTCATCGAACGAGGCTTTGTTTACATATTTCCAACTTATCTCTGATAGAACGATGGCTCCAAAGCGAAATTTCATTATGCACAATCACTATTATAATCGATGGGATATGTAGTGATAAAATTATTGACACATTATCTTTATTATTGTGAGACAAAGACTTGGGACAGAATGGAAAACAAATTTCGGGTGATACCATAAAATTGCTTAATAAATTTGTTAACCACTCTAACAATAACCGGATGGTAATATTTTTAATTATGGGAACTTTTCGCAAATGACAAAGCTGCAACTTGTCCTATGAAAAGTTGGGTGGATATGGACATGGTGTTCAGTATGCAAGGGTGTGTCTGTATAGGTATACTCGTAAGTGAATAAATGTTGAATGGATGTCCGTTAATCAGTCGCAATCATTTGATTTTATAGAACAGCAGTAAAATGAGTTTATTCATTATGTACTCACTGTGACAGCTGTGAAATGTGATAAACGTGTATTAGATTTTGTACTTGTCAGGTTGGATTTAGAGGTGATTGAGTTCAAATTAATCGGTGGGATAATGACAGCTTTTATAAATATTTAGTTGCAGAATTTTACAATACAGAAGATGGTTGATTTTACCTTTTTCAGGAATCGAAATTCTTATGAAACTTGATGGTACTGTGTACAGATGCTCCATGAAGTTGTTTTGAGGTTTCTCTCTATCAATATGTGTTGTGCTTCATATGCCAACTTAAGCCGAAGCCGCTGGACAAATTTAGTTTGAATTTCGTATATGAAACCAGAGTCAACATAAAGATGAGTTTTTCAATAAGATTATTAGTCTTGATTTACGAGTTCGAAAAATTACAATACCGCTTCTAACAAATTTAATGAAAATTTTACAGGTTTCGAAGGCGCAGTGACTTAGTGGTTAGTGTCTTGGACTCAAATTGCATATTAAATTTTTTTTTCCACAGCGCCACCTCTCGCCGAACGTCTGTCAAACATCCGAGAGTATAACTGTCATGAAAAAGCTTCTTAACCGTTTGGACTCGGCATAGGACTAAAGATCCCTTCCATTCGTCCCAATAATTAAAAAAATCTCACAAAATGAATGGCTCGCCTGGGGACTGTTGCCCTTACTACATTTTTTTTTAAACAGGTGACATAAATCTGGCTTTTAATTTCTCTAAGATGTTTCTTATATTTCAAGTGAGACCTCAAGTTGAACTTATGGTGGTGTTAGGTTCATGCAAACAGGCGTTTTAACTTTGTTTACAGGGTAGGTATTGGAATAAATTATTTATTTAAATCTAAATTTATAAGCCTACTTCAGCAATTTTCAACCTAAAGGGTTTCCCATAATTCACACAAAATTTGAATTTTGCACCATTTAAATCAGAGATGCCAACAAAAGGATAACAAAGTGACAGCTGACAGTTCGGGGTTAGTAAAAAATGGAGCGCTATACGAAAGAACAACGTATTTTCATTGTTAAGGAATATTTTAAAAATAATGAAGGTTGTCAGCTATGCAGTCAACAATTTTCGTACAAGATATGGCCGTCATAGTGATTAAAAACCATCAAATGTGAAGAGAATAATTGAAAAATTCAGGGAGACTGTATCAATTAGTGATCTTAAACACTCTGGGTGTCCTGTCACATCAATTCGGCACCGCAGTCAACAGCTGGGCGTTTCGAGAACCTCTCTGCAGTGAATTCTCATATGTCATATGAGGATGTGACCAACATATGGTTTCAACAAGACGGTACCACATGCCATACAGCCAGAGAAACAATTCAATTACTGCATTAGTCATTTCCTAATCGCGTAATCGGCTGTTTTTGCTATCAGAATTGGCCATCGAGATCTTGCAATTTAACGCCATTGGACTTTTTGCTTTGAGTTCAAAGGTCTATGCAAACAAGCACACGACCACCAACGCCTTGAAAGAGGAAATTGGGAGGTGTATTAATGAAAATCGCACACATTTATGCGAAACGGACAAACGGTCATATAAAATTCCAATAAAAGAGTACGTATTTGCCAGCAAAACCATGGCGGACATTTATCCGATATATAGTCCCAATCTGTATGCTTTATGAATCAACAAAAAATTTAAGCTTTCTAATTAAAAATCTGTATTTCCGATCAAAATTACATTTTTCGTGAATTATGGAACACCCTTTATTTTATATAATAAATCTTTTCCTCCATAAAGCTTGTGAACGCAAACGGAACCGAAAATCAATTGAAGAGTTTTGCGTGACAGAGATTTTGAGGTTACAGATAGATCTTCATCCGCATTCGAATAACGTCCATGCTTCTGCTCCATAAAGCCGGACTTGAATAATGGGGGCCTATTAAGTATCCTCCTCCGCCCATGAAACATCGATTGGCATGTATAGTTTTTCATTTAATATTTGCTGTGGTGTCATTTTCAAAGTTAATAGCGGAGCCGAGGTAGGCAAAGTCCCTAACTATTTACCTCAAAGTTATAGACATTTATAGTGGCTTTCTGGCGATTCGTCGATCTTGTGTGTCCTTCTTGTTGACAGCATAAAAATAAGCAAAACTGAGTCAATACCGCGTTACGTATAAGTTATATTTTATTTGAAAGATCTAAAATTTCCTCCTGTATGTATTACCACACCCCCATATAGTTCCGCCCCCATAATCCTTACTCTACCAGCCATTTCTAAAATTAAGCACGGATTTGAAAAACTAATTCTGTCAACTAGTGCGAAAATATCCCAAATTCCTGAAACTTGTGAAATTCTGTAACCAACTTAATCGCCCAACATCATGAATAGCTGAAACGAATCTCTCGCACACACCCAACAAAAAGGTCAATGAGATAAACCATAAACCGAGTTACCCAGCCCACCGTACCCCATCTACTCCATTCAGTTGCAAAGTCCATCCGCACTTCCATCCCCCATTCGGAAACAATTGAGTTCACATCTGGTAGATGGCTCAATTTTAATCCACCCGTTCCCAATGCTATGCAACGACATCATCAAAAGCACATTAAACGAAATCCAAGAAAAAATTCCACAGCAAAAAAAAAAAAAAATAGGGAAAACACCAAAATAAAGGACAAACGTGAAGCAATCTCAACGACAAATATCCGCAAAATGAACGCTTTACAATCCACACCCCAGCAAAAAGCGAATTAGCCGACCTCTTCTGAAATTCATTTTACCAAACTTTATCAACAAATTTTCGGAGGTAAGCCTCATGTGGGTGTGTACCTACTTGTTAATGCTGCATGGAATTCGGAGGTCCACCGCACTCACAAAGAAGGTCGGTTCTTGGACCTCCCGCATGTAGGAGAACTGCGCCGAGCTCTTCTGGAACTTTAATTAAACGAAATTTCCCTTAAATACCCAGCCCCTGTCCCCGCATACTCACTGTACAGCTATTATTAAATAGACTTGTGTTCGCATATTTTCGTTTTATTACGTTCATTTTGTGAAGTCTCCCTCTGCAGCATCCCTTGTCGTCAGCCTATCGCTAGGGTTGTGGAAATTTGTGTAGCCCATCTGGTTTCCCTAAAAGGACCAATATGCACATTTAGGTGCTCTTCTCTTGGCGGAAGGGCTGCCAGCAAAAAAAAAAACACAACTTAACCCGCAAAGGCTCCCATCAGAGAATGATGTTGGCGGTGGTAGTGGTAGGTACCGTACCAACTATATAAAGTGGCTTGGTTGGTTATAATAATTTTCGCTGGTGCGGGACCCGAACCCCATGGTAGGGTTGGCGTTTCGGTGTTCAGTCCACTCCCCCGTAAGTACAACGTGTGGGCAAATTTTTTCATATACACTTCTGCCACCCTAACACCACCCTTCATTCAGCGAATATGCATTTCGAAAGTTGTTCAAAAATTTCATTAAATATGGTTTCATTGTTGTTCAACGAAACCAGTCAAAATTAAAACCAAAATAAAAATAAAACATACAAATTCCCAGCGAATAGAGGAACAGGATGTGTGCAAAAAAAAAAAAAACACATACGTGGTACCGGGTAAATAATAAAATAAAAAGGACCCTCCAACAGTCTGTGGTGTTATTTTTGTGCAAACCAATGTTCAGATGGATCCAGCGTACTGACTGCATATTACGTCGCCATATCACTGCTTTTTTTTCTCTTTCCACTCTTTTTTTTTAGCGTCCTCTATCTGTATTCTGAAGAGCGGTACACTCCGGTCCTGGGTCCTCTTATCGCGAAAATGTGACTAAATAAAAATTGCATTTTGTGCAAAACAAAGAAATACACTCTTCTTTTGGCTGGTGGAATATAAAAAAAGGACACCCTCCCACATGTGTGTGTGTGTGTGTAGTATTTGCAAATGAAATAAGGATGTGAGGGCTTAATATGGCAGAAATTGTATTTATGCACTTTTTGCCTCTTTTTTGAGCGGGGGGTAACTGAAGTGCACAAAAATTAAAACTTTCTCAATGCATCCGGGGGTTGGCATAGTATACCGTATACATATGTACAAGTAGGTTTTAGTTGCGCTATGTCAGAGGAAAAATTGGAAAAATTTTATTTGCACAGCAAAAGCAGGCTGAAACCAGAGCCGGATATAAATAAATTCACATGAAAATTTGTTGAGAATTGAGAATGCAAATAAAGTGCACACGAGCAGCAAATGAGAAATGAGAGATCGCAAATTAGATTTTTTTTTCGGCCGCCATTATAGGTGAGGGGTTGGCTTTTATTTGTTAATCGGCCGCACGTTGTTTTGCCAAAAAGACGAACGATTTTTTGGTATTTGTTTGCTCTGTCGTTGAGAAGAAAGTAACTAGTACTCTGAAGTTGAGCAGTAACGGCCATATTTTGACTAGCGAAGAACTTTCTGCTTTAGGGTTCTATTTTGATACGTTTGCATTTATTGTGAGATTTTTGTTTTTGTCAGATTGTGTTGTACTTATACCAAGAGGTATATCCTTTTGACGATAGACTACCTAAAAGTTGTGTCGTTATAGCTCTGTTTCTCACTTAGAGGTCCAGAAGAAAAAGACGAAAAGAGACCCGACAAGGGTCGCCTGATTCGAATATGTTGCGAAATCTAGAGGCCCGGAACAGTTTGCGGAAATTAATTAATGAGTCTTAAGCATGAATGAAAGAAATGCATGAATATGACGTTCGCATCACTCCTTGTTTTTGTTGTAGAATATGACAGCATGTCTGCTCCGAAGTGTGTGTGATTTTATATTGTGACGCAGGGTAAGAAAAATTGCAAAGCACTTGTGGCGGAATCTTTAACACAAGGCAACGTCATGCGTAAGATTCCAATTTGGCTGTCGCTTTCTATGTACAAGCAAAGAGAACGTGAAAAAAATTTTAAACAAAATCTCGCAATCTTCATAGTTCCTACATTCATATGTCTGAACTTACTTCAGTTCATACACATTGAAAATTATTAGCAAAAGTTCGACGTTGGATGCTTTAGTGCACCTAGAGAAGGGCAAGTCTATAAACGAAGTGCCTGAGTCGGAAAATCTCAACTCACTCACGATAGACGACAACAGCTAGAGATCCCACTTCCTAACTAGTAACTAAAGTCAAAATAATCTACGAAACTAACTCAAGCTCTAGCACAGCGGCAAGGTTGCAGAAAATACTGCAGAAACACCTTGTCACCTTATCATTTTTGACCTTCACACTAAATATTTTGTACGTCAAATTTATTAATTTTATATGGAAAATTTTGCCATTGCGAGTTGGCAATATGTGGCCCGGACACTAGAAATGATTATTAGTACCGCGCCTAACGTGTAGAAGCCAAATGGCAGCTCTAATTAAGATGAGTGTGAAAGAGCTCTAGTGCTCATCGACAGCATGAAGTGGTTGAACCAGCCACATCTAGAATGGAGTACCAATTTCTTTCAACCAATCAAGTCATAGGCGCAAATGGAAGCGCGATCATAGAAACGTCGGGATGTTTTTACGTTTTCGTACACCCACACCCTGAGATAGAAAAAAAACACAGAAAAGTCGTGCACTCGGACATTGTATGAAATCCGTTCCATAAGGACCAGGACGAGGTATTTGGGTAATTCCCTGATGATTAAAAGTCGCACAACCATATATCTATGAAGTCAGCTATATTTCCATATTTCCGCCATATACCAGCAGACGAAATTCATATACTTGTGTATTTACTTTTCATCCTTTTAAACATTACTGACCTTCGGCTTCATTCGCACATCCCAATTGGAGCATTATTTGAACTAAATTCATTATCTCCTAAGCTGACAATTTTCTCATATAAGACTTTTGGTTTTACCAAAATTCCTTGGAACTACAAAACAAAAAGTCGCCACAACAAAGCCTCACTTCATCCGGATTGACCATTCGCAGCCAACAGCATCAAAATCAATCCATCCATTGTCCATGTACAGTACCGCACTGCTTTCTCAATGCATACTTTCAAGATGCAAATCAAATTTCTCCGTACACATGTGGTCCAATAAAGAAATTGTCCCCAGCTAATCTGTGAGAAAATTGACACCCCATTATCGCTAAACAAGGACATGAGTGTGGTATTGTCATCATCGCTCTGAGGATGTGAATTTCCCATGAAGCACCAGAATCACTCGAGTCGACCCCATAGATAACAGATCGTGCGTGCGTCGGTTATTATAGAGTTTGGCCTCCTCTTTGTAGCACTGCTACCGAACTCTCATTGCTGATAATCGCTCAAAGCAGTGCCGCAGTGGACAGTCCTGACAACGCCCATATGTGTGCAACTTAACATGTTGAAAAAAGGTAGCCAAGGCGTTACCACCAACCATAGTGTTCCCATTGCCACCTTTCGGACTCACAACAAACAAACAAAAAACATCCACTCGACAATAGGAAAATGTGCAGTGACACGCATGTGAATTACATAAATTCTGACCAAAAGTAACAAAGCCGCACACAATGGTCCAGGAGGACATCTGAATATTCAAATATGCGGATAGATATGCGAAGTGGTCCAAGAAAGGAGCATCCGCACAACCAAATAAAAGGACAACAATGCCAGCCCGACAAAAGGTGAACAACAAGTATATTTATGTATAATGCTCGAGATGTTTGCAATGCGCACTTGAGGATATGGTAGGACGTTTTCGTCCTTAACAAAAATATAAAAAAAAAATGAGCACAATAAGATTTGTTTGCAAATTCAGTCATCATCATTCGGATACAGTTTGATTGCATTCAAAGGAACAAATCGAAGGTGTTCCAATGAAAATCATTGTGTTCATTTGGGAAAAGGATTTACACAGGACTAGTTCTCGGGCATATCATCCTGCACACCCACTCTTCCAGTAGAAAGTCGTATAGATGAAAAGTACCGCTGTGTGGATGTGTCGCAGTCCACCATAAAAGGAGTGTATCCTTGTTTGCGCATATGTTTTGAACTCATTTGAGTTTCATTGGAGAGATTCACTCTTTTACAGTCCACCACGGTTATAAGAAACCTCTAAAATCAAAAAGAAATGTCACTCTTTTACACTATTGGTGGAAGAGTAACTCCGACTAAGTTAATCAGTCTTCTGACTAGTTTGTATTTGAGGAAGTACACTATTCGATATTCTAGGACATTGGACAAGCCGTTTTCAGTTCTCCAAACACAGTGGCTTGGTCTTCCTCCTTGTCCGTAAGCTCGATGGTACCAAACCAATGTAGTCGCGATGTGTTTCGGTTTTATTCCAGCTCAATAGAATCCTGGTTGAATTTACTCCTTCATTGGCCCAATTTCGCACAGAACCAGAATCTGTCGAGAAGAATATTTCTATTGAACTATTGACTTTTTAAAATCTTTTAAAGCAGAACTAGCTAGGGAATGGATTTTAGTCATCATACATTTTTTTCCGCCGAGTCACGACTCCTGAATCTATTTGCTTAGCCAAGTTGAGTAACAGCTGATAATTTTTCTCCGTGTATCGACTAGAACCCTTAGCCGTGGCTGTGAACAGCTGGCATAATATTTAGTGTTGTCCTCGTCTATACTTCAACATCATACAACTCCGCCTGTTATGTAATAGCTTCTTAAGCTCATTTCGGAATTATTAGATCAGCCGATGATATCCAAGTCATTAGCAGTAATTCAATTTGCATTTTAAAAAAATCTCCGGCAGTTGTTTTCTATCCCAACTGCGAAGATTTTTGACATACGTTAACTGGAAGACCTTCCACTCCCAGTGCATTCTCTATCTTATTTTTTGGTAGGTACTCCTATACCCAAAAATCACCATCGAAATTTTAATAAGAAATTGATTGCGTTTTGGCAAACATTCAACAAAAAAAAAGGCAACCAAAACCACGATCAAGATCAGCATTTACGAATGTGTTTCAATTAGGTGAATCAAATCTATACATATTAAAACCGTTCATGGTTTAATTTTGATCTGCAGCTCAGCTTAGCCAAAAGCTTAATCAAAAGCTTAAAACACTAACCGAGGTATTGTCTTCCTTAAGCAACTATTTTGCTTTGAAAGGTCTTTCGAACAGTGACAAGTAAAATACAGAAAAAAATATATTTCAATCAAATCCGCTACCAAGAAATAGGCGTGGCAATACACGACAGAGAATAAAGCTGTCTCGGGGTCTTAAAAAAATTTAAAAAAATGTTTCATCAACATCTTCCCAGTATTTTTAACGCATCAAGCTAAAACACACATAAAATTCCTTAGAGTTCAAATATAGGGAAGGAGCTTAGGCGGCGTTGTACCCTGTGATCGATCAGTTCCGTAATTTGTATTTGATAATTGTTATATTTTATTTCATATTTTATTTTCATTTTGACGTATTAGTGAGGGTTGCTATTAAATAATTTATTCCTGCTATTGCTAGATACTACACGCAGGTTTATCAAAAACCTTTAATACAATGCATTGAAATCGAAAGTTTTTAATCATTTAAAATCGATAAATCCTCTTTATAGCAAAGGGAGTGGAGGAGCTTACTTATAGGTTTCTTACAAAGGATCTACCTATTCACACAGAAAAACGACCTCGAAGTTATTCGCAGTAGAACAGTTTGCCTTGCTTGGATGCCGTTAAATTAGAGTTTAATTGGACCCATTCCATCGGATTTGAACAAACGTAACATATAAGTAAAAATGTATCGAGTGACCAGGTCAATTAGAAATATAAGGTTTTTTCAACCAACACAAAGCAAAGACTAATTTTGTGTCCCATTTCCAGGAAAATCATCCTCATCAAGCATGCAATCAAGCTGTCCAAATAGAAGTGACCAAGCTGGCAAGAGGAAGGCGCATTTAACAAGTCTCTTTGCTCCTGTGAGACTGCGATAAAGTGTTGGTAGGTAGCCCAAAAAAAAAAACAGAAATCGGCGACTTTACAAAGTTCACCCAAAGAAATTGATTTTTTTATTATATCGATGAAAACGTATGCTTAGGACCAAATACTCACCTCCGCTCATGCTTTATATATACAGAATTATGTTCACAATTAATTCATTAAGTATTTTATAAGAAACAGAAACAAATTCCCTCACACATTTCTTGTTCGCGGAGATTACGATTCGGCCACTAATTTGCATTTCCAATTCGATAAAGGAAACCTTCGAATTTAATTTCCTACAAAAACTTCTCGGAATTCAAATCCCCGCCCATCCTGTACAAAGCACGAAGTCCCCTCCCTGCGTTTCCCAAAAACAAAGTCACGAAAATATTCATCACAAATACCCAGCCAATACTCACACCACCACACCGTCGACAGTAGGTTGGTATATTGTTCACTTGCTGCCAACGAAAAAGTCAAACCTGTCTCTAAGCTGCCATTTGCACATCTTCCGACATTGTCCTCGAAAGAATCACAAAACCCATCACTATCCCCACACTCCAACCACCATCACCATTTCACCTTCACCATAATCATCGTCATCACAATCATCAACCTCACCCACCTCGGCTCTTCAGAAAACAAGGTAAATCAAGTTTCAAGAAGCCGTTGACAATATAAAGAAAATCAAAATCAAATTTTCCATCCCTTATTGCTCACTCATTGGATCCTTAGAGTCCTTAATATATTAAATTTTCGTTTGAGCGTGCTGCTTGCATAAAAACGACTACAGTGAAAAAAAGGAGAAGAGAAACGAAAACCGGGGATCGAGTAAGGAAAGACAAAGGACCCATTGGATGCGCTCCGTGTGCACGTTAGTGCCGTCGTCGTCATCGCCATAGTCATAGTTAAATGGATATCCTGATGTGTACCTGAATCGACTCCCAAAACACCCCTGTCGCCATCCTTGTCAATCTGTGAATGTGTAGTTAACCTTATTAAATGGAGCAAAACCAAACACCCAAGGGAAGGATAACATTTGGCCTTTGCCACTGCCACCCTCTGTAACCTCTGAGTTCAAACGCGCGCACCAAAAAGAAAAAAAACCAAATATACAACTACCACAAGTACACTTTGACTGGGGGAGGGTGATGCTATGTCCGCTTGTGGAGAAAATGTGCTCACATCCAAATGACCCATCCGGGCAATGTCTGCGTGATTTCTCATCCAATGGCGCTTAGGCGGAGAAGGCGCATGCCTGAGAATATTCCCAGACTCACCACGAGATCCTGATATCCTTGCATCTCTCAGCTGAGATTGTCCAGATTTCGGTGAATTCGAATCTGGAATTCACAAAATGAGCCTTCTTAGATTGTCGGTCTCTGTGTGCGTGTTGGTGATTGGAGGGTGTTTCTCTCTAACTGTAATAAAGTTCACCCACATTGTACAGGATAAATGGCTGCTGATTCAATTTGTGTCTTCACACTTCCTTAACTAACCGATGATGTTGATATACCCATGGGGTGAGAGCAACTTTCACCACCATCATTCCCCAAGGACAACTTGTTGGTGAATTAAGGAGGCGATTGCTCGGATGAATGGTGATTGGGTAAGTGGATATGGTTGCGTGCCGGGGGGACTTCTAACTTAATTCAATAGATATAATTCACAGCTCAATTAGGGGACATGTATTTCATTTAGATGAGATAATTCTCTCGTTTACAGCTGAATATCCATATGGTACTAAGAAGGGGCGAAAATGTAATTAACTTTGACCTTTTGTGGAACAAGGTGTTCGAGCTTGCAGGAATGTAGAAGTCGAAGTATTTTGTTTCCCTCGTTTTACAAAGCATTTTCTAAGGATACATAAATATGGTGACATCATAGGTACATTTAATGACTGTGAAATTTTCAAACTATACATAAATGCGTTTTAATTTAAAAAAAAAAATGGGCAAACCTACAAATTTCGATGAATGTCCGATATATTTTTTTTTAATAATAATTGCGAATATGAGCGACTGTAATTTATTACCGTACATCAGTGACTTGAGAGTGGAGAACGGAGACACCTCCGTCAAATATGTTTTGTGTGAAGTAGTTGGCACGTCGGTCGCTACGATTCGGCTGTTCTTCGCCAAAAATCCATGCTGAGGTACACAATGCAATCATCGAGAGGAAGCTGTGTAAGAAACTGCGTAAGTATCTAAGGAAGTTTATTCAAACTTTCTGTCGAACGATCAGAAATTTGAACGGGTGCATTATGCATTAGCCTTTCTGTAAGGGTTTGAATTGACGAAAGGGATAAAATTGAATTTATCAGATTTATAATAAAATTTCGTAAACTTGATCTTCATTGTCCTACATTGCTTTCCATACAGTTGAACGAATGAGATGAAACCTCAGAAATGGCTATAATAATTTATTAATAATAATTCATTAACAATTATATTCTCACTATCGAAAATTTCAACCAATTTCCATTACCTTCTATACGTTTTTAGTTTACGTTACCATTGACGAGTTGATGTAGCAAATTCACAGGCAAATGAAGAACTACACTCGGAATACATTTATATATACGGTGATCATATTTTAGAATATTTTAGAATTCCAAGGTACCTTCTTTATAAAAAAAACTTTAATAGACCACATTTTTTTTGTAATAGATAACGACCAAACGTTCAACAAGTTAGGGAACTTTTACATTGTCACTTTGTTAAACGTTAGTGTTTTTAAGACCCTTAAACAAAATACAGAACAAATAATGGACAGCTTCTAAAATATAGAACTTTTAAATGTTTTTGTATACAAAATAATTCATAATGAACATCGCCAAACGCAGAACTACATACAGAACTGTTAATTAGTGTAATGAATGGATGGTCACCATAATAAGTAATATAGCATAAGTCAGCTGGCATACGAAATAAAAAGAAGAGATGTGAATCGAAATTGTTATTAAAAAAAATAAATATTATGAACAAATAATGAGCAATCAAAAAGAAGGGTGTTACGTTAGATAGGTCGTGAGTTAAACCTATCACTGAAAATAAAATAAAATTGATAACATTCAATTGTAAAATTTCAACAAAAATAGTTTTGTCGAACTGAAAAAAAATTGTTAATGATAACTGAAATTTCTCAGTCAACTTAAGTTTTATCAACTTGGACGATATTTTCTTAAACGGATATAATATTTACTACAAAACTACTTTGCCAGATTAACAAAGCACTATTTTCTGTTTAATAAATCAATATTGTATCAGGTGAACAATTTTATTGTTGAAATAACAAAAATATTGTTATATCCATTAAAACAGAATCAAAAATCAATTTTGTGAAATTGGCAAAATGTTTGTTAGCCAAAAAAAATACAGATTTTAAATACTACAAACATTCTGTTGAAATGAACATTTTTATTTGCAGATTTGACATACATTTTGTTGAATTTATAACACAAGTGTTGAATTGAAAAAAATACAACTCATTTAGTGTAATCATTTATTGCTAAATTTATTTGTTTTGTGTATCTTTTATTAAAAATGCTATCCACATAACAATTTATTTTTTGAATCAACAAATTAAAATTATGGAACTGAGAGAATAATTCTATTAACCAGCAATATTCTTATAGATTCGACAAAAGACAATTTTAGAACCGACAATTTATTTCTGTAATTGATTTAACAAAATGATAAACAATTTTGAATGTATTAACAACTTTTTTGTTAATTTACGAAAAAGATAAATGACAATTTGATAAACTTCTTCGCAAAATCAAAAGCAATTTTCATAATCACAACAAAAGTTTGAAGACAAAATGAAACTTTGTCAATTTGATAGAATCTTTTTGTTGAACGTTTATTGACAAAAAAATGTTTGAATCAATCCTCATTTTAATCAAATATACCAGGGTTTTATTTTCAGTAATAGTTTTGTGGTTAAACTCCTGCAGTTGGACAACAAAATATAATATAGATGTCTTATTTAAACGGATTTAATTCTCGGACCTTTCCGACAGTCTAAGTAGCTTATGTCAATGAATACCGAAAACTCTAAAAACAACACCCAGGCCATCACTTTGCAAGACTGCATTGAATTTTATTCGTGGAATCATTTTCAAACCTTTCCTTTGTTTAAGGGAATGTTAACTTGTCGGCGGAATGAGTTGCCGTGCTTAAAAGAGTAGAACATTTATGTGAAAGATTTAGGAATATTCATAGCATTGGTTATTGAAGGCAGCCCACTACTTTGTAAACTTTGTATAAATATATAAAACAGTACCATAATTAATGTGGCTTTTTAACGTTAAAATAACTCACTGTAAATCTGTATAGATTTACCATAACAAAATGGGTCAGCATTTGTTTTTTATTTTATCACAAAACCATTCACGCTTGCGCCACCTATCGGTAAGTAGTTGCGAATGGAATAGTGTTAACTTGTAATTGGAAATTTTTTAAATTGAATTTTCATAGAAATATACCTTCACTGGCTATTTGGATATGCAATTCACTTTCTTTTCTTGTATTGTCCTTCTCTGTGACAAATTCATAATCCATTAAATAAACAATAGTTGAGTCTCATTAGTAGTCAGATGGTAACGCCACACATCAAGCCCAAGAATTCCAACAACAGTACGCAAATCATTCTGGAAAATAGTTTTTAGTGAAAGCAAATAATGTTTTCATAGGATCGGGTTCATTCACAAATCCGATTTTGAGCAGTTTAATATAAGTCTCCTTCCGAATGGTTCTATATGAGTATAAAATTTAGTATAGGTTGACCTAGATACCTACTTTTAGAATTTATACCTGCGAGCGTAGCGTAGCCTTCAAGTCTGAGTAAGAGTTCTGATAGTCTTTTTCGTAATCCCCTGTTTATCCTGTTTAATGAGGGAACTGCACGAAAGTGAAGTCGAGTTTGCCTTTGCACAACAGTTGTAGGGGAAGAAATATTTTCTGAAAATTGTGGTACATGCCTAGAATTTTGTCTGTACCAAGGTGCGTTATAAGAAAAATTTTTATTTAGTTATCTTACCTTATATGCATGAATTCTGAGTCCGACTTTGACTGGGAGGTATGCGTGTTCAATTTGTTTTTGAAGGAACTTTGACGAGAAAGAAGATCAACTATTTTGATGAAACATTATAACCGAATGCAAGCATTTGTGGGCACTTTTTCCAGTTTGTTTACCAGCAAAAACGTAAATAGAGTGACCCAGGACCTTAGGTCATATAACTTATTGTACACAAGGTGTGTCGAGATAAATCGTGAACATTGTCAATGAAAATACACCGTAACTATATATGTTGCCAAGAAAGTTCCCTAAAATATTGATCCGGATTTAAAAAAATTAAGCGGAATAATTGAAAAAGGCTCAGTATACTTAAATTATTGTTGGTAAAATCTTTAAAACTTCAAACTTCAGAGCCTGAGACACTAAGCAGTCTAAATCGGGTTAGAAAATTATATCGAAGCTCCCGTCGCTCAAATTGGTCTCGAAGAAGGGAAATCGTTACCAGGGTTGACTTCGGTGGTAAAATTTCGCAGTATATCTTAAAAAAAGTGCAGTAGATTCACTTTTTTTGCAGTAGATTTTGAGTTTAGAAAAAAGCCGATGAAAATGAAGTTATCAAATATTTTTTTTTAAATTTAAATTTAGAAACAGAGAAAGCCACACTTGAGACACTGCAAGGCAAATGCAGTTAAAACGAGATGGTATGCACATTTTCTTTTAAAATATATTATTATTTTATTGCAATGGTTATAAGCCCATATAAGCCATATAAGCCCAAATATACTAAGAAACGAAAACGTGTAAATATTTTCAATTTTGATTTAAGATTTCCGAAATTCACATAAATTGCAGTAGGTTGTCAGTCGAGCGCAGTGGTACAGTAGGTTTTATTTTTTTTTCCTAAAATTGCAGTAAAGTCCGAACCCTGGTCGTTACTACCTAGGCACTGGATCTTAAAAAAAGCACCTACAAGGACTGCACACCTAAGAAAAACAATAATTTCCTAAATGGGCGTGGCAATGTACAAATTTTTGGATTATAGAAAGAGTACACAAAAAAAAAAAAGAAAACCCATATAGGTAGATGACCATTTACAAATATTATATCAATTTTCTTTTTCAAGGATCATAAAATCATGAGAGAGTTGTACAACTCTTGTTATTTCACAAAACGGTGGTGGCAAACATAAAGGTATCCCAAACAATTCGCAATAATTACGCAAATAAACATAACCATAAATGCTACTACAGTTATATGTTATGCCCATAAAAATATTCCACCCAGAAAACATTTCCATATGCACCATGGGAAATCCTAAAGATATAGCTACCCAAACAAAATCCTGTGAAATAAAATTCTCCTATCTGCTCTCTACGGATAGAAAATGTGCAAATGTTTGTTCGATAATTTTGTCTGCTAAAGACAGATAAACACATGCAGGAATGGACACACACTTACCTCTGCGACGAGAAGATTTAAACAGGATCTCTGCCTGACCTGACATTCCCAGAATTAAACGAATAGTCGCGCCACCGTCCGGCAGACCGAAATACGCAAATCTGTAAATTTTTACAAGACTCTGCCAACTTTCTACCTACATCGAGCTATAGCCGGGAAAATCTCTCTAATCGTGAAAAGAATATCTCTTCATTAGCAGGATAACAAATATCTATTAGTAGTTGATCCTTATTACTGGAGTCGCCGTGCTCCTTAGTGTTGCTATCAAAACAAAGGATTAAGGGAACGTCCCATTTCGCCATTACTCTTGCAGGTTGTCATAAATTTGAAGGATATGTCATAAACCACCGCTTAACATTTTATTTCTACATTACACCGCTATTTTGTGGTTTCCTAATCGCTATTGTTCTATTGTTGGCGATAATTATTATTTTTATATGCGGTCGGCGTAACGAAGATGGAAGGAACGAGTGTCGTACTTTTCGCTGCATTATTGCAGGAAATACATTATTGGCTTGAGCTGTTTTTGTTTCTATTTTAAAGGCCTCTTTTCTTTTAGATTTGACATTATGTGGTACATACATGCGTACTTGTAGGTATATCTACGAACATTATTGGACGTATTACAGAATTTCGGACTATGGCAGATTTTTTTTTGCCATTATATTCTGTGATAAAGCTGTGGCCATGGTGTAGTGGTAAGAGTGTTTGAGCGAAGTAAATACGTGCCCTGGTGGAAAAAATTTTGTAAACTGCCACACGGGTCTTAACGAAAACCGAATAGTGTCAGAGTTTCTCCGCCACTGGAGTTGTATTCCAGTCTGAGTGCTTCCAGGACTCCATTTTGAGTCTTGGAGGCCACCAAAGTTCGAATGTTAAAGTTAACAAGTAAAAAATACTCGCAATATATGTGTAGCTGTCACTTTTGCTTATAGAATCCATTTAACATTTATTAGACTCGAAATGGAGTCCTGGAAGCACTCAGACTGGAATACAGCTCCAGTGGCGGAGAAACTCTGACACTATTCGTTTTTCGGTTTACAAAATTTTTCCCACCAGGGCACGTATTCGCTCAAACACTCTTACCACTACACCATTGCTTCTGGTTTGTTAAATTGCCTTAGAGACCAACTGATGGTTCAATTTCTCGAAGGCTGTGTATGTTATGAACGTTTAAAATACAAAGCGCGATACTAATAATCATTTTAGGTGTCTGAGCCAGATTTTACAAACTCACAGTGACAAAATTATTCATATAAAATTACCAATCGTGACCTTCAAAATATTTAGTATGAATGTTTAAAGTGAATATTAGTTAGGCAGAATTTGATAACCTAAACCTACACAAATGGCACAATTTCCGTTCAACGTATCGTGGGCTCTGGCCACATTTAAAAAAAATATACAAAACAATACAATTTGTGAATTTTCATGCGCCAATTCTGCCTATTTATCAAGCATAAAGTAATCCTCTACACTGGCTTTAAATAGAAAGTATTACTTACTTACTTACTTAGGCGGCTCTAGATTTCGGGGGCGAAACGAGGCGTCAACTAATGACGTGTAGTTCTGCCACCATAACAGGAAAAAAATACGCAGTAGATTCTTAAAAAAATGTGTAGTAGCTTGGGCGTTTACGCAGCAGGCTTAACAGCTATTAGAAGATAACATTTTGAGCCATGTAAGAGAACTTCTTTTGTTTTGGGTGAATGGGTGTGCTTCGCCAAAACTGGCTTCGTTTAAAAAAGAAGTATATTTCTGTGGCAGTTTGGGCTGCAAATGATTTTATAATTTTCATTCGCGAGCTCTGAAAAGAGCGCATATTTAATTTTGTGGGAATAGATCTACTGCAATAATTTCAGTAAAGTGGCTGCCCTGGTGAGACAGACTGACAGTCTTCTATTCAATTTAAATAATTTGGTAGTGTTCTTCAAGTAATAAATTAAATGAATTAGATCTTATTATAACCATAGACAACCCATAGTATTATGATTTGTCTATGAGTATAACAGCTCGATTAATAAATGGCGCCACAATTGTTGTCGTACCGGTTATGGATTTATTTTAAAACCGATTTTTATTTAATATGGACGAAATGAATACAACACTAAATATTTAATACTTAAGATTTAGCTCTTTCCCTAAAATGCGGTCAAATTTTGGCCGCTATGTTTTCCTAGTACTCTCAGATGCATTTTTCACCAGTGAACGAAGAGTCTCAGTTTTTACATTAAAAAATCTAAAAAATACACTTTAAAATTTGTTTCTCAAGAATATCCAGGCTTCTCAATTCAGCCATTCAGACTCGGCATAAAATTACCTTGGTACATCTTTCCATTTGTCGCGAACAATTAAATTAAAATTACAGCAAGAATAGTTTTGATAAGCTATGACCAGAATCCTATATGTACTTATTGTGTATACTGTCTATATTTGTATAGCTAGCGTAATACAATATTGGATCTTGAAAAAGTAGGTTTACTTTTAACTTTTCCGTCCGTTTTATCCGTTGTGAGAGTTATTAAAAACTGAGAGTAAACCCATTCGTTGGTGGAAATATTAGGAGAATGAGAGCAACCGTTAAGCAGACCGCTAAATAAATTGAGATGACAGTTTACTCACAAAAATTGTTGTATGTGGAGTATTTGATGTGACAGTTTCTTCCGTTGATGGATCCGAAGACGCTGCGAAAACGACAGATTTATTCACTTTAACCGCATGAGCTTGCCGTTGGCAGCATTGAGAGCCATCGATACATGGGTCTCTTTCTAAACTTATGTCTCGTAGTGCGGTACTCCTTTACACACTGACCGATAGACCAGACATCCACACCACAGGGTACCAAAGATTCACATAAATTCAATTTAAAAAATAATTTTAGATTCAACTTTTGAAAAATTAAATAGTAATGAAAAATAAAGTAATACAAAAGTTTGGACTACAAATATTTGATCAAAAAATCATAATCTTCAGACCTTTGCAAAGGAAAGCATTTTGCACAGGATATACGTTGTCACTAGTTACCTTAATTCGTTGTCAATAAAATTAATCTATTATTCTTCGCTCTCCCTATTAAATTCACATAAGAAGTGCAAACGCCTGTAGGTACTTATACCGATCTTTACACGGTTCAGATATTTGAATTTTCACAATGGTTCTGCAGCTGTGATATTTTGGTATCTAACCAAATCCACTGAATTCGCTTAATTCCTACGGTCAAATTTGTCTGTCATAAACAACATTATTCTCAGCTATATAGAATTTTAAATTTTATATCACAAAATGCTAAGAAGTTTAGGCCTATTATTACAAAATCGGTTAGGTTTTTTTTCAAACGATCTGCTGTAAAGCACTCAGTGCAACCATGTTGCATTTTTCAAGCCATATTGCCATCTTAAACCCAATAATCCAGCCCATTATAAATTTTAGATCGTAGATATCCACCTACCAACACCAAGCCATTTAAAATTGGCTACAATATTCTAACTGGGTAGATTTAAAAGGTTTTTTTTTTCTTAATTTATTTTATATTTGATTAATAACAAATAAAAAAATAAATAGTTGGTGCAACAGGTCCGTAGATTTTTGGAACGAATGTAAGAGATCTACAAAATTTATGCCAAGCCCAACGGCTAATACAGAAGCTCTTTTATGGCAGTTATACTCTGGGATGTTTGTCAAACGTTCGCGAGAGGTAGTGGAAATAAAAAACATTAATTTGGAATTTGTGCTTTTTTCGGGATTCGAACCTGGGACCCCTCGCTTAGTAGTAAAACACTAAGCCACTGCCCCGATTAGTTTCATACAATTAAATCGCGAAACATTTTTATTGAAAATGTTCGTGTAAACCTATTAAACTCACTTTAAGAAAATCCGGTCTTAAGACTGATTGTTCATAATAGTTAAATGAGTCCGAGTTCATAGTTGTAACGACCATCGCTGTTTCGTCAAATTCCTAGGTACCTAAATCAATTCAAATCTTCATAGAAGGATACCTAATCACCCACCAAATTATTATGGCTCTAGCTGGTTCACCATTAGCCACTAATCTAGTTCAACTAGCTATTACACTTGCAAAACCATCAATCATTCACGCCATCATCCCCCTTATTCACCACTTAACGTCACCGCTAAAAGCGACTTCTCAATGAATTTTCAATTTTCCCTCAATTGCAGGATACGCACCTAATCCTTTGTCAAATATATCTGTATTTACATTTGAAATTATTATCCAATGTCGACGACAGCACTAAAACGATGATTTTATTATACCCTCCATATTTACCTGTTGTAACAGAAACCACGTGCTATCATAATCATCGCCGTGGTCATCCTCCCCATTTACGATGAGCAACCCCTAATCGCTGTGCATATGGCGCAGGCTCTGCACAATATCGCATAAAACCAACCACAGTAAACGTCCTCGTTTGAATGTGTTTGGCAAAATAGGAGAAATTGAGAAATATAGCCACCCCATTTGTCTAACCCACCTCTCCGTGGCCATACCTCAGTCGACACTAATACTAGCGAAACTTGTGCATTCGCTGGCTCTGATTGCTCATAGTATCGATGCGTTGTCATGTCAACCGCATTGAAATTTGTATTTAATTACACACACCATCAATGGCACAAAATCCAGGTGATTTTCGCTAGGATAAACCACCCTTAAGACTATACCGAGTGCAATGGCAACCTACATCAGTCGTATGTATATGAGCGAACTAGAGAAAGCACACACCCCTTGTTAATATCCTTCGGGTGAAACGAAGAAGCACAACAACAATGTTCGTGCACCTAAGCGAGAAGAAAATCCCATTCCCCTACCATGGTGAATACCTACCCTTAGTCCTTGTTTTGTAGTAGTGAATGAATATTGCTCCTCGTATTTAATGCATTGTCTATTACTGTTGAATGTTCAGTCGGTGATTGATGGTTGTCCGTTAACGTTGGTAGATGTGCAGAAAAGTGAAAATGGAAACACGAGGCCACGCCAAACGCGTTAATATTTAATTTAATTATCTCGCTTATTTGCGCATAATTATAACAAATAAGTGAATTTCCAAATAGTTCAGGATTAAGGATTTATTTACGTGCAATCTAACATCGATACTGAACATAAAAGAAGAATATTCACCAAAAATTTGGATTATAACAAAATATTCCTAGTGCCAAAGTGATAACTACAAATTCGGGTGTTCGGGAAAGTGCGAAGGAATTGAGTGTGGATCAAAATGATGTCAACAACGACAACGCATTCATCGGTTGCGCCTTTAAGACCGTCGCAAGATGCACCAGTATCCCGACCTCGGGCTGTTTACAGCATCGATCAAATTTTAGGAACCCAAAGCCGGAGAAATGGTAAGAATTGTTTGAGTTCATTAAACTGAAGAAGATCAACACAATCGATTTGTTTGGAAAATGGACTTTTTTGTTTCCCTTGGTCTGCATTCTCTTTCTGTTTGAAACTCACTTCGAAAATGTTAACTTTGTGAAGAATGTCTTAAAAAGTGTAACAAATTTTAGTTAAAATAAATAAAAATAAATAAAGACAATTGTGCCTTATTGGGATTGCCATATTTTCCCGTAAAGTTTCGTTATGTTATGGCTATTAGCTAAGGACATCATTTCCTAGCGACAAAATTATTAAATATTTCACATGTCTCATGAACCATGCTCGTACTCATTGATGTCAACATTTTATTAACAATTTTAAAAGCATCATATAAAAACTTTCCCTCATTTTTATGCAAATTTGTTCAAAATTTCATTTATCCGATCTAGATCTAGATCTATATAAATAATGGACACATTTATATAGATAGCAATATTTATTTCGTAAAATAATTTGCATAATGTTTGTTAACCACCACTCAGGCATTTTAAGACTTAATCTTTCCACTGAAACATTTAAAAAAAGTGAAAAAAAATGTATATCCTTCCTGCATTTTGTAACTTGAAACGTACTGAATTGTTTTAAATGCAGTTTTTAGCAAATGATGCAAAAACATGGAAAATAATAAAACTTAACCTTAAACTATATTAAAAAAATTTATATAAATGCAGTTTAAACAACAAAATAGATTCGTGTGCATTCCATTATGAATCAACCGTAAATGTATACATTTTGCTTTTTTTTTTTTGTGATCTTTTGTGATTTATAACGTTTCATACATATTGTATAGGTACGCTTACGTGATTAAGTATTCGATGAACTGAAATAATTGTATATATTTTACCCATAAATGTTGGACATATAGGTTGTTCTCAAAAACAAAGGTAACATACATTAGAGAAAGAACGAGGGTTATACTTCCATCAGGCAACTGTTCATATTCAGTGATTTTTAAACATGTGACAAGATTATGTACATATTTATTAGAGAGTCCATCAGCTGGTAATAGTTGAACTCCATTTTGCATATGAAATAACAAGGTCCACATCCAGACTCTAAAGTATAATAAATATATGCAAGTTCTTGGTTGTAATGAAAGTGAATCGGTGATTGTTAATCTCCCACAACAACTACTACCCGTGAGCAGAACCTTCCGGTGTGTCAAAAGCAAAGCATGTCGATCAATTTTTAATACCATTCTGTTAGACCCGTCATTATAGTGTTTAATGTCGTTTAATTTTTCACCTCCTGAATGTGTATTGCACTTGAATAGAGTCCTTTTAACAGCCCCAAAAATATTCGCAAACCTCTGGTTCGGTAGAGTTACCTATAACAAAATTCACATCGACAATCAGTTCTAATTGTTTAATTTTAATTTATTAGACAATGTTACTAAAGCTCTTTAAGTGTAAGTGGTTCAAAGAAAACAAAACTACCATATCCCGAGGAAGAACTTAAAAAAATGAGACTCAAGACGGGATCCATTGTATCCTAAGCAAAATTACTGTATTTTCATGCGATATTGGTACTTACTTTAAAAAAAAAAAATCTTACTGTCAATTCAGCTTGTAACAGATCTTAACTTCAAATTTGCTTGAAATCGACATGAAAGACAAAAGCGAGGTGCTGTTTAAGCTACAGACACCAAAACGATTGATTTATGGAAAGAAAGTGGATCTGGAAATTGATTGATGGAATAACATCAACGACTGATGTTTGAGAGAATATAAGGATATTTCTCGTAAACAAAAAAAACGATCACTTTGGTCGGAAGTTTTACTTTCATTCTTAGCTTGTTGCTTTGGCAACATTTTTATGAAAAGGTGTCATCATGACGGTCGATGGATCGTATGCAAAAAGATGAGAGAACTTGCATGATTTGTAAACAAAAATGAAACCTAGATTCTTACTACGAAAAGTTGTCAGCCTGTTAGTTAGTTTTTCATCATTTTGCATAGATGGAAGCTGTGCTGATTCAAAGCGGATATTTATTGGTCACATGGAAACTTGTTCAAAATCGGTTGTTTCCGGATTGAGGGTAAGGTTTACTGCGTGTGGTTTAGACTGGTGGAGCGGAACGAAAAGACATTAGGTGATGATAAGGTGCACATGGCTGGTCCACTGAAATTCTGATTTGTAGAGAGAATGCGTCGATGGCAGATGTGGAATTGGGGATTCATTATTTAATATGCGACCGCGACAATTGGTTCTACTTTCTTAGGATGAGGGAGTTTTGACAACATTTATATGCATGGAACCTATGTTGAGGGAATTGGGATAGAAATGCCGAGAGATACTGATGCACATTCATATTCATTGACATTTGACAACTGCAATGATGAGGAAAAACAAAATTTACCTAACTATTTCCCACAATCGGAACTAGAAATAAATTCCATCGTCTATCTGACTATTTGTGATATTGTATGTTCCATTTACGAAACTATTTACCACGATCGAAACTAAGAATAAATTGTACTGTCTGGCTGACTTCCAGTGGCGGTATGTTTCATACAAAAATAACTACTGTGACCTACACCTTAAGCTACGGATTACGAATAATTATTATCAAACATAATGCTGTTCGGCGGTAATAAATTCCATTCTATGTTGAGAAATCGCCACGTTGGGCGCCACTGTTTTTAATAGTTGGTTGCTAATGGAATGCATCCCGCCACGAGCCCTCATGATCATTTAAAAGGCTTTATAAGGATTTCTTGTAGGGGAGTTTAGAACCAGCGCTCTTTTTCATAATGGCACCTGCATAGCCAACGTTGGGCGCCATTTTTAAGATCAATTTGATTTTTGCAACTAACTTCTCGCCGAATATGACCCTTAATACTTAAAAGCAATTTGACTATATGAGGCTGCAGCACCATCTCTTAGTAAGAAAATTATCGACTAAAAATTTAACTCATCATTTCATCAGACACCATTCGCCGCCTGAGCCCAATTTTGTCTGTATGAAGCTTATTTTGCCCGATTGTATATGCTCGAACCTCAATTCGCGTGTTATATGCTCATAATTGGCGATTAGTTCGTATACCGGCATTCCATTTATAAATTCCCTCCTTTTGATCTTTCACCTTCAGCACAACGCGCCAGTTCCCCTGAAATCAATTTATATAAAAAATAAAAGACAACATTCCTTGACAATACGATACGCCCCATTGCCAAAGATGGCACCCTCACACTTTCGTCCTTTATCGATGACAATGCAATTATTCCAGGATCAAAAATTTACAAATTGGCGCCACAAAGCTATATACATAGATGGATACCTATTTGAGTTTATTTAATTGATTTGTACGAGTTTTCATTTTTCCAATGACAACACCGAGAATTGCAAAGAAAAACACATCAAAGGATCCTTTTACACACAGTAATTCAATTACCATGTATGCCAGTCCATGGCTCTATCGAAAATCGTAGTCAAGAGCACCACATCAAATGGGTCTCGATGCATGTACGCACTCCCAGCATGCATCAGATTGATGCACATGGGGGCCTTGCTTGTCCGAAAATTGATTGTATCATCACATCGTTTAACATTTCAATCTCTTATAATAGTCAATCTAAGGGCGTGTTCCTGTGAGCATGCACGGCTTACTATAAACCCCCCTCCGCACGTACCGTATAACTTGATTGCAAATGTGCTAATTTTATTCAATTTTGGCGAGAGCGAATAGCAGCGGAACTTCATTCATACATGATGGGGATACGATATCTTGCTCGTGGTACTTCATTTATATTGGAACACACACCAAATGCTATTATATGCAAATTGCATTAACACTACACTCTGTGTAGAAATCACACAGGCATCACATCACGACAGGATAACCCCATTATCGAATGGACAGAGCATATTCAGGCGCACAAAAACAACAGAGCCTAATGCAATTGCCATTGGTAATTTTGTGGTACGGAAATTGAAAATCCTTCTCACACTCTCCGGTGTCAATTGATGTGCATCTACCTCTGTCTATAATATATTTGTGCTTTTTTCTTGTCGTTGTTGTTGCTGGCGTATAACCAGCGACGAAACAGGATCAGGCTCTTGGAAGAAAATATTATTTGCCATCGCACACAGTTGGAAACTATATCGCGTTATTAAAGTTCGTACAATATCATTATCCTTGCGGCATACTGTCTCGCCCAACCACCTATTCCATTGTTGCGCATGGAATATACATTTCACCCTGTCAATTTGGATATTATTCATTTCAGTCGTCCTCATTATCGTTTTAAAAAAATTGCGATCTCACGCTGAGCAAATTTTTTTTCCTCTAGCAAGGAAGGGACGTTCAACATCATATATTAATAAATATCAATAACTTCGGTGGAAAAATATTCTCAACACCGTCGCACCCCTGCAGTTGCCGACCCCTGCTCGAATAAGGATACATTAAAAATTAATTTGAGGTTCTACTTAAGAATCGATTCGTTTTAGAGGTACCAGAGGTGGAGAAACACGACGAAGGAAGTGAGAGAGGGAGAAAGAGGATTAAGCAGAAAAAAATGCAAGTTTTTAAGTGTTTTCCTCGATGAATACAAATGGAGGCCGCAGCGCAAAGAAAGAACAGAGTGTGCAAATTCAATTTTGTAATTGCATAAGGACTTAAGTGAAAATCCTTTTTCATTTCGAACTGTGAGAGTCGATACAACAATAGATGCATCAATGTGAAAAAGTTATTCGCTCTCTGTTTTATTAGGACTTGTGTGAGATGAAAAATTCCGCAGATTTTGTTTCGAGGATTATTGATTTTTTTATTTTCAAACTCTTGAATAATTAAAAAATAAAGGATTAATATTAATTTTAAATAAGAAAAAAAAAATCTCTGCCAGCGAGTTGGAAAAATAATATAATCCTCCTTGAAAAATATTCGTTTCATCGCGCATTCAAGTGTATCGCGTTCAATGTTAATCCTTTCGATGAAAGGACGAATGTGAAATGGAACTCTCTCTTGTTTTGGATCGGTAAATATAATGCTCAACTTTGATTCGTTACTTTGGTTGTGTGGACAATTTTTTTTTGGGGCGTTTGCTTGTTTTTTTTTGTTGTTGTTGAAAACGATTGAAATTTGTGTCCTGATTGAATGCTTACGAGTTTTCTACGCATAATTGTAGTAAAGAAAAAAGTGGAACGAATGAAATAATCCGATTTTTGTTTCCATTGTTCAGAGTCAGAGACTGGCGACTGTTGCAGATGACAGATTATCTGGAGCAGCAATGAAAATGGAAACACTGCCAAAGCCTTTTCAACGACATTGGAAGATACTTGCGTAGTGCATTTATTCATGATACTTGACAAAAGCCTTCCATGGGGGTGGGAGGCACTATACGTACTGGATGTGTGGAAACGAGCATTAGTGTGAGTGGTATACTACGTTGTCGGCGCAGTGGCTTAGTGGTTAGTGTGTTGGACTACTAAGCGAGGGGTACCTGGTTCGAATCCCGAAAAAAACCCAAATACCAACTTTAGGATTTTTTTCACTGCCTCACCTCTCGCGAACGTCCGACATACATCCGAGAGTATAACTGTCATGAAAGAGCTTCTCAATTGGCCGTTTGGACTCGGCATAAAATTGTAGATCCCTTCCATTCGTTCCAAAAATAAAAACTCCCACAAGACGAATGGTTGTGAGAAGCTAGGCATACGATCCCTACGGACCTGTTGCGCCAACTTTTTTTTTTATAGTACCTTAATCTTAATCAAAAAACTACGAACTATAAAAGACGAATGTGGAATAAGGCAGTAAGTTTTGTGGGAAACCTTGAGTTGGGTGCCATTTCCATATAATGAAGTTCGTCCAGTTCTAAAATTACAGAACAACATATTGGAAAACAAATTACGTACAGCATTGCGTCTCTGCACGTGTTACTAACAGAAAAAAAAAAAAAACAAGCGAATATATTGTGTTTAAGGCATTGAAAGGGGTTCTGAACTATTTGCCTTCACCTATTTATATATACGATAAATTTATCATTTTTGAGGTGAGTTCAACGATTGTTGACGATAAATGAGGAGTATAGTTCAGTAAGGCCTACAAAGCCGATTCGTATTCAGTAAGGTATTGTTTTGGACGCCACTTCTGGTGTAAAACTAAAATGTAGTCCCCACATTGGGCGCCAATTGCAAATCGTTTAGCTGTAGGCAATTATTCTTCGTTTAGCATATTTTCCACACTTTTTGTGGTATGACGGCAGTAGCGTCTCATCAATTACAGCAATATTCTATCGGTAAGGTACAAGTTCTGCGCCACTTATATGACGAAATTTATGAAATAATGCATTTTTTACTTTTTCTTCTGTAAAATAAATACTCCGTCTAATTGAGAATTACCCACTGCGATAGCTACAGTTGCCGGTTAAAGTAGACCCACTATGCTCATTTATTGACTGTGTTCATTGAAAAATGCAATTAAATGGCGCCCAACGTCGGACGAGATCAAAACTAATTCCCATTAAAGTGTCACCTTAAATGCCAGTCTCTAAGGCATATTCACAGCTTAGCCATGGTGTTTCTGAATCGATCGGTAGAAAAGTTTCCATTAATGGTCCTTTCGTGAGTTGCTTTGTACCTATTTCATCTGCTACGGAAATCTAATAAACTTATATCTACTACTAAATTGGTTCACCAAGTCCTCTATAGCACTAATAACTTTTCCAAAAAAAACCCTCCCTTACATAACGATACAAATTACACAACACAATTGCAACACACAATAGCCACTCGAATAAAAAACATGCCTTCTCCAATGCATATTTGTTACCTTTTCACCCATCTCCTTAATACCAATCGAAAAGTATTTCTCAACACTCAAGTGCAACCATTCTTCACTCGAACACCCCTATATGTTTACGCCTCAAATACGTCAATTAGTCTACTTAAAAAAATAATAACAAACAAAAATTCACTCATCCTATTAATGCAATGCACTTCAAATTTCAGATTCCGAGTCCTTATCCCATCATCATCATCACAGTCATCAGCTTCACAATCATCATAATCGTGATGAATCCTCGCCAACGAACACAGATAATGGCTGTGACGGAGACAATGATGACGACCTCTCGAACAGTCTTAATAATGGTCATGATCAAAACGACATGGAACGTCCTCGAAAGGTTCGAAGGTAAGTCACAAAAAAAAAAAAACAGAAAAGGAACCGACAAAGTCTATCTCTCTTTGAAAATCCGATTTAGGTTTTGTTTTGCTTTTTTTTTTTTTTTGTTGATATCCTTTTTTCTGATATTCTTCATTTTAGATCAAGAACGACTTTCACCACATTTCAATTGCATCAGCTCGAACGGGCATTCGAGAAGACTCAATATCCTGATGTGTTTACCCGGGAGGATCTGGCGATGCGCTTGGATTTAAGTGAAGCACGTGTGCAGGTGGGTCTTCATAAAAAAAATCACAGGACGAATTACGGCAGAAATTTAATTTTCAGCTGTCACTTTAATGAGCTCGAGTTCGATTTCTTTATTGGCTCATGTAATGACTTGACAATTGCGATATAAACAAACGGAAATCCGTTGACTAAATTAGTCCATTTAATTTTTGAATTAAGTGCAATTTTCTCCCTCGGTAATTACATTATTTGCTGAACGCTGTCGATTACAGAGATGGATATAAAGTTCGTTGTGTGCATTTGTGTTGACGCGTGTGTTATACGCCTGAATTGGCATCAACTTATTACAGTTCAAATTGCAGGACTCCTTTTGTGCGTGTACAACACGAGTGTGTGCGACATGGGAAATTATTTGCATTATAACGAATTTAAATGCTATCCAAACAATGTGAATTTATTACAGTAATTTTAAACAGTGGGGATGACAAGTGAGCGCAGAAGGTAAAAGAAATAATCATTTTGTTAGGATTTGTTTTATGACTGCGATGAATATGATTATGCGCCATTGCGCATATACAATGAACTGTCAAAAACAACTGTTAATAGTAGATAATATACGCTAAGTTGTCCGATGTCTATTGTAATTTTTCAACGCATTGTAAATAGTCCACATTTGGAAATACGTTTTTGACCTTAGTGTTTGGAAGCGCACATCAAAATTGTGTGCGTTTGTGTTGACGTGTGTATTTTTCGCTTGAATTGATTACGGTTTGACTTGGAGAGAAGATATTATACTTTTGAGGGTACAATATGAGCGCGTGTGACATAAGGAATTATTTAAATAGTAAGTTGAACATTCAGGGCCAGACGATTTAAAAAATAGTCGACATATCGATATTTACGACTGTGCATATTCATTGATTACTATGCTGATATTGTTATTGTGATATATGTCTTTGGCATCTATGATCAGTAACGCACACCGAAATTAGGGCACATTGCGTATCGCACATCATTTTTGCTAACACAACTGTTCGAATATAATAATTATCTACTTTAAGGTCGCATATCAAATGATGTAGGTATACGTGTTCGTAATCATGTGCGCTTACAAGTTCTATGTTAAATGTCTTCTGCAACGAAAACAGAACACAGATTGTCTTAAAATGCATAGCTCCATTATTTGCTAATTTAATTCAATTTTTAAATGGACCAAAAAATGTGCGCTTATGTCCATACTACGTTTATGTGCATCAGCAACGAAAAACTTGATAACTATGTTGTACTTTCAATTGAACGAGTGAATAAATTACTTCTATGTAGCGAAACGCACAATAAAAATCAGTCACCAATCGCACACTACAAAATGCCGTTTGGCGCCCGTTTGTGTGTATTTAAAGTAACTAGAAATAACAATTTTTTATTCAAAAGAATTGCAGCTTGTAACAAATTTCGGGTTGTTTGACTTGTTAGTGCGTTTGCTGAACTCATTGCATACAATTGTGTGCCCTAACGAACTTAATCCACTGAACAGGAATTAGTAATTTTTGTATGAGTAAGAGTGCCCATAAATTGAAAAGGTATAAAATGCTCCAGAAGTATAAGCTCTTCATAAAATATCCACCAAATCCAAACACTCACAATACAAAAATTCACATAATGGAATTAAACTATCGTCGACACATTTATTTAAAAAAAAAATATATTTTTTTGTTTGCGCACATGGTAACTGCCTTCACTATATTTAGACTTATTCAATAGCATGATGCAAGCTTAATGAATTGTATGCTTCCAATTTATTTAAACTAGCAGCGAGTTACTTTTGAGATACTTTTTTTAACAGGTTCACGTTAAAATTGAGATTTTCTATGTTTGCGCACATATTCGTGTGCGTTTGGGTCTGCTGCTTTGGATATATTAAAAATGTTGGTCTCATCACAAGGATTGCTATTGGTCTGTTCGAAACTAGTAAAATAGCTATTGTTTAGATTTTTCATCAGTAATACAAGTGAATTTGGCCTTCTGATGGAATTAAGACAGTCGTTCGTATATTTTTATTGATGGTTGGCCGACATTTTCTGCTCTACGCGCTCGTCTTGTGAGCAAACTTCGGTAGGTAACATTCATTGTTTCGTTTGATTTATTATGACATCGTTCACATGTTGTTTCCTCAATAGTGGTAGTGGTCAGAATTGCACACCGTGTTTGTTCATATGGCCTTGGCTATTCTGGGTTTATTTTTTTAATTTACATCAGAGTTGTTGCCATTTTTGACAGCTACGAACGATCATGGATCAATGGCGTGTGGCATTTATTTAGGACTGACCTAAAAAATATGAAATTTCGGTTGCACCCGTGCATCAACTTGCATTTCCCACTGTGCGCTTACAGATTACCATCCTTATGAGCGCTGCCATCATGTATCCTTTATTGAACTAATTACATTTAATTACTTTTGTATTTGCGATGACTTCCGTAAATTACGTTCAATTGGTGCATCGTTACATCTGCAAGCAATGTTTGTATGCGCACACATTTCACATTCAACACGATTAACCATTCAATGAGGAGGCAATTAAAAACCAGGCAAATCCCGCACACACACACACGCAGTTAAAAAAAGAAAAGTCGATAATATCCGGTAAGCAAGCAATATTCAGCTTTTAATTGTCGCAATTATCATTCGATATCAACAAGATTTACATGACAATACAGGATCTGCATAAATTAGCCAATGGTGGTGGCAATACCATGCCGATGCCGGTGGCATTAACCATGTCGGTGGGTGCGGGCTGGCAGAGCATTCTTCTTCGTCTGCCATGATTCATGGGAAAGTATCAGTTTCGAAACGCTCTGATTTCTGGGCGCGGGGCGATTAAACAATTGTGACTCGCATTTGGGCTTATACTTGGTTTTCTTTTTACTTCCAGGTGATTTAATTGAATTGTAACCAACGTTCGGTAACAAATTGCAATAAGGGATGATGAAGGGTGCGTTTGTATTTTCTAAATACCCTGGTAATCGCCTTTAATACGCACTTAACAGCAATGTAATTAGGGGTGCAATAGGTTGTTATTCTCGCGCGTCCTTTAGTTAACAAAAAAAAAAAACAGAAAAAAACGCTCACCAACGAGTTTTTTCTTTTACTTATTTAGTTATTTGTGCGATTTGGTACCCGAAAGGGTGGTGACATGGTTGACCTTTGTATTGGCAAATATTTACACGGTACATGTTGTTATCTTGTTTTATTTTACACAATGACACAAAATCAGCATTTGCCGCGTGCCTTTTCAATAGATACATTCGCATCCTCATCCATGAGTGTTTTTTTTTCTACTCTCCCAATCCTGTCTGTATGTACATATCAATATATTGTATGGCAATTATTTTCGGATTTAATGCACTTGGAAGGATAATTCTTCTCTCTTGGTAACTGGTTTAGAATTTTATGTATACGTACCAGTACCCATACTCGGAAATGGCTTTACTGTTTTTATTTTTTTTTATAAGAGGTAATGTCCTGCTTGAATTTATAGCTATATGACAGGATATTGTAACGATTTTGTTTGGAGGATAAAAAGAGAAGGGACCAGCTCAATTTTCGATACAGTAATCATATGATTAGGATGAGTTCTGGCATATCCATGGAGAGTTTTATGAGCTCATTGAGTACTTGAGCAAAGGTCTTTGTCATTATCTGAAAGGATACTGTACTCAAGTTGTTTGCATCGGGAGATAATCTGATCAATTGAAAATTGCGTTTGCTTTGCGGGGAAATGGGAATGAATGGACTTTCTGTATGAGTTTTTACTGGAAATTGCAGAGAGTGGTGTGAGAAGTTGAAGAGGTAAAGATTGGCCCCTGAACAGTTTTATCAAAAATTCTGTTCAATTAGCGCCACACTTTTATCAAGTTGCTATTGAAATAATGACTAGAAAAGAAAAAATATTTGTAAATGATAAACGACAGTGGGTTTATTTTGCCAATTCTACATGGACATTGACAAAAGCTGCTAAACTCGATTAAAGCTTCTTAGGTAAAAGAGATTTACTGGAGATGTGATCACGGTTGTCACTTTGGTAGTTTTTGTGTTGTTTTTTTTAGTTTTGGTAATTTTTATCTTAAATTTTTGAGCAGAAGCACCGAAAATACGAAAATATCACCTCAGTTCAATGCTGCCTTACTGTTTCTTACTCTACACTTTTCTTTTAGTTTCTCTGAAGACTAAGCAAATGGACATTTTTAAACTTTCAGAGAAAGGTTTTACGATAGTGATAAGGCATTAGCTCAAGACTATATATGTTTTTTTTTCTTTCTGTGTTTTATAACGTCTCGAGATTTTTGGTAAATTTTATCTTCGTTTGGTAACTTTTTTTTTCAATTTTGGTAGATAGCTATTTTTTTTATTTTGCAAGTGCCAACCTTGGATGTGATATGAACATTTTATTATATCTCGTTCCGGTACTACAAATCACAAAAAAATTTAACCCAACCTTTCAAATTTGATATTTATCTTTCCAAGTTTATTGAGAGAAGTTACTGATCACATCAATGGAACCCTAGATTTTTTTTATGTCTGCTTGTCCAAACACACATTTGTTTCTTCCATCGCTTTCAAATTTCAAATGAAGCAATAGGGTAGTACGCAGTGGAGTTGTCCTTGCCACATCAGTAAGCGTTTAATAGCTTTCATTTAAATCAATCTTATTTTTTGTATACTGCGGCAATCTTCTTACGATTCAACACATCATTTCATGTTTATTTTCCATCGTAAAGTAAGTTAAAATTTGATTAACGCATGCATCTTGCATAGTTTTGACGATTTTAACATGACAGCGGTAGGTCCTGCCGTAAAACATTTAAGATAATTTGGATAAGCAGTAACATAGAACAAAATTATAAGTTTGGGTTACTAGTTAAGTAAAAATGTTACAGAACTTTAATTTGAAAATTAATTAATATTCTTATCTTTAAGAAACATAATTTTTTGGATATAAAATTAGTACTAAAATATTCGGTAGCAAAATGGTTTTATTTTTGTCCTTATTGCGATACTGAAGATCCTTTCTAAAACTATAAGATCGCTTAGTCTGTCTTTACTAATTTTCTCATTGCATTGCATTTAATTTTTTAATTTAAAGCTCAATGAAGTTTCTTATATAACACAAGCAACACTTGATGGATCAGAGCTCAGTACCTTCTTGGCTTGATATTGTATTGTAGCGACTTTTGGAAAGCTTTTCAATACTTTACAAAAATGTAGACAGTCTACACCAAGATTGTTCAATCGTCCCTTTATATTTTACAAAAAACTTATAAAATGATTATGGCTCTGGGTAACAACATCCCAAAATATTTAAGTCGTAGTTTTTCATATGAACATTGTAAGGTAATGCTAGGTTCTGAATCCATCTCAATATTGCCACACCGATACGGTCTGAATATTCCTTTTGAGGAATGTTTATTGTTAAAGAAGATTTAATGTAAGATACGGCAGCATATATAATGAAGCTTACCAATAATCATTTTTAACGCAGAGCAAATTCCAACTTATGACTTTTTTACACTGCGCCACCTCTCGCGAACGTCTGACAAACATCCGAGAGTACAACTGTCATGAAAGAGCTTCTTAATTAGCCGTTTCGTATCAAAAATGAAAAACTCACGCAAAACGAATGGTTTATTGTTATTTATAATTTTTTTTTAAAACAATCACAATTATGTGCAATCTTGTTCGGAAAATTTTGCCATTGGGAGTTCGAAAAATTCAGCCTAGACACTAAAAATTTTTATTAGTACCGCTTAATGCCTTGAAAGTTTCATTTAGCTCGCGCTAAATTTTATCTCCCATACAAACATGTCTACAAAGATATAATTAAGCGAGGTTCTTTAGCAAAATGAAGCCGATGAAAAGTCTCCACTTATTTAGCTCGCGAAACAAATAATCTCCGGTACAATAAATCGAAGAAGAATTTGGGCATAAAAAAAACGGATGAAAAATTTTTATTTTGGATGAAACCGCAGGAAACATTGCTGTAATTCCTTTTCATGCGATAAAAAAAAAATTGAGGGGCAATATGGAAATTACAGAAAAAATCCTCTGCAAATATGGATTCACCCGACACGAAGGAACCTGTCGTCTTCTACTTGCTACTACAGAAATTATCTAAGCTGCTGCATTGATAATATTTTTCTTGTATTCATTGTTTTGGAGATATTCAAATATTGCGATGTATTTTGAGATCTACTTGCAGTCTGAATTTTGAAATTCTAATAATGCGGATCCGTCATATGAACTTTATGATTTTTGTCCCATCTATTTCATATTTGACCATATATCTTTGATATGGAGAAACGAAGTGGATACTAGAAACGCTGAAATTTAAGTAACTAGGCTTTAATGTAAATTCAATTCAATTCAATTCAATTAATTCTTTATTCAAATAAGTACAAGCATGAAAAATTACTAAAATACAAAGCAAAATTTTAAATATAGCTAGTACAAATAGAATAGTTAGTGACATCTGTATTTGAGAAAATAGAGCTGATGTCACATCTAATCTATTCACATCAATACCAAAAACATTTTGTTTAATGACAAAATGCTTATGCCATATTTTGTAAAAATACTTAAACATACATCTTTTTTTTTCTGTCATTTTTCGTCCTTTCAAATTTTAGTATCAAAAACAAACAATTTGGTAAATTTGTAGAGGTTCATTATTTGCGTGAAAAATGTAATTTTCTGAACTGTTCAACCTTTTTTTCTAACTCATCTCCGATCTCGCTCATGTATTCATAATACATGGCAACGTTAAGAATAGTCATTTGAAACTAATTATATTTTCGTCAGTTCTATTTCAATGCCTTTTTCAAACGTTCTAAAAAAATTGTTGGCCTTCTTTGTTCCTTTTTCGTATAAATCCTGCTTCGAAATTTGCCATAGGTTAGCAAAGTCGGCGCAGTGGCTTAGTGGTTAGTGTGTTGGACCACTAAGCGAGGGGTCCCAGGTTCGAATCCCGAGAAAACCCCAAATTCCAACTTAAGGTTTTTTCACTGCGCCACCTCTCGCGAACGTCTGACAAACATCCGAGAGTATAACTGTCATGAAAGAGCTTCTCAATTGGCCGTTTGGACTCGGCATAAAATTGTAGATCCCTTCCATTCGTCCCAAAAATAAAAACTCACACAAGACGAATGGTTGTGAGAAGCTAGGCTTGGGTCCATACGGACCTGTTGCGCCAATTATTCATAGGTTAGCAAAGCATGAACTTCCTAAAGATGTGGGACTTTCTTAAATGTAGTTTTTTGTGACTTGAACTTCCAATTTCGATATATCCTTCTTAATGAGCTCTCATATTGTGTCTACTAAAATGAACTTGATCTCAAAACGAAGTTGGTATCAAGACTACCTACTTCCTTACAGTTTGTCCGAGGGATTGGTTAGTATACATCCCACCCTGCTTTTTGTTCCATTAGCATGCCATCTGTCCATTTGCTAGCGCTGGTGGGAATTTCTTTAATCCCGGGTCTTTGACAAATTGAATAAGAAAAAAAAAATAGGGCACACCTAGAAGTGACTCCTTGTAGGAAACTCCATAAACAACGAACAAAGGTCTATTGTTTTAGACCTTCCATCGGGTCTATTATTATTCTATTAAACAAAATCAACCCCTCTAATTCAATCAACGCATGTCACAATGCGTATTCATTCCGACTTTTACAAAATCACATCCTTTCGCAAAATAAAAAGAGAAAAAAAAACAAAACTAACTCTAGTAATTTGAACAAATTTTCCCATCCATTCAACTCAATTGAAATGAAATGCCAAATATACCTCGATTTACATATCAAAAAGGACAACAGCAAATATATACATATTTTATATTTACCCCCTCACAAAAGGAAAAATTATTCCAGACTCTAATTGACAATATGCCAATTATCGTCGGCCAATTATTTTGAAGATTGCACAAAATTGTCTCCTATCTGTGTCCCATGCCCATTGCGCTGTTGGCTGTTCCACACGTCACATCCTACTACACTGGGGTTGGGTATAAACCGTTTTATCTCTTCCACATAATCATTTTCGAATTTTTTTTCCCTTCGCTTTCTAGTTCTTTTGTGAATGGGTAAAATTTAATTGTAACACTCCATGCAAAACGCAGCGTGGAATGGGGTAGATGAAAATAGATTCAGAGATACAACCAAAGTGGGTATCATTTTAAGGGCAGTGTACTGGGTGGAAGATTGAAAAAAGAGACCATTGTGTCGGTGCGGGTGCGAGGACAAGTAAGACCAACTTAATTACACCCCCAAGGATAATTGCATCAAATTATCTATGACCACATATGCTTTGTTTGCTCTAGGGAAAATGGATCAAAATAAGTGGCTTTCTTGATTCTTCGTTGCGAACGGGACAATGACAGGAAAAGAGTTGGTAGGGGATGAGCACGAATTAACAATCGGAAATCATTTCTAATGTTCTCGCCCAAGTGAACTCCTCGTAAAGATGATGAAGAAGTAGAAAAAAAATCCAAACGGGATGCGTAGCAAATGTCAGCGATTGTGAGGCACATCCTTCCTTCATTTCATCACAGACAGAGATAGACCGAGTAGAAATCTTCATCAGCAGGGCATTCACAAAATTCACAATGGAATTGGTTGTGGAATACAGGAAGTTCTTTTTCGTCCTCTTGCCACTTGTTCTGCACACACACACACACACACACACCCACATATTTATACACAAATCCAGTGGATGTGATAGAGGAGGGAATGTTTTCCTCGAAGAATTTCGTAGCAATTTATGATTTCCACCATCGTGGCCACCCTCCGACGCTCCCATATCGATTAAGTTCAATTGAATTGAAGTGGAGAGCAATGAGTGAGTGTATTGAATGGGTTAGAGATGTGTGTACACTTCTCGATTTCGTTGCGCACAAACAATTGAATTTCCCTCGAGTTGAAGGGCGCACATCAGGCACACACATGCACACAGAGTTTAAGGACAATTTTGCAAGTGCCAGAAGGACAATAATTGAATGCAAAATAAGGAGAGAGTGTGCAGTAAAAATTGCATCTTTTTTTTCGCTCGTTTACTGTATGGGGTGTTTGGGTGCTCCTGCTCCGAAGGACTCAACTGGAATGAAAATCAGAGAAACACACTTCCGATTGGATTCCATTGTCTGAAATTTAAATTATGATTGTCCTTTTGACAATCCCCCCTTAGTTTTGGTCGTCCTATACCAAATGGAGACCGAGAATGGTTATGGAGCCAATTATTTCATAACGTGGTTACGATTGTGGACGTTTTTTGTTTGGCCATAGCAGCGTCCGCAAAAAAGTGCGCGCGGATTGCTGTGGTTGAAAGGAAATTGGAATGCTATTTATTCGTTATTGTAAGGGATTTTGGCGGATGCACATTTTGTGTTTCTATATCTGTAGTAGTCGGTGCTCTAAGTTGTCATAGGAAAAATGTCTTTCTTTCCTTTTCCAGGTGTGGTTTCAAAATCGCCGTGCCAAGTGGAGGAAGCGCGAGAAGTTTATGAACCAGGATAAGAATGGATACCTCCTACCCGACCAAGGTAAGTTTAAAAAAATACAAAATTAAAAGATGCTACCTGTAGTCTACCTTCCCAGAGAGTGAAGGTTCCATCGTGTATATCCTGAGGTTTTTATGACAGGCTGGTGAAACTTATTCAGCCAATTTGTTGCTAGCTGGTGATCTACAGTTTTTTGGTCCCACGTCGATTCATCATAGACCTCTCTACAAATGTGCGTTTTTGGTGCCTAAAATTCCGTATTTTGTATTTAGAGCGTCAAAGTACTGTCGGCCACTTTTATATTGTAAGCATACCCCAGTGGAAAATAATTTCATTGCCAACAGATTTCTCTCCAGCCAATAATGCTGTATTACATCCCTCTGACCAACTACCACGACTCTATGGAACAACTTCCCCTTCATCCGCTTTAAGCGATGCACACTCGTATTCACTCACCCTAAAATGTATTTCCATTGTTTCACACGATACTCAGTACAGTTTGACAAATTTTCCAATCAGATAAACCAACTAACGTCGCTGCTGCAAATTTTCTACTTTCAGAATGGACATTGTAGGGAAACATACTCGCATAATTAATAGCGGCGACATGTTAACAAATCCTCGAGAATTTGTAACCTACCCCCAGTCCTTCAGGACACCTGCCCTTTCGATTTCTTCCAACGCAGAGGCACGCGCCCAAGACTACAATTAAATTTGGCACAATACATCCCAAAGTACAATCTAAAATTAATCTCACAAACGCTTCGTTCTATTGTCGCTTGGACTACTGTTTTTGTCTTAGACACTATAAATCCGCTGTCATTGTACTTTGCTGTTGTTTTATCTGATGTACGCGGGACAAATTGCTACTCATCCATCTAGTCGGGCAACTAAAAATACTTTTCAAACCCTTTGATGATAGAAGCGTGTCTGATAGATGAGCCGCAACTTGTACACCATTGTAATACAAATATTTCCATTTTTCTTTTTAGGAATGCCAGACTTCCCATTGGGCATCCCACTGCCGCACGGCATTGGAGGTCATCCACCATCGATACCTACTGAATTTTGGCCACCCAACTTCGCTCTACATCATCACTTCAATCCAGCGCTGATCCCGCAGAGCCTTATTCCCCACTATAAGTTGCCGAACTTCCAGACCCTACTCTCGCAATACATGGGCTTAAGTAATTTAAACGGAATCTTTGGCTACCCCCAGAATCTGTCAATGCATTCCCAAGTCAGCCCGCCGTGCAGCAACAGTCCGCCACGTGAGAGTCCACCAGCTACAACAAAGGTTGAAGAGTGAAATGCAGAATAAATATTTTTATTCACTATGTATATAAATATAATTATAAAAATTAGACAGCAAAGTAGTGAACTTAGATTGTTATTGAGAATTATATATCGACTTGTAATCTACTCGGAGGAAAAACCATTAAAAACAATTGCGGTGATATCAACATTTTGTAAATAAAATATAATCAATAATTATTGAAATTAAAATTAAATAAATTTCGGGCTGTAAAAAGGATGAAAAATAAAAATTGAATTTATAAATGAACAATAAAGAAAACTAGCCGATAAATTGTAATTATTATTGTAAAGTAAGCAGCAGGCCTATGCTTTATTTAGCACCACAAAATTATTTAAATTGTATATAGTAAAATGTTTTGGGGGAAAACGGAAAACAATTTGGCCAAACTATTATAAAAAAAATAATATAATAAATGAAACAATTTATACAGAAATAGCTGTTCTATTTTGTTTTATTTTAATTTTATTGACTGGAGAAACTTGAACAAATTCGTCGAAATGGTAATTATCCGCGCTGACGGCATAACTCTGGACCTGTATACTATTTTATTAATTAATATCTAAAATGAGTTGGTGATGCAGATCATGCTAAAAAATGCGTTAACACGAATTGTAGAATTTTAAATGTAAATCAATGCGCAGTTGCTTAGAGGTTAGCGTGTTGGGATTCTAAGCTAGGAGCCCCAAATTTCGATCTCCGGAAAAACACAAATTACATCTAAGGTTTATGTTTATTCACTGCGCCACCTCTCGCGAACGCCTGACAAAAATCTGAGAGAAGAAGTGTCATGAAAAAGAGTCTCCATTAGCCGTTTGGACTCGGCATCAAATTGTAGATCCATTCATCAAAAATAAAAAAATAAAATTAATGTTTGTGAGAAGCATGTCCGTTGCTTTTTTATACCCTCCACAGGAAGGTATATTCACTTTGTCATTCGATTTGTAACCAGCCAAGTAGGAGTCAGCGGAGACCTCATAAAGGTTTGAATAAAGGTTTCTGAATCAGGATCACATTTTGAATCGATTAAGCCATGTCCGTCTGTCTGTCTCTGTTCACGATAGCGCCTAAAGGAATCAACCTAGGCGAATGAAGTTTGGTGAAAGGACTCCTTTTTATCGTTGTTAGGGTGGTATTACGAATGGGCTATGTCGGTCAAGTAGTTCGGGTACCTCCCATACAAAATCAATATTAGGCCCATGTGCCTCTCTGTCTTTTGAAAACAGGATAGCGTCAATACAAATCGACTTAGGGGAGTGAAATTTTGTGAGAGGACTTACTTTTATCGTCGTCAGGTTAATATTAAAATTGGGCTAAGTCGGTTAAGTAGATCCGGTACTTCCCATACAAAACCAGTTTTGCATGACTTGTATGGAGTGGAGGGTATCAAAGCATCGGCCAGGCCGATGATAACACTTGTACTTGTTTTTATTATTTTTAAAGCCTAACAACTATAAAAAATGCTTCCCCGAACGGTCTTGCACTTGAAAAAATGCATTACGTGTTCCCTATAGGTACCTTATACGTAGCCTTTTTTCTTATTGTGAGTTTTTGCTTTTTGGGACACTGGGGTTTTTTTTCCGGGAATCGAACCTGGAACCCGTCGATCAGTAGTGCTGCACGTCAAAAACTGAACCACTGCGCCTACATCTTGCAGCTCTTGGTTTTTTTTTCATTTTTTCCTTTTTGGAGACGGAGAAATGCTTTATGCACGATAAGGAGGTCTTTTCGGCGTTGACCATCCCCGTGTGTCCGACTCCCCCTTTGGGAAGGTATACGTAAACTAAAACTGACCCTGACCTAATCCCATTTGTTACTAGAGGTAGTTAGTGAGGAATTGAAAAAGCGAAAGATGTTACAGGGGTTGGTAAAAATTGGTAAGCGATGAATGGTTGGGTCTGACGGAAATATTTTGCCTTCCTAGAATAACTTGAGTTCGTCCTGTGGAAGAAATTCTACCATTATAGTAACATGGCTTTTATGTTGTGTAAAATTGGAAACAAATTACACACAGCATTGCGTCTCTGCACAATCTTAAAAAAAAAACAAGCGATTATGCTGAGTTTAAGGCAGTGGGACTGGTTCTTAACTATTGCCATTGCCTATTTAAATATAAGATTCACGTTTTTTCTTTGTAGCAATTGACACTGTACCAATCGCTTACTGACACCTTTGTTCAGAAACAACCCTTTATCTTAGGGCCCTCTTGGAACTGAGATCATTGTTGGGCTGCTTTCTGCCAAATCGAAAATAATTATAGAGATTCATACATTTTTAAGGCAAGGCCTCTATATGCCACTTATACAATATACATGTCGTACAATGGACACAATGAAATCCACGTCCACACTGCTTAGTAACAGGTCAGGTATATCTACGCTCTTCAACTTCGAGGGCATCACTTTTCAAAAACGGTTGAACTACAAAATAATCAAGCACGGGAAGTCGCTATCTAGATATATCCGAGTATTTTCAGAGAACTAGAGTAACACACTTATGATGCCTTTAGCGATATTTATCTTGAACCAGCGTTGCCATCAGAAGGTCAAAATATTTCCCCCCAGAATAAATCTGAAAAATCACAGATTTTTTCCCCCCAAAAAAAACGTTTTGTTATTATTCTTTTTAACATGTTTTACGACTTTAAAACACAAATTGTGAATTTCACCTACAACATTTAAATGCAGTATTGCAAATGCAAAAGTTTGTCCGAAAAGCGGCAAATATTTATTAAAATGTTAACGCTTTCTTTTTGAAACCATCTTGTAAGAAAATTTACCGATCCCTTTTAAATCCTACAGATGAGGGGTGCTTAAAATTAATATATAAAAAAGAAAAACACATTGCAGAGAGTACATTTTAGAGTATCTAAAACTTCTTCCTAGTGTATTTGATTATTTTTAAAGACTTAACGAATATAGTCCAAAGCTATTAGAAAAAATAATTATTACCGGCAATTATCGTGTTGGATAAAAATCTAAAAGGGATATAGCTACTTACAAAATAAAAAAATTAAAATAAAATAGTGTTTAAAAAAACCCCAGATTTCCCTATAAGCTTTTTCTACCCCCAAATATCCCCCCTTTGAAAAAAAAAATTTATAAATTTTGTGGACAAAAACCCAAACTTGCAACCTTTTGTTAAACCTTCCAGAGAAAAAAAAAAAAAGAATACTAAAATACTGTGAGCAAGGCTTGGACTTAATAGAAGATTCGATATTCTATTTTTTCTATCAATCCCATATAAAGCTTTGAATCAGTTCGATCAGCAAATTGCATAGTCATTCGCGATAGGCTAATGACCGTGCGCCCATATCTGCACATACGCCCAACAAAAGAAGACCACACCGCGAGACGGGTGCGTCAGAAACTGAAGTGTCAGCTAAATAATAAAATAAATATAAACCTGGTCGTAATAGCGAGCAATACTCAAAAATAAAATCATAAAACTCGATTCGCACTACAACTACGAAGTAAAAAATGAAACTACATATTAAAACATTTCTTGCACATAACTTTTTTTAGTAGCTCAATTGTAAAAAAAAAACGGGTTTAATTAATTTGTATACACTAGCCAATGCCTGGCTGGTACACAACCAATCGTATTTGTAATGCTTCTGTTTCAACAACGCGTTACATTTTATTGCCGAAGCGAAGGGCTGAATTGAGAAGTTCTCTGGAGGACTGTTGTGCTGTCGGATGTACATTAAAAGTTAGCGGGAAGTGGGTCCTTTACACTTGTGACAATTAATTCAGTATATTATGCATTAAAATTTAAATTCAATTAAAAAAAACACTAATACAATAACCGCAATATAATACCACTGGTAGAATAACACATTTTGTTAGCCTTTAAATTGGAAGCCGGTTATTCAGCTCAGTGCTCGAACGATGGTTCTATAAGTTGGGATTGGGACTGATTGTTGGTGAGCCTGTTCTCATCAGCAGCGGATACCTGTAATTTAACGGCTTTGTGTTTGTATAGGAATTATAAATAAAAAATTCACCAGCTTATTAAACTCCTTCATCCAACATCTCTAAAAGGATCAACTATTAGGTCACATTCATTTAATTTAGCGGAAGGAAGAAGAAACTTTACCTTTCAATCATAAGTCCCTACACTTAACAAAAAGAGAAGAAAAACCGCCCAAAACGTTTAAGGACATCTAAAGAAAATGTCCCATTCATCACTCGCATACAATACATATCAAATATCAGCAGAAATTAGTTGATAACTGATATTGTTGTGTACAAATTGCTAGTTTACCGCAACCAAATTGCTACAGTTGACGACAGGAAAACATTTAATTCTTTGATCGGGCGCAATTGCCGAACGAAGGGAAACATTTTTCTGAAATATGATACTTTGTCCTTAAGGCGACGTGCAACGTTCTTGTTCTTTTCTTTATAGTTTCCTTGAGCTAGTTTTTTTGTTCCTGTTTGTTCCGTACCTTAATCTCCGGTTTGGTGAGCATGTGGGATGTGACGCTGTGAGGGTACCGTGAGTATTTCTGTTCCGCCTATATCTGATCGAAATGTTTATTGGGGAAGGACTTGTTGTGATTTAGAAATATATCACAAAACAGGATAAGGTAGGGACTAGCAGTTTGCTACAGAACATACGGCTTTTGTGTAGTTTTCTTTTCCAGATCGCTTATCCGTAAGCTAATTGATGGAGATAAGTCTTAAGTGCTGCGGACGCTGATTTTTTTAGATAAAAAGTCGTCTGCGTGGATGATTATCCTGTATTAGTATGATGATGATCGTGTATCCATGTCGGTTGCTTGGACAGCAAAAAGACCAATCGAACTATGAAATGACTGCGGGCTAATTTTGAAAGGCGATATTTTGCGATTTTTTTTCAGTTCGCAAGGGTAGTAGGTATGGGCATACAAGTTTTTATAGAAATGTTGATCTTTTTGAATAAATTATCTCTTTGAAGGCATCTGACTGGAATTTTGTTGTAACCTTTACAGTTTACACCAATATTATCAACATGATGTATTAAAAACGATTCCTCAATTCTTTTGGTCTTAATTACGCTGCAATTTAGATACTTTTTAAGGAGACGAACTTTAACAGTCTTTTTCCTGTGTCTATAAAATTGTCTAAAAACCCAAGTTCAGGTAGGTTTTGCTCTGCTCAGTTTGGTTCGAGAAAATGCCTCCCAATGTAGATCTGATGATATCAATTTTTCTTAAAATCCGGGCTCTCATAACCAATTTTGAATACCTACGGACATGAAACTCTGACATCACATCAAATTTCAGGTCAAATGCAGTAAGTTTTGTTAACCAAATTTGTAACTCAATGGTTGTGCCATAAGTTGTGGATGGGCTTAAGGCGGCATGGAGCACCAAACCTCCGTTTGAAGGGAAAACTCATCTCGTGTGTGTAGTATTTTTAGCTTATTTTTTGTCATTTTTGAATTTGAATTTATTTAGTTTTTGAGAACTTTAAAGGTGGTAGCTGCTTTTTGTGACTTTTCAAGTAGTTCGAAAGAGCTACCTGGATATTAAAGTTCGCACGCCATTTAGCATTGCATAACGTAGCTGAATCTGTTTTTTTCTTATTCCCAAAATCGGCGATTCCCTATTTAAATACAGAGCTTCTGTCGATCAATTCCGTGCGACATTGGCATCGATGAGAAATGTAATGGAACTCGGCAGTGATTTCGCTGTTTTCTTCACTAGATTGAAGACTCACATCGACCTGTCTCAACTGGAACTAAATTATGTATCATCAAAGGCAATGGACGTACCTATACTTGAGGCACTATCTGTATCTATGCCTCATGTCAGGTGGATCAAGTAATGATTTTAACGTCCATATTAAGAGGTTCAGTCTAGCTGCCCCTTCTTTTACTACAAGTATTTTTTCCAAAAGTATGTTACGTCCAAAGTTGCCGTTGGAAAACTTTTGTTGAAATTTATACGTCAAGTCTTCTGCACTTTATTCATTATTTTTAGTAGGGATAGCTTTTTCAAATTTCTCTCGCAATTTTGCCGCCATTTTAGACATGCGCTTTTGGCCTCGACAAATAACATTCAAAGATCCACAAAATCCAATACCTATTAAAGATCGTGTGTCTATCGCTCCAGTTGCGTTCTTTGGCCGCCATCATCAGACTGCAGGAAGATCCCTTTTGACACTTAAAAAGTGTCAATCTGTTGACTCGAGAATGAGACCCTAGGGTATATTTTCAATGCTCAACTTAGTGTTCCCTTGGCCGTGCGCAAATATTGTATGGTTAGCCAATTTGAAAAATTATTCCCTAAAGCTTCTTATTTGCCCAACAAATTTAATTTGGCCGCTGGCTTTCATCGAAACCAGTTCTATACACACATCGCCCTATGTATCGCCCCAGCACATTCTAAAATTCTGTTGAATGGCCTCTCAAACATCCATCGAGTGTCTCAAAATTAAAAATCGCCTCATTGTATCCTATCAACCCCCGGTGTCAGTGTACCCACTTCAAACTACACTGTTACATCTCTTATTAAATACAAATTCAATGAGTTTCTCAATATACTCAGATTCTCAGTGCGAGACATTTCCTTTCACCAGAACCCCATATGTGCATTCAGTAGAAGGACCTTGCGCCCAAAATTATTTATTAAATTTTCATAAATATCGTTCTCGCACACATACACCGGCCCACTTAATATGAGCACGAATTTTCCCAATAACGCGGGACTGCAAGAAATAAAAAAAAATATAAATGAAACGCCATTTTGATTATAAGCGGAACCTCTTGAACCATAAATCCTACTGTGCGATAGACGGCGACCAAGAAGTAAAAGAATTCAAATAACTTAATCCTGGCATTATGTGATTTTGCAACAGGCTCAGTATCCTTCGAAGAAAGGAAACAAAAAAACCTGGAGTAATGTCTCTCCCTCTCGCGTCCTCTGTCGATCTCAATGAACCGGCACTTATAATCCTGCCGCGCCACGCCGTGTAAAACTCCAATATCCTTCGAATATAAACACGTATTCACATTCATTGGGATGTAATCAAGGATCTACTCTCAGTCAACATTGACTGCTGCATTATTTACCCAACATTTCTATTAAGGACTCGAATTGGGATTTCTCTCTTGCCGCACTCAAGTGTGAACACGCGTTAATAAATCAGTCACAATATTCGTTATGGCGAGAATATAAAATTGAAATTCTAATACCAAATCAATGGTGGGACTCAAAGGATTGTCCGAAATGGCACCGCTTTCATTATATGAGCATGAGGGCTTCTTCAATAAAGACGAAGTTTTATTTGAAGAACTTCTATTCATGTATAGGTAGATGAATGTAGTTCCGTCGTACAAGGATCATTCGTTCAGCCGCGGGGGTAAATTCAATTGCGATTTCCAAATGCATCCCCATTTGGCAGTTGTACCTATCCTCTCTGCAGGCAACAAATATATGATATTTATCAAGTACCCGATGCTTAAGGACTCTAGAGTAACTAAGTTGTGTGCTCGTGCTGGAACGAATCAGGTGGTGGTTTCATGATTACGGCAAATCATCTTCTCCATCATCATCGTCGTCGTCGTCGTTGTTGTTTATAAAGGACACTCGACTGCATTAAAATCAAATGAGAGCAAGATTTAAATATTCCTTCCTTGCGAGTTGTAATTTCGTTTCGCTGAATAGGATTTCTGATCGGCGATGGAACGGGAGAAGCACCCGAGTTCTGGTGCGGGTGTGGCTTAATCGCGCACATAGAGTTTCCTGACGTTGTACGGTCCCATCTGCGATGGGGTATACCTAATCTGTAAATAACAAGAGAGAATCTTTTAATTTCATGTCATTTGGCATTTTTATTGGAAAAGGACTTTTGTGTGAGCGTGCACTTCGCCATGAATGGTGGTGTAATTTTTTAAGTCGGCGATCATAACTAAGCCAAGACCACCACAAGGACCTCAAAGGGTATATACAAATGAAGAATTGTTAAATGTTAATGAATAGAATTCAAATGAATCGAGGACTACAGAGAAAATGAGAACGAGAAAAGATTGAAATTGAGACAAAAGTCCTTGAGGGCCCTAATCGGGTACTTTTCGAGATGTGCACTTGCAATTAGGAATTCATTCAGTTGGTAACTACTTACAAAAGACTGCGCCCGAGTATATGCGTGACACAGTCCACCACAGGACATCGTGTTCATTTGCGCCGATATTCGGCGGTAATTCGTCCACGCTTAACAGCCACCTGTACTATTTCCGAAATGCAAGTCAATTTCTTTGATTTATTTCACTTTCGAAACTAAACTAACAAAATTCAAACACCAGACATGTTTGTCTTTCCCGAACACATGAACGAACAGCGGTCGCAGTTGGTGCGGTATATTCCTACATCCTACACATATAGCGCTCGTGCAGCATTTAACATTTAACTACCGTACAACACCTGCCGTGTAATTAAATCAATAGAAAACCCCTGCAACAGTTAACATCGACACCGACCGAACCGAGCCGACGCTCGGCAGCAGCTATAACCCGGACAGGGGTGACGGTAAACTGGAGGTCCTATGTTCGTGTTCGTGTGCACAACATACTCGTAGTTGTCATACACAAATGGGTAAATATTGAGAGACAAAGTTACGGAAATTTAATTAAAATCAAATAAACAAAATACCTTGCATACATACGGATACGATTATAACATGCTGTTTGTGTTCGTTTTGAGTGAGCGGTGGGTGCTTGTAGGTGCGCGCCTTAATTGAACTCGTGTAGAGAAAGTGGGCAGAAAAAACGTAAAAAACGAATCAAAACGATGTAATATCGAGCAGATGGCTGGGTTCTCAAACGGAACGCGACGACTACTATGGCGACGACGACGAAAAAGTAATTGAATTTAGTTTTGATAGGAAGTGGATTTATTAATCGAGCGAAAGAGTCGCACTTCAGTGGAGCTGGGGATGGCGAGAGGGACAATCAAAATAATTAGTTTCGAGGAGTAGTTCGTGAGCCTTGTTTAAGTCGATTCCCCTTGGCATTCGAAAAGTCATATGGCAATATGGCACTTGAGGTATTACCTATTATGTAGCTAAATTGCACCTTGCTTATGTTGATTGGTGTGATCTGTGCGGTGGTAGTTGTTCCAGTAGCGCACTGTCGAGTTTTTCAAAAAGAGGCTGATAAAAATGATGTGTTTCTGCTAAATGGTAAAGTATTCAACTTACCTAATGTGGAATTCTGTAACAAATAAAGTGAAAATCACGTTCACAAAGCGTAAGTTTTAAGAGTAACGTGGAAAAAACCTTTTCCTTTTTTTTCTTTTACGGAAATGAAAATTCCTTTCGTTTTCAGTTCGATCATCAAAACGAAATGAAAGTTTTAAGAGTAACATGAAAAAAACGTTTTCGTTTTTTTGCTTTCACAGAAATGAAAATTTCTTTCGTTTCCAAGTTCGATCGGTAGCACGAAACGTACATTTTAAGAGTATTATGAAAAAAAGTTTTCATTTTTTTGCTTTCACAGAAATTAAAATTCCTTTCATTTTCAAGTTCGATCAGCAAGATGAAACGTAAGTTTGAAGAGTTACATGAAAAAAAATCGTTTTCCTTTTCTTTTACGGAAATGAATATTTCGTTCGATCATCAAAACGAAACGAATGTTTTGAAGAGTAACATCAAAAAAAGTTTTGTTTTTTTGTTTGTTTTAAGGGAGATTAAAATTCGTGTCGTTTTTAGTTAGATCATCAAAACGAAATGAAAGAGTAACATAAAATAAACGTTTTCGTTTTTTTGCTTTCACAGAAATTAAAATTCCTTTCGTTTTCAAGTTCGATCAGCAAGATGAAACGTAAGTTTGAAGAGTTACATGAAAAAAAATCGTTTTCCTTTTCTTTTACGGAAATGAAAATTTCTTTCGTTTTCAGTTCGATCATCAAAACGAAACGAATATTTTGAAGAGTAACATCAAAAAAAGTTTTGTTTTTTTTTTTGTTTTAAGGGAGATACAAATTCCTGTCCTTTTTAGTTAGATCATCAAAACGAAATGAAAGTTTTAAGAGTAACATGAAAAAAACGTTTTCGTTTTTTTGCTTTCACAGAAATTAAAATTCCTTTTGTTTTCAAGTTCGATCAGCAAGATGAAACGTAAGTTTGAAGAGTTACATGAAAAAAAATCGTTTTCCTTTTCTTTTACGGAAATGAAAATTTCTTTCGTTTTCAGTTCGATCATCAAAACGAAACGAATATTTTGAAGAGTACCATCAAAAAAAGTTTTGTTTTTTTGTTTGTTTTAAGGGAGATACAAATTCCTGTCCTTTTTAGTTAGATCATCAAAACGAAATGAAAGTTTTAAGAGTAACATGAAAAAAAAACGTTTTCGTTTTTATGCTTTCACAGAAATGAAAATTCTTCACCCAAAGTTATTATGCAACTTTCAGAGATAAAGAACTCCGGACTAAACTAGTTTTTCAAGAGGATCTCAGTTTTGGCTAGGGCTGGCTAGTGGCTATTAGATAAATCACCAAAACCTAGCGAGAATGTCTATGTCTGCATTATGGCGTTGATTGACGATTGAAACCACGCAAAAACTAGTTTATGCTAGGACCTACGTACAGAGTGCTAAATTTACCTGTAGTGCCAAAGCAATTCTCTTTCAATAAGCTCGGTAGTATTCTTTACTCATCACAATACCTTCTCCATACGAACAATCAATCTTCCTTGCGTGGATTTATAGGTTTTTCAGTGAATGTCCGGTTTTGAAAGATAAGAGATTTAAGCTCATTAACACGCGAAATTTCTGCGACACCTTACACTCAGAGCTTTGAACTTCTTCTTCTCTCATGTAATCGTTCTTGTTGGACAAACTGTTCAACCATTGCACCCGTTGTTGTTTCTTCGTTATTGTTTGACAACTTACTATAACTCGGTAAACTACAAAGTCGTACATCCAAAGTGCAATTGAATGGCCGTGTCCTTAAGTCGCCTTTTACTCGCTTCACCACTTTGCACATACATTTACCGCACTCGCACCAAAGGACACACACTCAGTCCGCACAATGGCCTCTAAAGATGGATAAACTCGAAACTGAATGAGACTGGTGCTGATATGGTGCACTCGAGTGTATGCTAAGGTGTTTCCTCTATTTTGATTCATTCTCGGGGCTTATTTGATTTTCATAAGTCAAGCATGAAATTTACACCTAATTGTCCTTAAAGGACAATTTATACAAATTGTTCTATAGTTAGTTGCGCTGCGACTGAGGCCGAGGCGACAACCTAAAACTTTCCTCATGCACAGTGCACACACTGTGCGAGTGTAAAAAATGTGGGAAAATCCTCGAAAGCCAAGCCAATTTTTCAATAGAAACGTGAATTGTATATACGAAACGTGTCCGTGCTTCTATGTGTGTTGTATTTTATTGGGAAAACAACTCAAAAGGTTGTCGATTGCTTATTCAAAGGATTCGCCGACACGAAAATAAATTCAAATAACTTCCACATGGATGGAGTTAATACATAAAGTTTTGGCGGGATTTGGTTAAGGTAAACAAATTGAAAAAATATGCATCGTTACTGTACCCAAAGTTATGGTGTCCTTTTTGAGAGAAAAAAAAACTCAACTAGGACAGCCTGAAATCGGTATTCATTTTTTATTTGGTAGGTACATTTTCCATTAAATGAAAACTAATTGAGGGTGAACATCACAATTTTCCACCTCTAGTAATCCGGTTTTGCACACACACTCACGTTCGTTAAGTGCAAAATCCTTTTTTTGTGAAATCTGTATGAAATTGCGTTTGTGTCACCATCAACATCGCCAACGCCACCGCCGACGACGACTAGTACGATGTCGCGCATCAATTGATTGGGGGAATTAAGTGGGATTTTTGCCAAATTATCAACCCTTAGCTTAGGGTTTTGGTCGTTTTTTGTTGTTGCTTCATTTGAAGGCTCATTGACGCATTTGTCAGCAGGTTCACTAGTTATTCAATTTTTTTCATTCGCTTATTTTTTTTTTTTTTGTTATTGGTTGCTCTTGTGCAAAATAATTGAAAACGCTTTTCCCACGAAATTGGAAATGGTTTTTAGACCTCAATACGGGATTTTTATTTTTGATTGAGTAAGGATAAATAAATAAATTAATTGGTGTAGGGCACACAATTACCCCTTGTGGAGGAAATAATTTCTTTGTCTATTCAATGTTCACTCTGGTAATGATGAGAAGAGGGAGGTAAGGATGTTAGCTGAAGCGTGTACGCGTGAATGTGAAAAATGTCGGCCTGTTAATCGATCGGGCGAATTTTTAAGAAAAAAATATTTTTTTTTTATTTGTTTGTTCTTGGGAAATAGAGGCGAAACAATTTGTGGGCAACATGTAGCCCTGGCATTGTTGTGCGCACCGAATGACTTATCTAATTGACCATATGCACGAGTTTGATTTGATTTGAAGACGGCTGTGAGTGGGTAAGGGTTTTAACAGCACGAATTGACTTCCAGTTCGTGTATAGTAATTAAATTGGGATGCCTGCCTACAGCTACAATGCGCGCAGTTAGCCGTTATTTGGGGAATAACTTGGAATCCAATTATTTATACAAGTTATACCAGGGGTGAAGAAGGTCTTCGAGAATTTGAAGCTTGCATCAATTATTTTGTAACGTATTGCAAACATTGCATTTATGTTTGGAACTACTTGTATTAGATACAGAAATGGCTAACTTTTTATAGTTGTTGTTGTGCTACTTCAATCAAATATCTGCGACATAACTTTCAAGAAAATGAGAAAATGCTACCCAATGGAGTAGGTACATAAGTTTAAATGATTTCTGTCGATCTGTCAAAAGACAATACTGCCAAAATCAATACAGATGGAAGCACATATTGGGTGGTATTGCTTTCGATCATAAAACAGTCAAATTCCCTTAATTTGGGTAGCTTTTAAATTAGCGTAGGGAGGGAGTGGAATTTTGTACGTAGGCGAAGGGGGTGTACCTTCGTCCGGGTACACGTCCGGACCACTTGCGCGATCAGGAAACATCTCACGCAACAAAGCCATATAATTGATCGTGTTGTGTGGCTTGTTACCCCGTCTTAAATTTTAATAATATTAACGCATTGTACGTTTGTTAAGCGATCCATTACCGTAAATGGCAAACATTCAGATAATATTATGACACTTTAAATGACAGCTGTGTTGGACAAGTGTCAAATGCCAGCGCTACCAACTTAAAACCACGAAATGAATGACCCTGTACTTATAAGAGGAGGGCGGCGACTAGGAAAAACTTGAATCCTTACCGATACTCAAGAAAAAGACAGCATTTTTAACTTTAAAAACTATTTTAATTCTAAAAATTTTAATTCTAAAAAACCATGAAATTTTTTGTGTTTTTTTATTTGTTACTGAGATGAAATAAAAATATTTTTTTTACGTCTTTATAAACAAATAAATTTAATGTGTTCATCTTTCAAGTGTGGAAACTCTTTCAATGGTCCTTGGTAGGGCCCTCTGTGGACAAAGGTGCAATCACATCGTGTATCTTGAACCTTTTGAGGACACCCTATGAAAGTTAGGTTTTCTTACGAACTTAAAGCAAATTCCTTACGGCATTTTCGCCAATCTTAAAAATAAAATTATACTCAAATTATTGGCCAAAAAACTGATATCCCTTAATCCGGATACAATACCTTCCCCTAACAAATTTATGTTATTCTTAGCTCAACATAAGACAACGGCTTCATTGAGGTATTCCGTGACTTTGCTGAACTACGACAAAATTGTAAAAAGTTGTCATCAAATTTGCAAAGTTTGACAAACAATCACCATACTTATAATCAGAGGGATGATTTCTTCCTTCTCTTCGTTCGGTTTCTTGTGATTTTAATATTGTTGCCAAAAAAACGAAAATGATCTAGGAAATTTTGAAAACTATGTATTTCGGTTTTCAGTTTTTAAACTGTTACCTAGTTCATTTCAACTTACAGTTTTAGCCCATTTGTAGACAGGCATTCATTGTTTGTCGTCAAGTAGAGACTCCAATTGGTCCTGAAGGCCATTGATGTAAATCCTAGTTCTTTAACATTTTGTGTCGCATTTTCCGCTCAAGTACATTCCTTGTGGTTTATTACTTATTGCAAATTACAATGCCATTGTGACTCATCGAGGCACATAATGAGGCGAAACAAACTCAAAATAAATTCACAAAAGGTGTTCCCTCGGTAAGGATTATACCGGCCGCCGTAGCAATGTTCCCAGCGTAGGTGAAAGGACTTTGTCGGATTGAGTGGCATAAATGTCGCTCAAGTGGACACACTCAAATGCAAATTAGAAAAAGTATACACAAAAACATTTAATTCATACAAATTGTATCCTAACCCAGTTTTATTCATACGACGCGTCCTAAATGCGAGTAATTATCTCACTTTGAGAAGGATTTGCTGCAAACAGGAGTGGCAGAGGTCTTTTCTCCATGCCTTACCAAATGAAAATCAAACCCTAATGAATCTAGATACTTTTCAATGAGTGCGGATTGTAGAGAATTGCACTAATTTCGCTGCCCATTGTTTTGCAGCCGACACTTTTCATCTGCCATTCGTCGCTGTAATTGTCATTAGGAGACACAAACTGAGGACGAGTCCCTATTCCCATTCAAAATTAAGAAACATAAAACTATTTCACGTTACGTGAGGACTTTCTTACAGTTTCCACTTTTTTTTTTATATTTTCTTGTGCACCTTAATTTCCATTTGATGTTCCTTGAGAGTGAGTCCTTTACAGAAGATTATGTTACATTAAGAAATATTAAATCCTTGCGGAGAGATAAGACGTTGGAAAACCAAAACTAAAGTGGTATGGATGAATGAATGAGATAATTAGCATATGAATTATGCACATTGGCATGTTGGTAATGAGGTATGGGGATGGGATCGGATGGAATAGGCGGTCGTATTCACGTTTGGTGAGCGAACACTGAAGTGACTTAATGAATGTGAATGTGGTGAGCAGAAAGTCGGGTTCTTATTTCGTATTTTTTTTTGTTTCGCCAAGGAAATAGTTACAGTAATGAGGGAATGTGATAATTTGTATGAGATAACGAAGAAAACACATTAGCGATCACATTTGAGAAACTTTTGTACTTAACGATAATAGGAAGCTGTCACGTAATCCACTTATGCGGTAGGTAGAAATCTATAAAACATTTGGTTGGCAAAACGTCTATTGAAAAACAATTTTCATATACATAATACTCTTAGGAGTGATTCAAAAAGAGAGTAAGGAATTATTTGCTAAAGGGTTCTAGTAGAACACGTGCGACTTTCCCAAATTTATAGTTATTCAGCATCTAATTTTAAAAAAATAATTTCAGAAAATTTTAGCTTCAAATTAATTGAAATAATAATAACAGCTCTTCACCAGACTGCGGCTTCTCAAATTAAAATTTAATGCGTGTATAACTTCGTGAGTGCTTAAAATTGAAAAAAAGAAATACACAGCACAAAAGCATAAACCTGCATATTAAATTAACTTCAGTGCTCCTTGACGATGGCGATACTTAAAGCTCCAAAAGAAGTTTTCCTTTTCTTTTTTCACTTCCTCCATTACGTTGTAAGAGAACGATATTGTATTCGTTAAAAGTTTCGAACTCGAGATATTAATAAACTCTGACATTACGATGATAGGCGAACTAAAAAAAGTGGGTGGCAAAATCCTGTCCGTCTGTCTGTCTGTCGGTATGTTCCGGGACCTACAGCCTAAACGCCTGTCCTTATTTCCTTCAAACTTAGGATTTAGAGTTTGAGCGCTTACAGTTCGGGGCCGTTTCTTTTTTTTTTGTACGGTAACCTTAATATTAATGGCACCTCCCGTACAAAATTTTCATACCAGTTTGATTTGGTCCAGTTTGAAAACGGCTAAAACGATTTCAATCAAAATTGATACTTAAGCTTAAGTAGGTGAGCTTACCATGACTCCATATTCAGTTTTCCGCTAAGAAATCGAATAACAGTACTTTTTTAAATTTGGACATATCTCGAAAACGGTCCATACGATTGTTATAAAAATTAATTTCTATGCTAATATGGTCATTTCCAACTTAATGGCTAACTCAGTTTTTTTTTCTGTATTATCGTAAAATGGACTTTTGAAAACTAATTTTTGAAACAATTTAGTTCTCTTTCTTTTGTTTACTTAAAAACGACAACATCGATTTCGACCAAAAGGCAAACTAAGAGTAAAATTGATGTTTTCAAAATTATTGCCTCCTTAATTTTCAATTCGATTCACCGAAAACGCTAATTTTTAAAACTGCTCATGTCTCGAAAACCCCATTTTCGATTTAAAAAAAAAACATTGGAAACCTAGTAAAGCTTACATCCCGAATAATAACTTGTACTCAGTTTACAGCTAAATAGTTACTATTTTTCAAACTAAACATTGCAATATTTGGTACTTTTTTGTCTGCCAAATTCTGCACAAACCGCTCTAACGATTTTGATCAAAATGCTTATTAACCCTAGTAGGCTGCTGACTACGAGTAATAAGCTAAACATTCGTCGATTCGACGATCTGTACAAAAATATGTTTTTTTAAGCTTTGTTTAATACATATGGTTCTATTTTTTTTCTGAAACATTAAGATTGTATTCCCAGATAAAAAACCTGATTTTACTAAGTATATTTTTCATTTTTTTATTATTAAGCAGTCTTTTAAAAAACGCAGCATTTTTCAGTCTAAAATGAACATATCTTCACAATATTTAAAAAAACTGAAAAAAAAACATTCCTCCTTTGGCTATATAAAATAGATAATAACAGGTGATACGAAAAAACATAAAGGAACTCATTTTTCTTTGCGCAAAATCCGCAAAAGTCAATTCGATGTTAACCACAAATTCCAATATTGCATTTAAAAATATAAATAAATATATAAATACTGTTTTTACCTGCCGGACACAACAGTCTTTCGCAAGAACGTCGGCGACTGAGTTAGTTGTTGAGCATAAGTTACTATGTGCCCGCGTTGAAAAGAGACAGGAAAATTAAGAATGCGACGTCGTCGAATTGACGAACATTAGCCTTCTAGGGTTAAGGAGAATAAATGTATTCTAAATAAGATCCCGTACTTAGTTTTTCTCAAAAAGTTCGAATAAATCAGATTATAATTATTCCTGAAAAATTACTTCACAAATACCGATTTGTATTCACATATCTACGGTTTATTTTTTAAAGTCTCAATGTTCCACTTCTAATTAAAATGCAATAACAGCTTAGCAAAACCCACTTCTTTGTTTAACCATATTGAGAATGCACCTTAAAATAATGCCAACCACTTGGGGTGTTCACAATCAGAAACTGTGGAGTGGCATTTGAACACACGTCCATTGGGATATTTTATAACTGCTAATGCAAATTCAAAAACAAATCTTCGAACTTCGAATTCTTACAATATACGTCTATGTAAAGATATAGATCTATCACCAACCCTGCTTCCAATCATAGGCACCTTAGCCAGCGTTACTAATCAAAATAAAAACATAACCTCACAGATCAGAATACAGAAACTCCTACTATACACTCTTGTCCTCGTAATCAAAAATCTTGTAAAGTGTAAGAGCTTATAAAATAGTAAGGTGGCCCTTATAACTCTCCAACCAGAACTTGCGACAATTCCCTTTTACTGAGAGCTTCAACTTTTAAAAACTCACATTGTTATTATTTATATCAGATGAACTACCCAAAAGTGAATTTTATTTAAAACTATTCCTTCTACTATATTCTACCTATGCACTGTAGCTTTCATCTAGCATTGTTTTTTCAGTTTTTTGCCTACATATACCTACCTAATAAAATAAGAAAACAACAAAGAAAACTTTTGATGAACGATAAAGTTTCGTTCGACCCAGTCGTGCACTTTATTTTGAATCGCCCACAGTTTTTTAACTCAACTTCAGGATTGAGTCTTAATATCTTAAAAAATTATGAAACATGCAAATAAAATAATATCCCTCTGTTCAGATATCAGCTTAAATCTCCGCTCTTAAACTTTGATAAGGAAAACAAAAATATAATATTTTTTAAATGCAACTTTGAAACCGGAATAAATTTCATGCAGCAGCTCTTAAATCTATTCCCGACAAATACAAGAAGTTGGTAAAAAGGTTTAAGTGTTAGTGTTGGAATGCGAAGGATTTCAATAGTACAATTTCTTTACGTTTGTTTTAATGAGTGACACGTTTATTTTGGGATTGAATTTTCTTTCCGTTTTTAATGACTCTACTAGCGAAAATGCTCATTTCCAAAGCGGAACAAAAAACAAAGAAATAACAGAAAGGGAATAAAAACAGCTTTTTTGTCGAAAAATATGCTACCAAACCAAATCTTTGAACAAATCTTAAACAAAATAAATTAATATAAATTATAAAAAGTGTTGGACCCTTGACGATGAGCTTTTGTTTCAGAAACCAAGCAGGTGGCCGCACCATATTAGTCCGGTAATTTATTTTTCCGAAATTATATATCGTTTCATACAATCACCACTGAAAACCCAAATTGCAATCTGTTTTGCCTTTACAAATGCTATTTCCGGACCATTCTTAACTGATGCAAATCAGCTGCATGTCAATAGACAGTACTTGGCTTTGTCTAGTCGAACATGAGTCAATTGCAAATCCGATGTGATTATGAATGCAAATTCGATATGACTGATGACTGAGGATGCAAGTATAGGTACATATATAATTTATAACCTAGATTATAAAATATGTGGTGCAAATGTGCCTTTCGAAATTAGTAAATTTTGTGTGAGCTTTTATAAATATTTGAGACGAATGGAGCAGAAACGTCTAAAATTAAATGCCGAAACTGGGCGGCTGAATTGCGCAGCCTTCTCACAGTAGTTATGCCATCAGAGGTGTGTCGGATTTTCGCGAGATGTTCACTGAGGAAGAACAACTTTAGGAGCAGTTTTAATATTTCTGGGGGCTCAACCTTTCTGACCCGCATCAGATGCCTACCTTCGGATATTTTTTTGACCGCTACAAAAACCCTTTTCAGCTCACCGTCAGTGACCCAGCACTATAAAAGTAGTAGAGTTCATTAAACGGGACCCTACTGTGCAGATTTCATAATTCAAATTTATGGACTTAGGTAACATCGTACTTTGGACAAATTTCTCCAAGCTGTCGTCTCGTCCGAAAGACTAAAATGATTTTATATGAATTTATTATGTACTTTGAGAACCAGATTTCTTGATCAGCCGGTAATTCGCCTTGAAGTCTAAAAGGAACAGCTAAACAACTGGAGTAGGTAAAGGTACCTCCATTGATCTCAATATAATCCTGATTATCCTTATTTGTGAAAATATTTTGCGGTCATCGCTCGCCCGATTAATTTTAAATTTCCTTCAATTATCGAGAAATACTTCCAACAAAGGACTTCAATTCAATTCTGTAATATACTGCCAGTCAATTGACTTCATTATACCAGCACCAAACAAGGGCCCATTTGTTCCTCTCACGGTGCACTTTTCGCACCACCAACCAGTGTATCAGGCTCACTGCTCTCAGGAGTGTTTAATAGACACAAAGTGGACACTTAAGTATCAAACGGCTGTCATTGTTCTCCTCATCTTCACGGAGCATGTCATGCGGAATGGTAATCATTCAATGCGACTTCCTTTCTATTTCAAAGCACTGAAGGACTTGGACTGAACTGAAGCAATAACTGCGATAATAACATTCCCATCAAACACACGGAATTAAATGTCCCGCGTTAATCTGCACAGTATTCCATGTACTGTGATGTCTGATGTCCTTTGCGTGTGTGTCACCCTCTGCGAGTGTCTTCGTCTTTTCTACATGCTATACAGAAACACGACACACAGCAACAATAGTCCCCAGGATCAATTATTTCGCTTGATTTAATCAACTGAATGGTCCTTTCACCGAAATAAGTGGCTGCTAATACACACCAATACACTTTGTATTCACATTTTGAATAGCTTAAGTGAAAAAGTGAACGAATGTACATGCGAAAGAGGAACGAAATTGAAAAACGAAATTATTTCCTTGCTAAAGGAAAAATAAGGAGGCCAGCGCTTCACAGAAAGTACTTCTGTGCCTGGTGTCTGTTACTTTTCCATGCCAAAATGGAACTTCAAATGGTTGTTGGCGGAGTCTGAAGTTTGAACATCCATCCTGTGAGCTGTGAGCTCCGAAGATGTGGAAATGAATTTTATTGCTGATGTTGCTACCGGGTGGTGGTGGAGGATGCCAACGACCGACGATGGATCTCTGATGTTGCAATTCGTTCTTATAAATGAATTTCCTTTCGTGTTATCTCAAGCGAAATTCGTGCTTCCCTTCGATTTAATGTGCAGGTATACGAAAGTGAGGCGAATAAATTTAACCGCCTCTTAAGTGGTTGGGAGCACTTGCGTTGATCTCTTTTTGTGGCAGGTGGGGTCTGCGAGGAGTCTCTTTTGCATATTTACGTGTTTAGTGATTTTGGCAAATGAAAGAGGATATAGTCATTACGGAGATTCAAAGGAAGTACTGACATTTATTTTTTTTTGTTTTTTGGATGGAGTGTAAGGCTGAAGGATGTATACTGATGGAAGGGCCCAACTGTTCTGTTCAGGGGTTTTTCAAGATAAAATTCTGTCACCACTGTCGCTGCTTTAGCTGCGTTTTTTCATCCTTTTTTAATCAGCTGATATAGTGGAGGTATGCCAAGAAATTAAAATTATGACGGACCATGCCATGAACAATCACGCTCAGACGGTATATAGCCAAACCTCCACTTAGTTGCCTTATCTGCAACTCGCTAGCCTACAGTTTTTTTTATCAAATCAATTCCAAAACCTATACCTGCCCCTCAATGATAGCTTAAGGTAAACTCGTACCTAGACTCGGTTTTCCTCTGCCTGAAAATCGAATCTCTAAAAAATGTTACCTGGCTGACTTGGTATCAATGTTGAACCAGCGCTCTTCAGGGTGCACTTTCATTCAACTACAAGTGACTACTTAACCATGAGTATCGTGTGAGACATACCTTGCGCAGCCAAACGATTCCAATTATGCTACACCGAAGTAAGCAAGGCACAACTTGTACTCCATGCAGCGCTGCCATCAACTCACGACTATATTTCTATTTCCAACTCATCTAAGGATTTTCTAAAACTCATCTAAGAAATTTTTAACAATCTAAACAATTTAACACTCGCACCCAGAAAGAAATGAAGAAATCACAGTTCAGCACGCCATCCATCTGTGCTCCGCGAAATTCACAGTCCCCATGTCATTGATGGCAGTTCGCCAATTCGATTTGCACCTTTCGCGCGTCTGATTAATGAGCCAAATACCCCAACATCCACAGAGAGTACCCAGTCGACATTAATTTTGCATCTAAAATGACAAATATAGAATGCACCCAAGCGATGATCGTTTAATCCATCATCGCTTATGAATTATGACAGATGACAGCCGCCAAAGAGAAGGATAAACTGCCCCAAGTCGACACTTGTGCGATGTGTGCAAATTGGGACGCAAAATGAACAGAAAAAAAAAATTACCAACTAAGTTACTTTTAATTATTTTTAATAATAAATTCCTTGTCTATATCTTACAAAAGAAAATTGTGCGTCCTCAAGTATAGGCACACATTTTTTTTAGATAATCGAAAAGAAAATATTTTACATCTGGCAATAACTTCCTAAGAATAGTGCATTAAAACTAATTCCATATACAAAAACTAAACAGTTAACATAAAACAAAGTAAGAGGATATCAGTCGGTAGGGCGAAATAATATGTGCACTTTTGGTTCGCATCAGGACTTGATTCATTGGCGACAGGCATTGGCATTCGAATACTATTTGTGCGCGTGCTGGCTTAGAAGCACTTGCGGTGGACAATTCCTGGGCCGGATTCATCGTATTCCTCCTTGGAGATCCACATCTGTTGGAAGGTGGACAGGGATGCAAGGATGGATCCGCCGATCCATACGGAGTACTTCCTCTCGGGTGGAGCAATGATCTTGATCTTGATGGTGGACGGAGCCAGTGCGGTGATTTCCTTTTGCATACGATCAGCAATACCTGGGTACATGGTGGTGCCACCAGACATCACAGTGTTGGCGTACAGATCCTTCCTGATGTCCACGTCGCACTTCATGATGGAGTTGTAGACAGTCTCGTGGATGCCGCACGATTCCATACCCAAGAACGAGGGTTGGAAGAGAGCCTCTGGGCAACGGAAACGTTCATTGCCGATGGTGATCACTTGCCCATCGGGCAATTCATAGGACTTCTCGAGAGATGTCGATGCAGCAGCGGTGGCCATCTCCTGCTCAAAGTCCAAGGCGACATAGCACAACTTCTCCTTGATGTCGCGCACGATTTCTCGCTCAGCGGTGGTGGTGAATGAATAGCCACGTTCGGTGAGGATCTTCATCAGGTAGTCGGTCAAATCGCGACCGGCCAAATCCAAACGGAGGATAGCGTGGGGAAGGGCATAACCTTCATAGATGGGCACGGTGTGCGAGACACCGTCTCCGGAGTCTAGAACGATACCGGTGGTACGACCGGAGGCGTACAACGAGAGCACAGCTTGGATGGCAACATACATGGCGGGCGAGTTGAAGGTTTCAAACATGATTTGGGTCATCTTCTCACGGTTGGCCTTGGGGTTTAGTGGGGCTTCAGTCAACAGGACTGGGTGTTCCTCGGGAGCCACACGTAACTCATTGTAGAAGGTGTGATGCCAGATCTTTTCCATATCATCCCAGTTGGTAATGATGCCGTGCTCGATGGGGTACTTCAGGGTGAGGATACCTCTCTTGCTTTGGGCTTCATCACCGACATACGAGTCCTTCTGACCCATACCGACCATGACGCCCTGATGGCGGGGCCTGCCTACGATGGATGGGAACACGGCACGTGGTGCATCATCACCGGCGAAGCCAGCTTTGCACATACCGGAGCCTGCAAGGGGGACACAGAACGAAAGTTACATTAGTTTCGAGGATTACGTTTGGGTGACGCAAGGATATGTGGAATTTTTCTAAGAAACATTTTTATCAAAAAACTTCCCCTTCCCTATTAAAAAGTACGCTAAACTAATTGCAGAGGTCGCAACGAAATTGATAGGCGAGAGAGTCGCTTACTGTTTGATGTTATTTGAATCGTAGAGTATTAAATTTGTTTGGTGGGCTTGGACCCAAGCCAACTGTAGCTGGTTTTGCTCGTCTTCGGCTATTATTATTTTTAGTCTTTCCATTGATCTACAGAAATCTGTTTTCTTGGAAACGACATTTAAGTCACTCATCAAGAGGAAACTACAGATTTGTATAGCACTAGTCCTGCCACCTAGTGAGATCATTTTGACAAGACCGCGATACCTCTTAAACGCGCAAAATTAAAAAAAGGAACATTAATTAGCAGCTTTGTACCTCAATCGCACTCAAAATTACACATTTTGCAATTGTTCAGATCTTTGCTCTAAAAAAAGAAATAAAAAATCGAATAATCCTCGATTCTAATCCTACTTAGTGTTCGGCCTAAATTTTTTGACATCACAGTGGTGAAATTTTCTAAATAAATTTACCCTTTGTAATCTACAAAATATGAAGTGTGAAGATTAGAAACGATTATTATTAGTAAGGCCCAATGTTTCTTATAGAACAGCAATCTCATAAACATTTCGGTTGGTAAAAAAGAAAGAAAATAAACGATTTAGTAAAATTGGGTGAATTTTTAGGGTTTGTCTGAACCAATCGAGGTACATTTTTAGATTTTCTATTTCATTTCGAAGCTTTTTATGGTTTAGCTGATAAAAAAAGAGTTTATAGTTTGAAGTAAAGTTTTAAGTAGGTTTTGCCTAAATAGAGATCAAGTGGATGAAATTAAAAACTCTGTGTTGTTTTTTTCAGTGTTGAATGATTTTCGCTAGCGATGTAGCAAAAGTAACTCATTTTCCGCTACTAAAAAATGTTTCTGCAAGTTTCCTAAAAGAAGCGTAGCGACAGAGAATAGTAAAAGTACTGCTGTAACCATTTTCTAACCATGTCTGATGGTTTTTGAAACTGGTACTTCCTATGCCGGGTGCCTATAAACATTTTTACAATCCCGGTTAGGTTTTGCGATAAAATGATCTATTGCAACCTAGAAAGTGAAATTTTTAAATATATAAGTAAGGCCCAATGACTCTAACTCTAAGAACCCTAGGAAAGCCCTTCCGTTTCAAAGAAAAGAGTTTTGAAAAATTTAAAGAAGTTGGTCCGACAATTTAGACAGCTTTGGCAGAGGCAATTGCCCCCATCCTATTGTTAGAAGTTTCTTAGTACTTCAATATAGTGGTGTTCAATGAACTTATCTACTGGAAACTAGTGCCTTCAATATATTTTCAAGTTTTTTAAACAGTTTCATAAATTAGAAAAAATTGAAAACTATTTCCACATCTTCACGGGATAGTTCAAACCTGCTCAAACAGAACCAGAAATACAAATGCCTTTCAAAATATTCACAAAACTACACGGCATCCTTAAAATTTCACTTCTTTCCACAAAAACTTTCAAAAATCCCAGAAATGTGGAATTGAAATATTTAAAAAGAAAAGAAAAACCAATCCAAACGCACCGTTATCAACGACCAAAGCAGCAACATCATCGTCACACATTTTGTATAGGAATTTGAATTATTCTTCACTTCAAGAAAACACAATAAGAATACTGAATAGATCGCGACGGTATGTTACAAACCGTTTCCAATGGATCGAACTGACTGAGCGTATCTCGGCAGGCGAACATCAGTTTTTATATTCCGCCACCCCACAAGAAAACAACGCGCACAGATGTCGGGCGATAAAAATAGATCCATGATGAGATGTTGGGGATTTTGGACCGTTGGCGGTGATGCCTGAGCTAAGTAAACGTACCGTATATGGTAAGGGATTTGGAAAATCTATGCGCGCGAGGTGTGTTGAGTTTGAGTTGACTTTTTTTTTTGTTTCCCTCTGAAAAAAGGGCGATATTTTGTGTCCCTGTTGTACAGATGTTATTATTGAAATCAGCTCGGTCTCGCTCTGGCAAAGGGGCTTTTGAAGAAATGCTGTTTTTGGCAATTTTCGAAATGTTATTGATGTTCGGTGTTTTCTTGCTTTTTACTTTATTTTCGGTTACTTTTAGGTGAATGTTTGCTTTTAGATATTTTGTTTAGTTTTCATTTTGTTTTGCTGTAAATATAGCTGCAGCTGGGAGTCGAGCGGTGTGGGAGCTGTTTTTCAGTTTTTTTTTATATTTTAGTCAGAAAATAATTGCCGTTACTGAGTGAGTTAATGAGAGCAATTTCGGATGTATACTCTACACATGAGCTGATAACTTTATAATTGAGTTGGCTAAATTTGTTTGCAGAAAAGATAAATTTTCATATACTCGTGGCGCTAGAAAATTTTAATTAACAGGGAACATTTTCAAGTTCAAATAGATTATTTATGTAATAAACCTACAGTTCGATTTTACTTTTAAAGATAAATTAAGGTATTCATGATTAACAAATAAGCGATGAAGTATTTAATTGAAGGGGATTTCTATTTCTATTCCAACTGGTGTAGCTTTTCGAACAGCTTCATGTCACTTTGGCGGGACAAAGATTTTGGAACCTCACCATAATAGCTTTACTCTGATTGGAGTCCTTTCGTTTGTACATTTTTAAAACGCATAAATATGAATACTTTAATTGCTTATGGGCCGCAATATGATACAGCTTTCAGAACACGTTAATATGTAAGCCGTTAAAGAATGGATTTCGTCCCTAAAGCTAATGCTATAGATGTGGAGAAAATTATAGGACCCGATTAACCGGGTCAAAGAATATACAGAACCCTGACGGATTGCTCCAAACGAAATGAAACTCTCTTACGTGGATGGTGGCCGACGTTCTGACAAAAATGAAGCAGATCTCGCAATAAATGAAACATTTAAGCTTAATTTAGACCAGCAACTACCACATGGCTAAAATAAATATTTTCTATGAAATTATCAATTTTTCGGAGCTAAGTTGATCACACTTAGAGCTGCACTTTCTATGACCCTGTGACCAGAGTTAGACTTTGCTCATTGCCCTTTTAAGAAGCAGTATGCGAGTATACTTTCACGAAAGCAGGTATTGTGATATTAACCACTTGCTCTGTGAATGACATGGTCTTGATCCGAGTAGAAGTAAACACCCCACGAAGTACTTCCTCGACAAATTAGAGAACGTTGGTTTCTCAAACCAAATTGGAACCACCAATGATGGTGAGGACCCGCTATGATGCATAGAAGCTTCTGACAAACTTATTACATTGCATAAGCTAATTCTTCGTCGAAAGTAATTAATATGCTCGGCTTAGCTTAGCTTTTGCAAACACAGTTCAAGTTCCTTTACAAATGAAGCCGAGCATGCAGTGTTCCCAGATAAAAAATCTGAAAATCTTGTTTTTCCGAAATAAAAAATCTTTTTTTCAAGATGTTGTTCAAAATATAAAAAGAACGAAATATAATATACAATTTTGAAGTACTTCACTACTAATACATAAATCACCTAAATTTGTGTCTTTGAAAAAACCTTAGCCCATAAATTAAAGTTAATGCTTTTTGAAATTTTAAATCAAATTGACTTAGAATTTCGGTTCATAAAGCGCAACAAATTCTTTGTAAAGTTTCAAATCACAACAACTGTTGCAGTACCCAAACGATTTGGAATTTTGTTTTATTTAAATTTACACCAGAAAATATTATATAAACATTTGCGGAGGAATGTGGAATTGAAATTAAAATCTGGATATTCGAAAGTTCCATCCGCTGTTTTTACTCCTAAAACAATTTTCCAATAACACTTTACATCAGTTATTTTATCAAATATGTTAAAAAAATGTATGTTTCTTTAGAGTTGATGGAAACGGTAGTGAAACGGAAATTGGACATGGCCTCTGTTTGACTCACATTATACACAATAATCGAATTAATAAAAAATGTTTTTCTTCAATTGAAAAGTTTCTTTTAATTTTATGGATTCTTGTAATCTGGCATCACTGCGAACATGTCGTAATTACCAGAGACAATACTGAGACCACCAACTCCGACCGATTTCCCGTTACTTATCCTACAAGCTATATTTTTATGGGGTGGCAAATGCTAAGTGCGCTTGTATTGTTACATAGAAATTCGTATTGACAAATGTCACGTAACTTCAAAAATTCCGACTCACCAACACACTAGCACCTTGCATATGCCACTTCCGCTGTGGGCAAAGTTGCTGACAGCGTTCATAGAATTTCATGCGTTAAATTTGAAATTATTCGTTACGTGTGCATACATTTTTTTTTAAGGAATAAGTGGAGATTTGCTTTAAATATATATGAAAAATGAACAATGCAGATTATTTGAAGTAAAATAGAAATATATTGAGCAAATTTTCTTCAGTTTCTAAGAAAAATTTATGCATGAAATCGAAGTTAATTATATTCAAAAGCGCAAAATACGCAACCATGTTTGTCATAATAAGTTCTTAGTATATAGAACATCTCATTTAGCTAGTTTTATTAACCAAAGAAATCAAATTATTTGCCTTTTAACAACATATAACTACTAACCAATCGCATTCAGTAATTTAAAAATGTGGTATTCCCGAATTCTAGCACATTTCCCCACGGTTGCCGAGGTTAGCAGCATTTATTTTTTTATTTTTTGTATGTTTTTACATGTCACATGGATTCTTAATTGACACAACACCGATAGGAAAACAAAATGGAGAATTTGAAAAAAAACTGAGGGGCCCGAGGATTGTGAGTTGGGGGTCTCAGTATCATTTGTCTCTGGTAATTACATTGGACGAAGAATTGAAACAGCAAATGAAAATCGAAGATCTCAAAATATATTGAATGTAATTTGTGAAAAAAAAGGCTCAAGGCCCCATAAAGGCTCTAAACAAACAGTTTGTGTGAGTTTTCATTTCCTTTGCTTTTATTTGACACAAATGGAAGAGGGATCTCCAATTTTATAATCACAAATGTATGCCGCATGTTTGTTTGTCAGACGATTGCAATAGGTGGTGCAGTTGAGGAAACCTAGAGAAGTAAGTTGCCAGGTTTTGAACCCGAGTCTTTAGTACTTTCGAGCCTATTGTGCAGAGGGCACACAAAGATTGAATAAAGACCAGCCTTAAAACAGTGTCTTGTAGCCTGTTGTCTGGCGCAGGGATGTTAATAGAAATGAACAAATTCAGAAATCCATTTTCACTATGGAACATGATATTCAAAGGCAAGTTTCAAAGAAGGTTTACACAGCATACTCTGGGCTTGCCGACATTTGAGTTAACTCAACAATAGACTTGAACAGATATTCAAATACCTAAATGTGCAAAAATGTGATCTGTAGGAAGTAGTAGATTTGGAAAATGGCTGTCTAAATATTAAAAAAGAACTGCAAAGTAGTGTTCAATCCTCGATGAGGATTTATGTGTCAAAAATTGGTGCAAAAATGTTATCCATATGTAAATACTTGTTTCTTCTTTATCTACAAGCAGCAAACAAAAACTGTCTAAACATAAAAGTTCGCCAAGGCTGCCTTAATCCACATGAAAAGAAAACTGCTTAAAATATTTATTTCGCCATTGTAGGTCGCATATTTCCCCTTTGTATTAATAACCCGTACAAATCGAAGGATGTGTCTACATCACTTACAAAAGGAAAAAAAAAAGAAATTACCTATACAAAATATTTACAATTAGTCGTGCTAAAAATATATACCTTACCATTTATGTACCGGAACACTTAATACCCAGGTGATATTTTATTTTTTCTTTAACGCCTCTGTGTATTCTCGTACCTACTTCAAAATGAATCCGAAAAATTCGCTGTGGCCAATTTGAGTTATAATTGTGTTGCCAATTAAAAATAGAATTGCACTTGCTCTTCCAATTAATAATTGTTAGACGTTTAAGACAACGTACACGCCTTGTGCCCCAATCAGTAGCCATAATTATTCATTATCGCGATGAACGAAAATGCATGCTTTCATGTACAAATGTATTCATACTCGTAGGAAAGTAGGTATAGGTAGTGCATTTTCTGAAAATGTGTTGGAAGACAAAAAGTTCATGTTGCAGATATTTTTCTCTTACAGTCTGCATGGCACGCTAATCTCTTCCACTTAGCAGTTCATATTCACATATTGTTGCTTTGCACTCATCAAATATGAAGCATCTAAAAATAAAAATCGAATCTTTTGTCGGTCCATCAATGGTGCGAGCAATGGAAAAGTGTGATTCTTTAAATATGATTTTACGAGAAGTGCGAATATGTATGCAGGTTGCGAGAATTAGCGGGGCTAGTCGGTTAGGTACGGTGGAATTTTTGTAATAAACAGAAGTAGGTACTTATCCCAGGTAGTTATATAAATTTATTTGAAAAATATTAGATCACTTATGTAACATGAATCACTAGTGTAACAAATCACTTGACAAATTGAATTGAATAATCTTTGGTAAAAAACATTCTATAGCACTTTTAAGCTCAAGCAACGCTCTTAATTATTTTTTTTTCATAGAAATGCATGACCAGCTATACAATTATTATGCAGCTTGGGCTTGGGCAGAGGTATCCGCAAAGTGTAGATATTTAATAAAAAAAATCGGGATTGTAAGAACTTCTACCGGATGTTTGTCAGTGTTGTTTTATCGTGGGTTTTATCCCTTTTTGTGGGAATTTCGATGTCGGAAAAGCCTTCCGTGCGATAAAGGCAAAAACACCAAAATCGTGTGAATTTCAGGAATCTAAAAAAAAACAATCAAGCTACGAATTTTAGCACAATTTTCATCAAAACACCTACATTCCACCATAATTATCAACGCATGAAATGTCAGTAAAAAAATATCATGTAAATTGTCTTTTTCCAAAATTTTAAAGTACCAAAAAGTAATCATAGTAATGTACACACTGCGGTTTTTATACTAAAGGTTAATTTAACTTGATTTTTTTACATTTAGTACATATTTGACTTTTAAAAACTGGATTTTGACACAAAAAATAATCGTGGTGTTTTAAAAGGGATTCGAGTACCGTGAAAAGTGAAACATTACCACTCATGGGATAACTGAAGTGAGAGTGCTAACAAAGCTGCTTAGAAGTTCACAAGAGATGGGACAACTTTGAAGTGTAATTTGTGTCATTCCGGGGTTAACTTTAAAAAAAAACTGTCAGTTCTAACAGCGCCTAGAAGAACTTCGGGAACAAAATTGTGAATCGATCGATTCGTCAACGATCGCAGCAAAAATACTACTCAAAATGAGACTCACAAAGTTTGAAATAAATGCATATTCGATGTATTTTCTTTTTTCAATTTAGTAAAAATACAAAAATTACCGCGATGACATTTTTAGTTTTTTGGCGCAGCGTGAATTTTAAATCATCATCACGACGAGGCGCGCATTTACACTTAAGCGGCTACATCAATAAGCAAAATCTTCGTTTCTGGGGCACTGAAACCGCTTGTAATGCACGAAGAGCCATTACAACCATTCAAAGCCACTGTGTGGTGCGGCTTTCACGCGGGAAAAGTGATTGCGCCATTTTTCTTCGAGGACGCCATCGGCAATACAGTCGCCGTTACTGTCGAACATTACAGGGACGTAATAAACGACTTCTTACTGCCGGAATTGAATGAACGGGGCTTGATTACATATGTTTTCAACAAGACAGGGCAACCGCTTACTCATCTCGAGCCACAATGGATATTGTGAAGGAAGTGTTTCCTGGTCGCGTAATCTTCCGTTTTGGCGACCATCCCTGACTTCTTTTTTTTTGGCTACTTGAAGTCGGTTTTATTTCAAAAAGCCTCAGACAAACGCAGCCCTTAAGGAGAAACTTCGACAGGAATGGGAACAGTTATCACCGGAAATCTCATGGAAAATGTGATAAAATGCGCACAAAGTGTATCAACACTGGCGGCAGCCACTCATTTTTCACTTAACAGAACAAAATTTAAGGTCCAAATAAAGATTTCCACTCAAAACACTCAAAATCTTTTTTTTTTTATTTAGTAAAAAAGTAATTCAAAAACAAAATTGGATGATTAATTTTGCATCACCCTGTACAAAATTTAGTTAAATCTTCCAAATAGCGATATTTATATATATTTGGGCCATCTGTGAATTTTTAGTTTCCCAAATAGGTATTTTTTAAGTTTAAATTATAAATTTTTCATTCAACTAAAAGCATTTTTAATGATACTAATAAATTAAAAATAAACTCAGTCGGTGGAGTTTTATACAGATACCAATTTACCTTTACCGGGTCTGGCATTGGCTGACCATAAATTCGACTCCATCGCCTACTTTCGCTTTTTAAATGCCTTTTAGTTATAAAAATGAAATCGCTTAAGTATTTTTTGTTTCTGAATATTGGTAGTGTAACCATGGGTATAAGATAGAAATATTATTGTTTTCGGTCAACATTGCTAACTCAAATTATATATTAATTCTGACATTGTGACAATGAATAAACGGATTGATATTGTTATCCAGTCGTATATGCACCATTGGCTTAGCTTAGCAAAGCACGCCACGCAGCGGTGGCAAGGAGTTGTTTTCCAAGACACACAAAGTAAGAGCACATATGTCTTACTAATAAATCATATTCAACCTCCACCTTAAATATTTTGAAGGCCACAATTGAGAATTTCGTTTGGAAAAGTTACCATTGTTAAGTTTCTAAAATGTAGTTTGGATACTAAAAATGATTGTTAAAACCGTTTATTAAATATAGGAGTTAGAAAGGACGAAAATATTTGTTGTCTTATTCGCATTTTCCCAACAGTTTGAGTTGCATAAAAGCAATTAATCATAGTCCCGAACAAAACCTTTCGGACTTCTGAGTCCCCTTTAAAAGTATAGGAACTAAACAAGTTTTTTTTGTTCCAAAAATCGTATGATATTTCCAAGTTTAATTTGAAATTTTATGTCATATTTTCGGTGAGAGGGAACCATACCTAATGTTTAACGGAAATGTTTCAATAAAGACCAAAAATTCAATCACGAAATTTCTCGGTAGGCAGGCAATCAAAAGACCGAAATCATCACCATCAAGGTGATGAGTTAGTTAGTTTATTCTTGGTTCATGAAATTGCAATACGTTGTCGCCCAATCTATATATATAAAAATGGATCTTGGATTGTTCGGATGCTTAAAACTCGAAAACGACTGGACCAAATTGGATACTTCCTTCTGCGGATTTGTTCGTAATTGCTCCGCGAAGGTTTAGGAAAAAAGAAAAATTTAAAAATTCTCAAGAGGTGGCGCTGTAGGCGGTCATTCCATTTGATAGCACAGTATATGTTCTTTGTGATTTGATAATTTGGGCTGTGTGGTCACGGAGGAGGGGGGGGGGCAATGAATTAACTACTGTACTGATAAAGAAGTTGTACCCTTTTGTAAATCAAGAAAGAAAAATAAAACAACATTTGAAAGAAAATCAAATTAATTTTTAATAAAAATTTTAAATTTACTATTATTATTATTGTTTTGTTAGATCGTTAAGTGTTTTGTTCTGTTTTTCCAGTTGTATTCAAAATTTCAATTGCACCCTTTTCGTTCGTTTGCTTTCTGTATTTTGGCTATTTCAAAGGTAAGTTAGTGATTTGTGAAAACTGCGTGCGATTTATAAAAAGTTATGATCATTTACAGTTCGATATTTGTTACGATGCCAAAAAGAGGTCATGGTAACATTGGTCGGCGTTCACAGAATGCATCACGACACCGAAATGTCATAGCACGTCAAACGGAAGAGGTACGTGCTATTGAAAGGGAATCAGCACGAATCAGAATGATTCAAAATCGTGCGCGACAGTCAGAAGAGATCAACGAAGCTTACAATTAGCAACAACGATTGAGAAGAAGAGAAGTTCGTGCTCGGCAAAGTGATGAAGCAAGGTCACAACGTGCGACTATTGAACGACAACGTTGGCAACAACAATTTAATCCGGGGAGCATTGAACGTGCAGCCTTTCGATATGACCCAAACATTCAATACAGTGCGCACGCATCACTTCAATTTGGTCAAATGTCTGTCGTTTGTCAGCATTGCAATGCAGTTAAATTTGATAAAGATCAGCCTGGATTGTGTTGCGCGGGCGGAAAGGTGAAATTGCCAGAGTTGCTTCCTCTTAAAGTTGGATCTGTCGTCATTATGCTAAGAAATCTTCATGCCCCGAAACTGTGCAATGGAACCCGACTGATTGTCATGAAGCTAATGAACAATGTGATAGTGGCAAGGATTTTGAAAGGGCTGTTCAAAGGAGAAGAATGCCTAATCCCGCGAATTCCCTTGAGTTCAAACGATTTGCCATTCCAATTCAAACGTATTCAGTTCCCAATGAAACTTACATTTGCGATGACAATAAACAAGTCACAAGGGCAGTCGCTGGAAGTGTGCGGCATAAATCTGGAAAAATCATGTTTTTCACACGGCCAGTTATATGTGGAATGTTCCCGAGTAGGGAAACCATCCTCACTCTTCATTTACGCTCCGGAGCAGAAAACAAAAAATGTAGTGTATCGTGCAGCTTTAAATTGAGTCATTAATATATTCTTGTTTTAGATTTCAATAAATCTAATAGACTTTAAAGAAATTAATACTTGATTTTATTATATTTTCGCCAAATATTGGCCGGGACGAAGTCATCTGTTAAGTATCGCTAAATTTCGATCAAAGAAACAAATTTCAGGTGGAATCGTGAGTGCTTGAAATTAATTCAGTCAAAAAATATATTTTGGGCAAAACGAAGTTTGCCGGGTCAGCTAGTTTACATTATATAATTGCAGAGATTTGACATTTTTTGTTTTCTGTCTTTCAACTGAATCCATATTTATGGTGATGATGAATAATATTATGTACATATTTCCTTTGTTTTTCGGTTTCTCGCCCTTCGGGCTTTTCAAAACAGGGGCAATTAATTTTAAATAGGTTTCAAGACTCCATTCGTGCTTAGCCTGTGCAGTCATTTCTAGAAATTGCTTCGATTTGTTGATTATTTATTGGACGACGGACGTTGAAAAGCTATTAGAAATAACTACACTAACGCCCTCTGTTGTCAAAAAAATAGACTCTGACAATATTCGCAATTTTTCAAAGCCAAACAAATATTTTATTATCACGGAAGATATTGGTTTAGTTATATCTTCTGAGATACAAAAACATCGTAAATAAATACCACTTTTCATGAGAATCGTTGTCTGATTAAGTTCAAGTATGAGACCAAAAAATTTAAGGGAACGTATACCCAGTTCGCTAAATCTAGTCAAAATGGTATGGTATCGAACGATGGCGTATCAATGTGCTTCGACCCAAACACTGAGCTATTCAATACTGGGTCGAAGCATATTGATTGTTACGCCATATTTCGATACCATACCATATTGACAAGATTCACATCAAACAAATAGTTGACTTTCTAAAAATACTAATAATCATTTTTAGTGTCAGGGCTAAATTTTTCGAGCTCACAATGACGAAATTTTTCATACAAAATTGCATATTGTGAGCTTGTAAAAATGATATTTAGTACGGCCCACTCACAATAACACAAACCGAATCCTTAGCTCCTTCATCCTATAAATTATAACACTATACAGAGATCGTTTATTGGAAAAAAAGAATCAAATTGTTTCACAAATGCGTTTTTCCGCTTGTTTGTCATATTCCATCCCACGTGAAGTGAAACGTTTTCCTTTTGAAAATTCCGGAATGTAATCGTACAACTCGGCCGATTTTTCATTCATTTTGCAAGAAATTCAAAATTCTTTTCAAGGTGAATTCGAGCCGATTTATACTCTCGTCGATCGCCCCCACATCTTCAGCACAACACAATCGTGCCCCACAACGAGAACGAAGAATGTCGTGACTTCCGATGACGTGGACTTTTATGGTGCGGCCCGAGGATACCGACTGAATCTGTTCTGTCTCTACATCAATTTGTTGCGTCCGCTTTTTTGGCAACAGCCGATAATAAAAAAAAAAAACCCCCGCCGACCGCCCGCAAGTTGACCAATGAATAAATTTCTTGTCACTTGTTTTGTCTACCTATACAGCAAGAAATCGAAAATTTGTTTTGTAGTTCCGATTTCTCTATGATACACAATCACCATTAACGGAACTGGGGATGTCGACCCAAGTAATACGTCATTGTGGGTCTTACTAAAATATACTGTCAGTGTCAGTGGTTGTTGGGGATATTTTTAGCGAAAGCGATTTTGTTGTTGTGCTTGTATTGTTCAGCGTAGCGATGACATACCGAACGGAACTGTCTTCGAATGGCTTATTCGGAGGCAGATGTGTAAGATGAAAGGCATTTTCGGAATTCACTGTCTGAACTTCGGTGTGTTGGGAGAAACTGCAAAATTAGATTGACGATCGTGACGATGTATTGATGGTATGTTTCGTTGAGGGCGTTTTTAAGGCCTTATATGGTAGCGAGTTGTGTTCCTATATTTAGCTGGTGACTTTCTTTAGCATGCACCCTTTAGATGGGGCGCTAAATTTAGACCAATTGTATTCAGAAGTGAATCACAAGAGTGCACTGTACTTGATGAAAATTTTATTCGAAAATAAGTATTGAGGTCTGTCAGAAGGTTGAGTGGGTGACAATATAAGAGCACAACATCATGTAGGCTGATTTAAAGATCTCCAGCTCAGTGAGCATTTCAAATCGATCATTGAAGATGCGAGCTGTTTTTTTTTAAATCAGTCAATTGAAGGGTTTGCCGTCGATCCTTGGAAATCTCTAAAGCACATCGAAAACAGCATAAATATCACAGAACAGCAGAAGTTGTTTGGTGTCAAAAAAATAAATTATACGGTAATATGCTTCGCACGGGTTATTGCATCCTTTTGTTCTGGAAAGAGAGCCCAAAAAAAGGATAAGCCGATCACAACCCAATAAAGTGTTATTGTCAATTCTTCGGTTGTTCCAAACAAATTCACTCTCAAATGCTTAAGTTTATTTCATTTGGCGACCCTAACTCTTATAAACAACTAATTTACTTGCATTTGGCCATTCACCGCTACATCCCCTAACAGACTTATAAGCAATTTGCAACAAAATCCAATAAAAGTGCCATCGAGCGACGCACCCTTTCACCCCCCAAAAACACTTGAAACCGAAAATGCATCACTCAGTCCATTAATGAAATTATTTCGTCGTCTGTCTGCAGAGTTTGCGGGCAAATGCATGTAAAATGTTTATTAATGCCCACGGCCAAAAATATCCTCCTGCAAGAAATAAATATTCGCAAAAACCAATTTTGCCGGATAATTGAGTTGACCAGCCAGCGCAGCGGATAAATCACACGACGATGTGCGGTCGATCAGTGCCAATTAGACAGCGCCAAGGGTTGCGGCCTCGTTCGTCACCCAGCAGCCAGCAGCACACTGCGCCGCCAACAATACAAGCATTGCACACCGAAAATGGGAAAATCGGAAAAAGAATAACAAGACAGACACGATACAAACACATCGGCGGAAAATCCAATAAAATCCCAAATCTAAACTGTTAATAATAAAAATCATTCGACATGAAAGGATGTTTGGCAAACAAAATCATTTCACCCTCGGTTAGCAGTGGAATATTGTCACAGTCGAGACATTGAAAACCCTCCCCCCCCCATGTATTGTACATGAGCGACGAAAGGACTTTTCAATGAGAATGACAATCCTGCGCTAACTCCGCAATTGGAATTCTTTCAGTTACTTGCGCGTCGTCGAGTTTTTCTACATTAGGGAGCATCGATAAATGCGATCTCACCGGAGTTGATATAGGAATCGGTTTATCCGCCTGCGAAAAGGACATTTTCTGTTTGCTTAAGAGCGTGTGCCCTTTTTAGCGACACAAACATAGGGGGACCTTGCACATTTGAAATGTGAAATGCAAACCAGCCAAGGGTGCTGCGAAGGGCACGTGCGCTGAGAAAACACCGCGCAAAGGTGAAGGCCGGCATCAGTGACATTTGTGATCTGCAAGTCAATCTGTTGGGACAGACGGCTTGGATGGCTTTATTAAGTTTGGATTTGTACTTGATTTAGCAATTTTCCCAATTATGTTTGGGTATTTTTATTAAACGACAGAGTAAACATTGGGCACGCTTTTGTTTAGATACCGGGGGGTGTTGAGCCAGGAATATAAATGAACTGTGGGGTGTATCGACTTGCTCAGAGAGTTGTAACAATATTTTGATGAACAGATTCATGAGCTGTGCTCCTCTCGATTTATTCAGAATCAATATGCTGTTGCAAAAGAACACACAAACATCCTGAACGCTTATTTAATGTATTAAGGTGTTTTGAATATATTTGTATCAATAATTTGATGCAGGGCAGTTCGAGTTGTAAATCGTATTCAGTTTTCTCAAATGAACGTCTAACGTGTTTTTTTATTTTTCAAAATGTTTGACGGCCAGCAAAGAAAGACGGGGCACCATTGAAATAACCAATAAATTAAAAAAAAAAACATTTGCAGTTCTCTTTCTCTTGCGGAGAGGAAGATGACCCAGCGGAACACTTCCTCTGTAGCTGTCCCGCCTTTGCTCGCATCAGGTGGCGGATCTTTGGGGCTGATGTGGTGAGTGCCGAACATCTAAGCTCTTCATCACTGAAGCTCCTTCTCATCTTTTTTCGAAAGACGGGAAAACTAAGTACATTAATGTAAGGTGTCTGTTTGGCAGTACAATGGGCCTGTAGTTGTGTCTGAGTGCTCCATCGGATAGTAACAACCTCCGACAAAAAAAAAAAAAAACAGTTGTCTTTCTCTCTTTGTCGGTCTGCTGACGGAATGTCAGTTAATTGTTTTTTTTTGTTCGAAAACTGCAAAAAATGATGGCAATGTTAAAAGCTGTCGTTCTATATGAAGGTTAGCTGGGGTTAGACTGGGCACGTTGGTATGGAATCTTCATTTAATAGATGGACGCATTGACAAACTGAAAAACTTTCCCCAATTAATTTGATTTCCCTACAGAATTTAAAGATTTTCAATTAGTCGATGCGTCCTATCACTTCAATGGATCCAAAGAAGTAGCTTCCCAGCTTACGCGTTGTGCTATTTCATTCGTATAGTAAATGTGTGAAGTCTGTACAGTATAATAGCATGTACAGTATAATAGCATAGACACTCTGGCCTTTCCCTTTTCCCTTCACTTAAATGTGGTATCACAGATGACCCTAACTAGTATGGTCTAAGTGTGTCTTTCTAGACAACCACCTTATCTAACCTAACCTTAATGTGTGAAGTCTTCCTTCCCATAAGTCATTACAGAATGTAAACAGATCAGTATCTGGAAGTCTTTGTCATTTGGACACATGCTTCTTAAGATGACAGTTATCTACTGTTCTCAAGTTTGTCCCATTAAGCTTGAGGTTTGTCCACCTTCTGGCTAAAGGTTTTTGTATGTTGCTTCCAATAATTTTCTTAAACATTCTCTGGTTAGCTTTCATATGAATGACTTGAATGCAAATGAATAAAAGGGTAATTTATTAAACTTTTAGTTAAGAAATCGTGCTTTACGCAAAGTCATCAATTGCCGACGGAATCTATATGCTTGAATGATATTGATTTAAAAAACAAAGAAAAATATGAGAACCTTTTCGTTTTATTTCAGTAATCTAACGAATGTCATAATTAAATGATACAGGCGTTTTTAAAAACTGAAGAATAATATCTCGTTGTTGTAACAATAAGCAATTTTTTTGATAACAAAACCTTATTAAAGCCACAAACAATTAAATTCGTTACAAATAGACCTCATCTCAACTTAATTAACGACAGTGTCATTCTCTCAATATTTCCTCGAATGAGTGCGCTTTATCTCAATTTACGAGAGCTGTCATCGGTCAAAAATGTTGAAAATTATCTTACATCATCACTTGCATTCATTATTTTGTTTGGGACCGTTACTCTCAACGATAATAGACTGACGTGTACCGTATTACATACATCTGTCAGATGAAAAGCCTACGAAAGCGACGGGACAGATTTTGTTGGTTCAGTTCACTCCATCTTGCGTTATACATATACCAAATAAGTTGTTTATTGTAGATATTATTTGCATTTTTTCCCTACAATATTGTACAAAAAGTTGTTGTCTTTAAAAAAACTTGAACAAACGAAATTCCGGAAAATCATTGGTTAAATCTCACTAACCGCGCAAAATGATTCTCTGGTTAATACCAGCTGGAATAACCTAACTGGAATAATTATTTATAACGAAGATTGAACAAACCGGGCCTTAATCTTTTTTGGAGAAGAAAGATGTTTTTTCAAAAAATGTTCAAATAATATTATTCGGGAAAAATTGGAAAGCAGTTTTGTTAGAAGTGTCCATTAGAATGCAAATATTACTATTGAGTAGGTTGGTAGGAAGTATAATGTTTTATAAGAACAATTTTATTGTGCTGTTCTTTGGAATGTATTGTCATGTCGGGGCTACAGCAAACCAATATAAAGGATGTTTCATTATCATCAAGCTTTCAGTGTGAACGCACCCTTAAACCGAATTACTGAACTGTCAATGTCAAAATATTCAGTAAAATCATCATTTTCACCATACTAAAGTACACGAAGGAACACCGTTTACAAATATTTAAAATTTGCTATCGAAATTCCGCGGCGGTGGTCGCAATCGCAACTTTAAGAGCGTTAAAGCGAATTTTCGGCAGTAATTCTCGTCCCAGTAGACAAGCAATTCATAGTCTAGTGAAATAATTTGAGTCAGACTCAGAATATGCGTTACTTTACAGGTGAGAACCCTCATGTGCTTCATGAAACAGCACTTCATCGGCGAAAAGTCACTGTTTGGTGCGGTTTTCATGCCGGTGGCGTCATTGGGCCGTTTTTTTTTCGTCGATGTTATGGTAAATGTTATTCGCTACAGAGACATGTTCGAACGTTATTTCTTTGAGAAATTGCATGAATTGGAAATCAGTGATATATATGGTTCCAACAAGAAGGTGCCACAAGCCACACAGCGGGTGCTGCAATCGATTTATTGAAGTCCTCAGTTCAGTGAACGTGTTATCTCGAGAAACGGACCCATTTTATTTGCCGCCGAGATCGTGTGATTAAACGCCTCTAGACTTTTTTTTTCAGGGGCTACATTAAATCATTGGCATATGCCAACAAGCCGGCGACGTTAGAGGAGCTCAGAGCTAATATTGAACGGGCGAGTCATCGAAAATTGGGATCAACGTACCTATTGACCGATGCATACGTTCCCGTGGTGGACATAATATGAACGAAGTCGAATTCCATTCATAACATTTTTATGAATGGAATTCGACATCGACTTGATAGTAATTCAAGCCAATATAAATTTTTTTTTGAGATACCTAAAGCAGTTTTGATTTTATTTAAAAAAGAAGTTATCAAGTGCTTTATGAAAGACCATTTAGACTTTAAGCTTGCAAACTATCATAATTGGGATACCTGATAGCTATACATATCTTTCACAACTATTACTGCTTCACGCAGAAAAATCAATTATTTAAAATCAATCAACTTTCGGTTAGCACTACCAAGTAATACCTTTAAAATAATTCTTACAAAGTTAGTGGATTGAATAGCTATAACCGAGTCAACTTCTTTAAGGAAACTCAGTTAAAAATCACTGATTTTTCTCCAAATTGTTTCGGTCGTTAATAAAAAAAAATAAGTCTGTAAAATTTAACCAATTGGTAGATATTAATCGAGAAGCTAATACCAACAGATAAAGAGTGTTTTAGAGTGTTTTTTTTAGCAGACTGCATTTAACCTTTTTATCTCGGTATGTATTTTTAAACAAATAATTTGTTTTATTCTAAGAGACACTTAGTTGTCACTTAATTTTAACTGCATTTTATTTCGAGCAATAATCGCACTCTGTTGGAGCAAATGTCTTTTAGCAAGAACACATTTCTATCAGCAGTAGAACGATGTAGGTGAATGTTGATCTTGGTCTAAAATGCACAATAAATAGCTAAATAAAGATTTAAACATTTCAGAGTGGCTAATTGACTGACGGGAATTGTAGAGTCTAAATAGAAGTATTTAAGAAAGCAAGTGTGGAAAACGTGCTGACGTCAATTTGTATTTCATTTAAACTAGGAATGTATTACGACCTTTAAAACAAAAAGCTAAATATGCTTCATTTTGGTTCGTTAAATGAACACCCTCTATTCAATATAACCGATTTGTATTTAAAAACGTAAATAAAACTTTCTACCAGCGCCGCCGCCATCTATCGGCAACTAGTTGAAACTAATATGCCTCATAAGCATGTGCCAACTTGACTATACAGATGGCGCTGAAATCACCAAGTTCCTCCTCATCGGCCATATTCCTTAACCGTTGCAATCGATTCTTCATCTACCTACATCCCTTATTATTATTTTGCCCAAGCTCAAGCACAATAATTATATATTATACATAAAGGTAGGCAGACAGGCAGTTTGTCATGTAAATCTCAATTGTCCTGCTGTTAAAATACAATTTAATTACCATTGTATCATTATGTACACCGTGTAGCAAATCAATCTAAATGATAATCTACCCCTCGTGCATAGGGGTAGATAATCATCTCTGAAACAAGAAAACTAGCCCAACAACACAATAGTCACTTCCCTTATGCATCGAACACCGAAGCACAGGGAAGTGGTTGTGTACTTTTGAAAAGAACAAAATCGAAAGCATTCCCTTCTTCACATGGGGTGCAACAACTGCAGCAACACGACTGCATTACAGGGACGATTTGCAAGGACCTACCAATACAGTAACGATGCAGATATTTATATTTAGATTTTGTGCATGGATAGTGCGATAATTAGCACTAATTGTCACAGGAAAAGAATGCGAATCGAATAGGATAGATGTGTGTGCTCTCCGACGCCGCTGCACTTATGGTATAATGGATTTTAATTACATGCTTTTTTGTTAACGAAGGGGTGGTGGATGAGGACCCATGCAGAAGTATAGCGTTAGATGATACTGCCAGTTCTGGCTGTAATAATTTCGGGCGACCAGAGTGGTGCCGAGAGTGTGGTAACTGCTTAAATAAATAGCGTATTGTTAATATTACCATAAATTGTGGATGCCTAATATTTTTAATTGCTATTTATTAGAATTTTCAACACCTGAACAATTAATTAGAATAATTAGATAAACAACGCACCTAGTGTGAATTGTTTTTATGGTGTGGGCTGCGTTGGTTGGTAGTAATTTGCCACTCGATTTGATGAGCAATAATTTTCGGTCTCGAGGAATTCATGTAAGTGGGCTCAGGTGTTGGGTTGCTGAGCGAGGAATCTCAGGTTCAATCCCCGGAGGAACGCAAATTACACCTCTGAGTGTTTTTCACTGCGCCTACACTGAACCTACAACTATTCTGGAAAAGCTTCCCAATTCATCCATTCGAGTTTGGCACAAACTGATGAGATGACCCATCCGTTCGTCGTAAAAATATAAAATCGCACAATTTTGCGGACAGGCTGCCATGCCATCAGTCTTTATATGTACTATTAAGGCTTTTCTAAATACCTATAAGCAGTACCAACCTAAGACCTTATGTACAACTAATTTTACAAAATGTTCGCAAGCCCCTCTGTTCCCTGTTCAGTTGATGGACAGCCATATTTGCCTTGCTCTTCATTCGGTGAAAAATTATCGAGAACTTGACCATACCTGAAAGTTGCATAAATCAATACGCACAACCAGTCGAATCATCTGAGCCATTCCGCTTCTGGCTAATGAATTTTCCGTTTTTATTGGCATTTCCGGTCTGCCTGCCAGTGTTCGTACCGGGGGTGGTATAACCACCACCACCATAGTTTTACAAACGTCCACCATGTGTACGGTGTACATATGGGAGAGAATGCAAAGCGGCTCTGTTTGGTGTGTAAAGCCAAGAGAGGGTGGCGTTATTGGTAGCCACCCTCAAATGGTAGGTATATATGAAACGCTGGCATACCTTGTGATGCTCATCCTTGAGCCGATTAATCGAAATACTTCGTCTGTGAATTTCTGATTTATTGGTTTGTGCAAACATTAATTACCATTTTATTGCTTCAGTAACATTTCGGAGGGCGGGCGGGCGGTCGGTGTTTTGTTGTGGAAGGCATCCGATGTTTGGTCGGTTTGTATTTAACTTTTGGAAACCCTTTGCTACTTCACCGAAATGGGGTTAGCTTTTACATTCGCACTTTGTTAGAGAAACGATGGCCATATACCTACCTACCTATATAGAGAATGAGTTCGAGTGCGCCGTGTATGTATTGAAGGATGTGTTCGCAGATTGGTCACGGGCAAAATGTGGTTGCGTTCGTTTTAGCCAACCCAGAAAATATACAGTTAACACGAGGAGCAAACAAGCTGACAGCGGATGTTCCGCACTCAAAATTTAATTAAATCTAGGAATCGGCTTGACTGGGTTAACTAAACAGACTGAGACTGACTGAGAAGTACTATCCTATATTGACTTTTTTTTTGTAATTTTTTTCGATTGGAATTAGTTTGCGTGAAGATTTGATGTAAATTTTAGGTAGAGGAAAGTACTTCAAAGGCTTATTGGTACATCGCGTTTTAATAATACCATTTCTGTCGAACGAAAACTACTCTTATCAAGGGTCTCCAATAGCGACCATTTTGTTGAAGCCACATCTGTCAAAATGGCTGTCGTTTATTCAGTCTGGTATGTCAAATTACCATGGACGGACATAACGTTCAACAACACGTGCAAATGATGAAATTGTTTTATCAAATTGGGTGTTTTGCCACCAGAGCCAAAGCCTCAATGGAATTTCTGCACGAGCGCTTCGTGGGCATGGTCATCTCACTTGAAGGTGATGTGAACTGACCACCGAAATCGTGCGATTTGAAGCCGTTAGACTTTTTCTTGTGGGGTTTTCCAAAGTCGCAGGTCTATGCGACTAGGCCACGAACCACAGGGGCCCTCAAAGCCAACAAAACCCATGGCAACGGTGAAATTCAGCCTGATTTACGCCTAATTAAAAAATGACGATGATATTGATGATGATGAGGAGGATGAGAATGGTGATAGATATAGATGTATGAAGCTTCAATTCCGATGCCATTTAGGAGTAAACAAGATCAAGGCCTGACTTGAGTTTGTACTTTAGAGATAAGATGGTCCAGGGTAGCGGATTACTTATGGCGATCGATATCCATATTTGCTGGAAAGGACTCCTTTTAAAATCAAGAAGCCATAAAAGCTGTGGAAATTGCAAAGTTTTCGGTAATTTTGCATTTTGAACATGAACATAGCTCACTGCCAGGGTTGGTTTCGAAGATTTTGAAACAGTCGCAAAAAAAGGGGATTCGCATTTAAAAAGGGGCAATACTAACCTGTCCACAAATGGCAGAAAAAACGCAAAACGAGTTAAATTCACCATTTATTTAATTTATTAAAATGTTTTTTTTTTTGTAACATGACGACAAATTTTAGTTAATTAATTTGACACAAACTGAACACAGAAAAGTTCAAATGGCTTAAGGCTTACGCATCTCGTTCTATCTTATTGTTCCATATGCATTGAATGAAAATGGAAGTTATGGCTAAATGGCAATGTCTTAACTTATAGGTTTGATTGACGTGGCAGCACTAGTGCCCTCTAGCAAATTATTCAGCTCTGAATTCTTGCCCCGACAAATTAAACATTTCGTGTTTCATATAAAAACTGGGGACAAGTATCAACGAAATAGAGAAAAAGGGGCAAATCGGGAAAATTTTTGAAAAAGTGGAGAAAAAGAGGAGAAAAATGCAACTTTTGTCGTATAAAGTCAGCCCTGCTCACTGCATTTATTAAAAGAATAACCTTCGTTTTCGCTTTCCCCAGCAGCTAAGCCTCTGTTACCTGTTACGCACTCCCACAGCTCCTTGTGTTCTAAAAAAACTGTTTACAGCAAATCGCCATGTATCCTAGTTTTCTCTACCATGAATTTTTTCAATTGCTAGCATTGATGGTGCCATTGCTTGAATGAGATTTGGTGAAAATAATCTTCGAAAATGTTGCGCTGGAAAATTTACTAAAAATTATATTTTACGATGAACCGACTTTCCTTATCTTTCTTGTTAGCTATAGCTTTGTATTATTGTCGCGAAACCTGGGTCCATACCGGTGGAAATAGCAAAGTTTTTGGAGTGCAAGACATTAAACAATCACGGCATTCAAAGTTTATACAGCTCTATACAGCTCATAGAGCTATGTCTAGTTTTGACATCCCTGCCAAACTCGTCCGATTGTGCAGAATGACGATGGAGAATGCTCGCTGCTCCATAAAGGTCGGAAACAATCTCACCGAGACCTTTGATGTCAAAAAAGGATTTAGACAAGGTGACGCGCTGTCGTGTGACTTCTTCAACATCATTCTTGAGAAGATTGTGCGAAACTCGCAAGCCAACACCAGAGGCACAATCTTCCAGAAGTCTGTGCAACTACTTGCATACGCTGACGACATCGACATCATTGGCAGAACACAGAAGCGGCAAAAATGGGCTTAGTGGTGAATGAGGGCAAAACAAAATATATGCTGTCAACAAGAAGGGAAACACAACAGCGACGAATCGGTCAGAACGTCACGACAGACAGCTATAATTTTGAGGTAGTTAGGGATTTTGTCTACCTCGGCTCCGCTATAAATTCTGACAACGACATCACATCAGAAATCAATCGAAGAATTACACTTGCCAACCGCTGTTTCTTTGGCCTAAGAAGGCAATTGAGAAGTAAGGCATTGTCAAGAACCACTAAGGAGACTCCATATAAGACCCTCATCATCCCAGTCCTACTCTATGGCGCAGAAACATGGACGCTATCAAAGGCGGATGAAGATCTCCTTGGTCGTTTTGAACGCAAAATTCTTCGATTGATTTTCGGTCCCGTTTGCGTTGACCGGCTTTGGAGGAGGAGATTTAACAGCGAACTCTACGAGCTGTACAGCGACATCGACCTGGTCAGATGGACATGTAGAGCGAATGGACACCAACGCTCCGGCCCGAAGAGTCTTCGATTCAAACCCGGAGGGACAACGCAGTAGAGGAAGACCTCGCCTTAGGTGGCGCGCGCAAGTGGAAGCGGACCTCAACCAACTTGGAGTGCGCAACTGGAGGCAGTTAGCCAAAGATCGCGCTAACTGGAGAGGCGTATTGGTTGAGGCCCAGGTCCACCCCGGACTGTAGCGCCACCTAAGTAAGTAAGTAAGTAAGGCATTCAAAGTTTGAAAGGAAAAAAGAAGAAGAATTTTAGTTATGCCAACTTGACAAAAGATGATTGACAGATAACATTAACCGGAAATATTTGATTTGAGCTATTACTCGAATACAATTACAAACAACTAAGCTTTTAGAGTTGTGTTAATTTATCCGTCGTCATCGAGGCTAACATCACTGAGGATGGCCTTTGTGAATTTGCCGCAGTGCACAGAAAATTGGGCCCTTTTTGTCCATTTGACGGTCTTTTTTTTAAATTCAATTGACATAATAGAAGATGCAAGTGGATCTTTTTTCTATGGCAAACTTTTCGTCAGCCAAACACCTCTTTTCTTGTTTAGGGGCACAAACAAATTATCGCATTGCACTGAAGTTTACCTACATAAGAAGTCCATACGAAGCTCTTATATCTACGAAACTGATTGGAAGACATTGTATAGTATATGCTGTTGGCATTACTGGAGTGTTTTCTTTTTTTCAAATGAGGTTGAGACTTGAATCTTTCTAAGACTCATCCGAAAAATAAAACCAACAAATAGCTACGAGAAGTTACGGTCTCTAATGGACCTAGATTTCTATAAGAAATTTAATTTTAGGTCAGCCAAAAAGTCTCTACAACTCCTCCGAGTACTGCCTTTAATTGCGCAATTCAACTTTAAGTTACAGCTTCCGTTCTTATTCTGAGCGCCACCCAAAGTCAGGTCTGAATGCGAATTGAAGACTCGGTGGGCTGGAGTGGTAATATACAATCGCTGTCAAGTCATCTACATAGTCGAACGCCCTGTTTTTAACTGCGACAATTTTCATGTATTTCACTGCCGAATCGCCTCTGCCCAAAAACTTAAACGCGGCAGAGTATTTTACATTGATTTTCATCTCAAAAACACAAGTGCTCATTTTTTCAAATAATCCATGCTGCAGAAACAGATATTACGTGGAGCAGGACTGGAATTATTAAACTTGTAAAAAAAGGTTAGATAAATATTGCAATTCGAGAGAGGACATTGTTAAAGCAAAACGACTGCCGGAATTGAAGCAAGCTTGCCACTTTGGGAAGCCGATTGATCCCATATGCCCCACTGTATACCGTGCAAGTGAGATACTGCAACACCGCCTTCAATAGGCCCATATTTGGAATACCTACGTATAGTGGCGACCTTATTAGGTATTTTATTTATAATATTTATTATTATTATCAAATAAATAAATATCAAATATCAAATATTTTGTGTCCTTCCGATCACACCGTAAGACCCTCCTGACAATCATACATGACGAATTGCCACGAATGATAGTCGTTCGATGGTGTATACGGTCTCCAGTCGCTCAAGCTGCTTATTTCGTGAAAGAATTTGAGTTCAGCAGAAAAAGTACACAGGCCAAGTTTTTTGAACTTTTCGCTTAAATCTCGGTCTTGTAAATACTTAAGAAGTCCTTTGATACTCAGTAACAATATGAGACACCCCTAGATACTTGATTGAGGGCATTTGTTCGATACTCAGTGTTAGAAGTATTAACATTTAAGCCCAGAGTCTCATCAGAGTGTCTGATGTTTCACCTGTTGTAGTCTGACGATAACTTCAGTTGAGGTCTGATGGCTTTCTTTTATATGAAGTCGTTAAAATCGCCCAACACGATGTACACGGGTCGTAGTTAATTGATATTCCAAGTTTGTATAATTGCTTCTGATCATTTGCGCTCTAAAGTGACAAGGCGTTTCTTAATTGCGTACGCAGGTTTTTTTTTTTTTGGGGCTGCGGCTTAATTTTGCTGAATTGTTTAAAATGTTTCACAAGTTTCTCAGTTCCCTTCCTACGCCACTGATGACGTATATGTGATATGCCTCAGGTTTCTCCAAATAGTTCGACCTGATTGGAACTGTTGATGATCACTGTTGATGTATCATCTGGCCTTATCTACGATGAAAGCCTTGGAACACTATCCTTGCGAATTATTTCTACTAACTGCTCAGGATTGATCTTAACGACAAGGTCATCTTAATCCTTTAACAAGGTTTTGGCAAAAGGGTTTCACTGAATTTTTTGCTTATTGCAAAATAAAAATATTTTTGAAACTATTGTAGCTACCCAACCAGCCTAATGGGTAGACAAGTATGGCAATGGATGGACATTTTAAGGGCCAATGCCTCAGAAGTGGAGATGGTAGCCGTGCCTCATACCGCTTGAGCAGCAGAACCTTCTATATACTTTATTACTCATCCAGTAGAAGGATGGGGCATGTGTACCTATCTGTTGTTTTGGGTCAGGTCATGACAAGGACCATAGTGTTTTTTTTTTAAGTTTTTTGGGCGTTACCGACATGGGTGGGTTTACTTCTAGCAGCATTAAGCAAGTGTTATACGACATATTTGCAGAAGACTCAAGGCAGGAAAAGGAAGGTCCCTACCCTTTTAACTCTTTTAACACGACTTAGTCCTTGTGTCTTATAATAGGAACTTTTAAAATGCAGTCCTTCATACGATTTGATCTGTTTACAAGTATGTTTGTTTCCTCGGGAAGTCTAAGAGCCGTTCGGTCATACGACTCTTAAGGATTTAAGTTCTGCTTAAATACTTATAGGCTATTTTTTTTAAGGCATAAACTGCCACATAAGAGTTTATGTGGCACTTAATTCGCTATCATTCAACAGCCCTAAATAGTTTGGAGTTTTCCCAAACGAAGCTACCAACTTGTGCAGAGGAAAGTCGAGTATGTTATAGTTATAGTAGGAGCTTTAGTCAGGCCCTGGAATGGTAGGTGTTCCACTACTGCTGTCGCACTGTTCTCACTAAGATTGATTGCTGCTTTTACAGTCCTACCAATCTCGTACCGTTTACCTCCGATTTTTGCTCCCATCAAAAACTGTCATTAGTTTAATACCTAACAAATACAAATTTAACATTAAAGGGTTTCTCCCGTGCAAGTCCTTCATACTTACCCTTGCATACGTTTACCAGTCAAATAAATAAATAAAAAAAAACTACCACCAACTTCTATTTATGTATATATATTTATATCTCATTACAGTTGCCAAATTTACAATTGTCCTTACAGCTTAGTTTAGTAGTGTTAACCTTAACCCTAAATAAACAAACAATATCGTCTATTAAAAGTATTTGTATAGTAAAATTAAATTTAACTAAAATTATACAAAAAAAAAAAGAGAAAACTGTAAACACGTGAACTGGGTGATTTTACTACGAAGTCATGAGAATCACATTGGAAACTGTACAAGGACGTATCTCTTAAGTCTAACAATATCATCATCTTGCAAAAATATTTGGGTGACCCTTGCACACACACGCACACACTAACAAATTTAAAACAAACGTATACTTGCTCCAAAGCTTCATTATGAGAGATAAATTTTTATTATGCGGTGACGAAACCTCCTATTACACCATTGCGAGTCCTTTGTTCAGGCTCTCCAAGTGTTCCTTCGCCTTGATGCGCAGCGTGGCTATCGAGTTGGAGCGAATGTCCGCCGAGTTACCAATACTGCTGGTGTCCGCATCGTCCGCACACGGATCGATTTTTGTCACCTTGCCCGACGCACTGCTCGGGCTGCTTATGGACAGCGAGGATGTGGACAGATTCTGCGGTGATGGCGTCATTGTGATGTTGCTATGCGACGACGACGGCGACGACGACGGCGGGAGTGCTGGCTGAATTATTATCTGGGAATGCGGCGAACCATTTGCGGTGGACGACAGTAATTGTGGGGAATTGCTCGAGAGATTCTGCGGTGGACCACTTGAATTGGACCCCGCACCATTGGGCACAGGCGCCTGATGGGGCGGCGATGGTAGTCGCATGCTTGATGAACTCATTTGTGGTGGCATTGTGGCCAAAGTTTTCGGCGAAATACGTAATCCTTGCGGTGGTCCTGTGGCGGCTGGGCCCATTCCAACGCCCGGTGGTGGTGGCGGCAGTGCTGCTTGTCCCATAGAGACACCCGAGTGCGGATGGTGATGGTGGTGGTGGTGGTGATTGTGGGACATGGCGGCTAAACTACCCATCGTGAGGTTGGGCGGTGCCAAACTAAGGGCCGGTGTTAAATAGCTTGGATATACAGTCTGCGGGTGCGAAAGAAAACCTAGAAGGATGCGAATACAGAAATGCTAATTTTAGCCATAAAATTTGCCAACTTTTTCGACAATCTGCCGCGATTGAGGGTTATTTACCTGGCAGGGCTGAGAGCAGCGGTGGCGACAGCCACGGATCGACTGGCATGCCGGAACTGTTGCAGGACAAACGGTGTGGCAGCTGTGAGAAGTGCGTCAGTCCGAGGCGGAGACTCTCCGACTTCTCCTGGCGGCGCCACTTTGCGCGACGATTCTGAAACCACACCTGCAATTGAAAAGGGCAATCGGTTAGTCCAGCTGGAAAATTTCTTAAATAAATGTCAAGTATATATGCACTTTTGTCCTGCACCCTAATTACGTCTCCTTTCACGTCGTCCAATTATCTATTGGCAGCGACTACTGTCGAAGGAAATTCCAATCGTGGATAAACTTCTAACTTGCTGCTGATGCCCACCCACTGTCATGGCGGATGGGAATCCAACATTCAAATTAACTTAATTTCAGCAGAAATATACCAATTTGAACTTCCGTCCGCTGTCATGGCATCAGGAGAGGGACGAAATGAATCTCCAGCCAGCTGTGGAAAATAAAAGAAAACCATCTCCTCGTCGCACACAGCCAGAGAAACTTGAGTGCGCACACCGGGGCAAAACCCCGAAAAGAATAACAGGAATTTTCTTTGCCAAGACTTTTGTGTCAAAAGTCAATTTTCCAATTTGCAAACTGTCAAAAACATTTGAAAAGCAATTTGTGTCCCAGGGCAAAAAGTTTTCCAATAAAAAGCCCCAAAATGGGGGAGAGATAGGGCGCCACTTTATTATGTGTATGTGTGTTTATTTTTTGGGTGGTTGTGTGTTGGAGAAGGCCCCATTTATAAACCAATGTGTGCAGATCCTTATAACCCCAATCCAACCCAAATGGAAATTACAAAATTGATTTCAATGATTCAATTAAAGGGAAGCGCAAACAGACAGACACGCACACACAGATACGGAGATCCACAGATGATGAGCAAACAGCCACTGATGCTGTGACGAGGAAGGACTCGTTTAAATACGACGCGCGGTTACTGGTAAAAAGGTCCCTGTCCCGGTAGATGAACAAGGAGAAGAAAAACAAAAATTTATTAATTAAACTTGAAATTGTTTGTGTGCGGGTTGACAGGGAGCAGAGAAACGGGGAGAGCGGTTAGTGGAGTATAAAGTGGATATAGAAATAGCAGATAGAGTGGTGTGGCAGAAGAAAAACCGAAGATAATTAAATGCGAAAAGAGATCAAGAGATGAAACTCAATTAGCAGAAGCTCTAATTAGAATGGCGATGGCGGGAATGTGTTTGCTTTTGTATAGGTACTGTGGGTGCAACAAATAGGGATACCCACCGTTGGGTTGGGAGACCGCAGCCGAACTATGTACCTACAATTTAAAACTATTGAGGTTGTAATAAAATTTTTAGAGAAGGTTAGTCTAGAGTCATGGGATATGTTACCAGTACCATCGAGCTAGCCAGACGATCCGCATTTCATTCGCCGGCAAGTTTATCTAAGTGTCATAAGCGATAGGCGTATAGTTTTAAGATATGATTTCGCAACATATTCGCGGAAGAACAAAATGCGAACATCTGGGGAAGCGTAAGTGAGTGAGCTGCAGGATCATTACGCAAACTTTCTACTGAATGATATGCAAATAAAACAATTATTGGAGCTACGAATATAAGAAATAAAACGATGTTCGCTATACATTCATCTAGGAGAACCTGTTCGTCCACTATCTGCTCTGCACTATCTGCTTCGACTTTATTATGGACAATTACCAAATGTAGTTGATATGATGATAAATATTTATGAAGGAACATGAAGGAGGTATGTCAATTCATTCTTGGTGTCGGTTAAAAAGATGGATACCTTTGTGATTGTGTCATTCAGGGGAGATGCTTAATTGGCGAGTCTACCAATATCGGATAAAAGATAGGACTTCTCTGTACGGAAATTGACTATTCTCTTCAAATTAGCCTTTATATATATATTGAGTCAACGTATTGTTAACCTGGTTCTCGTCCTATTACCCTTTTGTACGCTTCGAAGCTCGAAGTTTCACTGTTCAACCAAGGAACAGAGTAAACCAAGAGTAAAGCCTTGCGGTACTACACTACTCGTAGGAGCACTAGGAACCCCGCGTGTCATTATTCTGCTTGACTAAATAACATCGACCACAAATTTAAGTACAGACAAAAATATGAATTTTAGAGGACGGGGTGCTATTCAAGAGCTATAGGCTCGACTTTCTCTCGGGAAGAAATAAAAAAAAAACACCCACCTCAACCGAAAAATCATTTTTTTTTTAAAGATCAGAACTGGTGATCTGTGCCATTGCCTTAGATATAAAATATTCAAATCACTAGTTAGAATAGGCTTTGACATATTTTGTAATCGAACTATGGGGTGTCTGAGAAAGAGCTATAAGCGCTGGTTATAAATGGAAAACCTAGCAAAAAATCAAAATACTAGAGAAAGAATCCAATCGCTTTGGAAAGTTGAAACTGAGAATATAAAAGACGAAAGCTGAAAGTTTTTCAAGCTTCTGAGATGAGGCTTCGAAGCCAATGATGTGAGTCAATTTAACAACGTTAGTTAGAGCCTCCTTATATAAACAAAAAGGCAAATGAGTCCAAATGTCCCCTTCGACTTGATTGCACTCCTTTTGGCGCCATAAGAGGCCTAAGAAGTTACAATCGAAGACAAAAGCTCATGCCCATTTACATTTAAGATGAATTTCGTGGTACTAAGTTATTGTTGCTCTACAGTTTGTAAAAAGTATAATAGTTCATCGTTGGATCGGTCCAAGATTCGTCAACTGACTGAATATTTTAGAAAGATTTATTTTTCTCGAAACAAGTAATCGTTTTTGAATTGAAATACTCTGCAATTCCATATCTACTAGGTAGTCTCATTATAAAGCAATAATCAACACTTCAGATACAGGGTGGTGCAGAAGTCGCTTCCCTAAATATAATATAAATGTTCGATTTTATTTTTATCAAACTTACTAACTTAGAAAACAAACATGGGAGATTCCTAGAATGAATTGCAATAGGAAAAAAATAAATAAAAACGCAAACGAAAGATTGTTAAAACCTGGGCTTTGAACTAAATTTGGTTCTGTTGGATCCAATTTTTTTTCAAATCCTCGCTTAATAATAAAAGTTACATTAAAGGCAGTCGTTCTACCTAAACATAGTAACACATCCTATCCAAAGAGAAATCACAAATTTTCTTGTCCCCTACACTGTATAGCAATCCACTTAATGGAATAAAATGAACAAACAAAATCAACTTATGATGATGTTGTGTCTCGTCGTTAGTCAGCATCAGCACTACCAACACCATCGTCATGAAAGGGTCCCTTAATGGCGAAATTAATTACACATAATTTGCAAGATTAATAATTACGATATATAAACATCGCGCGTTATTGAGCACAGGACTGAGTACACCTTTCGCTACTCCATACAGCCATCCATCCAGCCATCTCGGGGATGCCAATGAAAGGTTGTGTTAAGTTTGAAGAACTTTTAATTAATTTTTCGGGATGAGAAAATTACTTTACACAGTTTATTATAATTTCAGTTCCTGCGGGCTGTTGCCTTGCCGGTCGTCCTCGTTCCATATAAAGGACGATGCGAACGAGACTAACGTTAATGAGGTTTATACATATAAATTTATTCTCTTCTTCTTCTTTTTCCTCTCAATTAGTTACGCGTTGCTCCGCAGTTGTGCATGAAGCAAAACTTGCTACAAAATTTGTTGTAATAACTTTATGTAGTAATAAATTTTTGCTCTTGTTAACAACTTTACCTACGTATATCCATAGTCGTCTACCAACCCGAGTACGACATCTTCATGCGAATTTTTCAACTTAATTACTGGGTAATGCGGTTAATACGTTATTTACTTATATTGTGCGTCAAATTGAGTGTAGGTGCCTGAAGAGCGGGCACGATGCTAAACGATTTACCGTAATTTGTGTACAAATAAATAAATGCCAACTCGACTGCGTGTATCTAGAGTCAACCGAACTTCAAAACTAGAAATTTAATTATGTCGCGCTTCCGTTGGATGTACTGCATGCAAAGCACGCACAACAAACAAAATCCTAATTAGAATTTAATTGTTTGCAAAATGTACTCAGCCGTAAGTGTATGCCTCTGTATGTGTATGTGTGTAGGTTTGTGGAGCTGATTTGCATTGATTATCAGATTACACCGATGGAGGTGGTTATTGGTTTAGCGCGTACCGGAGGACCGGTCGGGAAAACTAATTTCAGCTTTGTGTGCTGCTCATTATTTAATTGTGACAAATTAACTAGTTGGTCTGGTTCATTCCTAGTTGGGTAATAAATCAAAAATGGCGAAACTCATTACCGCAAAGTGGTAGAAGTATGTTGAACACTGGCCTGTTGGGAATAGGTTCACAAATGTAGCGAGGGTGATGCAAAAGAGTCACTTCCTAACTTTCAGAAAGAAAATCAACTTTTTTTGGTAATATTCTTTGTTTGCAAGAAACATAATGCAGCTTTATTTTATTTCCCAAAGAGTCTACATAGTTTGGCAGGTTTTAAAAAGTTCCGCCATATGGAGGCAAAAACAAGAAGAACCATCACCCTATTTTCAAAAGAGTTTCTATTTTTTCCAAACCGCAATATCCCAATAGTTCCTTAAACAAGATAATTTTCGGAACAAGTTCTGATTAGAGTTCTGAGTAGTGCCCGAGGAACTCAACAAAAGTCATTTAAAAATATTCTTTTGAAGCCCAAGCAATACATAGAAAGAATCTCTTTTCGGCCAAGGTGACTGCGCTTGACGAAACGACCCAGTCCTAACATAAAATTACGTGTTGTTTTTCCAACTGCTGGTAAATTGTTCACGAGATATTTAAACTGCTCATTGAAAATGCGTTCTGAAGACGGCAATCATTTCATATATTCCATCGTGCCCATATCTCTTTGGCAGCTGCATCACTGAAAGCTATAAAAACTGGCTGCGAAAATCAATTGGCGGCAATTTGTTAATGCCTTCGTGTATCGACTTCGAGGAATCCAATCGCTTATTATTTATGCAGCCTACCGCAAGACGTCATATTCAGTCGCTACACAACTAATTCCTGCTTTTGTAAACATCCGGCATTTTTCCATGTGAAACAGTTGGTATTTGAGTTAAAATTCTTCCCGCATTTCATCACTGTTACTATATCCTTCCTACCACATTTGTGAAACCGTCCTTAATTTAGGCGTTAGCAAGACACATTATCGATCATAAAGTCACAGCTTGCGCAACAAATGGGTGATGATCGGTTAACAGATCAGCCCCTCGACACAAAAGAACGTCAGCAATTCTGTCCTTTTTATATATAAGAAATACAAATATCAACCAGTCCACTTTGAAAGTACCTTGTGAAGGCATATGGGTTATCCACGTTTGAATGGAAAGGGCTGTCATTTACACAACAAGAGTCCTTCATCTCCCATCCGTTCCGATCGGTCACAGCTCTCCCCGATGACGGTGAGCATGGCTTCAGGATTTTGGAGTCCATAACTGCAACATATTCAAGAGCTGCATCAAGTTCATGCTGGCCTCGACTCAAGACTCTGCTTTTGAGCTAAATGTGACATTTCGTGTTTTTAAGCTTTACCAATAGTATTTGTACCCGTCTACTCCAAAAAATACTGTCACTTGTAAGCTTCCACATGTAGATGCCAATTCCGGATGTGAAAAGATCTGCAACTTCAACATTTTTAATACCTCCATTGAAAAGACAAAAACTATAGGTAACTATTTGCCATTTACAAGCTTACTCTTTTCATTTCATTTATTTTAATTGTATGCTTACACATTGAGACATAAAATTATCTTATAATATAGTGAAAGCTTGATGACGATAATTCAAATATGACACAAGCTACAAAAAGACATGTTTAGAGATTTAAAGAGAAATAAAACCATGAAAGAGAAGTTCCAAAAAAGCGCTACTTAATTTACAGTGTATAGCACGTCAACTCCCTAAACCCCATAAAGGTTTGTAAGACTAAGAGTCTCTTGTCGAAGTCATTTCGGGTAAGACCGACCGGGTGCAGAACGGGACAAGGTTCCCACGAGATGCTTACAAACAGAAATCCTTCTGACATGAGTCTAAATGGGAGCACAATTTGACAAACATGGATATAGATATTAGGGTGTCCCTTGTTTTTCAAAGATTCAAATTTCTAACGCATTTTGTTGATTTACCTCTTAAAACACACGGAAATAAATTTTTTCTTTGTTTGGACTACGATAACCCGATCCGACTTGCCTCGAATCATGTTCATCCATGTTGTGTGGCAGTAGCGGTACCTATTCGCGGTATTTGTCATTTGTTTTCAAATATTCTCACTATTAACACGTATTGTTTTACATTTAAAAGATGATAGTGGAATTAAGAAGCAATAAAAAAATTATTTTCTTAGTTGGTTACCGCAAAGTTACCGTCTAATCGTCAAGTTCTTGCAGTACCTATAATTTTTTTTAACATTCGCGAAGCTAACTTGACTGTTAGTGAAAACGCTAATCTCGTCATTCGGGAGTGTATTATAAAAAGCTAGAATCCCTACCACAGCTACACCGAACTGTGTAAAAAAAACTTGTGCATCTTCACCATGCGAGGGAGGGAGTTGCAAAAAAAATCAAAAATAAAATACAAGATATTTAACAGCACCTTGAGGAGGACTTTAAAAACAATTAAGATAATTTATTTGATATAGATGCTTTGGAACGGGTGAAAATAGAAGAAAATAAAATATTTTTACAACAACAAAGAGACCCAGGGTGTTTAGCGGGTGTAGACAAATAGTTAGCTGAAAAAGAAGACAAAGGTAATACAAAGAAAATTGAATGAAGAGAAAACAAAGATATGGGCAAATGTGTTTCGGAGGTTTATCGTCATCTCTTACTACTCAAGATTCTATACAAACGCAAGGACATCACGATCAACTTACCAGCTCTGATGAAAGCTTTGAGAAACCCTTGCCATCCACCTTTCAAATAGTAAGTTCTGAAACTATACTACTAAAAGAGGAAGTAAAGACTTCATCATGCCTAAGTTAGTTGTAGCTTTAGATGGATGTCAATTAAGCATTAAGGAATTCTGTCTATGTACTTCAGGCCGTAGTAGAAGCACTAGATCTAAGCTATGATGATTTTCCGATAAAAAAATCGTCAATCCAACGCATTCGCACACAGAGTCGAAAAAATAGACCGGAAACTATAAAATCAGATTTTCAGGAGAACATGCCTGACATGGTGACCGTTGACTGGGATGGGAAATTATTACCTGGGCTTGGCGTGAGAAGTTCTAACGAAGAATGGCTGCCAATTCTAATTTCATTTGGAGAACAACAACAACAACTTCTGGCTGTACCCAAACTGGAGAGCTCTTCCGGCCAGAATCAAGTTAAGCTGTGTTGAAGGCACTTTATGAGTGGAACCTCGATGACAAAGTGCAAAATATGTGCTGTGACAGAACTGCGTCTAATACAGGGCGATTGAGAGGAGCTTGTGTACTTTTGGAACAAAAACTAGACTGGGAATTTCCAACTACTATTATCGCCATCACGTTTACGAACTGGTTTTAAAATGTGTGTTCGAAACAAAAGTCCACCAAGTCACAAGTAGCTCTGATATCCCACTGTTCAAAAAGTTTGGAGACAACTGGAAAACTATTATTCCTGCTGCCATTGAAACATACACCGATATCGTCATGACATTTTTGTAATACAACAATAGAAGATTTGTTGACATTTTATAATCAAGAACTGCAAAAAACCATTGTGCGTGACGATTGTCAGGAACTGATTGAATTATCCATCTATTATTTTCTTAGGATGAGACAGTGAAAAAAATTAAAATTACGACGTCACATTGCAGTCATTGAAGCTGTCAAATTCGTGTAATCTAAATTTCCACGCTATTGATTCTAACTGACACAATTTTCACATGACGCACTTAATTTTACAAATATTCTTTACAATACTTTTTAAATTAAGCGATACCTCTTGCTGTTTGTTGTATGTCCTTGCAGTGCTTACGACTCTGCACCCTTTACTCAAAATATTCACAATAAAGAGGTGAAAAACACGCATTCAAAAACCATTTCAAAGTCGTCTCCCAAATTTATTCAGACTCCTACGCACTGATTCAGAAATAAGCCAATTCCAGCGTGTTTCCCGAGTGCCGAATATCCATTTTATTTAAGTAGTCCGCCATTTTTGTTATCGTTTCCCCTTCGAGTGATATTCTCCCCAAAAGTCAGAGTACAAAAGCTTTTCACCAGCAGTGCCGCCATCTCCCCCACTGTGTACGCCCCAGGTCCATTCATCTTTTCATCGACAGCATCGAACAAACGGCGCATGTATCCATGCGCCTTGGCACAGCATCCCCGCATGAGTAACAATTTACATTTCGCTCTTTGTCGTCCGGGGAATATTGGCTGGCATTGAAAAAATATATAAAAAATGAAAGCAAGTCACCTTTTCACACGACGACAAACAAAAGAAAATCTCACGACCGCCCGCAGAGGGTGGTTTGCCTTGAGACGACATCGCCGCGAGGTGAATTCCTTAAATTATTATTTTAATCATCATGTTACAGTTTTCGCAAGACTGTGCACACCCCTGTGCAGCGAGGGTAGGCTGTGTGTTGTTTGCCTACCACCCCCGGCCGGTGTTTACATCGAGCATATTGTTGCCGATTTAACTAGTTATTAAGGAGGCTAATTAAACACAGGCCACGTGGCCGACAAGGACAATGATTACTGGTGCTGGCGGTGGCAGTAAACAGTTGGACAAAGGATGCTGCTGAATTGGAATTGTATTTTGTATATGTAGACCGGTATTTTTGAGTTCCTTTCAAGTTGTTGGCTTCTGGTTCTGTGTCACTGAGAACCAAGAACACCCTCCGACGGCGGCGCGGAGTTTATTTGAAACAGGAGGGTTGTGTTTTACCGACGGTTAACTTTGTTTTACGTCAGTCGAACATGTTTTTTGGCAGTGTGGCGTTTAATTTGAAGTCACTAACACGTGTTGACTACTGATTGAGAGGAAATATTACATAATGCGATGCTGGATGGTGCATGGCAACAACAAGGAAAATCTATTTAACTCAAACGCTCGAGCTAATTGAATGTTTTGCTATATGAGTGATTTTAAGGTATTTAGCCAATTGACAGTAATTATCTTTTTTTTGCAGAGCACGAAACAATGAAACTGCCAACCAATCCTGCCTATTGGTTTGAAAGGCTATTTCTGCGTTCTGGAGGTCGTCTTTTTGTTTGCTCCCAAAAGGAGCAAGTTTATTGTTTATTGGTTTTCAGTTTTTGGAGTCTCAACCTGAGCCAAAATTGGAGATCTTAATCTAGATCTGAAATTTAAAGTACTTCCCATGCAAAAGATTCAAAAGATTCTTGTTGTTGCCTTTAAGTCCGCGTGTATATACGTTGACTGCAGCCAAATCGGTTAGGCAAATTTGCATCCAACTTCGATAGGTCATAGGACTATTTCATGGGCTCAGAGTACACACTTCGAGTTGAAACCATCATTTCCAATTAAGCTCTTCAATTAGAAGTCCTTGCAATGTAACCAAATAGTACGAGATGGCACAAAATTAATCACGCTATCGGAAGATGTCATAATTTTTGCAAATGGCGTCGTACGTCAATCATATTTACCATTTGTGTACTAGACAGCAGTATAAAACAAACTATACTCCGCAAGAGCGTGAAATAATTAATGGTTATTGAGAAGGACGCGTTTCATGTACGCGTAATCTCTTGGCATGGCCAGCAGGATCGCCCGATTTAACCATCCCAGACTTCTGTCTTTGGGGCTACTTGAAGTTGCAGGTTTATGCCAACAAGCCTCAGACAATCGCAGCCCTTAAGTAGAATATTCGACAGGAATGCGAACAGTTATCAGCGGAAATCTTGCGAAAAGTCATAGAAAATGCGAAAACGGGCACAAATGCGTATCAATAATGGCGGCAGCCACTTGACGGATATCATCTTTTCCACTTAACAAAAAAAAACAATTGTAAAGGTCCAAATAAAGATTTCCATCACTCAAAATCATTTTATTTTATTTAGTAAAAAATTAATTCAAAAACAACATCGGATGATGCAAGCTACATGCGACCCAGTTGTGTGCATTGTTTTTGGAGTTTATTCGTTTATTGTGAATTACGCGAAAAATGTTTCGTCGAAAGCTACAGTCGTCCTCGGATTGTAGGTAGATACCAGAAACAACTGCCGATACTTGATATACCATTACAAACAGGCAATAATCAAGTGAAGTGTTATTTATTATGCTCGTTAACAATCAGAGCCAGAGACTTTTCGCTTAAAGTTGTGCCTATGATGCCAACGTCATCGGTGTAGACAGAACACTGCAAATCTTGTAGCAAATTGCCCCAGAGATGTTAACAATTTGGTAAAATTTGCTCAGTTTTTTCCAGAACCTAGTTAAAGAAGCCACATGATAGCACATCATACTAACTGCAACCTCCAATGGCATTTTTAGATTCGAACGCTTTGCCTATTTGCAGAATGTATGCTGCTATAGCCTAAAGACACTCAATATTCGCGAATCAGAGAAAATATGCCTATGGATAGATTATAAATCCGAGGTACCATGACAAGTCTAACAGCAGATCTCTTTAATTGGGTATATAGGTACCTATCTCAGTAAAGTAAAGAAAAGCAATGCAAAGTCCAAGCAGACTAAGGCTCAACAAAACAGTTCACAGTGGCAAAAACTGGTTTTTTTTTGTGTCTCGATTTTTAGTTTAATTCATAGTTCTTCTTATTACCGCTTGCTTAAAGCAAAAGGCCCTGAAAGCAGTTTACTAGTTTAGTCATGAACCTATCCCCAGATGGGTGTCAACATAGACTGCTTCTGTGAAGTCTTTCATGGTTTGGATAGAAAAATATGGTTTGTAAGGAGGGCGGTGACTGTAACAGTGTCCGGTTGTAAAAGTCACAGAAAAAAAATCCGTTTTAGGCAGCAAAATGTTGCACTTACATGTCTGGAAAAAGTTTCCATTGATCCATTCTACTGGATGTTGCTGCAAAAAGTTGTAAATGCGCTTGCTGAGACCAGCGAGTTAGTAAAGATTGGCCCATCTAGTGGTTTCTTGTTAAATCATTGGTTATTTTGACACTGACAGCTGCTTCCCGCTCGAAATCTTGACAGTAAGTCAGTATCATATCTCCGCGGAGCGAAATGAGTCATTTTATACACTTGAACAACGTTGGGAAATATTGAAAACTTATTTCCAAAGTGAGTGCTGTGTAGCCCAAAGCGTGCGTTTTTTGGAAAGAAGTTTTTGCCGAAATAAAGCACCCACCGCGCCTGCTGTACCCAAATTCGTGCAAAAAGTTCGTGAGACTGGTATGCTACTAAACAACACTCATGGTCCCCATTGTAGTACGGTGTGCACAGACGAGAGTGACAATCTGGTGCGGATTGTGGAGTGCTGGCATCATTGGACCTGAGTCATTGGACCATGTTTCTTTGAAAATGATGCTGGGAACAACGTTTCGGTCAACGGTGGGCGTTACAGAGCCATGTTAACATTTCTTGTCAAGCTATATTGCCCAAACAACTGCACTCAAATGCCTTCAGTAAGTTCGGAGTGTGGGATACAGAAACTTCCTTCATTTGAATATTAAAAATCGGTAAAAACACTTACACAACAACTCCGATTCGAATGCCCCTAGGCCTCGTGCAATTATACAAACCAACAGGAAAAAAAGAAAAGAACACGCCACTCAACTCAACTCCTTCATTCCAACAAACTTTCGACTTCCTTTTCCATATATACCCACAACCCGGTCGTTCCATCATAATTTAACTGTAATTCAAATTAGCATATTGCGTTTTGATTGCCTGAAACGTTAATTAGACACAATCAAGATTACAGCGCCCTGTGTTGTTTTCGTATATTTATAATCCCCTCCCATTATACACCACTTAGAGAGGTGCACCCCCACACAGCCCACATCACTTTGAAAACCGATTCGCAAACTGCAGCTGAGCCCAACCTAAAACAACTAGGGTTGGCCTATACTTTTGACGCAATAATTTCCCACGCTAAGTCGTCAAGGATATGAACAGCATGCGGTTAAAGTGCTCAATGTTATCCGAAATGGAACAAACATTGTATCGGGAGCTAAATACCCATGTGGACACGCGGGCTCTCACTTCTCACGTCTGCCGTCTCATGTCTCACCGTATGAACGTCAGTGTCGATTATGGAGCGCCAACGGACATGCAGATGTGGTCGCTGGTCGCGGGTGAGTTTCGCAATTAAACTGCCAACCATGTGGCGCGATTTCGTGCGACTTGATACCGCTCGCCGTATATATGACGAATCAAATTCATCACTAGCGCGCAGTCAATTCGTTTCGAGTAAAATTCACACGCGATTCACAGTTTCTTGCTTTTTAATTCAATGAAATGTTCACATTATGCAAAATGCACTAACGATTGGTGAACCACAACCAACAACTGCAGTCGGCCGGCGTGGTGTGGGTGATAATTGGAGTTGTTGTTTTGCAATGTCATTTTCATTGTGCTCGCAGGCAAATTAATGTTTGATTAATTGTATTTACCTATTACCCATGTGCCTAATGACATAATGACTCCGTCGCAAAGGGATAGTGATTTGGGACTTTGGCGAATTATTGTCAAATGAATAAGTACCTGTGTACATTGAATGTAAGTATGAGGGTGCGATCCTAATTGGATTTTCGTTTAAAATTTTTTAATCAATTGAAGTTTTGGTGAAATATTATTTATGTAAAATCGGGCAGTTTAGGAAGGGCCATAAGTAATTTTAATAATTCAGGGGACGAAGAAGAACATTTCCACTTGTTTCCCGTGTCCCGAATACCTACTTATCGACAGGTAAAAAGACCCAAAGCAAGATCAATCAATAGGAAGAAAGTTGTACACACTTTGTGGGCTCCCATTTCGCCTGCGTGTACCCTCCAGTTCAAACTGTGTTCAAATCCTAGTTTCAAATACTTACCAGATGCACTAAAAACCTTTTTTAAGCGTCCATCACTGATATAAACATTCTTCTCATTGTTTCTAATGTTATGGGATTGTGTCAAAACCAGAGTAGGTATAGAAGACTCCCTAAAGTTAAAGTGGCAATCCGTGTTCAGATTTTGAAACGTTAAGCAGTCTTTCTTACACATTCGTGTCTCCAAAGCAATTGACTAAGGATTGGAAAGTCTTTCTGCATAAATGTCACTGAATCGAATTTGAAAAAAACAGTTAAAATTCATCAACTGCAAAAGCTCTTAGAGTACACCATAAAACCTCTATCTGAAAATGGAATTTCATATACAGTAAAACCCGGATAAATGCTTCTCGCATAAGTGCCTAACCCGCATAAGTTCCTTTTTTTGGGAGAACCAAAATTCTGAGGATTTTTTCATATAAAACTCATCTTATAAGTATACCTTTCGTTTAAATACCTTTCCCGCTGAATTGCCTTTTATTTTGTATACTTGTATTGAAATTTACCCGAAAAAAAAAAATCTTTTAAGTACACATTTTTGAAATCAGCTGAAAAAATACAAAAGCTTTTTTTCCTTTAGCGCTTCCTTGTGTTTCTCAAAAAGTAATAATCTTAATCTACTACAATGGTGGAGACTGATTGGGTAGCTGTCACTGTCAAAATTTAAACTGTCAATGTAATTTTGTTTTCGAAGGTATGTTTATAAATTTAGAGATAAGTGCCTACGTGCACTTAAGCGGATTTTTTTTTATAACTGGCTAACCCGCATAAGTGCCTATCAAAACGGGGGAATTTAAGGTGAGGCTCTTTTCCGGGTTTTACTGTATTTAAAACAATGTTGGCCCTAAGACTAAGCTTTGGGGTATGTCAAAGTTTAATTGCAATTAAAGAGCTTTCACCGAGTTGTGCTCAATTATAGACTTCATCGGCAGATCGCCAATATTTTTTGAGTCTTTACTCGACTTTGTTTTTTTTTCCTTGTTCACCTTTAGTTAGATTCATCTTCGTCGTCAATAATTCATTATTTTTTTAGTGTCATTGGCATGTTCTCCCGACGGTATAAATATTATTAAGATATGAGAGCAGTGGAATGGACTTTTAAAAAATTGGGCCTCTGATGATGGCTTCTTAGCTTCGTACGAATCTTTAAAGAATGATGTTGAAGAAGTTACAAGCAAGCACGTTGTCTATATATCTAAACCAATTTGGACTTTTGAGGATCTGGAGGTATTTTGTCGACTTTGTCGCAGCAGGAAGATCTTTGGATCTCATGCTATACTTGCGGGCAGATTTTGCTGACGAAATTTGGATTTGCATAGTTCGTCCCTACATATGCCATCGAAGACGTGTTTAAAAAGCCGAATTTTTAACCCAGTGAGAGTGCAATCAAATTTTAGTAAGAATTCGCTTCGAAACCTTTGCATTAATTAAAAAAAAATCAACCACTTTCAGCCGTCTCCAAACATTTGCAAATTCAAAAAAAAAAAAATGCGTGAATCGATCTGGAACTTCTGATGTCTCTATCTTCTACGATTTGTCGGAGTTTGCAGATAAATCACTCTTTGGCATAAACCAGTCCATAAAAGTGGCTTTTGGGGAATAATTTTCAGGCTACACACAGTAAGCCAAAATAGAGTCTTACAAGAAGTGGTTAAGGCAGTTTAGAGCATTCTTTTTCCTTCGCATGCAGGATACAATGATGAGGTTCCATTTTTCATAAGTCCATCTTACTAAATTTTACAGATTAGTTGGAGCAAGTTCCCTGCCATTACCCGACAATTATGATGCAACTCTGGCCTGGTTGGTGGGTTTAAGTGACTGTATTTCCCGTTTCCTGACGAGGGAAAAACACAAATAACGCATTGAGCGCTGTTTTGAGACCACAACTCACGGAACCTGAAGAAAAAAGGGGGAGAAAGGACGTTAACCAGCCTGAGAAGTTGAGAAATTTGATGATATTGTTGAAATGGGTACTTTGGATGGCCGAAAGGTCATCACAAAACGGATGACCTAGTGTACTGTGTCTGGTTTTGGATAGGGTCAGATACTCACAAAGAAATACAACACTGGCCTACACTTCCTCAGAAGAAGTATTGAAACTAATAGAAAACCATTCTTCACTCCTTGAAGAGAATTCCCTTTGCTTTTCCTTTTCCTTGAGCAAAACAAATATTTCTCTCTATCCATGCCGACGTCATCCACTGACACGTCGCCGCTTTGTCGGCACTTCTTGCCAATTAATCTCGGATGTGTATTATCCTTCCGTTAATTAACCGAACCTTTTACAAAGAGCAGGAAGTTTTTTCTTCGTCCTTCTCTTGCCGCGAAATAAAATGCGACTATCCCCAGGACCTGTCTATATATGTAGTACATGTACTCAAACTCCAATAGTTGGAACTTGACGAAAATTAACCTTCTGAATGGCATCAACAATCGCGCAAGCACAAAACATGTCATAAATTTCATCGAAAAATATTTTTGTTGAATAAAATATGTCAGACAGAGCCTTCGTCGCTCTTTGTCCTGTAGTTATCCACATCGTCTGTTTGTGTGTTTTTTTTAGTACCGTTCTGTTCATATAATTAAAGGATTATAAAGCGGAACCACCCGATGCGATTTTGCCATCGGTTCTACCTTTTACCTGATGTAACCTATACCGTGTGGCCTCCTCGGTTGCGCAATGTGTTTGAGTCCTTTTCGGGTTCGTTTATTATTTTTCATTTGTTGGTTGATTTGTTTATATGTTTAATTCAATTAGTCCTCGAACAAAAGAAACTTTTCGGCAGAGTTCCTTTCATATACCTGCCTGAATGCGGAATATCCTGTGAGGTATAGGTTGTGCGCCAAATTAACCCTTCTAGCCGTGGTAAGTAATTGCTAGTTATGCGATACGTCATTAAACTTATTCGAGTCAGACGCAGAGAGTGAGCGGGATCGATTTGATATATTACAAGGATCATATCCTCGCAATGGGAGGTTGCCCAACAAGGCAGGGGGCATAGTTGGGTATTTATATATATATATTTTTTTTTTTTCATTTCTGTCGCTGAAACTATCAATTACCAGCAATTTGCCTAAAAGGGTTAGGCGTCAATTCAATTTTCACTGAAGTCGTGTAACAGATATGTAATTAGGTATTTTTTTTTTCGTCTCTCGTGACCATTCTCACGTTATTGACGAGCGCCTCCTTATGGGAATTGCACTTGTGGACACGAGTATATATTTATAGGGAAATGGACGTTTATTTATGCAGAGTCTGTCAATGGAGACGGTGTTTAAGGGAACTTTTGAATACTTTTCTCAAGTGTCTTCAGAAGAACACCATTATGCAGTATTACTTTGGTCCTTAGTATATATATTATTTGTAAGTAAATCCACTCGATGAAGGAGTAGCAAATGTGTGTCCGCGTCGCTGCGCATTTCACAAACAATCACAAAGCAAATTGTCATCGTTGGATAAACTTTGAAAGTCCACAAGGAAAAGAAAATTCAATTTCTTAAGATGAAAATTCCACCTACCTACACACAGAGCCAATGCCAGAGCACTTATGCCAGGGGAGTTCGCCCCAACACTGCAATCTACAATTTTCCTTCAAATTGGTTGTATTGTAAGATGGAAGGTTAAGCAATTCTCACGGCAAGACAGACGGGGAAATAAGCAAAATAAAACTTGAGGTATTTCTTGCGCTCCCAGCGGGTGCTATGCTGGAGCTGTTCGGGGTAGTTATGGTATTTTTGTTTTTTTTTTTTGAAGAATGTCACGGCCAATTGATTTTGTGTTGTAAAATGGTTAAGCTTATAAAAATTGCGGATTTTTATTTTTAAATTGTATGAACATACATTTTTCGAAATGGACATTTGAAAGTGCTACTTTCGAATTTTGCTACAAATACCTACGTGTAGGTACCTTAGGACACTGGTATTCCACGACCTATATATTTGTTGTAAAAAATATTTCTCTTGCAGTTCTGGAAGAAGAAAACTTGTTGAGAAATATTTAAGTTGGAGTTATAACTAACTCGAACTACACCACTATAATTCATCAGACAACTTTCATTGGTTGATTGAACAGTCTGCACTTTTACAGTCTTTTCACCGCATGGGTAGGTACATCTCTTCGAAAAGCATTATTTATTTTACCCCTGACGAGCCCTAAACTCTTTTTGCTCCATCAAAGTCGGTAGGAACACCAACGAACCTTTTGACATCACAAAGGGCTTAGAAATGATTATGCTCTTGACGAAAAGTCTTACGAAACACTCAGGCACCGAAGTTTTAGCCTTTCAAGAGCCTGTGTCCCCGATGAGATTCTTATAATCGGCGATTTGTTTTATTTGTAGTTAAAATATTTTTTTCACAGAGTCAAATTATTGTTGAAATGTATAAAATGTTTGACAGTTGACAGCTGGTAATGAACACATCTCATATTTATAGTTTATTGAAATACTAGCTGACCCGTGCTCGCCTTGCTTCGCCTGATTGACATATTTATAAGAATGTGGTTGATGAAATTTGGATTACATTTTTTTTTTATTTATTGTAGCGCTTCCATGTAAACAACATTTTTTGTCGTGCACTCAGGTGCGTGTATAAACAGATTTTTTTCTGAGCTTCCTCGAGAGCAAGCTACGTATAACTGGCCATGAGAAAAACACGCATTCTCAAGATCCACACCTGCAATATTAAGGCTCTGTCCCTGTGATTTGTTAATTGTCATAGCGAAACAAAGTTTAACAGGAAACTGTAAATGGGTAGTCTGTAGGTATAATTGGAATTCGGGGGATGCATACAATTTCTCCTGCTGCACATCCAGTTATTATTTCGGCTTCAATTAAATTTGGATGTAGGGATTGCACACGTAGCCTCATCCCATTACAAAGTTTTGGTGAATTTAAATTGCGCATAAGTATAACAAGGGAACCAATCTTAAGTTTAAGCGTATGAGGGGGTACGCCTGGTGGTTCAAGTGAGTTAAGAACTCAACAGGGTAATTGACGGCTTCGGTGGGATCCCTCATCGTGTCGAACGAATTGTAAATGGATGATTCAGCTTCAAATTTTGATAAGATTAAACTGTTGATGATTGCAACTCTATCGTTTCTAGGAGCGAGAATGGCACGTTCCTTCAGCCAAGAAGTTGGTTTATTCGCCATGTGTAAGACTTCCGGATAGATTTTACTTATTAAGTCTTCAATACTGCTAACCACAGTTCCTAGTTCGGGTACAATGGTGATGTTTCCATCGTTATCACTTGAAAAGTGTCCATTGCCAACTTTCAACAATAATTGCCAACTGAATTATTTGAGCTTTGAGTTGAGCATGAAAGAACAAATACACAACACATACAGAAAATCAGAACAGAACGCTGTGCCAGAGAAAACATTGTGAGTGTGACTTGTGTCTTGTGTGTTGTGTGTTGTGTGTGAGTAGAAGTATAACTCAATTTCTGGTAATATAACATTTTGAGTGCATGCAGCATGTGACTCTCTTTTTTCTCCTCTCGAAAGTTCAACTCGCAAATCGCAATCCCATTCACTAATGTCGTTTTCCATTGGTTTCACTCGGGGATCCACTAATTCTGCGATCCAATGGAACAACAAAACTGCTTCTGATTGAACCCACAAAAATATTGGTGAAATGCCAAAAAATAATCTACGGCGGCTGTCAGCTGACTTGTATAGAATACATAAATTACATTTGTGTGAGTGCTTCTTGAGTGGATTCTGACTTCAAATCGAGAAGCGAAATTCTCTTCTCAGAATCACCAGAAGAGTATTTTTTGTGCCAATGGAACGGTTTCAGAAGTGATGTTTGCGATTCCGGACTCTCCCGGACGCTTCTTTTTGCCCAATGGAAAACGACATTAAAATATCACTTCACTATCACTCACATTATCTTATATCTGTTATCTCACTCGATCTCATTATCGATCCCATCCTCCGTACTCTATCGCCATCCATGGTGGCCGTGGAATGCAATGCAAATATTGTAATTTGAAAGTTTGACGTCGTAGTATATACACACATTCATATACATAATCTACATCTACCCAAATGACAAAAAAAAAATTCACTCCGCAAAACCTTAAACACATGAGCACTTGAGCAGACCAAATCCATTCGACACGATACTAGTTCCGATTCTGAGTCATTTCATTATATGGAAAAAAAACCCTCCCGCTCTCTCAAAAAATACGAATATACCTTGAAAGAAAACTAAAAAGAAACCACCACTGAGATCGATTTGAAAATCTTGGTCAATTAACAAATCAATAAAAAAAGGAATTTCGCAAAGGATTTGTTAATATTGCTCAGCTAATATAGCAAATAGAAACTAAATTTTGGACTCAAAATATAAGCGTTTTAGATATCTAAAATCTGGAATTAATTCCATTTAAATAGACGAAAGACAAGTTTACTTTTTTTGTGTTCAAAGTCTAATTAATGGATTTCTTGGACTTCCACAATCAAAATCAAATATTTTTAAACGCACGATCTTGCTCCTCATAAAAACCTAATAAATAAAAAAAAATTAAAATCCATTCACAAGTTTGTTGTGTAGCTCCCGACAAAAAAATACTGACTTTGTTTTATATTATTAGGGATTATGTCGTTTTCCATTGGGACCCCCAAAAATCTTTTTCAGATCTCAGATTTTATGCGGCTCATGGAACATGCAACGAAATTGATCTGCTTTTGTGAATGGATTAGTGCGTTATTTGACAACAATATCAGCTGCTGAAATTGCATTTGTTTTTGGTAAAATCAAACATGGAAATCGGCTTGAAAAATGTTTCCTCTGTTGTAGATACAAATGGAGTAGTTTCGGTGGTTCTTCGTTTCCAGATGATGAGGAAAACAATAAAGATAATAATTCCTCCAAAACTATGTCAATTGCTGATTATATATTTCTTTATTTGTTTTAAAACAAACTTCTTTAAATGACGTAAAACAGCTGCTGTATTTGTTGTAGTATGTGTAAATCTGAAAAAAATATCGAGATTTGCAAAAAGTGATCCGAATCAAAAAAAAGATTGATTTGTTGCCCCAATGGAAAACGGCATTAAATTTGTCAGGAATTCTATCTGCCATTGAGATTGACATTGCTATCAAATGATGCTGCCAGACAGCAGACTGCCATTTGAGCACAAATGACACTAGAATTATCAAAGGCCACTATTGTTTGAGACTTTACTAAACCTTATAGCAACCGTTGTTGCCAAGGTTGTCCTCATTCGCCTTGCATGCAATTTAGCTTATTTCGAAAATTTGACACTTGACTCAGAACAATTGAATAAATTTCAAATGTCAAATTGTATAAACAAGGGTTAAACGTACAGTGAATTTGTTGATTATTACTCGTTTATTGTTCACACAATATCAACGTCAGCGTTCTTTTTTCACCCATTATGACCACACTCCCAATGAGCTATATTATTTATATGTACAACCAGATGAGGGTAAACTTGCGTAGGGGTGTAGTAATTAACCATCTGCCGAAACTAGCCACCCTATTGAATTATGGCCGTGACATGGAGTGAACCTAATTAACGCCACGATTTGACAGACAGAAAAGGATTTCTATTTTCACATAAATTAAATTCATTTGTTCACATAAAACTTTCTCCAAATAAACTCGTGAGCCTTGAATGTGAACCGTCAACCCCGCTCCGCATTCGCAGCGAAGCATGTGCTTTTTTAATTCATAAAGCTTGCCGCTGCCATTCATCGTGGAGCCGCAAAAGAGCTGCCGCCATCATAACGTCGACTGGCACACAGTACCTAGCCTACCTTTGCGCAGTCTCGAATTACACGCAACTACTGGTATTGGGTATCAAATTTCAAACCCCAAGTACACTCATTCAATTATAGATACCGCGCAGATCGTGAGTGATCCGAACATTTTCCATAGTTCCTCATCCTCTCAGCTCTTGTGATGAAATCCTTTGGATAGTACCGCCAACTGACAGATACCCAACAGTCGAAGGTCACATTCGTGTCGCAATCAATTAAAATGGGATAATCGAGGATTCGCTTTGCATTTAGCCGCGCACAGCGAACAAAAAAAAACAACAGACATCCACCTCGACCCAGTTTGAGATGTAGTGCGATATCGAATTTTTGATAATGCCGATGGCGAACGATGTCCTTCCTCGATATGTGGGTGAAGATAGTAGAAAAAAAGGAATTTGTTCGTGCAAATCCTTTGAGTTTTGACTGGAATCCGATTTCATCCCTTTTATTTGGCTTTGGCGTTGGTGTTTTATTTTCTATTTAGGGCGCATCCCTTGTACTCGTACCTTCTGTTTGACAGATTTCATGGAATCTTATAGTGAATTGGGGGGTGAACAACTAAACTGCGCGTAACATCTTCCTTTCAATATAATGAGGAACGTGTGCTGTCGGTTGGTCTTTTCGTGCTGCAACTTGAACATGGGCATGTAATTGGGTGAGAAATTAATCCGGAACACACGTTCGAAATTTGTCGGGTGTTTAAGATCAATTTGCAGTTCGCTGGGACATTTTTGTTTTGATTTATGGGAAATTTTAAAACTGTACGTTGGTTAAGAGTGTAAATGAGGAGTAAATGGATGGGTCCTTAATAAGAATAATTTTGTAGAGTTTCTACGATTTAGTGTAGGTCACAGTGACTGATTTTATATGGAAAAAAATAATTACTATTGTGAATTTGAATTATTTAAGGCGGATACTAAAAATGATTATTAGTTCCACCCATGGGGCCTTCAAATTTTAAGATAGAAACCGATTGATAAATTTTGTGACCCATATAGATAAAAAAAATCAATTTGTCCATTCACAATGGATGGGACTTTTTAGACGAATATTCGCCACGCTCACTTTGAAGTGCAATAGGACTGACAACTGATTTCATACTTGTATAGTGTCGTGCTCACTGATATAATATATATAATACTAACAATAATTTACAGCAATCATCTATCTCCTTTAATGTTTTGCAGGTCACAATAGAGAATTTTATATGGAAAAGAGTAAGAGTTCGAAATATTACGACTCCTCGGAGCGAGATTTTCCGCCAAAGAAATACAAACTTTGAGACTTTTTTTTAGTTAGATGGGATCTACGTCTGTATGAGAGCGTGATGCAGATGTGAGCAGGTTTATGACTTTTGGTGCACGGGCTTTGGTTGGGAACGTGACTTCCGACTTCCGAGTAAACGGAGTACTCAATTAAGAGCCATTTAAAAAAAACCGACGTCGGCCACAAAACTTTACTTTTTGTTACGTAATCGCACTAATGGACGAAATGGACTTGATCTCCCTCTATCGGCTTTGTCCGTTTTTCTGACAATAAGGCCGTGTGAATTGTATGGGCTGACGAAACAGATTTTGCATGATGAAAATTAAACACCTGTGGGTTGGAGTGGGTATTTCTTATCTGGTTGTTCCTGACGCTTACACTCATAAATCGTGATATACGAATTTATATTCTCGAATCAAACGCAACCAATGTCAAACTAAGATCGAAACATTACCGATACAAGAACTGTATTCTCCAATCAAGCCGCACAATGTAAAACTTGCATTATGGGTAAAGAAAGTTCGTTCATTCTGAGTGTTTAAAAAATAAAAGGGTGAAAATTTGAAAAAAAAAAAGTGCAATTGATAATAAAAATGGATAGTGTTTTGACTGATGAGTATTTGCTGGACAGTGCAGCAGACAATTTAATTCTCGTGTCTTACAATAAAAATCCATTGCCACAAGTTGCCCCCTATGAAGATGACGACGAAAAACAGCTGAAGAATCTTCTAGAAAAATTAAATAATGGAAAAACATATTTTAGATTTAAGTCCATTTTTTCTTTCAATAAATAAATATGTTTAAAAATATGAAAAATTATAATTTGACGAAGTTGATAATAAATTTGACAAATAAAACTGTGCAGTCTTAAATTATGATATGACATTCTTGAAGCATTCCAAAAAATTTAATATAAGGGTTATCCTCTGTTCTAATTTAAATTTTTGAAAGTTTATTTCAAGAGTAATTATTTTGGGCTTTAGGGAGCAATACTTTTACTGTTGATAATAATAGGTTAACATAGGTGATTTTGAGCTCACACATTCTTCATTATAAATAATCTTATTTTAAGTTTATAATGATTTGAGATCAAGTTGTTGCATTCTTAATTTAAGCTCACACATTCTTGATTGCGATATTTTTAAGAATAAATAAACTTATTTTAAGTTAACAATGATCCAATTTCAAGTTGTTTCATTCTTCGAATAAAATGAATTTGGGCTTAATTTAAGCTTACACGTTCTTAATACTGTTATAGAACAATCTTAAAATAAGAATTTAAGGTTAATCAAAGTAAGATTTTTGCACTTGGATTAAGAATTTCCAAACTTAACAGACTTTCGTCAACGGGTAGGCTTGATCTGACACTGATTATCTTGATTTTATCTCCTTTTTTTCTCCTGAGTGTACGGCATCTACTTATAGGGGTTAATTGTATTGTTCTTGCTGCTGTTTTTGTGTAGTCTTGTTGCCCCTGTCAATGTCAGCTTTTTTTTGTTAACTGGCGGTCAGGCGGCTCAAGCACTAGTTTCAGTCGTTGCTAAAGCTATATTGGGACCGCATTTAAACGTCCTAATTAGAGTGTAACTACAACAGTTTTTTTAAGAAGCATTTATAAAGGAATTGCAGAAGAAATTTTCATCAGATAACGCGATAAAGTTGCGTAGATAAACGCTACGAAAAATTCAATAAAATCGCGTCAAACATGTTTCAATATGTCAGAAAGCAAAAGCAATATAATTAAAAAAAACGCCCGAAAACCATGCTAAAAATCACATCAATTACACGCTTAAAAAACTCTTTAAAAAAAACTCATCATGCTCAAATTCCCGGTGAAATCGCATCGAAAAAAGCTTCTGGAAACACAAATAAAATTACGTTAAAAACGCCTCAGAAACGCTTCAAAAAATACATCCCAAAAAAAAAAAAACAGACCAACACAATCATCATCTCGACGGGAGTAAATGTTATTCAAATTTGTATTACGTTAATGATACGAGCATATTAAATTGTCAGACGCAGACCTCTGTATAATATTAAATTCAATATTCAATTCAAATATTGATTGGTAGCTTGACAGTGGCCTCCTGCTTTCATTTGATGATTCTATTTATTCAGGCAGGTTACAGCCAAAGTTTCACATCCACAAATACGCATTATTTGATTGGCCTCGTAAAGGAACACAATTAAATTTACGACTAGTTTACTATCTTACGTGATTCCGAATCGGTGACATCTCCGTTCGTTCCTATAATAAGGGCGGAGGTCTCCCCCAACCAACATGACAAAAATCCAGTAATAAACTCGAAGGAATGCAAATATTTGATTTAATTACAACGCGGGCAATAAAACGCCGCCTCACTGTGTAAATGAAGCGTAAACTAAGAATTGCACCTATTAACACGTACAAATTTACGATTATAGTTATATTCGCACAAACAACCTTTTCATTGTTACTCTGTCGCCATTTGCTCGTATACAGAACAGAAGCCGGGTGGTTCCCAAAAAAGGTGTCAGTTTAGTAAAACCACAAGAATTTAGCGCCAACCAAAAAGCTGATTAACTCTATCACACACCATCGTGTTCGTGCGCCGCTAATGTAACTCAATATGCTGTAGATAAACAGGATATGGCGGCAACAATAACGACGACGATGGGAATATCCCTTTTATTTCCTTCAAGTTGTTCGCCCAAGTCTGCGGAAATCATTTCATTCTTGTCGAGGTAAGTTCTTATTGCGGCGATGGTTGCGTGACGTTTTATAACCGACTGTCGAGCCACTGAAACGAACCTTTATTGGCAATTATCACGAAATGGGCCCCACTCCGTTGGCCACTTTGGCATCTTTCTCAGTTTTTGGACAATAAATCACTTGAAATCTGTCTCCAACATATGCCGTCAGCGAGTCCTGTCATCGTAACCCAAATTACATATATGCAGAGCATATAAAGGGGTGGGGAATAAATTGTTTTTAATATAAAATACATATAATGAGAGAGCGGTTGGCTGCGGTCACTTTATTACGAGGTGAACCGGCAAGCCCCAGGGACTTGTGCTGAAAGGTTATTTAGTGGTCACTTTGGGAGTTTGTGACGACAACGAAACGCATTCTCGTACAGTTTGGCGATGGTAATCTGAAGGATAATATGAATAGTCATGTTAGGGATATGTGAGCGGTTATTTGCTTGTGGGACATTAATTCGTTTTGCCCAGATAAATATGGTGCAGTGGTAATTGCTTTGACCACGCACCAGACTAGGTATGTCGATAGTGCAATTGAATTGTGATACAGGATATACCTGCTGGGGGTAGTTTAGTTTTCATTCCGATGGAATGGGGCTTTGATTGTATGGGCTGACTTTCCGGTGGAAGGCAGTCTATTGTGAATGATTAAAGAGGTGTTGTGACTGGGAATTGCCTATTGTGACGTTTGGCGTCAAACTAGGTGAAACAAGGGCAGGTAGCAACAGATTGATTTGAAGTACCCCTTAGAGGAGTTTTTTTTCGAAAATATTTTGCTTTTTAACAGAAAACAGTCTGCAATTAAAAATTGCGTTTGCTCAACTGCAATAAGGATGTCGCAGTTGACTTGATGTTTCTCTAATTCAATATTTAAATAATTTGTTGTTGAAACAGATGCATGAGGGACCCTAGGCATAGCTTCTCAAAACCATTCGCTGATATTTTCGAACAACGAACTGTGGAGATCTACTGTTTTTACGCAGAAAGTGTGAATTGGGAAGCCATCTGAAGCCAATTGTATTTTCGGATGTTAAACTGAAGAGCTAAAGGTGCAATTTCCAGAGTCTGAACATGAGACCCAGAGCTCCGTGCTTCAACACACTAACCACTCAATATTAATCCCCCTGCTATTTAAAAATATTTCCCTTTGGATATAATGTATCAACTTATCGTAACGAATTGCCAAACATGGGAATGGCTTTTTTTTCTATTAAATTTTGCGCCACATGAAGTTCTACTATTCTTGCAATCAACCCATGTGCGTCACAAGTATTTAAAATATAGAATTCTTGTGTTTGAACTAGCGGGTAGTGTGTTCTAGCAGCTATTGTGCGTCCTTATGCCGTTTTGTTTTTTTTTTGATGCAGCTTTTAAGCGTTTTTGACTCTTTTTAATGTGTTCCTTCAGGCCATATTTTTGTTTAATGTTTATTAAGCGTTTTTGTCACGTTTTTTCATACAACTTCTGATGGTTTTTAAGGTGTTTTTCAAGGCGTTTTTTATGCGTTCTTTTCGCGTTTTTTTGATGTGATTTTACTGTGTTTTATTCAATTTTTGACAATATTTTTAGATGGGCTATTTGCCGCTCATAAATTCTTTTTTATAGGTATCTTTTTCGCGATTTTTAATGCCGTCTTCTTTAATATTTTGGTGGTTTTTTTCAGGCGCTCTTCAACGTTTTTTCTGTGCACTTCAACGTTTTTTTGTAGTTTTTGATGCGGTATTTTACGCGATGTAATTGCGTTTTCTTGGACGCGTTTTTTAATATGATTTTGAAGAATTTTAAATTGTTTTTTTTTTGGCGGTTTTTCGAAGAGTTATTTTCAGCGATTTAAAACAAGTGTTTTTCCTTTTTTTTTCGTTTTTGTCCGAGCACATATTTTATAAATATCTATAATTTACCAGCCGACAAAATTGTTTAATTGTTTATTGTTTAGGAATGTAGATCAAAAACTCTGTTGAAGTAAATTGTTTGATGCGGGAATTTACTCTTCATTTGGTTCATATTTCATAGAAATCTGCTTTGGAATAGCGTCATAAAAACTGCAGTCTACTTATATATTGATCTAATCGTCTGAATGCAAAAGACAGTTCCCCTTAATTTTGATGAACCTTCCCAGCGCCATAACCAGGGCACTCATTCCGTAATTTTTCAGACGATTATCGTCGAAACGATAGACCTCCAAAAGTATCAACTAAGTGCCAAAATTACGAGTTTGAAACCATAATGCGGTTTATTTTCCACAAATGTAATGAAAGCTGGCGACAGTGAAACTTCGAGCAGATTATAACTTCTTATGGTCATCAAAGTTTCAAAAACGATATCGTCCCGGCGATTATTGTTATACGGAATCTGCCCCCAGGTAAAGTATATAACGCAGCTGTTGGCGTTTTTCGCAGGGATTGCTTTTAACGCTTTTTGCGAAGTGTAATTTAGAAACAACCCACACACATAAAACGCACAAAATCCTAATGATGTTATCTCGCAATAAGTCGCCACATCATTCTCCGAATGACAAATGAACAATTCGAAATATTTAGTGGAACCCCCACCGCAATCACACTCATAACCTCGACGAATTGAGTTGATCCCACTTAATGATTTATATTGTTTGCAATAATTTATCTCCTCCGATTTTTCTCGCTGGATTACATCCGAATATCCCAACGATCCGGACATTCATGCGAAAAATTCAATTTTGATGGTGTGACCGCAGCCATATGCTTCGAGTGTGCAACATCATTCCTTTCGTATCCTTGTCATTCAGCTAGCAGCGCAGCGCAGACAACCGGCAACGTCTGCGAGAACATTTTCTTCCTCTCATTCGCCGCACATATATAGAAAACACAAGAAAGACGAAACATAATAGCAGTAATGGAATTTTTCCACTCACCCTTGCCATTGACACCCTTACTCTATTACGGTTTATACACAGCCCACTCCGACCGATGCGATGGTGGTTCGAGTAATAAATGTGAACGGCAATCATTCGCTACGTTAAACACAATCAAATGGGATACTATTCATCTAATAGATGTCTTTATGTCCAGCGAATGATAACCCTTTTGTGTGTGGGTGCTGCAAAGTTAGAAACTAGCTTGTGTATAGTTTGTTTGGCATCCTAGTGCGGTTGGGTTATACGGTTTGCGGGAAGAAGGGTTAATTAAGGCGATGTCAGGGCGAGAGATTGATTAAGTGTAGCTAATTAGTGGTATTATCTCAATTTGTGTGGAAAAGGATTAAGGGAATTTCACTGCCACCTTCATTGGTTTTGTGAAATTATTCGCTTTATTTAACCAACGCACAGGGGTGGGGGTAAACGGGCCGAGATGTTTCACTGAAATTTTTGTTATGAAATAGAAAAAGTTTTAAGGATACTCACTGGCAAAGGGGCAAAATTGAACTTCCGATGTAAGGACATTTTTATATCATCTTCGAAATACACCTAATGAAATAGGGATCTCATTTTTTCTCCTTGTCGCATTCTATTCAATTTGTGATAACTGAAACCGAAAGAAGATGAAATAAATTTGCAGCAAATTGAATTTCCCGGCAACAAATTTTCACAAGTTTTTCTTCCTTTTAGTTGGATGTCTATCGGAATTTTGGTGCAAAAAGGACAAGAAAGATTTTTGTTCCGTCATTACAGGCAAACCACAGCTGCAAGTTTAAAGGGTATCATTTTGTAAAAACCTTTGTTATAAGCTTGATTCGCGGCTCTTTGATTGGAAGACATGGGGACCGCGGTTTAAACCGTATTTTCGAGTAGGTATTTGGAATCGCAAATAATTAACAATATCAGTTTCCAAAGCTTCAGTCTTCATTATTCAACTAATCCTTACCGAAGAAAAGCAGGCCGCGTATTTTAGGTATGACCGGTGAAAATATTAAAAGAAACAATAGGCGACTCCCGAAGCAATCGGTTTTGAACAAATCCACTTAAGCCTCTTCCAAACCATAAATCAATGCAGGGATTCAATTTGCGATCTTCCAAATGAAAGAATCGTGGAGACAGCGATCACTACTTACCACTTATGAAGCTTCTAATCGAGGTTGCAGCAAGGAGTTGGAACTCACAACAATTATTATCATACTCTCAGTGAACCTAGGTTAGGTTTGTGGGCTCTTGAGGAGTGCCACTCTCAGGTCAATACTGGCCCATTGTGTTACCCGTTGGGGGAATGAGGTTGTCCCTTACCGGTAATAAACCTATCTATAGTTGCTGTAATTATGTACTTACTGCGCTGATACATACAAAACACCCTGAGGATTTGAAGGAGTTCATGATCTTGTCTATTCCGAGATCGTCCAGTTTTTTGAAGAAGGCCGTCCCAAGGAGTGTTGAAAACTGAGTATAAATAGAGCAGTGACATCTGAAGTGGGACATACGTCTGCAAAGTTCTTCTTCCGTCAGTCGAATTTTCCCCATGTGGTTCAACAGAGCATATTGTGTTCCTACGAGAGTAGGAGGAGATTTTATGTCATTTCGCATGAGTCTCTCGGTCCTAGGTTCGCAAAGGGATGACCATAGGTTTCTTGTCTTGATGGCGGCTTTAATTTTATCTCGCCATTCAACTCGGATGTACAAGGTGGCGCAAAAGTAATCCTCCTATCAGAAAATGCTATAAATTTTGCATCTCAGTTCTGTTGTGACATTTGTGTAGTAAACACATGCGAAATACACGTTAATAAACAATGTTACGCTACACTGCTCCGGAACGCGGAATATTGGTGACTATTTATTTGAGCAATAATCGGTCGGTGACTTTGGCCAAACGTGAAATTCGTCGCAGATTTCCTAGCCGCCAAACGCCTACTGGTGAAACACTGCGACGTTTAGCCGCTCGCCTCGAAGAGACTGGCACAAAACGAGACGTTGCCAAGAGTGGCGGGCCCCGGAGCGCCCGTTATGCCGAGAATATCGCCTCTGTTGACGCGGCCATTTTTTTTTTTTTCGAGAACGCCGCTGGTCAAACGACAACAGTGAACGGTGCGCGCTATAGGGTCATGTTTACCGATTTTTTTCTACCGCAATTGGACGATTTAGAACTGGAGGACATATGGTTCCAACAGGACGGAGCTACGGCACACACTGCGCGAGCCACAACCGATATTCTGAAAGCGGTGTTCCCGGGTCGTTTTTGGCGATTTGCACTAGCCCGCAAGATCGCCTGATTTGACCGCTCCAGACTTCTTTTTGTGGGGCTTTTTGAAGTCGCTTTTCTTTTTGTGTCAACAAGCCTCAGACTCTTGCAGCTCTTAAAGACAATATCCGTCAAGAATGTGAGGACCTATCGCCGGAAGTTTTGGCCAAAGTGATGGAAAATGCCATAAAAAGGGCTCAAATGACAATCAACTGTGGCGGCGGCCATTTACATGACATCATATTCTCGACTTGATGTAAAAAAAATTAAAAGACCAAATAAAAATAATCCACAAGAAGAATCAAAGTTTTTCATTTTTTTTTAAATTACAGCCAAAAAACATCGGAAGGTTATTTTTGCGCCACATTGTATTACATTTGGGCGCTTATGGTAGTCTTAGGCCTATGTCAGGCAAGCTGCTTTTTCCGCGCTCCTATTTGATCGCGCGTCGATAGTATACCAGATTGTCGTAGGTTCTCACAACTACTTGTCTTGTGTGAGTTTTTATTTTTGCGACGAATGGAAGGGATCTACAATTTTATGCAAATTGAGAAGGTCTTTCATGACAGCTATACTCTCGGAAGTTTGTCAGACGTTCGCACAGTGAAAAAAAACCTTAAGTTGGAATTTGTTTTTTTTATGGATTCAAACGTGGGAGCCCTCGCTTAATAGTCCAACACTCTAACCACTAAGCTGGGGTTTCCTCTTTACCTACTACTGATTGTTTTTTTTGTTTTCCAGTTTTTGTTGGTTGTTTTTTTTTTAAGCAATATGCCCTTTCAATATTAACCACTACGGATAATTGTTTTCCAGTTTTTGTCTCGGATTGTACCATCTCAAATCTTAGCTTAAATTGATTCCACTGGGGTCCCCCTATCTAGATTCTAATAAGCCTTAGTCTGGCTGTTATTTAGAGTTTTCTATTATTTGTGCCAAGCCTTTAAATCGCTGGAGAAATAATTTCAAAGCTTTAGTTAAAAAGAGTTCAACATAATATTGTTCAACACGTTGCCATCAATTTACTTATCAAAGTTGTTGTGCAAGCACCCTTTAAATGTCTACCCGTCACAAAAAAAAAATGTATACCCCCAAGCTTGTTTCTTTTTCAAAATTGCATTTAAATCTAAAATTCAATTTACAAACATCAAAACACATTATGGCACGAGTCACCCCGTGAAGCTGTCGCAAAAATAAATCTCAACTCAAACTTTCATTTGATTTTCATGGAATATTTCGAGGAACCCCTAGCCACCTTTACATACAAATCAAACTCTATTGGAAGATCAAAAAATATTAAACTCAACATAATGGCAACAGTTAACAGATGTGCAAGTCATTAGAGGGCATTTACCCGGTTCAAATTGAATCAAGCGCTCAGTATAGAGGCGAGCACTTCAAGGACCCATATCCGCCACCCTCTATTGCCACAAAGTTACGGGCATGTTTGGAAACACTTGACATTCTCAATACAAAACTGAATTGTAACGATTTTTCGCCTCTTTCAATGTGAGACGAAGTCAAAACCTCATGTCAAGGAGTGAATGAAAACCAGCCATCCATTCGAGTCAACCCTTATCTCGAGTGGGCTATTCATCACGATCAGCATCACCATTTGCCACCCCTATTCAGCGTTTTCATTCATTTGGTGCACTCGACTTGTTCACGAGTGTGTTTAAACCGATAAACGTCATAATTTGTCAGTGATGCGAGCCGAATGTGGTCATAATTGCTGTCTGCAAAATATATACCAATACAACCACCCCCCTCATTACTAAAGCACGCCGGCCTGTGAAGGGTTCGCCGTCAAAGCATATAAATAGAGTATGGCAAGTTTTGAAGCGCAATAAATCCATTATTCGGGGGGTGAAACATTTTTTTGTTGTAAATATGTTTATAATAGAGTTTATGCTGTGATGACGGAAATAATTCAATTGTATTCGAGATGCAATGTACATCTACAAAGGGAGCTGTAGTCGCCCTCGACGGACTGTTTATTATGTTTATTATTTAATGGGCCAGAAAATCAAAGAATAATTTCGCCAAACACAATTTCGGTGTTTTTTTTTTTATAGAGAGAGGACTGCTCGGAAATTGTTTCAGGTTTATTTCTGTAAATGTTGGACTGAACTATACTGGGACAGGCTTCGAAATGCGAATAATTTTTAGCGGTACAGACGTCAATTGTGTTAAATGTGTCCTCCAAATTCCACAAAAATGTGTAAATGTTTATACAGCGCCATCTCAGTCTCCATACCTTTTTCTATACAGAAACCTGGGCTTTCCGGTTGTACAGTATGTTAACGTTGGCGGTTCATTTTTAAGTAACACAAAAATCAAATATTCATTTTACTGCAGATCCTGGAGTAAGCCAAAAGTGCCGAGTTCGATAACCATACCCAAGCTATATTTATCGATGTCAACACCGCATATGATAGAATTTTTATAGACGAGTTATATAGAGCCATGGCCAACCTGACGATTGGTTATTCCGAATGACGATGAAAAACAATAGCTGCCCCAATATTCTCTCATCGAGACTTTTGGTGTCAAAACCCTAGATGCGCTGTCCTGACCTTTTCAATATTGTTTTTGAGAAAATTAGACGAAACTCTACACGAATGGCATCATCTTTCAGAAGTCTGTAGAAATACCTACATTAGCTGATGACATTGATGCCCTGGGCAGAGCTCAGTTAGCTGTCATTTTGTGCATTTGCAAATTTTGGGACAAAAGCGGCAAGTATCGATTTAGTCGTCTATGATGAACGCCAAACAAAGTACACGCTTCAGACGTCTATTACTCCAGGGTATAGTTATAAACTTTGTCTGCCATGGCTTTGGTATAACTATGCGTACGTTACTTTAAAAATTTAAGGAAAGCTTTCTGTCAGTGGCCGTTTTTTGTATTCTATTATGTTGGGCTTTGTTGCAGTTTATTAAACTACAGCTGTATTAATTGGCAACTCTGTTGCCGGTATTAGGTTCATTCCCGTACGCGGTTTAAATACTCGATTTCATAACGAGCAACTAGCAGTTCCTCCCTTGGCACGAAAAGCTCAGAAAATTTCAACCTGTAAATAAGTCGGCGCAGTGGCTTAGTGGTTAGTGTGTTGGACTACTAAGCGAGTGGTCCCAGGTTCGAATCCCGAGAAAAACCCAAATTCCAACTTAAGATTTTTTCACTGCACCACCTCTCGCGAACGTCTGACAAACATCCGAGAGTATAACTGTCATGAAAGAGCTTCTCAATTGGCCGTTTGGACTCGGCATAAAATTGTAGATCCCTTCCATTCGTCCCAAAAAATAAAAACTCACACAAGACGAATGGTTGTGAGAAGCTAGGCTTGGGTCCATACGGACCTGTTGCGCCAATTATTTATTATTATTTTTTAAATAAGTCAAATGCACAAAGTTGACAAGAAAAAATTCAAAATCCGTCTTACATACCAAAAAATTAGTGGTCGAATTTGTTTGCTAAAGGGTTTTCCAATAAGAGGTGTTATTTTGGTATTCAAAGAAAAATGTAATTTTTTGAGATAAATGATCGGATGTTTATTTCATAATAAAGAGGAAGGTATGCCGTCAATAATGAAAAACAACATTAGCCAAATGGCAACCACGAGCACGCATACAGCCCCATATCCTTTTCATGATATTTTCTAAACCCAATTCTCAAAGTGGCTACCATATGTCCTCGATAGCCTCACGAATTTTATCTTTGAGGTCTTGAATCGACGCTGGGCTGTTGGCGTAGACCTTTCTTTCACGTGGCCCCAAAGGAAGAAGTCGCAAGGTGTTAAATCACAAGATCTCGGTGGCCAATTGTGATCACCTCTTCGAGAGATAACACGGTCCGGAAACTTTTCCCGTAAAAGATCAATGGTTTCGTTGTTTGTGTTTTTTCACCATTTTTGTAGTGAATTTTAATAATTTCAATGCGTTGTTGAAGCGTGTATCGTACCATTTTTAGTAATGGCGTAGTTTCTACTTGTCAAATGTCAAAGAATAAAAGTTTCAAAAGTGACAGCTACCGAAATAGCGGGTCATTCACAATAACACCTCTTATTGGAAAACCCTTTATAAGATTAGGAGCAAATTATACAAGGCGAATAACGACGTCGACGGAATCTAAACAGTTTGGTATCGGTCTTCTAAAGCAGGGCGAGTATAGCTTACTCTAATAATGTTCGGTTTTGAAAAAAAACTTCCATTCCGACCGCAACATATTAGGCCTTGCTTTAGCTGAGTTTCCTCGATTAGGCAGAGTCCTCATCGCAGTGGAAAATAGTACTAAAATTGCTCCAAAAGTAGTACGTCTTACAATACTGTGATAAATAGTACTCATATCTCATATGGCTCTAAAGGTATTACGGCGCACAATATATCATCGTAAAAAATGTACCCAAAAAGTACAATAGTAGTACAGGGGACAAAACTCCAAAATAAAACAAAACGCATGAAACTCAAAGTAGTGAACATGAAATTTACTTCATGAGAAAGTGAATTTCATAACATTGCTTTACTTTAGTATATCTTCTGGTTATATGGGAGACGCATCTAAGTCAAATTAAGCCCAATCGGGAAGTCGCATCCTTTAACCTATCTATCTAATTGTACTCAAAATGTTAAACTAAATGGTTCTTTGTCTAAAAATGCCGTCGTCTATTCTGGTGTCCCTCAAGGTAGCCACTTTGGGCCAATCCTGTTCCTGATATTTACGATTTATGTCTTTTTGTTACATACTCAACGATTTTACTGTTTACTGATATATTCTTATAGCTGCCCACAAGGTTATATCTTTCAACAGAATGATATTGACAGCATACAGGAATGGTGTAAGGAGAACTATATACAGCTAAACCTGAAGAAATGTAAATGTGTGCCCTTCACAAGGCGTCTAAATCCAATGAATTTGTTGAAAGTGTGCATCTTTTTAATGATCTTGGAGTTAACTTTAACCTCCATTTGGATTCCATTGTCAGTAAGACAAAGAAACCGATTGGGACTTAGAAAATGTTTTTCAAAACAATTTAAGGACACAAACTTCAATACTGTTCTCTAGTGATACTTGTTTTGGAATATTGTATGGTCTCCGAGCTACGAATCTGGAATTTCAAGAATTGAAAGCATTCGAAAATAATTTCTTCTTTTTGCATTACGTGATTTACATTGCGACCCCAAAGTTCGTCTTCCCTCCTACATAAGTCGATTAGTGTTGCCTGATATGCAGACCTTGGAAAAACTAAGAGAAAAGTCAAATGCTTTATTATACCCTTCAAGGGAAGGTATATTCAATTTTTCATTCGATTTGTAACGCCAAGATGAAGTCACCGGTGACCTCATAAATTCTGAATTAGGATCCCATTCTGAATCGATTTAGCCATGTCTGTCTATCTGTCTGTCTGTCTGCCTATCCGTCTGACCGTCTGACTGAAAAGAATTTACATAGGCAAGTGAAATTTTGTGGGAGGACTTATTTTTATTGTCGTCAGGTTTGTATTAAAAATGGGCTATGTCGGTCAAGTAGTTCCGGTACCTACCATACAAAACCAATTTTGCATGACTTGTATGCAGTGGAAGGTATCAAAGCCTCGGCGAGGCCGATGATAACAGTTTTACTTGTTTTTATTTAGCGGCCTGACTGGCAACATCAACTCCACCTATATTCTTAGTTGTATAAACATCACTACTTCATAGACCGATGGCAACAAGGTATCCAATATTTTTATATCAAAGGACCTCTCGATGTAACTATATATGGAAGTAATGGCCCTATCAATAACTTGACGAAAAATCTTAATAAGTTCATTCAAGTGATTGATTTCAGCCTAACAAAATTAAATTTAATACAAATATTAAAATACTCATAACTACTTTTTAAAAAAAAATTTTAATAATTGATTAATTGTTGCTTTAATGTTTAGTAGTTAAATAAATAAATAGGGGAGAGTGGGGCGCCTTTGAACGTGGGGTAGTTTTAAACACCAGTAACAAAATATTATTAAAAAATATTTGAGGGCGTAAACTAAATTTTTATCCTGGCAATAATGTTTTCTTTAAACGTCAACGACTTTCGGTCACCTTTTCAGTAGTCGCTTGAAACTAGATCGTGTTGAATGATTTTATGCTGCATTTCCAATTTTTTTTTTTTTTCTTTGTAAGAGTATACACATTTCTTGGTGAGCAAAAAATATTTTTCGAATGCGAAGGTTCTTTTAGAACCATATTAAGGTGCGTTTTTCTTACATATAAGTACAAACAAATTACTGAAGCTTAATTGTTCATGACAACACACGTTGGGGCAGGTTTGAACGTGTTCAAAATGATGACTTTTACTTTTGACTTATCTAAATTTCATTTAGGTTAATGAGTCTACTCCTCGTTTATGTAAAAACTCGTTTGTTTCGTTATATGTAGTGGAGGTATCTATATAAATAAAGTTATCTGTGAATTCTAGTTTGTCTACATAATTCAAGTTATTTTTTTGTTTATGTTAATGTTCCTACCTTATTTATGAATTTCAGTTTATTTATATTTTTTTTTTTGTCTCTAATTTAAAAATCAAAACTAATTTATAATTTAAATAAAGTGTAAAGCCTTATTTCAGGTTAATATTTAATTATATAAACTGTCGTTCAAAGGTGCACCAGCCTAGTTCAAAACTGCCCCACAGGGGGGGGCACCTTTGGACATAAGGACTTGGTTCATTCAAAAAATAATAATAAATCGAAATCTTCATAAAACGGATATATTTATGCGTCTAAACTAAAGCTGAGTTCCATTTCTAAAATAAAAAAGAGGTTACAGATCAAAAATTCGAAAACATAGGTTTTTATGAGACTTAGAAGCAAAAAGTGTTCAAAGGAGCCCCACTCTCCCCTAAATATTTATTTTAGCAGCTTAAGTCTTTCTCAATATTCGTGGTCAAGTGATAAAGGTAAGACCACTCCTAATAAAATAGCAAACCAAGGTTAGCATAAATAAGCTGTTAACTGTCAAAAAAGTGGAAAAAGTGTTGCCAATTCAAAAATAAAACTTCTTCAAAAAGCACCTTTTATATGAATAGCGATAAATTGAGCATTGGTTGAGGTCCAAGTCCACTGAGGACTATAAGGTTTCCCTAAATATGTAAATTTTGTGTCTCCTGTAAAGTTTAATGCACCGATTGAACGTAGGAATAACTACCACAAAAGCAATTCATCTTTACGACCAAAAGGAAGGAGTGGCTCCGAATATACCAGCTTCATTGAACTCCTTTTGAAATCACCTTAAACCTCTTCATTGGCACTATTTCCCCCGCCAATGACTCCAAAGACTGTTGTATAACCGGCCTACTCAACTTCCCACTCCATCCGTCACTCGATAGGTGCCTGAAGAAACATCAAGAACCTCTCCCTGTATACAAGACACGATTAAATTAATTTCGACCTCCACCACTCCTGAACGATTTCACAAATTATTACACGACATGCTCATCCGCCAGCCGAAAACAATCACCCATCCACTCACTAAAATTCCCGCCAAAAATCAAATAAGCCCTTACAACTTCCTGTCCGTAATGTTTAGTCAATAAAGTACAAAAAAGAAAAATCAAATTTGTCACATCACGAAATTTGATATTTTTTTCCTGTTTTCTCCTTTTTTTGTTTTTGTGGTTGTGACTTATCCTAGGCTATCCAAAATAATAAAATAAATAACCAAAGGTAAATTGCATTGCCATGTGGAACCACAAATGCGGAAAAGAAACTTTGTCGCGCTTTCGTACACTCGTTTACTTACCCCCCGCAACAAAATGAAAGACTTATCCAATTTTCACTCGCAGGGATATTTCCATTCAATTGCATATGACCCCTGTGCCCACACTGTGCAACCCTTTCCCCACGTTTAACCCTTTCACAGGAGAAAAAAAAAACCAAAAGCAGTAACAAGAAAGCGTTTTTATTCCCTTTATGCTCATCGCCCTCGAAGCCTTACGGGAATTTTCCCACATGAAATACGAAAATAAAATCTTTCTTGTGTGTGAGCCAAACGTCTGCAGCAACTTTGGTGGCGGTCGGGGTGTGTAACAGCCAGGGTGAAATATAAATTTGTCTCAATTTATATTTTGGTTAAGGAACTGCAGCTATTTTATTGTATACGCCGTCTGGAATGGAGCGCAATTCTGTGCACAATTTATGGGGCTATTCCAGCGGTTTTATACCAGTTAAGGTGCATTCGGAAGACCTTGTCTCGGGAGTTGGTTATGAGGATATTTATGTCGTTAGTTTTGTTTGTGCCTATACAGCCATTCATCTATTAGCGACACATGAATTTTAATTTGGCGGCAAGTTGTTGTGACATGAAAATTGAGCTACTGGTGAAGGGCATGTATAGATACGAGTTGTATACCGTTTTGGAGAGGCAATTGGAGTAGAAATTTCAAAAGTAGTGGCATCTTTTGCTTGATTATCGGTTTCGTAGAGCTTTGGAACTTTTGCAAACAAATTCGGTCTTTATAAAGGGCCCATAGAGTCATGCCACATTTGACGTCTTCAATATCTAAATGCACTGTTTGTTTTATTAACTGTAATGCGAACGCCAACTGTAGCAGTCAGTAGATGCCAAGAAGTAGATGTTCCAGAAGTGCATTCATGTAGGGAAGTCCATTTCATATATTAAAAATGTCTGTTCATAAAACCAGACTCTCAGGGATCAGTCAGATCGTCAGGGAACAGTTTCAAACGTTCGTACAATGTAGCGGACAAGATATTGTATTTAATGTTGAGAAGACTAATGCCGTTATATAGTTTGGGCAATTTAGAGGGTCTCATTTCTTGTGGCTCCATATTTTCTTCGGACCAAATCTTGGACACGAGTTGATGTGTGTTCTCTGCCAAGTCATCTCCCGTGCCCCTTAAAAGTTGGGCGGCAGTTGAGTTATACGGTTCGGCAGCTTTTTTTTTGGATATTTCTATCTCGCTTTATTTTGGTCAGGAGGACGAAAGTCTTGGCCAGATTGAATGGTTCGTTTTAGAATTTGTGTCGATTTCGCCGTTTTACGTTTCCTCTCGTTTTCGAAGCCATATCCAGCAAATGAAGAAAACTGCATACAAAATCTGAACACGGATCTCCCTATAAAACTTGAGTTAACCCGTTTTTTGAGTGCGCTATAGCCAAGTGTATTTCAGCGACTTCATGTGCTCGAAATTGGACTGATCGTTGTTGTCTATTTATTGCTTCTATAAAATTGAGACGCCCTAAAACTTAAATAAGCTTGAGATGCGCATTCATCCTCTAACAACTCACCCTTTAACCTTCGTAGCTTTTGTCGCCATCAAATGACTCAAAAGCAAGAACTTGCCTTAACGAATGGTTGTGAGGGAATGGGCCTTGATCCTATACGAACTTGTTGCTTCAACAATGTACATACATATTTACTTAATTTTCTTTTATCAGATGATCGACGTATTTACTACCAACACTATATAGAGGCAATCTTCTGTAGGCTAAGAAAGGTCGACTTGAACTATACCGCTTCATATTTAACTTCCGCAATGCCTTCATTAAACTTGACCTTGAGCACCTTTTTTACCTTTTCGTTGTGCTTTAGAGTTTTAGATTTCAGCCTTAGTTTTAAGTCTCGTTTTAGCTTGAGCCGATATAATGCGGCCTTTTGTTCGACCGCAAAATTTACATAGTATCCCAGCACAACTGACAGGCTTTTTTTCCGAGCAATATTAATAATTCCATTGGAACTTGTACTTCCTTAAAACTAAAAGTACCACTGGCTCTTTTAAAGCTCTATACCACAACTGCTATCACTGTCGCAATATTCACAGCTTTTAATTATGATCCCAAGCCCACATTGCGGATACCCGATACACCAAACTTATCGCATTTGTAATTTGAATAGGCACGTGGACTGGATACCACATATCGATTGCCGTTGGCGCAATCCCATCATCTCTACATCCCATGATTGACGCCCTGATGCATCGGGCATTTCTTTGAAAATTATTAACTCGATAAATTTCAAGAAAAGATTTGATTAAATAAATTCTACCTCCACCCACTATCGGATCACATACGACCCATATGAACTGCATGTATCAAGTTACAATTACCCCAGCTGTCATCTTACCGATGGGCTTAACTTGTCATATCAAATCTGCCGCAACATAAACACGCACACGTATGTACCACAGAATTCGAAATAAGTGTCTCGCCCGAATCCGAATGTTGTTTATAAAGCGCATTAGTCTAAAGACATTGTTTTGGCAGTTTGTTACTTTTTGTTATTTTTTGAGTTCGCCTTTGATTATTGTGAGCGCGCGCTCTTTCATCAATACCGACTGTCGAGGTCGGCGCAAACCCTCAAATCGTACATTAGCCCCGGCACCGAATAAATGCCACCACCGCTGATACCTTCGCCTTGTTAGCTAATTAAATCTAATTGTCGAACTGTTTGTTTGTTGTGGCAATAATCATTTCCGTTTAGAATAAATCTCAACTGCGACACTACACATATATTTTTTATTTTTCGTGGAGCACGTCGCCCCATGGGACCGCGTGCAAGGACGACAACAACTTAATTTGAGTTGTTTTTTTTTTTTTTTTGGCAAAATGTGAACAATGCCACCCTCCCTAATACACCGTGTGACATGTTAAATTAAATGCCAAACGACATTCCCTGTGCGGCATTTTTCCATTTGAATACTTTCTGTATTCAGACTGAGACTGATATGGATCTTAATAAATTCGGGAATTTGGAATTTGATTCCCATTTCGGTAATTCTCGGTAAATTTAATTGCAACTGAGCGATGGCGACTAGTTTCCTCCGACGCACGCACGCAATGGCCTGAGCTTGAATCGTTGAAATCCTTTTCAGGGTAGTTACACTAATTATTGTAATTAATCATATTTGGTGCACAAGGACGACAAGGAGGTATATTTCTTAGGTGGATACCTCGGCATTTTTGCTGGCAATAATTAATTGTAATTTTCTAATAAGTTTTGTGATATGAAATTAATTGTCAGCCATTTTCAGTTGTATAATTGTGAGCACGGAATGTAGGCGCGCTTAAATGCACGGTTATGAGGTGTGAAATTGCGGAATTATAGTGAGCAACTTGCGCTTCAATTTCGCTGACGCTAGTTAATCTTTGCGGAGAAATGCTTTTGCGACCAATGTGCTGTTAACTATTCAATCACTGATGCCAAATCACCGCGATTGAGCAGCACGCCCAAGTGATAAAACTTTATAATTTAAATGGATGTTCGACAGTGCAAACCGTGCGGTTGTTGCGCCTATTTTACGGCAGACGCGTTTGCCCCAAAAGTCAGCTTTCCAACGTTTGGTGTACTAGAATTCGTGCTTTCGCAGACCTCAAATTGGCGATTTTTGCGTCGGGACTGGGGCCTATATACGTACAAGATCCAACCGATCCAGAAGCTCAAAGTAAGTGACCATATATAACGCCGTTTGTTCGCTGACTGGTATTCAGAGCGTTTTGAAAAGGAGCCAATTTTTGGCCAAAAAGCGCATTTGTGGATGAAGTGCTTTGTTAACCAGCTAAATTGCCATATATGGGAATGAACAGGTTCAACAGGTATCAATGTGTCGACAAGAAGTTACCGTTTGGTGCGGATTTCGGGCCGGCTGCGTCATTGGTCTGCAGTTGTATGCAACTTAATGTGGTGGCCATTATCATCAACGGTGAACTCTTAATAATGATACTTTCCTTTTTCTTTTGGCCCAAAATTGAAAATTGAACAAAAAGTTCCAGCAGGAAGGGACAGATGTACAATCTGCATAACCGGTTTGATGGCATCGTTATCTCTGGCAGATGTGACGTGAATCGACCACTAATATCATGCGATTTAGCAAGACGTTTCTTGTAGGGCATCGCAAAGTCAAAGGTCTATGCCAATTAGCCGAAACGGACCGATGCCGTTAAAGCCAACATACCCAATGCCATAGCTCAAATTCAGCCGGATCTATTCGGTGGTCATTTAAATTTGGACCACCCAGATCAGTGCCACCGCGACGGACTTTTTAACATCAAGGGTTATGGCATACATGGGCCTAAGAATTTTAGTAATACCTCAGTCACAGCCAGTGTGACCAATTTAGCATATTTCCTGCTAAATTTAGCAGAATTATTTTATTTTTAGCCTCTTTTTCAAAATATGCAGCATTTTTTTTAGTATGATTTCATGTTGTAGCACGATTTTGGTTCAGGCAAATTATGAATTAAAATAATAAAATAAAATCAAGGCAGACCACCCTAAGTGTGAACAAGCCATTACAATTCCCATTTGACAGTGAACACTGAACACAGCCATTCAACGAATTCAACTAATAATAGTAATATTTATTTTCATTTAACGAACAGAGAGGGAAACTTAATTGAATTAAAATATTTTTTTATGTAATACGTAGCGTCACGAAGTAATTTTTGTTTAATAATATTTATGTGACATTTAGATTGAATTTTTCCTGAAAAACAGTTTTTTTCTGTTAATTTTTTTGGGTTTTTAGCAGGTTTTGCACTTGAACTTAGCATAATTTCAAATATTGAAATGGTCACACTGCTAGCTTGTTTTATTCTATTTCAACACCGCCCTGTTTTTATTGAAAAAAAACATTTTTAAAACAGGTTAGTCCATTTCTGATCGGAGTGATCGTCGGTGATGGCAGTTCGTATATCGTTCATGTTTCTTTTTGAATTGGTTACTAAATTAATTTGTTAATTTATTAAAACCCCATTTCTGGTGTAGTAGGCACTTCCTTAATTAATATCTAAAAACTCTATCGATGAAAGTTTCAGCCGTTTGGTGAGTCGCTGCTTCTGTGTCCATCTTGCCCAATGTCGCTTCTTCTTAAGCACGGTTCTTCTAAAAATGATCTGTCAAAATGATGTTCTGATTTGGAGCTATATTGCGAAGTAGATCTGGTATATAGAGCACTTGCATTGTGTCCAAGTATCCCTGGGTTTATTTATCAGCAATGTTCCCTTTTCCTTTCAATTCGAATCCAAAATAACTCCGAAAATTCAGTTCCCCATTAATATCGCAAATAGATCTACATAACAGCTTTGATAAGGACTAAAATCGATTTCCTTTCTAAAAAGTGCGTATTGTTTCACATTTAATTTCCCTCCGCATTCCATCCACTGATATTCGATGAAATAGCGCTCTGTCTGTCCAACTTTAATTGGTATGTCAGAGGCAGAAATTTATTCCATCGCCACGTATTACATTCCGGAAATTAACTAATTTCCTAAACTAATTCATTTTATTAAAATAAAATCGTGTGCGGTAAAACAAAATGCAAATGTAGTTTGTCCTTCATTATTCGTTGCTCTGTGTTTTCTCTGTTATACACCGCACACCACCGCCGCGCCGCAATCGATTGAGAGAAGAAAGCGAATTTATGCAAATGCATTCGCATTTTAGTTTCGTGTATAACTAGTGTGTACTGTATACAGTAGATATCGTCTCCCCGAAACTCCCACAATAACTTTTATTGCACACACCATATATATACCTACTCATATATATATATGAATGCATATAGTTACATTGAATATGGGCTGGGTGGGCCAACTTATATGAGCTCCTTAGAGAATGTTAACGATCGGTTGTTATGTCCTTAAGGAATTTCGAAAACAATTTCAATTGTTGGTTGTTGTGTCACGCAGTGATTTATAATGTTTACACATAGTTAATTTGTGGATTGCTCTGCCACCACTACCAACTACCACACCACTATTGCCAGGGGTATTTTCAGTATGTGTGCGGTTATTTGGGACCATTATTTGTGGATAGAGGCAGCACCCGGGGAGTGGTTTGCAGTGGTTCGTGTCACATAAATTATATCCCTTGTCAATCGAAATGCGAAAATAACATGTTCATTTCATTTTGTTCGTTTTTATTTTACCTTGGTCGCATTTAGATGAACTTTGTCAATCGAATAAACCAGGGTAAAGTGGACTGGAATTGATGAGCAATACGTTGGCTTTTTTTTTACCGAAAATAGTCAGCTTGCGGGGGTTCAACTCATCAATTTGAAATGTGTTAATTTGTTTACCAAGCGCCAAAAGATGCACTTATTCACAGATCGCTCAAGTTGGCAGTTGACTTACTTACATACCTACTTAAGAGGTTTAAAAAATGCCAGTCCTCCGGCCAAGGTGGTTGTTAACCAACTTAAAATGGCCTTCGGGTTACTAAGAGAAACTTATCCAGTATAATGCAAAAGACTGCTTGATACTGGCAATTATGTCCCTGGTCTATGCTAAAGCTGGTCCTTATTCTTTTGTTAAAACTTCATAGTTACGGAGTTAGAGGCAAAGAACTGGAGTGGTTTGACTCGTTTTTAAATAGAAGGTATCAGAGAACAGTAGTAAATGGAATATCATCTAGTAGTGTTGAAACAAAACATGGTGTTCCCCAGGGATCTATTCTGGGTGCACTTCTATTCATAATATACATCAACGACATTAAACAACAGCTTAAATACACCCAAGTAGCCCTATTTGCCGATGATTCTCTTATATTTATATCTGGGAAAAACTTGGATGAATGTGAACGACGAATGCAAGAGGACTTACATAGATTAAGTATGTGGCTAAGAGCAAACAAGCTTAAATTAAATATCAGCAAAACAAAATGCATGATTCTTAAAGCCAATTTCAGTATAAATATATCCATAGAAAATGAGACAGTTGAACAGGTCCAAAATATTAAATATCTAGGTGTAGTAATTGACTCTAAATTAATTTTAAGCCCTCATATAGAATACATTGCTAAGAAAATAGCAAAGAAAGTAGGCTTCTTCGGTAGAATTAGAAGCAAGATCCCGATAATGAGTGCAATACACATATACAATGTTATGATTAAACCCCACTTCGAATACTGTTCATCAATTTTGTATCTCTCATCTGACTATATGATTATTAAGCTGCAGCGTTTGCAAAATAGGGCTATGCAAATAATTTTAAAATGTAATATTTATACACCAATTGCAATGATGTTGGATGCGCTAATGTGGTTAAATGTGAAGCAAAGAATATTGTTTAATGTTTTAATATTTATTTTTAAAATCAAAAATGATCTCTTACCGCGTTACTTAAAAAAATATCTGCGATATGTGAGGGACTCTCAACCTTATAATTTAAGAAGTGCTGACGACTTCAAGCTTCCTGACTATCGGGAAAATGTTACACAAAACAGCATCGTGTATAAAGGCTGTAAATTGTTCAACTCACTTCCAGTTAACATTAAAAGCGAATGTAATTTACAAATATTCAAAAGATTAATAGCTAAATATATAAGATGCACTTTTCCACATATATAACTTAAATGGAAACATGAATTAACATATGTATTAGGTTAAGTTAAACGTGTATAATTTTGTATACTTGATATTGAATGGCAATGTATGCTAAATAAATGAAATCAATCAATCAATCATTCATAATGTAGGTAAAACCACACACCCACACCCAGATCCAAGACCGATAAGTCTGACTTCTTTAACGCTCAAAGTTCTAGGCAGACATATTGAGCTCTTTGTTCAAAGTTTGGTAGATACAACATTTCTATCCAAGTCTCAAATTGGCCTATGAAAATGCACATCATCTGTTGTAACAGCACTTCATTCAAGCATGTTCTCCATTCAGGCCTTTCTTGCTTATAGGGAGCCTTCAATAACTTTGAAACTATTTCGATTAACAATGTCCTACTGGAGAAGCATAGATGTCAGTCCCCTTTCCGGAATGAAGCCTCCATTTAGAGACAGCTCCATTAAGTCCACTTCCATCTATTATAATGAAATCTTGGTTTAACCCTCAATATTAAGAAAAGACGTTCTCAAGTTCGAGAAGCTATTCCTCCGACATAAAGCAAATGTTTGAGGTTAAACCAGTGCTCATATTTGATCATGTTTCCACTATAAAGCTGATCCCGAATAAATGTTTTAATGAAATTAACTATATTCTTCCTCTTAATGTCACACATTAACTGCCCTCAAGACAAGAAAGGTACATGCTCATTTAGCTCCTTTGCAATAGAAAAATGCTCTTCACCTTTCAACAAAGCTCTTGAAAAGTTAAATTAAGAGCTTTTAGATCGAAAGATCTTTGAACCTATTTAAAGCCATTTCTTTCAATGCAAAAAGATAAACAAAATTGATACAAGTGATTTTTAGACTTTTCTCGACTTTTCAACTTTTCTTGAGGATTGGCCTCAAGATTTCTGCAAAAGCACTCTAATAGTAGAGACATTCAGTCAACAAAGCCCTGAACCTATCCCAAGTGACTCGCAAAAAATCGTTTACTCTTTATTGTTAAAAGAAAAAAACAAAGTAAAGTGAAAAAACGATTAAAATTGGAGCCATTGTTACAAACGAAAGCTTCCTACGAAGCTCTTAACACATTCCATTGAAAAAGAGCTATCAACCGATGAGTTATCGGTCCAAAAGACCTCTGAACCTATTCCAAGTGGAGGATAGAAACTACTTATCTTCAATACGACAGTAAAAAAGGGAACCAAAATTGATTTTTAGCATTTTGCAAGTATGTGATTTTATGAAAGCACAAATCGAAAGGTTTATTATAGGAGAAAAATCTTTACAAAGCTCTGGACATATTTCAAGAGTGATAGAAGATAGCACTTTACAATGCCCTGATTTTGTTTTGTTTAAATTGTGGAAGAAGAAAGCCAATAAAAATAAAAAAGCTCTTTAAAAAGCTCTGAACTTATTCTAATGAAAAACCTCTATAGGAGGTTACAGTGCACTGAATTTGTTTTACTAAAGATGTGATTGTAGAAAGCTTTTTAAAGCCTATTCCAACGAAAAAGCTCCCTATTAAAGTTTTTCCTTTTAAATCATAACAATAGGGAACAACTATCTATTCAAAAAATCTCTAATCCCATTTTTTCTTACCTTAAGGGCACTTCAATCCGGGCTAAAGTTTATACCCGCCCATAATATTAAGTCGTTAAACCTGAACATAAACCCAGTTTTTTTTTAAACTCGTTTAATCCGATTGAATTAAGACTGCACTCCGGAGACTCGGGTAAAACTCGGGTTAAAACTCAATTTCATAATGCCGCCATCTTTACGCTCGAAATAAGAAAAGTAGAAAAGGGGAATAGAAAAAAAATTGCCAAGAAACTAAAAAAAAAGGAATTCATTCGTGAAATGGACGAAATTAATGTTGACGTGTTCCTCGTCAGAAGACGAATTAATCGAAGAGCTTATGAAACAGCAGCTGATGGTAAATCAACGTCGTCCTTGTCGTCGAATAAATCGAATGCACAAGCGAGCTCGCGTCGACGATTACGACGTGGAATATTTTTTTTCCGGCTAAAAAAAGAGACATTTACGATGATTCCACAGAAATTTCGGCATAATTAATGCACTTTAAAATAACTCCGCCCAGAACAAATAAAATCAATTCCAAGTGACACACAACAAAAAACCAATGAAATTTTTTATAAAATTTGATATTACGTAGGTTTAAAACGGGTTACGATCGGCTTAAATTATTTTAAATCCGCGTTCAAGTCCATCCTTAATCCATCGGGATTAATGCATGTTTTTGAGTGAATATTGTGGATATGAATGAAATGCGGATTAAATGGTCGGGTGTAAAATTAACTTAAACCCGATTTAAGGGGCTGTGAGAAGTTTGACAAGCGACAAAGATTTTGTCAATAAAAAGTGGTAAGGAATATTTAGATAGGCCGAAAGTGATACCTCCACTAAAGGATCACAATAAATATTTTCGCTATCAACAAAATAATAAAAGTGATTTAGTAACATATTAAAATCCTCAAACATAAATACCCATCCATCCATCCGTTTTATTTGTTGATACTTAACCACAGCCAAAGGCGACAATATATCCAAACAAGGACGACCTCCATTATGAATACAACGACCTTTTATAGCTGAAATTCTATTTCTTAACCGCACAACTAAGACACACATTCAGCTCCGTTTGATTTAATTACCTTGAACTAAATCAAAACCGCACATAAAATAAATTTCATTTATCGAATGCTCAATGCATTGACATGCACAATAACATGCGGCATAACTTGACAGACGGCATTAAATTCCACAAACGAAATTGCCTACAACCAAATTCCGTAGTTAAGTTGATTCGAAGAAATCGAAAACCCACAACAGGGCTCGTCCTCGTCGTCGCTGTCGTTCGTGAACAAAGATATTACCCAGCTTCGAAAAGATACATTTTCCTATATGTGGCGCAGTGAAAACAAATAAAAATCGAACGAAAATAAATGTTCACGTGTGCCGTTGCGCGCGATTATCCTTTATTGTAATAAATTCCCCAATTGTGTCGTGTCATACGTGTGGTTGGGTCGGGAGACTACCTTCCTTTTATTGCCAGGGATAAAATGTCGGCCCCGTACTCGCATAAATCGTAATCCAATGCAAATCGAATGACGAAAAAAAAATGTTAAACAGGACGAATTAAAGCCCGAAACTCACCTGTACTCGAACTTCGGGCAGATTGACTTTCATGGCCAGCTCCTCGCGGGAGTACACATCCGGGTAGTGGGACTTTTCGAACGCACGCTCCAGCTCGTGCAGCTGATAGGTGGTGAATGTCGTTCGGTTGCGCCGGTGTTTCTTCTTCGAGCAGGAGTCGTCTTGCGCTGTCGGAAAAGGAACTCATATGAAAAGACAGTTGGGATATTTGGAGTGATCTCGCGCGCTTACCTTCATCGTCACTGCCCGATGTGATCTTTTCGCCCTGTTCACTCGAGTTCGTCTGATTGAGGTCCTCACTGGAGGCGCAACTGCCGTTGACCACACTGTCGTTGTCATTCAGTCTGTCCTGCTGCTCCTGCGGCATGATTCCCGCGGAACGGTACTCGTCCATTTGTCGCTGCTGCTGCTGCATATGATGCTGATTATGGTGGTGATGAGGCGACGGCGACTGGTGCGGATCTCCACTGTGATGCAGTTGATGGTGGTGCTGCTGCTGTTGCTGCATCTCATCGAAACTTCTCGCGCGGATGTACTCCCCGTAATTGGCGGCGAGTTTCGAGCAATCTGTGGATGCCTCATTAACCGTGGACCCCATTTGACCATCGCTTCCATTCATCAGCTTTCTGGTGTGCGCCATCGTCTCGTTATTCTCGTCCAAGTCATCGTACAACGCTGGCGATGAAGTGGACTTTCTCTTCAATCCCCCACCGATGCTCAGCGGCGGCGAAGGTGTTGTCACATCAATGGTTGCCGATGAGCCGTTCTCGTTGTTATCACCGTTCGCCGACATCGACTCGTCATAATCACCTTCTGTCGTTTCACCCGATCCTGCCGGCTCTCCAATCGCAATGCCATTCTCCTCGAAGTAGTGATTAGATGATTTTGACGTTTTCTCATGCGAAATGTGGCCCTGATTAAAGCCACCACCACCGACAACTGGCCCGGACTGATTATTAGCCTCGTGGTGGTGCTGTTGAATAAGTGCCATGCTGGCTGCTATCGACGGGCTGGAGTAGTCCCGGTCCGAGGGGCTCGGTAGCTGTTGGCGCTGCAGTATATGCCCGACCATCATGTTCTGCTGCTGCTGCTGTTGGTGCTGCTGTTGCTCCTGGGCTGTGAGAAATTGCTGCTGGGACATCGAATTAGGCGATCCATTGTCTAGGGAGCTTCTGAAATGTGCCGAGTAAGTGAGGTGATTACCATGTAAATGGTGATGATGGGAATGATGATTGTGCTGCTGCTGGTGAATACCGTAGGCGGCTGCACCACCACTACCGGTAACAGCTCCAGTGCTGCCTTTGAGTGGTAGTTGCGGCGAACTGTTTAATGAGAGAAGCTGATTGTCCATGGCGCGTATGTGGGCCAGAGGCAGTCCGTAACGTAAGTCGGTGGCATCATCGGTTAGTTCACCTGAAATGAAGAAGACATCGAAAATGTTAGTGGACTTTTTTGTTAGCTTGACATGATGGCAAAGATTGCTATCAGAAAGTAATGGCAAGTTGACTTCGATACAAGGCGTGTTTTATTGAACATTTGGCATCAACTATACACTTTCTACTAGCAACGTATCCCCAGTAAGAGTGACTTCACAGCCGGAGGTAATGTGGGAACTTTTCTGGTCATTTATTCATGACTTGACTGAAAGTACAGATATACAACCAATTATAACAGTTTATGCCACTTTATAACAATGTGGGTTTGATCAGCTTTATTTAGCTTTCGTCTTTTTTTTTTTGTGCGGAGATGGGTGTTCAATAAAACAGGCCTGTTGGTGTAGAAGATGTTGAGGCGATTTATAACTAACCTTGGAAATGACAAAGGTCTAAAGATTGCTCAAAGTTTCTACTTTTAGGTACTACTAAAATTTCCCAGCACAATATTGAATCAAGAGAAGTCTGTCGCACTACATCATTCATCTTCATTATTACAAATAGGAGCTCATAGTTCACCACAACCTGTTTGGGTGCTTTTTACATCAAGCCATCTTTATTTTTAGAGTAGCTTCGTAGCCGAAGAAAATTATATGAAAGTTTCGAATTCATTTAAATAATTCAAATAATCGCGATTCCTTGTTCTAATATTTTACTAACTGCAAACGTTTATAAAATTTCTTAGCAGAACGCTACAGCCCCAACTCCAAGAAGCTTCGCCTTCAACCCAGAGAAGAATGCCTAAGGCGTGTTTTGAAAAATCATAAGTCACCCGATAAACGGAGAGTGCATCAGTGCAACTGGAGCCAAACCACTTTCGTTGAAAAGAACAGTTAAATTCTCAAAGAAAAAGTATAAAAGTTATTGGTAGATAGAGCTGAACAGAGTTTTAAGGACACCGTGGATTCATGTATAAATCTGGGTGCGGGCTAATAAATAGAAAAAGTGATTTTCTATGGTCTGAAACAGCGATTTCATCCTGCCTTTAATAAGTATTTCATACCCCAATCAAACCACGGTTGGTCTAAGAGAATCCCTGACAACAGTCGCAAGAGCTAATATCTAGCAATCACGTCTTGTCTGAGCTTAAGAAAATCTCTCCAAGTCTTTCTGCAGTGAAAAACAGGCAGAGGGAGACGAGATATGACTGCAAATGAGCTTATCTTCTGTGTGGACAGAAATATTCAGTCAACAGTAGCTAGATGAAATAGTTTGTGACCAAGATGGCCACCCTGAGGTACCCGAAAAGCCGGGGTCAGATTATGTAAAACGTTAAAACGTTTCTGTGAGCGCGAACGTTTAAACGTTTCGTCTTACAGAATGCCGATCCCGGTTTAAGTCAGAAAGTGTGGACATAAACCAAAATTTGTTTCGAAGAAAAATTAGGGTTCATTTTTATAAAAGAAGATTTGGGGGATATTCTTTAATGTGTGTCATTCACATTAGCTTCGATCACACACTAAAGTACATTATTTAGCTGTAGTATTGCTTCTTCTAGTTCGCAGAAATTTTGTTAGGCTGGTAGTTGAAGTTCTCTATAATTTGAAACAGCTATATAGGACCTTTGGTCTTTCTTCTCACAACCATTCAGATTGTATAAGTTATTTTATTTGAAGTACGATTCGGTTGAAGATCAGCTAAAAATAATGCCCACAAATGGTACAGAAATGCAAAAGACTTTAGCATTGGATTGATGGTTAGAAATGTTATCCCTACGATATTTTGTTTTTATGAACGGAAGTTACAGAAGATAATAAAGGGTGTCCCATTTAATAGTACAGTGATGCCAACTAGAAAAAATATAAAAAATATGACAGCTGACAGTTCGGGGTTAGTAAAAATTAAGCGCTATACGAAAGAACAACGCATTTTCATTGTTGAGCAATATTTCAAAAACAATGAAGGTTTGTCAGCTACAGTACGCAATTTTTGTACAAAATGTGTGATTTAAAACCATCAACTGTGAAGAGAATAATTATTGAAAAATTCAGGGAGACTTAATCAATTAGGCCCGTTTGCTTATAATACTCATAGCGATTTAAGTTCTACCTAAATACTTATGTGCTACTTTTTTAAGGGCATAAACTGTCACATGACAGTTTATGTGGAACTTAAACTCGCTATGAGTAGTATCAGCAAACGGCTCTTAGTGATCTTAACCACTCTGGGTGTCCTGTCACAAGTCGTTCAACACAAAACATCGAAGCGAGAGCATTGCTGACAGTCCAGGAATTTCAATTCGGTACCGTAGTCAAGAATTGGGCATTTTCGAGAAGCTCTCTACAGCGAATTCTCACGAAAAACTTGAAACTTCATGCTTACAAAGATCAATTGACTGAAGAACTGAAGACTACTGAACTGACCATGCAGCGCTAAGAGAGTTCATTGAATGGATTTTGGGACAACAGCTGATTTTTCGAACAAAATCATCTTCAGTGATGAAGCTCATTTTCATCCAGATCTTGCGATTTAACGTCATTGTGGTTTTTCGAAGTCAAAGGTCTATGCAAACAAGCCCACGACCACCAACGCCTTGGAAGAGGAATTTGGGAGGTGTATTAATGAAATTGAGCCACATTTATGCGAAACGGTCATAGAAAATTTCTATAAAAGAGTATGTACTTGCCAGCAAAACTGGGGCGGCCTTTTATCCGATGTGATATTCCATTCATAACCCCAATCTGTATACTCTATATGAATCAATAAAAAATGCAAGCTTTCTGATTAAAAGTCTGTATTTATTTATTTATTTATTTCATCTTATAAGTACAACTTATTTTAGATTACTTTGCAATAATTTATGAAGAATGCGATTATTGTTACAAATTATAATTTACTTAAAACTACAGATTTACAATGATCTCTACTCATATTAAAATCTATTAGGTTTTTGTATTTATTGTAATTTACGCAAGCCATAGTGATAGGATCATTCAGACCATAATTAGTTCTGTGTCTAGGTGGAATAAAGAAAAAAATTTTCCCTAGGTCGAAGAACACGAGAAGGAGCACATATATTAAATAATGACAGCAAAAACGAACAATCGATGTGGCCAGTTAAGACGTCATTGGCAAGCATTGCGGAATAATAAATCCTTCTTTTAGAAAGAGGTTTCAAATTTAATAAGGAACATCTATCGTCGTAGGTTGGAAGATTATTATTCCAGTCGAACTTTCTTAGAGCATACCTAGTAAACCGTCTTTGAATTTTCTCTATGCGAGATTGCTGTAAAAAGGATTCCAAACAACACAGCAGTATTCCAATATCGAATCAAAGTATTATAGAGAGTTTTAAGTGTATATGGATCATTAAAATCTTTAGAGTTTCGAAAAATGAAACCTAGCATTTGATTAGCTCTGCCAACTATGTAGTCAATATGCAAAGAAAAGTTTAGTTGAGTGTCAAAAATTACCCCGAAGTCTTTTTGGTCTGAAACTCTACTCAGTGTTTTGTTTTGTATTTTATAATTAAAAAATATAGGGAACTTTTTTCTACTAAAAGTAAGAACCGAACATTTCTTAATATTTATTAAAATAAAGGCCATTAAGAACACACCAATTATTTAAACGGTTTAAATCATTTTGTAACGCTAAGACATCTGACATACAGTTTATGGTCTTGTAGATTTTTAGATCATCTGCGTACAAAAGACATTTTGAGCTTGATACGAAAGAGGGTAAGTCATTGATAAAAAGCAGAAATAGAAGAGGACCAATATGACTTCCTTGGGGAACACCCGAAAAATTACGAATTTCTTTCGAAAACGCGGAACCAATTTTAACAAATTGTTTGCGATTGGTCAAATAATTGCCAATCCATTTTAAAATACTGGAATGAATTCCAAAAAGTTTAAGTTTATTTAAAAGAACATTGTGCTGCACACGATCAAAGGCTTTTGAAAAATCAGTATATACGCAATCTACTTGGAGACGTTTTTCAATATTATCTAAACAGTACTTGGTACTGTATATATAATGTAATAACCAAGTTTGTAGCGGTTGACCTACCACTTACAAACCCGTGCTGAAATTCAGAAATAAAAATGCGAACAACTGAGTACAACCTTTTTTTAACAGCCGCCTCGAATACTTTAGGAAACAGTTGCAGCTTAGCTATAGGTCTATAATTCTCGATACATCTCCTAGAACCCGATTTAAAAATTGGAGTTATGAGCGAAAATTTCCAACAGTCAAGAAACTCGCCAGTAGATATACTGATATATATAATCCTTAGTGGATCAACTAGGCTAAATTTGCAATTTTTAAATAACAATGGTGGATAGTTATCGGGTGCTACACTAACACTCGAGTCTAGTAATGACAATTCAGAGAGGATTTCATCATTTGTTAAGGAAATATGACTAAGGTCAGTTATATGCACCGACTGACCCGAGAAACTGCAATTAATATGCTCACTAACAAAGTTCGACTGGAAAAATTTTGCAAACATGTTACAAATTTCGTTTACATTACTATTAGAAATCCCGTTCAGTGACATGCAAGAAGGTATTCCTAAAGATTTCCTTTTGGTGTTAAGAAATGACCAGAAAGCTTTAGAATCACGTTTTATATTAGTTTCAATGGTTGTAACATAGTTCTTGTATACAAACTTCTTTAAAAAATCGTATTCTTTTTTCAAACGCAAAAATTCCTGACGCAGAGATGGATCGCTTTTACTTTGTTTACACATCTTATACGTATAGTTCTTCAATCTAGATAAACTCTTATTAAACCATGCCGGTTTATTAGATCTTTTTACATGTTTAATTGGTACAAACATAGAAATCGCGCGTTCAAGTATTTTTTTAAATTGCGAGAACGCATTATTTAAATTACGGGAATCAATGATATTTGCCCATTCAACACCATTAAGAAAATTATTCATCGCATTATAATCCGCTTTTAAAAAATCAAATTTTGTATTTTCTTTAATTTGTTCAAGAGACAGCGGATTCAGTACCGACAGATTAAAAGAAATTTGCAACGCATTGTGGTGAATGCTGTTAACAATTAAGGGGAAATCAGCGTCACTGACAGCAGCTTCAAGCTCTTCACTGACAAAAACCAAATCCAAAACATTTCCCAAAGAGTTGCGAACCTCATTTAATTGACGGAAATTACCAGCTGACATAGTGTCTACAACTTCAACTTCATTAGCTTTGTAAACATTAAATGGGATAACACATTTTACATCGTGAGAAAACAACCAATTTATATGAGGCAAATTAAAGTCACCTAGCACTACAGCAAACGAAGAGTCATCTATTTTCTATCAAAATTGCATCTTGCGTGAATTATGGAACACACTTTAATATTTACAAAGGAAGATAACAATCTTGTTCATCAACCGCCATATGCCTGGTTTTAAGTCGCTTAAGGGCATCGGAAAAATGCTTAAGCCCGTCCGTCAGGGGACTAAAATTGTCAGTTAAAACTTTTAACGGAACCTAATACTCCTTCTAAGAGCAATGCCACCGACAAAACTCCCATGAAATACCTATTCTGTCTCTAAGGATATTTTATTTTCCATAAATCCCACTCTCACTATTCCACTGCACCAAGGATAAAAAGGAACCTAATTACAAATATAAATCCAATTAAATTGTCACCACAAACTTAATTTTCATTCGAATTCAAACCGCTCCATGGCCACCATTAAAGCACCACTACACCATCGGCTTTCATTTGCATAACCCCATACCCCACCTACCCATCCACATGCCATGAAAAAATCCAACTAATTACATTTTAACTAGGTGTCCTTTACGTAACCGAATTATGTGTTACATTTAAGTTTGATTTTATTTATTACATCGATGAAACACAAAAAGGACCCGATTCGATTGCATATAATTAAATGCAGCATTAGCTTAAATGCTTCCTTGTGATTGTTCTCGCCCACCCCCTCCACAGGTCCGCACCAGTGGAGGGTGTCCTTGTGCATTTATAGAGAGAGAGTGAGCGCGGCGACGAAGAATGATGATCTTTTGACATGCAACAAAGTCATTAAGCGGCGATGGTGTGGTAACGCTAATACGCGGTTTCATATGACTTTTTGTTTAAATGGAAAAATTTCAATTGGTTCTCGTTCTCGTTCTCGTTATCCCACGAGTCGGGTATTACTGTTCAGGGTCCCATTTCCAACTTAAGAAATGTGCAGTCGACTTGGCTAGCTGATACCCTTTGAATTGTGTACACTCAACACTTAGGTGGGCGGTTCGATTGCATTCAGAAGCTTGAGCAACCTATTCGCGTAATTAGACAGACAAATTGATTTCGAGAAACTCTAATTGAATGGGAAGAATATGAGAAACTGGCCTACCTATGGGATGGACGTAAATGCACCTATACAGTGTAATTGCTTTCGATCGATCGCTGGGCATTTTCAATTAATCAACCTAATTCAATGGTCTGCCATCGGTTTGCGGCTATTCACATTTATGCATGCGTGCGTGAGAAAGATCAAAAAGCCGACTTTATTGATGATATGGTGTTGTCGTGTCGGCAACCATTGGCGATGGGCAGGGGGTATGGTAGCCGCTATTTGAAATCACCTCACAGACACTGTGGGGTCTTTGAAATAATTAAGTTAACAACAGCTTACAAGCGACAATTAAATTCATCGGTTACGCTTATTAATGGTTTTAGTTACCAGGCACTGTGAATGTGTTGGCGTTGTTGTTATAGCATCAATAGACCTTTCGGCGATACATGTTTTTAGGTTATCAGTGTATTTTATGCTCGTATCGAGTGGTGCAAGGTTTGACATGGTAAAGTTGGTGCAATGCAAGTTACTCGTATGTATGAAAAAAGTCTATACTGGGTGGGATAATGTGATCTTAGTTGGCAGCCCTTTTTTTTTAAATTGTAGTTGAAAAAGTTTTAGTTAAAAATTCTTTTAAAATTGATTAGAATGGAAAAATAATGACTTGACATTCAATGAGAAAAATGCAGTTCGCGAAGAAACCATTTATGGCTGAGTAATCAAAAGACATACTCCAATTTATTATTAACTTCTCAAATACACTTTTCATTTTCTCGCATTTAACAGTACATATCTGGAAGCGAATTAAAAAGACGAGGTGTGGCGGCATAACAAAATCAAGCTGAATGGTCTCTATTACTTGTTAAAGTAGGTTACAAGATGTCTGGCATTTACTCGAAAATTATAGTTTTCATAATTTTTGACAGCGTAAAATCCGTAATTAGCAAAGAAGAATTTAAGGACTTTGTAGCAGTAAAGATACATTAACGGAAGGTTTTAAAGGTTCTTAAGCAAATCAAAACTATGAGTTGTACGATTCACCCTGCATATTATTCTTAAGGCATGCCTTTGGCATATAAGTAACGGTTCAGTTGTGTGAAAATAAGCACCACCCCAGCAGATTATTCCATATTGAAGCTTAGACTTTACAAAGGATGTTATATGCGAGTTTCAGTAATGGTTGATTACAAAAAAGACTGATATCTCAGCATTCTGAGCTCAGTTTGTTGTCTAATAAAATACCTAAGTAAAGGGTCCGCCATCTAACTTTCTTTTTTTTCAACTAGTGCTTATTTCGCGAATGGTAACACTTAGCTCATGTCTGATTTGACAGATAATTAGTTTTATCCTTCCGCTGAACGAATATGGCTGTGTATACGCTTGAACAATGCTGGGAAATATTGCGACATTACTTTGAAAATCATGGTAATGTTGCAGAATGTGTGAGAAAATTGCGTACGGATTTTGGAAGAAGAGAAGCACCGTCAGCTCTGTATGTTCGTTATCTTGTGAAAAAAGTGAAAGAAACTGGCATCCTCATCGATAAACCAAAGCGTGAAAAGCCAAAAACAGTGCGTACACCCGAGAAAATTGAAATTTTGGTCCAGAGGCATAATTGGGCCATTTTTCTTCGAAAATGACCAAGGAGTGGCCGTTACAGTCAATGGCGATCATTATCGGGCCATGTTGAACGAATTTTGTTTGCACAAAAATTGAAGAGGAGGATATTGGCAACATTTCGTTTCAACAGGACGGCGCTATGTGCTACACAGCCGAAGCTACACTCGATGTTTTGCGCCCTGTTTTTGAAGATCGCATTATCAGCCGCAGAGCTGATGTCGTTTGGCCACCGCGGAGCTGCGATTTGACACCGTTGCACTATTATTTGTGGGGTGCCGTAAAAGATAAGTGTTACGCCGACATGCCAGAGACAATTGTCGCTTTAAAGGACAATATTCGTGAAGCCATTGGTGAAATACAGCTGCACACAATCGATAATGTGCCTAAAAATTGGACCGATCGTGTAGGCTACTGCATGGCCAGCCGAGGCAGCCATTTGAATGAAATTATTTTCCATTATTAACATTATTTATTATTAAGGATTGTACTTTCAAATAAAAAAAGAAATTTGAGAAAATATTCAGTAGTTTTTTCTTATAGCATTTTCAAAAAACATGAGTTATTTGGCGGACCCTTTGTTTAAAATTATCAACACACTCAATTCTAAAGGATTTATTGGAGCACGATGCCAAATTGTTAAAAGAATGTTGACCATAAACAAAAAACGTTATCAATTACAAGAGTGGTAATTCAAGATAAAAATCTTCAACTTTGTTTTGTCACTGATAATTAATATGTGCTTAAAAAACCATTTCCTAAGTAAGTCAAGGTCACAAAATATATTAAACAAACTTCTACTGGAATAAGAGAGAGAGAGAGAGAGAAGTTTCATCAGCAACTGCTGTGATTTTACCTTTAAGAGATTGCTCAGACAAAGAATTAACATAAATTTAGAATATTATAGGGCCCAAAACTGAGCCTTGTGGAACATCGAGCGCAAAAGCTTTTTGGAAACTATAGTTCTTATTGATTCTGACCATTTGTCTACGATTTTTTAAGTATGATGCAAACCATTTGTACATTTATATCCTCTTAAACCTATAGGGAATAGTGTGTCTAATAATATCCAATGATCCAACATATCAAAAGCTTTAGTAATATCAATAAACATTGAAGCTGGTACATATTTTTGAATAATTGAAGCTGTTGTATAATTCACCAGTTTATTTAAATAGAGCAGTCTCAGTGGACTTTCCACCTCAAAATCCAAACTAATGATCGCTAAAGAAATGTATGTTGTTAAGATACGATAACATTCTAGATTTAATACTTTTCTCAAAAACTTTTGAAAAAAACTGACATTTGGTTTTAACAAACATCCGTTTTAAAGACCAAACTATTGTGGAGGAAAGAGCGCTCTTTGTCTGGATGACTAAAATAAAGAGAAGGCTGCAGGGTCACAGGAACAAAATGTTTACATGCTAAGTTAGAAATTTTGCCGAGCATATTCCCAAAGGTATATATTATCACGTTGGTATAGGCATGTGTCCTTGGCAATGGCTGCGCCTTCGAAAAGAAAATGCAGCTCTATCAGACTTTCTACTTTTTTCAGCAGCGAGGGTTATACAAAAAGTTTTTTTTCGCCATAATAATGTGAGTTTTTTGAAATGAGGGTCCTGGATCACTTCATATTAATTGTTTTCATATACAAAATCGGTTATAGATATGGTGGCCACTATAGACTTTTCTTAATCTTCGATGACTTTTTGTCACAGTTTCGGGTATAAATTCTGGAACGTTGGTTTTTAATTGCCAGAATGTTGCTTAAATTTTGTCTTGCTTCTTTTAAATACTTCTTAAATACCTTTACAAGACAGTGCTGTCGAGAGAAAACTCGGGCTCGGGACGGGAAAATGCCGGGCCCGTACGTATAGTGAGGGCATTCAAAAGCGTTAGTAATAATCGAATCAAATATCACAAAAAACGTGTTTCTGTCGTTGGTTTGTTGTCTGGATTTTGTTCCAAGTACCTACCTCTTCAACTGTCTTCTTCGATGGGAATGAATTTCTCATAATGCAATCGAAACTGTTTGGGATTTTCGTATAAAATTCAAATCAGGGTTTAATCGGAGATCGGAGATTTTGAATTTCCAACTTCAATAGTGATTTCTCTGGCCTTTATATTTTTATTCCATATTCTATTACTATTTATGTTTTTCGAATTCCTGGGCCGTTCATGAAAGTCGGTCTCGGGAGAAACCCACCCCCGCTCCTCTGTCGACGGCCCTGGCTTTATACATAAATTCGAGTAAGTTGTATTTTCTTGGAAAAATGTCACTAGAAATATCTTTAGCGCAGCAAGACGACTCAAGAGTCAAGGCCATAAAATTTGTCTTGTAGTTCATAACCAAAAACCACACAAAATAAAAAAACTAGAAACTCAGTCTTTAACAGATTCCAGTAGCTGGAAAGCGCAACACCCATAGAAACATTGAACTATACATCTAAAATAAGCCATTCATGCATACTCCTCTCCCGGAAATCTCTGCACAGATCCCCACTTTATCCCTAAGAACAAATTCATTATTCTACGCTGAACAGCATGGCGAATATAATTACCCAGATGCACCTTTAGATGACAGCTCCAGCGGACCACAACTTCATCTCAACTTGAAGCCAAATTAAAAATCCCTCCCCCCTACGGACAGACAAATAATTCGTTTCAGTTTATAACATCAAAGCCAAAACAAGACATCTACCTGCCAATCACGGCAGGGATTTGCCTCCGCTCTCTCCGTTTTATTGAATGAACTATTCACAAACTGAAAAAGCACCACCGCAGCACCGTCTCGAACTCGACTCAATTGAGTCGAATAATTACGCACTTGTTGTGTATTAAGGTACCACCACTTTGTTGAACCTCCCCAGGCCCCATTGATCGTGGTGTCTGCGGATTATTAATGAAATTAAATTGTACACAGAATTGAGAAGTTGCCGGGATATAGATATAGACGGGGGTTCCCCCTTAGATATGAATGTTAATGGATTTTCCATTTTTTTTATGTTCACAACACACTGACTGGCATTGTCAAAGCGTTACACGCTCGATTAACCAAGGCGATTAGAAAATTTGACGTCTCGCGTGTATAATAATTGTCAGTGTGCGCGGCTTAATGGAGGCTTGATTGCACACCTAGCTACTGCGCGAAAATCAAGTTGCTGTCATTTTGCTCCAACTGACAGTTGTTCGTAATTCAATTAAAATACTTCGAATTCACTTTTTTGTAATGCGCATAAAACGTTCACGTTGATATAAAAGTTTCGCTAATGTAGGGTGGGGCTGTCTGTAATTGCAAAAATACATTTCGGTGAACTATTTTGCAAAGTGATCGATTGATTGATTTAAGAGAGATTGCCCAGATGTGCTTTGAAACAATTTCGGGAGGCACCCGCGGCTGTACCTAGTTGCGGTTTATATGTCTGACTCCTAATAGCTTGACAATAGTTTTTCAATTTGAATTGTAAACAAAACAGTGAAAGCGTTCATTTGGGATCGAAGTCAATCATCTATTTGAAAGTCGGCAGGGTGGCAATCCAGCTGGGCGTCGATACCATAGGAACAAATTGTACAAAAATGATTATTTTATTTTGCAATATTTTGGACTTATAATTTTTAAAACAAAGGAAGGTCATGAAGACTTTCGGTTGTCATCCTACAATGAATATTCTAACTAGGACTGGTAAAAATAAGAGACGTTGGTTCTTATTATAGAGTAGAATCGTTCGATAGAAAAATGGAGAAACCAAAAACTATTTATTTTTATCGGAATTTTTGTGTTATAACTATAAGAAAAAAGAATATTGTGTTTTCAAAAACGCTACTCTGAAAGGTCTTGCTTTAACTATTATTTTTGATACCAGGAACTCGCTTTTGAGTTTTCAAGAATCAAGTATTCAGCGTAGGAATAAATTGCCCTCCATAACAATTTTCATACATCGTTGGAAACACTTGCATTCTTATATTAAAAATGTTGATATTTGGGTTCATTTTAACCAATGAGAAACGAACGCTATACGTTTTTTGTCGTAGCAATCATTGAAATTTTACAAAACCGATTTTAAGTATGTATGCCATATAAAAAGGTGGATTTCCGTAAATGAATTCCGTCATGTGTTATTTTGTTATAGCTTATAGCAATTGCTGAGTTAAAGTTAAAAGCAGAAACGTTTTTAGGATAAAAGATCGAAGACGTTTTTTTTTAAATTTTACAATTGTTTAAAAGCTCTAGTGGTATATAATCTAAACACGATTTTTTTTTTTCTCGAACCGCACACAAAGGAGTCGGCTCCAAAAATGTCAAAACTTGGAGTAATATTTACAGTCCTAAATTGGTGGAACTTTTTTTCTCTAGGTCCAGGACCTTGTTGACTTAACGACAAAAATATCCAACTAATACCTACTTTCGTTAAATTTTGTGAATAGTCAGCACATATAAACTTGGTCAACAAAACAATGTTCCGTCATATTGCATCAAGTTGTTGGTCCAGCTGTTATTATATTCTGGCCAAAGTTTGAAACATGTCGTTCGGATTAAGTTCTATGTAAATCGTAGTCTACTTGGTTTCTGAATCCTTAGATCGCATTTTGGTGGAAAAAATGATGTGACAAGTATGAGTTGAGTAAAAAGTAGTAGGACTCGATTTTAAATACAAAAATGGAAGTCATGCATTAAAAAAAGAAAGAAAATATCGAAATTATTGCTTGCATAAACTTAATGTCAGTGTTCACCAGGGTTGATTCTGTAGGTACATTTTTAACTTTTTCCGACCTTTTTCAAATAAAAAGTACATTAGGTTCAATTTGTTCAAATTATGTGCATTTAAAAATTTGTATTTTATAATCTTTTTTTTTGCAGTTTATTATAAATTATAATAACGTTATGTTCGCATTGAAGAACCTTTATATTGGCAATGCAGTAGAATGCGGAAAAAATTGTATAACTTAATTTTTATAAAATTGTATTCTTTTTTTTTGTTATTAACTTATGTTAAGTGATGTTTTTTAAGCTTTTTTTATGGAAAACAAAATAAATTCATTGACCTGTTTATTTTTATAAATAAATACCCTTAAAAAGAATATGATAGAATTTGATTTTAAATATTAGGTATTATTTTGCCATTTTAGCTATAATTTTCTTATAAAATGAGATGGGTAATATACAATTTTTTTTTTTAAATATCAACACTGGTGTTCACGTTACAGTGTTGTAAAATTAAGTTGGCTACCTATAGTTTACACCAAATGCCACCCGAAACAATTCATTTTATTAGAACCAGGCAATTTGACAAAAAAAAAATGTTGGATACTTTAAACAAATATTTCATTGTATACCCACGTGGAAACTGAAAACTGTAAAAAAATTTGGTCACCTTAAATATTTAATTGTACCCACGTGGAAGCCAAAAACTGTATAAAAGCTTCTCAATTAATTCCAACTGACATCGAATTGCACCTAATACCCAATTAATTTGTTCCAATTCATTCTCCGTTCCATTATTCGGTCCTCCAATAAAAGGCTAATGCCCGAGATATCAAAAAAAAAAAAATATTATAACTAATCCATAATGTGGGGGCGTCAATATTCGATCGCGCCGCGCCGCCAACTGACAAATTGAAGAGGCATTGGACTAACAAACACCATTAACCATCTGCTAATGATGTTAAAAGCGTAAACTGAAAGACAAAAAAAAAAAAGAAAACATCCCGCCAAACAACAGCAGAGAATGAGAACACAAATCGACGCGTAATCCCCTTAATTTGGACATTGGACAACATTCGTTGGATTCTGGTGCTATTATCGTTCCCTCCGTGTCCAGTTCATGTCCTAATGTGTCCAACAACTCAATGTCGGGTGGCGGCACGAGTTCAGATACCAAATTGTATTACTTTCCATCATAATTTCGTTGCAGCGCAGGTATCCGCTGGTCAATCCACTCCACTGTCCGATGAAGATGTGATTCTAAGGATACGTGGTCGATACGATCTCTGAATGACATGAGGGTTCTCTGCTTACATACACGTAACATCAAGAGAGACTGACAAGTGGCGGCGCGGCAGCAATAAACACAGTGTTTCAGTCTGGGTCCTCGCAACAAAACAAGAATTACTGTCACTTTTCGTCGGCATAATGGATTTTGAAACAACAAACGCCAACTGCATTAGATGAAATGTCAAATTCGTTAAGTGACTCGCTTCGAATATGCATTCTCAGTCTCACTGACCGGTCAATTAGCCGCACATGATGCGCTTAGACCGAATCAGACCGTGGAAAACTGACGTGGAAAACAGAAGAGAAAAAAAAACAGACGAGCCGCGATTATCATCGTAAATATATACGCTGGGCGGACTTATTTGTGTTTTCCGCTTTGTTTTCGAGCGTTAATTGCGCTCCGAAACCGCTCTAAATTGAGGGCATTTGTGCAAGGTCCTTCCATTCACCGCAGAGGGGTGAAATCAATTTATACTCTGATTTGATGGACTGATACCGACGTTTTCTGGTACGAAACGTGACAAAAAATAACCATAAACATTATTAAGTACGCCAACAACATTTAATTGGTATTATTAAGCATAATTAATGACCGACTTGTCTTATTGTTTATTAAATTACCTTTATTTTCGTTGGCGCAAAATTACAAATTAATTGTGCCACTCAGAGCAGTGTATGGAAGGAAGAGAGAAGGGTTGACTGTACGCACCTACCTATATACATTTAGTAACCAACTGTAGGCGCCTATTGTTTATTCGAAAATATTAAATGATTGATTAACATAACTAGTCGCGCAGCGCGCTGTGCGATAATTATGCCATTCCCCAGCGAGATAAAATTTATTTAATCATTTTGTTGTCCACGGGAGCAAATATACGTGAAACGAATCAATTGGGTATAGTGCCAGTAATTGACAGTTGATTTGACAGTAATTGCTGGTCGCTGCGGTTTAGTTAATGGATATTGTTATGTGGGAGTTGGTGGAACCTGTTTTTACAGAATAAGCTAAATTTCTAGAGAAAAAGTTACAAATCACTGTTGCAACAGCAGTATATAGATTTCTTTTTTAGCTCATTACGGGACTACAACTGTCAGAAACTAGAAGCGTTTATGTTATGGAACATGGAAGTTCGAACTCGGTGCTCAAAGTAAGCATTTTTTTTTATTTCAGCGTTACCTGATTTTATTTCTGCGTACAAAAAAAAAATAAAAAAATTAATTAGAGTTTTTTTATTTTTACAATTTTATCCCGAGTCCAAGCGGCTAATTGAGAAGCTCTTTCATACCAGTTTGAAGTTTGTCAGTCGCAGTTCGCATTTGAAAAAAATCACAAGTTGGAATTTTTGTGTTTTTTTTTTTTCAACTGCGCCATCTCTCGCGCGAGTTATATTAGATAACGAACCCATATCGATCCCAAACATATTCGCAGTCAGAAGTGCTGACTAAACAAACATTTAGTCATAAGTTATATTAGATAACGAACCCATATCGATCCCAAACATATTCGCAGTCAGAAGTGCTGACTAAACAAACATTTAGTTTGTTTATGCGACCACACCAACCGCATACACAAAATTATGGTATATAAGAAGAAGACCTCAAAATGAGGAGGAGATTCTGTTCTGTACTTCGAAGAGAGATAGACTTCCCCCCACCAGTGGTAAGGGGTCTTGATCTTTTATTTTAATAAAATAAAACATTATTTAACGAAATATATCTGTATTGTATTTTATTTTTTTTGAAAACTAATCTGGCGCAGTCGGTAGGATTCCAATAAAATTTGCAAACGCATATTGTAAAAATATATGGAATCCAGTGATCGAACAAGTAACGCGAAATCGGTAAATATTCAAGAGAAGTCCAAAAGTAAATTGGCTTCAATATATATTAAATTCTCATAGAGAGAACCGAGTGTGATACTAAATCAGTGAAAGACCTTTTGATTAAAAGTAACTTCAGTAAAAAAAAATAAATATCCAGACAATCAAAACTGGATCAAGTGCAGAAACAGAGAGATCTTCAACAACGATCTTATATCCACGAAAAGGATAAATACGAAAGCAGTGATAGTGAAAGTGAAGAGCCCATATTTATCAAAATGGCTCAACCAGCAGTGGGAGAAATAAATGACCAATCTATCGTTTTAAAGATGCTAGAGAAGGCTCCAAATTTCTCAGGTAATTCTAATGAAGATGTTATTTCCTTCATAGAATATATCGATTATGTTCACGGTCACCTTGCACCTACAAACATAGTTCTGGGAACACTCATCATAAAAAACAAACTTCAGGGAACAGCAATTAACACCTTACGAAGTATATTGAGTCCAACATGGCAAACAATTAAAACAGCTTTAATACAAGACTATGGAGTTCCCGAAACTTATGAGCAAATACTTCAGGACCTACACAGTATTTCAACGAGAGATATCCATCAACTGTATCATCAATGTGAAGAAATCCTCAACAAAATAAATCGTAAGAGTAAGTTAGAAATAAGCTTAGTTTACGTCCCCTTAAATAATGAATCCATTGTTTTAAAAAAATTCATAAATAATTTGAGCTCTAACCAAGCGAGTGTTATAATCGCACAAAACATTAAATCCCTTAGGGAGGCTTACCAGGTTTTATTACGTTATAAAAATTTGAATATTAATACCAATGACTCGCCAAGAAACTATCCGATGCATTATCAGAAACCTTCTAATAGTAGCCAACCTTATAAACCATATTTCAATCAACAATACAACAATTTCAATAGAAATCAAATGCCCAATTCATTTCAGAGACATATTAGAAATGGACAGGTGCTTGGGAATCCCCAAGGTAATTTTAGATTCGGCTTTCAGAATCAACAGTCTTTTAGAAATAACCACAATAATAACTATCCTAGACAAAATTCACAACAAATTAGAAATCCAAGACCAGAACCTATGGATGTTAATACAACAGAATTAGTACAAGAAGATGTAAATTTTATTCGGGAAACCGAAACACTTCCCATAATAAAAGTCACCATAAATAAAAAAATATTTTATGTTCTAATAGATACAGGCTCAACAACAAGTATACTTGATGAGTCCCAACTATTAGAAATTCCCAGAATTCCATTAAGAGTTCCTGTGAAAATCAAAACTTCTAACAATGAAAATATAATAACCAAAGAAATTATAACGGAAGTGCCCGTAGAGTTTAACGAAATAGAGGCAACTATGGCATGGAAATTAATGCAAATAAAAAATAAAAAATTTGTAGGCATAATAGGCCAAAATCTCTTGAAACCCTTAGGAGCTAAAATAGATTTAGAAACGGGGTATATTGAAATAAATAAAAAAAAAACTTATTTCGAAAATTATAAAAATCAAATTGGAATAAAATGTCCATATCAATATAATGAAATTCACACTTTAGAATATTGTAACTCAACGAATATGAGCCAATTATTTAGTGGAGAGTTCAGTGTAGAAGAAAAAGAAGTTAACGTTTTGGAAAACGAATCCGAAAAGGTTAATTTATCTGACTTAGACACAATACATTCACAATTAGAGGAAGCAAATGATCACTTCCCAATTAAAGATACAGCAGTCAATGTATTCAAACAACAGATTATATTAAAAACAGGGAGAGATATAAAAAAAATAAAAAACAGAATATTTATAGGTATAGAGTTACTAGACAATGACATGTCCAATGATTCCTTAATATCATTTATTGAACCCAAAGTGACCGGTATTTTTACAACCCTTGGTGAAGCAGAATACAATAAGCTCCAACAAAAATTAATATCCTTGTTCGGAACTCGTATAAAGTTCTACAAGTGTGAACATTTTCCCAGAGATTTGGAAACAGAAGAAGAAACAATAAAACAAATAAAATTATACCATGAGAATGAAACAGGACACTCAGGTATAGAAGAGAACTACAAAGGTCTTAGAACCAAAATATATTTTAAAAATTTACGAAATTTAGTGAATGATGTAATTAATTCCTGCAATATATGTAAACAGTCCAAATATGACAGGAAACCTATCAAGCCAAAGTTTTTTCTCACAGAAACTCCAAAAAACATTAATGAAATAATCCATGTTGATATATACCATATCGCCAAAACCAAATATTTAACCACCATAGACAAGTTTAGCAAATTAGCAACCGCGACATATATTCCGAATGCATCTCATGAAACATTAGAAGAAACCTTTGCCCAAATAATATCTAGCTCAGGAAAACCAAAAAAATACGTAATGGATAATGAATTCAATTTTCCTCGCATAACCGCACTTCTAGAAAAACTAAACATTGAATTTCATTTCACTAGAGTAAATTCTCATACTGGAAATTCAGATATAGAAGTATTCCATAGAACTTTAGCAGAAAAAATTAGATGTATCCTAAACGGAAAAACTAAACCCGATATTCATGAAATAAGATTAGCAGTTCATAAAGCAAACCTTTTTTATAACAATGCCATTCACTCAACTACAAAAAAGTCCCCATACGAAGTTCATTGTGGAGAAGTAGATAAAACAAAACTATTCCAACATATACAGAAGCATAAAAAGAATTTCATAAATAGAGCTAATAAAAATCGTGAAGATTATCTTGAAATAAGAGCCGATGGCTTCGTCAAAAATTCAAGAACAGACAGGCAGAAAACTGAGCCCCGCTACAAATTTGATAAACTCGAAGACCAACACATAACAAACATACAAAAAGAAAGAGTAACCAACTACAAAAATGATGACAATTTAATTAAAATGAATCAGCGAAACAGAAGAACACAGAATACAAATCGGAACTCAGCTTTGAATCAAATTTAGATTATCCAGTTTCAATTAACCCACCCCAGTGTAAACTTCAAAACATTATATTAGCTAGCAGACTTCAAATTATGACAGAAAGCTTATTAACATCAGATGAAATTGAAATTTATGAAATTGACTTAAATAAATTGAAAAATATTAAACTAACAGTTGGTGAATACACGGAAGAGTTATTGGTATTCATAATTCAAATACCAGATGAAATAATGACATTCGATAAATATTTAATAACGCCTATACCCAATGAAAAATATGAACAATTAGATTTTAAGCCTCAAATTGTAATAAAGATAAATAGAAAATTCTACATATACAAAGAAAATAAAAAGTTGAAACATTTAAGAATATATAAAAATTGTATTGATAACAATAACTGCTTAAAAGTAATTAATAAAGAACAAAACATTGTTACTAAACTAAGAAGGGGTACGTTATTGGTAATAAATAGTAACTTTAGATTAAATAATACATGTGATGAAAGGAAAACCATATCAATAAAAAGAAATATGTTAATAAATTTTAGAAATTGTAAACTCTTGATAAAAAATATTGAATACTCGAACAACAATAAATACATAATTCAACCTATAAATATAGATATGGAAAGTAATTTTAACATAACGAACGCTCAATATAAAAATACCAATATGAATTTAAGTAAAATAGACAATATAGATTACATTGAATCAAAATTTGTAACACAAAGAAATATAAACTATAGTATATCATTGACTACAGTCATGATCATAATAATAACAGTAACAGTCCTGATCTATATTGTCAAGAAGAAATTGTTTCAGGAGAAACAACCAGCTAATGGGAGGGAAGTTATATTAGATAACGAACCCATATCGATCCCAAACATATTCGCAGTCAGAAGTGCTGACTAAACAAACATTTAGTCATAAGTTATATTAGATAACGAACCCATATCGATCCCAAACATATTCGCAGTCAGAAGTGCTGACTAAACAAACATTTAGTCATAAGTTAGATTAGATAACGAACCAACCCATATCGATCCCAAATATAGTCGCAGTCAGAAGTGCTGACTAAACAAACATTTAGTTTGTTTATGCGACCACACCAACCGCATACACAAAATTATGGTATATAAGAAGAAGACCTCAAAATGAGGAGGAGATTCTGTTCTGTACTTCGAAGAGAGATAGACTTCCCCCCACCAGTGGTAAGGGGTCTTGATCTTTTATTTTAATAAAATAAAACATTATTTAACGAAATATATCTGTATTGTATTTTATTTTTTTTGAAAACTAATCTCGCGTAACCTGATTTTATTTCTGAGATTCTGAGATATGACAATATATGACTTCCGGCTGCTGTCAGGCTAAGTAAACTGGAGTCTTGGACCTCCCCGTTATTAGGTGTAAGTGTGTGAGATGTTTCATATTGCTAGCTGCCACTACTGGTCTCGTAAGATGTAATTTGTGATTTTCCGGAGACAGAACCTTCTGAGCGATCGCTTAACAGTCCAACACACCAATAGTGCCCACAGGAGTCTATAGATAGTCAGTTAAAGTGAAATACACTTCATTGGGCTCTTCCTCTATCGAGCGAAAAGATTGATATATCAAAGTACGATATTTTAACATATTTTCTCCCAGAAATTTCTACTTCCTGATTAATGTGATGGACAAAAATAAACTGAGAACCCTAACAAGAATAATCAGTGGGGCCCCCCTCAGATCAAATACAAAGTCCCTAGTTCCTGCCAGATCACCAAACGGTAACCAATATTTATTACCAAAAAACTTACATAATTCGAAGAAATCGACCCTAATTTACTGACTACAATACTAACTTACAAGCTTTTACATGCGAATAGCTATTCTACTCTCGCCCAAAAGTTAGGCTTTCTGCCAAAGAAAGAAACCCAGAATCTGACTACAAGGACCTATCTCAAAGAACAAAACGCAGGAGTTCTCGCCAGAATTTTTTTGATGGAGAGAAATTTAAAATAGAAACCTTTCTTCCCATAATTGATACCCCCAGCGTTCATTTAAAACAGCGATTAAGTTCGTTTACGAATATCAGTAAACGTTTTGATTTATTTTTTCGCTTAAAAAATTCTGAATTCTGAAGAGTTGAGCAAAGAATTTGCTGAATTTTATTATGAAGATGTTAATGAGAAAGAGTTAGAAATAGAATGTTTGCATTTAACAGAATACTTGAAAATTTTTGACAATGAAAATAAGGATTGTATATTAAAAATATATCAACTTTTGAAAGAAAACAAAATTGAAGACACATTTCCAAATGCAGAAATCGCATTGAGAATCTTTTTAAGCATGATGGGAACTAACTGCAGTGGGGAACGCTCCTTCTCCAAACTAAAAAGAATTAAAACCGAATTGAGAAGTATACAATGCTTCAAGAGAGACTAACCAGTTTGTCGCTGATGTCGATAGAATCGGATGTGCTAAAAAGCAAAGATTTTGAAGAAGTGATTAGCGATTTTGCCCATCTGAAATCTAGAAGGGTTCCTCTGCAAATAACATAGATTTTTAAGCTCTAACCTGTAAATGCTAAAAGAGTTACTTTTGTGGACTATATTACGTTTAGCTATTTGTTTCATGTGATTGTTAATAAAAATAAATATTTAACCTTGTTTTCTTTGTCTATTCTAACAAAATAGTGTTCTGTCAAAGTCATGGGGGCCCCATTCTCCTAATATGCCCAGGGCCTCCAATAGGTTAAAGACGGTCCTGGTGGTCACAGCCTCATGAAAAAAACACCTTCACCGCATTGGTGTCTCACCGGCTCCACCACGCAGACTCTCTCTTGAGAGTGACAAATCCTCTCTTCACATACTCGTGGAGTGACCGGCTCTATTATTCTCAGGAAAAACATCCTCGTCACTTCAGCAACTCTGGATGACATTCGTCCAGAGAAGATCCTTCCTGAAGGCCTCCTGGCACTAAGACCTCGCCAGGGACGGCACAGTAGAGTCCTTCAATAAAGGCCGCACTGCCAGGGCCCGTGAAGGCTCTCCCGTCTTATAACCTAATCTAACGCAGGTTCGATTCCCGAAAAATCTCAAATTGCATCTCAAGGTTGTTTTTTCCACTGCGCCACCTCTCGCGAACGTTTCACAAACATCCGATAGTATAACTGCCATGAAAGAGCTTTTTTATCCGCTTCGAATCGGCATAAAATTGTAGATCCCATCCATTCGTCCCATAAAAATGAAAAACTTGCACAAAACGCGTGAGAAGCTTGACCTGCCTATGGTAACCTACGGACCTGTTGAGTCAACCATTCTTTTTTCTAATCTTTCGTCAGTTATAGCTAACTTACTTGGTCACTATTGTTTATTAATGCTTGGGTATACATCAGTTGACCTGATAGTTGTCGGAATCCTATGCAAAGACCAGATATAGGAATAATATTTATGCCTCTTTAACTGCTCGACAAAGCACCTACTTTGTCCCTACAATTCAGACGGGCTGCAAATTTCAATATTTTGCCATAACTCGTGAGAAATACCCCGCACAGACTGTCAGCCAGGAACATGCTGTAAATCACGTAATCGATTTCAATTACAGTCGGCACGACTTGCTAAATAATTTCAAATTTGTAATAATGTCGAATCGCACAACACAATCACAATTACATCAACCACTGGCAGCTATAACATTGCGACCACGAAACAAGCGGGGGTGGGTGTGCAATTCCAAGGAACTTTAACCCAGCCAGCAACAGCAACAGCACCGCTCATTTCCGTATCCTTTAGATGCACGCCATCAGATAAGAAGTTTGCCTCAGTGCAATGAGAAAGGGACACAATTCAACAGAAAAGAAATTTCGGCAATTGCCAATCCTCTCAGCTAATCCGCCGCCGCATGTTGGGGTGTCTCGCCCCACATATACATACATATACAGGACGAAGCTGATGAGCGCAATTTTCCATACAGACACTTGGATTATATCCCTTGAAAACGTATACTAAGATGTGGTTAAGATAGTTTGCTTGTGTTTCGCCTGGTGGAAGCTTTACCGCGAGGACATGCAAGGGATAACATTGTGTCCCTTCAGCGAGGGATTGTTACAAGTTACAAGGGAACTCTCCTCGTGGGTACCACCATGTACCGCTGTCGACAGCAATGATGGGGCGTACCTATTCAAAGTTCCGTTTTTCGGTTTCCTTTCTCCCACAGATCTTTACGATAGATTGTCACACACCGGCTGCACGGCCCACCACACAAAAGGTGTCCGATAAACGATAATGAGTTTTGTCTCGAGGCGGATATTCCCTTTTTTCTTTACACTTGTTCCGTTTCACCACAGATATATATCCAGATAAGATACTGATGGGATACAAAAATAATGGCAACACGAATTGAAAGGATAACTCACCGTCACCATCGCCATCGGTGGCATTTTCGGCGCGATTCTTTAATCCCAATATGGCGTCGATGGTATGCCGTGGGGTTAGTGTTTGTCCCGCGGATCCTAGCTTTCGACTAGTGTCCTTTAAGTCAGCATCTGCAAGGGAGAAACAAAAAAAAAAGATACGAATTATAATTCTGTTTGCTATGTGTGCACAGCAGTTGCAATTAGTTGCACGCAGAAGTGATATCCTGTCTGAGTGTCGCATGTCCTATGGGCTTTGGCGTGTGTGCCCGGGCCATGCGGGAATGAGTGCATTTTAGCCGCATTAACTAGGTAAACAGAATAATTATATTGGACCGGTCGTGCGCGCTCAAATTGTCGACCGTTTGCGAATTTCAGCTTAAGAGACGGCATTTAATGACAATTTGTCATGGTATATTGGGGCAATTAGGGTTTGTAATTTATTTGGAGTTTTAAACGATTTCATGTGTCCAACATGGGCGCGCGCGAGAGAGGGGCACACGCCTCCATGCAGTTTGACATGAAAATTAAATTATTTTTAATTAAACCGAGTGGGCGCAAGCTGCTCTATATGTCTAATGCGAACGTGATTTGCTAGTTGTTGAAGGGAATGCCTACCAACCGAATGTGGTTCAAGGCAAACGCATAGCTAATTAGAAACAGCGAATGCCCGGTGAACTCGCGAACGGCGTTAGCTGCTTAATTTGTACAATTTCGTGCTTAATTATACGACAGTTTTAGGTATTTATTTGGAAGAGAGGTCTGTGGAATTATATGCAAATGGCAGGAAGTGGACAGATTTCCTTGACTAGATATACTTTTGTATACGAGACTGTGTGGGAGTGACGAATTTTGCTAATGACCATACTACACTTTAGCAAAAGACTTCTACTGATCCAAATGTTCCTGTCCATGCTAATGAACATGTGAATTAAAAGCTTGAACTTTATTGAGATCACGTTTGTAGTAGGTTTAACCAAATAAATACCCGCGTGGGGCCAGGGAACAAAATTCCCATACAATTCTACTTTATATTGGGATTCATTGTTTTATAGATTTAGCAGTTCTGCTTAGGAAAAGGTGTGAAAACTACGGCTGTCAGTTACCTAGGGTACCTATTGGCACTAAAATTTCGATAAACAATTCTGCCTCTGCTTAAGGTCAATTTCTGTTTCAAATTTCAGCTTTCCAGGCCTGTTAGCCTTCGAGTTATTTATCATCTTACAGATGATTGGTTAGAGAGGAACGTGTTTGGGCAGATGTAACAATATTGCAAATCAAAACCTTCATATCGACGGCATAGTTGTCCCCACTTCGCTCAGCAAATATCATTCACTCTCCAAAGTCGTTGTTATCATAAAAATCATTTAACCCTTTGCGTGGAAAAAGAGAGCCAATATCGCCTCCAGTAGCGCTTATCCTTTGCGAAGCAAAAGGCGACAAATAGAACTTCGAAGTAGTTGAAGAGTAGTCTACTTGGGCGAAGTCCTAGCTTCGCAAACAGAAATCATAGCAGAGATAATGCGAAGAATCACTCTTACCAATCGCTGTGTCTTCGGACAAAGAAGGTATATAATATCATAGAATCAAAGATGATTCTATGTAAGATCCTCATCATCCCGGTCCAACAATGGACTCTGTAAAAGGCGGTTGATGATCCTACTGGCATGTTTGGATGGAGTGTGAAGAAGAAGATTAAACGACGAAATTAATGGGCTATACAGCAACGCTGACCTCAAGGACAACGCACCAAACGCGACGAGTCTTTAAATCCATCCGAGATAGACAATCTAGCAGCGGAAGACCCAACCTTAGGTATGGTTACGGTGACCGTTTTTTTGATTATTCACAAAGAGGACACATTTTTTCAGTATAAATATTGTTAATTCGTAAGTTTGATAAAATAAATTGATTGGTCTTTCAAAATCAATACGTCCACAACGAACACTAAGCTCCACAAAAAGTATAGAAAGCCATTCTTAAGTGAGAGCTTTGTAACCGCATTTTTATAGCATATTCTTAAAACTGTTGTCAATGTCTCTTTGTACGTTACTGCGCCTAAGACTCGAGAACCACTAATTCATTTTAAACAAAATTTGACAAATTTGTATGCATATTTTGCTACGGTGAACATTTGTGCAAAATTATTAACTAAAGTGACCTTAAAGACGCTTTGTTTGACCATAATCAAGAATACCAATATTCTTCTTAAACGTCCGAAATGGAAGTGAAGTTTATTGCCACTCTTTGCTCAATCATTTCGATGGAAGGAAATTTAAAAAAGTCGTTTTAGGAGATTAACATCGCCATACTTTGATATTTATTTTGCACAAATTCATACCCGCATCATTCATACAAATGCACAAAAACCGGTCCACGGATCATATTTAAGCCGCCAAAAAAAATCGTGTAAATTGGAGCAGCCGTTCTTGAGTTATTAACGAACAAACATACATATACAGACAAAAATAGTTCAACTGTGTCTAAAATGAGCCCGTCAGAAAGAGGAGTTTCGCGGAACCTCAAGTCAGTGGTCAAAATGATAATTAGCTTATAGTAGCACCTCTGACTCTGGTAATTATTTTCAGCTGTGTCCAAAAATATTCAGGGTACCAAAAGGAGATACTAGAGAATTAACCCTCTGTTGGCAGCTCTAACATCTCCGAAGTGGTTTCCTGGCATCGGAATAGCCGCCCTCTTGTTATAGAATCAAAGAAAGGGTCCGCCCCGCCAGTTTGGGGAAAGTTTGTCGAGAGTTAACGACATCATCACGGAGATCAACATCGGTTACCAATCAACTGATGGAATTTCTGAATTCTGAAATAGGATAACGACATTCGGAACTATATACTTGTAGTTTGTATGTGTTTGAACAATTAGTCGAGTCTCTAGGTCGAGGCTGCTGCAAAGATCGACTTCTCAGGAGCTGTCACTGGCGCATTTGCAAATAATACGATGTAGCGGCAAAAATTTGATTTCGCATATGAGGGCAAAGCTAAGAGTATGCTGTCAACAAAAAGGGACACGCAGCATTGGTTAATTGGACGGAACATCATCATAGACAGCTTTAACCTTAAGGTATAGTTAGAGACTTTGTCTAACTCGGCTATATTGATACAATAGAGCTTTCAATGGCCGTTTCTTCAGTCTAAAATGGGGAAATGAACTTGTAGGCCTTATCAAGAAATGCTAATGTGACTCTGTATAAGAACCTCGTCATCGAACACCAGCTATATATGGTTCAGAAGCATAGACAATAAAAAAGGCGGGTTAGGACAAACTTTGATGCGAAACTCTTCGAGTGATTTATGGTCCCGTTTGCGTTGACGTGCATAGAACTGAATCTACAGCTGTTTGAGTGTATGCAGCCCGCAATACTAATAATCATTTTTAGTTTCTAGACTAAATATTTCGAACTCACAATGGCGAAAATTTCCATACAAAATTGCATATTGTGACCTAAAAAATACTTAATGTGAATGTTAAAAATTATTATTAGTAAGGCCCAGTGTCATTTACCTGATCATAAAGTTTGAATCAGTTCTTTAAGATGACAAGGAGGTGCAGAGTGATGGTAAGGTTTCAGGTCAGGCATTTTTTGCCTCCAACTCAAATTGACAACCTATTAGAAGTTTGTTCAACACTAATACCTCTCCAAGATCGCTTTTAAAACCTCTTTAAAAAGGTTGTTAGGCAATCAATTATGTTAACCCTACCGAAAACAACAAAATTTTACTTGGGAAGATACAAACTTGCATAGGTAAGTTCGACTTGAATAGTCTTATCGATGTGTCTAAAAGTTTCAGTTAAAAATGTCAAACCTCACCCAAATGCACAGGTATACACATTTAAAGGATTTTTAAAACCATACCTAACTAAAACTATTTAGGAGAAAATTCACATAGGTGGGTACAGTGAAAAGGTATACTTAGAAAAGAAAGCCCCGATTTTAGAAAGCTATATAGCCGTCTACGGATACGGATACAGAGTAACAGAGCGTTGGCTCATTGAAACCTTAACTACAGTTCCTTTGAAGAGATACCCTATTCGATTTAGTTTTATCTAAGGGCACTCTTTTAAAAATATATCAAATTTTATAGCGAATTCGACTTGAAGTCTTGCTTTCGACAACCTGAAGCTGTAAATTGATGTTTTACATATAGATGCATACCTTTTTCAATATACCGTTGATTACTCTTCACTTAAGGACCCAAGAATATCATTTTATTTTTAAACTTAATCATATTCTAAAAAGCTGAAGAAATATTCTGACGGGACAAGTAAACTGTACAACTCTGGTACTTGTATTGACAAAGATTCACTATACTCTTTATAACTTCCATACGTTGGAACCTGTGAAAACCTATGGCGGTTATGAAACTTTCAAGACTATATACAAACTCGCCAGGATGTACTTCAAAACCCTGGAAGACAAGAAACGTCTTTTGATTTTGTCAAATATCGACGAAAATCCACTTTATCTGTCAAAAAGTTGAACTGTGTCACTTCTTCTGTTGTGATTACGACACTTAGATCCAATGTAATCGCACTCTGGCTTAAGCTGGATTAATTCCATAAAATCCAATTGAGCTGTCACCATGCGACTGGATTCTCGAGGTCGCAAGGCAGGGAAATCCACGTGTGGGTGAAAATCACCGTCGGTTAAACAATAAATATGAACAAAGAAACAAATTTGGAAAATGGCGCTGGCTACTGGCGAATACCGCTTTCCCAGGACTTGCTGTCAAACGACTGTAGCCGAATAGCGGCATCCCTGAACTAGCTACAAGGTAAAGAGCTGAGTCGACTTTACCCACGGAACAAAATCAAATTCGTTTAGGTGTACAACTCGTTCGTGGAAAACGCTATCCAGCTTTTGATCTCTTTGGCAAAAAAGTTCCAAACAAAGACAAGTTTGCCATTGAAGAATATTTCAAGTTTTTGCATATTTTTTTTTACCTCCTCCTGTCAGCGCGTTACTCCCAAGGATGTTGTTCTCAAAGTGCTCCAGCGCCTTGAACTTCTCAACAATTAGCTGAAAGTGTTTGGTGTCGCGTACGTTCTCGAGAAGATTTCGAAAATTTTCAATTTCCTTCGGTGGGAATTTGTTGTTATTCGCGACGATTTTTTCGAAAATATGCTGGAATGTCTGCTTCTGTACTTCCGTCATCGGCGGTTTGATGTCCATCTTGCAGACTGCCAAAATCAACCGTAGGTATGCGAGTGTAAAGCACAAACAAATGTCCCGCGATTAAAAATGTCACAAAATTCACTCGTTCAAATCTGACAGCTGTCACTTGGTGACATTTCCATTTACCGTCGATTATTATCAATTAAAAATGCACTCACTGCACTGGATATGACACTTTACACATGAACCGTGCTATACATCACGGGATCCTTTTAATTCATTTTTTGTTTTGTTATCCTTGAGTGTGAGGACATGCACCGCACAACAGAGATCGCTGAAATACAAAACCAACTGTATTTTTGTTAAAACTTATAAGCGACTTTATTAAATGCTAATTAATCCCATTTGTCGCTGAACAGCACTCAAAGGACGAGAAGCTCACCGACGACGCACGATACAAGACCAATATAACGAAAAAAAAAAAACCTCAAACACGACACGGCAATACTGTAAACAAATCGCGTGGCAAACATTCAATGGAAACTCATTTCGGTTGGGATTGGAATGCAAACAAGAAAATCCGTAGGAACAACTTAACGCGAACAAGGCAGACCGACATCTATCGCAAGGTGAGCTGCGAACTCTCATTAGCCACGTTCGAGTGAATTTTGACGTGCACGGTTACAGTACGAGGAGGCGGTCCGTTGTGCGCAATACAATCGTTCGTCCAACCCCTGACTGAAGATTAACGATGGAGAATGTGTCGATATGGCGCGCGCGAAAGAGATGGCTATGTGTGTCAAAGGGAAGCCGTTCTGGCGCGTGCTATACACTTTATAATCCCATCCCGACCGAAGCTACTCTCCATTCTCGCAAGGATAATAGAATAACAATCTTAATGCAGTGCGTTTCGTACTCGTATATGCGATGTGCCTCTGTCGTGTGTGCGTAAGGGAATCCTTCAGGGGTAAAACAAAGCCCCGGCGGAGTATATAGCAAGCAGACGTGTGTTTATGTGTTCCTGTGCTGTGCATCCCTGTGTGAGTGTGAATAGTTTTTGTTTCTGATTTTTGCTAATAGTCCTGCGGTTTAAAAAGCACTTAATTCTGTTATTGTGTAATAAACGAGAGACTTGGAAACAATAATTGAGATGTATTTGCAGTGATAAGGATCCGGAGGAGGGCAGCCGAACGAAGTGATGGATGACACGATGAAGGATGAAGGGAGGGCTAGCGCTATATAGGTGAAGCTGTAGGTAGTTATATGTGCGGCAGCAGTGACGGCTGCTGCTTCTGAATGGGTGAATGGATTTACTCGTCCTTTTTGTGGGAGCGCAAGTGAGGCTGTGTTGGCGGTAGGTGTGTGTGTGTGTGGGGTGCCTAAATCAATTTTTGTATCTTAATTACTTTATATCTACACACACATGTACGACGACTGAAGAAGAAGGATATCAATGACTTGGAATGGGATATTGGCTAATTGAATGTGTTTTACGTTGTTAGGGGCATTTTTGTCTTTTTTTTCTACTGTGCTCTTGGCAGTTCTGCAGTTCGAAATGGAGCCGGTGGATGAAGGAGTCATGCGGTTTCAATATTGTATTTTTATTTAAGAAATAGGCCCTTTACACTGCGACCAGAGAAGATCTATTGTGTTGTTTCAATAAGGTGTGGGCCTAACTTGTATAAGAAAAAGGAGGGATTTTCGCACTAATTCGGCTTAAAATGCGATATCAGGTGCAATTTACAGTTGGCTAGAAACCGCACACCAAGACATCCGTTTCAGTATTCATAAATAGCACTAGATCAAGCAAGGCAGCAAGTTATTTAGGTTTCAAGAGCTTACAAAGCAGAATGCTACGTGTAGGTACCTGTGGAGGAAGGACACAAAGTTTAAAAGATACATATATTGAGGGAGAAGAAAGTCTTCGCATTTTTCAAAAATTTATAGCTAACCCATTTATATCCAAAGTGTCAGACTTTTTGTTATAGTTGGTTAAAGATGGTTTGTTTTCGATGTGAAAATCGTCAACTCTCGACCTGACCGATTAAAGAAACATAAAGAAGCTTGCGCCATTTCGAACACAACAGCCCAAAGATTTCCAAGCATATAACTAGATGTAGTTCCTATAACATATGCAGTGTGTAGGTACCTATGGTTTAACCTTCAAAACCGCCCTAGCTTAAAGGTATCAACATTCAACAAACTTATTTTTAAACTGCCCAAAGATGCCTTAAAATGTTTGAATTAAATTGCATTTATGGGAGTCACAATTATTTTTTTTTCTTACGAAATCCTATTTCACGATAAAACTGTCAGAAAATCCAGTTTGCATCTCAACTCTTTTGTTTTGGTGGCTTTATTTAGATACTTAAAAGCTCACTTTCAGCTCATTTCATAGATAATGAGACTGATCTAGGAAGTACATGAAATAGAAGCCAACTGATCCCTTAACAATTAAACCCCTTGGACTGTTGCGCAGCTGTAGGCTTCTAAAAAAAGTTTGGGCCAAAAAGTTTGTCCAAAAATCAACACTGGTACTTACCTATTTAAGGCCTTTGGGCCTTATTCATAGAATCAGTTTCGACATTTGCTTCACAAAGTTTTGTGGGTCAGATTCAATATGAATCTTATTTATAAATAGGCGAAGGCGAAAAGTAGAGCTACTTTCACTGAATTAAACTCAACATATTCGCTTAATTTTTTGTTGGGAAGATTGTGCACAGTTGCATATTAAGTTTTCCAATATGTTGTGCATAAGCCCGGTTACTATGATGGTACAATTTCCACCACTGGGCCAACTCTAGTTACCCATATTAAATGGAAAATCTCGTTGAACAAAAATATGAGTACTAACCTACCTGGTTTTGTGACGAGTTAAACGATCCACCTAACACGAATATAATATCAGTGGATAATATGACAAAAATATGAGTTCAATTGGTTGTTTTCTTCTTTCTTAGATGAGTTGAAAGGATGAAAAGTAGAAGAGGATGAGCTGTAACCAACCCTGTTTGACGTACGTATGTAGGTTTCATTAGATGAATGCACCAAATAAAAAGCAGCTAATACTCGTAATAGCTAAATTTTAAATTAAAGAAGAACCTATTGCGACCGATCTTTATTTATTAATAGGTAGAGGTGTCAAGTTTTTAGCTCATTTTTGAACTTGAGGTGTTATTCAAATATGAAAGCAAACTGCTTTCTCAAGGCTACCATCAAATACCTACATATTTTCCGCCCTCTCTCATAATAATCACTTAAATCAGATACTGCCTGATAGACCTGAGGCTATTACCTACAAAAGTATTGACCATCAACGACTTTGAGACATCCGGATCAACTATTACAAAACTAGAGTTTACAGAGACACGAAAGAAGCGCTGCTAGACTAAACCATATGGTATCAATGATGGAATTTCATATACCTAATTTCGTTCGCTTGGCAGCTATCGGGAATAAAAATTCCAATCAGTGTGACACTTGAAAACAGTATTCTTTAAGGTTATAACAAAATCAAACCACTGTTAGTAAAATACTCTATGATGCGGACTTTTTTTTAGAATTTTTGATAAACGTACCTTACCTATGATGATAAGAGCTAGAAAACACTTTCGGCACATTCAAAAGTCTTGTCGATTCATTTCAAATATAAAGGTTGTTTCATAAACTGAAAAACTTATTAAAACTTATTAGATGCGACTTCACTTTTACTAGATTAAGCGGACCCAGTCCATCTCTATACATAAAAGAGTAGCGTAATTGAGTTGACACACATCGTACAGACCAAACCGCTAATTGTATGTTCATGAAACTTTCAGAATATGTTCCAATAGCTGTGTAGACGCGCACTAAGAATGCATTTTTCGATACGACCCTCTCTGCCCTTTTTAGACAGGTTTTTCTGTTACTCACAAATCGTTAGTCGTATAAAATTGAAATTTTGTATGTTTATAGAAAATAAAAAAATCATCGAATACTTATTTTTATTAAAAATTCGCATTATAAAGGTTGAAGAACAGGTTTCAACATTTTTTATTTTAACGTTACTTCACTCAACCTTCTATTACATTCATAATGCTTGGTCAATCCAGAAATAGAATATAAACAGTCGAATACGTCAATGCACTTGAAAAAAATTGCTTTCCCGCCACAAAAAGTTTTTTTTTTTTTTTTTGATTGAACGTATTCTCAGTTTATTCAATGGCAGTTGCATTCCTCTCCATATTTTCACCAATACAAGTAGATCCTTCCAACTGTCAACGGGTGCAATGGACATAAAAGTATAGAAAAAGTAGACAAACTTTATCCGACACATGTGCTGTGGTTTCTTTTTAAAAATGCAATAAAATGAACAAAATTGTATGTTTTCCATGTATTCTGGTTTATTAGCAAGAGCAAACATTCCCAATAATTATGGAACACAACGTCGTTCAAGTGACTGCCTCAGCTAGCTTCGCAGTGGTGCATTCTGTCACTCCAGTCCAAGACCTTGTTGATGGTTTCGGGCTGTAGCTCACGGATTGCTTGGATAATATTGGCCTTAAGTGCTTAGATCGTTTCCGAGTTATTAAAATAACATCGGTTCTTTACCGTTCTCCACATAAAAAGTCCAAATGGGTCTAATCACAGATCTGAGGCGGCCAATTGACATCGCCCAGACGGCTGATAACACGATTTGGGAATTTGATACGCAAAAGATCGATTGTGGCATGCGCCTGCATAAACCAGAGGTCGTCCAAATGCATGTCTTCAATTTTAGTAAAAAAAAAGTCGTTTAACATGGCTCTGTAACGCCCACCATTGACCGAAACGTTGTTGCCAGCCTCATTTTCGAAGGAAAATGGTCCAATGATGCCACCATCACAATCCGCACCAAACTGTCACACTGCGAATGCATTGGCCTCTCGACGGCGACCATGAGTGATGTTTAGTATAGCATACCGCAGTCTCACAGACTTTTTGCACAAACTTGTGTACAGCCGGTGGGTGCTTCTCTTCGGCCAAAAATTCTTTTCAAAAAATGCACTGTTAATGGTATTTGATCCATTGAAACTGACATAATTTTCTTTGGAAAGTTTCTGTAGTGTTGGCGCAGCGCGAATTCGTTGCCGATTCAATGGCCGTCCGACACCGACTGCGCAAACACTGCGCGGTTTGGCCACCAACCTCGCCCGTTGTGCCGAGAATATCGCCGCTGTTGACGAGGATGTCCAGCTGTCGCCGGAAACAGCGACCAAACGCCGTGCCTCGCAATTAGAGATCAGACGGCCGTCCCTAAGGCGAATTTTGGTCAAAGACTTGCGCATGTTCCCGTAAAAAGTCCAGTCCGTGCATCAGCTGCTGCCTGTCTTCCGCCAAACGCGTGTAACCTACGCCCAAGCCATCCTCAATCTCGAGGACGAAGTGGACGATTTTTCGATCAAAATCATAAAGAGCGATGAGGCTCATTTCCACCTCAGCGGGTACGTGAACAAGCAAAACTATCGTTTCTGGGGCACCGAAAATGCACGAGGAGCCATTACACCAAGTTACTGCTTGGTGCGCTGTTCACGCTGGAGGAGTCATCGGGCCATTTTTTTTCGAGAACGCCGCTGGTCAAACGACAACAGTGGACGGTGCGCGCAATAGGGCCATGTTAACCGAGTTTTTTCTGCCGCAATTGGACGAATTAGGACTGGAGGACATGTGGTTCCAACAGGACGGAGCTACGGCACACACCGCGCGAGCCACAACCGATACTCTGAAGGCGGCGTTCCCGGGTCGCCTCATCTCTCGTTTTGGCGATTTGCACTGGCCCGCAAGATCGCCCGATTTAACCGTTTCAGACTTATTTTTGTGGGGTTTTTTGAAGTCTCATGTTTTCGTGAACAAACCCGAGACCCTAGAAGCCCTTAAGGACAACATTCGACACGAGTGCGAGAATTTGTCGCCCAAAGTTCTCGCCGAAGTGTTGAAAAATGCCATAAAACGAGCCCTTATGGCAATCAATTGTGACGGCGCCCATTTGGCCGGTATCATCTTCTCGACATGGCCAATAAAATTCTAAAGGTTCAAATAAACAGAATCGAAGTTTTTCATTCAGAAAAAAAAATGCGAGCCAAAAAACATCGGATGACTTCTTTTGGCCCACCTTGCTTTATAGTTGGCGCAACAGGTCCGTAGGGACCCTAGGCCTAGCTTCTCACAACCATTTCTCTTGTGTGAGTTTTTAATTTTGGGACTAACGGAAGGGATCTACAATATCATGCCGAGTCCAAACGGTTTCCAATCGACCAGTGCCCACGGTTCTATGCCGTTATAGCCGGCTATACCTATATACAACTATGCCAATCGACAAAATGGCTTCGTAAAAAAAAAAAAACAGAAATCATGTGGAATTTTTCATTAGTGCAATTAATTATGAATAAATCTGGACAAAATCTCAGTCCCCTGTATGTAGTTGAAATCACGGTGCACAAAATTAAAAACACAACATTTAATTCAACTAATTAGCAAAAGTCTACATTATACGGCGACAGGCTATACACGCATAGGCGAAACCTATACCTATACCCTACAGCGACAACCCACTGAATTTAATTTCATTAAAATCGTTTCCCAACAAAACCATTTGTGTGCCACACAATTAAACAAAAAAGAAACAAAGAGAAGAGAACCTCCCTCCACTTGGTTAATGTAGGTATCTATGGATATACCTACGCTGGCAGAGCCACGCAGCGCTTTTGCACTCATATTAATAAATTCATAATCAGCTATAATTAGAGTGACTCGGGGGATATAATTTGCCATAATTTAATGCTAACCAAACACTGGGTGTCTGTAGCGTTCCAATTTGCACAGCCCCAACCCTACGCCCTCCCTCCGTGCGTTCCCCATTTTATCTGAGCGGATAGAGCAACAGAGACGGAGCACACATACACACCAAGATCCGAACCGACACAAGCGCGCTCCCAGCTAATGCCATTAATTACGAGCCCAATTTAACGCGCACAAAACCCACTGCCACTCTGCCTGCCAGCGCGGCCGATGATGTCGAGAGATACATAAAGTAGGTATCTGCAGAAGAAGTTCTGTATACAAGTGACCCCATACACACGTGATATATACGACCGTAAATCAACTTACATTAAATGCTCATTAACTGGCCAAATGATTATTTTCACCGACAGGAGCGCAAAACTGCCAAAAGATACCCACAGTCCACATCCAGAGGTAAGAAGACCCAGAAAGCCATTAGTCACCCTAAATAAATGGAAACACAACCAAATTAATCTACGGAAACAAGTTTATCTTATACGGTGTTCGGTGATGTTAAAAAAAAAAAAAAAAAAACTGAACGTAGCAACTACTCCCTTCGACTATCAATGGGAGAACGGAGAGGAAGTGAGATGCAGCAACAAGCACGCAGGTATACCTATACAAATGGACGTTAGATACTTTGTTCTCCTTCGTCCTCCAGCCAGCGCTGTGCCGACGGGCAAGATAATGAAATTGAGAAAATTGAATTCGTCCGAGTGTCCCGTGCCCGTCCCCATACACAAAGAAGCTCAAACTATGCGATTGAACAGCATCTACTAAGTCGGGTCCTTGGCCAGTCGGCCTGTGGGCACATGCGTTCTTCGCCACAGAGAGGGAGAGTGCTAGTCGATTTCCCCTCGCCCGAATTCGAGGAGTGGCATACAACAGATCCGAGCGTATCACGTTTGAGATACAAACCCTGGGATGGGTTGTGCTGTCTCTGAACGAGATGGCACTCGCTCTCCCTCTAGCGGCCAGTATAGCTATCTCGTGCTGCCGTGCAACATTTGTTTATGTTTACACAACGGTTGCCATTGCCATTGCGGGTGGGAAATTGATGAAAAAAAAAAAACCCCCAGTTCCGTGAGTGTGTGGACGGTCTTGAGTTGAAGCTGCTACCGCTGCCGGGATAACGATTTCGTTACCAATGCTATGTGTGGCATCTCGTCATGCATCCGCGCCGAACATACAGGCCACCATGCCTCCCACAGGAGCTCCTGGCGTTTGGTCAGATGTACCCATACCCACCTCTGATGGGGGTGGAAATGAGGGGCCCGCTCCTGATCAGCATGGTAGAATGGGTCTTCCATTTTTAATGCGCTCGCTGTCATGCTTTGATTATTTAATTTTCTGGTCTTCTAATTTAATTTTGCGATAGATAGGATGCGACTGGGGTTTCGGGGAGATGTGTGGGCGGTCGGATGACGGACTCCTCTCAATTGAAGTATAGATGTGCTCTGGAGAGTAAAGTTTTAATTTTTTTTTTTATTTTCATTTTGTGTCCACCTACTTTGGGTCGTAGAGTCATGTTGCGACTGTACCATATCATGCGGATGATGGTGGAGTTTTTTTTTTGTCTCTCTTGCCACCACCCCTCAGGATGGACATTGTTTAATTTAAATTTTACGTAATGAGATATGTATCTCAAATAAATTGATAGTAATTTTGTTTGCCTTGAAGGGCGGTTGTTTCGACAGAGGATCTGTGTGCAGGGGCAGTTGAGTCGGGTCCTGAGTATGTGTGGGCAGGTATACCCACTGTGAGTAGGAAGCGTTGCAGATACGTGGTAGGTGCTATGTATTTTTTTAAGAAGTGAAGCACCAAAAAACCAAGTACCTTCAACAACATTTGGACAGAGACAATTTTGTGTCAATTTTGAGACATCTGTGGTTTACTCTGTCATCAGGAAAACCTAGACGTACGTAGCTAGAAAAGTGTGAAAAACGGACACGTTTCATTACAGATTAGATAAATAAATATTTAATGAATAGTTGGCGCAACAGGTCCGTATGGACCCTAGGCTTCTCACAACCATTCGTTTTATGTGAGTTTTTCATTGTTGGGACGAATGGAAGGGATCTGCAATTTTATGCCGAGTCCAAACGGCCAATTGAAAAGCTCTTTCATGACAGTTATACTCTCGGATGTTCCCGAACGTCTGCGAGAGTGAAAAAAACCTTAAGTTAGAATTTTTTTTTTTTCGGGACTCGAACCTGGAACCTCTCGCTTAGTAGTCGAACACACTTCGTTACAGATTATCAGTCCCTAAATTCGGTGTTTGTCGGTAGCAACTTCTGGCATCGTTCCTCTATAACCCTAGGTTTATATGGAGACTTTCCGGAACGTGGCAAAAGGGTCCGTTTAGGTGTATCCTTCACTAGCCGGCCTTGGTTGTAGATACGTAACAGGACATGTTTCAAAGTCAATAAATGATAAATGAAATGGATCAAGAAAGTCGAAAAAAATCATCGATGGCGCTGCTGTCATGGACGAACGTTGAATACGATCCATCACCTGAACGAATATCTCTCTCTAAATCGGTCCTTATACTAAGCTTATTTTATCGAGCTGCAAACACTACTACAAACACAAAGGTATTACACATGCAGTGGCGGATTTGCCGTAAGACCCAGTAGACCCGGGCCTAGGGCGGCCAGATATTAAGGGCGGCAAATCGTATCTTAATATTTTAAAGGCTTGCGTACCGTACCGTATGGTTATCATCCTCCCAAATCACTATTTTTGCGTATCAAAGTATAAATAATTTCGTACCTCGTACATATAAAATAGTTCGTACGTTTAGTTTAATATAAGTGATCTAGGAAGAACAGGTAGGTGTAGGTACCTATTGTTATTACGCGCGTGTCAGTCCAGTTCGTGCGTTGCGTCGTGCCGCTGTGACCCCGTGCCCCGCCGCTGCCTACCCAGCCACGCCTTACTCGCTTGCCCGCTCGCGACTGCGATTTGCGATAGTTATGTCAACCAGCGGAGCCAGATTCCACGATTTATCCTATTTTTATGATTTTAGGGCTAAAAAGCATAAAATTCCAAGATTTTTCAAATTGATCGAATACAAAAATGCATTTTCAATTTTCAAAATAAATTCTAAAAATGTGAAGGTGAAGTAAAGCAAGCTCATCTGTAGTTATGCTTAATGCTTATGCATACTGTTTTTTTTTAGTAAATGTACAGTTAGTGTACATCCATGAACAATCTGTTTCGAAAAATGTTTATGTTGAAGCTTAGTACGCTGCTCGAGCTAAACTAAATTTTATCTGGTCAACAACTTTTCTCTCCAAACATCAGCTAAAGTGCTAGCTAAATTTTGACATAGAGTACGCCGAGTGGATAAGTGTCACAGAAAACAGCTGTTCTTTGAAAAAACTGCATGTAATAATTTAAAAAGCTCATCCTTGCATACTTTTCCGCAACAGAACAACAAATACACAACGATCTGTCACAATTTAGCTTGAGAAAATATGCCGACCCATTAAATGGGCACGCTAAATTTTGACAAAAACATGCAGTACATTTTGAAACAAAAGTTTGATTATTTAGCTCGAGCTGCGTACCACTCAGCTAAATGGGTTCGCCTAAATTTAGCTCAGCTAAATTTTGTAGAGAATTTTTTATGGGAGCGAAAATTTAGTTCGAGCAGCGTACTAATCTTATCCAAAATGACGGAGCAGAGGTTAAACGATCTTGCTTTGCTTAACATAGAAGTTGATTTTTTAAGCAAATTGGATTGCGAAGATTTAATTAATGATTTTACTGCGCTTAAATGCAGACGAGTTTTGTATCACATTGTAAGACATTTATTTTATTAAAAACAAAACCTAAAACCGTTTTAAATGTTTTATTTAAATTGCAATCACCCCTGAAACCTCGGAAAATATTATAAACTAGCTTTATAAGGTAGCTTTCAGTTAAACAATTTTCTGAATCAATTGAAAGTTGGTATAAAGTAAATTCATGAATTATGTATCTAGTCTATAATGATGGGCGTTGAGAAAGGGGCGACACATGGCCTGGGGCTTAGATCGACTACTAATCAGCCACTGAGCATCAGAGAGTTAAACTTAGACTAAACGAACTGTACAACTCGAATTACGAAAGTGAAGACTTCCGTATATATGTCCCGCCAACACATCCTCTAAACTCAAATTTAACAAGGTTAAAGCTAGCTACCTACATCTTTCAACGATTCACGTATACCCTATCTACGCGGACATTTCTATGGTGTTTACTGAGTTTGACCCGTAAAGTCCTTTCGAAGTTTATTTTGCAGACTAAACATATATAGCCAGTATATTTCAACCTGAGATTAAAGAAGTTGCAATGATGACACTTTTTCACAGAACGTCAACATTTATTAATCCCAAGTTCCGTCGTAAAATATATTCAAAGGCTTTGTTTTCCTATGGGTTCTTGATTAGTTCTCCATCCAAAAAGGCTGTGAAAAAAACTGATGGACAGTCAAGAACGGGATCTATCTAGAAATAAACCATCATACAGAAATCTTCAACAGCACAGATACGGTAATCTTCAACCGGTCCGTGGCCATTTTTACTAACAAATATCCGATCATTTTTGATCACCTCAAAGCTGAAGACACCATACCTCAACTTTCTTTGCTACTGCCTGAGGTACTGTTCCATTTTGGAGATAAATGCATGCGAAATGCAATTCTTGCAGCACTTTTAGAAGAACTTTCTATGAGGCAAGTCTGTACTTGGTTGGTAGGAAACTACTCAAAAGCTTAACTCAGATCTTTTGCTAGCTTTTTTGGATGGATTAGCTTTTGTCAATCACAGTGGTCACAACTTTGTTACAGGAACTTAACCCAGACCTTTTGTTACCTTTTGTATGAATCCTACCACCGATTTAGAGTTCGTCAATCACAGTGGTCACAATTTAACTTGTGCAAACATCACTAAGACACTATTAATCTGTCACGTTGATTGATATTGAAGGTACATGTTGGTATTATTCACCTTAGGTCTTTTGAAGATGCTTTCATTCAACAATCTCTGACGGTTGACCGTCAACTCATCGCTGGCCTTCGTTAGATGGTTAGCCACTTATAGGCTTTTCCACTTAGTTTCGTACTATCCCAAAAAGGTCTTTAGGTAATGGACTGCATTTTTGATGCTGCCGATATCGCATTTATATATGGACCTTCAATTCAGTCTTTGGATGCGGAATAGCAGGGATTTGCGACCTTTTGAATCAAAGAGTTCTCCCGCTTAGGAAGCAAGCAAGTTATTTGAATACGTAGGTAAATGCAGCTCGTATATTAAGAGAATAGGTTCAGAACTCTTTTATAAAAAAGGTCATCATTTAAAAAGTGCAAGATACTGATGCAGTGCAATATTTACTCGAAGTTGGCGCTTTTCTGTTTTTCCGTCATCGAAATGAAGTCGACGTGGCAATTTATTAAACCAAATGATTCATATCTCATGAGATACAAAGAACATCGCTTACCCTAAACCACCCCGGGTTGAAATATATAGTTACCTACAGCAATTCGCAACACATGCATACATTAAATCCAATATCGTCATAAGCACGACAGTGCAATGGTTCCCGTTACGAGTTCTATTCAACTAATTCACTTACGTTGGCTAAGTGAGTTTTCCCCTAACAGACGTTCCAACAAGAATGCGAGCTTTATTAGTCAATTTACAAGGAAGACGATGTGTGGAAGCACTAATAAACGAAAGCAGTAAGACTGTATATCCTTGCAAACTGTTTGCATATATACACAATTCCGGCTGTGACTTCGGCTCTCCTTGCAAGGCAGTAGGAGTTTCTCTAAAGTGTCTCCGTTGTCTTGCGCGCATATATACATACATATGCATCAGCTAGATATGAGAAATCCTTGTGCATGGACTCACTAAATGTAATGCGATACATATTAGAACATCAAATAGTTGTTGATTGTCTAAATTCAGCTGTCAACGAGGCAGGAGGAACTGTGTAGTGTGTATGCAGGATGAGTGTGTGCCCTTATGAAAGGATTGTGGTTAATGTGCAAATCTAATTAAAATATGCTCTCCAAAGAGGATAATAGTTTGAAGGAAGCTTAATTGATGAAGCAAATTCTATGCAAGCAGTCTGTACAGAAATGGGTTAGGAAGTCTGTCTGGAGGATGTGGAGAAGGAGTTGCGCATTGTGCGCACTTGCATATACTTTAGTAGCATTTTGTTAAGCTTAATATCCAGAGTTTTGGGCAGATTTTTATAAGCCCTAACGTTAACAAGTTCCTCGAAGCTTTTTCCTTACTTTGGAGTGTGGTTTTTAGACAACTTTAGGGGCCATTTCGACAGCTCAAGGATATATTTAAGTCCTGGTACCCGAAATTTAAATTGGACATCTTTAAACGGCTGGTTTTTGAAAAGTGTTGTGCTACGATTGTATAACTTGTCGCTATAGCAAAGAGACAATGAGCAGCTACATATATGTATTTGCAAACAAATACAAAATTAGTTGGAACTATAAGTAGTTTAGACAACACCTCTTAATAATCAGACTCGTCAATAAATGACACAGAAAATATTTCATACCTTAGCACACTGAACTTTCGTCTCCTAAGTTCATTTGGAAGGAGTGATTCGACTCATAGATGGCGCTTTAAGTTCCACGTAACGTGTAATTGGAAGAGGCCTCTTAAAATGTGGTAGCTTTTATTGTGTACCATGTAGGTCTGTCGATTAGAAAATTAGTCATCTTGGGCAACGATATAACTATTTAATGGGCTCCACTGTCAGCGAAGGTTGTCTTGAACGTCTTAAATTGTGACAGGGCGACAGACTGAATTCTCTATCAGCAGTTAAGTAAAGTGACTGCGCCGACATTTGAATTGCGGCAGCTATTAGCCTCCCTGTTGATCCAATCGGTAGGTGCGGTGCATGAAAAAAATAACAAGTGGCCGTTGGGAGCGTGATTCACTAAGCAGAAAATAGAATTGTCTTTGCAACATGAAGGGACAATTTACTATAAGTATTTATTAGTTTATACTGTAGAGCTGGTACACTGGTAGACTATCAAGCGAGGAGTATCAGTTTCAATACCCGGAAAACCACACAAATTAGCTACTCCTTAACGTGTTTTGCACTCTTCGGAACGTCTGTGACGAACATCCGAGAGCGTACGGAAAATTTTCTAATTTGGGCTGTTCAAACACTTTGTTTAGGAATAGGATGTAGGACTTTTTTTTTGGCGGGCGGAAAGCTGTAACTTAATTTTTTGATGAAATGTTTGACAATGGAAAAATCGAAGAAGTTTTCACAGCGGTCTCAGCTGTTGGGCTAGAAGTTTTCGGTGGTGCAAGCCCCTGAGAAAACACCTCCTGCGTGCCACTGCCCTCAACTCCTTTTCTTAACAGTCATCTTGCAGGCTCATTCCGATCCATCGGTTATGCCTCGTAGGAAGCTTTGATAGAATCAGAAGACAACATTGAAAGACAACGTCTATGATGCCTTATATACTCTACTCAAGTTTCGGAATCACTTGAGTGTGTCATTTTGCTGTAACATCTTCTACAACTTATGCAGCGTAAACGACGATAAGACTATTTGAAAACCAGTGTAAGTCCAAATATGATGAAAATACCGCATAGTGCCGGTTAGGTATATAAAAGAGGGGCCCGAAAAAAAAACTCTTCCTAACTCCAATGAGTACTAGTAAACAACTTTCCTACATGTTTCATAAATATGTATTTCTAAACCATTTTATTTAACAAAACTATTTTTATGAAATGTTTATATTTAAAGAAGCATTTGTGAAATGTTTCACAGTTGCCCAATCATGAAGGGAAATAATTTTTGTTTTACAAGTTTCTCTGCAGAAAATGAGCGCTGTTCTTAGTTTTTTTGTATATCATATAAATAAAATTGGTGTAGTTCTGTTCGACTAAGATTGAATTTGACTGCATGTATTTAAATGCAAAAATCTCAGAAACTGCTCAGTATATTCTGGTGCATTTTTCACAGGCTTATAGAGGATACCTAGGCCTACAATATCTGCTTTGACTCAACTCTATATCTCTATAAATTCCGGAAAAATTGGACAAGAGTAATTTATTTTTTCGTTTCGTTTTGCTTTTTCTTTGTCACGCTTTCCGTTCGAAAATACTGGGAGCTTTTAAATATATTTAACAGCAGCTTATAGAGGACATCTGCAGGTACAACTTAGGATATCCAATAACTCGATAACTTAAAAGGTTTTTAAATAAATAGGCAAAATTTGAAACATTTCTATGATTTTCATTCATTTTCAAATCAAACATACTAACCGCGCAATATTTTGACATCTCTTTTAACCTTATTTTACTTCAGTGACGGAGAGGGAGACAGACAGAGGTAGTATGCTGTTTGGTGTGCTAAGAACATTGCGCTTGATTCCCGGACCAAAATTAAAAAAAAAATTTGTTTCAAAAAAATATATGGAAAAGAAAAATTATGCAAATTTGATTCAAATGGTAACACCCCCGAATTTTCAAGTGAAATAATGTCATATGCCTTGTGTGACGTCACATTGAGCAGAATATTTGCAATATGGTTGGTGGCAATATGAAATTTGTAATACCTTGTTTTTGAAAGCAACTGTTACAACAGCTCAAAAATTAAACTTTTGATTCGTCTTGTTTTATTTTCGTGATCTGATCCGGATCAGATCACGCTGATGATAAAAGAAGGCTATATTGTTCTTAAATATTAAAAAAACTTTTTATCTATATTTGTTCACTCCAAAATGTCAAATTTACTGTTATTTTCTCAAAGAAAAAGTCAAAATATTTGAGAAAAAAAATTCATAAATGAAATTTTGACAAAACTTTTTAATAATTTTAAACTCTCAGAATGGTCAGTAACCATTCGTTCGTCGTACATACGTATCAGGTAAGCAAAATCGAATATCCAATCCAAATTGGCCTTATGACGCTTTCTCAAAGTGCCATAATACCAAATGCTAGAATTTGATTTTATGCCACTTTCACAAAGCGACATAAGGCCAAATTTCGAGATTTGGCCTTATGTCGCTTGGCCTTTTGTCACGGCACCGTTCGATTCCAAGTCTCGACTATTTTTTGTTTCCATAAAATCATAACTAAAAATTATAAATTCATAATATGAAAAGAATTTGCGTTACTCAATTTTTAAACAAGTTACTGACTAATTAGTAATCTTTTTCCATATTTTATTACGCAGCATAGTATTTAGTTTGATAGCCAAATAATAATTATTAGGTTCGCCCAGTGGTCGAAAATCGACTACACATGTTTTGTTCATACTTCGCTTACAATACTATACTCATAGCAAGTCATCGCAACGCAAGACTTCGCGTTCTCGAGTTCTCCTGCTAACAATTTGAATTTACTGCACATTTATTTTGGAAAATAAGTAGAGACCCCCTTGTCTCCACTCTTTTGTTGCCCTTGAGCCTCCCCACCTCTAAATCCGGCCCTGCCATTCTATGAGCTCAAGTTCTGCGTTTCAGTCTAAGCGGTCACAATGGGATAAGCATTGATGGACCAACTCCTGTAAAACGACCATTGATGTGAAAGAGGAAATTCGTTCATTGACCAAGGATTTCATCAGTCAACTACCTACGTGTGCCCCATTCCTATATAGATGACATAATTGTATTCCATTAAATATTTATAGGTATGGGAAAGCCCATAGGACAAGGATGCTCTATAACACTGTGCAAAGTGCAAGTAAGTCGAGTCAATATGTGGCGATATTATTGTTTTATTTACATATACAAATACATACGCAGGTGGATACTCGACGGCAGCGCGTTGAGTAAATATTTTAATTGCATTCAAACTGATGATGAATCCAGTGTGTGTGTGTGTGTGTATATCATAATGTCCGTGAGCATAATAGCAGATCTGAAATCATTGCTAATGAAATTATACCCAAACCCATGGTATAGATTCAAATGAGTGTATGCCAGACTGAATGCTGATTAATGACTGCTGATTGGGACTAAGGACGCCATTGCGGGATTGATGGAAAATGATTTCATTGTATATGAGTACATACAGAAAAGTAATCAATAACCATCCTCTGTTACCATAGACGTGAATAAATAAAGCGGATCGCACTTAAAGTTTGAGTTTGTATCGAGATACTGTATATGCTGGAAAATGAAGAGTTGCACTTCATGTTTCCTGGGTATTCAATGATTCAATTGGTATTCAATGATTTTTAAGAACGATCTTCTAGGCCTTGGATAGATTTATAGTCTCAATTTTGGGCATCGCTTCCACTTTCATCGAATGAACGTGACATGATCGTTGATGACTGGGTAACTCAAGACTCACTGCATTTAGGGCTGAGCGCGGATAATTTTATATAGGGCTATGTAAGCTGTGGCAGGCATGATCCCTATTGACAAACACTATCGGAGCAAATTCAAGCAGTATCAGCACAGCACATCAAACAGTTTTCAAGTGGGCAGTGAGTCATTCAACGTTTAAGAAATTTACACCTCTTACACTGTCGTGATCAGTTTCAGAAACATCAATATGTCCAAACTGCCAGGAGGAGAAGATATAGTGAATTTCTTCTTCCAGCGAGGCTATGTAACAAGATTTTGGGAGCGCATTTGTTACCAAACCTGACACACATCAAAAACGTGGAAGTAAGCGACATCATGGAGTTGTCCAAACCAACAAACAGATTCACTGACAACGCAAAACCCTTCATCCAGTGGCTACCCATAATTTAACCAACGCCCCTACCCTATCTCCTGTCCTTTCACACGTCCTAATATAAATAGATGCCAAATGTATAAATAAGGGGGGACACCAACGGGCTCATGAGAGGCCTCAGTGAAGAGCGCTCCTCTTATTTCTTTCTAAACACACTTTGGGTAGATGGCTGAAATTTTGAGATATTTCCATTACCCAATCCGTTCTCAAGTTTCCTGCTATCGTCCCAGGCATCTACCGACAATACTTATCATTCCGGATGTGAAGACGTTTCTTAGAGCTCTCCAATGGACTTCTATGACAGACTGACACTAGTTGCTGATTGGCTTCGCTCGTTAAGAATGTTTTTTTTTTGTAACTTTGATCCACTGACGATACTTTCAAGACGACATCTTTGAATTGACATATAACATCGCTCAAATCAGTCAATAAAAGTGTAAGAAACACGACTGCTAAATTTCCAGCTGATCGTGGAATGATCAGTTTGTTTGGAAGTCGCATTTCCGCCGAGCTTAAAGCAGGCCTTGCGGCAAAAATGTAGTTTACTTTTACCAGGCGACTACATTGCTACAAAAATCAATCTATTGGGTGTGCACCGAGATCATGACAAAGCCCAGCCCCGGTTCCTTTGGGGCATAGCACTCCATATACTCTACACAATGTACCACAAAATGCAGCATCCCTCAGTCGGATATGGTTGTCCTCCAGCTGTGAAACCATTTCGCCATCCTAAGCCTAACTCTATATTCTTCATCTCCATTTGCAAAAACTGAATTACAATGAGAACGACTCAGACAATCATTTAACCGCAACTCAATCAGAATTAATCTGCACAATTATTGTGCAATTCGATTTCATGTGTGCGTTGCCTGTACATGCAATGCCATAGAGAGTGCACACTAATTACGGTCAGTTATTGAAGGACGATTTCAAAAATGGATTCCTACTATACGTGGTGTGTGCTTTGCGTATCCTGCTCGCATCGATGCTGGTCCTGGGATGCACATTTTCCATCATCCATCGGTCAGAGTGTATTTGTGTGGCTTTCAATGTACATATACTCGTATAGGTAGATTCTCCAATCAGTTTGAGTTTGGCATTGTTAGTTCGATTGGAACTTTAATTGAAAACTGTAATTTTCTATTCTGGATTTGAGAATTCCACGTCAACGAATGCATTTTATGTACCGCATCAGAGAGAGAGAGAGAGATAGAGACAAAATGCGGACATTCATGAATATTTTCCGTTTGGGGAATTTATTTACTCAAGCCCCAAATATTGTCGTGGCTGCTGCGGCAGGACGGAAATGCATCTGAAACAGAGGACTAAATCCATGAGTAAAAAATTAATTGAAACGAACAATTTCTCTGGGACGAGTCCCTTTCTTGCAGTAATTGGAAAGAAAAACTCTTCTCCACTTCAATTTCCTCGTTTAATTCGCATTATCCTCGATTCGTCATTACTGGCAGTGGCAGTAAATCCTTTCGCCAAACAGTCACACCTTTCACGGAGTAATCGCGCACCTTTCCCTCACCCTCCCCATTATCTTGGCAATTTTATTCCAATTTCGTTTTTGTTTCTCCATAGTCGTCTAATTAGCAACACAAGGATATTTGAAATTTACAGAAAACAATTTGACTCGAAATAGAAAACAATATCCTGTTGGCGTTGCAATATGCTGATTACACAAATAATATCCTTGAGAGGGAAATTATTTTCCGTAATCTGTTTTTCTCATATTGAAACACCTTGATTGGCAGCAGGATGAGGTAAATGCAAAGGAAAACAAATCAAGAAAGGATCACATTATCACGCTGATCTGGTCACATATTTCAAGAGCCTGACAAAGGCCTCTCCAAGCAGAAGAGAGAGTGTAAACATAAACGCCTTATTGGTCGTTAGAGTGCGTGTTTGATTTTTTGCCTCACCTTTCCGCACACCCGTTGTGCGTTAGTCGCATTTTGGGAACAATTCGGATTTAAGTACTTAGGACGAGTTAGGCATGAAGTTCCCGCTCTCACCCTGCTCTTGGTTTGGTTTGTGTTGAGGTGTAAACTAACGCCATTGTCCTTTCGCAAAGAGTGTAGGATATATATACCCATTGACACCTCAACACAACACACACGACTGAAGCGAATAATGATGTTTACACTTCGGAAGGACCTTTTGTGCGACAAAATAACACAACTGCGCCATATAATACATATATACCTATACGCGGCAGAGAGAATGCTGTTTCTGTCGGTGGTTTGTAATAGGAGATGATACAAAGTGTTGGCGATAGATACCCTCATTTGTTTGTTGCATATGTACTTTGGAGTGTACAGTTTTTTCTTTACTGTCGGTGAAAGAGATCCAGATCATCTGCGACGAACAAATATATGCAACAATCGAAGAGGAGGATTTTGCGGTTGGCTGCGTTTTTTGAGTTTACGAGTGAGTTTGCAGTGCGAAAGAAATGGGAATGGGAATGGGAAATTGGGTAACAGGGCGCGAAATTGCCTAACAACATAATTACTTGCGATGAGAGCTGAACAAAACCAGCTGTAGCAATGCGGCTTTGTTTGTTTTACTCGGGACGCGGTTATGGAAATGATCTGTAACAATGGGGTGCGAACTTTCTAAAAGCTGTGAGGAGAATAGAAATGCTCAGGGGCAGTCCAATCGCACCTATCGTGTAGAGTCACAGTGCGTTTCGCCCCAATCTCTCATCAGTAAACAACCGATGACACAATTCTTTTCGTTCAAAAGAATGAACTCAAAAAGGTAATCGGCGGTGGTAGCCATAAAATCCATTCTTTTAAAATAAATAATACAATTTCACGTTCTTGGCTCCTTTCAGACATGAAATAACTCAAATGAACCAAAAGTTATTTTAACTAAAAGGTTAGCAGTCGGAGCACGTCTCTAAATGGTGCACACATGATCATCAACATTTTTGCACATAGTTTCAAAAGTAGGAAACGTCAAAAGTCAAAAGACTGGGGCTCTCCGCGATATTTTTGTAGTTTTGTTTAAAAACCTAAAACTGGTCGAAAAATTTATTTATTAAAAATATTTAAAGCGATTTTAATTATTAGAACCTATAATGCCCAAAAAAAAATTTTAAAAAATAGTAAATGCCAAAAGTGATTGCAGTTTCTAGACTAGTACTTTCTAAAATTATTTCGTAGCTCTTTTCGAAAACCTTAAACTTGTTGAAAAAAAAGTTTCTTGTTTTTATTTATTAAATTATTAAAAATATTTAATGCGCTTTTAATTCTTTCATATTGCACAGAGTAAAAAAATAGTAAATGTGAAGAATGTTTGCAGTTTCAAGACTGGGACTTTCCGGGATTTTTACGTAGCACTGTTCAAAAACCTAAAACTTGTAAAAAACGAGCGTATTTTGTTTTTATTTACTAAAATACTATTTAATGCGTTATTTATTGGTTTTTACTGTAGATAGTTAAAAAAATAGTAAATGCCACAAGTGCCTGTTGTCTCTAGACAGTTGTCTTTAAACTGGCTGTGTTTAAATACTTAAACCTAGTCAAAAAATGTGTTTTTTGTTTTTATTTATTAAAAATATTTAATGCTTTCTTTGTAGTCTTTTAGTGCACATAGTTAAACAAAATAGTAAACGTCAAAAGTGCTTATACTTTCTAGACCGGCCCTTTCACTGGCTCAAAAACTTAAAACTGGTCGAAAAATGTGTGTTTCCTAAATTTTTAATTAAAAATTTAAAATTAATTTAAAAAAAAATATTGCGTTCTTTATTACTTTATTGCACATTGCTTAAAAAATAGAAGATTTCAAAGAGCTTGTTGTTTCTAAGAGTGGTACTTTTTCATAGCTCTGTTCGAAAACCTAAAACTGGTCAAAAAGTGAGTTTTCCAATATATTTTTATTAAAAATATTTAATGCGTTCTTTATTGATTTTTATCTTGAATTTAAATTCAATAACAACTTAAAAAAAATATATAAAAAGTTAGAATTTTTGTCTGTATTTAAAAAAAAAATTGCCCAACTTTGAAGAGCTTTAGAAAGCTATCAGAAAACTACTTTGTTTGGCAATTTTGAAATTCGTCTTATATTCCCATTAGTAATCAATAACAAAGCAATTTTTGGAAATCTGAAACAAAATTCCGCGACTGCTCCTATAGCTATTATCGTGTAGAATGAGAATGTGAATACTATTGACACTTTTTGAAGTTAATCATGTAGATACGCATTTTTTTCAAATAGATGAACGACTCTTAATACTCAATAATGAATGCAAAGTTGAAATTCCAGGATGATCGATGTAGGTTGTAGAATAGGTGCACACAGCTCTTTAAAAAAGAGCCTTTTATTGGAAAAAGCTCGCGACATCCTTCTCAAAAGACACCCACTTGCTTGCATCCGTCTTCCTCTATTCAGCAGAACCGTGTCCACATAAATGTCGCCCAGTCCCAATATTAAATTCTCGAAAATCATTGGATAGGTTTAGCAAGGCAAATGTCAATTTCCATAAACTGGGAACGAAATACTAGAACCAAACTGATTGCTTCTCGTAATTTGATATTCTCATTTGAAACGCCAAAGGGAATGGTTGGACAGTAACGCCCACGTTATGAGTGCCAAAATCCCATTGTTACTTCATGTTCCGCATATAATCGTATGTATGCGCACCCAAACGACTTGACTGTACCCACGGTGAATCAATTTTTGTTAACATTTGCGACCACAATAGATACAATTTGCGGGCCGCCTTTATATGGGAGGATATTTCATTTCATATTTATATGCTAATAACGTTCGCAAAGTGTGACTTTTTCTCCCCGAGGTGAGGAAATCGAATGTAGGTAACACCCATCCGTTATGTCAGGATTTTTCACTTCAAAATGTGGACAAGGTGAAGGGTACGTCTTAGAGTGTGCTGTCAAAAATATTGGTTTTGAACAATGATATGTTTGAATTGAAGATCCTTCGAACTAGTCGACTGTAAAAAAAAAAAAAAAAAACGAGGCAGTTAAACTCTATAACCACTTCTATCGAACCTTAATTGTCCTTTTCATACCGCACACAACCAAGATTAGTGCAGTAATTTAAAATCATGTCAAAGCGGAGATCAAGAAATAAGTCGCCATAATTACTTTCATCACAATCACAGTCAGGAAGCGGGCGAATCCAACCCATCGCCTGCATTTATAGCCACGATGGTCAGAAGAAGGAAAAATTACGTTAACTTTCTTCTTTTCAAGTCGAATTGGAAAAAAAAAACACATAACCAAGAAAAGGAATCAAGAAAAGGAAAAAAATCCTCAAAAGGGATCTCTGCGGCCTCAGCTGAAGCCTCATTATAGCTGAATGGCATTTCATAATCTGGCAATTAGGACGCTCCTGCTGTGTGAATTAATTATCCACTTGCAGCACGAAGCTAGCCAAGAAAATTCAAAGACCTTCAACGACCGAATGTGACACAAACATCTCGAAGAAGTTCAATTAATTATTGCCCATCAATATACAGTGTTGTTGCTGTACACACGCACACACACAGAGTTTATGTGTCAGGATAATGAGAAGCTGAATGTCTCTGTCAAAATCATAACCCGAGATTAAATCTAACAGACAGAGAGAGAGAGATTGCGGCTACGAGTCTCAAATTACTGCTGCTGGCCGGGCAGATTGTGTCACCACCACCATCACCCGAGCCCTGGCGTGCGTGTTTTCCAAATCGAGGTGGTTATACCAATTCCACTGATAGAGATACACTTGTGACGGCGCCCCTTCCGTATTCGATGCTTTGTCGCGTTTCGACTTCCTATCGCAGTCCTATAAAGCACACATCCTTTAGGACTTCATATCGTTCGTTTCATAGATGTAGTACGAGTGTGTGCCTATTTGCGTAGCCCCGAGCTCACAAGGGTTGTCGCAAATTGAAATGTAATTTGAAATTTGTTTTTATCAAAACACCCCCCACAATGAGCTGAACAACCTACACCCCTGGCCGCAGGCTAAACAAAGTGAATATTTGAAGGAACAAAAAAAGCAAACGACAGGAAAATTCCGTTTAGAGTGACGCATGGCGTCAGCCGTCAGATACGAGATGACATTTTTCTACTTTTGTTTCATCGGGTAGGTAGATACATATATATCGACCGACCTGTGAGGCTCTACATAGGTAGATATGGTAAACGTCTGTGCCAATCGTATGCAAACGCTCCTCTTTGTGTCCTCAAGAGACTTTGCGAACTGTATATTGGGAGATTATTTGACAGGGTCTGCAGTGAAGGCGTTTGACACCTAATGGAAGCATCTTGCATGTTTGCTGTTTGCTCAACTTTCGTTGTTTCCATTTCTTCCTTTCTGTAGTTTTTTTTTTTATAAACTGAAGGCTTTGGTAATTATTTAGAAAAAAATGACTATAGAGACCCAGTGTCCCTCTTCACTTGAGAAATAAATAAAAGTGTTATTTTTCAACACGCCGTAGATTTACAGATATGATAGACAGCAATGCGCCCCAACTCACAACTCATAGCTCCCATCGTTTCAAGATGACAAGGAAGAGGGAGTCTTCGTGTCAGAGAACTAGCCGTCCTAGATAGCTATATCAGAGCACTTGTACGGGACAACAGATGGCAATGTGACCGGGATTGAAGACTGTATTGTCTCAAGGGAAGACTCTTTACAGATCGGGATGTAAATTCATATATACTTAGAAGACATCCAGAGTTGCCATAGCGGTTTGTCTGCTCTATACGACCGATTTTCAGCTCCATGAGAATACATTTCCCTGGCCTTAGGTTTTATAAATGATCAACTTGGCAGAACTCTGATTTCGGTTCGGTACACGATAAGGTTTTCGTTAATAGACTAACACTGCGCAGTTTCCAGATATTACCTGCTCACGTTCTACTATTCATCAAAGATTTAACTGTGAGGATAGTGATTTCTGAAGTACTTCTGAATGGAACCGCAACCGCTACAGAAAGACAAAGGAACAATGACGAACTGTACGTATACCTGTACAGAAACATGTAAACTAAGTCAAGAAGATTCGAGAACTAGCGAGTGAAAGACCTTTCTTATATATGACATTTTAAGCAACATTGCATGCACGACTGAAGGCTTACTTAGTAACGGTTCAGAAATTCAGGTTCGACCGAGAACTAACTAACAAACCTCTTCAGTTAACTCGGTCCTTATAGATAATTGCCACCAGTAGCCCACTCCAAGTCTAAGTTAAGGTCGCTTTACTTGTGCGTGCCACATCGGGCGACGTTTTTCTCTACTGCATTATTTTTCCCCGTTCGATTCGAAGACTCTGCGGTCCGAAGCATTTGTTGCCATACGCTGTGCATATCCTGGTTTTCATATATGACTGATGCGGAGCTTGACGGCACTGTTAAGGTTGTACAGCTTGTCTACAATTTCTCCTTCTCTAAAGTCCATCAACCCAAACGGACCGAGGAGTTTGCGCAGGGTCTTTCTCTTAAAAAGACAGAGATGACTGGAGGCAGCTAGCCCTCAATGAAGCAACCTGAACCAAGGAAGACATATTAGTTTTTAGTTTAGTATGACCAAAGCCTAAGTCCGCTTAACTGCACCCGCACATACGTTAGGTTAGGAGGCTATCTCAAAAGACCAGAACTGTAGGTCCATTGTGATACCACATGAGTGATTGGATGGTGCCAAAAACAAGCGTACCGGAAGACATCAGAAAGTTTGAAGATTGTAGCAGTCTATTCCCGCTTACCGCCGCTGGGCTGTCAAAAATTTGGTCAAGGTTTTGGTGCCAATTTGTATTTATGAAGACAGAGGGTTATCGCCCACAGGCTCTGACATTTTTTTCTGTAGAAAATCTGTAGTCCTATCTAGTATTCAAACCATTCCAAAAAGCGATTTTGATCTACTTATAAGGCCGGGATACAAAAAAAAGAACGTTGTATAAGATTTGGATCTAGTGGCCCAACGACAAGTTTGTACCCATACTTTTGAGACGCCCAACGAAGACTTCTGGGTCCTAAGTCTAAGTGGCGACTCAATGTTAATCGTGGTTCCGAGAGGGTCCTACGCCAAAGCATGATTCCTGAGTCCGCTGGGCGGCAGTAATTTATTCAATGACTCTCGATGCTAAAAGAGGGCCCTACGCTAAACTAAGGCTCGTGGTGGTTCAACAACTTCTTGACTCTGACTGTAACCAATTTCCGTTCGGAAAGCCGTACTTCCTTCGCGAAAAAAGTACGAGCTCAAAGTAAAGAGCTCCATCCAATGTCACATTTACCAACTGTTGAAATCCCCTAGCGAGTGTGACATATCATCAAACGAAAGGCTGCACTTGTTAAAGGCAGTTTCCTGGGCTTACGGAGGCAGATGAGTAGTGAGGCCTTCACACGGAATAGGCCCTGAAGCTCTTTATTAGGCCCTCATCATTCAAGACCTGATCTATCACCTAAAAATATGAACTGTAAGTTCATTTCACTTCCATTTCAATTTACATGATTCGGAGTGGGGCGATTTGACAACAAACTAGCTACACACATTGATCTGATTTGAGATGTGCGCATTAGTAGCCAACACCAGCACCAACACGCCCCTAAAAATAAATAGACAACAGAGAGGAAGACCTCAACAGACTTGATGTTCGCATACATGTTCAAGGTTCCCATACAAAACGAACCACTTTTTATTGAGATAGTTTATAAACTTTATTATCTTAATTAAAAGACGATGAAACGTCAAACGATTATTAAATTTACAGCCGCAGGCCACCACCAAAACCGCTCCCACACGTGCCGCCAAGTCGGAAGTCCAGAAAGATCTGACGTTTGTTTCTTTTTACACTATTTCATATTCGAGTTCCCGAGTCTCGTTTGTCGCGTTCAGTCAGTCGCGGTTCAGGTTTCTAGCTCAAGTGTGTTTGTTTTGGTTGTCGCCACAAGGCCAAGATAATGATTGTGAAGGCTCGCATAAGTTGATGGATTCATCAGAGCTTATGGCGCTACCGAATCAAGTAAGAAGATGGCGCTGAAGACATCGGAGGGCATGTAGAGCAATCTGAAGTCAAGACGTTGTAGTAGTTTTTTTTTTTTTATTTCCCTGACATTTAGAGCTGTGTTAAAGGCTTTTACACTCTGTTAGGGCACACTCATTATAATGACAAAAATTTTCGTTGGTTTTGAATGAACCCAAATAGCAACATTTTTTATTTAAGAATGAAATCGTTGGCAACGATGTAAGAAAATAGTTATGGAGAACGCACTATTCTTTGACTGAATACTTGATTCTTGAAAACTTCAAAACAATTTTTTTTGTTATCAAACGTAATAGTTGAAGCAGAACTTTTAGCTTACATTCCCAAAATTCTTCGCTTTGCAATCGTTAATTTTCATGAGTGTATTACAGTACTTCCTGCTCCAACGCTTTTTAACCCTTTCAGACCCAAATACAAAAACATTGCTCGATTAGGGTGAAACTTTGCTATTTGTATTTTTTTAATATAGGATTAACGGAAAAAATAAAAAAAAAAATCTTGTATGTACAGTTATGCGAAGCAAAGAGAACACATAACACGATCGCTGTTTTTGGGCTTTTAAATGAAATGTTCAACTATAAGTCTAAAATATATTTTTTAAAACACATCTCACAAATGAGTAAGGTGGGTCGGAAAGGGTTAAGCCGAATACTCTATAGCTTCCTAAACATTTACTAACACTGCCACATTTCTATTCAAAAAATATGTTTTCTACAGATTTATTTCTAACAAGCTCCTCAAATTAAATTGCCATTAAACTGTCGTCATTTTGCTCAATTACACACCTGTTAACAATTTGCACCTTGTATCTCAAATGCGTCCGCTCTGCTACAGATTGAACACGACTGCCAACCTCACGCTGACATCACAGCGATTAGTCGTCATCGACCTCATACTTAAATCGCAAACTCGATTTCAACCAATTAGGACACATGTGTCGTTAAGCAAATTTTCCAATCAACAATGGAATAGTCAAAAACTTGTCATAACTGTTACAACTGCTGACCCGCGTGAGTACACATACAGCTTCAAATAGACCTGTAATTACGTCCAAAAAATTAGACAGATGTTGGGCGGTACTATGCATATAGGCACGCATGCTGACATCAGCATGGCGTACCTCGTCGTAAGTTTCCTTTTTGCAACTGTAACAAGGACGAGTACTTGTTTTTTTTTATTCCACCGACATCCTTTGTTTGCCGATTATTCGATAACACGATGTCCTGTGGTGATTTAAAAAAAAAGTAAACACGAAATCCATGTATACCTACATCGTGGAGTGTAATATGCGAATTAGTTTATAAGATTACTTTTCAAACGAGAGGACAAATTGTGCGTACATAAGTGTGTTACGAAGGGATGAACAGTTGTTGGCGTGATGGTTCCACATATAAGTGTAATATCGCCTTTGGGTATTTGCCAAACATACGAGTAATGTTAGTTATGACGTTGTAATTATTTTAAGAGAAAATCAATCTTCCTCTCCCTTCACGAGGACATTGTTTTTTTGTTTTTTGTTTTTTTTTGCAACCACCTCCCGAAGTGTATCCTTCCGACTATGGCGCCCATTTGCTCGCGCACAGTGCAGATTTTTTAATGGAGAAATAAATTGATAAACAATGCAGGATAATACCTTTAAAGCTTTCGCTCCGTTAAATGACTTTTAAATTGAATTTTGTTGCGCGTTGTATGGGGAAAATGCTGGGCAAATGAGAACAAGTTAAGGACGCAGTGCGTAAAATGGGAAAACGGTTCGGTTGGAGTCTGTCATTTTTTACAGAAGAGTTCTCTGAGTGTCATCATTGTTTTATATTAATAAAGTTAATAAAATGATAAGACAGGAAGAGCAAAATAGGCTTCAATTTGTAAGGGGACGGGTGGGGGGTAGAAAGAGGGTCTTGTGTATTGTATCTCCTAGTGAAAAAAGAGAAAAGTAAAGGCTAAGAAAGCCGCATAGCCTAATCGTGCTAGAAGTATAAGACTTTTTCATATATAAGCCACTGTAGCATCTTTCGCTGGTCACATACAAACAGCATATTCATATATATGAGCTCGAGATTGGCAGTCGCGTATTTGATCAGAGGCATCTTTTACCCCGAGAACTCAACTCAAAATTGAAGACATCCTATGGAACCTTGCGAGTACTCAGAATTGTATCGTTACGTTTTTTTTTTGAAACAGCTTAACTAGCCTTACTGGCACGAACTTCCATATATAGGTTTTGAAAGGATCTGCATCTGCGGGAGGACATAATTATAAAGTTTGCCCTTGCACGACAACGCGATGTTGTATAAAATTTGAAATTCCTAACCAAATTTATCGCATGCCTCACACCCCCAACTTGCCCCATACCATACGATGCTGGACCATCAAATAAATGGCCGTGTTGTGGTTAGATATTTCTCAAGACTTAGCCTCAAATAGCCAGAAAAAGGTCGTACAATGGCAAAGCGTGTCATAGCTTTATGGCCAAGAAAAACGTCGCACTTCATCAGAATGAAAAGTTTTCTTAAGAGTTTTGTTTTTCAAATTGGCAACACTTCTTCTGGTAACCATTTCACCACAATCATGAACTTACCATACACGGGACAGCGTTCTTCCAGTGCATTGTTCTAGAGTCGAACTCATTTTCGAGCAATTTCACACAAGTTTGAGCCACATTAGTTAAATGAAAATGAGGAAGCGAGTTTGTTGTGATTTCTTAAAAAAATAAATACAACATTTTTGCATCCATATTGCAACAAATGTGGCGCAGTGGCTTAGTGGTTAGTGTGTTGGACTACTAAGCGAGGGGTCCCAGGTTCGAATCCCGAGAAAAACCCAAATTTCAACTTAAGGTTTTTCTCGCTGCGAGATTATAACTGTCATGAAAGAGCTTCTCAATTGGCCGTTTGGACTCGGCATAAAATTGTAGATCCCTTCCATTCGTCCCAAAAATAAAAACTCACACAAGACGAATGGTTGTGAGAAGCTAGGCTTGGGTCCATACGGACCTGTTCCGCCAATTATAAAAAAATAAAATAAAAAAAATATTGCAACAAATACACGCTCACTTGGTAACTCAATTAAACCAGTAAGTTAAGAAAATTATATTTAAGTTTCGAGGAAAAATGTGAGTCATTTCTCTTTGGTTCAAATACCTAATTGAGTACTTCAGCACAGCGATGGACATGACCTTACCTGGTCGGGATGTAGATAAAGTCACCATAAAAAACCATACAAAGTGGTCGAACAGCAGTGGGACCAATAAGTGGCCCAGTTTATTTAATTTCATTAGGTATCCAGATTGAAAAAGTCCTACTTCGTCTTTTAAGAGACTGGGTGAAAGTGTTTCTCTAAGTCCTAAAAGTGACTGTTTTATAAGGCTTCTTTTTAATGTTTATAGGGCTGTCTGGGTTCGGCAGTTCCGGCCTCGACACTTTCTATTTACTAAACGAAGGTTACCAGATTCGATCTCAAAAAAAAATCCATCTCAAGTTTTTTTTCCGCTGCGCCACCTGGCGCGAACGTCTGACAAACATCCAAAAGTAGAACTGTCATGAAATAAATAAAATTGTAGATCCCTTCCTTCGTGACGTGTGGATAGTATCATTTTTTAGGAGTAAGTGTAAATTGGCTTAAAATATATATGAAAAATGAACAATGTAGATTGGTTGAAGGAAAATAAAAACATTTTGAGCAAATTTTCTTCAGTTATTTAAGAAAAAATGTACACATGAAATCAAAGTTAATGACATTCAAAAGCAGACAATACGCAACCATGTTTTTCCTAATAAGTTTCTTGTATATAAAACATCTCCTAAAGTTTTATTAACCAAACAAATCAAATTATTCGCCGTTTAAAAATATATAACAACTAACCAATCGCGTTCAGTAATGTAAAAATGTGGTATTCCCGAACTCTATCACATTTCCCCACAGTTGGCTGCAGTTGGCAGCATTTATTTTTGTATGTTTTATCATGTCACACGGATTCTTAACTGACATAAGACCGATAGGAAAAAGCCAGTGGAAAGAGGATAGAGTATTTCGCGAAGCTATCCCTTTCACAACTGTGCATTCTCTTTCACTTAAACGTCAAACCAACTTGTAGGAAAACAAACCAAATTTTATATTGCGGGAGATATGATTTATTTCGTTTTATGACTAAAAGTCTATGTTGAACAAAATGTATTAGATATATGTTTAAAAGAGCTCACGGGATTGGCAATACAGACTTTATAAATGCTTTCCAGTGCAATTAGTACTATCCCAAAGGCCGGGCTTTACACCAACACCTAAGTCTCAAGTGGCTTTTCACCCAGACGATGGGAATGAAGAACCTAAATGTAGGAACATACAGTTATTAAACGGTTGTCATACAATTCGCATGTTTTAATAACCTTTTCCAGTACCACATAAATGTGTGAGAAACGAGTACCTTCAACATCTTCAAACCATCCGGCTTCAAAAAGATCTTGGCCTTTGGTGATGCTCTGACTGTTATTGCACTCACTTCCAGTGTATACCAAATTTGTTCTTATGAAATTATAATTGGAAATTTATTATCCATTAGTATATTAGATTCTATGTAGCGGACTCATTATGTTATATATTATGCACTTTAAAATTACTAGATTTAAGTTACTTTTAACAAACACTTTAAAGGTTTAATTGCAAAAAAAAAAACAAACAATATTTATCCGATATCAGAGCATTTATGTCAATTTTGATTAAATTCAAATCGATGCCTATATCCCGCCACATAAAATTTAGTTTGTTTTCCTACAAGTTTCTCAGATGTCACTTTGTTTTTTTTTTCTCATTTGACACTGACGTTGTCGCGAACTACCCTATTGCGAGTTGGGGGTTCAGTATGGTTTGTCTATGGTTATGAGAACCTAGGCCAAGGGTACTTAATTGGAATCTTTTGTATATATTTGTTTGTACAATTCAAATAAATAGGTGGTACTAAAAATAAAATAAAATAAACATTTAACTTTATGTTTTAAGGCCCTTGATCATTGTTCCTGGAGTGGCACATTTCTGTTTCCTCTTGTACAAGACTTGGATTTAGTTGCGATACTAGGCATCGCCAATCAAAATACGACCTCATTGAACACCCTACCGGCAGAACACCCTAAAAGGCAGAAGTTTCGAATTTTTAAAAACCGCCACTGCCTGAAATCTCTGTCTCTGCGTTGATATTTATAGGATCTGGGACCAAAAGAAGCATATTTTTCAATTGTTTGAACTTTTGGAGTATATAGGTAGGTACTTGCCTTCCTTCATATAACTGCTTCTTTATAAAGATTTATTCTTGATGGCTGCTTCGTGTAATTCTTCGACTGTATAAACGGTGCGCCCCTCAAACCAATCAAACTCTTGTCTAAACATAGGTCTCTCGAAAATATCTAACCATACAGTTGAATTCTGTATATGTATAAACAAAACTACCACCTCATTGATGGTTTTGAAAAAAAAAAACAAAAAATATTGTAACAAACCAATTCAGGAAATTAAACCTATAATTTGTGATTTCCTTACACAAGCAGCAGTACCGCGCTTTGCTATAATATTCCATTTCATTCTGTTTGCTAGGACGTCCCACTGTGAAAATTATCGAGGGTCGATTTAGTAACTCAATTGAACAAAATTTTAAAATTGAAATTCAACGAATTTTCACAGGATATCCTGGGTGCAGTTACAAGCCATACACCGAGGGTTACTTCTCTGTCGAAGATGGTTAAATTTTCTATCTCTCTCTCTACTGTCGGGGTGAAATTCCTTTCTGTTGAAAGTTACATTTCTAAAGAATGTTATCTGATCGTCAGTTATTATACCAAGCTCCGTTGAGTGTGCGCTTGTCAAACGCCTTCTAATGCATCCAGCAGGCATGAGTGACCTGATTCAGCTTGTGCGACAATGGAGGATTAGTGGCTTGCTACAAACAGTAGTTCATTGTTGTTGACATATTTGTCACGACGCACATACCTACCTATATGTGGAAATGGATTTTCTCACATGCACTCGAATGGAAATCGGATGTTTCGTAGGGACAATGAGTTTATCCATTATACAAGGATTAGATGGATTAACCGATTGTTAAGTGCACAACGAGCTCGATTCGTTATTGTATCCATTCCGTATGTGGTTGGTCTTGGAAGGGAAACGGATAGTCACAGGCGTTTGTTTGTCTACCTCCTTGTGCGGTTATTCTTGAGGAATTGGATCGCTATCCCAGCATAAAACTGTTGGTTTGGAGGCGAGAATCTGTATAGTAAAATGTTGAAGCGATCTGTCTAATTGTAAGACCAAAAGAAAGTAATTTCCAAAGTTAGTTTTAGATTTTGATGAGAAGTTGCACGAAAATTATTTATTTTAGTTTCTTATGAGGAACCAACATGATTGACAATAATTGAAGTCGATGGAAAGGGACAATCTAACATCGTTTATAGAAATTTCCATCACGATCGATATGTGCTTCAACCACAACGCCTACTTCGACCGCCTCCAGCGAATGAATTGTTCAACTCAGATCCCCATCAGTGGTCCCAGAATATTGGATGATATAAAAAAAATTATGTAAATATTGTTTTTGTTCAAGTAAAAAAATAAGTAGCGTACCTTAATAAGGCGCATCCAAAATTGAAATGTGCTTATTCCAATGCCTTTCCTCCCATTCTACTCAATTTCAATACAGCCCTCTTCTCTCAAATGGCATTTGCTACCATCTACAGATTGAGCTGGGAACGACTGGCATTAGAATTGACAACAACCATACACTCCCTTGACTACAACCATGTCTAGGCTACAACCATTTAGCAATGTATATTCGGGTCATGGAGTTCATAATTGGTTGCATAATTTTTCTCAATGATGGCGCTCAGCGGAAATTCCGCACCCAGGAAGCGGAAACTATAAATAATAGTTATTATTTTTATTGTCCACAACAAAAACAGCGCTCAAGGCGATCGAGAAGCTTTTTATGACAAGTGGGCGATTATAAGAATGATTTGTGTGAGGATGCGGAAATGCATTCTCTCCATCTACAGTCGCGTTTATTGATAAATCGGTCTCGTGTTCTCTGCAACCCCATTTCTATGGAGCATTTGAAAAGTCTGTGGACCTGCTTTGGAACTGTTGCACTCCCCGTTTCATTTCTAATAAGTGCACAATGCAACCTTCGGTATAAAAAGTACCTAAAAAGAAATACATAATATATAAAGTGACAGTGTAAGGGGAAGGGGGAGATGTACTATCACCTGCCTGACGGGAGAAGGGACGCCTAGCGCGGCGACTTTCCTCTACCCCATAATCATTATATTAATACGTGAACATCAAAAGTTCGCGTACACTTTTTAAGTATTTATTATGAAAGAGGAGAATGAAACTTATATCATTTGAAATGTACTGTGCCATAGATGTGCACCAAAAAAAAATTGTGGGTACATGTCGCCGTTAGGGCTGTTAAAATTAAGTTAACAATTTCCCCATACAAAATTCTTATTAAATGAAAGCATTTTGTTGACATTCAATTTGTCGCCGCCATATTGCCATCGTAACGTATTCAAATATATGTCGCCTTAGATTAGAACCTATTTTCGAAGGAATGCAATTTGCCTTCCCCTAAAAGTAAGCAACAGTACGTTTAATTCTAATTCAGGGGCTTTTGTCTGCGAGTTGTTGACAATCACTTTTGATGTAACTATGGAAAACATTTCTCGACAACTGTCAACAGTATAGTCCTGTTTTTTTAAGCTTCGTTCTCAGCAAAGAAAAATTGGGTTTTCAGCACGCAATCACAACAACTAGGTACGCATTACTTGCCTCGCAGTAGTTACTGTAAATTGTATGCTGAAATTCTTAGTTTACTTTGCTTTGCTGAGAACGAAGCTAAAAAAAAACACGCCTAGTGATGTATTAAAATGTAAATCAAGAGTAAAACTTATTTTCAAGGCGACGCTTTCGATATCTAGATGTCGCTTTTTCGTTTTAAACAAAATATATATATATATCGAAAATTGTGATACGTTTTTTATTATGGCGGGTTATGGCGGGTTTGATTTTCGACCCAGTGGTCCCAGATTGAGGGAAAAATCTCCAATTTTGGTGCCTTTTCAATGAAAAACGGGAAAACTTAAAAAGGGGAAAAAATCTCTTTGAAACTTAAACTGCTCAAAAGTAAAATTTAAACGCATCCATTACAAATGAAATATTCACACCAAATAATATGAAGGAAAACAGCCCATCGAAAGTCTACGTAAAAATTTCATATTCAAATTTCAAACCGAATGGCAGCAAAATGTGTGACTCAATAATATTTCCACATATTTTTTTGATTTGTTTATCTTATATGAATAGTTCTATAGATAATAGAAAAAGACTGTAGACGAATGAATTTTTTATTTTATTTCAGGTTTTTATAAGATTAGCTAACTGATCCTTTCCTAATATATATATTCGTATGCATGTTAATAAAGACAGTTATCAAAAAAGAACACTAATTTTTTTTAATTTGTTTGTAGAAAAAGGGGAACTTTTTGCGAATTTAGGGGAAAATTATTGCTTTTGGTGGTTTGCTGATAAAAAACGGGAAAAACAACCCTTTCCGACCCACCTTACTCATTTGTGAGATGTGTTTTAAAAAATATATTTTAGACTTATAGTTGAACATTTCATTTAAAAGCCCAAAAACAGCGATCGTGTTATGTGTTCTCTTTGCTTCGCATAACTGTACATACAAGATTTTTTTTTTTATTTTTTCCGTTAATCCTATATTAAAAAAATACAAATAGCAAAGTTTCACCCTAATCGAGCAATGTTTTTGTATTTGGGTCTGAAAGGGTTAAAACAATGTTTCGACCACAAGCGAACCTAGTATTGATAAATCCGCCTTGTGGAAGGAACGTTTGGCGAGATTTTGATGGCAGTTGGCAACAGGCGATGATTTCGTGCGGAAGAAGATTGACGAGTGGAACACCTGTTGGATTAAACAGGAATATATGCACAGACCTATAGAATTTTGACGTTTGTTTGTTTTGCAAAGTACTTGGATAAGGAATTCGTGTAAGAAAATTAATTATTTATATATTAAAAAGTTAAGCAACTAATTGAAAACAAACTTAATTTGAAAGTCTACGAACTACTTGATCGAAATGTGTATACTGTGAGTCAATTCATCTTGTAAAGCTGGCACAAAAGTCTATTCAAAGTAGTGTTGAATGTAAACAAAAAATTAATTTGCTTTTGTTTATATATTTTGGTTGCTTTTTATATTATAAAAAGTTTGGTTATTATGAGTTTTACAGATTTGCTTACTTTGATGATGATGGTTGTCACAATATCGCTCTGTAAAATAATTGACTATTTCAGTGGTGTTAATAAAAGGTCTTTCTGGGAAGGCGAAAAACATACAAAAATATAGTGAAAGCTGGCTGGATACATAAGATTCTCCGCCAAACTTGTGGGTTGATGTGTCAAATATTCTTGATTAGATCTAGAGGATAAATTAAAAGTATTTATAATTAAATTAAAGTGCAGACGAAATGTAGACCACACGACTGAAGTAAAACTTCTTTAGAACCATCTATGTATACATGTATTGTTTATACAGTCTAATATATCAATTTTCTTCAATAATTTACTGGCTATGAGAGGAAGAGAGCAAGAAAATGGGCGCGCGCACTGCTATATGATACAGACATTAGGCCACGGTTGCCACTGCCAAAAAAACTCAAGTTATTTTTTTATTTTGATTTTGATTGTTTGTTTAAAAAAAAAACAAACATTCATAAAACATAAGGCTTTTCAATTCAATAAGGAACGTAGTAGGAACTTTGTCAGTCTTTAAACAATTAAACAACGTCAACAACGTTCTGCACAAAATTACCAGCTGCTAGAAGACATGGGAGATCATCTACCTATTTTCTTATAACAAACTCTTAACAAATAAGAGTTTCATGTCTGTATATGAATAATATGATTAATTAACTTATCCATATCTCAATATAGTTATCAACAGGAACAGAAACTATTTCGAAGTTCACCATCTGTCAAAAGAAGAAAATGAGTGCATTGTGTAATTTTTTGAATAGCGAATAAAACAGTTTTATATGGATGGTGATGACTCATGGCTATGCAAATAATGCAATGCGTTCACTCAGAAGCAGTAAGGTAGCACTTAAACTTCTGCCTGTAACTATAGAAATTATTTGAGCTGCTGCAGCAATGATAATATTTTCTTCAATTTTGCTTATATCTATTGTTTTGGAACGATTCAAACAATGCATTGTCTTTAAAGTTTGAAATTCGAAAATTGTATGTACGCGAATAATTAAAATAACGTTTACTGTCATGAACAAATGGTTTTTGTCCCATCTGTATGATGTTTAATAATTTAGCGAGCATTTATCTTTTGTGTGGAGAAATGAAGTGGAGACTAGGGACGCTAAAATTTAGCGCGAGCAGGATACTAGGCTTAACCAGATAAAAATTACAAAAACTCAATAAGCAAAAAAAATACCAAATTTGGTAAAAACTACCAAAGTGGCAACGTTCTCTGTCTATGAGACAAAGAAAAGGAACTGTGTGCTCGCCCCTATTTCTGTTGCTCCTACAGTGTAATACAGATAATAGGCGTGCACTGCAGTGATACCAGACTTTAGAGGCAGGTTATCCGACGGTTATACTAAAAATATCCCTTTTATGTTTACAAAATAAATAAATTTATTATTTAAAAAAAATACTCGTGATTCATTCACAGACACATATATCATTTTATGAAATAGTTTAGGGAAATAAAAAAAGAAAAGATATTTTGAATGACTTTTTTCTAAACATGAAAACATTTTATTTGATCGTAGGTTGAATAATTTTTGTATTCTTAATGAAATGAGCAATTGGGAACAAAATTTGACCAAAAAGTAAAATCCCTTTCTTTTTGTACTATGAGGTCTGAAAAATCCCTTTGTCCCTTTTAGGTTATTATTGATGAGAAAATCCCGTAAAAATTGATAAATCCCCCGATCTGGTATCACTGCTGCACTGTAGGTTGTGTCTTAGATAATGAAACCTAACTGGCTGGTAGAAGGAGAGAACGAAAATGTGGGCGTGCATCTATCCCTCTTACCTGTATAGTAATATTCGAAACGAAACATAACTCTCTCTCTCTTTTTATCTCACTAACTTATATCTCCTTCTCAACTTCCGCTCGCAATTTCCGTAACGATTTTGTGACGCATTCACCAGCTTACCCCCCATGTCAAGCGTGGATGAGAAGTATTACTTCAAAAATCGGCCAGAATAAAGCTTATTATGATTATCAAAATTTCTAAAACAATACCTAGTTGTTATAAGTAATCTGGCCCCAGGTTCATATCAGAGTCCACCAGTTACAAAACCGATAAAATCCACCCTCCATTATCGGAACGAAAAGTCCCGTGGATAACCACATTCTCATCTCCCTACTGCTTATTGCCTTCTACACTCGATTTAGCATCAATTTGAACTGAATATCAACAACTGATATTAATTTCCCAGAAGTTATATAGAATCGATACCGTTCACATCGCCCACTTGTTGAATGAAAATATTTGCTCAGCTCAATTTGATTTTATTATTTTGCTCTAGCAATTAATGGCCGACTGTACTATCGTCAGATGTTAATGAACATTTAAAATAGTTATCCGCACAACGCAATGTAAGGACGCGCGCAAAGTGTTAATACCATTTCTAATCAGCGAGCTAACAAAGCGAGACTCGTCTCCGCCTCGCCATGTGCGGATTGTAATTTGGGCCTCAAACAACGCGCGTCATACCAGTGATATACACTTTAAATTGAGTTTTAATTATGTTAATTTCGATACAAAAAACGCGGTGTACAACAATTTAACGCTACTTAGCGTTTATTTGGCGTTACAATAGAATCGGGCTTTGTCTAATTATTTGCACTAACAAGACTGAATTGATAATAAATGTTCATAAAACTATCATAATTTTATTTGCAGGATGAAATGAAAAGGAGTTGTGCAAGGGAAGACTAATCAGTGACCTACATAATGATAGGTGCTCAGGGGGACTCAATTTTTACCCAATATGTGCGGCATATGAGCGCTACACAAAAGACACAATCAGTGGATGTCTCCTTTTCAAAACATCTTACAGCCCTGTTTCTAGTGCCCTCATCATCGAACCTGCTGAAACGCATCAGATGATGTGGTAGCTCTGTTTGATTCGTGGCAGTCAGTTGTTTCTTGTACTCGAATTTATATAAACAGGGCCGTGAAAAGGTACATAATAGACAAAGACAGACAGGCAGTATTGGCTGAGTGATTTGCTGTATGCGAATGCATATAGAAAGTATAGCTTATAGTAAGGGAAGCTGCTATGGAAAGAAGGGCCTATTAGGGAGATGCATACTTACAAGAAGGTCGAGGCCTCCGCACAGACCCACTGGATCTCTGGTGTAAGGCAATCCAGCGGCACGATACCGGCAATGCCAAATGCACGGGTACTCAAAATGATATTGAACAATAAAATAAAGTGAAGATGGGTCGATGTTGAAATGGAATGAAACAAGCCGCATTTGATGTATTAAGGATATTTTGTATAATTTTTAATTTATTACTCCTAAAAAATATAAAGCAGCAGGGAGGTAGTCAGTCTTCTACTGGTATCCATCGAGGAAAGTTTAAGCTGCGATCAATAAAATCTGAATAATATAAACTGAATATGGTCTAGGGATGGTCCAAATTTTAAACGACTCTGCCGCAAAGATCCGGCTGAATTTTAGCGATGGCTATGGTTTTTGGCTTTAAGAGCATCGGTTGACTTCGGCTTGACCTGCGACTTTAGGAAACCCTTTACAAGAAAAGTCTAGCGGTTATCCATTAGCACGATCTTAGTGGCCAATTCACGTCATCTCTGCAAGAGATGGCTATTTCTCATGCAGAATTTCCACCGTGGCGTCAGCCGTTTGGATCGTATAGGCTCTTTTTGCTGGAACCACAAGCGTCTTCCTCCATATCGTTCAATTTGGGCTAAAAGAAGTCGGTTGGTATAGTTCCTAAGCGCTCGCCGTTGATTGTGATGGCCTTATCAACGTCATTTTCAAAAAAGTGCGGGCCAATTCGCCGCCTGCCCGAAATCCGCACCAAACAGTAACTTTTTGTGGTTGCATTGGCGAAACTCGTTTTCATTGGCATTGTCCCATATACGAAAATGTTGCTTGTTAACACAGACATTCATCCAAAAATGTTCATCATAGCTAACGATGATTTTTCGCCTAAAATTGGGGTCCTCTTCCAAGCACTGCGAACCCCAGTCAGCGATCAATCGGCGTCAAAAGCTTTGAGCTCTTAGGTCAGTTGAATCTTGAACGGGCTTAGGCCTAGGTCAGAATGCAAAATTCGACAAGTTGAACGCATACTTCTTGTGGACGGCGAGGAATTGACTGCATCGGGTTCTGCTGTACTCTAACACGAATTGCTGCAATGTTCTCGGCCGATCTGGCGTTCCTTTGACATGTACGCCTTTTTTTGAGCCAAAAATTTGGGGTTTGTCTTTTCGAGAGCTTTTTGGGACCTTTTCGGGGAGTTTTAAAATACCATTCTTGTGTATTTTTTTTTTGTTGCGTTTTTCGAATCGTTTTTGGGACACTTTTTGTTTTTTTTTGTATTTTCTGAGTAGCATTTCTATTTTGTAGGAGCATTTCTCTGTTCGATTTCTTTGGAATTTTTAAACATCTGTTCGAATGGTTTTTTGGTGCGTTTTGGTTTTATCAGGGGGCTGATTTAAGTGAATTTTTGAGCCATTTTTTTCTGCGCGATTTCGGTGTCCATGGCGGGTGGCTCATTTTTGAGGCGGTTTCCTGGTCGTCTTTTGGGTCACTTCTTCTAGCGTTTTTGCAGGTTCTTTAAGCGCGTAGGGCATTTTAGAGATTGGGATAAAACCACTGAACTCGCTACTCAAGTGTTCTGTTCCAATATCAGTGTTCGCGTTGCCAACCACTTTTGAAAAATGCCTAACTTGAAGAAAGATGCCTTTTCGTAATATAATGCTTAAAATATTTTTTTTTTTTGTAAAGTGAAACAATAAATGAAAAATTAAGCACAAATGTTAAAAATAAACAAACACAATTTTTATTTATACAGCAAATAGCTTTCAAATTTGTTTCCAATTTCATTTCACCTACTGGAAGTGGAAGACGGAATTAATTTTAAGGAATGACAGTGTGTTTGGAACATGGACAGAACACATTCCTTAAGACAGAGGTTACTACTACTACTACCTAACGGGCTCTCGACCCGTGGAGAGTCTCTGCCTGAGACACTGCCGCCTTCCATCCTCTACGATGCCGGGCACGCTGCCTCCAGTTGTCCAGACCAAGCGGTCTGGCATCCGCGATGGCTTGGTTTTGAAACGGAGGCTCGGTCTTCCTTGTCTTCTCGAACCTGGGGGCTGGGATTCGAAGATCCTCTTAGCTGGAGCATTGTTGTCCATTCGCTCGATGTGGCCGAGCCAATGTAGTCGACGTATTTTTGCTTTTTGGACTACATACACATCTTGATACAGCTCATAGAGTTCGCGATTGTATCTTCTCCTCCGTTCGCCCTCCTCGCACACAGGACCAAAAATCCGCCGTAGAATTTTTCTTTCGAAGGAGCCCAGTATTAGGTCCCCCTTCCTGCTTATCGTCCAGCACTCGGCGCCATAAAGCAGAACTGGCAGGATAAAGGTTTTAAAACCAATTGTTTTGCCAAACCGATGTAGCAGCGGTTTCCTAGGGTAATTCTCAACCGGATTTCCACTAGGATGTTTACTCATGTTTTGTTTACTCATGAACTCCTTAACTACCTCGAAATTGTTGCTCTCAATAGTGACGGTTTTTCCTAGGCGGTGGACAGATGGTTGTTTGTTTGTTGATAGCATTTACTTAGAGCTGTCCCCATTTACTTAAAGGCCAACAGATTTCGCCTGTTCGTCAATCGCCATGAAAGCTTCTATCACGGAGCGCTGTGACCGACCGGTGACGTCAATATCGTCCACATATTAAGACAGAGGTTATATATAATTCTTTTTTGGCAAAGATTTTCTAAGAATGTTTAAAAAATTTAAGAGTCAGTAGGTATGTTGAATCCAAAAAAGAAACTTAAAACATATTTAAAATAAAAAAAGAAACCTTTTTGACAAAAAAAAAAAACAGGCCTTAAGCCTTAAAATAATGAAATGGTGCCTAAAGGCATGCAAAAGCCTTTGGCCTTTTTTTTTGTAGTAGTATTTTATATTAATGAATAAAAAACACTTCGTATATAAGTATTTCCTACACAATAAAATATTTCCGGACGATTCAAAAAATACGCACGTATAATTGCTCAAGTTTTTAATTCTATCGGCACTCCGGGAGTGAATCTTTTTTTTTCCAAAGTGCTGGCTGATTATTTACGAAAACGGTTTTCTCGAATTCTGCATTTTTGCCACCGAAAAGTCAAATTTGAAAGGCCAATGCGTCTGCAGTAAAATGGGCCCAACACGTGACACGTTTGCACAGACGAACACTAATTTTGATGATAAAGCTTTATACGCCCAAGAATTGGCTCTAACCGAGTGTGATTTTTGCTTGGTTAAAAAATAATATGTTAAAACTGACTAAGTCTTTGTTGGAAAAAAAGAGTTTACTCGGTTATTTTGAATGCAATAACTCTTAGGACTTAGGAGCCATGTTAAGAGTATTACTAGGTAGTTGTTAACCGAAAGTTGGTTGATTTTAAATAAGTGATTTTTCTGCGTAATCATTTGGACTGATTTGTCACAAACAGCACCGTGCTTCCTTTTGTCGGGTGGGAAGAGTGCTGAGCGTAGAGTTGAAAGATAAAAAGAATCGGAATTTGTCTTTTACACTACAGCGCCCGCTGTCCAAGCTAGGCTACAAGTCTGAGTGTTATTTGTACTTTGTTTAGTTCTACTCTGGAACTAGTGTGTCACAACTCTATCAGAACTCTGTCTCTTCGACACACGAATTGCGTCCTTAAATAGCGCATGATTTCATCAAAGATCCAATTCCTAATAGCATACTTCAAACAAATTCCTTTTTGACATTCAAGACATCACAACAAATTCAATAAATTCAAGACACTGCTGTCCCTTGAGCTTGTGTTTCGGTATATGACAAGTCCATGAGCTCTTTCTTTAAACTAACTTTCGTACTTCGCATGCACCTTTACCTGTAGAATAGTTCTCATTCCAAAGTCCGAGTGTCTTTCCACATCGACACCCAATATCCATCCACATATATTCCACAAATTGATTAGCAACTTGTAACACGTATATTTACAAATGGTGGCTAATCATCGGACCTGTCGTTTTTAACGCCAAAACGTTAGTCTTTCTCGCACAGAAAGCTATTTCCGTCAGTTTGTTCATTCCTTCATCGCAAAAGCAAGGCTCTTGTTTTCTTCATCGAAAATAAATCAAAAGTCTCTTCAATAACCTAAAATGGTTCTTTCCCCCCACCGCCCCCTAAAACAATATCTCTCCGAGCTGAGGCATTGTTGTCTCTAAAATAAAGCAAACAAACCCAAATCCATCTTTGACAGGTACATACACATGCATAACAACGACATTGAACAGAAGTGGTAGGAATATAGGAACCTCCGTGCTAATTAATATGCCAAACGATTTCAAATAAAAAAGCAAATATTTGTGCTACAGAAAAAGAAAATAACACCAAGAAAGAAACAAAAAAACACCAAAAATTGTCAAAATTTCCAAAACATCTCACTTCTGTGTTACACGTTTCGGGATTTTTTTTTCGTTGTTGCCTCTCTAATACGTCGACTTCAATCGGGCTGCTGTGTTAATTGGTAAAACTCGTTGTTGGCGATAACGTGACGTTTGAAAATTCCTTGTTTAGATAAATAAAAACACAAATCACGACAATTGATTCCAAGTCAATGGATATAACATGGATATGCTCAAGGAAAATAAGTCGTGCAACCATCAACCACAAAAAAAAATAGAAGTCGCTCTCTAAATATGAAGGCAGGTATACTAAGTTGGTTGAACGTGAGATGCTGGTGGTGACATGTTTCTTCTGAGCAAGTCGTTGACACCGGTGCAGCGGTTCCTGTTTAAATCGATGGCAATGGAGGTCAGCTGGAGCTGCAGCGTCTCGCGACTTGAAAGTAACCCCACGCTTGACCAAAACGATGGACACAAAAACTGCAGTCACATTTAACAGCATACTATTCACGTAGGTATAGAATAAGCTTTAGAATAAGTCTATTTCTCAAAAAGAAGACAGTTATAAAATGTAGGCATATGAACAGGAGAGGGTAGCTTACTAAGCTATGTCGCCAACCTTTTGGGATAACTCCTCGCTCACTTTGAGCTCTATTTCAGCCGTAGCGCTTTTTTTTCTTGGAAATAGAAAAGCTTGCAGTCGATAGCAAACATTAGTAATCAGTGATTCAAGTCCCAGATCTGTAATCAATAGAAGAAGCCAGTCCGCTCAAATCCATCTCCATAATCCGACTGTGTCGCTGACAATGGTAAAAAATTGTTGAATTATTTAAACGGGTAACTGAAATTTTGAGAAACGACGATGAGATAATATGCCAGAAACTCGAACCTGGTTTCTCCGGCTTGTTAGAATAAAATAGGGAACGTCCCATGACCGCTGACCCACTGTCCACTGACATTAAAACCCGAGTCAGCTCAATTTAAGCCCTCAACTAACAAATGTTCGCCCACATTAGTCAGTTTCTCCCGAAACAACTTGAAATGCCAGCACACGTTCGTCCAACTTGTTTTATTGGTTTGTGTGCGTCATCATCCGATAATCCCCACAAAACAGGATTCCAAATCTTTATCGTATTCCCGCATCCTCCACACAAAACATTTAGGATCTGCGAGGAGACGCGCGATCCAAGTTGATTTATGGAAGAGATTTCGCGCATTTCGCTTTTGTTCAGCAAAAGGATTTGCGAACCACATTGCACGTTTGACTGGCGCGTCCTCCTCCATATCCTTTATATATATGTGTATGAAGTTGCGGAACCAGACTAAGCACAGTCCCTAGGCCGAGTGAACTTTTGCGCTGGGTAACTTACAATTGCAGTCACTTGACGCACACATTTATGCTGGTGGCGTTCTCCGATGGGCTTTATTTTTGGGGGGTGCCGCATCATAATGCTATGACAGCTTTTTTATTCTTTGCCAAACCGACTTAGTGTTTGGCTTTGTGGTATATCGCATGCAGTGTGTAGGAGGAGGGGGAGCGCTGTGTCAGACAATATCCTGTCGAATTTAAAGTGATTTATGTGGCCCGGCATAAAGAGCTGCAAGAAAATAAAAGAAGAAGAGACGTCAGCCTTCCTGACGGGACATCGGGGGGGGGGGCGTTGAGATAAGTGGAAAGTGAATTTAGGGTTGGTGGGTGTTCCTTTCAAGATGCAAGAGGTACGCAGGCTGTACCAACTTACTCAAGTATTTGGATCTGACAATTGGACCTAGCTGGGTGGTTAGTGTGTTGAACTATTAAGCGAGGAGTCCCCAATAAACTCACAAATTACATCTTAAGGTTTTTTTCCCGCGAACGTCTGACAAATTTCCGACAGTAAAACTGTCATGAAAAAGCATCTCAATTAGCTGTTTCGACTCGCCATCAAAATACAGATACCTTTCATTCGTCCCAAAAATTAAAAACTAACAAAGCGAATGGTTGTGAGAAGCTAGACCTAGGATCCCTATGGAACTGTGGCGCCAAGTATTTATTTTTTTATTTAACTGGCACTGATTGCGTGAGGTTTGACATCACCATGTCAAAGAGCCCCATATGTGGATGAGGCCAGCGCGTTTTTTAATAAGAGCTTACATTTCTGCTATCATTATTCGCTTTCCATCCAAGCATTGATGGTGCAGTGTCTCACAGTCTCCCAATCGGCCATGAACGTAGCTCTCTTAAAAATTCCTCAGTTCAGCAGTTTTTATTCGACGTTAGATTGTGGATGCTTTCCAGTTGTGTTGCGAGAGGATAGGCCTATAAAACCCAATCTAGTCCTCATGAGAACTCTCAAACTGCCTAAGTTTTTATTGAGTACGATCTAATTATCTGCTGAAGACTATAGTGACTTAACTCAAAAAATAGTTAGTATAAAAATACAAATGAAATCTTTATAGAAATACGAACAGTGAATATTCGTAATATGCACAAATTATTTCTACATAATAAAAACATTCGTTGTTTATGTCGTATATTAAAAATTATTGGATTTGTAGACTTTGTACATATAACGAAACCACCTTTGTAATATTATACGACTACTTTCTGCAGCCGAACTGGATAAGAGTACGAACATCGCATTTCCAAAATTTGATTTTATTATAGAAACTTCTCATGCACAAAATGTTCGTTCCTATAACTTATTATTAGATTTTTACATTCTACAAAATCGTTTTTACTTTCAGCTGACGTATTACTGATGGGACCGTTTGTACATTGTACGAACAAACAATTAATATATTGTACCAAAAATTACAAATAAATTCGTACTTGGTGTGACATAATTCTTACGTTCTATAAAATCTCTTTTACTTTTAGCCGTATTCTAGAATAAATAAAAAATTCGTATTATGTACCAAACAATTATTGCATTTCAGAAATTATTTTTTTTTTCTTTTCAGCATTCGAACCAGTACCAGTTTTATGTATTATTCGAATGAAAAATCGTTATATTTTAAAATTGCATTCGTATTATTCACAAAAAAAATTATGATATTACGAATGCATTTGTTAAATGTAAAAATATATTCATTCGTAAAAGTACAAATATATTTGTTCAGTACAAATAAATAGATTCGTAAAAATTTCACGAACGAATTTTTTACATTTTACAAATGCATTCGTAATATTTAAAAATATTTGTTCGTACATAGTATAAATATCTTTGTCCAATTAATAAATAGATTCGTAAAGATTTCACGAACGAATTCTTAAATTTTACGAATGCTTTCGTTGTATTTATTAATGGTGTTTCTAAAGTATATTTTCGTTCGTTCGTACATTGTACAAATAGCCACATGTAATTTGTAAAAAGCCGTTCGTCTGCTGAAAATTACAAACGGTTTCGTAAAATGTAACAACTATTTCGTGCATATAACGAATTTTTTTTTTGGGTGTTAAGTGATCAGTCTCAGACAAACTTTTGGAATTGCCTCAATTGTGACTGCCATCAGTGTTTTTTTTTTTTTTATTATGGGCCACTTTTGTCGTCTACATTTTCAAGGGAAGATGCTGCGGTTCGATCTAGTACTCCCTCCGTTTCTTGTCCCTGGTTTCTTTCGACGGAGTTTGAAACTACTGCCAAGAAACCATACTATTTGCCTTCCCACATGTACTTCTGCTTTCTGTTCTGTGGCGCTTCGTTTCAATAGAGTTTTGAGCTAGTACCCAACGAGCTATACATTTTGCCCGAGTTAGCTCTAAATTCTGCCCGAGTTAGCTCTACATGCGTGCATCCGTTCCCCGTTTCCTGACGCTCTTTTATTTTATCGTACAGTTTTTGCAAGGCAGGTGTTGAATCGCCACTTCCGTGAATCAGCTATACGTTGACGGAATTAAGTTCATTTTACACGTGAAACAAAAACAAATTCCGTCACGTAATGCTCGTTAACGGACGACGCGACTGACCTCAGGTTTTTTTTTGTATAACCGGACTCAATTCGTATCACTTTGTGGTTCGAAAATTGTTCATAAGCTCATAAATTCCATTCGAAAGGTATGTCCCTTGGCTTTTCTAGACTTCGCACGCTGTTCTTTTTTATAAAGAACTTTGACTTTGATATCACTGAAAATGAAATACCAGGTAATATTGACATAATCCGATTGTAAAATTCAAATAAAAATGGTTTTGTTGAACTGAAAAAAATTATTCTAATGTTAAATGAATTTCATCAATACAACTTAAGGTTTATCAATTTGTACGATATTTTGTCAAACGGATAAAACTATTTTGTCAGGTTAACAAAACACAATTTTTAGTGTAATAAATCGATATTGTCTCAATTAAACAATTTTATTGTTGAATTAACATAGTTCAATCAATTTGATAACAGAAAAATCACTTCTGTAAATGTTTGTGAAATTGACAAAACTTACGCAGCTAAATACAGATTTCAATATTGTTAACATTTTGCTAAAATGAAAAAAATGTTTGTAGAGTTGACATAAATTTTGAAGATTTAATAACAGACGAGTTAAACAATAAAAATACATTTTATACATTGTGGTCCATTGAATGCTATAATGGCATCATTTATATTTCACACGCGAAGTAGGTAAGCAGAAAGTTTGTAAGTGCGCATAAATGTAACCAGTTAAAGTGAATAAAAAATAAAACATTTTAAAACTAAGTAAATAAATTGGGACATGATTAATACACTAAACCTCTCTTCAATAAAAGAAAGCCGCATATTGAAATTATGAGAATATTTAAAAGGTGAAAGAAGTTAGTGCGAGCTATTTCATGAAAGGAAAAACATGTCCACCCGAGGCAGACCAAGTTGTGGATAAAAACGATTGCATTGAAGAAAATAGGATTGTGCACATCCTGGGCTCGCTTCGCTGGACTCTGGACATGCAGCTATACGCTACACACAAGACATTTAAATTTATATTGAAACTTTTGTGTTGTTAGTCCTTCGGAAAACTGATTGCATTTTTATCAGGTCAATACGTTGTGTGTTCGTATTATTGAAGCTTCGATGTTAAAGAAATATTTGCTTGAAAAAAGACATTTACACATATCTATACATAAATTTTACCTTAACTGAAAGTGGAATCATCTTACTTTTTACTTGTGAAATCGATCGGGAAGCTCTGGCTTATAAAGGGTCATTAATTTTTCGGAAAGTAAAGCCAAATAAGACACACACAGCGATACATTTTTGATATAAATTTTATTCCATTATAAAGTCTGGACTTTGACATTAAGTGTGAAATACAATGTGATTCAAATGGCCGCCTCGGGAAGATTCACAGCATGCGATTCTTTTGAGCTAATTTTTAACCACTTTTTCGGACATTTCGGGCGGTATCTCGGCCATAACTTAAGTAATATTGGTTCGGTCTTTTGCGTAGCGGTGTCAAATCGTATGATCTTTGTGGCCAATTGATGTTGTCAAAATGTGAAATTACGCGACCAGGAAACCTCTGACGCAATAAAGCCATAATTGATTGTGTTGTGTGGCTTGTTACTCGTTGAATCACCTCTTTTGTAGGAAGTTTTAATAAATTTAACACGTTTTTCGATTGTTAAGCGATCCATTATCGTAAATGGCAAACATTCAACAAATATTATGACACTTCAAATGACAGCTGCGTTTGACAGGTCTCAAATACCAGCGGTACCAACTTGAAATCACGAAATGCATGACCCTGCACAACGCCAAAACATTTCGCAACATTTTTCCCGAAATATAAGGAAATACCATTGGGAGAGCAGATTTAATTTCAACTCAAATAATGAATTTAATTTAAGTCATATAATAACTTTTTTTTAATAAATCTAATTATTAAACTTATTTGTGTTGTGTTAGATTTATTAATAGCTAATTTATTTTACAAGGGTGTTTTAGGGCCGTATGCTGATACGCATCATAGCGAATTTAAGTGGAGAGCAGATTTAGTTTCAACTCAAATAATAAGTAAAATGAATTTAATTTAACTCGTATAATTCCTTTTTTAATAAATCTAATTATTAAACTTATTTGTATTGTGTATGATTTATTAATAGCTAATTTATTTTAAAAGGGTGTTTTAGGGCCGTATGCTGATACGCATCATAGCGAATTTAAGTGGAGAGCAGATTTAGTTTCAACTCAAATAATAAGTAAAATGAATTTAATTTAACTCGTATAATTCCTTTTTTAATAAATCTAATTATTAAACTTATTTGTATTGTGTATGATTTATTAATAGCTAATTTATTTTACAAGGGTGTTTTAGGGCCGTATGCTGATATGTATCATAGCGAATTTAGGTGCCACATAAACTCGTTTGTGACAGTTTATGCCCTGAAAAAAGTAGCCCATAAGTATTTAAGTAGAACTTAAATCGTTAAGAGTCGTATGAGCAAACGGCCCTTCGACATATTTCGGGTATATTTCTATATTTAGATAAAAATGTATTTCGTACCTTCAAAATTAAAATGACAACTGCAAGTGAGCATTAATCGTATCGACAAAATAGTTTATATAATTAAATAATTCAACAGAAGAACACAGAATTGACAAATTATTTCTATTCCCTCATCAATTCTGCTGATGAATCAACAAATTAAAATGCTGTAAGATGTAAAATGCTATTTTACCAACAATTTGTTCAAAAATTCAATAAAACACAACTAAAGTACTGAGATATTATTTCTGTACAACAAACCAACAATATTTTCTGTTGATTTAACAAAATACAATAGCTGAGTTGACAAACTAATTCGATATTATTAACAATTTTTTTGTTAATTTGACAAAAAGACCAAATAAATTTTTGTACATACAAAAAACAGTTAATTGTTGATTTGACAAAACAGCAACGGTAGAATTGGAAAATCTCTTTTGTAAAATTAACAATATTATGATTTACTTAACAAATTATTTCTATACGCACAAACAAACGATTTTGTTAACACAACACTTTTTTTATCATTACACCAACATTTTTAAGACAAGATAAAACTTATTAAAATTTTGTCAATTTGATAGAAACATTTTGTTGCACGTATATTGATAAAAAAAATTGTTGAATGAAGGCTCATTTTTTATCAAATATACCAGGATTTTATTTTCAGTGACTTAATAAAATATTCTGACACAATTTCCTTTATGTTCATCGTGTGTGCACAGTTGCACACACGCTACTGTGGAACCATCCAAAATACATAGAGAACTTTGCCACCAGTCTTCAACGCTGTTGAACCTATTCAAAGTATAGAACTGACAATGAGACTGAGACTGCAACAAATAATTAAGACCAGTCTTGTTGTGTGCGGAAACTTTGGATGTTCACGTAATATTATAATGATGACCAGAACGGACTTCCGTTGCACAAATCTCTCTTCTTTGAATGTTTAATTTTGGCATTTATTTTTTTCCCCAAAAATTACACAAACTGATGTTGGCCGGTGTCCATTGTCCACTGTCCAATCTCCACTGCCCAGTGTCGTACTTGCATAATAGCTGCGACGTCAAATTAAACACAACTTGACGGGAAAACGCAGCACATGAGGAAAACAACTATAAAACACAAGTTTGCGAGAAATCCATATGCGAGTCCAGATCCTGAGATGGGAAAGGCCGGCATATACACACAGGGACGACGACACAAAAATGCTATACACAACTTTTCCTAAGCAAGAATAATGTGTACACGAAAGTGCACTATAAAAGTGGTAGGACGACCGAGCATTCGAATCCAATGCCGCCCCCGCTCTAAGCCCAAAGACAAATTACCACCGAGTTTGTCCATTTCGCCGAACCTCCATCCTTCAAGTTTCAACTTAAAATAACAACATCTCCAGGACAGATGCGATTTCTTATCTCTCACGGCACAAAGCGGAGATTCGATACCTCGATGGCGGAATGATTTGAATATCCTGTTAGATGGGAAGCGGCGGTGGTGTGAAAAGAAAACACACACTCAGCGAAAAAGTTTTTGTTATATAAACACGAACATTCACAATCAGACACAGAAACCGAAACAGAATCGGAACCGCTCTGGAGACCTAAACGATGTCCTGCTAATTATCTCTCTGGGCTTATGCGTCGAGCATGGTCGTTTGCATTTGGTGGCGGTTGTTGTGGGTTGCTCGCCATCCACATCCGCATCTCTCAGTTGCGCCTCATTAATACACTAAGTTGACTCTGTGGTTTGTTGTCATAAATTTTGACTGATTACGATTCAAGATTCGGGGGCAATCTATCATTTAATTAAAAATGAAATTTCGAATTACTCTCCCTGTAGCAGATACCCGTGCTCTGTGGTATGTGTGCGAGAGCGTGGTTGACGAAAATAAAACTTATCACTCTACGGGATTATTGCGAAGGAAAAGAGGGACCTATGGCTCTGGCGACTGGAAAAGGCGAAAACGCTCTTGGATCTCATTTTGTTCGGGCTTTTGTTTTGCCAAATCTGAGAAATTAGTTCGCGCCTGTTAAGTGGTTACTAATTGGTGTGTTTCAATTCGATTTCGAATCAGAAGAGTATTTGTTTTGCTCGTTGTTTTTGCCGTCAATAAAGCCAAATGTTGAACTTAATTATTAGGAAAAACAGATCACCATCTAGATCTAGTGGAGTATATCTATAGTTTTAGACATTTGAAACGAGAAATTTTAAATCTCTTAATTGACACTCAAATTGTTGACGCCCAGTTGTGTAGCAGAAAAGGATAGGTGATATATTTACCGAGCCTAGATGTTCGGTCAATTTGCAAGAAACTGCTTTGAAACGGGTGCATCTGTGACTTAGCTAAAAATGTTGAAATTCATTCGAGATGAATTGTTGACTTTGCTGGAAATAATATTTGAAAATTAAAACCCAGTGGTGTATTTAGTTGTTAGAGTAAAGGGAGCAAACAAATTTAAATCATGATCTGCAAGAACAGCCAAGACCATCATCAGCAGCTTTGGGTATGAGAAGATTTTCTTTTATAACCCTAGAAGGAACCCATAGTATAATGATGACCGACCATTGTCTCCTGGTTAATGTGTTTGTGGGTGATGCAAAAAATACAACTCTACTCCAGGTTTTGTACGACTATAACCCCAAAATATTCCGAGACTTCGAACATACACTGCAAATGTAAAATGTCGACCACGCGCCATCAAGCCATCCACAATAAAAGGATTGTAAAAAGCAATTCAAATTCGAAGGAATTTTTTCCATATAGTACAAGTTTGGAAATAATTTGTGTGGAGATCTGTAAATGAGTGCTGCATCGCTGGCAACACTGTAGTTCATCTCTGGTATGGTTCACTTCTGTTCTTCGTATTCAACCGTGCAGACATTTATACTCAATAAAATAGTATTTTGAAGTCTAATTAATTGAAGTCGTTTTATTTGAGGATTATTACAATTTGTCCCATTGGTTTTACAACGAAAAAATGTCTATGTGCTAATTGAAGTGCAAAATGCAACGGATCAAAATTAGGCATTTGTCGTTTTGCATTTGTGATGGATTTTCGGTTTATTCCTGCGGCGCTTGTGATGGGCACTTATTCCCTATATTCCCACCGAGCCGAAACCGGATTTTCGCGAAAACACTCAAAAACTTCATCGAAAACAGAAGTTTTCCCATACATACAGGGTGGGCCAAATACAAGTTTCTTTTTAAAAATGCAATAAATGGAACACAACATCGTTCAAGTGGCTGCCTCGGCTCGCTTCGCAGTAGCGCATTCTGTCACTCCAATTTTCCAAGACCTTGATGATGGTTTCGGGCTGTAGCTCACAAAATGCTTGGATGATATTGCCCTCAAGTTCTTGAAACCTTTCCCGGATTGTTGACATAACATCGGTCCTTTACCGTTCTCCACAAAAATCCAAAGGGGTCAAATCGCAACTCCGAGGCGGCCAATTGACATCGCCACGGCGGCTGATAACACGATTTGTGGAATTTGATGCGCAAAAGATCGATGGTGGCATGGGCTGTGTGGCAAGGCGTGCCTGCATAAACCAGAGGACTTCCAAATCCATGTCTTCAAATGCAGTTAAAAAAAACAGTCGTTTAACATGGCTCTGTAACGCCCACCGTTGACCGAAACGTTGTTCCCAGCCTCATTTTCGAAGGAAAATGGTCCAATGATGCCACCACTCCACAATCCGCACCAAACTGTCACTCTGTGAATGCAGTGGCCTCTCGAAACGACGAGGACCATGAGTGTTGTTTAGTAGCATACCGCAGTCCCACAAACTTTTTGCACAAACTTGTGTGCAGCAGGCGCGGTGGGTGCTACATTGCGGCCAAAAATTCTTTTCAAAAAAACGCACTGTTTGGGCTAAACAGCACTCACCTTGGAAATAAGTTTTCAATATTTCCCAACGTTGTTCAAGCGTAAAGTGGCTCATTTGGTATGAGCGGAAGTATGATACTGACTTTCTGTCAAGATTTCGAGCTGGAAAACAGACTATGATTCAAAAAGAAACCACTGGATTGCCCACCCTCTATTTCGGTTTTCAAAACGAGGTGTTGTCCACGAAAACACCACGAAAACGACTTCCAATCGTTGGGTTGTTGAAACAAACATATCTTCTGCAATATTCTGCAGAACAGCTGACCGAACAGACCAATCACAACTCACAACTTAAAATCATTTTCAACACTTATTTGATGGGCTCACATTATTTTTAAATGCTCTGAATTAATTTTGAATTAATGCGATCGAAATTTGTAACCAAAATTGTTTACACAGAAATTTCACAACAAGACGTTTCTCACAGCTAATTGAAACGTCAAACGAAAACTAGTTGGTGTTCGGTGTGTTTTCAACGAAAACACGGCTTTCGGTGCGGTGTGTAAAAAGGGGCTATGTGGTAGAGAGTGAGTCGATTTTAAATCTGTTATTCGCTCCCTTTGTCAATAACAACCACCGCGTGGTAAATGACTTTGTTTGTTCAAAAAATAATCTTTGCCTTTGCGATAGTGTTTTTGTTTTTATAAAACGAAACTATTTTATAACGTAAAAGTTCGAATTTAATTGTGAAGAATTTCTTTTATACTTGACAATCAGTTTTTAATAACTGTGCGATAGAAGCCCTTTAGAATTTCGTATAATTTTTTTTTTGATGGAAGACCAATGACAGTCGAACTATTGACATCAGAGATGGTGACAAGTAGAAGGTGGGGCAAAAGTACTGTCACAATGTGTATTGGCTATCATTTTCGCAAATGCCGTCAAATGTCATTTTGCATTTATGATATTAACGTTGTAAACATTATTACGTTTAATATCCGTTCGAATGGGTTTTCCTTTAAAATTGGATATCGCCTATGTCAAACGGAAATTTAAATTTGAAGTTGGAATGACATATTCTTTATTTGAACTAATGCATGCTGTGTGTTTGAGAACTTTTCCGTTCAAAATAAATTTAAAAATGAATATGTATAGAATTAAGGAAGTAAATATTCTTTTTAGGTATTGCAAATGGTGAATCATGGATGAACAATATCAAGAAGTGGACAGATATAGCTGTCAGGCGGCTATAGCCGTCATTTGTATATATATGGTACATATATGTGGTACAAAGAATGTTGGCTATAGCATTCATCATTTTAAAAACACATTCTATTATTCCAGTCGATTTACATTTCAATTTCAGAGATTTCTGTTGCCAGACCTCAAATGTTATTTGTACCACGATAACCAAAAGTGTAACCCATCCATTGAAAACAAGAGGGTAAGCTGATCGCACTTAATTTTGGATCTGCCATTGCAGGTATGCATGGGAGAAATACATTAAAGTGCAGGGACGTCTTTTACTTTGCAAGAATAGCGCCTAAAATACTTTGGGGGTAACTATGCATAACTAAAACGTCCAAATATTTAAATTGTAAGCAATTATGGTGGAAGAAACGCTTCAATGTGATCTGGTTTTAGTTATGCAATTCTTATATTCCCTCAATTGATTAATGTTAGCAATGCCCTACGAATACGTTCCTTCCACATTTTGCTAAAATGTCTGAACATTGCATTGGGAAAAGCAACTTTTTTTTTTTAGATCGCGCGCTTTTCGTGCCTTTCTTGTTCCTCCGTCGATATTCTTAACTTCTCTTTTGCTCTTTTGTTCACAAGCCGTTCACATCTCTCGAACGTGTGCTGACTGCATATAGGGTCTCTTGATAAGTGGACAAATTCAGCATCGACAGAATGAAAACGGTTCGTTTTAATTGGAGGTGTCGATCTTCTAAGGGAATGTAGTGATCTTAGGAAGCAGTGTACTGGCTGTAGCAATATTATGTTCCGCAAAAAAGTTAATTAGCGAAAGTCCAATTCCAGGCGTGGTGTCTTAATGTCTACGCTTTCTGATTGTACTTCCCGAGGTGTCCTTTTCTGTGCAATTGAACATTAAAATTATCAACAAAGGTTTCAGCTTTAGAAAGTCGTAACAACAGCCGTAGGTAGTATCGTCTGCTTTAACTAGAGGGGCCTATGGGTATATAGCACTTGAAGTTGTTGATTCATTTTATTCTAAATATCAAAACTTTCTGTCTTAGTTTGCTTTTTACAATAAATCTAGCTTAACAGGGGTTACTCCAGCCTAACCCTCTCCGAAACCCATCCGATTAAAGGTACCGGATGTTCCGGAGTCACTTACCCCGCTTATGGGATGTAAGAGCTATCTTACATCTTCTCCGTCGGCATATTTATAGCACTACCTTGGCTAGTCTTAGGAAACCATAATGAACTCAGCTTCGAACAAGCCGAAGTATAGCTCGTATTAGTTACCCGTCTCCCAATTTTAACGCTCGCATTAGACTTATAAGATTCGCTAAAATTGTAATTTCCGAAAGAGAATTGCAATGTTGGAAGTTGCTTTTGGAAGTTAAACTGACTTATGTATAACTGGTATTATACCAAAAGAATGATTTACCAGTAACAGAGGTACAGTAAAGGTACTGCAGATCGCCTTGTTGAAGTTAATCCGACCCCTACACTCATAAAAATATCGCAAGCTAAATTCTAGTCCGATCAGGCTTATTCTTAATACTCTTCATTCTTACGTGCTCAATCTCAAAATATGTCAAATGATTCTCAGCACATATCTAGAATCAAGCTTTTTAATTTTAAATCAAGCCTATGCAATATTAAAATCTGAACCAAATCATGAATTAGGATTTTTGCACTCAAATACAGGATCGAATAAGAATTATACTCTCGAATTAAGCCGAAATAATCTTAAACTTGCAGAGATGGATTATTGATGGATTAATGGATTAATGTGCATACCAATGAGGATATAAACGATCATGATATAAGCATTTATATTCTCCAATCAAGCCGCACAATGTAACTTGCATGATGGATAAAGATTCATTCACTCCGATTTATATCTCATACAGTTTATGTTTTTCCGTAGTTAGTTGTGCTTTCAAAAAATTAAAAAGTGGAAAATTGTTCTTAAGTGCAAGTTATAAAAAAAATTATGGAATTGATAATATTAATTTAATATAAATACTATTTTAATAAAATATTTTTCTGATTTTAGTAGTCCACCCTTACATTTGTATCCATGAAAAAATGGAAATACATCATATTTTAGATTTAAGTCCATCTGAGCATTTTTGTTTCAATAAATAAATATGAGTTAAAAAAAAAAATAATTTGTTTTATTTTTATAAACTGAAAAGTGACGGAGTTGATAATAAATTCGACAACTAAAACTGTGCAATCCTTAATTCAGATATGACATTCATGAAACATTCTGAAAAAATATAATATAACTTTTTCTTATTAAAATTTTTGAAAGTTTATTTCCAGAGTACACGGAAAAAAAAATATTTTCTACACAAAGAAATTTCGTTTCTTAAATCGAGGAAATTAAAAAATTAGCAAATTCTTCTTTGTTCGAATTTAATTTAATAGTATTTAAACACTAATTCTTGGATCTAGAAAATCATTCTTATTGGTAAAAAAATATCATTTTACCGAAACGATCAAATATTTCTTGATTTAAGAAACGAATTTTATATAGAAACGTAAATATATATATTCTGAAGTCAAGAAGTAATTATTTGATAGTAAGTCTGTCCTTTATTTACAACGCATACAGATTTTCTAATTCCAAGGAAATAATTGCAGCAATTTAGAAAAATTATTAAAACTATTCCAGCATATATGACTTTATGCTACCATAATTTAGATCAAATTTATGGTCTTTTATTTATTATATATTTTTTTCCAAAGAAATGTTTACTTTTGATTGATATCATGGCCGTGTAGTAAGTATAGAGAGGGGTGACGAGAGAAAGTGCATGATAGTTGTTTGTTTCGATATACTGTTGCTGTTACAGTCAAAATCTGGTTCTAAATAATTATAATAAAACCGGAATATATGAGAATTCAATTTTTAATACAATTGATTCGTTTCATGTAGTCTCAAATTAGTCTGTAGATGTTATGCACGTCCTTGAGGGTGTCATGAAATATGGTCTTGTTAATTCCATCAATTATTTTATAAATAATACTTTTTTTTCGTTAGAAACTTTAAATTACCGTTTCCGCAATTTTCCATATGGAGAAATTGATATAAGAAACAGATGCGAGGAAATAAAACCGCAACACCTAAAATCCAAAAAAATACATTTTTGACGTTGATGTTCTTAAATTATTTTACATACTTTATCGGAGATTTCATTTCAAATAATTATCCAGTATGGAAATACGTCTGTGTAATGGACAAATTGGTACAATTTTTACTGTCTGAAAAATTAAGCACCCAGGATTTAACGGATTTAAATGAACTAATTAAATTAAAGCCGAAACATAATTTCCTAGTTCATTATAGTACTATCGTCAAAAATTCAGGACCAGTTCGAAGGTTATGGTGTATGCGATTTGAGTCTAAGAACAGGGAAATGAAAAATTATACTAATGCCACTTCATATAGAAAAAATATATCATTGTCCTTAGCCAAAAAGTGTGCTATGACATTTATTTTTTTTCTTTTAAAATATAAAATAAATGAGTTTACTCATAACAGAGATAATATTATAATATATAAACAAATTGAATTTCTGAATCGAAAAGAGCAGCACTTTTTTAAATGTTTAACCTTTCCTTTTGATGTTGATGTATTCAAAGTTTATGAAACATCAAAAATAAATTATAGAGGAACAGATTACAAGAAAAATTTCAATCTTTTAATATCAGAAGAACTACCTATTCCGACTTTGTAACATTGTTGTTCAAGAAGAAGAAATATTTTTTATTTTGGTTCAAGTCATAATAGACTCTCATGATGATCCATTTTGCTGTGATTTTAAAATTTTAAAAATTGATGAAATATGTACTAAACCATTTATAATAAGTATTTTACCAGACGGAAGAAAAGTTTTTAAGAAAATAAATATTTGAATGTAATGCAATGTATATATAAGCACTTAATTTCCATAAATAAAAATTGTGTAAATAAAACTTTAACATTTTTTTCTAAATAAAAAAAAATAAGTAAAAGCTTTTAGCTCTACTACTTAATTTATTTTCATTTCAGGTAATACGCAATTATACAATATATGACTGGATAAATTATATTTTAATGCAGGATACATTTCTTGGTTTTAGAAGTTCTTTATTGACTGTTTTCTGATTTCGATGAACATTTGATCGAAGTAAGAAGTAAGTATCTAGTCGATAACAGAACATCGCATTTATCTTAGTTTTCTTATTTCAAGAATGGTGCAAATGTTATTTGCTATAAAAAACATAAATGCGTGTTTTAAGAAAGAAAAGTTATTGATATAAGAGAAAAGTTCTTAAGCGCGCATTTTGTATTTAACAAATCGTTTCTGGGATATGAATAACACTGCAACAATTTAGAAAACGTTTATTGATGCAACAGTAAAGTGCTTGGGGTAAATTTTCGTATTTAAGAATTTCCTTCTTAAATCAAGAATAATTCTTCTGAATTCCAGAAATAAATTCTTCATGTAAGAAAAATGTCCTTGGGGAGACAATTCGAATTCAAATATTTGTTTCTGGGAACAACAATAATTGTTCTGGATTTTAGAAAAAAAAAGTTGTTCGTATAAGAAAGTAGTTCTTGATTTCAAGTCTCATTCTGCATAAACCGACTCTTGGATCAAGAAAAATTCTGCATGATCATAGAACAAAGTGCTTGATATAAGAAAACATTTTTTAACATGACATATCTCAATAAGCGATCAGTTTCTTGGATCAAGAAAACCTATGCACGATTTCGGAAAAATAATTCTTATTGGAAAAACAAACAATTCTTGAGAATATTAAAGAATTATTTTTTTAATTCAAGAATTATTTTCTAAATTTTCCTTTTTTCTCTCATTCTTGATTCATTCACAGAAAATGTAAAAAAGAAGAAATAAATGGCTTGGACCATAACCGTACTTTATTTTCTTGTTTTAAGAAACTTGTACTTCCAATTTAGAAGAAACATTTTTCCGTGTATCTAATTATTTTGGGTTTATTTTAACTTCTGATAGTTAGGGTGATCTTGGGCTTAATTCAAGCTCACACATTTTTTATTGCTATATGTTTAAAAATAAATAAGCTTATTTTAAGTTTACAACGATCCAAAATCAAGTTGTTTCATTCTTCGAATGAAATGACTTTGGGCTTAATTTTAGCTTACAACGTTCTTAATACTCTTATAGAACAATCTTAAAATAAGAATTTAAGGTTAATCAAACAACATACTCAAAGTAAGATTTTTTGCACTTGGATTAAGAATTTCCGAGCTTAACAGAATTTCGTCAACGGATAAGCTTGATCTGACACTGATTATCTTGATTTTATCTCGTTTTTTGCCTGGGTGTTGCCATTTCAAGCTTCTGCACCACGCAGAAGAATCATTTATTTAAAATCAACCAACTTTCGGTTAAAAACTACTAAGTTACATTGTTAATAAAGCTACTTCGGAGTTAGTAGATTAAAGATAACCGAATGAACTCGGTTAAAAATAAACGATTTATGCATTTCCTCCAAATTTTCTCGGTTGTACATAAATAACTAACTCTGTAGAATTTGACCAACTGGTGGATATGAATCTTGAGACTTGGTTGATGACAACTGATAAGGTGCGTATTTCATTTAACTCTTTTACATCGGTAGTTTCTAACAGCGAATACACTTTTTTTTTTCAACAGCCGGTTCTGGCAAACCTCACTATTCACAAAACCCTCACAAGGTGAGGTGAAATTGATTTTGTCAGGTTTTCGTATTCTGACAGCACACTCACAAAACAATCGAAATTGTGATCTCCTGTGGAGAAAGTCACAAAATAGTGACAAAATGACAATATTTGGATTTGATGGCATTGTTTCCCTCTTTCCAATCATTTAAAGACCCAAACCTTTTACGTTATATTTATTAACTTTTCGGGGAAAATTGGTATACAAAAAACCTCACAAGGACTCAACCTCACAAAAGCTTGTGACTTGTGAGGCCTCACAACGGCAGAATCGGGCTTTTAATTTAAACAAATTTGTTTAACCGAGCAAAAATCGTACTCAATTAAGTTCAATTGGGCATTCGAGGCTTTATCTGTGTTTATATAGATGTGCTCCGAGGTGGATTATTTTTTTATGCGAAATATTTGGGCTAGTACCGAGAAAGTAGAGAATAGGCTCATCTTCTCCTCACATACAACACCTTGAAAAATGCCCCAATTCTTGTTGAATACTTGCGGCTACAAGGATAATGCCACCTATGATCATAGTGCCAGACTGGGCTCAATCGCTTCTGCAGCGTCAGGCGTACCATGCGTTGTACCAATTGTCCACCTTAGGTTCGTTCTGTCGGTATAGCATCCAGCATAGGGTAGCCATAAAGGAAATGTGAAAACGCGGGACAATTTTCTCATAAAGCGGGACATGGCGGGACATTTTAAATATATTTGTAAATCAAAGACAAAACAACATTTGCATTAATTCTTCGTAAAAACAGTTTATTGTAGATAACACTTGTGGCTATTTTTTTTATTATTATTATTTTTGGCACTAAACGAAAACTAGAAGCTTAATGACCGCAAATACCTACTGCGGCACAATAGATTTTACAGATACTGATTCCAAAGACTGTCGGCACTATCAGTTTTGTCAAAAAAACAAGTCCACTCGCTGTTTTTAAACCCTCAACTTAGTGACTAGTTTCGCCCTGTTCTCCATTGCTTTGTTGCTCCAAATTGCCATCGAAAGTGGATGCGCTTTAAGACTCCTAATAGAAAATAGCAAACCAGCAACTTTCCGTCAGTGATATCGAATTTGTATCCGGCTCTGTATGTCATGTACCAGTGCTTTGTCATATACGAGAAAAGCTTGCCCAACCATCGCGCACTAAAAATATTCTCGCTTTCATCACACTTGTGTTTTGGTACGGAAAGTATTTTTAATATAAACTAAACAAATTGGACAAGAGTGCGCGCTCGTTCCTGCCATATAGTAGATCCTTTTAGCTATAGCAACACAAAACGCCAGTTGCCATAAGTCAAGCAAAAAGGAGAAGAGCGCACAAGGCAACATAATTAAATATGAAAGCAAGGAATTTCTTTTATTTCAATATTAACTTTTTGAAGAGCGCGCCCGGTTATTCGTTCGCTGTGCGTTCATACACATGCGAACCTCTGCAACTACTCATAGATACTGTGTATCTATGGGGTACACTGTGGGCCATGCCGCCCCACTCGCTTACAGGTACGACAGCCAGCGCCTGGAATGTGCCACGACACGGGGATGAAGTTGGCGTGGCACGTGCCAACCGGTGGCACAACATCAATATATCTCTAGTGTCGATGGGTGCACTGTGCACGCATCACCTGGAACGATATTAAAATATTCTTTCAGTCGCCGCGGCGGCGATGCGATACGAGTGTCTGTATATTTTGTCGCATAACCTGTATCTATATACAGCTCGGCGTTTGAAGCGACCGATTCCTCAATTGAATGTGGTCACCGCATGTACTGTACAATGTACATCCTTAAAAAGCGGACGCCGCTGTTCGTTCTCGTATCCCTATATTCTATGCAGGCGCGTTTCAGGTGTTGCCACGGTGACAGCGAATGATTTGCTTTCGAGTACAGATACAGACTACAGAATGTTGCGATATTGGTGCTGGATAGAATAGTTGGTGTATCCCTTTGATCGAATACAATTTGTGTTCCTTGGGTGCGGGGGAGTCGGCGGAAAGATATGCTTCCCGAACGGAATTTAATCAGAGCCGAGTATTTTGCCGGATTGATAATGAACGCTATCCGGCGGGCACTCGATTTGGAATGCCCAAATGCCAGATGACATTTGACGTGTGCAACATTCTTCGCTAATCAATTTCCATATCCAGAGAATTATTATAGAGAGATTGATTAAAAATTCTTCGTTAATTATCCAATGAGCCGAGGTATGAGCGGATCGATGTGACAAAGGTATACCAGCATTACATTGGGTATTTTGGGTATTCGGTTGGATTGAACTAGTGTCGGATGATTTTCCTTAGACTCGAAACAGATTTTTTAATTTGCCATTCTGTTATAAAGGCCACAGGGTGATGCATATATGGCGCCTCGATAGTGAGCGTATGCTTTTGTCGAAATTTTGCTTAAATGTGGCACATTTCGTTGATGCAGCGTTAATTTTTCGCCTTCAATACGGGTTGTTGTGGGATGGTTGATTTGACTTTAAACATCGTTCGCTGGAAGGGAAAATCATCGAAAGACATTGCAGAGCAAGAGCGAGCGGGATGTGAAGCGGTTACAATTTGCACATTCGTGAACGCGAATTGCTGAATGCACGAATACCATCCGCAAGATGGTAGAACGTTTCCACAGGCAATTCCAAGGCTTCATTAAAAGCAAGAGGCAACACAGCCGATTGGAGTTCCGAGGTGCCGATAGTTTTACTGGTAATACGGTCCGCAATCAAAGAGGATCTGAACCAGTTCTGCTGGGGAGCATAGCAGAACGGGTTTACGGCCAGAGCCTAAAGCTTCCGCAGGAGAAATTTTTTTAAAAGAATCTAGCAAGAACATGTCTGAAGAAACTTTTATTGACAAATTACGTACATCAATGAGAAATTTAATTCCAACTGATATGCGGAAGCGAGTCATCTTCATACCTTCCACCTTGGAGGATTGCGACTCAATTTTCGTCAGAGCAGACAAGGTCAAGACTGGTCTCATGTCTCCATACGAGGGGCCTTACAACGTTGTACGACGGACGAGGAAGTTTTTTGTCTTGAAAATCAAAATAAAAACGGCTCTGTTTCAATTGAGAGATTGAGGCCTGCTTACGTGTAAGAGAATTTTAAAAAATAGAAAGTGATTGGTTTAGCAACGAATGGATATTGTTTTCGCTGTTTCCGGCCTTTCCTTAATTTTTCGCTCTCTGGCTGGAGGTTGTTGGCGTTTTTCCTTGCGTACTGAGGCACACTAAATTGTACCTACTAAGGAACTTAAGATCAATAAAACTGAATTCATCTTTAAAAGAGTGAATGCCTATATTTTCTTCAATTCATGCATGTGCTGCATTTGGCACAAGGCATTGAAAAGATGCTTCTGCAATGGTGAGGGACTTTAACCCATCTATAAACCATCTGACTTTCGTCACTCCGAATGTGACTGTACCTAGTCGTTCGACTAATCGGCAATTCATTTTTGAATTGTTTGAAAATAAAAAAGAAAAATCCGCCGGTTGTCGGATTTCTGAACTTTTCGTAGAAAATATAACCTAATTTCTATTCTTAGCTAATTTTTATAGATCAAGCGGTTTTATTCGCCTCATTCTCCTGATTACATTGTCTGTATTTAATAATTTTGTTACTTCTAAGCTAACGTGGTTGAGAAGCTTACGTTTGTCCATTTGGGCAACCGTTTAAGCCTCGTCTTCAACCATTTCAATATTAAGATCTCTATGTAGATGAACGTTACGTATGTACCAAGGTGCATTGACTTTGTTCCTTAGTACTTTGTAAATTTGCTTGGCATGTGCGTGCATGCCCACACTGCCTTGCGGTACACCGGCTTTAATTTCTCTTAATATTGAGTACTCTGTCTAATTCTGAAGAATCGGTCTGACTTGTGTGACTCCAGAACTGTCGAATACTGCTTCTGCAGTTGCTTTTGTTGTTTGTGGATCATTCCTTTATGATGCCAGACTTTATCGCAAGCTTGTGCTCTATCAAGAAATATTGTAGAGTATGCTTTTTTCACTTCAAAAGCTTTTTCGATTTTATCTGTGATTCTATATGCACCTGATCAATTGTACAGTGCTTATTTCTAGATCCAAACTGGTGAATTGGGACTAGCGATTTGTCTTCAATTATTTTTTTTGTGGACGTTTTACCAGCAGTTTTTCAAACACCTTGGACAACATCAGTAGTAGCGATAAGAGGTTCCTTTGATAGGTGCTTTGCCCGCTTTTGGAATCATCATTACCTCCGCGACCTTCCTGATAGATCTTCAAATAACCAGATAGGAAAAAATCCAATGGCATGACACCATCCGACGGAACAGCTCATTCTAATAAGCCTAGAGTTTGCCGCCACCAAACCAACAGTCAGTAGCGGTCCTCGTTTATTTAGACGATCTTGACTGTCATGAACTTGCTGACAATTTTTTCAGTATCAAGGAGGTGAAAAATTTAGTTGGCCGGGGCTTAGATGCCTAACGTGTAATTCCCCATCTGACCAAGACGGCTACGGAGTGTAACTATGGCCTGCTGAAAAAGCAGTCACCGGGACAACTCAGATCGAACTCGCCAGCGATAAGTGGAGATTGTCTCTGATTGCCTTGGATTTGTCAGCCGTTTTGCAGGAAGAACTGTAAAGGAGCTCGTACTTTGCAAACCTAGCTGAGGATTCAACAGATTCCGCATTCAAGACCTTGGTTTACCTCGCCGTGAACTCGAAATCGTCTGGCGGGATATGCATAGTAAGAGTAACGAGCTTCTAACCAGAGGATTCTCGTTTCGGGGTGAAGTTTGAAGTGAAGCCAATGCAGTTGGACAGTATGTGCTCGTATAAATGTCGGTCAAAAAATTGTGATCCACTGTTTTGGAAAATCACAGCAAACGAATAAATCGCAAAAATTCACAGCATTTACGACTGTGGTGGTTTTGTTTTTGATGCTACAGGTGATTGCATTTGTTTCGCATTTTTCGGTTTCAAAAGTATGAAGCTAAATAAAACACACACAGCGATACATTTTTGGAGATAATTTTATTTCATTATAAGGTTTGGAAGATTCGCAGCATGCGATTTTTTTGAGCTGATTTCTAACCACTTCCTCGCACATTTCGGGCGGTATCTCGGCCATAACTTGAGTAAAGTTGGTTTTTTATGCATCTAGAGATCGGGGATTATTTGCGTGGTCCCACAGAACACGTGAAATTACGCGACCAGCAATAAATATCTAAATAATTGGTCATCTTGTGTGGCTTGTTAAATCACCACTTTTGTAGTAAGTTTATTTAGGTATTTTTAAAGCGTTGTTCGATTGTTAAGCGATCCACTATCGTAAATGGCGAACATACTAAACTAATATTATGATACTTCAAATGACTGCTTAGTTTGACAGGTGTAAAATGCCAGCGCTACCAACTTGAAACAACTAAATGAATGACCCCGTATTTGCAGGGTGACGCAAAATGAATCATCCAATTTTGTTTTCGAATTACTTTTTTTACTAAATAAAATAAAAAGTGATTTTGAGTGATGGAAATATTTATTTGGACCTTTACAATTTTTCTTTTGTTAAGTGGAAAAGATGATATCCGTCAAGTGGCCGCCAAGGTTGATACACATTTGTGCCCGTTTCGCATTTTATGACTTTCCGCAAGATTTCCGATTGTAATTGTTCGCATTCCTGTCGAATATTCACCCTAAGGGCTGCGATTATCTCAGGCTTGTTGGTATAATCCCGCAACTTCAAGTAGCCCCGAAGAAATACGTCTGTGATGATGTCAAATCGCCAAAACGAGAGATTACGCGATTTGGAAACGTTTTCTTCACAATATCCATTAATTATTCCACGCCCTTTTGGAATTGTTTGTCTGTTTTATTCTGCAGCTGCTTAGTTCACAAATGTCAAATATGATCGACGTACGACGCCATTTGCAAAAACTATAACATCTTCCGACAGGGTGATTAATTCTGCGACACCTTGTAGAAGACAAACTTGAGTCTCAATACCGGCACAGAGTAGGAAATTCGTGGGACAAATGACAGATAGACATATTTTCGACAACATTGACACTTAAATAAGAAAATATCCTGCTATTTGAGATTAATTGTCATTAAATCAATATACACTGTGCAAATAGTGAGTGCGGTATAGGGTAAGCTTTAATTGACATCTACATCTAAAGATCCGTAGTTACTGTCTATTGACACGTCGTTTGTGCTTATTCTGCTTATACCAGCAATAAGCGGACTCTACTTGCTAAACTTATAAGCGCGATTTTTAGAAATAATGCAAATTTGCAACAAATCGGAATTGTCCGTCGAAAATAATCGACCACCTGGCGGCATCAGAGGTCTACCATGAGTTTCAAATTAATGTACTTACTGTGAATGAATTGCCGCCAGCAGTCATAATGACAGATACCTTCACAATTCACATAATCTATAATGAGACATGTAGCTTTGGGCACTAAGCCATTTCCAGAAGGTACTGATAAAGAGATAGTGGCGATTGAACCCTTTTTGTGCCAAAGGCAGATCGCCCGTCCCCGAAGTGGGCTATTGAATTGTTGTTCCTCAGTATATGTGCGAAAGAGTGACTGCAAAAGAAGATATTGTTTCTAAAATTCTTTGAGCTTTACCCACCTACTAAATATTTATTTAATTTAATTTACTTTAAATTAATGAAAATTCATAATACTGTGGCATGTGCGGAAATACTGAAAAAAGCCGGCTGTCGAGAAAGACCGAACCTCAGCTTCAAAAGTGGCGGAGCAAGTCCAGGCTACAAGAGAATACTAGTAGAGGGCCACATTGACTGACAAAGACGCATTCAGTTACCAGACGGATAGGCGAGTTAGTGTTAAAACATTTGATAGGAAAGGGCCCCAATCAAGACCGTTGTATGTTTGGTACCCCCCCCATACCAGAATAGTACCTAAATCGCCTATATCACGACAACATCTTGTTGAAGCGCAGTGTGTGCTGCGGATGGTACCTATTCCTCTAAGGTTCATGTCAATGAATCTCACCCAACCCTCAAGATCTCCCTGAAGGCATAGGTCTCACTGTCTATCTGCTTTTGCTTAGCTACTGGTGTTCCAGTTTCAAGAACCCACATGTATTTACCTATCGTAAGATTTAATTACGGCGGGTCTGCCTTTAATTACCTACAACACAACACGGACCTGTGTTGGGTACATCGCCTCTCCCACACAATTCCCTAGATCTGCTCCAAAAAGCCCACACGTTATCAGATCGCCTACACCTTACTTGTTTTACCTACCGCAATTTCGGAACAAATTGATTTTCTATCCCAACGATAACTGTGCCTACCCGCACAGAAAAAAGTTCCCTCAAACATCGACAAACTATAAAATAAAATATAAAGTCAACCAGCCGGGGCTAGAGCCCACTATAGGCACGGCAGGGGTAGCTAAAATGCAAGCCAAAGAAAAACAACAAACCAAAGTCAGAGCCAATTCCACAGCGAGTTCAAAAACAGCTGGAAACAAGTGCTCCACCATGACATTCCAAATCTAGAAACAGCACGCGCAAGAGCACACAGCCAAAAAGGAACACAACAAAAAATCATCCCCCATCTTGGGACACCAAAGAGAGTTGGGAAAAAAAATCCTGGAGCGATTTCAACCATCACAGTCAAGCCACGCCCTCATCATCCATTCACACACATCCACTGTGAATGGGCCCCGAACTGGAATCCCACCCCCTACTCGGAGAGCTGCTCTCACCGAATGTGTGTGTGCGATGGAAAAATGGCCAACGCTATTCACTGTACAGCAAATGACAGACGACACCGTACGACGGCCATCTATATCGACTGAAACCGGGACAACACAACGGAATCGGAGTACCCCATCTTTGTCACGCTGTTGCATGATATTCGTGCGCTAAACAGAGTCGGATGCGACCAATAGTCCGCTTGACGACTTGCCAGCTTCGCGCGACACAATCAAATCATCTCTCAGATACACTTGTGTATCGGATAGATACATTTCATTTCTCGGTCGCAATTACTTCGTCGGAAGAGGCTGAGTTTAGCGTATTTCAATTCGTTTGGTGCGTTCAAACGGCTACGAGCGGATCGCGTGTTTTCTTCACATTCTGGTTGTGTTTCATTTTTATGTTCAAATGTTGTTGTTGTTGTTGTTTTTGTGTTGCGGTTACCCTGCCTCACCAAATGGATTGTTTTGGACACTGTGAGATAGTGTTAATCAAAAGGACTCATATTTCCCTCTAAATCGAAGTGAACAAGAGACCCACATTCAGTTCTTGTGCTCCTGTGGATAATACAACAGAAACAAAAACAAAAATCGATTTTTTCCTTGCATTGTAATAATTATAATTTTGAGCTTAAGGATACCTGAAAGCTGACAGCAAGAGTGTAAGAGAGAAAGCCTGCGGATAAAAAAAAACAACAACTCGCTGCGATCGATTGCAGAGGAATGACAGTGAATTTGGTGTAAGAAATGGATCTTTTTTTTTTCCTAAGGACACACAAGTAAACATAAACAGTGGTTTATGGTGCCGTTGTGTAAATAATTAATTAGCCTTGGTGGTGTTTATACTCGTTGTGCTTAATGTGCTTAAACAAAAACTGCTGATGTACACGAATCGATTCGAAGTTTCAGGGATGTGAGTGAGGCTCGAAAGGAGTGTCAGTTGCAATTAAAAAAAAGTAGGACGACGGATCAATGGAGTTCAGTTGGGCCCTTGTCAGTGTTAAGCGTCATCGTCGTTTTCATTTTCTTGTACAATGTGTCAATACAATGGACGAGGGTGTAGCGTGTTGCTCTTAGTTTCTGCCGGAAACTAGTTGCACTAAATTTTTTTAAAATGCCAAAAAATATTCCCCGAACGGGTTTCATAAAAAAATACAACAAATAAAAAAAATGGTCCTTCGAGCCGCATTTTGTCTGTCACTGTAAATACGACTGCGCCACTGATGTTTCAAGGGACTCAAGTCTTCCAGGTACTGTGTTGGAGTTTTTAAAAATTTGGGCATGCGATTTCTATCAACAGTTTGGCGGATAAATTTTCAACAAATGGTGATATAGTTACTTCAGCGGAAAATTGTAAAATAACCGTGCGAAATGTACCTACGTGAAGGAATTTGTTTTTTTTTTTTGTGACATGTAAAATAAGTTTCTGAATTTATTTGACCATCCGTCAAGGTCATTCAACCCTAAAATTGTGAGTTTTACAATAATTGTTGGTGTATACACCCAAAAATATGATCACAACATTAAAACTAATGGTAGGGAATTTATGACAGAAGTTTCTGACATTCACGCCTTCCAGAACTTGCTGCAAAAATGCGCCATTTAATTTTTGTCGGGAATTCCAACCGCATAAGAACGTCTCTTGAATTGTTGTATAAATGCGAGGCCCTACCAATTAATATCTACTGTCCTGGGGGAAATGATATTAATTCTAAACATATGTAGTTGACGAAATGATGTCCAGATTTATATACTCGAACTTGAGCTGGAGGTTTCTAAATCTTTCCTGCTTACTTGGTGGCTACCAACCCGAACAGGGACCCTTCCTGAGACATTACAACACGTTCCGTGGAGCTTTTAAGACTTTTAAGACAGCTCTAGCTGAAACGATGCCTTGGTTATTGGTCCACCTGCGTCGGTTGGTTGGTTTAAGTGGCTGTATTTTCCGTACGAGGGAAAAACACATTGAGCGCCGTTTTGAGACCACAACTCACGGACACCTGAGTTTATTATCTTTGGCGGACCAAAAATTAGGATAGACTTGATCTTGTATGAGATGTTAAGAAGATGTGCTCCTCTATTAGTGGCGCAGTGTTGTTTTCTTCCTTGTGCAAACGATGATTAAGGTTTCCATTTTAGACATGACTTCGTCTTACCAAATCTCGGAGATGAATTGGTTCATATATAAGCTCCACCAAGTCCGGTGCCATAAATACATAGTTCGGCCTCGGGTCGTCTCCTCCAGAAGTAGTGATATACTGGATTGAGATCAACGCTTTTGTCGTCTAAATTGAGAGGCTCGTTCTGTCTGCCAGCGGGATTTTGATAGTCTCCGTACCCTCGGCACCAACTGTGACCCTATAGTACAAGGTTAACTTGCTACCCTCTATCGGTCTCTCTGCGAGTCTTTTCGCCTTGACACGTTCTTTTTACCGTTTAACTTTCCGAACATTGTTCCAAGAGTGGTACGTCTCTATTTTTTTTAGATTGCTTCTCGTACTCATGTTTTTTACTTTTGAGAAGTCGACGTTCTTCTGTCATTTCCTCACAGAATTTGTACAGCTTATACGAGCGACTTTCGTCATTTTTCTGCAGCGCCGCTCAGTATGCGAGTTGTTGCTGTATGCATTCGCCAGACCTCTCGTCAAGGTCTCCGTGGGGCGGTCTTAGCACATCAGTGGCGGGGTTTCTGATTGACATTTGGCCGCCGATATTTTTGGTCTTTGGTTCTTGATGCTGGCTGAATGCATCATGGGGCTGATCGGTAGGTTGAGGGCAACACTATCCGCAAATGATCTGGGGGTTTGTTGCGCTTGCAGTCATTCAATGTTAAATCTTCTCACAGCATTTTTGCTTCCTTGAAAAATGAATTTGATAATGCGGACAAAGGACTTTGTGTGATATCTTTCTTTGTATGATTGATTGCCCATCTCGCCAAAGCAACAAGTGGCAACGATGTTTTTTGAATACGTTCACACTTACATACAGAGACCTTATTTCATGGACCTCTTGGGTTTGCAAAATTTCAAATCTCAAGTTTAGCAGGAGGATGAAAAATGAATCCGTTACTGAAACCTGTTTAATTTTGCCTTTACATAAGTCAGGTAAGCTACTATTGAGTTGGGGCTATAGAGACGCATTTAAATTATGTATAACTTTATCCAAGGCTTTTTGTTGTCGCAAGGACACTAGCAAAAAAAGAAGACGATACCGAATTCCAAGGACGCAAACTTACAAAAGAAATTCTCAAAAGACCGTGGTACAAACGATCAGTGCGATTTAAAAGTACACGCTGTTTGATTAAAAAAAACGACTTTATTTGAACTGCCACTCCAGTCTTTTCTATTGTCAAATACTGTGTGTCAAACATTTTTCATTTTTATCAGAAGGAAACCTTCCTGGTCCAGCTGATTCTGTTGATTCTTCTTCTGTCGGTCAATAACCCCTTGGGAATTGCGGATCTTCCAAGTAGCTACGCAACCAAGCAAAAAAAACCATCACCGCTTAGCTGCTCCCGCACCGCGCATAGTTTTGTCTTCTGCTTAACGGGTGCAAATGTCACCAACACATGCACACATCGCTGACCTGAGTTGCTCAGTGGGAGGAGCCAATTAGTGCAAACAGAACATTTTTTTGCACGCAGTTTTGCACAGATCACTGCTTGGCTTACGCATCGATTTGCCGCCGAATTTCCTGAGCGCCCAATTTTGCCTTTGGTTAGTTGCTAAGCGATGCGGGCTTTGCCGTCGGCTTATGGTTTTTTGTAAATACCGACGGAGTACTGTTGCTGCAAGGCGGCCGCTAGGTGAGCCGATGCTATGGCTGAACAATGTTTGTTGCGTTGCAACACTTTTCAAGCAAGTGCAGTAAAATATAGCTTCCTAAAACCTTCCCAAAAAAAAAAAAAACATTTTCTAACTGCACAAAAATCTAATAAATCGGATCACAAGTCCTCCAGTTGGAAGCGGACAAACAGAGAGCCATCACAGTCTCTCATATGAATTACCGTCGGCAACTGGACACTCTCCCTCAATGTAATGTCATCGTCCTTTAATTTACATCAATTTACGTGTAAATAAATCGAAACGAATCGTGTAAATTAACAAGTGTACAGACTTTTAAACGACATAATTGCACTGTAACTGATTTCGGTCTCTTTGTTTATTTTCATTTACATAGATTGCTGTTAATTTGAGTGCAAATAAAAGTGCAAAACAAACGCTCCAAAATGGGAAATTTTACTGTAAATGCATTACATACAGTACTGTGATAGTTTATGTAAAATGTAAGCATTTACATGATTAGTTAACAAAAAAGTAATTAAAAGAAATTCAAGACAAAGGCAAAAGTGAATCATCAAACTGTCTGCATTATCGATACGAAATTTTTCGGCAAATATGCTGAATAATCTCGGTGCATCGGGATTGAATGGTAAGTATGCCTACCAATGTAAGTTTATCTTTAGGATCATACATAGAGAGCGGCGGTTACAATAGCGACTATTGGAGTGACAATTTTAACTTTTTATTCGGAACGAGAATATTTTATTTTATATTTTGAGGACGTTCATAAATTTATTCATATTTGTATCAAAATATGTAGTTCGCTATGCTATCTTAAAGTAGATTTCTCATCGTGTCGTGTGAGTTAACGTCGCTATTGTGACCTGATCGTTCCAGTTGCATTGAATAAGTCAAACGGTATGACAGCTTAACTCAATAGTTGTAGTGAGCATGCGCGGCTTATAGCTATATAAAATTTTGTATTATCCGGGTTACATTTTATGAACTCAGAATTGTAAATTTTTACCTATTGTGACTTCCAAAATATTTAAAGTGAAGGTCAAAAATGATTATTATTGATAGGAATTCATAAACTTATCCATATTTGTATCAAAATAGTTCGCTGTGCTATCTTAAAGTAGATTTCTCATCGTGTCGTGTGAGTTAACGTCGCTATTGTGACCTGATCGTTCCAGTTGCATTGAATAAGTCAAACGATATGACAGCTTAACTCAGTAGTTGTAGTGAGCGTGCGCGGTTTATAGCTATATAAAATTTTGTATTATCCGGGTTACATTTTATGAACTCAGAATTGTAAATTTTTACCTATTGTGACTTCCAAAATATTTAAAGTGAAGGTCAAAAATGCTTATTATTGATAGGAATTCATAAACTTATCCATATTTGTATCAAAATAGTTCGCTGTGCTATCTTAAAGTAGATTTCTCATCGTGTCGTGTGAGTTAACGTCGCTATTGTGACCTGATCGTTCCAGTTGCATTGAATAAGTCAAACGATATGACAGCTTAACTCAGTAGTTGTAGTGAGCATGCGCGGCTTATAGCTATATAAAATTTTGTATTATCCGGGTTACATTTTATGAACTCAGAATTGTAAATTTTTACCTACTGTGACTTCCAAAATATTTAAAGTGAACGTCAAAAATGATTATTATTGATAGGAACCATTTGTGAATTTATTGAATCTGACAGAACTTACTTTTAACCACTTTCAATATTTTGACTCTAAATTTAAGTAGTTCACAATAGCGACGTTTTCTATATGAATTTTGCGATTGTAAAATTCTAAGATTTAGAGTCTACTCTTGAATTTGTTGTAAGTAAGACGCATTTACTAACAAATAAGATAAATCTATTGACAACTGTCAGGAGCGATCTGTAGCATACGAACTTTGTTAAGGGTCTTTTTTTTTAAGAAACACTGTAGGTACGCGCATTTGTTGCTGACAAAATCTCTCACAAAAACGCAATATAATGAATCACGTTAATTCACTTTCCGGGATACTAATAATCATTTTTAGTATTGAGAGTAAATTTTTCGAACTCACAGTGGCATAATTTTCCACACAAAATTCCATATTGTGACCTAAAAAATATATACAGTGATGGTTAAAAGTGATTAATAGTTGTAAGTCTCTTTAAAACAGAGACATAAGAATTGTACGATCGATCTTCTTCAATAAAGCGTTGGTTACCCTTTTTTCTGCAAGTGTGCACTTTTTAATTAGCTAATAAATTTGAAAAAAAAAAGACGAGAGTGGCTTACCGCTGATGTAAGGTTGGATTATGTTAAATCCTAACTATACCGAAATTGGCCAACCCTACGCAATAATTAAAGGGCCTAGAAAATAAAGACTTTTTTTGAAAAACTTTTTAAAAAGCTCTTTCATAAAACCCTATCTGAAAGTACTAGTAAAAAAAAAGTACCTTCGAATATCTATCATCTATTCATTCTACAGACGTTGAGGAGAGGGAACTTCAGACTCTGCTAGAAGAACAAAGTTCTGATCACTTCAGGACTGCCTAATATTTTACAAAAAAATTTAGGATCAGCATAAAAATGACTATGCTTGGTCAAAATACTGTCAATCTTTAGAAACCCTAAAGATTCTACTAGACCAATGCAGGTTATGTATACAAACTGCATGCGAGTAAGCTTTCTTGATGGTTGATGGAGAGCGAAAGCATAATTTACTTCGAAACTACAGCAAAATTGTACGAAACTCAACCCGCTCAACTCAGGAGAAGAATAAGAGTCTATTGAGTCTTATTATACAACCGTTGAGTGATATCGACAGTCTTTTTAGCAGAACTAACTGGAGTAGCTTACGCCCCATCCAACCTCTGACTTTCGAACTGAAGTCTTGGCAAGCCTGGAGGAGTGCAAGTTACTAGGTACTCATACTAAAGTTTTGGGAAACCAAAGCACCCGTCTCTAGATGAAACGCTGCAATGCCAACATACTTCAGATCCGCACTGCAACCTAGTTGAGGAATTATCAGCTTGTGGGCATCACCTTAGACAAGGTCTTCCTTTTTTATACTGACCATGTGGGTTGAAATCGAAGACTTCGTCGAATCCTGAGGTATACACTTCTCTGATATATGTTGACATTCCAAACCAGAAAATTTAAGTAACATTCTGATGCGCATAACCAGCTTAACCTAGGTTAAAGTGGTCAGACACATTCAATGGACATTGGACCAATGGGTCCTCCGAAGGAAGACACATATAAGAATCCTCAGGCTTTCGACCAAAACTTTGCCTAACCTAGTCAGCGACGGAAGGTAGACCTTAGCTTGGACTAGTCGTCGTTTGGAGGTGAAGTTGAAGTTCAGTAGAGAATGGCTACCTACATAGAGAATAGCTAGAGATGACGATCTTTCGAGACTGGGTTCTTGCATTATCCGCGGAGGCGGTCTTTCTCCCGGGCTTAGTGCGATTGACCTCAAAAGCGAAGATAGGATGACGATACTGACGAATTACTACATGAAATCTTTTAAACACTAGCAGACGTTATCATAGATTATTGGACAGAAATATGGGTTACTGCCCGATAAGCTCTTATGCCAGACAAGTTTTGCATGAAAGTGAAACTTTTTGCAATTTTCAGCTCAACATTCATCCAGATTTTTTGTTTCCAGTGTTTTCGAAGTCTTCTCAGGCGCCAACTATTCATTTTCATGAGTGAGAGTTGCAGCTGCCTTAAATCCACATTCCTTGGACCAGAAACTTCACGCAAAGGCAATTAGGCGCCAATTGAGCTTAGCTTAAGTTGGGTATAGGTACTGGCTTGGGGAGTTTGAATAGACCTGCAACCGCCACACTTGGTGGAATGTAGATCCGTAGTTAACTAAGAACTGGAGTAGCTTACGAGTTAAGGCCTCGGTTTACCCCAAACTGAAGAGCTCTCTATGAGTAACTAAGTAAGCTCACAAGCTTTTCCGCAGTTGTCGGTTAGAACTCGTTTCAACTAATTTACGGGACCGAAACATATTTCCTAAAAATGCTGGTTAAGAAAAGATATTCGCTTAAAAAAAATGTTTAACTGGCTCACGCATCACGGCTCAAGAACTTACACACCTAAGAAGTGCTAGCCGTCATAAGGGAGGTGCTTCTTTTTAGCGCTCATAAGGCAGATAGTATACGCCCCAGGAAAAGTGTGATAAGAAATATCTTTTCAGCCAAAGTGTCAATCAAATTGACCATAAGTTATAAAAAATCAACCGCACTACTTCCACTTGAAACGAAAACCCTTTCCAGACAACCCAACTCCTGCCGCAATTTTACGTCCCTGCTACAACTACAAATCAAAGCACGCACTACATCCACTGTTCATTATCCACAATCGGAAAGTAAAAACCTTTCAATGAATCGTCCGTTTAAATTTATGGACGAATAATAATTTATTTCGACACCCAATTGAATTTACATAAAAACAAAATTAATACTTTTAATTTGCGCAATTATTGTTTGATAGTGGCCCATAAGCGCGCACACTCACTCTCGTAAATTAACTCTGCATAGCGGCAATAAATTCACTCCGCCAGTCGATTGTGCATTGTGTCCTAGCTAATAGTGGTGTAATCGTTTCGCTCTGCGAATATGCACCGCAGGACATCGGTGTCCCTATACCAATCCATAAATCAGTGGATTGTGCAACAAAATTGTTGCATCGTGCCCCCATCCACGAGGCGGATGCATTTTTGTCGCCACATTTAGTGCGACTACTGCAAACCCATATCTTGTGTTATGAGTGTATGTGCCCAAAAACTTATTAAATACACTCAAGTACACGTAATGAGCGTGTGCAAAGTTTAGTGGTGTACTTACACGTCCTCGAAAACAACCGCATAATGACAATTTATTAATTAATCTGTGGCCTGGGGTTGGGGGGTGGGCGATGATGGAACAATATGCGAAGGCAATTGGCGAATCCACTTGAATGCAAATTTTCACCGCCAAGTCCTGTTTTTGACTGTCGATTCGCCCATATTATACAATATTTATAAATTCGTTTGCGAAATTAAATAAATTAATCCGAGTTAGAGGTGAAGTTTTGTGTTCCGCCAAACAATGTAAACACCGTCGAAGCCATTTGCTCCGGGATTAGCATAATGTGTCCTATTCGAAATTATACGGAATGCGCGTCGTTTTGCAAGTCTCATTGTAAAAAAGGTAAGCATTGCAATTGGAAGAGGGACATTTTGCGACGACGGCGTCGAGAACTGTAATTGTTCGTATGCGGCGGCTATAATGGGCGAATCGGGCACATAAAAGCTTAGCGCCAAGGATTAGTGAATTTATTTGGACAAAAAAGAAAAAAAAAATAGGAGTGCTCCTAGGCGGAATGCAAAGTAGTGTAGTGTCCTTGTTTTTCTATTCAGATTTTGTATATACAGCGGCTGAAAGGGTTTTACGTGTTCTATTAATAAATTTATTGCGTTCGGTTAGGCTTAACGCTCGTAGCAAACATCGGGAGAAGGCTTCTTGGAAATTGGAAAATTTATGGGGAAACTCCATAAGCCGGTTGGATTAGTTTATTAGTTTTTGTTAGCGGTCGCTTGCCATATGGGCATCTGGATGGGGTGCGGAGTGAAGTGTGAAATGTGATGCATGCAACAGTGGGTTTGGTTTTTACTCGGAAAATATTAGCAGTGTTCTTTTTGTAAATTGTTATAAACAGGATTGATTGGAGATATCTTACAACAAAGTGGGGCTTCCAATAACGGGTAAGAGGGGTGTACTCCCCTTAGTTCGACATTATGTATATATTATTTACAAATTCAGCCACCAAAACGAAGTTTTTTAATGTGAAGAATTGTATACATGGTACCTATTCTCATAAGTCACTAGCAGACCCCCCCCCTGCTTTGCTGTCCGTTAAAATAAAAATTTAAATAAATGTTGGTGGTATTTGATACGGATTTCTTATTCAAAAACATACCATTTTCATCTTTCTGATCTGTATTAAAAAAATCACGTAAATGTATGTTGTATCTAACCAAATCCCAGAAAGTTGTTGAATATCAATGGTTGTTGATGAATGAAGTGAATCTTGAGACTATACCTTTTGGAGGAAAAAAAAAGCAATAATATATACATAGTTGTGGTTTTATGACAAAGCAATTTACGTATGTACGGTGTATAAAAAAATGAGTGTGCTTGTTACCACACCACTCACCAGAAGCGAAACTTCTCTCTCTAAATGTTCATAGGTATATAACGTCAAATTTAATTGTCTTGCAGTTGGATTATTTTAGGAAATTTAATTTAAAAACCAAATCTATATAATCTTACAATTTTAGTATAGTGCAGATGTAGATAAGTGCATTCATTCGTTTAAAAAGTTTTCATAACGCAATCCAATCCAACGTTATTTGTTGTCAGGTGGCTACCAAACTTAGATTCAATTTAATTTAATTTAGCAGTCTTGAGTCTGTTTAAGACATAGCTTATGAATTCAACAGTCGCAAATTTAATACCTGGTTGAAACTGCAATTCTTAATTTTATGAATTAAAATTCGAGAGAATTCACTTTCGTTGCCTCGCCAGATCACAATTTCCGTAACACATTCAGCATAATTCACTCCCCGGCTCCAGCGTGCCAATAAATGATTATATCTCGACAACAGCGACACCTATCAGGTCCAAAACTATCCTATCCTTAAAGCTGCAAGCAAACATATACATCCACAAAATTTCATTGAAATGGGTGCAGTTGTTCCAGAGATCGACAACACCTTACACACCATATACGCACAAATGGATGTATGTTCACTAAACTGCTTATTCCTCATGAACAAATACACATACAAAGACCGTATATAGATAAAAACCTTGTTATTGACGTCAACTTTCATTTGAAATTTCTATGAACAAAAATTGTTCACACATTTACAGAGAACATCAATTTTAAACACAAATGTAACTTGTGTTTATATACAGGGTGGGCCAAGTTTCTTTTAAAAAATGCAATAAATGAAATGGCTTTATTCATAAGAGCAAACATTCCCATTGATTATGGAACACAACATCGTTCAAGTGGCCACCTCGGCTGGCTTCACAGTGGCGCATTCTGTCATCCCAATTTTCCAAGACCTTGTTCATGGTTTCGGGCTGTAGCTCACGGATTGCTTGGATAATATTGGCCTTAAGTGCTTGAATCGTGCCCGGATTGTTGGGGCATAACATCGGTCCTTCACGCATACCCACAAAAAAAAAAATCGAAAGTGGGGCTGAAAAAAATCACGACGTCTTTTGCTTTGACAAAAATGTGTACCTATAAAAAAATAGTTTAAGTATGTTCGTTGAAGGTGGGCCAAATGAAGTCATCCGATGTTGTTTGGCTCTCACTTTTTTCTAAATGAATAACTTCGATTCTGTTTTTTGATTATGTTTAGTTGAACCTTTAGAATTTTATTGGTCAAGTCGAGAAGATGATATCGGCCAAATCGGAGCCGTCACAATTGATTGTCATACGGGCTCGTTTTATGGCATTTTATATCACTTCGGCGCGAACTTCGGGCGACCGATTCTCGCACTCGTGTCGAATGTTGTCCTTGAGGGCTTCCAGCGTCTCGAGCTTGTTCACGTATACACGGGACTTCAAAAAAACCCACAAAAAAAATGTCTGGAACGGTTAAATCGGGCGATCTTGCGGGCCAGTGCAAATCGCCAAAACGAGAGATGAGGCGACCCGGGAACGCCGCCTTCAGAATATTCGTTGTGGCTCGCGCAATGTGTGCTGTAGCTCCGACCTGTTGGAACCAGATATCCTCCAAGCCTAATTCGTCCAATTACGGCAGAAAAAAATCGGTTAACATGGCACCATAGCGCGCACCGTCCACTTTTGTCGTTTGACCAGCGGCGTTCTCGAAAAAAAATGGCCCGATGACTCCTCCAGCGTGAACAGCGCACCATGCAGTAACTTTGAGCGGGTGTAATGGTTCCTCGTGCATTTTCGGTACACCAGAAGCGATAGTTTTGCTTGTTCACGTACCTGCTGAGGCGGAAATGAGCCTAATCGCTCATTATGATTTTGGTCCAAAAATCGTCCAGTTCGTCCTCGAGATTGAGGATGGCTTGGGCGTAGGTTACACGCGTTTGGCGGTCGACAGGCAGCAGCTGATGCATGGACTGGACTTTGTACGGGAACATGCGCAGGTCTTTGACCAAAATTCCCCTTAGGGACGACCGGCCGATGGCTAATTGCGAAGCACGGCGTCTGGTCGCTGTTTCCGGCGACAGCTGAACATCCTCGTCAACAGCGGCGATATTCTCGGCACAACGGGCGCTCCGGGGCCGGCCGCTCTTGGCAACGTCTCGTGTGGTCCCATACTCTTCAAGGTTGGTGGCCAAACGGCGCAGTGTTTGCGCAGTCGGTGTCGGACAGCCGTGGAATCGGCGACGGAACTCGCGCTGCGCCATCACTACAGACGAATTGTTACGCAAAAAAATAGACACGATTATTCCGCGTTCTTGGGGAGTGTATCGCTCCACGGCTTGTTCACTTGTATTCTACACCTGTCTAGTCCACAAATTCTCAAAACACAAGAGCATCTTCCAATAGGGTGATCTCTTTTGGCCCACCTTGCACATACGTTTTAAAAACCAATAAAAATCCATGAATTGGAATATTAAATATAGTTTTTTTGATTAATGAATTCCTCGTTAAATATAGAAGCAAGCCCCTCCCGGAAACAAAATCCAGGCTACGGCACTGCCTATGGTAATCGCTTTGCAAAAGCAGTTCTTGTCAGAAACACTCGAATATGCTTCTACTTAATTTTTTTAATATTTTTTCTTATCGTCCGTGGACAACCGGACAGCCAACTTTTTCCCGCTATACACAGGAAGTGCCTCGCCCAAAGTGCGTTCTTTCGAAGTTCGCTTACAAGTCTAATACACGTTATCCCTTCATAAGATGACCCATAGCATCTCCACAAAGGATTTCCCTATCCACTGCCCTGCTCTGCGGAGCTACCATTCTGAACCAAAAGTCGTGTGACAAATTCGATCAGTTCGTCTATAAAAACTCGCATTCCAAGTATATAAACGGTGAAAAATCAACTGATTCCTTTGAACATGCGGCAATCGTCATTATATTTATTACTGCGCCATGGCGGCGGCCAACACCATAGCTCTATACCACTCTAATCTAAAAGCCTGGCTCAATGAAAATACGTGCTAATTTTGACACGTTCATTCGTTACCAGCTACCGTTCGGCGACGACGTCACAACTCTACACTGGTCTATTTCAATGATAGGATGATATAGTGTCACCAGCGCGGTTGACGTGAAGGGAGGTTAACACAAAATGGCCATTTTTAAAAAAAAGTTTCGACGTTTACTTGTTGCTTGTTATTTTTTGAAAGAAGTTCATCGTTTTTGTAATGAAGTCATGCGTGATATAGATGCATACGTTTGTGGGCACACAAAGTCGGATCGGATCTGGGATCTAGCGCGGTCTCTATTCAATGTCGTGATTTACAAATTAAAGGTGTGGTGTTAGGTGCGATGTCGGATTCAGCTCTACCGTAACCAATTTCACGTTGTCCGGTGTAGCTTTCTTAGCTGCCATCGGAGAATATATTTTTCTCTTTTTGTGGATAAACTTTGAAAGCATACATATTCGAGCTGGATGTCTGTGGATTGTAGCGTGAGGGTGCTGTGTGAAACCTGACCGAAGCCGATTGGGAATTGTGTGACTTCGCGCTGTTCTACGATATTTCGATGTTGTTATTTGTTCTATGTGTAGCCGAGGCATCACGATGCAAAAGTGCTGTGCAAATATACAGATTTATGGGCTCTGTTGTTGAGATCGAATTATTCAGTTGTCATTGATGGGACCTACATATGTATATACACTTGGGTGTGTGTATTTGCGCCAAAACTAGAGGTGGAAAGTGGATCATGTGGCGCAGTACAAATCCATTGTGGACAATTGGTGATTTTTAAAATTAAGTCGATTTCTGTGAATCACGCAATCCATCGGTCAATGGTTCGTCGAACTCCAATGAAATCAGTTGGACAGAGTTTTCAGGCATTTTTGCCAACAAACTGCGGGGTACATACCTGACGATTTTATATAAATTTTGTCAGTGCAGTGGGGAGTATGAGCTCCTAATGTGGTCATGGTATTTTCGCACATATGCTCATCGCTTTTAGCATTTACGCAATGACTCAATCTAAGCCAGAAAAAAGTGAGACGAATTTTAAAAATTTTCAACCAAGTCATTGCATTTACCAAAGGTGTCACATTGCTTGTGACGAGTTCTTTGAGTTTCCAATCGATGTGACATTTGCCTCTATTTATGTTAATTAATACAAAATGTCACTAACTATTCTCAAAATTTTTAGCTGCAATATTTATTATTAGTTATAAATTGTAACATGAAATAAATAAATAAATAAATAAATAAAAATAAAAAATCCTGTCCATTTGTCATTACTAGGTATACAACACAAGCACATTGAATTGTTCACTTGCGTTCCGCTGTGACAGTGAATTTGCGGCTAGCTCGCCAAAGCAGAACTACTGTCAAGAACAATCGTTGCTTATATTTTTCGATTTATTTAATTAGATTTAATTTGCTCATATTAAATGTTGGTCTATAGCCAGTGGCGTACGCAAGGGGGAGGGGCTCAGGGGCCTTCGCCTTCCCTAAACTCCTAGCACATCAGCTTAGAGACCTATGAAAAATTATTTAATAGACTCAATTACCAAACATTTCGTCACAAAATTAAGTGTCAGCCCCCCTCGCAAAAAAAAAAAAAAAAAAACTCTAACGTACCTACTTTCTGCAGAGTTCTGCTGCTTCTTGAAGCAGAAAGCTGATTGATAGCCTAAAATATCTATGGAAGTCGTGGCTCGTTTAAGTACGGTCAGAAAAATACTTTTTTGCTAAATACGCACCCCAAAGGTAGGCGTGGCAATAAGCAAAAGAGCCCATATTCTTTTCGGAGTCTTATAAAACGTTTGAAAGAAAGTTTCATCGAAATCTGTTCATTAGTTCCTACATCAACAGTCAACGGACAAAAAACCCCCTTAAGTTTTATTATGTTAATAGTTATCTATCGAGTATGATGACGTTATGAAAACATTCTGACCTTTGTTGGTGACTAGTAACTAGACTTGTTAATTAAAAAAAATACAAGACTACGAAATTCGCATGAATCCTTGTTTTTGTTACAAAATTTGTCTTCCTACCGACACCGAAATGTATTGAAACTTATTTTGTGATCATTTTGTTGGTTATTACTTACTATGACGTATCTGCGCAGAATATGAACAAATCCAAGCACTTGTGGCGGGATTGTCAACACAATACAACGTCAAGTGTAGTTTTTCTTCTTCGATTATGTCGAAGTCGCGACAACATGTAAGTCCAACTTTGTGACTTTTAATCTTTATAGTTCATGACCTAGATTGGGTTAATCCAAAACTTTTTGTAACGCCGTAGGTGGCTGCTAGCAGAAGCTACCGAATGATGGTTATTTTTCATTTAGCAAGTGGTTTTTTGTTCTTGCAGGAGGGCAATTTTATAAAAAAAAATAAAACGCTGGCTTCTAAAGTTCCAGTGACTCCTAGGTATCGGGTGATTTTTTAAGGTTAGGTTTTTTCAAAAAATCGAATAAAACACTCAAATTTGCATCAAATATTCAAAATTTGTATTGTAGTCGATAAATATGCCTTTGCCATTAACGTTTTAAAGACAACTTCATGCGGCTCCGTTTCAAATGGTCCATTCGGAAGGTCCATTTTTGCGTCACTTTTTCGAGCATTTCGGCCGCTATTCCACGAATTACGCGTGTTATGTTATCCTGTAAGGCTTCAATCGTGTTCGGCTTGTCCACATAGACTAACGACTTTGCATCCCACAAGAAATAATCAGGAGTCGTTAAATCGCATGATCTTGGCGGCCAACTCACGGGCCATTTCGAGAGATAAGCTGCTCACCAAATTCATCCTTCAACATTTCCATTGTTTAACGAGCTGTGTGGCATGTGGCACCGTCTTGATGAAACCACATATCAACCAAGTTCAACTCAGCCAACTCGATATCGTTCGCCGTTGACGATAACATTTCTTCCAAGGTCGTCTTTGAAGAAAAATGGACCGATGATGCCACCAGAGCATAAACCACACCAAAATGTCGTTCTTTCAATAATTTGCCATCGTTGCTCGTCTGTAAGTCTTTCCATGATTAAATGTCAGAGTATACTGAAAACTTTCACTTTGACGTTTGGACGCCATTACTAACCAGTGCTGCCAACCTGAAAAACTTAACTCTTTAAAAATCACCCTTTTATTAGCTGCTTTGCCATAGGGTTTTCCAACACTAAATAATGGTTTTGCAGAAGAGTTGCTGGCAAAGTAACCCTCGATGTGCTTTTTGTCTAAGGCTGTGGGCACAAATCGCTATGATCTTTTCAATGAAACACGTATTTGAGGTAAGAGGTTAATAGTTTATGCAACCATTTAAGATCGTTGTAGTCATGCAAAGTTTGCAGAAAGTGGACCAAAGATTCCGATTCCAATGAATTGTTGGTCTGAGAGACTGTGGCCCTGGGCGGATGGATATAGCAAGGAGCTAGTGTCATTTTGGATAGCAACCCTCTTAATGGATAAGTGGGACATTAAAAATGAGTGAAATGACTAAGGAGAGTGGGACAAGAAGACATCGATATATTGTGTCGAAACTGCCAAATTACACCCAATTTTGCGTCAAAATTGGTACACTAGATATGTACTTTACCAAGTAAGCGCGAGCTCACCTTAATAAAACCCACTTTCAGATAGGCACTCACGAAATCAATATCCAACAAAAAACACAAGCGAGTGTGAACTATGAAGCGAATACAAAATAAGACTTCTACACCCAAGCGAAGCCAGGCCCGAGGTAGTGCTAATGCTGTACTGCTATATGCAGTTGGGAGCCATGAAATCTGTGTTAAGGGCGAATGTTTTGTTACGGCCGCGCTCTGGTAGTTTATTGCGTGGTAAGGTACAATTTATACATAGCCTAAGCCACTTCCAGTCTCGGCATGTCGTTTATCTGTGCTGGATGATGGAGAAATTTAAATACTTCTCGAAAGTAGAAAAGAGCACAACCGAACATTTTTACATCTATTGAGGTTTAAAACATCAAACCGTCGCCTTCTAGTTTTTCCTGAAGCTATTTTACGAAACACAAAAGCTAGTATTAGAAGAATTGAAAAATGCGAACCGTTTGGAAATACTGAAACTGTAACCAAGTGAATGCCTTCACCTGGAGAAGACTCTCAAAATACTCGTGTCTGAAGACGGATGTCACTTCGAAACATTTCAGACTTTGCCTGCAGATTCACCTTTTACATCGCAGAATGTCATCGGTGCAGAGATCGGAAGATGATCACCTTCGGCAACCGTTGTTTTGACTGCCGAAGGAGTTTCTAAAGCTCTCTCTTATAGGTCCAAGTGGAGGTATAGCTCAGGGCCTTAGTCGTCCCGGTCCCGCTAATGTTGCCGAAGAATGGATTTTGTCGAAAATGCAGCGAAACATTCAGCAAAAGGTATTTTTCAGTTGATATACACTATACAGTCGAGATTTTCCAATGGGCTGTGGAGCAGACGACGAACTTTATGGGCTGCAAATTAACGTCGATCTGGTCAGCAAGCTTAACATCCAAGGTCTGAGATGGCTAGCTGGCCGATGAGCCTTTGAGTTCACCACTGATTAACAGTCATGATTGCTTGCAAGCAGAGGAAAGCTCTTCACAATTGGAGTGGCATTTCTTCCAACTTGTAACAATCTGTGGGGGGCACTTCTTGGTTCTCTGAGCAAAGTGACACAAAAATTCATAATTTGGAAATATTGCCATTGCTGCATGTAATCCTTATTGGACACCCCTTCCTCATCACAACCGAGCATCCGAGATCCGACAGCTAACGATGAAAGAGTCGCCGCTCTCAAACTCCACCACTCACCTATAGCCGAACTCAATCAAAGCAATTAAAGTCGGATTCCTCCCGCGCGTTCACATCCGCAGCGACATACCCAGCGCTCACCTGTACTCATGCCTATACTGTATCCACTGCGTAATCGATCTATTAACTCGCACATTATCCCACTTCATGAGCATAAACATCAATCGGCGGTAGCCGGCAGCTCATATCACTTGCACTTGACAAAAAAATAAAAATAAAAATGCAATAAACCCTTCGTTTCGCTTTTACGATCTGTTTATTCGTGAAAAATGATTCCCCATTGCGCTACACGTTGAAAGGATCCAGAGGTCCGGTCTCCGGTAAGGAGCTCCGCTGCTGTGCAAACAGTGCGCGATCGTCGCCATAAAACGCTTTGACCTCCCAGATGCGCAGCTTGCGCCTGTATTTGGTTCAAATTAATATACGGATACCTAGACCTACCTGTTCCGTTCTCACCTGCAGTTGTTCGTATGATAGAAGCGATTCCCTTTCAGGCCGTAACAGTAGCTGGCTCTGACTGGCTGTCTCAATCTGTTTAAAATGTTCCGCGTGGGACTCGAGTCCGCGTCTGGATCGCATGTGTGTACGAGTTGTTACTTAACTTTTCTGTCCGCCTTCCATTTGGTTTTTTTTTTGTCGATTTCGGTAAGAGCAAATGTTTGGCTAACGCAAGCCCGTCCGGCAGTTAGTCAACGGAGGTCGTACACAGATACGTTTCCAGTTGGGATTGTGTCTTTTTCATTATTTTTCGTTCGGCTGTGAATTTTGTGTGCACAGAGACGAAGCATCGAATTCAGCGATCACAAGTACGTGTTAAAATTAATTTTTTCTTTACATTTGCTTGATGTTTCTGTCTTGTATTTGTTGTGTCTTGAGACGGGAGAGAGATTTGTTCACACACCGTGTGCCGGGGGAATGAAGATTACTCTTGCAGTTTGAAATTTGCTAAAGCTCCTGACAGTCGTTGATCGCATTTGATGATTTTGATCCATTAAATTTGTGTATGGAGTAGTAAATTTGTGAATGTGTTGTGTTGCAGGTCCAAAGGATTGTGATCTATCGAAGGCTGCTCTGACTGCGCTGCATGGTGTTAACAATTTTGGTCAAGTACCAAATTCACAGAATTCCGACTCGAATGGTGGTTCGGGGGGCGGACGACTGCATGTGTCTGGAGGATTGTGCGAGCCGCACAATATGCATCAGGATCAGGTGAGTTTGTTATATATATTTTTATTTAACATATTTGTAGAGTAAAATTGAGAAGGAGCCGATAGGACGTTTGATATTGTTTTCCATGTCAACTTTCTCAAAAGAAAAACCCCGTCAAACAAAAGAGTTGAGCTGCGAACTTTGTGGCCAGGGCACCCATTCCGTAACTTTTCAGACGATTATCCTCCAAACTAGCAACCAAGTGCTAAAATTACAAGTTCGAAAGCTTAATCCAGTTAATTTTCCAAAATAATATTGAAACTTGACGTTTGTCAAAAATTTGTTTGTCAAATATTTTGGTGATCAGAGTTTCTAAAACGATATCGTTTAGACGATCGTTGATTTACGTGGGTGTCGACATAATGAGCTGATTCTCAGAAAGCGCTGATCTTCAATGCAGAATGCATTTGAGTTAATGCCACTGAAGGTTGGTGTGACTCCTGTTGGCGGATGGCTATTTGAGGTTAGATATTTGGACGTTTTGTTTCATTTTTTGTGGCCGTTGATCTTTATCGTTTTTGTGTGAATTGCCAAAGTATTTTTGTTGTCAAAAGAGGTCGCCGAAGTCTATTCTTAGGACATTTGACTACTTTTCGTCATGAAGGGGGTCTTCTTAAGCCCGATAGAACATACAGTTGTTCAAAATTACACAAAAGTTGAGTTTCTTAAAATATTTGTACTCCATTCGATAGGTCATAACACGTGGCAAGTAGGATATGAATGAATAGTTCATCCAGATGATGGTTGTTTTTTTAGTGCAATAAACGACATCATTCGAACCTTCGCTCCTTTTCAATCTGAACCATATTTGTCGCTTACAGTCCGGTGGGGACTACGCCATCAACAAACAAGCACCTTTCGACCCAAACCTAGTGGTCTCTTTTTGAGAACAGCAAGTCGAATTAAGCGGTTCTGAATTCTGTACGCTGCCTGAGGAGAAGCCTTCTTCTGGTTCGCTGTACTTGAGGCGCGATATAAAGGACTTGTGGGGCTGGTGTAGTTCTCAGTGTTACCTACCCACCCCAGTCGTCGTATTTCGAACTTTTCGATGGTGAAAAGCGTATGGAGTTGGTCTCCTCTCCCACACTACATCGATACAAACTGGATCTTTCTCTCAAAACATCCCTGGAAGCTTACATTCGTTTTCGACAAAGTCCATTCTTCATCAACATAAATAGCCGGACCGGCCGGACTGAGGTACAATACCTCATCGATTCTATAAAAAAGGGCTTTAGCTATTTCTTAGCCCCGCATAAAACCTCGGTTGGCAGAAGTAATTCCTCTCTTGATCTACATATGTGTAGATGCGGTCTTCAACATTTAGGTCATCTTTATTCAATTCTTGCCGCTGAGTCGCAATAACTTTTTACAACTTTACAAGCTCCCCATAATTGTAGTACCAAACCATATAGAAAGAATGGGCGAAAAGAGTGCTTGAGCTTCAATTCGCCTGCTGAGCTTGCAGACGTGATATAACCAATTTTTAGAGCATCCATCTACCTACAGCTACTATACCTACACCTACCCTCGAAATTTTTTCATCGGTTTGCCTATAGAGCTAGAAGCACACTGTTTAATTGAACAAGAGGTAAGTTTTTGACTGTGAAGCTTTTCCATCACCTACAGAGATACCTTTCTCGAATTTAGCAAAGGTATGTTCTAGCGCCGGCAAGTTCGAACCTCCTGCTACGAAACTATAATAGTTTCTTCAGAAGGAACGTTTATCAATGGGGATAAGGAGCTTCAGTTGCTGAATGTTTGCTGCGCCGCCCCTGGTCTGTCGATTTTGAGATGCACATTATAGAGCTTAGAGACCTCCGCTTGACAGCATAGCTCGTTAATTCTTAGAAAAAAAAATCACGTTCTTCTTCCTTGCTTTTGCAACCCGGGGAATTGTCCCTCTCAAGTGCAAAGTAAACTCCTGTATCCTCATTTCTAAACTGATTCCTTGTATTTTTTCCAGAACTCCGACAAATCGAATAAACAAAAACGCCACCGAACACGTTTCACTCCGGCGCAGCTGAACGAATTGGAACGATGCTTTTCGAAAACCCACTATCCGGACATATTTATGCGGGAGGAGATTGCAATGCGTATCGGTTTAACCGAATCGCGAGTACAGGTGAGTGAATTAACCTGATTTTTAATTAAAAACTACATCAAATAAACTGCACCATTAGAATGGATGCGGTTAACGTATTGTTCAACCAAAAGCTCAATCCGCAACATTTGCGTGTCTGGGTTGTCTGTTTCGGTTCGAATACGATTTCTGACCGCATCCATCTGTTAAGTTTGTATATACGTTTGCAACGACCATATTGCTGTTGCGGACTAGTATGGATTTCAATTGTGGTGAATGGAAAATTGGAAATTTTGCGGCTTCTCCAACTGGCGTATTCTAATCGATAAGTCGTGTTTTTATGGGCATAAAACTTCACCAAAAACACGTTGAGCTATTAAAAATTCAGTTTGGCCAGAAAGTGTCGATGATTGCGACACGTTTCGATGAGGGAAGTGCGCACGGCAAACATGGAAAGGATTGGAGAGATGTATCATCCTTTTTTGTCAAAAGGAACTTTCCGTTTTGTGTTTTCCGCACTGGCAATAAAAACAGGATCTCGTATTATCTGCTGCCATTTGTGTAAATCCTCAAAGATTGATTTTTCACTACGTGTGCGCATGAAAGATTTATTGGATGTAGTCTACTAAAGGATTCCGCCTTTGTTTGCCGTTCGTGCGTGCGTATATGGAGCCAATGTTGTGTGTATATGCAGGCGGTGTATCAACACCATTAGGAAGAGATTTTATTGGCTTAGGTGTGTGAAATTCCAAGGAAGAGCAAGGAATTTAGTGTAAACAGGTGTTGAATTGTTTGTATCCCCTACAAAATGTTGGTATGAAACAATTCTGAGCATTTATACGTATCTACTGCATTTGAAGACATATTTTTTTTGTGGTCAATATCGGAAATGAAGAAACTTTGACTGCCTCGGCTGACGACTAAGGCCAGCGCTTATCTGTCATTGCAGTTAGTGTAACAACTACTGGATCGTTTTTTTTTTTTTTGCATTTATAAAGTTTCTAAGGGGTCGTTCATTAAGGACTTGACAACTTCTTTTTTTAAATAAAGTGCAAACTCCTTGAGATATCTCAAACAAAATGTTATTGGCTTGAATTACTATCAAAACATTTATGAACGGAATTAGACTTCGTTCATACGTCCACCACGAGAACGTATGCAGCGGTCGATACGTTGTACCCAATTTTAGATGGGCCTTACTAATAATAATTTTAAGCCTTCACACTAAATATTTTGTAAGTCACAATATGCAAATTTGTATGGAAAATTTCGCAATTGTGAGTTCGTAAAATTAAGCCTGGGCGGTAAAAATGATTATTAGTAGCGCGAGATGATTCGGCCGCACATTTCGACCAGTATTGACTCAAAGCTCCTTTAAAGTCGCCGGCTTGTTGGCATAGATCAATGATTTAATGTAGCCAGATAAAAAAGTCTAGGGGCGGTAAATCACACGATCCCGGCGGTCAATAGACGGGTCCGTTTCTTGAGATAACACGTTCACCGAACTGAGACTTCAATAACTCGATTGTTGCACCCGCTGTGTGGCTTGTGGCACCGTCTTGTCTATCACTGATGTCCAATTCATGCAATTGCTCAAAGAAATAACGTTCCAACATGTCTATGTTGCGAATACCATTTGCCGTAAGGTGACGGTCATTTTCATCGACGGAGAAAAACAGTCCGAAACCGCACTAAACCAGTGACTTCTTGTGGATGAAGTGCTGTTTCATGAAGCACAGGAGGGATCTCACCTGTCCGAATATTTTGCTTATTGACGAAGCCGTTTAACCAAAAACGCGCTTCATGGCTGAAGATGGTTTTGCAATGAAATTCTTTATTTTCTTCCATCATGTCCAGAGCACAATATGAGAACGCACTTCGCTTCATATGATCAAGTGGCTGTAGTTCTTGATCTTGTTGGGGTGTAGGCCAAGATCCTTGTGCGAAATTCGCCATAATGTGGTCTGGGAGAGGCCCAATTCCTGGGACGCTATGAAATCGACTGATTTGGCTCGTTTGCGACGAACGCCAGCAATATTCTCCACACTTCGGGCAAAACGTTGTCTCACTGGCACGGAAACGTCAATCAGCTTATATTTGGGCTCAAATTTTTTCGCTAGGCTGTGAATTGCTTGTCCACTGGGGCGAGAATTACCGCCGAAAATTGGCGCAACAGGTCCTTATGGACCCAAGCCTAGCTTCTCACAACCATTCGTCTTGTGTGAGTTTTTTTTTTATTTTTGGGATGAATGGAAGGGATCTACAATTTTATGCCGAGTCCAAACGGCCAATTGAGAAGCTCTTTCATGACAGTTATACTCTCGGATGTTTGTCAGACGTTCGCGAGAGGTGGCGCAGCGAAAAAAACCTTAAGTTGGAATTTGGGTTTTTCTCGGGATTCGAACCTGGGACCCCTCGCTTAGTAGTCCAACACACTAACCACTAAGCCACTGCGCCGAAAATTGGCGTTAATACTCTTAAAATTGCGACCACCGACTCGGAATTTCGGTAGTAAATTTAAAATATTTGCAAACGTTTTTCCTTCGTGTACTTCACCATGATGAAGATGTTGATTTTACTGAATATTTTCACAATGACAGTTCGGTAATCGGTTTAAGGGTCGCTTCACATTGAAATTTTGAAGCTGTCAACTCGCTTATGAAAGACGCCTACTACCTACTACTTCTATTTATATAGTGGATACTTATTGACACTAATTTGTTGATGTTTAAATAAATAATTGGCACAGCATGTCCATAGGGGCATTAGGCTTCTCACAACTATTCGTTTTTGTTTTGTGATTTTTCCATTTTTTGGGACGAACCCACAATTTTATGCCGAGTCCGAACGGATGATTTTAGAAGCAATTTAACGACAGATATACTCTTGGATGTTTGTCAGATATGCGCAAGAGGTGTCGCAATAAAAAGAACCATAAAGAAATTCAGTGAGGTGGACAACATTTTTGGCAAACTTCAAATTGATCAGTAACTAACCGACCCCGCCGGTGTTTAATTGCACGAAAGCATAATTCCGTTAAATATAAAATGCACCTTCCTATTTTTAACACAAAAGTAGCCTTAAACCTCGACACATTTATTTCATCCATTTAAAATAAAAGAAATTCATAGATCGGTGCAGTAGTTCATAAGATTTTCGTGGCCTTAAAATTTTGCTTTCTGTTATATATTTTTATAAATAAGCAAGACTGCATCTTAGACCGACCAGCATGTGCTGCAACCCCTCCAACAATTATAAATGTTGCTCCTGGTTTGTTCATCGTTCAAGTTTAAGTACCCAAGTGCGGCACGCATTATTTTTATTTACCGCGTGGAATAGCCCATAGAAGCTGTTTTCTTTTCCGGCCTTGCATTAAAAGCCCCGAGTACAATAAATGTCATTGAGCCCAGTACGGGCCAACATAAAATATGCACACTCCTTAAAAACCCCTACACAACTCTTACAGTTTCTTGGTCCTTCGGCTTCAATGAATACCTACTGAGTATTATCAGATAAAATCGACTAACCCACACACACACACACAAGTCAAAGGATTCCACCCCGACCCTTGGCCAATTATGTCAGGATAATAACCAGAAACCGCACAATCAAAGAACAAAGCATAAAGAACTAATAAAACCACACCGAACGACCAGGATAATTGTTTTCTAGGATTTTAACCACCTCAACACATCATTACCTGGCTCAGACCGTTCGCAATAGTTTCACATCACGTGCTGACAAAGTTTCACAAGTTTATACCAGTTGCACTGCGCGCTTAACAAACCAAATCAAAATCCGATATCCCTGCCGACACCGCCGCCGCCGAAGAGGACAATTTAATGAAGCAGTAAATTCGAGATCGTCGGACCATTAAGCCATCGAAATACTATAAAATACAAAAGTCAGCCCTCCCTAGGGGATGTTTTTTTTTTGTTTCGAAACAACAACAAACTTGGATTTGTTTGGGGAGTTCAGCGTCATCCCCGTCGACGACGCCCCGGCCATGAAAACTAGGAAAGCAGTCATAAGTCCTGCGAATGGACTTAATGGAAGCAAATAAACTTTCTCACTCACCCGCTCGCCAGGGGGTGCCGCTATTAGTTGTTGTTTCGTCGAGCATATTGTCAGTCGGTGTTGTTTTTTTTTTTTTTGGGGTTGCTATTGGCCTTTGGCTTTCACAAACGAATTGACTCGTAAACGTAATCCTTGTAATCCTGTGAATCCTAAATGATTTACATTTGATATGTGCGTGCGTGATGTGCAGGGCGTCGTGCGGTGTGAAACGGTCGCTGGGGGTGCTACGCCAGCTACTACCGAGGCGGACGTAATTATGAACTCGTATGTGTTGAGTTTTTAATCGAAAAAAGACGATGAAACATATTGGCTGACACCAAAACCGATATTAAAACAGAAATTTGTATGCGGCTTTTTATATACGGGGGTGGCGGCCTTGCCGGGGTTAACACAATTTACGGCTGCACCCTTATTAGGCATTCACAGCGCCCGATGATTTCTCATCGGATAAGACTGTGAAAAGGTCGGAAGCACGTGTCGTCGTTTAACAGGAAGTTCTTATTAATTTGCCCACCGTGCCTTCGGAATGTTTCCTGATTTTGCTATATAGTATATGTTATAGTGGGTCGCCCTGAAAACTTGCGTGAGCGTTTGAAAAGTTGGAAGTGCGTGCTTTTTTCACCAAAAAGGTGCGAGTCATAATTACATTGTATTTGAGTGCAGTTTTCTCCAGTCCCAGTCCCTATGCCAACATTTCAACTCATTCCAGTGGAACTACCTCAAACATTGTACGCCATCCCTTTCGAATAACATCACATAAGAGTGCGAAACAAAAAACAAACTCAAATAAACTTGAGACCAAAGAGCCCAACCAAGAGTTGCCATAGAGCTTAGGGCGTTATCCTTTACGTTCCGTTTTGTGGCATTTCATTTAAAATTAAATTAAAATACGATCTCTGATATTACCTTCTCCTTGTACATGACAGGAGCTGCTGCCCCAGAACACCCACGCTTCGCCGCGCGCAGTAGTAAAAAGATGCCTTTCCCCAACAATGTGTGCGTTGTTGTTGTTTGGGGTATCCTTTAGTCGTTTCCTTGTGCATGGCATGGTGAAGGTAGTGGGTAATAATAATCCACGACTGAAGGCATCTGGAGTTTTTTATTACATTTTTTTTTCGGCATAAAAAAAAACACAAGTTCTTCGTCAAAGGTTGAAGAGAGAGAGATGCTGCTTTAAAGGACAAATATGAGGACTATCGCACAGTGAGCTCGAACAATAATGGCATCACGCGTTGCAAAATAATTTTGGCAAACAGATTGTTTGCATTCCGATTGTGGCTGTGACACACGTGCGCTCAACGAATTGAGGTACATCCCGCGCATCCGTATGCAAGTCCTTCCGACTTGTTCAGTTGTTGAAAGATGTGTGACTTTAGTTTGGCTTGGTTTCATGGCAAATGCGACAGGGAAGGACACAGCTTTCTTTTCCTCAGGTTCAGCTCATCTACGTAACAATTGATCTGTAGGCCAAATGATCTGTCGAACTTTTGCCGTTTACACAAGATCGTTCTTATTCCCTTGCATTTATTTTATTTCTTCTGCTTATTTAACTCTCGAGTTTTTCTTCAAAAGTCGATCAAAATTTATTAACATGTAAGTGTAGTTAGTCCCGTTGGGAACCAGTGGCGTACCCCTCTCAAACTTCTAGCCCAAAAGCTTTGAAAAAATCTTCTACGCCATTGCCAAACATTTGATCACAAAGTCCCAGTTCCCACACCCTTTCGAATGAACGAATTTTCTGCTTCCCAGTAGATATTGCTTAAAGAGTTTTGATCAATATGTTGCAAGCCTCCCGTTCTGTCACATTGCTTGCACTTTCAAACGAAGATCTGTCAAAAATCCCTATCTAACTATCACGCAGTTCTTTCCATTGCGCCCGACCCTCACTTTGATGCAGTTTTGCTAGATTACCCGCACTAATACCCACATTGCAATTGAGGAGAAGTTTGAGTTCAAAAAGCGCCTTTGTGCACATTCAACTTGGCAATGGTTATAAAATGAATCAGACAAGAGTGCGATTGAGTATCGGCTAGAGTTATTGCAGCAGACAAAAGGGTTTACTCACCTTTCTATAAAGAAGCTCTGTGCCACCCTTACAAATTCTGTCCAAGTTCATGCTCCATCTATTTGGGACATTATCACTGACTTATTAACAACACGTGCTAACGTCTGCCGTCCAAACAAGTCGGCTGAACACGCATTTATAGATTTTTCAGAGCCCAAGAGGTTTTCCAACTTTTGAACACAATATATGGCTCAACTGTGAGACGGTTTGGACGGCTCTGAGAGGGTTATCTTTTATAACCCGGGAGCTTTTCAACACCCTTGAGCCTGCAAACTTTACTTATTGACGTCAGGTCTTGCCTTTCTTCTCTCGCCTCATAAAGTGTTTTGCCGAGAGGGTCGTCTTTCAAGAAGCTTTCCGACTCGTTCGGCTGTCCACGGTTGTGTCTTAAAATACCTACTCGATTGCAACGGGTCTATTAAATGTAAAAATTAATGAAATATAAAATACCGGCAAAAAAGGTATGAAAAGGCTTTCTAAAAATACTCCCCACAAAATTCAGCCCATCGGCGTGATCAAACCCTGTTGATATGTTAATTCAGGTTCTCTAAAACAGACTTAAAAAAAAATCTGCTAAATCTTGCAATGGAATTTGTTTCTGACATAAAATATGCCGACTGTTTCTTTGACTAGAAAATCATTAGCGCCTGGGCAAAGCTCCTTATTGTCTTGACAATTTAAGTAGCATATGTGCGGCAGACGCCACTTGAACAGACGAATTTTCAAGAGACTCTTGCAAGACTTGAACTTTTGTCTTTTTGACCTCAAATCGCAGATGACACCAGCTAAAAACGCGAATACTATATTTCATTTTAGCACTTCCTGTAGTTTAAGTGCGGACAGGTCTATATTATCCAAAGGCTTGCAAACTATGAGAACTGGCAGTCGTTGAAATAATTTCCAGCAAAACTATGATAAGTCTGCCGGAATAGGATTTCTCTAATCATACCGCCGAGACCCGTCCGGCCTTTCGGAATCGAGCAATATTCGACACATTTCAAGATTATCCTGCACTTAACCTCTGCAATCGAAATCCCAATCATTATTCGTTTCAGCATCACACACAGCGAGAAGAATAATCATCCGAATGCCGCTTGCCACCCTCTAAAAACGAGGAGGAGGAAAATCCCAATTTGCACTCCACCTTGACAAGCGCATGCACCTGTATTTGAAAAGCCATTTTATTCGCTCAGCTGGAGTTTTCCCAAAACTACTGCGGACGCAAGAGTCGATTTGAAAAATCCATTCGAAAAAAAATGAAAAAAAAAAAAAAAAAAAAACAATTTCCATACCACATCCAAGCATCCCTGTGACAATTTCCAATTTAAATTTGCAACACCTGAATTGAAACTGCCTCCCATCGTCCAGGATGCAATAAATCACACCGAACAGAAGCAACTCAATAAAATATTCGATCGGAATTGGTATCCTTGAATCAACATCATTTGCCGGCGGCGGCGACCCATGGCAGCGAATTGGAGCGAGCAACACAAAATGTGCCAGAAACAAAACAAATTACAGTCAAAGTATTAAAGACTATCGCAAGGTGGTATGGTAGCTGTTGTGTTTGGTAATGTTAGTGGTGTTAATGTGGCAAAAGGGACGACACTGCCTGCTGTTTACTTCTGTGTCATCAATAGTGAACGATGGCTCACCATGGACAGGACATGGCATCGAATGATTTTGGTTTTTTTTTTTCTTCGGGATCGAGGGTGCTACATGGAGGCCATAAATCTTTTCAATGAATATATTTTGGAGATTAATAGGGCATTACTATCGAAACTATTCATCAGGGGAATATGCGGCGAAATCCGTTGATAGGAAACGTGATGATGCCAAAGTTTTAATCACGGGGTTATACCTATCATGCCTTCTTCGAAGGGAGTATGTCCTTTGCGATGAAAGGTGGAATCTGTGGCAGATGGAAACTTTTGTATCTGTAAACTTAGTTGGGGAGTAATTGAAAATTGTCGAAATTAGTTCTACCAACTCCATGAATGCGATGTAGGATGAGACGAAGTGTCTCAGTCGTTTTTCTTGGCACGCGTTTTGAAAATGATGAGGAAGTTTGTATAGGGTGCCCTTTAAAACTAAGTCACATTGACTTTATCGGAAGGATAAGTATGATTTCTGTTATAGATATACACTCACAAGTACTTTGACAAAACTAAAAGTTAAATTTGATGAATTCAAGGAATAACTTGAAAAAAAAAATATACAGTTTGCTTAATTAATTACCAGGTGGACATTGACAATTTTTATTGTCACCTACATTTATTTAAATTTATAAAATAAATAAAATTAACTTAAATATTTTGACAAATATATTTTACTTAAAAACAAAAACTAAAATTTGAAAAGGAACAAAATAAAATTATTTTGTAAAGAAAACAATGGCACTCTGGGAGTACCGACAGAAGTGAAAACTTCAACAATTAAGTGTTTATTTTTTGAATCGTGAGGAAATATTTTATCGTGTAGGAAATACTTTTAAATTAAGTGTTTTTTTATTCATTATTATAAACAATTACCACAAAAAAAAATGCCAACTAAGGCTTTTTCATGACCTTTAAGCATTATTTCGTTATCTTAGGCTTTAAGGCTTGTTTTTTTTTCAAAAGGCAATTTTTATATTTTTTTTTAATTTCTTAAACATTCTTCAAAAATCTTTGCCAAAAAATTATATGTAACCTCTGTCTTAAAGACTGCGATTCCACCTTTAAACTCTGTACATTTCCCGAACACTCTATCTGTCATTCCTTAAAATCAATTCAAGCTTTCACTTCCAGTAAGTGGAATGAAATTGGAAACAAATTTGAAAACTGTTTGTTGTATGAATAAAAATAGTTTTATATATTATTGAAAAAGGCATCTTTTCGAGTTGGACATTTTTTCGTTAAAAGTAATTGGCAACACTGGTGTCGGAAAATTGGTAACATAACATTGGTGTTCTGTTTTAATTCAATGTTTTATTCCCATCTCAAAAATGCCCAACAGGCCTAAAGAAGTTTTCACTGCAAAAATATGTCCGTTTTGGCCTTAATAACTTTCTGTAGTTGTCTTGAAACTGTTTCAACGAATTCTGGCGGCATTTCTGTAGGAACGTAATCCCAGAGCTTTGTTACTACAAAAACGATCTCATCTCTGCTCCGTGTCAGAGAAACAGTTATTTGTCCTTTAATGCAACCATTAAATCTGAGCCTACGGCTGGCCACTTGTGTGTCTCTAGTTCGATCTTCCGTAAAACTTAAATCACCATTGGGCTTTTGTGATAAGGAGTATTATCCCGATGAAGAATAAATGACTGCCCGATTAGTCTATCTCCAGATGGCAATTGTGTAATTGTTTGAAGTTTGTGCTGGATCATCGTTTCATCGACTGGAAGCAAATCTGCGCAAAAGTAGGACACTATGGCATTAGAAACCCGCTACGCTTCTAACTGATCAGAATGACTGATGCATAGTTTTCACGGTATACTTTTGGCATGAGGCTCAAAACTCAACTCAAACCCGCTTCCTCACTTTATGGATTTATTTTTCAGCTCTTTTATTTATTTTTAGCCTCTTTGTTTTATTGGCGGTATTTTTCTTATAGAATATACAAATTCAAAACGAGTTCAACATGGCGACTCTGACTTTCAGCATATTTTTGCATTTTAAGCCCGAGAGTTTTAGGAGTTAAACTTCCCCAAAATATATTTTCCATCCTCCTACCGTCTTCGGTATAACTTTTTCGTTTTTTACCCGAGGCAGGTAAATTTTGCATAGTGATTGTTTTTTTATGATTAAATTTGTCTCCTATTTATTAACACAAAGACCGCAATCGTACTTTGCTGCAAAAGCGGCAGACTCTGTCGTTTTCCCCACGTTTTAATCAGGTTTTGTGGCGTAAGACAGATCCGCCGGTTAAATGGCAAAGTTTTGGATATATGTGATATGTTATAAGAGGGAAAAGTGATAGCATTGCAAGACTCAGTCGTGCACCAATTTTTAGCCACGCGGTGCTCCATACCGCCAGTAAGTATTGGGGATTGCTCTGGAGCAACCAAACTCACCTAAATCTCTTCATGCCATTTTAGACAAATGTCAGCTCATTCTCGGTCGTATATTTGTTGAACATTTCTGCCCACTATAACGCCAGAGATATATTGATATTTGTCTGTTCCATCTCCATAGCCAGAATCTTTCCATAATTGCGAAGGGCTTTTAGAATTTTCTTCAAGATATCAAGCCCATGGAGCTTTATCATCTTGGCTGAAGTTTTGAGTGCTTCACGACCATGAAAATTGGATATTTTTGGGCTCAGAATTAGCAACAATAGCGTGTCGCTATCGGTACGTGTAAATTAATGAGTTGATTTACATACTGCCAAGTGAGTTCTGTTTGAAATGGGACATTGAAGCCTGTCTTTTGCAAAGGCTTTCACTAAATGATGAGCCTTACGCTTCGAAGTACAAGAGGGTATAGCCTGAGGTCCAAGTTTTCGGCGACGACCCAAGCTTTACTCTGTCTGTTTTCAAATCGTCGGTGAAGATTGACAGTGACCTTTTGTTGGTTTCATTTTTATAGGTTTTTCATGGTTAAAGCAAACTTTGTAATCGATTTTTGTATAGGTAGGTAGGCAGTTTCTTGCCTTTTGTAGAAGAGCGTGCCTAAAGATGAAAGCTGTCCTCTATTGAATCCCCCCTGAGTCCAGTTACCGGGTTGAAATGGCATTCTTTAACCGGCTTCAACTGATCTCTACTAAGAGAAGGTTAAGTTTGGTTTTTAGCGTGCAGCTTGGGAAGTTCTCCGTGCAGCCGTGATTGGAGTTTCTCTCTATAGGGTTTTTCTTTATTTCCCGTTGCCGTAAAGAGATATCTGCTACCGCTGTGTATGAATTCATTAGTGCGCATCGGCTCCAAAAGGTGCCAACATATATTTCCTAGCACGTTTGGCAAAACTCTTTATTTAAGTCAAGTTGCATTTGATTTTTCAAAATTAAAGCGTCATTTTTGGTCGCATTAACTACATCGCCTGCGGGTCGGGACACTATTCTGCTGGTAGCAAACTGCTGAATACAGGAATGTGTTTGAGAACAAAGTGCCAATTCCACGAGCTAATATTTACGTCAGTATTGTATCAAGGGTAACTAGCATATTTTGATATAACCACTTCAATGTCTGAAAAAGCACAGAAAACATCCGACATACCTACCTATCTATCTTTGCAAATATTTCTTTGAATATTTTTGTGTTTTTGGCACAGCTACATCGGTTCCTCAGACCTCAGGTCCTTGTTGGCGCAACCACTTCACAGCAAAGAGAATCCGTTGTCAAGGTGCACAAGAATTCGTTACTTTGTGCTATTCCATCGGATGTATGTGTGTGTGTGTGTGTGCACAATGTGTCCCTATAGCAACCCATCTCTCAGACTGTTAGAATTTCGTTGTCATCCAATATTCAAATGATGGTAGCTACATCCACCCAAATAGCGATCATCCCCAATTCAAAAAAAAAAAAAAAAACAATGGAATGGTGGAAGCCACCCACTAGCCGAATCTGTGACCCATTCACAGTAACACGTATACGAGTCCTTGAAAAGTTATCGAGCGTTCTCTCTCTCTCTCTGGGGAATGCGGAGCATGCGTCGGGTAAGTGCAACGAAGCAGCGGAAAATCCACCCTCACTGTTACAACGCCCCCTTTTATGGTTCTGTTGCGAGAGAGACTAAATGAGATATTGAAAAGCGTTTCCACATTTTTACTTCCGTTAGATTTTCCAATCCCTTTTGCCATATCCAGTTGATTTAGATTTTATTGTGTTTGGTCCTTTGGTACACCCCGATTGTGTTTTTTTTTTTCTTTCTTCTTCTTCAATATTTTTTTATCTGCTTCCGACAAACGAAGATTACCCATGTCCTTCTCCCGGTTTGGCGTCCTTCGCAGTGTCGTCGTGTCGCGTCCAAAGGATATTGCAGAAGAGTATCAAGAAAATTGCACCTTAAATTGCTGCAAGTGTAATAAAACGGAAGCGTGGTAGATTTTCTTTATGGCCTTAATAACGTGGCTGGTAAAATAGTCTTCCGTCTGCAGCGCCGTCGCTCGTCGTTGTCGTTGCCCTTGCCATTTGGGGGGGGGTGTGCGGGCTTGGAGTTGGCTTGATGGGAAGACAACCACCAGCGGATGGACAAGTGCTTTGGACACACATGTGTAACCCTTACTCCCACGCATCCATACGTTCTCTCATATTTAACAGTGCAGTATACAAAAAAAAATCCATGGAAAGCGATCCGCATTAGTCCGTATGGTGGGTGTGTTCTGTGTTATGGTGTGCTATTGTGATACCTATCACATTGAATGGATGAAAACTCACATTTTGGGGATTATGGGGATGAAAATTGAGAGATGTTTCGTTGACGCAAAAAAAGGGGTGAAAATGTCACACCGAATAGCGATGGGGAGCAAATAAAAACGAATGCGAACGAAAGAAAACGATCAGCGTAACGTTTATTGGATTTTCGATTGGAAAAGATTTTCTTTTATTACTTTTATGAGCGCCAATCCAAAATAGAGCGGGCGAGGAGTGTGCCTGTGCATAATTTTGTGTGTAGTGGAACGCACTAGGATATAAAATTCAAATTGACTGTCCACAATCAGCAATTTGAGGCAATTGAGGATTTTCGTTATTAATTTCATGTCGCAATTGCATTTAGATGTCCTCCCTTAGAACCTCCCCTACCAACGGACAGATTCCACAGGCAATGCACACTTGACCAACAAATCAGTATAAACGATTTTTTTCTTTCAAAGGAGTCATTCGATTTTCCTTCCGCACCTACAGGTCTTAACAAATCCGCTTCTGCAGTTGGTAGGATCTTTGGCGAACACCTCCACTTGCGCAGCCCCACTCTGGTAGAGACCTATTTCTTTTGTGTCCTTCTCAGTTGGAAGCCTCTGTGTGGCCTACCACAAGGGTTGGAGCCGTTTTTGACGGCTGATATAACGGGGGGCACACGGAAAGAATTGAAAATCACCAAATGCAAAATTTTGAGTTGCAATTCACGAATTATATCTGACAACGATTTTTTCTTGGATTCATATAAAAATTCGTAATTTGACATTGAAAACGGCGTAGAATACAAATTTCTGCTTGTTGAATTTTGCGATTAGAAGTATTAATTCGAGCTTCTTTTATTCGTAGTGATTTGCGATATTGTTTGGCGCAATTTACCACTTCAATGGCTCAATTTCTCAAGCACTACTTCACAATCGCAAATTGCAAGAAGTATTTGCTGATTTACAAACACTGATTGATGAATCAATGAAATAATGTAAATTGAAAACTTAAAATGACGTAGAGAAATCGTGAATTACAAATATTTTTTTGTAATTTCCATAGAATTAACTACCCGATGTGTGGAATTTTTGTGCGCACAGGCAGCCGAAAAAAACGAAACGTCATAGCATGTCCATGATCCATGTAAAGAAGTCCTTTCATTTTCTGCATGGACAGCTCCAACCATGCGCATTTGGCTTCATTAGAGTCAGACAGTCGGTATTCAATTTTTGCTTAAAACAGTTCTTGTCGGGTCAAAGTTATTTAAAAGTATAACTCATTCGTAGTGACAGTGAGTGTACTAACCAACAAATTGTAAAGAATTTTGGAATATATCTTGTAAGTACATATTGAATAGTACGCAAACAACTGAAGTAGGTATATAAATTCGTATTTTTTTCAGAAGGTACATCTCGCTTTAAGAAAGAAGTATAAATTGGAATGGATTCTAAAATATGTAATCTAAAACGATTGTAAATGTTCGTATCAATGGCAAGTTCTTCTAAATAATTTGTTTGTATTTTAAATTTTAGCATAGACCCAAAAACCACTCTAGACAAATCCCGTTGTCTCCGGACGATATGGCGCCGTATGCTTTTCATGGATATCAGGAGGAAACAAATAATAAAATGTGACTTTAAATATGTATTCGAAAATAACCTAAATAATTAAACTACGAATTTTGATTTGTAAATCATAAGATATAAGTTGTAAATTGAGAATAAAGTTTTCTAATTTCACGATAAAACAATTTCAATTTAATGCGGTGATGCCTCAAATCACTACTAAAGAATCGTAAATTGCAAAATATGAAATGCAAATTGATAAACAAAAGATTCAATTTACCATTACGAATTCGTAAATTGCAACTACTGAAGTGTTAATCTACCCCTTTTGTTCGCAAATCAACACTTTTGAGTTGCAATTCAAGACTAAATGGTTGTAATTTGTTAAGGGAGGAAATCCGAATTTACAAGACAAAAGTGGTAATTTACGAATTATTTTTGCAATTCACAACCCATATTAATAGCAAATTGATAACTATTTGTGTCAAATTGCGATTGGTTATTGCAATATGTATTCCTCATTTGATCGCAACATTGACAATAAAAAGTAGCGATTCACGACTTTTGTGGGTCAATATCTTTACTTCGTTCAATTTATAGAATTGCGAATAAAAAGTCGTGAATTACAAGGTGGCTCAAAAGTAATCCTCCTATCAGAAAATGCTATAAATTTTGCGATTGGCCCCTAATGTCAGTTCTGTTTTGACATTTGTGTAGTAAACACACGTTAATAAACAATGTTACGCTACACTGCTCCGGAACGCGGAATATTGGTGACTATTTATTTGAGCAATAATCGGTCGGAGACTTTGGCCAAACGTGAAATTCGTCGCAGATTTCCTAGCCGTCCAACGCCTACTGGTGAAACACTGCGACGTTTAGCCGCTCGCCTCGAAGAGACTGGCACAACACGAGACGTTGCCAAGAGTGGCGGGCCCCGGAGCGCCCGTTGTGCCGAGAATATCGCCTCTGTTGACGCGGCAATTTTTTTTTCGAGAACGCCGCTGGTCAAACGACAACAGTGAACGGTGCGCGCTATAGGGCCATGTTTACCGATTTTTTTCTACCGCAATTGGACGATTTAGGACTGGAGGACATGTGGTTCCAACAGGACGCAGCTACGGCACACACTGCGCGAGCCACAACCGATATTCTGAAAGCGGTGTTCCCGGGCCGTTTTTGGCGATTTGCACTAGCCCGCAAGATCGCCTGATTTGACCGCTCCAGACTTCTTTTTGTGAGGCTTTTTGAAGTCGTGGGTTTATGTCAACAAGCCTCAGACTCTTGGAGCTCTTAAAGACAATATCCGTCAAGAATGTGAGGACCTATCGCCGGAAGTTTTGGCCAAAGTGATGGAAAATGCCATAAAAAGGGCTCAAATGACAATCAACTGTGGCGGCGGCCATTTACATGACATCATATTCTCGACTTGATGTAAAAAAAATTAAAAGACCAAATAAAAATAATCCACAAGAAAAATCAAAGTTTTTCATTTTTTTTTTAAATTACAGCCAAAAAACATCGGAAGGTTATTTTTGCGCCACCTTGTAGTAAATCCTGAGCTAATCTCTAAAACTGGACTAACTTTTCGTGATTCTGCGCTCATTTTTCTTGCTTTGATCTTAAGATATTTTCCGTGCAAATTCCGTATAACAATAGTCATCGGGACGATATCGTTTTTGAAACTTTGATGACCATAAGAAGTTATATTTTGCCCGAATTTGTTTCACTACCGTCAGCTTTCATTACATTTGTGGAAAATGAATTGGATTCAGGTCTCAAACTCGAAATTTTGTGACTTAGTTGCAACGTTTGGAGGTCTATCGTTTCGACGATAATCGTCTGAAAAGTTAAGGAATGAATGCCCAGATTTTAGAGTCCGCTTTTGAAACTACTTCTTCGCGGTGGTACTGGGTCTCACCCGATCCTGGTCGGTCACTAACAGCCTCCGCTTGCATTCAAAATTGGCTGATATTTACCAACACCTTCTTTGACGCGTCACCTAAGGTAAGGTTCTCTCCTGCTGCATTGTTCCCCTGAGGTGAAGTCAAAGACTCCCGCTGCAGGCTCGCCCTATGTCTTACGGACCTTAGTCATCGTAGACCACCGGTCATAAAGCTCTCCTTCTCCAAATCCTTTTAAAACAACGTGAACGTAACACTCAAAAAATTTGTCTTTCAAAAAGATCGAGGATATCTTCATTCTGTCGCTATTTGTCATCTAATGTCTGCCCCATATAGAAGGACTGGTATATGATGAGGTTCATAAGTGGAGTCTTCTTGGGCTAGAGTAACAGCCGCTGGTAAGGGTAACCTCAGATCGCTTTATTTATGAAGTGATGTAAAATTATAGCAGAGCCGAGGTAGACAAAGTCTCTTACTACTTTCTGTTGATGTTCTTCGTCCCTTTTTGATGATGCTTGGTTTCGCCGTCGGTTACCACTTAACCTTTAATGGGGCCGCTTCTTCCCCAATATTTCCAACAAACAATAGTGACAGCTTGGGAAGTTCTGCAAAAGATGTCAATGCCATTCGCTTAACAAGCATTTCGAAGGTCTGGTGAAAAGTTGTATCAATCCCGACTTCCTGGTATTTTTTTTTTTCAGGATCTGTCGAGGATGAATATTTCGCAGGGGTCGGCCTGCCTAAAAATGCACTATGGGATCAGTTTTTTGACGAATAGCCTCAGACCACACCTCGACAGTTGGCAGATCTTATAGAGAGTCTCCGGTCTTGTGGTTAACGATGGTGGGCTCCTCTTTATTCACCCAGGCGTACTTTCATCTGACCAAATCTTGGAAAAAAGCATTCACCGCATGCCGTGTGATCCAACCAACATTGCTGTCCTTATCAATTTGGTCTTATACCAGCTTATAAGTCGCTCTATGTCGTCTTTGTCCTATCGCTTTGTATAGGCATCCGTTAGCCGGCATTCTTTATCAAACGGACGCACTCAGTTGCAGCGTTCCTAATGGCTTCTTTATATCTGCAGCATTATATTCTATGGCACTAAAACGTGACTGGTTAAATAGGACTTCTCCAATACCTTGATTATAAGGTTTTGGCGGTTTGTTGCGGTTCCACCTGTTGAACTACGTTCAATAATCTGACAAAGAGTACTTTACCCGATAGAGGAAAGGAGTGGGCCGAATCTATATCAGCATCAGTTTGGTAAGTTCGGGGCTTACGTTTCTTTAAGAATATTCCGGAGAGCTACCGAAACCCTGAGCTGTGGACAGCAACTTTTGAAATAAACCTATAGGCCCATTTATGAACTATGGCCTTATGTATGCTTCACTTTTCGAATGTACCACCAAGACGCGTATACCGTATAGCCAGTCAATTCCTAAAAAAGTATACTTTTGTAACTTCCTTCGTGTATAACTTCAACACTCTGTCAAGGTTATAAGTTTAGCAAGCCGGTGTTGAATAGACTAGTCCAGTACCCGTTGGCTACGGACACGGACAAAAAATTATCACATTTAATAGTGCCTTCCTAGTCACAAAATAACAAAAAACTTTCCCCCGGGCTGGCAGCACTACAAAAAGTGGCTTACAACCATTGGAATGTCTGATTGCAAAAAAAATTGCCAACCTGTTTCGTCCCAGTATATGGCAAGAGGGCAACCCGTCATCTTCACATCTTCCTAGAGGAACACAAAAATTCCATTTGCTTCCGACCACACGTAAGAGGAAATATTTTTGCCTGGTAATTTGACAAAAATTCCAATTGATATCGTCCTCCTACATAACATCTGCAATCAAAACAATCCCAAAATAAAACGAGGGCTACCTATCAAAGTCGGACGGACCGAAATTGAATTCGAAGTCCTACAAGTATGACAATTCGATGATTGACAAATGTCAACTCGAACTCATCCATATATCGACGAATGACAACCGCAGGCTCAATATAAATCCGAAAGGACTTCAGATTTTATTACAAAACTTCCGTAGTCCTGTGTATAACACTTGCGTGTGGTTCCTTACCGCAACCAATGAAAATCAATTTCCTATACGAGTAATTTTATAGCATATCGCAGTTCAAGTGTGCCCCAATCATCGTCATCATCGTTGATGTGCTTGTGATTCACTCAACAGATCCGTTGCAATCAGACACAGATATTCGATTCGGATATGTCTCTGTCAATAATATCCATCGTCATCGCCGTCATCTACTTTGATTCGCTCTCGAACATTGCAATAAACTTTATGGCTTTCTGCTTTCTGGTATTCGCTCCAACTCCTGTCAAGGACCTATTCTTGAGGGGGGTACGGATTGGATGAAATCCTTAAGACGCAGTCATTTCTATATTTTTTTTATCCACCCCAATACGATGGGCACATACTACTGGAATGGGCATTCAACTTTAAAGGACACATCCAGTGAACTGGCTGCAAATGGAGTCGATCTATTTTATGGTATCCTCTAAATCCTATTTTATTATTGTGTGAACCCCAAATATACGTATATATAAATAATCACTGCAAAGCATTTTTTTTTTTTGTCGGTCGTCTTTCTGACAACAAAAACGAAGGATACAACAAAAGCAGGAAAAACAAAAAAAAAAAAAAAAACTCCAACATTGCCGCAGCATTTGTGCTGAGAGTTTGCTCTCGTTTACTGTCATTCAACTAAAATACGATTCGGCTAAAGTAATTTTACTTGTAGCCGGGATGGTCCCGCGGGAATTACCTTCATTTCCAACCCCCTCGGTATACGTCGACGTCGTCCTTTGTCTGTCTCTCGGTATAGTGCCTCTGCCTCTGTCGACCATTACAGACAGTCACAAATCTATTTCAGATTTTTATTTCGTTTAGTTGCTGCTGCACAGCAGCGTTGCAGATTTTTCAATGCTGTCTCTGCCTGACAATGGAGAAATTGGGTAAAATATATACACACCTCCCATATATAGTGGGCTGACAAAAAGTTTCGCGGGACAAAAAGTTTCGTTTTCGTTTTTAATCTTATCCCTGGGATGCATTTGCTTAACGTTTTGTAATGTATTTTTATAAGAAATGGATGCGGAAGGCGAAAGGTTATTAATTGCAGTCAAGAGTGACATTCGACGTTTGTCAAAAAAGTGACAACGTTTTTAGCGGATTTAGGTGGTTTTCAGTTAACGAATATAAATATTTTCTGATCCAGTGAGTCACAGATTGCGATTGCGATGAATGTATATTGATGGCAAAAGTTGTTGCACTTTTTTAAACAAACTCAAAATAGAAAGCGACATAAACTACTGTGTTTAAGAACCTACCGCCTCCCGCTTTTAGTTTACAAATTTCACTGCAATACGAGGAAATAGGAAAAGTCCATGGGGCAACGATCTTCAAATTGCATGTGTGACAGAGAAACGATTATTGAAAATAGAGCTTCATTAAATTTTTTCGATAGAAGAATATAAAAGCAGTCCTTCTGCATTAATTATCATGATACATATAACACGGTTCGCCTGGGACTCTTAGAGGAACTCGCGGGCAAACGGCATCTTCTACCGGGTAACTAAAGCGATTGACATAGTTTGCTTGGAGATTGTATATATTTTCAAAACAAAAACAAACAAACTTCGTCGACTAATTAATTGAACTAGTATCGCTTATGGTCGAAAATCGACCATTCTTTTTATAAGTATGTAAATTGTAATACTAAAAAGCTACCACAATTATTTTCGTTATTTATGCTTTTTTTTTTTATTAACGAAAAGAGCGACATCTAGATATCGAAAAAATACGTCAATGAGCTGCTCCATTGGAAACAGGTTCTAATCTGAAATACGTTACTATGGTAATATATCGGCAACAAATTGAATGTCGCCAAAATCCTTTCAATTACCTGTTTTGTATGGGGAATTTAAAACTTAATTTTACCAGCCTTAATGTGCGACATATCTCCACAATAATTGTTGGTTTGTGCATATCTATGGCACAGTACCTTTCGAATGATATAAGTTTTATTCTCCTCATTTCATAATAAATACTTAAAAATTGTACCGAAACTTTTGATGTTCACGTATGAATATTATGATAGTATTTAATATTCACGTCTTTTCGTATAAATGTTAGAAACAGACGTATTTTTGAACATTGCAGACTTTTTTGCATTACATGTGCTGCTACCGCACCCCTGAAGTTTCTACGAAAGACATATTACGGATACCATTTTAGATTATTTTCCACCGACACGTAACTGACTGCGCAAAGATTTTGACAGGAACACAAATAATTAAAGCACCGCGCACATATCTATCTTCTTTTTTTTTCAATAAAAAATCCAGACCTCCATTCGAAATTTGAGATAATGATTGACACCTATATTCAGAGTTCGATTGCCTTTCCTATAAATGTATTTCTACACGATGCATTATAATACAACTCGCTTCTGTCGAACCCCGTTTCGGTCTTAAAAAGAAAATAATTCGATAAATATTTGGAACCGCAGATCCGGGGTCAATCATTTCGTGAGTTCATTTGACACCTGTCAAACTCAGCTGTCATGTGAACCCGGAAATAAAAAACTTTGATTTAACACCCGAATTAGACAGAAAGAAATATTCTATGTACCTTATTTTTGGCCTAAATATGGAAAAAAAAAAGTAGATATATACGTGCAGGAAAAATTCTGATTCTTAACCTAGATCAGAGACTAGAGGTTCTGGCACAATTTTGTAAAATGACTTGATGACTGAAAGAATGAGTTATGCGCCGCCTTAGGATCTGATGTTCTTATACAAGGTGGGCCAAAAGAGATCACTCTATTGGAAGATGCTCTTATTTTTGCAAATGGCCGCCAATGTCAAATCTGTTTTGACATTTGTGGACTAGACAGATGTAGAATACAAGTGAACAAGCCATGGAGCGATACACTCCCCAAGAACGCGGAATAATCGTGTCTATTTTTTTGCGTAACAATTCGTCTGTAGTGTTGGCGCAGCGCGAGTTCCGTCGCCGATTCCACGGCAGTCCGGCACCGACTGCGCAAACACTGCCGCCGTTTGGCCACCAACCTTGAAGAGTATGGGACCACACGAGACGTTGCCAAGAGTGGCCGGCCCCGGAGCGCCCGTTGTGCCGAAAATATCGCCGCTGTTGACGAGGATGTCCAGCTGTAGCCGGAAACACCGACCAGACGCCGTGCTTCGCAATTAGTCATCAGCCGGTCGTCCCTAAGGCGAATTTTGGTCAAAGACTTACGCATGTTCCCGTAAAAAGTCCAGTCCGTGCATCAGCTGCTGCCTGTCGTCCGCCAAACACGTGTAACCTACGCCCAAGCCATCCTCAATCTCGAGGACGAAGTGGACGATTTTTCGACCAAAATCATAATGAGCGATGAGGCTCATTTCCACCTCAGGGGGAACGTGAACAAGCAAAACTATCGCTTCTGGGGTACCGAAAATGCACGAGGAGCCATTACACCCGCTCAAAGTTACTCCATGGTGCGCTGTTCACGCTGGAGGAGTCATCGGGCCATTTTTTTTCGAGAACGCCGCTGGTCAAACGACAACAGTGGACGGTGCGCACTATAGTACCATGTTAACCGAGTTTTTTCTGCCGCAATTCGACGAATTAGGACTGGAGGACATGTGGTTCCAACAGGACGGAGCTACGGCACACACTGCGCGAGCCACAACAGATACTCTGAAGGCGGCGTTCCCGGGTTGCCTCATCTCTCGTTTTGACATCTCCCGATTTAACCGTTCCAGACATTTTTTTTTGTGGGGTTTTTTGAAGTCCCGTTTTTACGTAAACAAGCCCGAGACCCTAGATGGCCTCAAGGACAACATTCGACACCAGTGCGAGAATTTGTCGCCCGACGTTCTCGCCTAAGTGATGAAAAATGCAATAAAACGAGCCCGTATGACAATCAATTGTAACGGCGCCCATTTGGCCGATATCATCTTCTCGACTTGACCAATAAAATTCTAAAGGTTCAAATAAACATAATCAAAAACCAAAATCGAAGTTTTTCATTCAGAAAAACAATTAAAGCCAAACAACATCGGATGACTTCTTTCGCCCCACCTTGTATATGTGTATATGGCTGTTTTAGCGATTAAACTTCTGTTTAATGTTCACCACAAAATTGCATAAGCCCGCTTAATTTTTCAACATGGTGTAGAAGAGTTCTGGTCTTTTGAAATTTAGTAAATTTTGCTCAAAATTTCCACATTACCAAAAGCATAACTTTTTCGTGAAAATGCAATTCGGATTTTATAATAGTACCATAGAACCATAATTTATGCTTAGAGCTAACAATTTAGCTTAAAGTTCTTATGCCAGAAGAACCCTACACTTCAATTTGATCAAAGTTATTATGGCAGGCGTTTAATTTTGTAAGACCTTCACCTACGAAGTGTCGTCAGTTTTAGAGTCTTAACAATACAAACAATTCCAGAGTCCTTTTGTTTTTGATAAATAAAAAAATAAATAATTGGCGCGACAGGTCCGTAGGGACCCTAGGCCTTGCTTTTCACAACCATTCGTCTTGTGTGAGTTTTTATTTTTGGGACGAATGCAAGGGATTTACAATTTTATGCCGAGCACAAACGGCCAATTGAGAAGCTCTTTCATGACAGTTATACTCTCGGATGTTTGTCAGACGTTCGTGAGAGGTGGCGCAGTGAAAAAAACCTTAAGTTGGAATTTGGGTTTTCTCGGGATTCGAACCTGGGACTCCTCGCTTAGTAGTCCAACACAATAACCACTAAGCCACTGCGCCGACTTTTAAAAAACACCAGCGTTAAGGTAAATAAGTTCATATAAATAAATACGTTTATTTGCAACTAACAAAACTGGGGACGTTTACACAATTTTTTACAACTAACTTTTCTAAATCACTAATAACTGAAGCTCTCAATTTTGTTAATTGTAATAATGATCAAACTTTCTGTCTACTGACAAAGACAACAAATTTTTTATCAGTTTAATACCTGACAATTGTTTTCCAACGTGCACGACTTATGATTGAACTAAACTATCTCATGGTCTGCAAAATGGACAGTAAAACTTGATCAAACTGTGTGCAAATCTTTTAAAGTTTATACTCGTAATTGATCAAAAAATTATTCTATTTTAAAATTTTGCTCGAAAGCAATACTGGTTCTCATAATGTGCATTATTTTAGTTCTGGTTTAGTACTTCCAACCAGAGACAATACTGAGACCACCAACTCCGGCCGATTTCCCGTTACTAAGCCTACAAGCTATATTTTTACAGAGTGGTCACAATTTGTTGCGCTACTATTGCCGCATAAAAATTCGTATTGACAAATGTCACGTGACTTAAAAAATTCCGCCAAAATGTGACCCGCTTCCGCCGTGGGCAAAGCTGCTCGCAGTGTTCATAGAATTTTATCCGTTAAATTTGAAAATATTCGTTACTTTACTTTATTCATCTACCGAGCTTAACTCTAACAGATTTCGGATATAATATATGGTGATATAATAATTAAAAATATATAGTATAATACAATAGGTTTTAAGTAACTTAGGAATTAATAAATTAACAAGAAGCAAAATTTTATTATGATACATGAATATTTAAAATTACAGATTTAACTTTCTCTCTATCATCACACAAATCAATTTCTGTACAAACAGAATTGAATAAATTAATACATTTAGTAGTAGGCTCATTACGACCATAATTGTAAATATGCCTAGGATTAAATAATAAATTTCTAGATCTGAGTATGCTTTCAGGTGCGTAAAACAAAAAATTCTCTAGAATTTCAGGACACTTTATGCGATAAGAAAACACATCATGAACAAACAATATACACTGAACATTACGTCTTTTCTCAAGGGTATCTAACCCTATTAATGCACATCTAGTAGAATAAGAGGGTCTTTCATCAAGGTTCCATTTCAATTGAGCAATTACAAATCTTGTAAATGACTTTTGCACTCTTTCCAACCGATTTATAGAAGTAAAATTGTTAGGGCACCAAATAATGGAGCAATATTCAAGAAAAGGACGAACAAGGGACATATAAACAGATTTAAGAGCATAAGGACTAGAAAATACGGCACATGATCGTTTGAGGAATCCAAGCATAGAGTTAGCCTTAGCAACAACATAGTCAATGTGAAGTGAAAATGAAATTTTGGTGTCAAAAATCACCCCAAGATCTTTAACTTCAGTTACGTTAGTAAGTGAAATTTCGGAAATGTTATATTGATAAATAACTGGAGACAAAATACGGTAAACAGAAAAGGAATGACATTTTGTAATATTCAAGGACAGCTGGTTTAGCTTGCACCAATTGACAACTGAGTTCAAATCGGATTGAAGCCTATTGCAATCGAAAATGCTTTTAACACGCAAAAATATTTTTAAATCGTCAGCATAAATAAGACAATGAGCATGCTGAAGCATAGTTGGAATATCATTGATAAAAATATTAAACAGCAGAGGTCCTAAGTGACTGCCTTGAGGAACACCCGATAAAACGTCAATAGGCCTCGATTGAGAAGAACCAATTTTAACAATTTGCTTCCTTTTTGTAAGGTAACTATAGATCCATTTAAGGAGGCTCGAGTGAATGCCAAATGATCTTAATTTATCGATGAGAATATTGTGACAAACAGTGTCGAAGGCTTTCACAAAATCTGTAAATACAACATCAACCTGATAACCTAATTCTACGGAATCGAAGAGGTATTTACTGAAAAGCATTAGGTTAGTCACTGTAGATCTACCAGATACAAAGCCGTGCTGGTGTGGAGTGATTTGTTCTTTAAATGAGAAATTGAGTTTGGTTGTCACAATTGACTCAAAAAGTTTTGGAATAGCAGAAAGTTTTGATATACCACGATAATTATTTACTTTCTGCTTTGAGCCAGCTTTGAATATGGGGGATATAAATGACGTTTTCCATTCATCCAAGAATGTGCCAGACGATAGAGATAAAGAAGTTTTAATGGGAAGGATAACGACGATTTGCAGTTCTTTAGTACTTCAAAAGGAATCCTGTCAGGACCAGCACTTTGACAAGAGTCTAATGATTGTATGCCCTGCAAAACATCATCAGTGGAAAAATTTAATGATCCTAAGCAAGAGTTAAATTCATAAGGATCTACTTGAGACCAAGAAACGTTAGAGTGATCGACATATACCGATTGGAAAAACTTTGCAAAGAGCTCACATGTTGAATCGATGTTACTAGAAACTTCACCTTCAAACTCCATGTTTTGGAGAGTGATATATTCTTTTTTTTTACTTTTCAAAAATGTCCAAAAACCTCTTGGATCTTTAGTTATTTTAGACTCAATGTTCATTATGTACTGTCTGTACAGAAATTTGTTTAAAAATTCATATTCACGGCGCAGCTGTGAGAAACGTTTTTTGTCCACTTCAAGGTTTGACTTTTTAAATTGTTTAAAAGACTTGTTTTCAGCCGTCTTCAAATTAGTCAAACGATGATTATGCCATGGCAGCTTAAAAGTTTGTCTATTCCTACATTTGGGAACAAACATAGCAAAACCATTCTGTAATATATTTAAAAATATTTGATTTACATCAGAAAGTTGCAATCCTGAAAAAATACTTGGCCAATCAATTGAGGAGAGATATTGATTTAGGGCGGTGTTATTTGCTTTCGAATAATTGTATTTAATATCATTGTTATTGCAGTGGATTAAACCCGTAGACATAAGAGAATTATATTGTATATATAAACAAAGAGCATCATGATTTATAGAATTTTTCATTAATGGGAATAACACTGTACCAACAGTGAAATTTACGTTATCGTTTACAAACACAAGATCAAGTAGTCTATTTAAAGAATTATGACAGTAATTTTTTTGAAATAACCCTAACGCAAACATGGAATCAACAACAGTATGTTCACAAACAGATTTCATATTAAATGGAATTAAACATTTATCATCGTTAGAATAAGACCAATTTACGTGTGGATAGTATTCTTTTTTTTAGAAATAAGTGTAAATTGGCTTAAAATATATATGAAAAATGAGCAATGTAGATTGGTTGAAGGAAAATAAAAAAATGTGGAGCAAATTTTCTTCAGTTATCTAAGAAAAATTTACACATTAATTCGAAGTTAAAGACATTCAAAAGCGAAAAATACACAACCATGTTTGTCCTAATAAGTTTCTAGTATAAAGAACTTCTCTATTAGATAGTGCTATTCACCAAACAAGTCAAATTATTCGCATTTTAACAATATAGAATAACTAACCAATGGCATTCATTAATGTAAAAATGTAGTATTCCCGAACTCTATCCCCACGGTTACCGAGGTTTGCAGCATTTATTTTTGTATTTTTTGTATGTTTTCGCATGTCACACGGATTCTTAATTGACATAACACCGATAGGAAAACAAAATGGCGAACTTGAAGAAAAATTGAGGGGGCCAGCGGCAAGAGGATTGCGAGTTGGGGGTCTCAGATCTCAGTATGATTTGTCTCTGCTTCAACCAGTCAAACAGGCTGTCTTCTAATCGAGGACTCACATCAACGAAATTCGGAAGGAGCAGTCCTAATTAGAGAGCAATTTTCTTAGAAAACAAATAATGAATAATTATATTTAATCTTTATAAATAAGAATTATCCTTGAAATCAACTAAATTTTTGGGAAGTTTAACTGAATTTTTAAGCAGCGGAAAAATGTCAAAATACGTTCCTTCTTCATTTTTCATCCGCCTACATAGAATTTCATTTGGACTTAACCATATTATTTAGTAGCTTGTTGAAGGACTGTTTTTCGACTGAATTTGATAGGCAGGAGATTTCAATTTCATTTAAAATCCTCAGGCCACTTAAATAGTCTTTGTAGCATAGTTCTAAAATCTTGGAAAACTGTAATAGGAAAAATAAATTCATCATTCATCAGGTTTGTCTGAAATTTGTTTGAAACACGGCTCCCGGAAATAACGCCAGAATTTTTTTTTTTTTGAATAAAAAAACACAGAAAATTGTTATTCAATCAAAATTGGAAAAAAAACACCAGAACATTGTTTGGAAAATACGGCAGAAACGTTGGAAATTATGCCAGACATGTGTGGAAAAAGAGCCAGAAAATAAATATATTCTGGCCTAATTTCCAAATTCTTTTTTGAAAAAAAAAAAAACAGAAATGCGAGCCCCGGGCCTGCGCGTAAGGCGCGCGTTTATTATTTGATTAGATACCTAATTACTTTATTACTCACAAACAACAAAAACTGCCTGAAATTGTTGAAAGATTGCCAGAAAAGTCAGGCCTTTTTTCTAGCAAAGAAAGTCAGATTTTTGTATGGAAAATTTTCTGGCATTTTTTCAAAAAAAAAAAAAAATTGGAGTAATTTCCGAGAGCCGTTTGAAACCTCTCAAAATGAATGATACGCGCCATTAGATATTTAAGGTTCTTTTGCAGAAATTCATAAATATTGAGCGCAACAGTTTTTCACAGAAGGCTCCTTACCAAGTTTCATAAATGGGTTTATTTTGGGTATAGGTACCGATTAAGGTAACCTACAATTTTATGCATCTGCAATCGGATAAAATGGAAAAAAAGAGGGTTCCCTTTCATTCGTTTATCTCGCCGCGACAAGAAGTGATGTCATACAAAGCTTACAAACGCAACCATTGCACTTTACCATCCCTCAGAACCACTCTCTATATTGTCGACCACCTGCCCTTGAAACGCATCCATCATATTTCTCGTTAATGCTAGATTCATGTCAGCCAATGTTACCGAACTGGTTTTGGGTCAGATAATCAGAACGAAATTCATGCGCAACCCCTTGTGTAAAAAACCGAGGAAGACGAAACACGTAATCAACTTTATTTCCAGTTCATTCACGCCCCGTCTGCCACGTAAATAGGCGTTAAAAAGTCGGTTAAAAATACACTTTTCATTCTCGGATGCCTTCAACAACACACTGAATCCCCATTCGTTTCCACACCATGTCTGAGGGTGCGGTTGCACACTCACCCTCATGAATAAATTATTAGTTCCATGCTATTATAGTCAGCGATTAATAGTCGTCTCGTGCTATATTTTTATTATTAAAGAGGCGAGCAGAATCGACTAAAAAACGAACCAAAACAAATAGAAGAACTACCCATCTCTGTGTCTGTGCGACAGGTACACCGTGCACAGCCTCAGACAACGAGGGCCTGTCGCTGAGTTGGTTCCTATCCATTGTTTTCAGCGCCAGAAAAGTGCTATTTCACACATTTCATTCTGACAGTTTGATTGAATGCGTGCGCGCGCTAGGTCCTGTCAGACACCGAACTCTGACTCTCGTCGCTGATGAGTTCTCTAGCGAGGGGATGCACGGAAAACACAAATGGACCGTATGCTCTTCGTTTATGATGCCGCTGTGTGATGTGATTTTAATGCAATAAGAAGTTTATAATGTCCTCGGTTGTGTGGTGTGCGCGTCTATATGTCGTTTGGGGTGGTGTGGTGCGGGCGCACATAATTCTGAGGGTGAGGAATCAAATGAAAGTTATATTAGCTTAAGGGTTGTTTGTTTGGGTTTGGGTATGTAACAACTTTTATGTTTTCTGATAACGCATCTTTGGCTGAAGTCGAATCAATGATTTGTTTTGATGATGCGAATGAGGATGGCATTAAATGGGCGTCGGATTATGACTCCCAAGTGACACTATTCTTTTTTTTCTGTTGGCCTGGTGGGCGATGGTACATTAATTGTGCATTATGAAAATGTGGTATTAGACACCTGTTATCTGAATTCTTGATTCATATTCGCGGTTGGTGTTGGCAGGGAGGAGATGCTGGGTTGCTGCGACTTCGGTGGGCAATGTGGGTCAGATCGATATTTTGTTGGGAGTGTGTGAGGACGAAGAGTGTGGCAAGTGCAATGAGCGTGTGAAAGTTTTAATGTGGAAAGGGGTGGTGTATCGATTGAACGCTCTTATGTATTTCAATCTTGAGAGGGAGTCGCGGAAGTAGCTGCTAATATGTTGTGATTCAAGAGGTGTCGTTCGGAGGTACGTTCAACAAACGATACGCGTAACAATTTCCAAGTTAAAACAACTTTTCTGGTATTTTTGATCTGGCTGTGTCAATCAACTCTACCGCAGAATGGTAACTTTCGAATCAATTTGCATGCAGTCACAGGAATATCAACGTGAATCTGGTGTCATGTAAAGCCAATAGTTTAACTGAACTTAGTTCAACTCGACGTAGTTATTTTTTCCCAATTGCCCAACTCTTGACAGTCAGTTCTGTACTATACCGAGGCCAACCTTCCTTTCCGCTCCTGCTTAGCTTTGTTGGCAGCTCCTCATGTTTATTTGTCAATTAGCGAGTGTATCATAACCAATTTGAATAATTTTTCAAGTACAGGATGGGAAAATAGTTTGAGACGGCTGTCTAGGGTTCATACTGTACTGTGTTGGACCTGCATCTCCATCCCCCCCATGAATGTTCAAGTTCATGTTCAGATAGCTACCTGCTATGGACAGGAGTAACAGAAGCTGAATAGAAAATGCGAGTGCGTGTATGGTGTGAGCAACGTCTGGTATGTTACGTTCTTGTATTTTGACCAAACATCGCATAAATCTCCATAAGTAATCACAAGAAGATGCATACAAGGACTCGTTTGGTATATAGGTACATACACCTACTCACGTGTACAACCGACGTAATTGATCTTTATTAAAATGATGTTAGGTTTCATGTTTACATTATGGGAATGCTGCTACTTGATGCTGCTGATGTTGTAGTTGCATCGCGCGATGGTGTGAAGATGTTGTTGCATTAATGAGATGTGTTCGCTTCTAAGGATTGCTTGGATTTTATTTATTTTAAGATAATCTTTAAGAGGTACGTCGTTAAGTTTAGCTTGGAAGAGACTGAGTGAAACCAGCAATTTTTCAGAAAGTAGTAGTGTTTTCAACCCTCTTCGAGAATGCGCTGATAAGGGATCTTAAGAGAGATGATTTGAAAACAAAAATCTAATGAATTTGTATTACACTTGATGGGGAAGTGTTGCCCGAGTTGTGTCGCTTCAATGTTGGAACAGCTGTGGCTTGATGTTTGCAGCGCTTTTCTGTGTTATGGACAGCATTTCTAAAACAGGCTTTGTTCTCCTAATTTGGCGGAGTCCTGCTTTTATCCAAAATCCGTCAAGACAGTACTGCCACTCCCAATGTAAACTATTCTCTGCTCTTTCCACATTTGCTGTCATTAGGTGGTGGTCAATATTCACGTTTCAGAGGATGCATACGGATGGATTATGAACTTCATCAGTGTGTTCGAAATTTTTAGATGTAAGAGCCCATCGATTTTGTTTCGATTTTCAGTGAAAAACCACATCAGTAGTCACTTACAAAGGGTTTTTAAATTGGGACGGGGCGATGTCAGTCAAATTTCAATTTATTTATTCAACTTATTCAACCACCGATAGCCAATCAGCCCAAGGCAAGTTATACAAATTGTGAATGAGGAGCAACACGTTCAAATTATAAAAAAAAAATTAATATTTGTCAGAGCAAACGTTGCGCCCATTTTACCATTGTCGACCTTTAATATCGATTCTGAAACTTTTGGTTGCCAAATTGGAAACAACCGGTTCTGTATAAACAATCAGCCAAAGTACGGCATGGCAGATCGGCCGAGAACATTACCGCCGTCAGTGAAAGTGTACAGAAGAATCCGACGCAGTCAATTTCTCGGCGTGCGCAAGAAGTCGGTCTTTTGCAGACTTCAACGAATTCTGCTTCGGAACCTGGGCCTACATCGGCATAAGATCCAACTGAGCCTAGAGCTCAAAGCTAATGACCATAGATAGTCGGTCTTTTGCAGACTTTAACGAATTCTGCGTCGGAACTTGGGCCTTCACCCGCATAACGTCCAATTGAGCCTAGAGCTCAAAGCTAATGACCATAGATAGTCGGCCTTTCGCAGACTCCAATTTGACGAATTTTGCGTCGCGCCATATTCAGCTATGAGGCGCATTTGTGAATGAAGGGCTTATTAACAAGCAAAATTTCCGTATATGGGACGATGCCAACCCACACGAGGTTTATCAGGTGTCAATGCAACCACAAAAAGTTACTGTTTGGTGCTGATTTTGTGCCGGCGGAATATTGGTCCACACTTTTTTTGAAAACTACGTTGGTGAGGTCATCAGCATCATCGGCGAACATGAACGATGCTAACCGATTTCTTTTGGTCCAATTTGAACGATATGAAGATACGCGGTAGGTGGTTCCATAAGGAGGTACGTGCCACACAGCAGAAGCCACGAGACACAATCTGCATGAACTATTTGAGGGTATTGTTATCTCTGGCGGAGGTAACATGAATTGGCCACCAAGCTCGTGCAATTTGACCCGGCTAGACTTTTTGTTATTTACTTTTCTGAAGTTCCAGGTCCATATCAACAAGCCGCAATCGACCAATGCCCTTGAACCCCAAACCAACATAACCCATAATGACATCACTCAAATTCAGCCGGTTCTATGCGGCAGAGTCATTCAAAATTGGACTACTCGCATCCGTGTTACAGTGGGCCTTAATTGGTCTTTTAACACGTTAGTAACTCACACACTGTTGGTTTTATTTAATTCAAACATCGACCCGCCCTTATTGAAAACCCCTTTAGATCACTTAAAGTACCAAATTTCTTGTTTATAGCCTCGCACAAACAACCTTTCGCCAGCACTCACTGTAACCTCCTTTACCTATACTCCTATAGATCATTCTCATTTTTGACTTTCAGGTATGGTTTCAAAACCGTCGCGCCAAATGGAAGAAGCGCAAGAAGACAACCAATGTCTTCCGTACCCCTGGTGCACTCTTGCCATCGCATGGACTTCCGCCCTTCGGAGCAAATATCACGAATATCGCTATGAGCGAAGGACTGTGTGGAACCTCAATGTTTGGCGGTGATCGATGGAGTGTCGGCGTCAATCCAATGACAGCAGGTAAGTCCGACTTTTCCCCCGCCCCCATTCCAATTGTAAGACCATCAAACACTACTAACCATTATTTTTTGGGTATTCTCTTTTTCTTCTCTCTCTTTCTCTTTCTATTTTATAACAACTTTTGGGTGCATCCTAAATAACAATAAAAAATATATAAAAAAACTAAACGAAAACAATGTAAATAACAAGGTTTTGGTCAACTCAATCAATCGTCTTCACTTTCATCTACATTAAATAGTGGTCTTAATACGAGTATTAACATTAGTTCAGCAATGGGTGCCGGGAGCTATCAACATTACGGATTGAATGCATTAGGTAGGTGGAAAAATGTTTCAATATTTATTTACTCAAATTTTACACACATTTTGAATGGAATTTCCCCAAAACAGATAACAGAGAGCCACCGACATCGACACTGACACCGACATTCCTGCAAAGGGTCAAAAGTATCTGTGGATCTGTATCTGTACTGTATAAATGTATCGCGCATTCATTTCGACTTGGGAAATGGAGAAATTGAACAATCACGAACTTTTTGCTGTGTTGGCTTCTGTTTAATTAGTCAATTAGCATTTATTGTCGTTCGGTCGGAGGTGCTAAGTGATTTTTTGGAGACATAAGAACAACAACATCGAAAACACACTATACCTACTCCATGGGCAAGACAATTTTATTTTAACACTTTGTTGGTCCTGTTTTTTTTTGTTTCTTTTTGTGAAAACATGATGCTGAAAGTTTTTTTAGCATTTTGCATCACCATTTGTGGATTAGTACATGTGACCATGACGAAAAGGCGCCAAAAATGACGTTTTGAGTCATAACCGGCTTTTGAGGTGTACTTACATCCTGGTTATGAGTGTGCACGTGCAGCTAAACCATTTCTTTTGTGACTGTGTGACAAATTTCGAACAAGACTGGTCTTTGTTGGACGAAAAGGAATGTCAGTGTCAAGTTATTTCTAGGGAAATTAAAGTACTTGTCAACTGCGGACCGTGATGTTGCTTAATGTTTTTATTGAAAGCCGAACTTGTGGGCTGTTTAGAATAGGTAAAAGAACATTTTTGTTTCTCTTGGGATTAATGGAACGGTTTTATATTCCACATTGATATGAAGCAAAACAGATTTTCAAGTCAACATAAGTGGGAACACCTTTCTAAATGAGTTAGGTATAGTACTGCCTTTTTGGCTTGAACGTTATACGCAGACTTCCTTCATACTTACTCAATGACTGGTGGTTTATTGGAAGATACACATCAACTGCTTGTAACATCGCAGTTTGCCGTCAATATGCGGTTGCAAGTTAGCGATAAACTTCGAGTGTTTCTAACAAAAGTTCCGAACCTCTTTCTGTAAGTTTTTTCTTTTAAGTCTCGGCGTTCACGTTAATTATCGGTTTTCGATTTTTCTGAGGATGCCTTTGTCCCTTCGTTTGGCCATAATTTAGCTTTGCGGAATATCTGTACGTTCCCGCCTAAAAGGCTCCCAATTTTTACCTTCGCGCACTCAATCACTTTAACCAGCGGTTCTGGGCAAGTGATGTATTGTCTAAATATCTCGAAAAGCTTGCTAAAAGGGCTGAGAGTGGTAATTTTTTTTACTGCAGCTACTAAAAGATTTAATATAAAGCTCTTAGACAGGGGCTCTTGACCCAGTGCAATATTCAATATGATTCCAGCTCGATCGCATACCTCCGCGTCTGTAGTCTGTACTGAAAGAGTGGTTTGGTTCTCAAAATAGACTAAAAACGATATTGATGAAGCCCATTCAATGGATAGAACCCGACTGCGGCTACGGCTGTTATATAGTTCAAGCTTCATCCAACCCCCCTTATCCTGTTTGTCTAAGACGACAGATATGGTTACTTATAAATATTTGGTGCAAGTAATTTCCTTTGGTTGAATATTTTGGGACAGGTACCACCTTACACGTCTAAAAGTCAAATGTCAAAACACACAATTTTAATATTCTACTTTCTGTTTCAGGTGATTCTATGATGTATCAACATTCCGTTAGCGGTGTTGGCTGCGCCGGCAATTCGCCCACAACGAGCACACCGCCAAATATGAACTCTTGCTCATCGGTGACACCACCGCTGTCCAATCAACAGAATGCTAGTCAAAATGAAGTGAATGGCGATCAGATGGTAAGAATATGAGTTTTTTTTCAAAGTTTTTTTTTTATTTTTAAGTAGACTGAGGCACTTTAATTAGGACAGGTACAGCTCTTACAACGTTGATGACGGAAAGGGTGAAGCCAAGCAAGATTGAATATTAACATGGCAATTTGACTGGGTCACATCTTCTTCGACATCAGTTGTATGAAAGAAAAGGGTCTATGGGCTTGATACTTTTGAATGAGAGGCCCATCAAAAAATATCTATAGGAAAACAATCGACTGTCCAGTGAGTTGTTGAAAGATATCGATTCAATTCCCGATTTTCGATGTTAAAACGATGGTTCAAACACGTGCTATTGCATCCGCCTTGTAGGGGCTATAGGCTTGAAATCTCTCCTTGGGTTGTAAATGTGTAGCCCCGATAGTTTAAAGTCGGCGGCAAACGACCAAGAACTATGCAGAGTCCACTTGAGCATCGTACACTCTCGACAATATTTTATGTTAAATTTTGGTTTTATGGTAGAAAGTTTACTGTGGTACAACAGTCGCATTTCATTTGCTTCGAGTTCGCCGGAAAGTTCATCTGGGAATGAAAGGCTACAAGTGGTTAGTATCAGGCGAATGGCGTTGAAAAAACGAATGCTTTCGCAGATATCCATGAAAATGTAGCAGAAGTTTATGCAAAAACATACAAGACAACAAGAAGGAAGTGCAAGCTTACTTGGGTACGAACAGCTTTTTTAAGGAAGAATAGCCGTCATTGATTTATGTGACAACACACACAAGCGATCTATGGCCTGAACCTGAAGTTCTGTATGGATCTGTTGCGCCAAGTATTTTGTTTTTATTTTAATTTTAGTAGAGAGCTAGAGCGGTATAAATACTCCACGTTTTACGATCTGCAGGTAAATCATTTTTATTGCTCTCTTTAAGGATTCTAGTCGAAGGCGACAGTTTTGCAATGTATTGTTACATCCGAGCTGGGATTGGATGAACTTTTCTAATAAAATCAGTTTTATTACATTATTCTAGTAATTCACTCCAAATCAATATTTCTTTGAACAATTCTTATCCGACTTAAACCAAAGACTTAATTCACTCTGCATACTACACTTATTTATCTTAACAACCGATTACTATCTCGAACTTTACCAATCACTGTTTAAAAGTCAACTGTCTCTGCTTGTTCTCGAATCTGCTCTTTTATATCCGATCCGCCATCTATCGGGAACTTTCTAGTGAATTCCGGTTCGTCCCAAACAAACGCGATGGTTCTAGAATTAGCTCACTTAATTCTCCACTTATTTGACAGATTCGAGTCTCCAATTGGAAGTGGAACTTGTTTGATGATTAATGGCAGAGATGAAAGAATAAAAGAGATGGATATCTTTCGTACGTCTATCCCCCCAAACCCCATTTGTTTACGTTGTTATTTTTGTAATTTCAACGTCTGTGAATACGTGTGAGCTACAAAAAAGCATGTTGCTAATGGCCGGCCAACATTCCTTTTGCTTTTATGGGCATCGCGCTGTTCAATTGTTTTGTGTTTGATATTGAACTTGTTTGGTTTTTGTTAAGGATTCGATTAAAATAAAAAAAATAAAGAAATACGCATTTCGGATTAGCGAATTGCATTAAAGTTCAATTCATGAACTCACATATACTAGAAAAGAAATGAGCATATGTGCGTGACTTCATGAATTTTACGGGAAAACAGCTTGTAGGCAGCCGCCTTTCCACTGGAAAGATATATATCTCTGTATTCCATTATCTTTGATTAATGGCTTGTTTACGTTTTAGTAGTATTTACGATTTTTTTCTCTACTTAGTACATGACCAATACAGTGTTATTAACCGTCATTATTTCAACAACCAACAGCTGATCCCGTTGGTGTATCAATATATCTGTAGTTATGCTTTCCAAATGAAAAAAATAAACTAATAGACGGGAAGTAAAGTAGGTAGTACATCGATTAGGAACCATTCGAAACGGCACCTATACAAACTTAGTACTAAAAGTGTACCTAGTAAATTATTTCCGCTCCTAGAAAATTCAGCAAAAAACACTCACAAGCTTCCATAAAAATGCCTAATATTAGCAATACAAATTTCTCCAATTCCAGAACCAACAGCAAGCAGCTCAACAACACCAACAACAGCAACAGCAATCTCACCAACAGCAGCAGCAGCAACAGCAGCAACAGCCACCATCGCAACAATCGCACAGCCAGGACACAACCAACCACCACCACATTGTATCCAATTGCCAGAGCCTACAATCGCCAACAGATGGCGATGAGGAGGACGTCTGGCGAGGACACAGTATAGCAGCGTTACGTCGCCGTGCATCGGAATTGAACGCAACAACGATACCCTCATATTTACACCATGCAGCACACAACCAGTATTTTTGTTGCAATTGAGGCAATGAGACACTTGAATCCACACACCACCAGACAGACTATAAAAAAACTCAATAGCAATACCGATTTATCCAATTCAAGAACCAATAGCAAAGCAGCTGAGCAATATGTACAGCAACAGCAATCAGTCGCACAGCCAGGACACAACCAACCACCAATTTGCCTACAATCGCCAACAGGTGGCGATAGACTGGCGGCATTGCCCAGAGCTTTTTTTCCGTTTTATACAGTGACCCGGTGTGGGGAAATTTATGGACCCCTGCGACTTCCATACCCTGTCAAACTGTCAAAAGTGTGGTGAATATAACAGTACGCCAGATAACAGTATCGCCAAATCAAAATGGTTGGGGGGGGGGGGGGGCGCAGCAGGTTTGATACGAAATGGGGCAACGTTTGTATTTGTTATTATTATTTTCCTTTGCTTTTCGGTATTAGTGCCACAGCGCTCGCTGGTAAATCAGTTCGTTCACTATTCCATAACGGTTATGTTTGGTGGTTGCAAAAACATGTGATTTTAATAGGAATTCTGAAGTCCCAGATTTATATTCCTACTTACATATATATATATATATATGTGGCGATTATAAGTAGCTTAGAGGTATTTTTGTATTGTTGTGAGCTCCGTTTTATAATGGGGGTGGATGGATACCTCGATTTTCTTTGCATGGTAAATTTTAAAATCTATACTGTAGTTTATATTTTAAAAATGACTGTTGTTGTTGTTTCATTCTGGGCATTTCCTGCGTCAGGAGTTCACTTGTCGGGAAAATGTCGTCGTCCCCCACCCCAAAAACCAATATTATTGTTACACTGGTGAACATTCCAATAGATGTGAGGGGACTGTCACAAGTGTGTATACGTAATTTAGTTAAATTAGTTAAATGAATTGCTAACAAATTAAAAAACAAAAAAAAAACAAAGCTTAAAGTTTAAAATTATTTTGCAAAAATCAGTATTGAATATATTTTATACAATTTATTATGATTTTTTGTAAACTGCCCCTCCCCCTCTGAAATGTATAGCAAAAATAAATAAAATATTTTTATGAACAAAACTAAATGGTAATAAAGTAAAAACAAAAAAATATTTGAATAATAAATGAAACGGAATAAGACTTTAAAAATAATGTATACGATGTTTGAAAAACAAATTTACACATTTGTTTCGCTTCATATGGATGTTCTCTCGCAACAGATGGGAATGTAGGAGTCCGCCATTTGCATATAAAGTAAAATAAAAATAGGGTATATAAATAGAAAAGAAATATTTTTAAATATTCATATAGAATAAAAAAACATATTTCCAAACATAAAGAATGCAGATACAATAGAATAATCGATAAAACAAATGCACTAGATATAAAAAAAAAAACAAAAAAAAAGGTAAAAAAATAATTCCATTATTGAAAACAAATTGAGAAAAATTATTTTACAATATTTTTGTTAAAATTATTTTGTTTTTGTTTTTCTATTTTTGAGCGTAGGCAACAAAGCGGTGTACGTTAGGCGTATACGAAATTTTGTGCTATATACTAATAAACTGTACAGATGTGAAATTTTTAAGAATTAAATTTAATGAAATGCAAAACAATAAATTTTACTATATTGACAAAAAAGGAAAAAAAAATTATTAGAAAACTTCGGTATACGAAATCTATATTCAAAATATTAACAAAATGAATTAAAAAAAACAGAAACATAGCGTCTTAGATATAAATATATATAAATATGTAATATTTATCCGATAAGTATAAAACCATATTAATTATTATTAAAATGATATATTAAATATGATGATTAATGTAATGAGAGCAGTGGGGTTTTATTTAAATTTATTTGTCTGAAGATGCTCGCAACAAAAAACAAACTAGGCCGGTACCAAGCAATAATGGAACTATTTTTAGCGAAAGTTTGACAAACATTCGAGTGTAGGTTACGCTTGATTCTTGATCGGATAGCTTAAATTACATCATCCATTGTGGCCTCTTTAAGAAGTTGGTTGTTGGAAAATGAGATATAAACGATTTTCGTTTCGGCTCCAAATTCGAGACAAATTTGTGAAAGCCAAAAAATACAAGAAGATCTACGGTCCCACCTATATGAAATTATCGCCGAATCACAATCAAAACGTCAGTTAATGAGTGGTATGATTTGGGGTCTTAGATAAGGAAATTGAGCTTCCATAGTTAAATTAGTTTTTAAATTGCGGGTTATTTTTCTTTCGACATTCTACCTATCGAGTAGCTCAATTAAAGATTGTAATAGATGGGTGTTTGACGTGAGAGTGAGGCTGAGGTACTCTACCGTACTGCAGGCATAAGTATGTCAAACGAAATAGAAAATGAGCCAACGAGGTGGGTCCTAGGTTACGCGGAGTCTGTTTTGCGAAAAAACAAAAACGCTGACAACTTGGGTTGTTTTTTTTATTATCCAGAAGTCGTTCTTGGTGGTGGAACTTGGAACAGAGGCTGAGGTACTCTACCGTGCTGTTCACTTTGAAAGTTCAACTCGTTTATTCAGAATTTTCTTTTCCTTTATTACTAGTTTGTTTTACAGAGCTTTTGTTTGTTTATTGTGATCGGCTGGTGAGTGAGCTTCCAGAGCATTATTTATTTGATTTACGGCCTTATCTTACAGAATTCAAAAATAATGATTACCTAACTAAAATATTGATACTGTTTGATTGATTGCCAGAAGGGTTTTATTTCAGGGTAATCCCTTAATTTTATTTATTATTTTATTGATTCGAATAGTAAAATAAATGATGTGCTTGCTAGAAAATTTTTTTTGAGTGAAGATCGACTCCGTTGTCGTTTATATTATTTCGCGGTGCTTGCATTACGATCGCAAACCTACCACCCTGGGAGCTGGTAGGCTTAAAATCCGAAGCTGGTTTAAATCCTGAGAAACTTCAATATCACGAGGCTTCATTATCATATTCCTTACCTTCGTATGGCTCGATAATCTTAAACTCTTGCCTCGATACTCTTCAAGTCACGTGCATATGCATCTTTTTGATTTTTGCAGATTTATCATTAAACCAGAGAGTTATGTATTTTACTGGGGTGGCTGGCAGCTTCGAATATGCATCGTAGTAATAACAAATTTTAGTCTCGACTGTAAATTTACGGAAGCTCACAATTGCAAAATATAGCCACAGTAAACTACTAAAATTTAAAGTCGGATCTAAAAATGTTTGTTGGTAAGGCCGCCTTTAATGATGTCGCTTGAACTTATACTGGGACCGCACTGGTTATTGCGTAGATAAATCCTCATATACCAACGTTTCTCGATCATAAGCTAATTTCCATAACCTTTGACGTGACTACTCCAAAATGTACTAGGCCTTCAACATCGAATTTCATCTGATGGTAGGTCAACGCCTACTTTTCATAGATAGTTAGATAATCAAGCTGACAAGATGAAAACTGTTAGATTTGACTTTTGAATTTAAAATCTGAAAAGTTGTAACAGTTTTATACTTTTTTATCGACCGGTAGGTCAATTTGAGGCGTTTTTCTTTTTTAGTTCAGAGCTGAGCTCTGAACCGAGCTCGAGCATTATGAGCGCGCTCTGAGCCGAGCGTGCTCAGATCGTTCTGATGTATTTATGAAACGCACTTGAGCACGTAGCTGACATTTTTAAAAAATATATGTATAAATTGAATATTTATTAATTTTTATTTATTAAATTCGTTAACCTTCAGTTCCAGAACAACAAAGTTCGACCACCATTTCAATTATTTTGTTTATCCGGTTTTTTTTTCTGTCAAATGTGACTGCGAGTGTGTATTCAGCTTTTCACTCAGCCTGCTCAGTCAATTTATTCTGAGCTCATCGAGCGCGCTCTGATTATGCTCAGATCGAAAAAAGAAACACAAATTCTGAGCTCTGATGTATCTGAGCTAAAAAGAAACACGAACTTTTTGTATAACAGTTCAGGTTGCGCTCTGAACTAAAAAAGAAAAACGCCTTGGTTGGCGATTAGATCGTCTGAAAAAAGCTGGATTTCTGTGTATGAATTTGCAAAGTGCTACATTTTCACTTTGTTACATGGAAATACGCGCAAGCTAGTTTTTTTCCACTGTAAAGACCTTCTACCTCATCCAAAATCTGGTCAAGTCCCCTTGCTACAGCACAACAAATAACAAACAACAAACTCACCCAACGCAATAAGACACATACGGTTACTATAGTAAGTAATTTACTTTTATTTCCAACCAGAGCTACACAATGTCTTCAGCTACATACACCATACAGATGAAAAATTTATAGACAAATTTAGTATATTTCCCAAGTAGATTATACTCCGACAGAAGTCGTGCACATCCTTCAGGTCGCACGAGTTTCTAATCCCACCCTCAACAATTTATCAAACAAGAATACCCAACCACCTTGACCCGAGAATGTTGTCATCATGGCATATCCACCACAATGGTGCACTTAAATTCTTATGTGAAATGTCGATAGAAAATCTGGTGCCCTCAAGATAACATGTTCGAACTCGAGAAAGGACAGTTGACCATCACCATCGACATCTGCCTCTTCGATAACTTTATCCGCAATCTGTTGCTGCTCTTCAGGGCTTAGATCATTTTTTGTCATTGTTGTCAGAACGGATTTCAGGTCGGCACGTCCAATGAATCCATCCTGGTCGAAGTCTGTTTCCTCGACAAAGACAACAAAAATATCCCGCAATAACAACACAAACATCAGCAACAGCATTCGAAAGGAAAATACCAAAGAAGGAAAACTAAAATTATTTCTCCGACTTGGGACAAATTGTAAATATTTACGCAATTATTTCTACGAAATAGTATTGGTGGGGCGATAGAATCTCGGAATACAATCGGTTTTTCGATTACATTCTTGCTCGGGGCTTACCATAAATTTTGAAAGCGTAGAAAACCTTGATGTCCCTCGGCGCCTGTTCACTGAACACGGATAGAAAGTCAAGGAAATCCTCGAACGACAAATTACCCAGACCATCTCGAGAGAATGCTTCGCAAATCCTCGTACGAAAAGGATTCTCCTTAAGTTCGGGCAATTTCTCGATGTACTCACGTGGAACTTTGACGCTAGTCGCCTGGCCCTCGGTCATTTGGCGTGGCACCAAATCGGGACGGATCTCTCGAAAGCGTTTATGCACCCTACAAGAAAGATATTAAATAAGAAACATTTTAAACATGAAATTTCAATGCAAATATTGGATAAAGGACGACGAAAGGTGAAGGTAAGAGTTTGCCCACGGTATTTGGTTGAGGATTTATATTTTGTGGGTTGGTGAAGTTGTATAGAGTTCGGATAAGAAGTCGTGTACAACGAAAAATATGAATATAGACTTCGGTCCGATTTTACTAACACTATAGAAAGGGGTAAATGGTTATTTAATTTGCCGACCCACCACACTTCAGTGCAAACACTCAAGGCAGCGTCGCATTTTTTGGCTTTCAGTTAAGGCCATTTCATAGTAGTTGCATTGTGATTGTTACGGATTTCAGAAAGTTTAATATTCCTTAAAAATTAAGACTAAACAATAGACAAGACCGGTGGGCATGTTCAAAAGGAACCAGTTGTATATCGGACAGCCAACTCAGAATCAGATGCTAGCGGAGGATAGGGAAATAGGTATAAGAACTTTCTACGACTTCTGATTGGAGTTTGCCTACAAAAGCTCGGAACTTAAGAGACCATCCTAATCGTTTGCGTAAAAACCATGTAGCCCTAGGTATATTTCATGACTAACAAGAGAAGCTATGAGTTTTCGCAAGAAAAGAAATTCCAGGTACTAGCTCGAATGACAAAATTTCGTTTATAAAGAGTGTTCGATATTTTTTATTTGCTTTATTGTGAAACTTGGATAGTGCAGTTATGTATAAAGCAAGACAACATTCGAATGTGCACTATGGATATAGCTTTATTTAAACTAACGCATCCGACCGCTAAAATTTTGGAAATGCTTCGGTAAGATAACAACCAACTGAGCTCTAACTTTGGTAATATGTTAGTAGTACATAATTTGTTAGTGGTTGGGAAGTTCCAAACTTCAAACTGTACTCAAAATGTTGACATCTTCAAGGAAAAAAAACATCAGAATCTATTGAGAAAGCTGCTTGACGAAGGTACAGATTTTGCGGATCTTAAAAGAACAGCTTGACAGGAGTTCTGCTAGAGGTCATGACAAACATTTTTAAAAAGGTCTGCAGATTTATTATATTTTTAAAAATTTAAGAGAAGTATGTCTTCAAAATGTACAATAATGGTTTAAAAATACACGATTTTTCCTTGCACGATAGTTAATAATAATTTTTAGTGTCCACGGCTAACTTTTCCTAACTCACAATGTCAAAAATTTCCATACAAAATTGCATATTGTGACCTACAACATATATAAGGTGAAATTAAAAAATGATTTTTAGTAGGCCCATTGATTTTTATATAGTATCAACATTCTGGAGATTTCGATAGTTTTATAAAAAAATCACCAAATAAGGAAACTAATTTATTTTTAAAAATTTTGGAATACATGGGACATTTTTCCAGAAGCTTAACCACTCAATTTATTAACCGTGAAAATGAAAACAAATAGAAAAATACCTCCTAAAAATTTTAATTAGTTCTGATTATTATTCTCAACAACTTTCCGACAAATTCCTCTGAACAAATCTCTTAAGACTTCGGCCAAAAAAAAAAGCCAAACATGATTCAAAATTCAAGAATATTTGTTTGAGGAGTTCTTTTAAGTTCTGGAAAATGAACAACAGAATTGCAACAACAAACAATTATTCGACCATCATAATAATTTTTTTTTTTGAAAAAAAATTGTTCTGGACAGTGCTTAAGAACATATGAGCATTCTTTTTAAAGGAGTTAGACTAGAATCAATGGCTCAAAATATTAACGGTGCTAGTTTTCATAAGTTTTGATAAAAGTCGCGGAAAACCGGAAAACGATATGATAAAAAAAAAACTCTTAGACAGTTTCTTACAGATAGCATAGAATATTTTAAAACTAATCAACAAGAGTTATATAGGGGAAACTTTTAAATTAAAAAAAAAAAAAATAAAACATTTTTTAAACAAAATTCGCATGAATTCTGATTTAAGTTCTGAAAAGAAACTGAGGACAAAAAATCTCTGTGAATCAATCTTTTGAGACATAAATCAAGAAATATTAAAAACAAATCAAAAACAGACTTTTGTCTGAAAATTGCTAAAAAGTTTACGAATGTGGTACTTCCCGCTGATCTTTATTGTAAAATAATTTAAAAACCAATTCGAAAATTTATAGGACCAAATAATATGGAAAGGGTATATAATTTTTGAGTTCAAATAACCTATATGAGTCTCGATTACAGTGATCTGAAAAATATTCTCCGAAGCCTTCAAAATATCCCTTAAAATTATTATTAGTAATCTAAGCTCAAATTCTAAAAAAGTGGCGCTAGTCTTTAGATTAAAAAAAAAAAGTAGAAACCTAAAATCTAGAAAGCAATGCTACAAGGCGCTCGATAGCAAAACGTTTCAAGATAACAAGAAAAACGTGATAAAGTTGGAAAAACTTTTATCAAACAAAAATCTTGAATCCATACTTTTTGTTATTTAGGTGCCAAAGGTATTTGTTTACTCTGCATAAGGATTTGCGATCAACGTAATTTTCCGGGGGCTTCAACTGTCAACTGACTAAACAAAATCTACCATTTTTTCTGAGAGCATTTTGAAAAAAAAAAGACGCCTTTTAAAAAAAAACATCCTTAAAACACGCTAAATTCCTATATAAGTGTATACGAAAACTCGCCACATTCAGACACTTTGCCAGCTTGGAGAAATAAAACCGATAAATGGACTCCGCGAACTAGAAAATTAGGCGTGACTCTTCTTCTTATTTACATTTTTGAAATCCTAAAATCGAATTCTTTGTTCTAAATTGTATGTTCTTCCTGTTAGATAATATACTTATTTTTAAGCAAAAGAGAAGGATAAGCCCTGCGGAGTTTGAGTTGCTTATTGGTAAGACATCATCATTTTGTTGATACGACACGGTTCGCCTTCACTACCTTAAGAATACCGTAACTTTTCCACCTCATATGGCTTATATCCTTTTATGTTGAATGAAGCTACACTAAACCAAGTTTATTCATCATAAAGCCACGCTCTTTAAAGCAACTGCAATGCACTACAGACTTCACGATACCGTTACGACACATCTTCCACCATATACCTATACAACTGTGTTACACTTTATTTGGCTAATTTACCGTAAAATCTCCTTTCGTGTAAAAAACGTGCAATCCTTATTGTCGAAGAAAGAACGACAACAATTGCAATTGTGTTGTTGTTGTGTGTTCACAATTCCGTTGAAAGTTATCCCAAATTGTTGGTATAGAAGACGGTCACCAGGGCAAGAGTTATTTTGTTTCCAGTGCACGATGACAGTAAAATGGAAGAAAAAACAAAAAAAAAAAAAAAAATATTATACACCCAAGATAAGTATCGGAGACAGCAATGACTTTCAGTAGAAAATATCAAGTATGTGTAGAACTGTTGTATCCAAGAGCATGTGTGCCAGAACGCTGTGCATTCTTTTGCTCTCAAGTGGAAATCACCTGGTAATCGTCCAATTGCTGTTCGGTGAATGTAACTATTTTGTTGCCCATGGTTGTAGATTCAAGGATTTCAATGCAATATTTTCTTCCGCCAGTCGTCTAGGGGGATATCCTTGCGGATGTGTCACGTTCGCTGGTTGTAGACTGAAAAAGACTGAAAGCAAAAAGCTGCCATGAACGGTGAAAGACCGCTCTCATTATAGCTTTATGGGGGGTATATGTATATGTATGGAAATTAATTAAGGAGTGGTCCTTTCGCATATTTTCCATAGCTTCACAGCAGAAAATGTGAATGAAATACCGTTTCCTTAATGTGGTCGAAAGGACGAGAATAGAAAGCAAGTCGATGGCAGCCCCATGAAGAAGGTGTGGCATCCTGCTGAGCTGTATCCTTCAACATGAAAATATTACTATATACATGGTGGTTGCAGTCAACTTTTTGACGCTTTGTATTCGTAGACTATAAGAAAGTGTGGTTTTATTTATTGATTTTCTAGCATAGCGTTAAATAGTTCCTAGGTTGGCATTGTTGGTGCAGCATGCATGTGGTTCTGCTGGTTGATATATTGCGTCTATGTGTACGAACACATAACTTCGATATGCTTTTTTTACACTTGCTTGTGACCTCGTTAAGGAACTAATTTTCTCAGTATCAGACTGGCTAAATTCGCACAAATGGGATTGGACTAAGCAAACTCCTCCAGTGAACTCTAGAAAAAGTGTAACAGGCGCTTTGTACTCGCATAATCTTCACTAGCTATTTTCCTTGAGAATTTTCAATAAACATTTTTAATTTCGACGAAGATTTCTATACACATTTTGCATTGTGAGCTTCCGTACATTTAAAGTGGAGACTAAAATTAGTTTTTAGTAAACCGTCTTGCCATTGATCAAGCAAATTTAGATTTTCGGTTTAATTGTCCGCCAAGAAAGTGGAAAATGACTCCCGAAAGAATCAGTCTTGTGACTGAGTAATGTATTACGGACATTACCATTTAATTATCTTCATTTGACATAGATAACCAAGGTTATGAGTATAATAAATTTGTTCGCAGCATGGAAGCTACGAAGAAATAAGAACCTTTCTCTTAATTTTGGGGATGAATGCGGAGGCGACCTACTGTAAGAAATGTGTTTGCTGTTGAAATTGTGTTTAAGCCTAAAAAATATTTCCTTGCTCACAATCTGCAAAATATGTAACCTTTGACTTTTTTCCGTTTCCGAAAGAAACTTATTGTCGATCAATGATTTAGGATAAACGACGCGTTCTTTTATTGTCTATTAATTAGCTGCATTTCTATAACTTTCCGGCAGAAAAATCGGGTAAAAGTATTACTGAAAAAAACAAAAAAAAGCTAAATACGCAAACAAAATGAAAAATGCTTTGACGCCAGCTATAATCCCGAATGTTTTGTTTGTGAGAGAGGGCGCAGTGGAATTTTTGTATTTCCTGGTATCAAACTTAAGAACTCAGTAGTTCAGTACATTAACTGACAGCCCTATTATGGCTATCAAATATTTGATACTTGACTATCAATTCATCGATAATTTGGTATTAGAGTATCAATTGATAATTTTTACCCCATTGTGAATGCTAATCAAAATATCACGAAAGAAACTGTGCCAACTGTCACAAGATCTGTTTTGAAGTTTAACGTTTCTAATTTTTATTTGGTTTTCGTTTTGTGGCTGACGTCTACATTATGTTCGTCCAAATCCATTGGGTTTGAAGCTTCTCATAAAGTCCTGCGTATGATAGCTTGTTCGCTTACATTTACTTCATCATAATCCCCTTCAAAAAATAACTCTAACGATGACATTTCGGTTTAAAGTCGTTTCATTTTTTAACAATAAAAACAAGGAAATAAATTTTATGATTTGATGTTACTAGGAATTTTCAACCGCCCGAATATTTGATGAATATCGAATTTTTTGACAACCGTGGTACCAAGTTTATCGATAAAACTATTCGCAATAGATCTTAAATCTAATACAATTCACAATTCATCAAAAATCATGTTGATATTTGATAGCCATAATAGGGCTGTGAGCCACTCCTTTTTAAGAGATGTTACGGCATGTACTTCTTACTTTTAAAATCACTACTGGCATTTTTATTGCTTCATTGTTTGCATCACTGCAACCATAACTATTACTATATAAATATTAGCAAACAATTCGAATTTTTATTAGGAGAATTGAGCATTAAATGTGAATCACATTAATGCATGTTAAAGTTGTTTTATCCTTGATTTTAAAGCTTCTTATCCATCGGCAAACGGTAGCAGCCTTACAAATAATATTTAAAAAAATATACATACTTACGAAGTATAAAAACGAAACATTTATTGAAGTTGTTAAACGTTGGAGATCACCACATCACATTATAATCCCTAAAACAGGCGCAAAATAATGCTCAAAGCACATTGCCAAAAATCATTTTTAACCTTTGTACCTTCATCACACTATTATTTAAAGAGCTATAAATAATTTCTTTAGGGTCACACTCTATAAGTTTATGTGAAAAATGTTGCCATTGTGATTTCGTACAGGAGACTAAAAATGATTATTGGTACGTACCACTTGAAGGCTTTTATAAAGCGTTTAGTAACTGTATTTAAAATATAAAAACCAACGTTTGCTCTTCAAAAAAAATATATTTAAATATGAAAATATTGTAAAATAGTTTGTATATAGAGATGTATAGGGTGTACACTATTGCTTGTCTTTTGTAAATGTCTCAACTACAGTGTAACTAGTAGATATAGGACAAGTTTTCGAGTTTTATAGAATTTCTAAAACACTTCATAACTTCTTGCGAAACCGAATGTTTAAAATGGTAAACCACAGATCCACTGTTCTCACACATATTAATTTTCGGTCTCCGCGCATGCGTAGGCTAGATTAGTATTTTTGACGTATTTTTGGAAATGATTATCTGGCTTGGGATCCAAATCTAGCACAGTTACCTTAGTGAGGAATGTTCTACCATTTACTTGAACCACATTGGGATGATTTGAGATTCTATAAAAAAGTTCAGGTCAGTTTGGATTTTGTAAAATATTTTGGATACCACTTACCCCATTGCATTTGTGTGGGCGATTTCCTTGAATGCGACAATTATTGAGCAGTCCAAGAATGTCGCCGCTAAAAGATATTGCTCAAGCGGCGTCAAGTCTTCTAATTTGGTGGCCTGTCCTCTGGAAAGGAACTTTTTTAACCATCTATAGGTTTTCTTTTTAGTGGCGGTGTTTGAAGTGTTGTCCCAACACATTTGAGTGATGTATTTCTATGACGGAGTTTTTCATAGTAAAATATTAAGCATAATTGTAGTAAGAAAGTTTAGATTTTAAATCTTTTCAATGGGGGTCTATACAAAATAACAGATGAAAACAATAGATTGGATTAGAGGAATCCTCTTAAAGGCTGCCCCTAGACCGGACTATTGGGCTTGAAATAAAGTCTCCTGAAATACGTGTCCAGTTATTATTTTTTCAGTATCACCGCTTAAAATTGCATATCGCTATTGGAAGCGGTCAGAAAGTTATAGACCCTGGGAAAAGTGCCTAATTTTAATGTTACTCCTCAAAAGAGTGGTAGAGAGTTAATATAAAGAAATGACGAGACCCTTGTTTAATAAATTTTACTTACAACGTGGGAAAATTTAAGTTAATACGACTAGCAATTTGTGAGTTTGAAAATATCCTCCTTGAAAGGGGCAGGGGGGTCTAAAAATAAAATCTCACAAGTTGTGAAATTTTCTATGTTGGCCAGCCACGACGTTCGGAAATTGAGAACATCAAAACGAGCTGAAATTTGATGACCTGCCCACACTGACCCTGCATCTTCATAAATATTGTTTCATTTTGGAATCAAACACACATTGTGGTGCATTCTGGTGCAAGGCCGGCTCTTCTCTTTGTTGGTACCTACTTCCATTTAATGCCTTTCAGGCATAAGAACAAAATGAATGCTTTCTCAAAACTTCCATAAGAAATTAAAGCGCGCGCACTTTAAGTGCGGAGGCACTAAAAAACTTTCGCTTTAAAATTGTAGTTTTGTCCCTGCCAAACACCGGGGAATTATTAAAAAAAATAAAAAATCTACTGGGCCAGTTAACTGCGCTTGCATCCTCAAGGAATTCCACCACTGCAAATGCCTGAACTATATAATAAAAAACAGAAAAGAAAACACGTATCCATAAAAAGAAACACTTCACCGGCAGCAAATTTAATTCTACCACTTCAACGCTATGCCGTATTCAAAAGGACCAGCCACAACAATTCTTTTCCTACTGCTTGTACAATAGCAATTTCGTGCCGTCATTTACCCACACACACAGCACAGTGCAATGAAACGAAAAAGCCATAAAAATAATATAAACCCCAAGTAAGGAATACTACACCTAACTCATAGTTTTTTTGTCCGAACTAAACTTCGTGCGTCCTTTTCATATACACAAATTCGTACATACCTTTGCTAGAAGTTGAATATTTAAAATTCTCCTAAGGACACAATTCCCTGGGCGTCCAGCTCTCCCCATATAGTTCCTGAGTAGACAATTAATAATCAAATCTTGGAACGTTGTCATGTCTCTGTAGGAGTAGTCAAAAGTCAAAATATCCTCCCAACTACTACGACATGCTTACCCATTAAATGTGTTCATCTTTAATTCTTCGAGTGTAATTAAGCCAGCCTGATCGCCGTAGATAAGTTGTCCATTTTGGAAAATTCGCAAATTATTCTGAGGACATTCGAGCAGTGCATTCAAGGACTTTCGCATAGCCAGCGGCTTCCTAAATGGGGTGGGAAAAGTTTTCAAATTAATTTTCTTTTTTCTTCACCATTCGGCTATACGAACCCTGAAAACATGTCAATGGGACAGTATGCGCTCCGTCTTGCCACTTTACGACTTCGTAGCTGCAAACAAAAAAAAATTAAACAACATACATAAGCAAAGCAACTCTAGGGGGTATATAGTTTATGATCAAACACCCAGGATACGTATCACTTACCTTAGGAAATTGCATGGTACAGTAACGACACCTAGTTGAAGCTTTTAGGTTGAATGGATTGAGAAATGACTTTCGAGAAGGCGAACCAGCACCGGTTCCAGCAAAACCAACTTCGGCAACGATGTCCTGCAGAAGCCATCCTTGTTTTGGTTTTATATCGACGGCAAATGTGTCCCCTGGTGTTAACTTTTATTGCGGCAAATAAATCATAAAATTTTTAGAATTTTCTTCTTTTTTTTTAATAGAAAACGAAATATCCAGGATAGTGGGTGGTATATGTGGTGGCATGTTTCTATTGAAAAAAAAAAACTTGTAAACAACGACAACACGAACTATAGAAGAAGCTCGAGATTGGAATGCATAATTTATGGAATACCGCCGACGGGGCGAATTCCGGATGCATAAACTAAGCCAGATTCTGGGAGCTTAACGAAGTTTCTATACCACCCAGTCACGGTTTGGAATTGTGCAACTCACCTGATGCTGTAAACCGGGAACTAGCAACGTCTCCGGCAGCAGAGTAGCATCTGGCAGTAGAAGTCCAAATTGTCCACAAAACTCTTTGTCTAGTCGATGAGCTATAAATTTTCCAAGGGATTATAATAGAAACTGATACTGGAAGAGGTGGAGGAGAGGAGCGACGGTTTCAGTGTTGTTGTGCAATTGTATTCGACTTTGTTGCATATATGGAGGACGCAGGAGGACCGTGGGTTGCAGGTGTAGAATGGAGGCTAATAAATCTATTTTTAAAGGTAAATTAAATGTGTGTAGTATGATTGATTGCGGGTTGTTTTTTTTTTTTTTTTTTCGTTCTTGTTGTAGGGAATATTTTTCCGATCAGATTTGGGTTTAGATTTTGGTGCGTGCAGCAGTATGGGGATGAGAATACATCACCGCAGATGTGGCACTGATGGGGCGAAAATGGAGGACGTTTTGTACCAGCGGTGGGCAATTTTGTGTAATTGTGAAATAATTTGTGGAACTACTGGCAATTGGGAGACATGGAGGTGAAGCGATGAATTCCATCGTTCAATGCTTGTTCACAGACGACACAATTCGACCACCGTTTCCCATTGAACCAAAATAGGTTGTGATTGCTCGTGATTTGTCGTGTGTTTTTCAGGCCTAGACTCTGTAGAAAAATATTATTTTAAATGCTGGTTGTTTGTCAATCGCTGTAGGTGAATTGAGCTAGGCTGGCTGAAGACAAACGGCAAGAAGAAGACGCCAATTATAAGGAAGTCAAAGCAGTCGAAATCGGAACAAAGTTGTAGGTCCGTTCCATGCGTCCAACAACAAAAACTCAGTCAAAACGTTACGCTGCAAGAAGCTAGGCTTATTTATTATCCATTTATTATCCATAAAAGGTTTCATGATGAAAGGACCAAACAAAATGATCATCCCGCCATTTACGACAAACACACCTTCATTGGATGTGAAAAGCCGAATGTTCCTAGAACGGATCAGTACTTGGTAAGACAACCGAAGTACGTATGCAAATTCTCATATAGCCCTATAGAACGGATACTGTCAAAAGATTTGTCGTCGCAATGCGAGAGTGCTATTGTAAGAGGTTCGTACAAGTCTTTTCTACTGCAGCTCGCTGGAAGTTCTAAGCCAGCACTAACATACAGCCAGATTGAGAGTGCCGCCATCCATATGGACGTGACTAAAACTAAACCCCTGATTCGACGAGGAATGCTGGCTAGAACATCTAGCTAAGAACGAAACCTGTTAATCTATGTTGAAGACTATAAAACCTCAACTGCTGAGAAGATAAAGCTGTACGTCTGTTAAAAAAGTCGTCGGCTGTATTATGTGATACCTAAGACCTAGATTGGCTCATATCACTGAGACAAAATTCCTGGCCAATACTGGCAAAAATGTAGGGTCTCTAGTCACAGCACCTCTTTATCGAATTTAAAGAGGCATTGGAAGTTTCCCTTTCCCTGCCAAATTCATTTGTCTATTCGAGCAGACCTCCTGATCCTGATCCAAAAAAAAAAGTTAAAAGCTGGTGAGGATCCGCCTTCATCTTAGGTACTCTTCAACATAATTTTTAAAACAATTGTGCGGAAATTATTATAGACAAACAGTTGAGGTATACAATATCGAAAAAGTTAGGTACCTTTCTGTAATATCTCGAAGGGGGTTTAAGTTTCCCAGCAGAGAAAGACACCGCCTTAGGTATGGGATGCACATTTGTAGAGGCATAATGTCCCACACCCATATTCTTCAGAAAAAGTAACCGCCTACATATGGAATGACCTATGTAAAGTGACGTTGGTTAAAGACCCAGATTGAAAGCGCTATCTTAACATAGCTCAGCTAAAGAGAAAGCGACTTATCCAAATGAGAGCAATTTGTCATCTTCAAAAGAAAAAAGACACGTTGCCAAAATCCAGCTCCAAAAAACATCGCATGCTCTATGTCTATATACTCACAGGTCTCTTTTTAACGCAATCCTCGCCCGTCCACACCTTCACTCAAACGTAGTCTTACAATAAATAACCCTCTAATGCCAATGTTGCAGGCAAGTGCTACCCACTTTTTTGCTTGATCCTGCTAGCTTTTACAGCAGAGAAATTTTAATGCCCAAAACATATGTGCAGAAATTCTGGACGCAGCACAGAACGCAGTGCTGCAAGTAAAACAGATGTGTAGAAAATTATTTGACATGTCTTGCATCGGCTAATATGGCTACTGTCATTCACCGACAAAGCAACTGAAAACCAAACACGATCAGTAAATGTCAAAAGCCGATGATGCCAAATACTTTAAATTGCAATTAATTTTCTCTTGTGTTGTGGTACGCTTGAATTTAGCAGCAAATTTAGAAATAGAGACATGTTGCAGTGCTGCGGTGAGTGCAGAATTTACGTGTGCCTATATCCAAATAAACATTTGTGTATTCTAATTTTGCTGCGCAGTGATTTCTGCATATGTTTTGGGCATAACAAGTTGAAGGTTGAACTGCGTTTAGTAGATGTGTTGATTCAGTGTGACATTTGACATTTGGAAAACCTGTCATTATAGATAGCTGTCAAAATTAAAGTCAAACTAGTTAAAGGTATGCAAGTTCGTTGCATGTAAAGAGTTACAAGAACAAAATAATCATCTATAATCTTTTCATGTGAAAAACCTGGTTCCTCTAGACTACAAAAATATCACAACCTCCAGTGGAAATATTTTCAAGTCAAAAATATGACGTAAAAGTCCCCTTAATTAGAACGCCCATTTTTTAAAGAACCTTTAAACAGTTCTTCAATTTCCCAGCAATTGCAACAAGTCAAAAACACCAAGCAACACAAACTCAATGCTTACCCGGTCGAAAAGGTCTGCAAAAATTATTTATCCTACGGCGGTCCGCCTCTGATGTTATATTGACAATTTCCGGTATATTCACATATTCCTGGCCGATAAATCTCGCCACAACACTCACAAATGCCACCAGATCTTCAGGACATACTGCAGCGTCCTCGTCATCGTAGACAGTACAGCACCCACCTATAGACAGATGTCAAAGCAAAATAAGAGAAGAGAAAAAAAAAATATTATTGAGGAGCTTCCATATTTTTTGCTTGTGTTTTGTTGGGTGAGAGATACACCCCCTTGAGGCAAATATACATGTCAGAGAAGTCCTTAAAACGGTGGCTGGTGCGCGCTCCTAACTCAACCTACCTAGTGTCTGATCCATATCGGGGGTGGTAACGACTCCATTGGGACTAGTTCTATCGCATGCTGTCGTGGGTCCCTTCTGCTGCTCCAATTGATGGTGGTCGTCGCATTTACTGTTCCTCGTACTGCTGATGTCGGCTTTTGGCAGCCGTAAAACTTTTTTAAGTTGTGGCAGGGCCACGACCAAATTTGCATTACCCTCGGCGCTGTATATCAACTGAATTTGGCTAAAATCCATTTCGGATTCGAAACAAAACGAAACTTTTCTCTGTGTGGGGTATGTGTGTGCTGCGACAGGATATATGCCAGTGATTGGGTGTGCGCGGCTACGACAACGATGAGCGTAATGGAATGGCAGTATTACACATCTGCAACAGCAGGATTGGCAGCAGGATATAACTCCTGCGAATAGAGAGGAATAGCGAAGAAAAAAAAAAACAGAAATAATATGTAGCTGAAGCAAGATGAACAAATTTTACAGTGTTATGTTTATCCGAGAGATTAGGGCACGAATAATGGCATTAGGGATATAAATTTTATAAGTGCTTCCACCAGACAGAGTAAGGCTGTGGAAATACATATGTAGCTGCATGGCAATGCAACAGGGGGTGGTGAGCTTCTTAGTCGTCTGATGGAGTTCCGATTTTCCATGACATTCCACATCAGATGTTGCAGGAGTATATTCGTTTGGGTATGGGGTTTCCTATCCCGCATCCGCCTGATGTTGTGTATGGCGGCAAATTAAGTTGTGAGTTGTCAACAATAATTTGCTGCAATTTGGGGTGCATTATGGTTTCCAGTTAGTCCTGCACAAGCTGGAGAATGTTTTTTAATTGCAGGGTTTTAAAGTTCTAAAAGTAATTTAAACTTTGTAGCTGGCAGAGGCCATATGAGCAGAATGATTTCGTCCACACTTTCGGACACATTATGCTACTGATATAATAGCGACAAAGAGTCAGTTTGCAGCGGGCACCGACTGAAAGGTGTTCAAAATTGTTGGTCAGAAATTAACGGTTATGATATTTCGAGGACGAAAGCAGGCTAAGCAAAAGGAACTTTCGTTTGAGCACCGTTCGGGTTCCAGTGACAAGAGTTTGCATGTTCAGCAGAACCGAATTTTAGTTTGCCGACTTTATAGGTCAGCATCAGCATGCTTGGCAAAAGTTTTACAATTAATTTTCAGCTTAAACGGTTTCAGTTAATTAGAGAACTGAAAATTATTGTTTTAATAACGAGCTGTTCAAAAGCGGAACTACGCTGTGAATTCCTACTGTTGAAAATTGAACTTTCTTGTAGTATTTTCTTCGTTTTATAAAAATTGTATTTCAATTTTAATTCAATTTACTTAAAGATACATAACAAAACATAAAATAAAACTAAACAAATATAAACAGAAAACACTCAAAAAATTAGAAGTAAACTCCTCAAGAACACTTTTCCAAATCTCCTCGCGTTCACCACAGATCCTCCTTTTATACTTCTCGCGTTTCACATTAAAGCATCTATTTGAAATGCAAATATCAGGATAAGGATCATTAATTGTAGATCCTTTTACAAGAAGAATACAACTAAGCGATAAACTATTCTAGATCCTTTTACAAGCATCATAAAAAAATACTGAAAGTATACAAAAAGGATAATAATCTATTCTATACCTTTAAGACAAAAAGGTCTGGACAGATAAGACAAAAGGTGATTAGTGAAAACATGAACATATTTAGATCCTTTCAGAACGATCTGTTTTTTGGAGTTACGTTACTTATTATATAGACAAATCTCACATTTCGTCGGCAAAAGCACTATTCTTAACACCTACGCCAACTATTTACGAAACTGCACTCTCTTCACCTCGAGATGCCAGCATTTGAACCATTTAGAACAGAGCAGCATTTGACAGGAATGAAAAAGAAGACGTTAAATTTGAAGAAATTATTGGCCCAATTCAAGAATCTAGTTATCTTAAGTCGACTAGATTGGTCTGGATGAGATGTAACCTGAACGCAAAAACTAGATTGGTCGGGAACGCTACTTTTCCTACGGCAGACATAAATGCGAACTGTCAACTTAGTACTCAGTCACGAATTTCTTGACTAGATTCGACGGCTACCACTCCATAAACGTAAACTGAAAGAGCTGTTCATATGACCGATTTCCACCAATTAAAACCGGGATACATGTTAGAGCTGTCAGACTTTCTTAATAGATACTTGAACGTCCCCATTCTCTCTCTCTCTCGAGAAACGTCATTTTGTCTCGCGAATGGAGAGAGCCAGAGATAGTACGTCAACTTACTCATCTTTTATTCGGTAGAAACACTTTAAGATTGCTGTTATTATTATTTTTATTACAAGTATAAAATATACAAAATAATATAACACAGCGGTTGCTACCATGGCTTTCGGCCGAACACTTTAAGATTAATGTAAAATCTCTTGTATTTAATATCAGGATTTGTTTTTGTATCCAGTGACACGTAACATTAAGATTATGGTCCTTTTCGAAATAAATGTTAAGTCTCCTTTTCTTCGTTTCCGAACCTGGTAACCATAGAACAACCATACTGAGACCACCAACTCTGGCCGATTTCCCGTTACTTGTTCACAAGCTACATTTTTATGGAGTGGTCCCGATTTGGTGCGCTAGTTGTTACATAGAAATTCGTATTGACTTGTAAAATTCTGAGTCACCAACACACTCGCAAAAAATATGAGCCACTTCAGCTGTTGGCAAAGTTGCTGGAAGCGCGGTTCGCAGCATTTTTTTTATTTTGTGTATGTTTTTTCATGTCACACTAATTCTAATAGACATTACACCGATAGGAAAATAAAATGGTGAAATTTGAAAAAAAAAAAAAAATAAATTGAGGGAGCCAGCGGCACTGCGACTGCTTGTAGAATTAAAAACGAACAAACCTTTAGTTGCATGTTTTGTTTTAAAGAAACATTTGTACAGCTGCTGACAGTTTGCACAGATACCCAAAAAAAATAGGGGATAAAGAATAAAAATGCTGCCTGTGCCCCGCAATAGTTCAGTTAAGTAAATTATTTTTTATTTAATTTGTATTATAAAATGTTAAAAGAGAAAAATTTAACCGTGACATAAATAAAAAAGACTTATATGTAATAGATACTGTGTTGAGCTCAGTAGCATTAAATAATATTGCCTGACGAAGTGCTGGTTGGCTATTTAAAATAATTGTTATTGCAATGGGTTTTCAGTTTCTCCGGGAGTTTTATTTATTCGTAAAGAGCAAGTGAAATAGTCCCCATCTGGCTGTTTTGCTCTGCAATATTAAAACTACAAAACAAGCATTTCCTCAATAATAATTTAATACGTACTTCATTCTTTCTGTTCCCTTGTAATTTATTGTTTAGTTTCCGAATTGTCACACAAAAACTGTAAACTGACTGATTCTATATCCCCAATGAGTGACTAGGTATACTCATTTGAGATTTCAAAAATGTTATTATTTGAGCCAATTTTAATATTATTCACCAAGATGTCGCTCCTTTGCTTACGTTGCATTGGAAATTTAAATTAGGCAGCGAATGTATTTCTTTCTAAAGCACAGTAGCGTCTGTTGTTTTGTAACATGCGTAAAAGTTGGCTTTTGTCACTTCATATAAATAATGATCCATCTAGGAAATTGCTAGTGATTCAAAATATATAATATCGTCTTCAATTGAAAGAGATTGTAGTTTTTTTATTACATTTTCGTAGTTTTACGGATAAATTCCCAACCCGCTTAAAGTCACATTATCAATTGCATTATACCTATTTTGTATGTCAATACCCGGGCACGACTGTATCCTGTTCCAGTTTCACATTAAACCTCTTACTTTCAGAGTTTACTATCGGTAACTACTGGCAAATTGATTATTCCGGCTAAATACGCGAAAACTCTGCTAAAACTACACACAAACTCCAAGTAAATTTATAAAATAAACAATTTTATTTAGAACGTAAACGACTGTATTATTATCACTGCAATTTAAGTGCAATTTGCCGCTGAACACATTGTTTAGATATTCGCCTTGGTGAAATGTCAAAATGAAAAAGACTCATCTTCACCAAACGCCGAAATTATGCACAAAAAAAAGTGATTTAATAAGATTGCCACTTACGAAGGAAATAGTTTACACAGCTTTTTGTACTTAACAACGCACGCATACAAAACAAACAATTGAAAACAAATTAGTTTCAGATTAACTTTCATTTGAGATTCTTTTAGAGCAAAATTGCTAAACATTTTTCATCACAGCACAGTTCAACCAACAGATGATATAAATAAAACTGAAGTTGGATGCAGTTCGATGTACGATATTCCTATTTTACTGCGCATGTCCATTGCAGAGTTCCACGGCGAATTGTTGTGTGCAAGAAAATAAATCAATGAAATACAAAAGTATACATTTAGGCGCGATGTTAAATTTGCTGTAGGTGGCGAATTGGTGTTTAAAACGGGCTAGCAAGGTAAAGGCAATTGCTAATAAAATTAGGTAGGTACTCAATTTTTGTCTCTACTTTAAATTTACGGAAGCTCACAATTACGAAATTTGTATGGAAAATATGGCCACGGTGAATTAATTAAATTTAGACTCGAAACTAAAAATGTTTTTTGGTAAGTTAATTTTTCAGGCCTACTTGCATTTTGTAAACTCCAAAGTTCTATTTTAGATTGAACAGGCGAGTTTTGACACATTTTATTTCAAATAATATGGGTAATCAATATAAATTTCGCCTTAATTTTTTTTAGATTAAGCTTAATAAGTAATTATTGAAAAATACTACGCGTGAAAAATAAGTAGTTATTCGTTACAAATGGAAGCTTAACAGAATAAATTGGCGGTCCAGAGGTATCTATGTTTACAGGAATTGGAATGTAAATGACTTAGATTCATCGTCGGAAGGTGTATAAATATACATTGTAATGGAGAGGAGCGATTTCAAAACTGGATGCGAAGATATTATGTAAGTGACACAATTGCGCCAATTGCCATGATCAGGCATAAGGACTGTCAAATCCGACTGAGTCTTCTCGAATCTAAGAATAAAACCCCTCTTCCCCATTTATGGCACTCCCTTCGAATTTCCCTCTACTGGCTAATACCACAAATGCAAAATGTTCTCCAGTTTAATTGCCGACTTAGATAACTTTCTATCGATATATATAGAAACATAACAGCACCTACAGCCAATCCATACATCACTAGCTACAGAGCTACAGCCAATGCACTCCTGATTAAAAGAGCTTTCGTCCTTTGTCGAAGAGGGATACTCCAATGTCGAACTCGGAGTAATCCCGGTAATTCAATGCAATCTGCAGAATGAACTCGCAATTTCATTTCGGTTCCATTACTACATGTGATCTGTCCCTTAAAAAAGGTCTCCAATCAGCAAAGCACATTCAAAGGGAAGCATCCTTCGTTCTGTCGACTTGGCATGTAAATACATACAATAGTTGCACTGCTATTATCCCCACCCGATTGCGGTATAACAAAACCATGCCACCAATTAGATGCACCAAGTCCTAGAAAAATATATCTCGAAAGAACACATATGACTTTGGTGGAAGCGAAAACCGTACAAGGATATGTGCTGCATCCTCCGTTCGCAACCAAATATACACAATACCGCACGAGTAAAGGGAGAAGAAAAAGATTTATTATGCATGTGACACAATTGGATCACAGATGACTTGGAGACGAACAGTATCCACATTCACTTGTTGTAGCCGTATAGGCCTTCACAAAAAAATATAAAGTCACAGCCAGCTATATTTTTTTTTCTTGCATCCTCGCCGTATTCTGTTTCTGCTGAATAGAATTGGAACAGCAGCCACTCCACGTTCGTTCGTCCTTCCACCCATCATCTAGTCGTTGCTAATGAAAACCAAACTCAAGATGCTTCCAATAAGACATGCATCTGTATATATGTGGGAGACCGCCTAATCCTGTTTTCGAGACGTCGACCTCAACCATAACCAACACGATGCGAATGTAGAAATTGAAGTGCGGTAACTGTGCTGGTGTGTATGCTGGTTTTATTAAAGTGAAACCCTCCCGCAAGATGACTTTATGAGCGAATACATATCCATCTGGCAGCGGCAGGAGAAGCTGTCAGAAAGGCAAGGCTCCCACTTTGACTACACAGATACGGAGATGCGATGGAGAGAAAGTTGTCCTCACGATTTTATGTCAGCCTATAGAGGGGCTATGAATACCTCTTGACCCGATATCCTTCGAAGACTTCGACTCTCCCAGCCAGCACCTTGCGCAATGCCAATATTTTGGGTTAAGTTTTGCGTTTGTTTGGTTAAACGAACAATGCCAGAAGTCCTGAATATTGTTTTGATTGAAACATTTTTCAAATGCCTTCCATCGTTGTGGTTGTTTTTGTTTTTGTTGCCTATGCTTCGTCGTCATCATCGTCTGACTTTGTGTCCTTGTTGTGCTTTGATGAGGGTACACAGCAATGCGGAAGTTTGCTCTCCATCATTGGTCCATGGATATACAATCCTTTTGGTGGAAATACTTCTGCAGCAATTTGCTTTAAATTTTCTGGAAAAGAAACCACAACGGCGGATGATGTTCATCTTTGTTGTTTAGCATCCGAAGTAGCTATGGGTTTGCTATGCATTGGCAAAGTGAAAGTCTTATGAGAAGTCAGTGCAGCTTGCACATTCAGAAGTGGGTAGTCCTTTACGGAACCAGTTTGTGCTTGTGAGAGCGAAGTAAATAAATTCGAAACTACACTAAAATAAAATAAAAAAACTAGCTTTGAAGGATGCCAAGATTTCTTCTGCCGGATGGTATCATGCAAATTTTGAAATTTATTGCTGACAAATTAAATTTACTGTATAACAAGTCGTAAAACTGTGTCACAGTACTGTGTATATGATTTACTTCTTTTGATTCTGGTCATACTAGGACATTTTTTAATATTCTGGGGAATCTGCTGTTGGGTAGGAGGAAAATCCTACTACTTCTATGGTCCAAGTGTAGGATAATCTTTTTATAAGTACCAGAGGCGCATTGGCTCAGTTAGAAAGAGTTCTCAGATCCAACCAAAGGACACAGATTCAATCTTAAGGTCGTTTCCACTCTGCAACCCGAGCGCTTGAGAGTACAGCTGTCCTGAGAAATCTTTCTAATTTCGCTGTTTGGCATACATTCGTCGCTTTCGTTCACCGTAAACATCAAATAAAACGCAACAAGTGTTAAAGGACCTTCTTGCAACCATTCGTTATATAACAAAATCTTAGGAGCAACCACTTGTGGAGCAGTTGTCTGTTGGGTGACCCCAGCGAAAAGTTGCTTAACCAGACTCGACTGTAAACAGTTTTTGGGCCAACCCCGATTATGATGGTTAAATTGTGATCGTTTCAGCTTTTTTATTTGGATCAGCTTACTAAGACGACCTGTGAATTTTTCGGCTGCGTGCTCATTTGGGAGTAGCCCTTACAAAACAAAATTTTGCACTGGAAACAGCTGTTGGATTGATTAAAAGAGGGCAAAAAGTTGTTAAACTAAAACAGACTCGCCGACATGTATATAAAAATCGTTCTTCGTTTTCTGGCCCTGGGATTTTGTTCCTACATCAAATGCTATGCCCTCGAAGTTTCGTTTTTCTAACAATCTGTCTAATCCTTTACTATGCCATCGCATACACTTAAGCCCGTCGCCCATTTTAAGCCCCTAAAGCCTGCACTGCATAGAGCTCGAAAGGTGTAAACCTTAACACATTTCCACTTTAATAATCGATAGATAATTTCCAACAATCCAAATGTGTCCTAGTGCTCGCCGACAAACCCTCGTTCGTTAAAATCCCTTTTTTTCATTACCAAAGCAAATATAAAGATTAAACCTGTTCAAAGGATTATCATCTGTGTGACAATAAATGCAATCAAAAAACTCATTAAAATCTCAAAAACTGTTATAAAGAACAAAACACACATTTTGTGTTTGTTGGTATGTATATCCTTTACAACGGCGACAGACCAGTGCGCTGCACTTACCCATCACTCACCGTAAGCGAGGATGTGTTTATCCTGTCTTGCAGCTCACGTTCACACAGTGTAAGGGACGAACGAACTCCTTCACACAGGATATAAACGAATTGAAAAAGAAACAGATTTACAACTCACTGGCATAAAAAGAAAGAAAAAGTGATGCACATCTATTGGGATTGCACATGAAAATTCAGCAAAACTCGGAGAAATTCTGTGAACGCTACTAAAAGGAGAGTAAATCCTTTGAAAGTAAACAGGACGTAAATTGAATTGTAACTAACGTTAACGTCTGTACAAACATGTGTATAATGATTCTCGTCGGAGTATGCGGATAGATCGACTTTGTCTTTCCATTGTGAACAAGGTGCGTGAATATGGAAATTTGCCTGTTTACTAGACAACAGGATTATCGAAGGATATGTGCTACCTACATACATTTCACAGTGCTATGCGTAATGGTTTTTGTCATGACTTGAGTATGAGTATGTAGTGGATTTTGCTCGGCAAGTTGGAAAGAAAGCTGAAAAAGTATTCTTTAACGGTCCACTTTTTCTATACGTTAAGCCAGAAAGGATACACATCTTTTCTGTTTCTTTTTATTTTCTGAATGAAATCGATTTCGTTTTTCCTTTCCGCCATTATATATGCCAGGTATAGGTATACGTTCTATGCTGATGCCGTTGGGTGATCCTTCTTTATAGTTGTTGCATACGATATGAGCCAAGTTCATCCGGATTTAGTCTTGGAAAAAGTCCAATGGGCGGGATTTACTTCCTCTCGTTCGAGCAGTGTTGTGATTGTGAATTGAAGCGAAAAAACGCGTGCGGATTTGGAATAGAAGATCTCTGTAAGCGGCACCGGCTTTGAGCGAATTCCAAATGATTTAGTTGACTAAACGGATTTGGTGCCGGTAGGTGCGCACGACAGCCAATGCATGTACACGTGCACAAGGTATTATACCCAATATCGTGAGAGTGCGATGGTCGCGTGCCACATGCACAGGTAGGTATACAGTATACCTGGTTATAGCAAGCGCAAAATTAATTTATTCTTACGAATTTGTGTGGAACGGAATGTGGGTTTTGAGTGCGAGTCAAGCAATGTGGGTTATTCCGCACAGGAATAGTTAATAGGTAATTAGCGTATACGACTTACTGTGACCCCACGTGGCATGAAATGGGTTATGTCAATGCACCATTATGACACGGGCTGTACTTTTGTGTTGCCTTTCATTTGGAATGCTTTCAGACGTCAAAAGTGGAGAAAAGCACGGCAGGGACACTTTGTTAAAAGAATCCGTCAAATGGAAAAGTTTGCCATGCCTGCAGATACAAACAACTTTTTAAGGAAGAAGTTCAGTGCTGAGTTACACCAATGGGGTTGGTAGTGTCAATTTATGGCGAAAATTGTGAAGTTAATCACCGTATAGGTTAATGTTTATTTAATTAACACAAAAATACGAGCAGGCCTTAAGCAACAAATGCCGGCAAAGTGTGCAAACCGATTTTCAAAAATTACATGTTTTATGAAGACAGTCGGATAGGATTGATTTTACAGCGGACGTGACGACTATTGCTAAGGAAATAAGGACACTATTGGGGATTGGAGTTTACTGCCGAACAATAAACAGAAGCTTTGGCTTGTAGATATAAAAGCTTCGAGATCGTCGACGTCCGCCATCAAAGAAAAAGTATGAGGTGGGGACGAGGAGCAGTATCTAAAAAATTGGACGCGGAATTTTCTAGGGAACCTAGGAAAGTTAGCCTAGTTATAATTCGGGTCAATGAGGTAAAACTTTAGAAAGTCTGGCCATATACATTCCTAGCAAGTTAGTCCGGAAGATATTATTTTTTTTTGTCGGAGGTTGTTACTATCCGATGGAGCACTCAGACACAACTACAAGCAGACCCCTCTTTCCCATTGGGCACTTTGGGCAAGTGCCCAGGGCCCCGCGAACGGTAGGGGCCCCCCTCAGATCAAATACAAAGTCCCTAGTCCCTAACCAATATTTCAGTGGCCACAAGCCATAACCGCTTAAGTCGACTTAAGACGAAATTGAGATTTTGATGCCTTTAGATTCAGCGTATCCAAATCTATTTTGTAAATTTTTTTCAGCTTTATATCTTTAAAAACGTGGCCACAATTTCAAAAAAAAAAACTGCTTAAGTCACTAGAGTCAATGGAATAAAAAAAACTTTAAACTGCTCTCCTGAACAATGAGTAAGACAGACTAAAGCGGTTTTGCCTTGTGACCACAGATTTATTACCAAAAAACTTACATAATTCGAAGAAATCGACCCTAATTTACTGACTACAATACCAACTTACTAGCTTTTACATGCGCGAAGCTATTCTACTCTCGCCCAAAAGTTAGGCTTTCTGCCAAAGAAAGAAACCCAGAATCTGACTACAAGGACCTATCTCAAAGAACAAAACGCAGGAGTTCTAGCCAGAATTTTTTGGATGAAGAGAAATTTAAAATAGAAACCTTTCTTCCCATAATTGATACCCCCAGCGTTCATTTAAAACAGCGATTAAGTTCGTTTACGAATATCAGTAAACGTTTTGATTTATTTTTTTCGCTTAAAAAATTCTGAATTCTGAAGAGTTGAGCAAAGAATTTGCTGAATTTTATTATGAAGATGTTTATTAGAAAGAGTTAGAAATAGAATGTTTGCATTTAACAGAATACTTGAAAATTTTTGACAATGAAAATATTAAAAATATATCAACTTTTGAAAGAAAACACAATTGAAGACACATTTCCAAATGTAGAAATCGCATTGAGAATCTTTTTAAGCATGATGGTAACTAACTGCAGTGGGGAACGCTCCTTCTCCAAACTAAAAAGAATTAAAACCGAATTGAGAAGTATACAATGCTTCAAGAGAGACTAACCAGTTTGTCGCTGATGTCGATAGAATCGGATGTGCTAAAAAGCAAAGATTTTGATTAACGATTTTGCCCATCTGAAATCTAGAAGGGTTCCTCTGCAAATAACATAGATTTTTAAGCACTAACCTGTAAATGCTAAAAGAGTTACTTTTGTGGACTATATTACGTTTAGCTATTTGTTTCATGTGATTGTTAATAAAAATAAATATTTAACCTTGTTTTCTTTGTCTATTCTAACAAAATAGTGTTCTGTCAAAGTCATGGGGGCCCCATTCTCCTAATATGCCCAGGGCCTCCAATAGGTTAAAGACGGTCCTGACTACAAGTCCATTGTACTGCCAAAAAGACATACCTTACATTAATGTACTTAGTTTTCCCGTCTTTCAAGGAAAGATGAGAAGGGTCTTCAGTGATGAAGAGCTAAGATGTTCGGCACTCACAACATCAGCCCCAAAGATCTGCCACCTGATGCGAGCAAAGGGGGGACAGCTACAGAGGAAGTGTTCCGCTGTGTCATCCTCCTCTCCGCAATCAGGACAGATGGTGGTGTCGCTCAAGACCAACACATTTAAGTGTTTGGCAAAAGCTTGGTGGCCACAAGCAGTCTGCAGTCGATTCTCCTAAGAGACAGAAGGAAAGACGCGGACGCAGTCGTTTGGTCTGCCTACACCCAGCACAGTCACGCCACCGACGCTCGTGTTCACGAGAAACCCAAGTACCAATGGATGACCTAACCACAGATGCAGGCAGACCCAACGCAGGTTCAGGTCCTGAGAAAGCTTCTTCTGAACCCCGTCTGGCAAGCTCATCAGCGATTTCATTTCCCTGGATACCAGTGTGACCTCTGACCCAAACAAGATTCACTGTGTTAAGCCTTCCGACCAAGTTCAGAGGAAACTTGAGTTCGAGCACTAACTTAATTAAGATCTTAATACAGCCTTCAACACAATAGATCTCTTCTGGTCGCAGTGTACAGCGCCTATTCCTTACAAAAATACAGCCTTCGACGCTTGCACTAATGGGAGATGTGTCGAGCCCGAGCTATAATGTTTTGTCGCCACCAAAAGACAAAGAGTACACTCTATTGTTAAGAACTGAAGGTGATTTCAACAGTGTCAAGACTGATGCCGTATATAGAACGCTAGGCAAGCTAAACAATGATATCACAACTGGATTGCCAGCATACTTAAATCAAGACATATTGAGGCACCTATAGCTCTAACCCAAAAGCTAACACTCCCAAAGATACTCAGGGAGAATTTATACAAAACCATTCTCAAGCAATGAGTAAGCGACAGCTATTTTAGGAAAAAAAATTATCTTTCTGCGCACACTCAAGCCTGAAGCAAAACAAAAAGCCACACCAGAGGCGAACGCTAGATGGTCCGCCATCAATACGAGTACTACCACGAAAACCATGACTATTTCTCAGAAAAGTCAGGGCCTAGACTCTAGAGACTCATCTTAGGGTATAGAAGACAGATAGAAGATCGGTTTAGGCATGACGGCGTTTTTGCTGACGTACTGGTATAACAATAAAATTCAGCAATTGCTTGCAATATCGGAAGCCTCTTACCGACCGCATTTCCTCAACCTCGCTAGGAAACACATGCCGACAGGTTATGAAATGAGTTTCGGTCTCACGCAATTACAAAATATTTCGAAGGCTGAAAAAAGAAACTTCATGCGGCACCTGAGAGCCCCAAGTGTAAGGGAGTAAAGAAGAATACAAACGAACAGCGAGAAATGTGCTATTGCCCCAGTAGAGACAGAGGTATACTCATATTCCGAGTATTTACAAAAAAAAAATATTCTAGAAAAAGCTACCCTCAGGTTAAATCTAACGCTCTCAAAGATATCTTGAAGTAGAGCCACATTCCTGGTTCAATGGTTAGTGAGAATTTACAGGGTCAACCCTCCGAAGGACACAAAATAACATTTTAATGGTTTTTTCCACTGCCCCACCTCTCGCGAACCTTTGAAAAACATCCGAGCATGTAAAGTACTACTGTCTATCAAAGCTTCTCAGTCTATCCATTCGTATGCGGCATAAAAGGCTAGATCCCTTTCATCCTTAATGGTAAAACTCCCATTTAAACGAACATAAGCTATGCCCAGGGCTCTAAACATATAGATAGAGTTTCATCTCGTCACTAAAATCACATCTCATTCAAGTCCAACTATCATTGCACCTCGAGGAATACGAAGAAGCTCTTAATAATTTCCAATGGCATTATTAAACCCAATGGCTCGATTAAGGACAGCCCACAGTGCCTATAGGTAGGCATATAAAACGGACTTCCATACACATTCCACAAATGTCGCGACGAATAATTAAACGTGCTGCTTGCCTCTCTTGCCCTCTCCTTGTACGAACAATGCCCTCTAGACTCACAAAATACTAATCAATTTATAATATTCACCTTCCTAATCCATTAAGATGGTTATTAGTTCATTTTGGAAGGGAACAAAAAGCCTTTTAGCTACACATTTAAGGACTATATTCCCAGTTTACTTTTTATGGGCTAAATTTGTCTATTTCGGTCACGTCACATCAAAACCCATTATCAGTTATTATACCGGGTAGTGTGAGACAGACTCGAACACAGGATACCTGCAGGGGCTGTAACTCCATATCGGGAATTTATAATTACCACATCGAAATGGGTCGTAAAATCCCTTGTGTGCTATTCGAGTCAAATGGCCGTCAGCATCTTGTCTCAAAGTTGTAGTTATTTCGGGCATTTTCCGGCAAAAAACGGAAGGGAAGCTATGTAAAGCTGAATGGTAGTGAACCTCTGTCCCTTTCGTAGTGGACTATTACAAAAGTTCTCCTCTCGAACATGACCATGGTATTGATTTTGGAAGCAGGTAGTCGTGGTGATGGTCATGGTGACACACTATGAATTTTAAGCTCAATGGAATTTCGACTCCGTCTTTTGGACAATAATCCTTTTTATTTTAATATTATATTGCTTTGGATATTATTTCATCGTTCAGATATCATGGATATAACGCTGCACGCTTAGTTTTATTATTTGATGGGCTAGCAGTGAAGTTAACGATATTGCATCTTTGGAGTTTCTCATGCTCACAGTCACTAAGGATGAAACGATTGAAATGATTGAAGCTGATATATTTTATGTAGCTTGCACGTCAGCTAAATTCACATTTTTTGACGTTGCTGTTCTTGAGATTTTTTTTCTCTCCGAGTACCTACAATATTTCTTTTGGAGGCAAAAGTGTCAGCCATTTTGTTTAATTAAACTGTCAGTTCTATTTGTGATAGTAGCTAAACATTTTTGCGATGTTTTATAATTTTTTTTTAACCTTCATAAACAAATGTCAAAAACTGGTGTGACCAGATACAGGATTAAAAAAAATCCCTCTTTTTAACACCAAAATGATATTTTTCCCCCTTTTTCAAAAATAATAATCCCTTTTTTCCTCCAAAAACAAAAAAGCGTATTTAAGTTTTATTTTAACATTTTATATTTTATTTAAATATCTTAGAATTAAGCAAACAAAATAATAAATTCTGTCAGGATTATGAAATACTAATAAAAAACAAAAAAAACGAGCGTGCTTTAGACCACACGACTGCAGTAAAACTTCTTGGGCTCCATCTATATATACATGTTTAGTGTATACATATTAATATATCAATTTTCTTCAAAAATTGACTGGCTATGAGAGGAAGAGAGCAAGAAAATGGGCGCACGCACTGCCCTCTCTTGCTCCTACAGTAGATACAGACTATAGGCCACGGTTGCCACTTACAAAAAAAAACTCAAATTATTTTATTTGATTTTGCACAAAATTACCAGCTGCTAGAAGACATGGGAGATAATCTACCTATTTTCTTATAACAAACCCTTAACAAATTAGAGTTTCATGTCTGTATAAAAATAATATGATTAATTATTATTATTCACCATCTGTCAAAAGAAGAAAATGAGTGCTTTCTGTGATTTTTGGAATAGCGAATAAAACAGTTTTATATGTATGGTGATGAAGCCTATACAAATAATGCAATGAGTTCACTTAGAAGCAGTAAGGTAGCATTTAAATGAGGTGTTATCGAGTTCGCATTCTTGGTACATCTGCTCAAAAATTTACCATAACCAGATAAAAACTACCAAAACTTAATAAGCAAACAAAATTACGAAATTTGTTAAAAATTAAAAAAGTGGCAACCTTTCAATAGGCGTGTCTTAAATATACGAAACGTAACTGGTTATGAGAGAATGAAAGGAAACTGTGTGCTACCACCTGTCTCTGTTGCTCCCACAGTGTGATACAGATACTGCACTGATACCAGACTTTAGAGGCAGGTTATCCCACGGTATACCAAAATATCCCTTTCATGTTTACAAAATAAATAAATTTATTATTTTAAAAAAATACTCCTTATTCATTCACAGACACATATGTCATTTTATGAAACAGTTTAGGGAAATAAAAAAAGAAAATGAAAACATTTAGATATTTTGAATGACTTTTTTCTAAACATGAAAACATTTAATTTGATCGTAGGTTGAATAATTTTTTTATTCTTAATGAAATGAGAATTGGGAACAAAATTTGAACAAAAAGTAAAATCCAAATTGTCGATTTTCCCTTTAATCTGGGATCACTGGTTGTGACATTTGACAGCTGAAATTCTCACTCTAATAAATTTCGTTTTCTGTAGACCTACAGACTGTAGACGTCACAGTAATATTAACATCGCTGTCTGTTTTATTGTTATTGATGAGAAATAAAAATAACGCCGTGTCGATTAAAATTGAATATTTATTGCGTGCGCTCTATACGGAGTAAAAGAAAGAACTGAACTTAAGCAGTAACAAGAAAAGAAAATGAAATGTGCAATATGTACAAGCATACATACTCATGCATCAATGGATACAGAGTCACATTGGAATTTTACCGGTTATTAATACTCATTTTAAATTTGTAGACGTCGCACATCGGCAGAAATATCCCTGTTTGCATGTACGAGTAGGTTAGGTTAGGTTATGCAAAAAGATAGTGATATTAGTACTTTAATCATTTTCCTCAATTATAAACTTTACAACTACATATAATATATACCTACAACAATGTTATAAATATTAAAAATATTTCTCATTTGTTCGTAGAATTCATACTCGCTTTCTGGTAAAAACTTCATCAGGCTATGTGTTTTCATATTTTCTTTACTTGCATGCAGCATAACCGATTGGCGATGGGCGAACATTAGTGCCATTTGGCCACTTTTTTCACTTTTCCATTATTAGGACTCTTTTTAAACTCTTGGCCATTTTTTATGGCGAGGCTTCGCATAGCCGAAAGAGAAAACCACCTTTTAATACATTGCTTTGTTTTAAAGGAACTTGCAATTTTAAGAAATAACTACGTCACAATAAAACATAAAATCATGCAAATGTCGTAATATTGAATATCTTTTATTAGGCGTGTTTTTTTTTAGTTTCTATCTCAGCAAAGCAAAGAAAAGTAGGATTTTCAGCACGCAATTACAACAATTACTCTGAGTGTTCAAAGTAGAGCGTAGTTGTTGTAATTGCGTGCTGAAAATCCTTGAAAGCACAACAAAATAGGCCTATTGATAGGAACCAAAATAACCAGACGATTCGCATTTCGTTCCCTGGCGAGTTTATCTAAGAACTACAGACGATTCAGATTTTGTAACAGAGATTTTAAATGTAAGGAAAAATCGGATCCCTTTTGTATACACCCACAGTCCACACGGAAGAACAGATTACGATCATCAAAATTAAACTTCCATAAGCTTCCTAGGAAACAGTACATATACAAATTTATTGGGATGGTTTTTCTCACAGTAAACTAATATGGATCACATTATTTTGTATTGTAATTGTACACATAATAAATAAATTAATTTAAAATATTTGCTTCTCTGTTATACACACAGTTGTATAATAAGTTAAATAAAGAATTCAAAGTACAATTGCCACGTTTTCCGAACACTTTCCAAATATATGTTGAAAACTGTAGGGCTTCTGTCTATCAAGGTGACAGTTAGAGTGTTTATAGCCTTGCAGAGATGTTTTACAAAACCTCTTCAAAGGCCCATATAACTTCTTGTCAATAAAACGGTTTTATGTCTGTTACCTAATGGACAGATTTCAATGAAACTTTTATTGAAATATTTCCTAGGACTTCGGGAATAATATTGATAACGTCGTTTATAGCAGTTTTCACCGTTTTTTTTTTTCTGACTTTACTGCCCTTAAATTGATATTATTACAAATAGATTGCTGTAGCAACTTTAATAAATATTTAAAGCTATCAATAGCCTACTGCGACATCCAGGACATTCAAACTTGTTAAATTCGACAGCCTAAATTTATTTATTTATTTGTTAAAAGCCAAACTGGAAAACAAATACCCTGGGATTCCAATTTTAATTCCCAGAGGCCCAGGGTAGTGAAATCAACTGAAAACAACCTCAATAAGAAATTTCGCCTGAAATTTAAATATTTACCCTACTACTGATGTCATATACCTACCTATACATCTGAATCCTATGAGAAAGATAAAACACTCTATCTCTGGCTAAATTGAAAATTCCAGATTTCACTGAGGCCAATGGTTGATTTATAACATTTACATTTTCTTCAATTTTTAGATTACACATCAGACGATAAACGGGTAGATATACAATTTTTTTCTGGCCACCTATAGTTTTATTTTATTTTTTTTACCATATTAGGAACTTTGAAAAAAAAAACAAAATCGAAAGGATAAAATGCACTGGTGAACGCAGAGACCGACTGCATCCATATTTTCATCGCCGTACCAATGTCAAACGTCATCAGGTTTATACAAATAAGTGAATATTTGAAATACCGTTCCAGGGTGCTTTCCCTTAGCAAAGCGAAATTCCTTGGGTACCGAAACCCTGCTGCTCTCTCGAGAATCACATTTCGAGTGTCTGTCTTTTGTCGATTTCTTTGACTCACCTATACGATACGAATGAAATTTTTGACAAACCCATTTGCCAAACGAATCGAATTGTTTGTATATGTGGATGACATTGTGGGAACTCCCCTTGTCTATACGGCAAACGAAGTTGACTGACAAAATGGTACATCCAATATCATAAGGAATCCAATGCAGGGATGCAAAATATTTTGTCAGTGGCATATAGGTAGATGTATTGATCTTTATAATGGGTTTGTCGTTATAACTTAGTTATTGTTTTAATAACTGGTAAGACATGTTTTTGCTTCTCTGAATAAGGGCGCTCCTTGTGCTAAAATAGAGAGAGAACAACAATTTTCACAACGCTAATGCCGAATGCAAACTGCTATCTAGAAAATGTACTTATGCTGTGTCAAATATCTCTCATGAAAAGGATATCTTAGAACATCATAGGTTACCCCTCAACAACAACAACAACATAATAACAATAGACGCATATAACGCGTGTCTGCAAAATGCCATACATTATTGACTTTATCTCCTTCATCATGTAGTGGACGAAAATTGCTGCTTGGGATTTAGGAATTTCTCATTATTAATGCAAGCACCCGAGTGAAAGACCACACAACTTTTTGGGAAAGTTCGTTCATTGAACTTTACCCTTGCGTTTACATTGTTTTGGAGAAACATATTTGAAACCGTTTTAATAACGAGGAAGTAGGATGCCTTTAGGGGTGATTAAGAAAGCGGATCCTATAGCTGATTTTAGATTATTTTTACAATTAAATTCCTATCGGCAAGTATTCAGTGTGAGAACGATGGTGGCGTGTGTTTCTAATCATTTTTGTATCTAAATGACTGAAAACTATAGCAACATTTTGAGTACGGACATTTTTAATAAGTGGATTTGGTTGGTTGCCTTTTAGAAAACCGGTTATCATGCCCGAAACCAATTAATTCTCCTGCACAGTCTACGAAACATTTTTTTAGAAGCATCAGTTGCTTCGCTTTTTAAGCCAAGTCGTTAAGAAAGTTGTTCCACTTTAGAGCTGAAATGATGTGAAGCTAAGGCGAAGGAAATTAAATTCGGACGGAAATTCTCAGAGGCCTATGTAAAATGGCAGTTTAGTTGGTCTTTGGTGTCATTAAAATATCCTGTGAATGCAGCGCCTGCACAACGTCGTTCAAGTGGATGCCTCGGCTGGTTTCGCAGTAGTGCATTCTGTCACTCCAATTTTCCAAGAGCTTGTTGATGGTTTTGGGCTCTACCTCACGGATTGCTTGGACGATATTGGCCTTAAGTGCTTGATTCGTTTCCGGATTGTTGGCATAACATCGGTCCTTCATGGTATAAAAAAGAATTCTTTGAAAATAGGAGGTACTTTAATACTTTCTATTTAGTATTGGTCGGGCCTTGACAATCAGCCTGTTATCTAGAACTGCTACTTAAATTTCTGCCATTACAAATGTATTTAACCAAAAACTCACTCATAGCCAAAATTTCACTTAATTTTACAAAATATTGTATTTCGTAAACGGTTTTTGTTTATTCAAGTACAGCTCCATACATTTTAGGAACCTTCCTATTGAAGAAGCTTGCCTAATCTCGAAATGAGCGAGATTAGGCAATGTTTTTAAGTTTTTGCTTTAATTCATTTCATTTTTGAATGGAAACACCTATCTGACTGCGTCGATTCTGGACGACTTCTTGCGGATCGAAGCTAAATCTATCGACAAGGTGCTGAGCACCTATGAGGACGTTCAATCTTCAAGGTACAATACCTACAATCGACTAATCCAACTGAATTCGGACAATTATTTACCTTCTTGCAGTTACCCTCTTGCCAGACATTTTGACAAAGTGCTGCCTAAAAAAGTCCCCAAACCAAGTAAATCACTCCTACTCGTAACTAACGATTCCTCTCAACATCAGCACAAATTTAACACCCTGATGCATAAACTTTGCACTTACAAAAAAATTGGTCAACAGGAGCAAGAAAAAAATAACACAACTTTCAAACTGCCAGAGTAGATCTTTAGCTTAAGTGCAACTATTGAATAACACGGTTCCTCAAAAAGAAAAAAAATGCCCGTCTAAGAAACTAAAACTTTGTCCTTCGAATTACTTAATTTCAATGATAGATGATTTAGCATCTAAAACTTAAACAAAGGAGCGTCGAACTTTTCCAAAGAGCAGCGAAATAAAAAGAAATGGCCAAAATGAGACTGGTAAATAATTGCCAGCTACAAAGTTTATTTTCATTCCGAGTTCCGCACGTTTCACTTCCGGTTTTGCTAGTTTCTTGAGAAAAAGCAAAAAACTAAAAAAAAAAAAACGAGAATACCCGATATAAAAAACGGAAGTTCCAACAAAATTTCACAGCAAAACTAAAAATATATAGACAGTGTCTGGTCTGTACATCGAGAGGAGCGTTTTCGTTGCTTCCTGTTCCTTGTCCAGGTTTTCATTTTCCATTGCGGAAAATTGTATATTTTGGGTCGTGTTTTCGGTGACTAATAGAAGTTTTCTTTTTTTGTTGCGTGTTAATTATTTTAATGTTCCGTATTTTGTAGTTGATTTGGTTGCAACCACAGACGTACGAGTATGTGTGAAGTATTTTTAAGTAATATAATATATAGTTGAATTGGTGTTTTAATTTGGGGAACTTTTTCCTTGCAAGAACAGATATAAGTAAAAATGGTAGTGATAATTTAGTTCGGACAATTTTTAGGGCAAAATTTAATAATGAAAGGAGCCATTCATGATTATTTGGTAGATGGCGCCATTTGTATGCGTCAACTGGTGTGTGTTTTATTAACTTACGTTATTGGACTAGCCATAAGTCCAAAATACGACAAAATTCCAAGTTTTATAAATAAAAATACAGTAGACGCTCGATATAGTGAACTAATAAAAACCGTTCACTATATCGAAATTGTTCACCATTTCAGCGGAGGTTTTTAAACGATTACCAAAGCGTTACTTCATATAAATGATTTTTTTTTTAGTTGTTTTTTTATTAATTCAACTAAAAAAACACAAAAAAAAATATTTCAAAACACTAAAATAACAAAAAATTATATCAACCTTTAAAAAACACCAAAAGTAAAGATTATTTTTGAGGCACACATAGATATATATATGTAAAGATTTCGAGAGATATTCGAATCAGACCACCATTGTCGGGTCTCTTTTCGTCTCTCTACCACTGTAAATCTTACTCAGAGAGACTCTCTGGATTTCTCCACAGTTCTTCTCTGGGCTTAATTCCTAGTGTTAGCGCTAGCATCTGTTTATGGGAGATCTGTTTCATCGACTGGGTCTCGACCCAATGATGTCCCAAAATCCTCATTCTTCTGCCAGCCAACGCTGGACATTGACACAGTATATGTGCCGCTATCTCAGATTCCTCCAGGCATAGTCTACAGGTACACATAGATAAATCCATATCAATTTCTTAATAATAAAAGAATTACATTTTTGAAAGACAATTTGCAGAACTGGAACATTTTCCATTGAATTCTGCGAAAAAAAATATGGGCTCACTGTTTATAGTACCTAGTCTGTGTAAAATGTTGGCGGTTCACTATATTGGATATCTACCAAGTTCACTATACTCAGCGTCTACTGTAATTTCAATCAGTCGCTCGAAGGGCAGTTTTATTCACTATCATTCAACTTGCAGATAACTCCGAGATTGGCCAACTTCGGAGTTGATTTAAAAGAGAGAGAGAGTTGAGCGGCAAGTTAAAATTGCTTTTATTCATTACTCTAGTTTTCAACTTCTCAGTTGCAATTCAAAAGCTGGCTTTCTTGCTGTTTTAGCAATATACCTGGGATATTTGTGGCAGTTGACACAAAATATGGCAGTTGCAACTTTCGATTTGGTCTTCGCACGTCATTTTCGTTATGGGCAAAGCATATTTTGTTTACTTTTTATTCTTTGCCTATAGTTTTCGGTTTAAAGAGTAGACATCCATATACAAATTAAATTGGTTCGCGGGAATTTTACTTTCGCGAAAAAGTCGTGTGCTGTTTGCAGCAAGTTTGTTACCTACTGCTTTAATTCACACGATCTATCGCACAAGAAAATCACGGACCTTAATAAAATATACAAGAAAATTTCAACATTGTCGCGATGCACAATACCTTCTTAAGACGCACGGCAACGAATTCATTATAAGAAGGAGGACCATCATTGTCGTCCACCTTGAGAGCCGGAAATGACAGATAAAGTCAAGGTCGTGGTATTATCTTGTAATTCACGGAGTTAATTTCGCTAGTTCTTAAATCTGATCCAAGCAAACACTTTACAGTCGGGAAAAGGCAACAGGTTTATTTTAGCAAGGATGTGTAGGCATTATTTCATTATTTATTTTCAGAAAGTGTTAATTTTTAGTAAACTTCCAGACACCGTGGCGGGTAGGGAAAATAAAGCCAAACAGCCTAAGGTTACAAACTTCGCAGGCACTTGTGAATCATCAAGCTCTCATCACCGCCTTAAAATTGCTAATATAATCTGTGGTGTATTTGAAACGTTGTGTCAGTTGTGAACTTAGAACCAGTCCGGTAGAGCTTTGTCTCTTTAATGTTAATTTAGTTTAGTTCGCCTCATTCTTCAGGATTGATCAAACGCTGCTGGGATACTGTTCGTTTATCGAGGCGCTATTACCTTTGCAAAACTGAGATTCAATGACTTTCTTTCTCCTCGAACATAGCTACGGTGTTTGAGTTTCATGCGATTTTAGTGTGCATCCACCAAAGATCAAGGCTACAATTCCAAATTGGCTACAAGTGATGAAATAAACTCAGAATGTCTTTCCGACTGCAGCCCCAATTCTTCGAGATTCACTCCTACGCGCTGTGAATTCTTGTATCGGTAAGGTGCAAAATCGTTCGAAAAAGCAATGGCCACTTACAAGGAACTATCAATGTTTCTTTTTCCACTGCTCCACCTCTCGTGAAAGTGTGACAAAATGCTCAATTTGGCATACATATGTAGATCCCCTCAACTCGTTCCACAAAAAAAAAAAAAAACAAAACCTCGCACAAGGGCCTAGGGACCATAGACAAATCATGAGACCCTCCACCTCACAATCCTCTTGCCTCTGGCCCCCTAATTTTTATTTTTCAAATTCCGCCACTTTGTTTTCCTATCGGTGTCATCTATGTATTATATCAAATAGAATCATTGTGACATGCAAAAGCATACAAAAAATAAATGCTGCCAACTCCGGCCAACTGTGGGGAAATGTGACAGAGTTCGGGAAAAGCTCATTTTAACAATACTGAATTGGTTAAAGTTATTATATATTTTTTAAAAGCGAATTATTTGATTTGTGGGGTTAATAAAACAATCTAAAGGAGATTTTTTTTTGTATACTAGAGACATATTAGGACAAACATGGTTGTGTAGTTTCCGCTTTGAATGTCATTAACTTCGATTTCGTGAGTACATTTTTCTTAAATAATGAAGAAAATTTGCTCAAAATGTTTTTATTTTCCCTCCACCAATCTGCATTGTTAATTTTTCATGAATATTTTAAACAAATGTCCACTTATTCCTAAAAAAAAAAATACTATCCACACGTAACGAACAATTTCAAATTAAACAGATAAAATTCTATGAACGCTGCCAGCAACTTTGCCCACAGCAAAAGTGGCTCATATTTTCTCCGAGGGTGTTGGTGAGCCGGAATCTTTGAAGTTACGTGGCATTTATCGATAATAATTTCGATGTAGCGCAACAAATCGTGACCACTCTATAAAAATATAGCTTGTAGTAACGGGAAACCGACCGGAGTTGGTGGTCTCAGTATGTTTTGTCTATGCTAGGGACCCATGTGAAACTGTTGCGCCAAATTATTACGTGTATTTCATATTTTTGAGTTGACTTATAGGTCCAAATAAGTTACTTCCTTCCAACAACCTTACCCACTTCATCAGTCTCAGTCTGTAAAATGTCTTCAAAATTATTTGAGCTAGATCAAAACGATGCAGAGCTAAGACAAGAGACAAAATCTACACTCTCAGATTAGTTATATATGTAACTATTGTCCTCCATCCTTCGTACAGTTATGAACAATCTCTTGGAGTGAGGAATTGAAAAACTGAGCACGGACAACGGCATTGAATACTACAAAATTATAGCAGGCGACTCTCAACTCTCAACTTAGCATTTACCAATATTTTAGCACGTCCAAAGTTTTTCATTTCAACACTGAAGGACCTCTTTGGAATGAACCTCTCCTTCTCATTCCTTGTTCTATTAAACTTTTTTATCCATGGATTAATGCAAATCGTGCGAAATCAAGAAAATCGGTCTGGATGGAGCCGTCGTCGACGCCCCCGCTGCCGCCGACGACAACGACAACGGCAACCATGATAGAGCTAAAGTTGAAGTATCCTGCTAAAGGATATTTTACAAGTGTCGTAAGTGGCTTGATTCGAAATGTCCTCGATTCCATTCGAGTACGACAGGATGTAAATATTCCCTCTAGTAGAATGTGAAACGGTTTCTATGGATGTGTGTGAAAGTGGACGTGACTGGAATCCTTTTTTCGGTACAGTGTCACAGCAAATCTCTGTCTTACGGTTCCGTGCGGTATCAGAGGACAGTCACAGAAAGAAATAGCGAAGGAGTACTTGTTGATTTGCATGCTTTTTTTTCTTTTCGGTAAAAAAGGGGTTTTCTGCTGACTTTTGTAATTGTCCTTTAGATTTATAGTTGTGACCTGTGAAAAATTGAATTCCACATACACACAGAGTCAATCGAATTAGAAATTCAATTCGGCACTGGCACAAATCGTTTTAAAGGCCACAATCCAGTGAACTTTCATTCGAAACGTGGACTAGATTATATGCTTTGTGATGAAGACACTTTGTTGGCAGCAACAGAGTGAGCTTCGAATCGAATGGCAGAAGTGAATTTTAATAGCCACCGGGTGCTGAAATGAAAATGAAAACGGAAACGGTTGGTCCATTAAAAGACAGTTAGGTGTGTTGCCTGCAAATGTAATAAGCATATACAACAGTGCGAGGACATAAATTTGAATTTCAAATTGTTATGCTAATTTTTGGCGCAAAAAGAACAGCAACAGGATGTCAACCAACAGTTGGACTGAATTTGTTTAAATCTACAAATCGCTGTTCTTTATTCTGGTTGTTTATTGTGTTGGGCTAATGACTTCGTGTTGGTCGAATTTTACAACTTTAGTCACATATACGCCTTGCTGAGAAGTCAAAGGAGAGCTTTTCAATTTTGCAAAGAAAAATAAGAGAATTTTCAAGACTTTTTGCGATAAACTGCTCCACTTATGGACTTAAATTTTCCATCTACATATTATAACGGGTAGGCCATCAAGTGGTTTCTTTTTAAATATAGGTTATTTTGAGGGCGTCACCTAACTTATATAATTTTCAATACTGTGCAAAACAAAATTGTAGTTCAATTCTATATAAAAATTATTTAAAAAAAAAATCAACCTATAAAATGGGTTTTGTTGCGTTTTCAAAAAAAAAAAAATTAAGTTATATTGTAAGTTTCAGTGATTTTCTTAAATTCACAGGCACATCTTAGAATCATCTGTACAGAAGCGCATTTAACATACAAATTTTAAAATTTATAGTTCAAAGATTCATTTTAACGACTTTCAACCTACTGCCCTCCTGTCAAGAAGTCAATTCTCAAACAAATCGCTAAACAAAAATTTAAGCGACAAATATACAAAACAAAAACAAATCAATTCCGTAGAGCAACAATACCTACTGCTTGCGATCTATACCAAATCGCGTTATAAATCATCGTGGTTGACTCTTCGTTAAACCGAGATTATCCTTTGCAAAGCTATAAAAAGTCGTGAATAAAAAACAACAAACCCCGTACGACTTTTCATCCTCAGCTGTTGTACTTGCACGTTGTTGGCTTTTATTTCTGCCTGGAGAACGTCCTTTTCTTTGGACCCGATTCTGTTGCGAGTTTATGTTTCCGTGCTTCCTTCTTGGCGCAATGCAAATTTGCAGGAGCATATTTCATATCTGGTAATTTGCTTATTTCCATTCCGTGCTCCATTCATGCCTCGGTATATATGTATATGTTTGTTCTGTTGAATGCGCACACTTCATTACTGTACAGCTTCTTCTTCCACGCGCTCCATTCTTGCCAACACCGTCGTCGTCCTCGTCGGATGAATTTATTAAATAAGTCGTGAATAAAAAAGCAATCAACATAAAAGACGCGAATAGAGAAAAGAAAACCAACTCTACAATTCGCATTTTACATTTACTTCGGTATACACTCCATCCAGGCAGGACTTCCCTCATCGCATCTATATCCTTCATGCAATTTCATCCTCACCTAGCATCGTATACCCCGGTATACACAGGATCACGTCGTTCCAGTGGGGTAGATATATTATCCGTAGACTCGAGACACTTGATTTACCAAATTCTTCTCTTAACAAACCCCAGGTGACGAGTGCCAAGGACGATGAATTCTGCCGCCGCCACCGCCAAACGATGAAAACGATGCCTGGGCTTTCTGGCGAAAAGCGCAATCTTAAAGAAATTGCTAAAGTTCCCCGCCTTCCTCCTAACGACATTTGGCACGCGGTGCGCCCAGGTGTGAGTTTGTTTGTAACCATACCTATACATAGGCCGAGCGAGAGTATAACTCTGAGTCGGATGTCTTCCGCCTGGGAAGAAGCACTTCGCTCCTTCCATCAGGATCAAATATGTTCCGCTGGATTAAATTATGGAAATTGCTAATAGAAAATGCTCACATTCGCAAGCATAAATTAAATTAAGGAAGAATGTGCCGTTTAATCCTTCAATTGGGTTGCGGAGGGGGGCTGGTATATCACTTGTATAAACTGCGTCTTGGAATGTCCCCAATGGAATAAGAGTGAAGCTCTGACGTAAAGTAATGCATTTTTAAAATGTCATCAGGAACACACATTCGCACTCGACGTGCGGAAAATTGCGAGAGAATGTAGAAAATAAATGAAATGATGACGCACGTGAGGTGTGTTAATTAAGATGAGATGATTTCATTTTAATAGGAAATTACTTTGGGTACACCTTGGGTGTGTGCATTCGCTTGCGAGCATACCAGAGGCGCTGTCCTTGAGGTAGATATACAAACATGGTACGCTATTTATATTGCCAGCTCTGGGCTGCATGGACGGTTGGGGTTCAACTTGCAAAATTGCGTTCAAATTATGCCAGGACGTCGTAAATGCCGTCGCAAATTCTGGTGTTGTTGGGCTGTCTTCGGTTATAGGTAGAAAAGGGCAGCAGTTTTGTTGATTTTGTTTTTTAGTATTTTTTTCGTATCTGTATGATTGATATTTTTTTTTACCTATGTCAAAACACGTTCCTATTGTCTGCAACTCATACAAAGCTCGTAACAAGAACAGTCTTGATGTATTGAAATTCATTATTTGTAGAAATAAGCCCTAGTGATACTGATGAGGTATTATTAGTCACTTGGTCGTCAAGCCAATGATATTAACAGGGGGCTATTCAGGTTTGCCATGGAGGAGAGTGATGAAAAAGAGAAAAAGCAAACCAAGGACTCCAGATGGAGCTACTGAGCTATAATGCGGTCTTTAGGAATAATAGCACAAACATTTCTACACAAAATTTAGAGCCAAGCTTTAAAACAGAAAAGTTCCTCGACCGAGATATAAGACACAAAGGAGCTTCTTGACCCCAAAAGAAAGAACTCGGAGGCTGATATAGCGGAGATTTGTAGAAGAATATTAACAGCTGTTGCTGAAGTTTCTACCACAATGAAACAGGATCAGAAGCTTTAGAGCACTTAAAAAAGAAAGAAAGGGAAGCTCGCAGGTGCCGGTAAGCAGGGAAAGAGAAAGGTTTCCTTCCAAAGTTCAAATAATCTGGTGAGAACACTAATCAGGTTAAAAAGACCCGAAAAGAATACCTGAATGTTTGAGCTGAAAAAATGAGCCCAAAGTTTCTCATTTTCAGAAATATATGCTGGAAAAAAAAAGCCGATGTCAATATTGCGTGGAGCTTTGTTGGGGGTGCAGAACTAAGTTGGGATTTTCCTCAAAAACTATACTCAGCTAATAGTTATACATTATGGCGCACTTCAGATAGCCAGCCATCACAAAAGTTAACATAACCTGTAGCAACAGTCCTTATAAGCAATTTAGCAAAAATAAATAAGCAGTGTTAACGTTTAATTAATAAGAGTTCAAAAGACACGAGGAAAAATTACGTTGTTTAAGAGTTAAAAGAAAAAGTTTTACTTAAGCAAAGAAGATTGACGGCGACTATCAAACATGAACGTGTTGCGTTCAAACTTTAACGAGGCATGTTTCGCTAAAAGTAGATAATCGCTTTCATAACGCAAGTGCGTTTGAATATAATACAACAAAACCTACCATCTCACAATCTTCAATTTATTTAGGTACATATTTCCAATTTCGAACGGCTAAATTGAGAACCTTTGTAAGGAACATCTCTAAATCTCTTTATTTCTATACTCTGCATATAGGGTGTTGGGCAGACGTTAAAAACTGGGTGGAGCAGTGGAAAAATCGTATAGATGTATTTTCTGTTCGATTTTAAAATAGAGGAGACACTGTACGTATCGATATGTGCCAGCGCCTTTTTTTTAAAAACCTGGAGGCTAAAAGCCATAAATGATCATCAATCCGACCTTCGCATGCACAGTGATGCTCGTAGTATGGTAGCAAAGAAGCTTAAAAAGTTACATATGTAACCAATATCATGCAACAACAAGAAATGCAACATCCAACAGCTGCGAGGAATGCTCAGTCTTCTGCCTCTACATAGTCATATCATATATCAGTACAAAAAGAAGCTATAGTTTCAGCCTACTAAAATATATAAAATTTCACAGGACACTTAATTTTGCAAAGATCAGACACAATAATGCTTAAAAAAAATTGGAGATTGTCAAAATGGCAAAGCCTACGCTACGGGTCCTATAGGTTTCAAAATATTACATCTCTCAAGAGAAGTAGAGTTGCAGAATGTTTACGAAAATTAATTTTGGACTGCCTTTACATAGGTAAGCAGCTCTTAAGGCCTTAAGTTCGTATTCGGTATGGTTTCAATTGTGTTTTGGGACTCCTTAACAAATCTGGCTTAGGGTAAAAGGTATTGTAATATGAACTATGGATACGGAATCTGTTGGGTTGCTTTTGAGTTTAGAAAATTTTAAAAATAATAGCATTGATAACTGCTGGACCAAATCCAATGGAAGGATTTACTCAGCAAAGAAGACTCAATGCTCATGAAATGTTTATGAAAGGCTTCAGTACGACCTACCTGTAAAAGAAGTGTATACGGGCCTACATATACTTAAGTTGAGTATCTAAACAGAAAAAATAATAGCAAGCCGGTCATTTGTGATACTGACTTTATGGAAGGGCTATATTTAAGAAATAACTAAGATATAAGAAACTGCATCCGTTTTTATGACGCAAAAGTTAAAACTGTCAACGGCGACTCTTAACGAGCTGATTGAAGACATAAACTTTTGAATCGGAACTGACAGTAAATGCAATTGGAATACTGGGTAGCAGGACACTAATATACAATTTGGGGTTTCCCCTACATGAGACGAAAGAGTTTGCCACAAATTGCAGTTCGCTGTTCTACCTCCACTGGTGTCAGAGTTGTCATCAACGCTTCTTGTATTTGAGTCTCATATTGTATTGAAATAAGTGACTAACGTCCACTTGATAAATAAACTGTATAAATTTGCGGTTACCCTTCTCATACTTTACCAATTGCGTCAAACTTTCTCCAGGTTACAAGTGCTCTAAGGTCAGCCTAGTTTGCCAAAATTGCCATTATTGTTGGGATGTGATTTCGACCATAAAGTGGACCTTATCCACCCGGACATCCTAAAACTATCTGCCCACTAAGCAGAATAAATAAATTGCACACGAAAAAAGTTGTACATTTTTTTTTTTTGCAATATTTTTGTTTCAAAGTCCACTCTGCACAGTCTGCTGAGATTTCGTTTTCATTCAAAATTGTCCCGCTGCAAGAGGATACACATTTATACGTATCCGCAAATATTTCCTTCAGAAGCATACCCAGATGCCATATCAAAACTAACCATAAGCCATATGCTTCCTTAAATCAAAATTGCATTAGGTAAGAGGCAACTTTCAAAGTCGCCCACGACAGGTCGCCATCACCACATGTACCTCGTGCAGTCGTTCGCCGATGCGTTTCCCAAAAACATTTCCGCCTGAGTTAAACAAATTCAATTTATCCCCTACCAGTAGGGAAGATTGTGAATTCAAAACCAACCCAAAGACCATTCTCTCTCTCTCTCTCTCTCACTCTCTCAGTCTAGAGGCGAATAAAACTTTCCAATAATCTCTAAAAGTTTGAAGACAAATTGAATTCGGAATTCCTTAAATGCAGAACTGGAAGAAGCATTGAGGACTCTTAAGAAATTTGTGCTGACATTTGATTTAGGAGATCTTTTGCTAATACCGATGTGTGTATATGGAAATACGTTGATGTTCCATCGGGACAAGGGAAGGGGCAAGTTAAAAGGATCCCATTAGAAATTTGGCATAATAGTTTGACTGGGAGCGTTACATTTCCATGTCCAAGAAAAGCCACTGACCTCAGTCCAAGTTTGTATAATATTTTAATTTAAATTCACATTTTACGGTATTTGTTCGCTGAACTGTAAAGAGGAGTGGGGAAGCTTAAAGTGTATTAGTCTTAGTCTGCAGACACCGAACGCATTGCCGGAATCTATAAGTCATTAGAAATTATTTCTCTCCAGATCGAATTATTAAAGTTGAATAGGAAGATGTTCAAACAGTGTGACTGAAAAGAAAAGGACCATTACTGAAGAAAGCTAGAATGGTTATTTATTTTTGTTAAATTTGTATTTTTATTTGAGGTAGGTAAATGGCTTTGACGCAGTTATAGGAGGTACATCAATACTTTGCCCGTATGACAAAATAAATTGCATGCACAAGAGTATATGAGTGACGTGAAGGAGGCAGCAAAATATTATAGGAAAACGGGGCGTTGCACTTCCCACACAAGAAATATATTGAAAACACTATAATTTATTTTTATTTATTTATTTATTTATTTAACGTACAAACGTATATTCTGACAGTTATGACAGCTTGAGCTTTGAAATTTGGAAGCTTGCATGTTGGAGGCATTTGTTGAAATATGCGCGGAAATGAACAAATGGGCGTGGTACCTCCCATAACAAAAAAAAAAAAGGACATGGGAAATAGAAAAGTTAAATGCGTTTGATACTGTGTGTTGTTGTCAAAGATAAAAAAGCCAACCCACACATGGTCATATCCTGCATTTTTTTTTACAGTGAAAGGTTCCTAAGTCTGGTCTGGTATCAGAAAATTGAATTTAAGGCCGGGAGATAATCTAGACAGCCTTTTAAAAATTATGGTGATTCACATTATTGCTAGAAAAGTTCCGCTAAAGTTCAAATCGCCTTAAATTAAATCGGCTACTTTTAGTACATTCTATTATATGGCCCTAAACAATTTGATTACAAAAAATTGCCATAAACGAAGTACGCACCAAATTAGTTGGTACTTCCTTCTTGCTCGTGCGAATACAACTCTCTCTCTCTATTATTTGTTGCAGTGCAAGATAAATCTATATATCTATACTCGCTAATCCATTAACTTGCCACATCCAAATCGGAGTGCTTTTCATTCGGAAAACCAAAGCAGTGTCTCTTGAAGCTAATTTGATTAATATAACCATCCTAGGGGTGCGCTTTGTCTTCCCCATCCCATGGGCGAATAATCTCATCTTCAACACGAAATATTACGCAAATCGAAGTTTTCGAAAATTACATTAAACCCTACCCCATCGTCTGGGGGTAGATGCATGGGGTATCGGATTTAAATCGCCGACACGGTTCTCTTTTACGTGAAACACCTCCCTGACGCCATATCGGTCAACGTTTTCGGAGAGAGAGCAAAGTGCCTGACATACGACCATCTATGTGCAAATTTATGTCCCAATGCAATACAGCTTAGCACCATAACATCACCCCTCTAACTCCAGTTATCCTGACTACTACAACGACCATCGCTTTGTTTCAATGAGTGACAAATAGCTTAGAAGTATTTCATGGACAAAAAGGTTGCGAAAATATTTTCGTTTCGATGGGAGACTTGTGTGAGTAATATATACAGTCAGATAAAATGTCCATCGCCCAGGGAGCTTGACTTCCTGGGATGGGGACATGGCTGATGGTTAGAAGTGTCATAGATTATTTCATTTCATTTGTTGTACCCGAATCTGGACGTTTGCAGACTGGATTTGAAGAATGATTCAAATAACGCACTTATCGAGGTATATATCTCGTCCTTGTCTGGTGCGGTCCCATGTGGTACGAGTACAGTGGCTTTCATATACCTAGCACGTGTAACATCTATTCCGGAGACTTTTGGCTGTCCTGATGAATAGCAGCGATTGTGGTGTCTACAAACATGGAATGGTATTCGCCTTAAAAGGTATAGATTCCATTAGCTAGTGTTATGTGTAAGCGAGTGACCTCTGTCGGACATTAATCACAAGTTATTGGCAAAGATTGAATCTTTCATTATTTTGGTGTTGGTTGGTGTTTTCTTGTTCGAAAAAGACTGAGATTGTGAGATGTGATGCATTGGTCAATATTTGATATCTTGCTTGGGATAGTGGATGTATCTTTGTTGGGTTAGACATCAGCAAACGTTGAAAATCGTACATCCTCTGAAAGGGTCAACGCTATTGAGAACAAATATCAAGTCGATACAGTTTATACCGACTTCAGTAAAGCCTTTGATTCAGTAAATCATGCAATACTATTGAAAAAGCTTGAACTTTTTGAAGATTTTATCATGGTTATCGTCTTATCTTGTTGGGAGAACACAAAAAGTACGCATAGGCAATGTTTGCTCCAGATCGATTCAATGCACATCTGGGGTTCCCCAAGGCAGCCATTTAGGTCCATTGCTCTTCACAATTTTTATCAATGATATAACTTTGGCTATCAAGCACTGCCAATGTCTATTATACGCCGATGATCTAAAACTGTATCTAAAAATTAAATGCATAGATGACTGCCGCCTAGTTCAGTCAGATCTAAATTCTATTTCGGAATGGTGTAACCTCAATGATTTAAAGCTTAACATAAAGAAGTGTAATGTGATAACCTTCTCAAAATTGATCTCGATTTCACAATTTGATTACGTCATTGACACTAATCTACTTTGTAGGGTTGATAAAATCAAAGATTTAGGCGTTGTTCTCGATTCAAAATTTTGTTTCAAAAATCATATTGACTATATTGTCTTGAAAGCGAATTCTGCCATCGGTTTTATTAACAGAAACTGTAAAGATTTTAAAGATCCATATGCCCTCTTATCTTTATATTTCTCCTTGGTAAGATCGCTTCTTGAGTATGCCGATGTCATTTGGAATCCCGCGTTTAATACTCACTCCGATCGCATCGAAAGAATACAAAGACGTTTTACGAGACTAATATTCTTCAAAATGCGTTGGAATTTCCGCCCAGAATATTCAGCCAGATGCCAATTACTTGGAATTAAATCATTAAAATCTAGGCGAACTATTCATGACGTAATGTTTGTAAGAGATATATTAAGTTATAATATCAAATGTCCACCCCTTCTTTCAATGGTACATATCTATGTACCTGCTAGATTACTAAGATCTAGAGATTTTCTTTTTCAAAACGCGCACAAAACTAAATATGGGAGTAACGAACCTTTATCTAGAGCAATTATATCTTTCAATGAAGCTTGCAGTAATATTGACTTATGTATATCTAGAGATAAATTTAAGGCAATGCTTTTGGATATGTACTTTCTTTAATGCATTTTTATACCTCAAATATCTGTTAGCTTTAAGCGGTTTGTAGATTTATATAAATAAATAAATAAATAAATAAATAAATAAATATACTTGAGGAAGCCTTAGGTAAAATTAGACTTCCTTTATAATTTACAAAGTAACAGTTTGTATAATTTATTCGAATTCACAAATGGAAAGGACCTGAAAATATGCCAATATTAGAAATCATGTGTGAGAATTTAAAAGGTTTACATTTTGGTTCACGATGACGACAAAGTTACTGTCAGAATCCCCCATTTGTCGAAAGAAGAAGACTAATAGACTTTTCATGGTCTTTCGGACATAAAATAAAAAAACTACGGATACTCCCATAGCCCGGTCCTGTCGCACCAACTATTTATTTATTTATTTACATCGATTCTTTGGAAATAAGAAACACATTTCCAAAAATCTGTCATGTCTAAAGAGTCCTGTTTAGGAGCTTGCGTTGACGCAATTCCGAATGCAATTTGTTTTCAAAGATTATTTGAAAGTTTTGTTCGCCTAGACTAAGTGCTTGGTTTTGAATTCACAATCCTCCCCACTGGTATGGGGTAAATTGAATTTGTTTAACTCAGGCGGAAATGTTTTCGGAAACCGCATCGGCGAACGACTGCAGGAGGTACATGTGGTGATGGCGACATGTCGGGGGCAACTTTGAAAGTTGCCTCTTATATAATGCGATTTTGATTGAAGGAAGCATGTGGCAAATGGTTTGTTTTGTTATGGTATACTCCTGAAGGAAATATTTGCAGATACGAATAAATGTGTTTCCTTTTGCTGTTAAATTTTATAAAAGGGTAATCTCAACCGACCGCAGGTTTATTAATTGAAAAAAACATATTTTTTGCAGACGACAGACGGAGAGACAGCCCTAAAATCTTTAGAGCAACGAAGGCTTTTTTTCCGATGTTAGTTAAGCAGTTTGACTTTTTTAAATATTGTAAGCTCCACGTTATCTCCATTTTTGTACCTTTGAATAATTTATTTATAATTTATGTTTCCCAATAAAGATACCCTAAAGAAGGCAGCAATCCCTACAGAAACGTAGGGAAAAAATCAATGAACTAATATAGTTTCATTCAAACGCCTATGACCAAAAAAGCCGACGGAAATAACCATTTCCACAAATCACATATCACAAATCTACTGACAGCTTTATTTGTATGGGCAGTAACTAATACAAGTCATCTAAAGCTACACTTGCCATCCATGAGAAGACTTCTCCTGTACCTATCAGTTGATTTAAGTTTGCAATAATTAAGCACTTGGAACTCGGAGGGAAACATTTCAAGAGCACAACCAGATGGAATGACCTACCCAAAACAGTTCCACATGAGCCGCTATTGGTTGACCAACATTCGCGTATTAAATCTAATTTCGGTTTATTTATTTAATTAACTTGACGCCAAATCAGTGCATTGTCTGTCGGCCACAATCCAATTATTAAACCCTAAAACAATTGCCCATTGTAAAACGGCGAAGGACAAGCCGCATATACGCATTTGCCGGCATTCCATCGGCCACCGTGTCGACGTTGGCGTCATGTTTAATTCCAATACAAATTAAAGAGCTTAATGAATTGTTGCGGATTGAACTAGGCGTTTGCATGAATCCGATTAAATTTTGCGGTGTCCTCGCTCAGGATGCAAAACCTATTATTTTCGTCGTAATTTCAATCACGATTAAAATTCATTATGCGCAGACTTTACAGCAGGTAGGTATACAGTATATACATGTAGTATGCAACAGCGTGTAGGCGAGAGCCTTTGCCTTTTGTTTCCCCAATTCCCTTTTCGATTAAGTCATTATCGATAAGAAATCGAAATCAAGAACCTCATTGCAGCGACAGCAATAGTCGATTGCTCCTGTGGGTATATACGACGGCCGGCGGTGAATACGGAAAATTCAGACAGAAAAATAAAAAAAAAAACGAATCGGACGATGGACGATGGAAGGACAAAACGTCTTTGAGTGACTACAGATATCGATGGCGATGGCGATGGCGATGATGGTGACCTCATTCTTTATCCTTAGTCGAATCGAATTGCACGAGATGAACTCTGAGCATATTTTTCATTTAATCAGTAGACACTGCCGTCGATGAAGACAGTTGACTGCATCAGGACCAGGAGTATATAGCAAGCACATCAGCTTTGGCAACTGGCTCCAGAGATTCTAGACAAACTTAAATCCATATAGAGACGCGCAAACACGTATACGTATACATCGATGCATTATGCATGTTCATCGCGTAAATAAAGCTGACGTGTAGTACTATATAAATATGTGTGCCAAAGGAACAGTATATTTATACAGATGGGAAGAACCCATAATTCAGGGCATAATTGATGTGGAAGTTTTGTTAGGGAAAGAGTAGCTCATTTTGATGGGCATGCGGAAATTGCGCTTTTTGTTTGTGTGTATAGATTTAATTACACTTGCTTAGCTGGGTCTTAACTTTTCAGGCCAATGTTTGGTAACCCGCTCAACTATATTTGGCCTTATGTGGGTTCTCACTCGTTATAGCTGTGACGGTTCGTGGCTTGAAAGTTTTGATATGCATATAGTTTATTTACCTAATCAAAGGAACTGCGCTGAGTAATTTTAGGTAAAAGAGATAATATCGGTTAAGTCTTCGTCTTCACTGTATGACTATAGGGCTTGTCTGACAAAAGTTATCAGCCCCCTGCACCGTTTCCTCGCAAAATAAAAATTAAATCACATTTTGATTAGATACTCTAAGACGATAGATACAAAATGCAAACAATAAGGAGAAAAGCAAGCAATTAAGTGTCAATCTGTCAGACGCACATAACCATCTCTAGTTTCCTTGGTATTTTTAAGCCGGATCTGAATTCCATGCAATAGCGCACCTCCACGTGCACGCTTTTATTACAAGCCCACAGCATGTAACCAAATATTCTATTTTGCGAACACAATCAAGTTTCCCTCCAAGGACACGTAATAGGAATCATCATGTTTTACCAACTTATATGTTTAGAATAGGTATAAGCTGCGAAATGCACACCAGCAATTCATATATTGCAAACTAGTCCGTCAGAAGCAAACCCCACTTGACCACCACGACCACCAGTGAGTGAATGACAATCCACTTCATTTCAACACAGCAATCATCTTCAACCACTGCATTGTCCCGAGGACAATACAACCGGCATTAAGTTGTGGTCCGTCACCAGTCTCTTTGATTGTCACCAACTATACTATACCACTGAACAGAAGGACACTGCAGCACTGCATGGATTCATAGTAAATTCCAATGTTTCCCCCATGGGGAACAACGGGCAGAAAACCATCACAAACGATTGCAATTTCCAATTTAATTCACCTGCCCACACAGAGATGTGTCCAATAACGACGGCGACTATACGACGACGTCGTCCATCTCCTTAATGGACTTTCAAAATCGATTCCAGTGCAATGCATTGTCAAATGAGTCCATCGGCACGGTGAATTTCACATTCTTGAACAAGTGAAAGCCAGTAGTGGTAACGACCCTTCACTCAGGATGTCCGACAAGACCGCTGATTATGTTGTTTAAACTCTGCGGCAAGGATGTCGCACCATCAGTTGTATACTAGCAGCGGTATTGCAAAGATGAAGGACGACAATAACCACTTCTCACACGAAAACATTTATAATCGTTTCTGGCGGATGTAACGGCTTCCTTTCGTCCTTGATTATCCGATTTGTGCGGCCCACACACACTGAAGACTGAACACAAATTCCCTTTGCCGCCTCCCCAAAACAAAAGGAACAACAACCCGAACGGAATAATTCATAAAGCCGCACAGATAATCCTAAGCCAATTTATCAACCACAACTTGGGACTGCATAATACCGAACAAAGGCGCACCAGGACCAGAACCAGAACCACAATATACTAGTTATGCGATATGGTTGTTCGGTTACAGGGCAAATATGTGTGTGTCGCTGCATTGCCGCAGCAACATCCACACAGCCACCAGACCCATCTGTGCGCTCGTTTATCGAGCAACCAATCCGACCAAATACAATAATTTTACATCCTTAAAGTTTTCTTCCGTATAAATAGAAATGTACACCATCACACAACTCAATCTTCGGTGGGTGGATTTTCTATACCCGCTCTCATTCATCTCAATGGTCAGTGGCAAAACTATCCTTTTGTCGAAACGTAAGGATTATCATTTTGTTATTCATTCGGAAAAGGATAACGGGTATTAGTGTTCCGGCGAATACGATGAATCGCAAAGTGCAAAGTTTGCTCATAGATCGCATTTGCCAGAATGAAGTCCTTTCGCTATACATACAACACAACAACAGTGGGTGTTTTTCTCTTTTCCTCGAAATTCCATAAGATAATTTCTGGCAACGAATTTGTTTATTTGTACGTATCAAATTCAATTTGGGATTTAAGCCTTCTTATTGTTGGCCGGGCGATAAGCAGGTGAAGCGTGCTGTTGAGATTATAGATGCTGCAATGGAATCTATATAAATACGGAAGCCGGATACTTCTTGAGGGTGTTGATTTCCATTTGGATTATTCGCATTAGTTTCGAATTACGAACAGAGATCCTTTGAGAGTGGTTATCAACCGTGTCGGCGTTGTCCTCGTTGAGGTGTTTGCTTTGCATTTAAATAATTTTAGATTAACCAAGTTGGAAGGGAGAAATGTTGGGATGGCAAATCGAATGTCATTATAATCCGTTTGCTTTGCCACTATTGGCCTGTCAGAGTTCTTGTGAAATTTTGTTGAAACTCGAATCAACGAAAGAGGGGTTTATGTCTTCGTTTTATGAGTAGCCCGTATATGCATATACGAAGGTAAGAAAAGTTGTTAAAAATTAAATATTTAGTTATGTTCAACACTTTCTATTTACCGTATTGTGAAATGTCATTTATTGTAGTTCATATTCATTCTAAACTTCTTTTCTATTCGGTTACATTATACCAATTAATTCTTATATAAAATCATACACTTTCACTTTTTTGTAGTCCTAACTTTGAATTCGCTATCCAATAATATTTCCCGCTTTTTTTTATAACAATAATTAGAAGAAAAGATTATACTCGTCCCATTTTCCACGGGCCTTTCTTTATAAAAGTCGATGTTGGTAGTTATCACTTTTGTTCTCACACAAAATGATCAAAAGCGTAATTTTAAAAAGTCATACGGTTGCGATCAGACGTTGGGTTATTTGTTTACTAACAGATCTTAAAAAGAGCCAAAGTTAGAATGGAACTAGAAAAGGCCGCCTTGGGAAGTTTCGCAGCATGCGATTCTTTTGAGGTCATTTTTAACCACTTTTTCGCACTTTTCCGGCGGTATCTCGACCATAACTTGAGAGTAATTTTGTTTTTTTATGCGTCTGGAGTTCGGGGATTGTTTGCGTAAACACTGTCATTTGTGTAGCCCCACAGGAAAAAAAAAAAACAGTGGCACTCTGGGACAGAAGTGAAAACTTCAACAATTGCGTGTGTGCTTTTGAAATCGTCAGGAAATATTTTATTGTGTAGAAAATACTTTTAAATTAAGTATTTTTTTTTATTCATTATTATAAACCACTAGGTACTACAAAAAAAATACCTAAACTAAAGCCTAGTATCCTGCTCGCGCTAGTCTCCCTAGTCTCAACTTCATTTCTCCACACCAAAGATAAATGCTAAATTATTAAACATCATATAGATGCGACAAAAACCATTTGTTCATGACAGTAAACGTTATTTTAATTATTCGCGTACAATTTCCGAAATTCAAAAGACAATGCATTATTTGAATCGTTCCAAAACAATAGATATAATTAAAATTGAAGAAGATATTATCATTGCTGGAGCAGCTCAAATAATTTCTATAGTAGCAAGCAGAAGACGACACGTTCCTTCGTGTCGGGTAAACCCCATTGCATTGGAATTTTTCTGCAATTTCCATATTGCTAATCGTTCCTCCACAAGCCCTGCAATTTTTTTTTATGTTTTTTTAACGCATGAAACGGAGTTTTTGGTTTTGCGTTCTCTTTTATTTTTCTGCGGTCTCTTTTAGTTTTCTGCGGTTTCCTCTGAAAAAAAATCCAAAGTCAACACAACACAAATTGTTTCCTGCTTTTCTTATGTCAAAATTTATCTTCGATTTAATGTACCGGACATTTATTTCGCGAGCTAAATGAGTGGAGACTTTTCATCGGCCCATCTATATGAAGTGAAGAATTTGCGTGCGAACAGGATACTGCTTTGCTAAACTGCATCGCTAAATTTTATCTTTGTAGACATTTTTGTATGGGAGATAAAATTTAGCGCGAGCAGGATACTTAACTTAAAGCTTTTTCATGCCTTTAAGGCATTATTTAGCTAATGCTAAGGCTTGTTTCCTTTTCAAAAAGGCATTTTTTTTATTTTTTATTGTTTAATGTTTTTGTTTTTGATTCAACATATTCTGACCTTTTAATTTTTTGAACATTCAAAAAATCTTTGCAAAACAAAATTATATGTAACCTCGGTCTTAAAGAATGTGTTTCTACCTTCAAACTCTGTCCATTTCTCGAACATCTGTCATTCTTTAAAAATAATTCCAGCGTCCACTTTCAGTAAATGGAATGAAATTGGAAATAAATTTGAAAGCTGTTAGTTGTATAAATAAAAATTGTTTTTGTTGAAGTATTTTTGTATATTTGTGTTTAGTTTTTGATTTATTGTTAGACATTACAAAAAAAAAAAATATTTAAGGCATTAAATTATTGAAATAAGCATTTTTTTTCAAGTTAGGCATTTTTTCGTCAAAAGTGGTTGGCAACGCGAAAACTGGTGTCGTGAGTTCATTGGTTATTTCCCATCTCAAAAATTCCCAACGCACCTAAAGAAGTTTTCACTTAAAAGTTTTAACGGTGTCAAATCGCATGATCTTGATGGATAATTGACGTCGCCAAAACGTGAAATTACGCGACCAAGAAACTTCACACGCAATAAAGCCATAATTGTTCAATGGTCGTATTGGGCGGCTTGTTGCCCCGCCTTGTAGTAAGTTAATTTTAAATGATTTTAACGCGTTGTTCGATCAATTATTGTAAATGGGAAACATTCAAATAATATTATGACATGCCACTTTAAATGACAGTTTGACAGGTGTCAAATGCCAACTCTACCGACTTGAAACCACGAAATGAGCCTATATTACGGAGCTAAGGAAGAAGTTGAATATCTATTAATAACATGTCCTCTAGACTGCATTGCAAATTTTGGTACGACAAATATCTTTCGTAGGCTTTAATATCCTTGAACACTGGACTACTGTGAGAGGGGTTCAACCTCAAGGCTTACACCAATGCGCCAGCGGCAATAATTGTCCCGAGAATCCTCCTCGATTCACCAAACTGTGGCCTTGATTTTGTTTAAGAATATTCTCCACCGCGGAGCCAGTAAAACCGAAGCAAGATTTTGTGAGTAGAACCAGACCAGAACAACTGGAAAAATACAAATAAATTATACCTATACAAACGCCACAAACAATATGTACCTAAAACTCAGTTTAACAGCAGATTTTCTATAATAAGTAGATCTTTCGGATTGTAAATTGACCTATAAAAAACAAATCCATTTCCCTGTTTGTCCATATATAAAGCATAAATTTCTTGCCAAACATACTGTCTTACTATTTCCAATACTGCGCAAAGTTGCATAATCAAGGACACTGCACTTACTCAACCAAACCACGGCACCTTCAAACGACAACATTCGGGGTCATCTTTTAGCTCACCGATCCACTCACAGTGGATATTTGAAAACTACTGTAACTGTAACGGTTTCCCATTCACATATGCTTTCAATTTATCATCGGAATCACGCGTGGAGAAGACCTAACCGCACGTCTGCACCCTTATTGAAAGAGTCCTTCCATAGCACATACCACCGGCCTCATACAGCACGGCAGATGTGCATCTCAATTCTGAACACAACATACTTTCCGCGTGAACTCATACATACAATCAAAATCAACATCATTTTAATTCATAGGGGCATACTCTACATACTTCCAGCGACCCTAATGAAATACGAAAAATTCCCTTTTCATCCCCCTGAGTCGAGTGTGTTGAGTCGTCGTCAAGGTATTTTGTATGTTACTTTTACAGAGTTATGTGTGGGGACTGTATAACCAAACCACCTACCATACTGCATTGCAATGAAAAATCTTTATCAGGTTTTGAATTCTAACGGAATATCCGTGTGCTTGCGAATTTTTGTGCCAACACTTTGATTTGCATTCCCAATCAATTCCTTTGCTTGAAACACTTCCGGGGGCATGAGCCTGGTGATTGGGATGACTCGTTGGAAACGAATTAAATCTAGGAATTTATAGGTGCGGCGAGGCAGTTGGGTGCGCAAATAAATTTGCGAAGCGTAGGGTAGCGTGCAATAAAAAAAATGTGCGCTCGCGGTAAAATGTTAACAAATTTATGGATATATTTAAGCTGTTTATGTTTAAGGGGCGGTACGAGATAATTGGCTGAGTTATATTATGTACGTATAGGTAAGGTAGGAAATGCCTTTGTGATTGTCGTGGGAACAGCGCATAATGTTGCGATGATCTGAAACATGTTTTCACATGCGTCCATTGTACTGAAAACATTTGGGTGAATGATATGAATATGGCATTAAGTGCAAATAATCAACTGTATCGTATGATCTGTGTGAAAATGGGGGGTAGAAATGGAGAGCCGCCTCTGGTTCATATGGAGGTTTCACTTGCTGACAAACCCCAAAAGGAAAACAGGGACTGTCTTGAAAAACAACCAAACTGAATGAATTAAACTATTTATCGAATTTTAAGATGAGTTATATTTTAAACAGCCAGTTTCATGGAAAAGTTGTAATCCACCCAACTTTTAGAGGTCAAAATAGATTTAAGTGATTGTGGTTCGCTTTTGAACCGCCGTTCTTAAAAATCGTATGGAAACTGATAGAAACCAGCATCACTGGCTAAAATTTTTCAAAAGGCTGTTCAACTACATAAGTATCTACATGCCCAATGTAAGCTGCGAGCTGTAAGTGGAAGTATTAAAACGAAGGCAGCGGATTTGGATCTGCCCAAAGACACAACTTTAAATGTGTTTTCAAAATATGTACCTCTTCAGATAAATAATCCATAAACCCCATTTTTACGACATGTGCTACAGTCTTTCAACAGGGCGAGAAGGCCCTCTTAACATTGACAAACAAATATAATCATAATTGACATTTACATAACTTCCAAGTAGATAAGGACTTTGGGCCTTATTAATAATCAGGTTTAACCTTTAAAGCCTAGTATTAAAGCCTCGCGCTAAATTTTATCTCTCAAGCTTAGTACGCTGCTCGAGCTAAATTTTCGCTCCCATACAAAATTCTCTCCAAAATTTAGCTGAGCTAAACTTAAGCGAACCTATTTAGCTGAGTGGTACGCAGCTCGAGCTAAATAATCAAACTTTTGTTTCAGAAACTTGATGTGTCTGTCAAAATTTAGCGTGCCCATTTGATGGGTCGGCACATTTTGTCAAGCTTAATTGTGACAGATCGTTGTGTATTTGTTGTATTGTTACGGAAAAGTATAAGGATATGATTTTTTTATTTATTATATGGACGAGAATATACCTAGAATCAGAAATAGTTGAAATACGAGAGAATTGAATCTTTGAAGGAAGTTTTTTTCAAAGAACAGCTGTTTTCAGTAATACTTATCCACGGCGTATTTTATTTTAAAATTTAGCTAGGACTTTAGCTGATATTTGGAGAGAAAAGTTGGAGATCAGATAAACTTTAGTTTAGCTCGAGCAGCGTTCTAAGCTTCATACAAAAATGGCTACAAAGATAAAATTTAGCAATGCAGTTTAGCAAAGCTGTCTCCTGTTCACACGCTAAATTCTTAAGCAATGCTTAACTCATTTAGCTCGCATATAAATGTCCGGTACATTAAATGTAAGGTAAATTTGACATAACATAGGGGAGAGTGGGGCACCTTTGAACATCACTAATTATATCTTATTTAAAAAATATTTGAGAGCGTAAACCAAATTTGTATCCTAGCAATATTGTTGTCTTAAACCTCAACGACTTTCTGTCAGCTTTTCAGTAGTCGCTTGAAACTAGCTCGTGTTGAATGTTTTTATGCTGCCTTTTCAACTTTTCTTTTTCCTTTGTAAGAGTATACACATTTTTTGGTGAGCTTTTTTATATATGAAAAATATTTTTCGAAGGCGAAGGTTCATTTAGAACCATATTAAGCTGCGTTTTTCTTATATATGACTACAATCAAACTATTAATTGTTCGTGACAGCACACGTTGGTGCAGGTTTGAACGTGTTCAAAATGATAACTTTTGCTTTTGACTTCTCTAAATTTCAGTTAGGTTAATGAGGCTACTCCTCATTTATGTAAAAACTCGTTTGTTTCGTTATATGTAGGGTAGGTATCTATATAAATAAAGTTATCTGTGAATTATAGTTTGTCTACATATTTTAAGTTATTTTTTTGTTTATGTTAATGTTCCTACCTTATTTATGAATTTCAGTTTATTTATATTTTTTTTTTGTCTCTAATTTTAAAAATCAAAACTAATTTATAATTTAAATAAAGTGTAGTCTTATTTCAGGTTAATATTTAATTATATAAACTGTCTTTCAAAGGTGCCTCAGCCTAGTTCAAAACTGCCCCACAGGGGGTGCACCTTTAAACATAATGACTTGCTTCATTCAAAAAATAATAATAAATCGAAATCTTCATAAAACGAATAGAATTATGCGTTTCAACTAAAGCCGAGTTGAATTTCTAATAGAAAACAGAGGTTACAGATCAAAAATTCGAAAACATAGGTTTTTATGAGACTTAGAAGCAAAAAGTGTTCAAAGGTGCCTCACTCTCCCCTACTGAGGCAAAAGTTTGTGGGTGGTTTTTGCTGGGTGTGAAAACGCAAAGCCAAACAGACATAATGGTTTTACGAGATATCGGGATATTTATTTATTTACACATACTCTATCAGACTAGCGAATTTTTCAGGACGACCTATACTTTTATTTGGCTTCGAGTGTCTTTTGGGTAATAATAATTGTTCCATCAAAGAAGATATATTGGAAAGTTTCAGGACACATGTAGAAGTTATCTTTATAATTTCTAGGGTTGGCTACAAAATTCGAGAATTATGAATACATACAATGTTAATAGAAAATTACTTTTAGTTTAAAATAACCTTACGTCTTTTGCAAATCGGCATTTTAAAGTGTCTTCTTTGCTTGCTTCTATTCTACAGAAAGTATTTAAGCTGTTGCATTAATGATAATACATAAAACTTTTTTTTTGTATATTCATTGTTTTGGAGATATTAAAATACTGTTACATCTGAGCTGCGATTCGAAAAGATAAAACGCTATTCTGTTGAACTTTTCTAACAAAATCATTTTTATTACACTTTTACGAATTATTCAAATAATTCACTATTAAACACTTCTTATCGCACTTAAACCAATCACTTAATTCACTGCATAATTTACACCTCTTGAATTTCACAACCGAATACTATCTCGAACTTTACCAATCACTGTTTAAAAGTCTACTGTTTTCTCTTGTTTTCAAATCTGCCCTTTTATATCCGCTCCGCCATCTATCGGGAACTTTCTAGTGAATTCATGTTCGTCCCGAGCAAACTCGATGGTTCTAGAACTAGTTCGCTTAACTCTGCACTTATTTGACAGATTAAAATCTCCAATTTGAAGTTGAACTTTTTTGGTTACTAATGGGTTGTTTACATTTTATGTTCCACGCTACAATACAGCTATGTCTTCGAAGTTTTAAATTCGTAAATTCAAGCTACGCGCATAATTAAAATTACGTTACTGATACTATGATATGAGCATATGGCTTTCTCCCATCTATACGATGTTTAATAATTTGGCGACCATTTATCTTTGGTGTAGATAAACGAAGTGGAGACTGGGGATGCTAAAATTTAGAGTGAGACAGGATTCTAAGCTTCACACTAAATATTTTGTTGGTCTCATCACAATGGTTAATTTAATATGAAAATGTTCTCCATAAAATGTTGCCAAGATATTAAATATAATCATTAGTACCGTGCCTTGTCTACATTGGATCTTATGCTATCATACCTATTTATCCGCCCATTTGGGCCAACTTTTTGCCTTTTGGGACCACATTCTTCGCAGATCCAGACTTATAGAGTTCAATTTTTGTAGGACCGTTTGGGAGAAGGCTTATCGTTGGACTTCCTCTGCATAGAACCACTGTAAGTCGTAGTGCAGTATTATTTTTGTAGGACCGTTTGGAAGGAGGCTTATCGTTGGACTTCTTCTGCATAGAACCACGGTAAGTCGTAGAGCAGTATTATTTTTGTAGGACCGTTTGGGAGGAGGCTTATCGTTGGACTTCTTCTGCATAGAACCACGGTAAGTCGTAGAGCAGTGAGCCTTTGAGCTTATTTCGACTAGCAATGTTTGCTTCTAACATTCAATGGAAGTTCAACTCTACACATTGATGAGCTGCAGCGGCCCGCAAACTCCATGTTAACACTGAGAGCTTATGGGAAGCAGATCTTTTCCTTATACCAATCTTGCATTATTCTGTTTGTCCGCAAGCAATGCTGTACCTCATATCAGCAGCCTTTCTTTATCACTATAGTCTATAGCCAGGAGACCCGCCTCTGTATTAATACCATTGCGTGAAACGGAAATGACACCATCACTACCAAATGCGAATAGCACCCACAAATACCAAAAAGGACGAACATGAATAAAAGAAAAACACAGAAATAAAATGAAAACATCGAACCTAGTATGGCACGCGACCATATCCGTCCCCGTAAATGAGTCCTTTTCTTCGCCCGGTGTCTTTTTTATTGACTGTCTGACAGCCTGCGCCTACACGGTACACTGGCTCGCAGCAAAGGCAACCCTCATATCATGATATTGGGGTGTGCTGCAAGAGCAGATGGTTCTGCTTACCGGTTGATATGGTGCGTATGGAGTGTGATGGTAGTCTGACGCACACGATAAGGGCGACAGACAATGACAATGATTACAATTTTTTTTTTTTACAGTGTCGGTTCTCTCGCATCCACTTTCGGTGTCAGTTCGTTTGGCAAAAAATTCGGTTTTTTCTCTTCACCGGTGATACCGTTTGCCGTCATTGATGAACTCGGCTTTTATTGCTGGTCAATGGCATTGAAACGGTTGTTTTTTTTTTCGTTTTTAGATCATCCTTTATTGATAAACGTAGTAATAATGGTGTACGGCGCTGTCAGTCGTACGCTATATCGATCCTATTTGTGAGATGAAAATTTTTGTTGTCCTTGCCCTTAGTGTGGCTTATAGGGGTTGCTAGATGGGGTTATTTGGAACACGCTAATTGTCTATACCTACCTATCTGATCCATGAAGAGAGAGAGAGAGAGATGCGTCAATACTGATTTTTTTTCTAAACTGTGTAACGGATTTTTAAGGTAGGTCGGTACCTACCTATCTAAGTTTAAATATCTCGTTTTATAAATCCCTATATCGGAGGTTAAGTAATCAGGGCTCAGTGTTGTCGCACTATTTCTACTGAAAGCAGGATGCCTGTCTGCAGATTTATATACACTTGTGATCGGATTTATTTGCTGATAACAAAGACAGTAGAAATGTTCACTACTATTGTTCAGACGGGCCGCTTTTGGCTCATGCTCCTGCATGTCGTTTATGTTTCCCCTCTCGCCTAGCGCTTCTTGATTATGCCGCTAATGTGATGCTTGTCGCTCCTGTCGCAATTGTCGTCTATGTCAATCCCAGTGTTGTGCCAGAGTTGTCAACGCGTCCTCAATTACCTACGTGTTGTTTTGTTATTTAATAATAACTACAAAATTACTTTTATACCTATTATAAAGGGTGATTTTTTAAGAGGTTTAGAACTTTTTTTTAAAAAAAAAACACAAAAAATTCGAAAAAATTAATGAAATATTTATTTGAATCGATAGTTTGAACCTTGCAATTTAATGTTTAAAGATAATTTCATGCAAATGTTGACCGCGGCTGCGTCTCAGGTAGCCCATCCGCTGAGTCCAATTTTGGCATACTCTTTCACACATATCGGCCGGTATCTCACGAATGAATGCATGGATGTTGGCTTCTAGTGCGTCAATCGAAGCGGGCTTGTCCCTATACACATTAGCCTTGGCATACCCCCACAAAAAATAATCTAATGGTGTCAAATCGCACGATCTAGGCGGCCAATTGACCGGCCCGAAACGTGAAATTAACTGTTCACCAAACTCGCCTCGCAATTGCGCCATTGTTTCGCGTGCTGTGTGGCATGTGGCACCGTCTTGTTGAAACCACATATCATGCAAGTCAAGAACTTCCATTTCGGGCAAAAAAAAGTTTGTTATCATCGCTCGGTAGCGTTCACCATTGACAGTAACGCTGCGATTCGCATCATCTTCGAAGAAATATGGCCCAATAATGCCGCCGGCCCATAAACCGTACCAAACAGTGGCTTTTTCGGGATGCATTGGTAGCTGTTGCAATGCTTCTGGCTGATCTTCACTCCAAATGCGGCAATTTTGCTTATTTACGTACCCATTCAACCAAAAATGAGCCTCATCGCTGAACACAATTTTTCGATAAAAAAGCGGATCCTCGGCCAGCTTTCCAAGAGCCCATTCACCAAAAATTCGGCGTTGTGGTAGGTCGGCTGGCTTTAGTTCTTGCACCAGCTGTATCTTAAAAGGCTTTACGCTCAAATCCTTCCGCAAAATTTTCCACGTAGTGCTGTAACAAAGGCCTAACTGCTGGGAACGGCGCCGAATCGACATTTCGCGGTCTTCTGTCACACTAGCTGACAACAAAGTAAATTTGGTGCGAAATTTGGTCACAATCTTCCGAATAGACTGCTCAGAAGGTCGAGAATGCCGATCATAAAATGGAAGCAGCGCGCGATGAACATTTCGAACCGAGCACGAATTTTGATAGTAAAATTCAATAATTTGCAAGCGTTGTTCATTTGTAAGACGATCCATGGTTAAATTGCAAACCAAACTGAAGCTGTTTGACAGTGACACAAGGTACTAAACACACGTCAGCTGTCAAAACCGGTGTTGCCAAAACCAAACCAGCTAAAAAATCACCCTTACATCAATTATTCAAAATCCTTTTCACTTACAGCTGGTTGCCACCGTTTTTGACACCGACAATTCAATTGACGACACAATCAACGACATTGACGACATATACAACATTTACAACGCTATTGTCGACAAAATTAAAGACGACGCATCGTGGAACGACACTGGTCAAGTCTTTCGCCCTGGATGCGCCTATCAAATCGAAGCCTGGACCGAACCATTCTAAAGGAATGCTGCTCAATATTAACATCAAAAAAGTTCATATTCTCAGAACCACGGGTACACGGAAGACTGACCATCCGTTTCATCAAAAAGTATTCTTTTACAGTTACTCTAGATTTGCTTTTACCTAAATTCGTATATACCTACCTACCTTCTACAATTTTATATATTTACTTGTCATCTGCAAATAACAAATTTCGATTTAAATTTCCTTCTGTCACTTTAATAGCGCCTTAAAGTTGAAAACTACTTTCCTACTCGTACGAATGTAGTAAAATATGTGTGATTCTTGTGTTTCGCAATCAAAAAAGTCCGCCAGACATTGCAATAAAAGCGCCCTTTTGTGCCGTGTGTGACAACAATGGGCACAGCCAACCGAATAGTTCCGGAATTGTCAGACAACTAGGCACACCTTTCCCAACCCCTATACTCTCTCTGACTTCTCTGGCTACTTCTAGCGCAGTTCAGCCAGCACCAGCATAATATGTACAGTCACACAATGAATAATGTGCAATCGTTTCAAAACGCACTCCAATTACGCATTCCGGAACGTCACACCACAAAACATCAACTTTCGACTTCTGGCTGTGCCATATAGAAACATCTGCCCAGTTTTTTATTATTTTTATTTTCATTTTGAGTTAGTTCGCGCGTACCTAACGCTTATCTTCTTGCAAAATAGTCTTCTACTCTGTGCTATGCCGGTTTGTGCTCACCTTTTGACGAAAGAAATGCTTGTTACATTCTTCCCCCTTCACCCCTCTATTACGGATCCATCTTCATTGGCGTGGCGTTCTTTCGTTCTTTTGTGATATTCCCTCTTTGTGCATCAGTGTGGTGGCATATGCGATAAATTTCGAACAACGCTTTTCGTTCTTCGCCGAATATACGTTGCACCATTTAACGCAACCTCCTTGCTAGTCTATTCGGGATGAGTGGAGTTTGCAGAATATATGGATATGGAGTTGTGTTGTATCCGCTCGCTATCCATACACAATGGGGGCTAAGTAATTTATAGCTAAGCTACTATTGTTGTCGGATTAGGTAATGTGTACATGGATAAACTGTATGGTTTATGGATACCGCCCCGAAATGAGAATGTAGTGTCCTTTTTTTTGGGATTATGCTCGAAACGTTTGTGCGCTCGTTCGCGTCGCGTGAGCGAAAAGCTTCAAATTAAATGTGCTTATTACGGTGTAAGTGGATTTGATTGATATAAGGGAGCATTGTAATGAACTTATTTTCTTATCGATTCGATAAACGTAAACAAGCGTATATGAGTGGCAGACGTTAGCTGGTGCCACACCATGTGTCACTGTTCAAATAAAGGTGTTGATTATGTTGCATGCTCGGAAAGTGAAAAAAAATCGTTTATGGGTTTCTTTGTTTGCTCTTTGATAGGGTGGTTGGAACCGGGCAGTTGATGTATGTTCAACGATGTCATGAATTAAAGTATCTATGGGTGGTCGTTATCGGTTGGAAGGTTTTTTTTTTTTTTTAAATAAGCAGGCTATTTATGGAATTGGCCCAAATTCCTTTGTTATCTATGCTCCACATTTTGTTTGATTAATGTGATTTCATAAATTTCAAATGGCGGCTACAGGATTCGTTTATATTGTTCGCAGTTACTCGCAGAGAGGATAACAAGAATTTTTCGCCGACATTTGCACAATAGAGTAGAGGTGCCTAGTGTCTTGGGCTCGATCCTTTTCTAGGTGAACTTCTTGATTGTTTTTTCACTACAAATAATTGGGCTTCTATGTCAAGCTGCTTAGGTATAGTTAAGGGCTTCAATACCCGCAAATAGTTTCCACCAGCGACAGTAAAACTTTCAAATATTTGCTATCCCCAGGCACGAGTTGAAAGGTCCGTGTGAAACACTAGCTAGCTCCTTACAAGATTTTTTTGCGAGAGCTCTTATTTTTGGTCTTTTAAATTAAATTAAATTTAAATAAATACAGGCTATCATGAATATTTACTCGAGGTATATATCATCTCCTTATATGCCTCAAGGTCCATGATGCTTAGAAAGGCTTTGTCATAGCTTATAGGAAATGCGGACAGATATTCGTCTTTTAATCGATATATATATGCTAACGACTGCCCCGCACAATAACTTTAAAGAAGTTATCATCAAGTACTCCTTTTCATTATAAGTTCTAGATGTAGCATATTATTATTATTATAACTTTATTGTTTCATAAATTCATACAAAATCATACAAAAAAAAAATTAGCATTACACCTTTGTTGTCTGCAATAGATCAGCTATCATATGTGTCGCCGTTCGTCATTGTTTATGGAGATTTAAACTGCAACATTCTAGAGGAATCGCACCTAGTTGAGAGTACGAGAACGCTTAATTTATTTTCCGTAAATACAACTACTCCAAACCACTTTACCAAATAAAGAAGTACTCTTCTTGATGTATTCTTTGTCAGTGATTTAAATAAAGTTCTTCTCTACGATCAACTATCAGCTTCCGGATTCTCCCATCATGACCTTATTCATTTAACATTTCACTGTGAACCAATCTTTTAAAAAAAAAATCATATAAATTTAAAGACTTTAACAACATTAATAGATACTTATTAGAAGAAGACCTAAGATCAATCGAATGGTTTCGAGTATATAGTATGCCGTGCGTCGATGATCAAGTTCATTTCGTTCAAGAGAATATACGTAATCTGTATAATGCCCATGTTCCGTTAAAAATCTGCCAAGTAAAAAATGCCCATAGATCATGGTTTACAAACAGCATTTAAACATTAGTTTTAGAACGAGATCAGGCTTATAAGAGTTGGAAGCGTTTTAGATTAGAGACCCTGCATAAGGCATACAAAGTGTTGAGAAATAGGGTAATATGCGAGATACGCGAATCAAAAAAACGATTATATGCTTCAAGATTAAACCCTTCCCTTGCGGAAAGGAAACTTTGAAAAAATATTAGAGAAATTGGAATAGGTCAGAAAAGTAATAACAATGTCCTAAATCCTGATTGTGATATGTTGAATGAGCATTTTATTCGAAATTCATCTATTGATCCTGAGAATAGCATAAACTCTGTATCGCACCAAAGCAATATGGAATATTCCCGAAAATCTTTCACAGATTTTAGTTTTACAGCAGTCGATGAAGCCGATGTTCTAGAAAGTTTTTTATCGATCCGATCGAATTACGTTGGTTTCGATGACCTTCATCCCGTGTTTTTGAAAGCGATCCTCCCATTTTGTTTAAAATACATTTATTACCGTTTTAATGACTGGGATTTTCCCCACTGCTTGGAAAAAATTCAAAATTATACCTATACCGAAAAGTGGAAGTTCCAATGAGTATAGACCCATAGCTATTTTATCTTACTTATCCAAGGTTTTGGAAAAGATTATGAATAGCCAGTTACGGAGGTTTCTTACCAACAATAATATGTTATGTGCTAATCAGTCTGGCTTTCGTCCTCAGCACAGTTGTACGTCTGCTTTAATAAAGATCGTAGAGTATATCAGAAAAGCAGTAGACAATGGTTATATAACGATTCTGACTCTTTTAGATTTCTCTAAAGCTTTTGATACCATCAATCACAACATGCTCTGCAGTAAGCTTAAAAATCAGTTTAATTTCTCGACATCTGCCACAAGTTTAATCTTTTCATATCTAAAAGACAGATCTCAGGCGGTTGTTGCTAATGACACCGTCTCGGGATTTCTTCCAGTGAGCAAAGGCGTTCTTCAAGGCTCAATTCTGGGTCCGTTATTATTCTCACTTCACATTAATGAGCTTCCTTCTTACGTGTCTAACTCATCCATACACATGTACGCCGATGATGTTCAGTTGTAAAACAAGTGTCCGTTGGGTCTTGTCGAGAAGGGTATGCACGAGGTAAATGAAGATTTAAAAAAATATACCACTTTGGTCAAGAACCAATGGCTTAAGCTTGAATCCAGCCAAATCAAAATGTCTGATTATTTCGAGAACATCTGTTGATACCTTTGCCCAAAGTTAATATATGCGATATACCTATTGATTTTGTTGATACGGCTAAGAACATGGGTATAACCTTCAACAAAACTCTTACATGGAATAACCACATTAGGTTGAGGCTAGGAAAAGTATATGGGAGATTCCGAATGTTATGGACAACTCAAAAAATTACACCCATTCAGACGCGGATAATACTAGCCAAGACATTGGTCATCCCAATTCTATTGTTTGGTTGTGAAATATATGGAAATTGTGACTTTGAACATAAAAGAAGAATTAATGTTGCATATAACAGCATTGCACGATACATTTACGGACTAAGGAGGTATGACCATGTTTCTAGTTTCTCGAAATCGATATATGGCCTTTCGCTGGAAAATCTGTTCAAATTTAGGACAATAAATCTAATGTTTTACATACCTGTCACCCACCCTATTTTTACATTATGATACCCACTCAGCGATCTAGAACGTCTGGTCTTGCGCCAGTACGTTTCTCTTATTTAAGCGTCAATTTTTGGTAAACGCAATTAGGCTGTCGAATTCCCTACCACGAACCATACGAGTAATAAGTTGTACATCTCAGTTCAAGAGCAGACTTAGGCGGCATCTGGAGGCACTTTGAGCTAGTGATGATGAAGATTAATTTCAATAATTTTGATTACTTTTCATTGTACTTTTATTTTTTTTTATTTTCTATCTTTCTATTTTAAATTAGTCTTAGGAACATATTATAATGGTAAATTCTATCCACTGAACTTAGTTTCTTTGTTCTCTCTTGTTTTTTCCAAACAGTAACATATAATATATACATTATTGAAGCTTGCACAATTTTAGAAGATACTGTATCTTTCTGTGTTAAGATTATTGCAAATAAATTAAAATTGAAATTGAAATTGAAAAAAAAATAAATTATAGCACTAGCTACCAGGGCTTTAGGCTACAGATGTAGAATATGTTTAAGGTGAAACCTCAGATCTGTCGATGTTCTGCCAAAGACTCTTAACCGATAAAAGCGATCCCGGTTTGCAAAAAAAAGAATCGAACTTGATCACACCTCAACTTGGAAATGACATTGCTCGATATTAATAACCATATTTCACGGTTCAGGCTATATTTTATGAGCTCACAATGGCGTACTTATCCACATAAAATTAAACACATTGTTATATAAATATATATATAGTTGGCGCAACAGGTCCGCAGGGACCCTAGGCCTAGCTTCTCACAACCATTCGTCTTGTGTGAGTTTTCATTTTTAGGACGAATAGAAGGGATCTACAAATTTATGCCGAGTCCAAACGGCCAATTGAGAAGCTCTTTCATGACAGTTATACTCTCGGATATTTGTCAGGCGTTCGCGAGAGGTGGCGCAGTGAATAAAACCTTAAGTTGGAATTTGGATTTATTTTCGGGATTCGAGCCTGGGACCCCTCGCTTAGTAGTGCAACACACTAACCACTAAGCCACTGCGCCGACCCATTGTTACCAAACAAAATATTTAGTAAAAATGATTACTAGTAAAGCCCTGTGAGTTAAAGACTTGTAACTTAGCTTTGACCGGCAAGTTCGCTCTTACCGAATTTAGAGCAAACTTAGCAGTCTCAAAAATACAGAACAGCTCACCATATTGGTCCTTTCATCGGTCATAAACTTTATATACCTCTATGCAGAGTCAACAGCAGCATACCTACACTTAACTTCAGGAGAGGTGACAAAACGTATATAACAAACACCAAAACCTTTAACAAAAGCCATTTGTTTATCGGCGTTCAGCTGGAACACAGCTTGTAAAGTGTTTGTAGAATCGCTTTTAGGGCTCTTAATTCAAAACTTTTCCTCCGTATAGTGTAGGTACTCACTTCAGTGCTTATATCGATGTTAGGTTTATGCACTCTCCTTGCCAAAAGCCGGTAACGTTTAAAAAACTTATAAAGAGCCAATTCGCAATTTCAAGTAGCGGCTGATGATATTTTTAATAGGCAATCGCAATGTGGTCGCACACGATCGGCTTGATGTCATTTGAGTGCTCCTAAAGTCGATACCAGCCTTGAGATATCACAGAAGTTACAATCACCCCTTATTCTACTATATCCTTCCAATAATTTCTTTCCTGATAAGTTGTATTTTCTCAAGCCAACTATTAACTCATTGCCATAAATGCCTTCCACAAGACAGTGAACCTCGAAAATGAAGTAGGTACTTGGTATATACCTATACCTACCATTTCTACGGCATTAATTTATTGTGTATTCGAATATTCATGGAAGCGTTAGATATGTGCCTAAAATTTCGTTTTCACAGTTATGATTACCATTATGCTTCCCTTAACTATATACGTAAATAAAAGTGCGGAAAACTCCGCTCCATCTCATGAATAAATTTCGCAAGAAAATGGGGCCAAAAATATGCATAACTGCGAGTTAATAGAGTTACTTCTGATTAACACGCGATGCCACTTAGTACCATGCAAAGCTAATAAGTCAGCTTCTTATTAAAACTCACTTAAGGGCCGTCAAGCCTGGCAGTCGTCATAATGTACCTACATCGTCACTAGGTTAACGTTGGCGATCTACAAGCTCGTGTTGAACGTTTCAGTTGTGTGTCGCATAAGAAAATAAAAACACACACGATGGCCGACATGTGGTGTTACTCACTCTCACTTTACTATCCCCAACTCATTCATCAACCAACAAGAACGAGATCCAACCAAGAGTATCTATATCTATGACTATGACCGCTGTTGTCGTGCGTATTCTACACCTCTACTTGGGATAATCAAAATATTCATCATCCGCCACCACCTGGGGGATTTGTTTACCTCAACTCTCAACCAACGAATATGAGTCATATAAGTCAAACACTATCTACATCGAGAGTGAACGCTCCACGAATCGATCACGGGTGGGTCTCGCTTTAGCGTCACTATACATCCGCTCTAGAGGCTTTTCACATAACAAAAATGCGAAAGCCTTTGTTTTGATGCTCCGAATGGAATGTCTCACCAGAGATTCATTGGAAACGGTATATATACGAGTCAGGCAGAGTCGTTAGCGTTGCTCGATGTCGTTGGTCGCTTCGCTCTCGCTAGTTGTTGATAAATGAATTTCACTTCGGCGGGCATGAATCCGTTTTATCTCGAAAGTGGTGATATAAAGATTCGCGCAGGAAGCGAGGACGATATAAATGAGATTCCTCTACGGAGCATCATCACTGACGATGCCACTCATTGTTGTTGTTGTTGCCATTCGCGCTTTGTTTGAAGTCAACAGCATAATTATTAAAACCAATATCTACAAGTAAAAGCAAAGCCCCTCCAGGGCTGTTAGATAGAGAGCTACTATTATAGCGCGTTGTCGTTTGTACGGCCAGACCGATATGTCATTGCTGTGGAATTAGTGTTCGGGGATATGGAAAATCTGTTGACACAGAGGTATGGCCCGACGCCTTGCCACGACCTCCAATATTCGCATCTTATTAGCAAGCTCGGCGCGAAACTTTGTGGAAAATGAGGTTGCTCCGCAAATAGTTTCTCAGAAGCTTATGAGACAATCACTTGTAATAATTGGTGTGTTTCGTGGCCTTGAACTTTGCGCTATGATGCGGTAGGTGTAGCTAGAGAACAAAATATTCTGTGTTGATGTTGAAGCACGTGGTGTAGGGAGAACAAAATTTACGATTGCCTTGAGGTTCAGATATACATTTATAAAAGAGCTATAGGTATAGCTTGAGGGCGTTGTGTGGGACACTGTAGGGTATATTGTGTCTAAGAAGACATTTTTTCTAATAAGCTTTAGAAGATTGCCTACATATGGCAACCTTGCAAGATTATTATGTAGCGTTGGTCGCTCATCCCGAGCTCCACCTAGTAATTGAAGCTCCTCAAAATGTAGTGAAATACTATTTCAAAGTTATAACCGCCTCTTTTTCTATTCATATTGATGGCCAAAACATGGTTGCGCTTTCATTGACAGCATGATGAATATTGAAGCCGAGCATATTGTATGGAAGGGTGGTGGCTTTAGTAACATTTCCCCCCACAGAGTATAATAGCATTAATAAACTGCCACAAGATGTTTGTCATTTAATTTTACAACTGTAATCTTCTCGACGAATAATGGCTCTAAAATAAAAATCCACCCTAGTTCACCAACATCGAGCGCTTAACACGAAAGTCTTAGTTCACAAACCTCACAAACTTATTTCACAAACCTTACAAATGCCAGTTGGATTTGCTTTTAAGTCGTACCCAGATCGCAGGTCCTTAATAAATCACTGTTCGTGTTCGTAGAAAAAGAAGTAAATTTTAAGCAAGTTTAACACAGTACTTATATAACCGTTACGTACCTATATAGGGAATTAAAAGATTCATTTCTGTTAGACAAATTGTGAACAAAAACAGCAGGTACGTACTTGTAAGGTAAGGCTGGTGGACTTGTTACTTTATTACAAACATGTGTTACAGTCCCCCAAGCGATCTGTTCGAAACCAGAACTAGGAAGACCATAATAATTGTTAAAACGTTCTGGTTTTCAAACATAATTTCAAATATTTCACGGGAGTTAAAGCTTTTGTGCCTGTAGCGACTCAAATATTCATCAAAACTAACATAACCACCGTCTTCATTTTAGTTTTTACTTAATAATTTTCCATATGAAGGGCCCCACCCAGAAAATGCGACGTATGCGTTGTGGTAACGTACCTATTCACTCGTATTCTACTAAAAGTCGAATAGAATACACGCTGAGCAACGCTCAGCCGGATGCGACGGATAGAAACGGGTTAAGGTACTGCTTTCCTATTCGTTGATCCGTGGACCGTTTTCACGAATTGAAATATAAAGAAACTGTCATAGTCGTTGTTTGAATTGAAACACAATATTTGTTTGGTAACTTTAAAACGCCAATGACAGTTCAGAGTTGCGAAAAAAACATGCTGAGGACTGTCGGACTTGATGGCTTTCAGTTTTGATTGGTTTAGATCGGTCATATGAACAGCTGTTTCAGTTGACGTTTATGGAGGGGTAGGCAACGAATCTGAGTATGAAGTTGACAGTTCGCACGTGCGGCCGAAGTAGGAAAATTGACGTTCCCGGCCAAACTAATTCAGAATATATCTAGTCCATATCAATCTAGTCGATCTAAGATACCTAACTAGACTTTTAAATGTTCCCACTGTCTGTGCAAGGTGCAATAGATCTGCGGCTTTTTTCCGTTGACTTCGACTTATGTTATAAGTTGACTTTGACTTACCTATATTATAAGTCAACGGAAACGATGAATTCTATGGGTTGGTTACAAGTTTTAGATTATTAGCCACATGTCTTTGTCGGTGGAGAAATATTGAAATCCCTATTTTGTTTATTATATCACTATGTAGATACCTATGTTCCATTGATCTGTGACAACCATCTGGCAGTCCTAAGGCATAACAATTATATTTATCTTTTACTGAAATCATGGAAACACAAACACTACCTATATTTGTTATAAATTAAAATCAGTGTTGCTCCTACCAACCTTTTGTTTTGCAAATTTAAATACATTTCAATCTGTGTGACATTAAACTTACATTTATTTAATCTCCAATTCAAATTTAGGTTTTTGTTCATTTCATTCCAATGTATAGATGGCTTCCACTTTTTCCAGGCAATATCAATTGTTTTCATTATTATTTAAAAGGAATAATATTGTTTAAGTGTTTTCGCAACAATAAACTGCGTCCTCTCGTTACGGATGCGTGCTTTAAGATAACATCATATCAATGGGGAAAAGGTGGGTATCATAAAATTGAAATATTATGATTTTTGCTAAATATTTTTGGAATATAATTTTAAAAAAATAAAAAATTCATGCATAAATCACGCGACGTTGTTGTGGTGTGTAACTTTTTTTTAGACTCGCAATTAAAATTCAATATAACGCAAATGAGATGTTAATTCGAAGCAATTAGGATGAGTCCGTGACCTTTTGGGCTGGGAAAAGATAATTGAGGCCCACAATATGCGAATTCTTACACCTGTTTGTATAGGTATTTAGTTTGAATATGAGATTTATTAAGTTAAGGCTAAGTGGTTACATGAATGCACAATTGGGTAAAACGAAAGTAGCTTAAACTGGGCTTAGTGAAACACTTTTCCTTCATTAGCGCAAAAATAAAGTGACAATCTTTTGATCGTCGTCAAAGTCCCCAGATGCCTAGAGAAAAAATGCATCTATAAGTGGTTCTATGTTGAACTTAAAGTATAAAATCAAAAGTCTTTTGGATGATCATTAAATTTCAGCATCACACTCATAGGTCATCCCTTCGCCTTCACTGATCTGATTATGGGTATATTGGACCCATTTTTTACTCTCTGTCAGACAGCTACAAGAACCCAATTGTCTGTCTCGAGACTAGCAAACCTTAGACTTGACAGCACTGAATGATCCGAAGGGCCTCAGCCCTCACTTCAAGTAAGTCGCTAGGTACAGAATGCTGTCAAAGAATATTATTTACTGACCTACCCGTGAGCTGCATATATCTTCATATGTTAAGGTGAAACGTTTTCGAAAGTAGGAATCTATATTTAGCGAATTTCCAATAACCAATTTAACGTAAACTTGAAACCCTAAATATTATTTTTACTTTACAAACAGCAAAATCAGTGAATCAACGGACTCACCAACATTACAAATCAGTTCTTGATTCTTAATAAATGTAAAAATAAAACTCGGGGACTCCTCAATGTCTGCTGCAGCAGATCCAGATCCTGTAAACATCCCTACGAAAGAGGCAGCTGCTCCTTATTCACCCCAAATTAAAATACCAACTCAGTTATGTGATCTTCGGTAAATTGCCCAATCCATACTCGCATTACTCATTAGTCGAAGTGAAGTTTCTTGAATTTCTTCCATCCTCAGAGTCACCGAAGAAGAAAATCCCAAATTCACCCTTAGAACAGTGCCAGGGGTGAACATCCTCCAATATATCAAACACCGCAACAACCCTCTGCCTTTACACAAAACTGAATGTTTGTGTGCGTGAGCACTCTCTAGGCAAAAGGTGCAAGCTGCATGCGCATGCCATACCATAAGGCGCCCATTAATAAAGCAACCACTCACACTCACCTCACAATAATTCAAACGATCGATCGTGTGTTGCTGTTGTGTAGTTGTTATGCACACAGTATACCGTGCAGAACGAGAACAATACAGTGTGGCTGTCAAGCTATCCGACGACGACGTCGACCAAGCCCATAGAACACACAGTTGTCACAACGGCACATATTATCCGGCTGACTCAAACGTAATTCTGCTGCACAGCTGAACGGACGTGTATAGCTGAGTGAGAAACGCGCGTGCGGTCTAAACATTTACTTTCCTTGATGGATTTTTAAGGTGCATACAAGGCGGGGGTGCAGGGCAGGGCTAGTAGAAAATCGCGGCTATATTTGGGACATCGCTGATAACTGACTTTTGTATTGGTTTCTTTTATCACCTTTTCGATAGTGAAGTGTACGCGTGATAAGGGGTGTCGCCAGCGATGTTCAAACCAAAAAGTGTCAACTAAAAGTTCTTGATAAACAAAGCCAAACGTCTCGACAATTATTGGTGTCAGCTTCGTCTATAAATGCAAATTAAGGTGGAATAACTTTACCAATCCGCGAGTGTCATATTGTTTTGAATTTCGCTTGAGTACGTACATTTTTTTTTTGTTAATTTAGTTTGCGCGGTGTTCAGTGGCAGAGTGTGATTGATCGAACTGGGATTACATTGATGTGATCAGAATTCAAAAACATATCTCATTAAGTGCAACGTGAACAAGTTTGTGGATTACCGAGGATACAATTGGATATAGTACACCTACTGTGGGAGAGGATATTAAACTTACCTGCAACAAAAAAAAATAAATAAAAGGTAGGAATTTAGAGGGTGTCCACTTTCAGTGATTTTAACTTGACGTAAAAAAGGCCCACATTGACACTTGTATTGTGTGTTGCTATTGTCAATTGGAAAGTCATTTGCTGATATTGGGTGTAACGATTTTGATGATCAACTAATGCGTATGCGCCTGTCATCGTCGACATTTATCATCGATAGTAATCTTTGAGTACGAAAACGTACAGGTAAAATGCCACCACCAACTTCAATTTGAACGTACCTGAACTATGGGCCGTGTTGGATTTTCTAGTTCAAACATTAAATTTAAAAAAAATCCACGGTAGGTACTTATATTTTTTCTGAAAATTTTGGAATTGTGAGATTAAGTGAAAGTGGGGACTGGAATTTTTATACATAAAAAGGAAAATACCAATAGTAAAAAAAATAGTGACTTTCCAAATTGACCTTTGACAATAATCTGACAGTTGGTACAATTTTAATGAATAAGTATGGCGTATAGTTGACACAACAGACAATCATTCAACAATGGAAGTCGACTCCGAATGACTGAATTGTGAAGCTTTTTCAGGACATAATAATAAAAACTCTCGGATGTTTGTCAATCGTTCGCGTCTATATATTTTTTCGAGAATTTAAGCTGAGACCTCTCGCACAGTAGTACAGCTCACAAACCACAGAGTTTGACTGAGTAATTTCCACGAAATTCGCTACAGTCAGCCCAATTTAATTTCTCGGGTTAAAATTTGCAGGTTCACTATACTATTCTGCCATTCTTCTGCCAAATTTTTGCTTTCGGGAATACAGTTTTATCAAAAACAGCCAAATTTGATGAACCTAACATTTTCGAATGCGGAACTTTATTTGAAGACCTTGTTTTAGTTAATGTTATGTAATAATTACAGTTGAATTAGATATTACCTGACACTATTGGAAACTGTCAACAAATTTTAAAGCTCCGCATATAGACAGCAGCTTTCAGCTAATATTATGATATGTACTCGGCATTTCTTGTGGCTACCTGTTGTTTTTCAGAGGACATTTTCTTCAATTGGGGACCTTCGGATACCTAGTTCATGTAAAACGGCACCTAGGTTTTTCTGGACTAGGTTAACGAACGCATTGACTAATCAAGTTAAATTGTTTCTGTATTCTTGAGGTTTATTTTCAATTTTGACACTTTGAAATGTCAACTGAATATCCAGGCAGGATTCTTGAATTGATTTGTCGGCTATCCCGTAAACGTAAACTAAATAAAAACTGTTTACTTGATCAATCTAGGCCAATAAAAACTGAAATACATCAAGTCGGTCAGCTGTCAGGTTTACTCAATTGCAAATCATCCCAACGTCCCCATGTTGACACCGGATCTAATGTCAGTTCTTAATTGGGGAAGAATGACGTTCTCTATCAGATTGCAAGTCGTGATTTAACTACTAGTCATATCAATAACACCAAAATACTTTACTTGAATTTAAAGTCTTGTTTACTTTTGAATAATAAAATACAGTACAAAGAGTGTTAGTTATATCCGTCATCTTTATTAAATCACCCGATGAAGTATTTTCAGTTGAATACGGGAATATTTTGAGAAACGAAAGGCGAACAATTTTATTGAAGTTATTGCAAAAAATTCAGACGACGAGGAGACCGTTGTTTATGTTTATCATATGTATACAAAAGAAAAATGTTGTTTATCCATTGGGAACGAAAGATCCGCAATCAAGAAGTAATATCCCAGTGTCGGTACTATGGAACCCAATATAAGGCCCTCCGCACCCTGAACCAGATCTTATATTTTAGCTACAACTCGTAAAAACACAGAATAGAGTCCTCGCTGTGTTTTTGTTTTCTAAGACGCTTGTGTAAATTAAGCAGAATAACATTTTTGCTTGAAAACACTTTTTTATTGTGTTTAAATATTTTTAGGTTTGGCAGGCATTCTATTCACCCCTTGTTGACAAGCGACATTTCAAAAAGTGTCGAAAAAATATGTACATCCATATGGATAGTTATATACAGAGGTGACATTCATTTTACGCGGGCATTAATGAAGTAAGCTTCTCTTCTGCATGTGCACACATAATAATAATACCTACCTACATTTTAGTAATTGGTATTACTTAACCCAGTTTTCTAATAGTCGATTAATTCACAGCTGTTTATTTCGAAGAAGCTATCGCCCATCCATATTAGGCACACTTCAGCATAATTGGTTTCTCTTAAACACATTTCCACCAAAACATACCTTGTCTTGGAGATCTACCACATCTTCAGCCTTGTGCTGTATAGTTAACTTGATTGCTATCGTTTATGAACGAATTAGTCCACCAAATTTATTATGATCGCATAGCTGTCATTTCAATTAATGATATCTTAATTGTCACTGACAGGCGTCGGCACAGCTAAATCATTACACAAGCAAACAAGAAAACTAGTTCAAAGAAATAAAAGTTAAGGTATAAAAAAAGCAAGAGCAAGAAGAAAGAGTAGCCACTGTGCTACTACACGTATATGCCAAACTACATAGTCAATGCGGAACAAATGCGTCTAAACCGGGACTTTCATGTCAAGTTCAATGAAAATAAATCAATAGACCCATCTAGCTGTCGATCGCGCTCCAAAAAAGGCATTGATCATCAGTTAAAGTGGAAAGCAAAAAATATAAACAATACGAGGAATGTCAAACCTGTTATGACTGGTGGCTACAGTGCCAGCTTCTGCAAAGACGTCTTAATGAGAAACTGTAATAACAATTAAACCTCGATACTCATCGCATTTTTTTGTTGTTTTCTTCTCAGAAAACCATTTAAATAAACTATTTGCGCGCACATGCGGTCGAGTCATCACAATCCCCACAGAACGAACGATGATTCACTTTGTAAAAGGTTCTTTCCGTAGAGCTCGTTTTATCGTAAGTCGATTTTTGTAATAAATGCTCAGCTCATATGTTTTAAGTATTTTCCGTTTTTAACAGATGAGCCAGCCGTTCTGATAACAATTCCCAACTTAAAAATAAAAAAATGGAAATCACATACCTATTCAAGAATTTTGCGAAATGACGTAGAGGTACCTACACTGACAGACATCGAAAGAAATGCCGGAAATTCCTAATACCAAACTGGTTTCTTAATTAGCAAACATATTGGACCTGTCTATTTATATCTGGCATATTTCAGGGAACTGATTGAGATTTGTATGGTAATAGGGAATGGACCAAGAGTCTTATCGAAATCGATTATTTTACATTTTCACTTATCAAGTTTATCTTATGCGTTTAGTGTAAACGGATGATTACGTTTTTTTTGTACTGATCAATTTTCTTTTGAACGGATTGCTGATAGTTTTGAGAAGGGAATTTACCTATTGCATTGGTGGTTTCTTGTGTTCCATATTCCATTATACTTATCTACACTTTAGAGAAGTTAGTTCCCTTGTTCGAGCCCCCTGTCCCGTGTGATTCTATGAACTTGGATCTTATTGTGTGATGCAGCAATGTTGACACGATTGTAACCATAATGGCTCTTTGACACTTCAGTATAATATTATAACACTCTTTAATGTCATTTTCGAAAACGTTAAACTTGTGCGATAGTTGTCAAATACGGTCAAAAATGTGTCAAACGGCTTGTCAGACAGGGTTATCTAAAGAGTAAGATATTACTCGGCTTGAATTTTTTTTTTGCCTATGGAGATTTGACTTCGGCTATTCGTCGTCATCGTCAATTTTAGTACTTCAGCCATACATTAGAAAAGTCAACTATAAAAAATACAGGTTTCATAAATGTCAACTGAAAAAACTTTTCAGGTAATCACAGGCCAACAAAAACTCAGACAAATCTGTCAGTAAATTTTTTTTGTTTGTTTACCGGGGCTAGGACAACAGTATTATATCTAAGGCTTTAAATATGATATGCTTTGACACAACCAGTTTCCAACATATTTTATGTTCCCATACTTACCTACAACACAAATTCTTATTTAACTGAATGTCAAATAAATTTCACTTAATTAAAAACAAACCCCGAAAACCATTACATCTAACTATTTGGTGGCATTGAAAAGCCCCAACCAACATCATCATCGTTTTCTCAACCGTCAATTCGATACTGTACCTACATCTTAATTAGAATTTAATGAGAAATTCCCATAATGGCTAAGACGGAGCAAACTCTCATGGGTGATTTTGAGAGGCGATGACGACTTGACGAGTTGTTAATTATTATATTAAAAACAGAAAAAACTGCGGGTGTAATTTTAAATTTCTTCATTCCAAGTTACAATTTTCTTTGCTTCCTCTAGGTTGAATGGCGATGGGGCAAACGAGACAATTTCGTAATTTCCGGAAATACTTATTGTTCATGACATTTTGTATCAATTTCTTCCTACAAGAGGTAGACAGTATTTTTTTTTATATATAAACTACGTGCGAATTCCATTCAAATGAGAAGAAACAAATTACATAAAGATCATCATTAAACAATTCGAAAACAAGCTGTCATGCGTGTACACCAAAGAATGCAATGTGTACGCTTTGTGATAGAATTAGTTATGACAGTGAGTTTGTCATTGATTTTAGTTGATTCGTGGTGCTACCTGTAGTGACTAGAGTAAGGAGTGCCCTTGAACGTGAGTTGTAAGCTAATTCAGTGACAAAATATGCACACCGACGCCTACGGACAGTAGCTGTCGATTTTGTTTTGCGTTTTTATGAGCTAGATCGGGGGAAATGAAAGGCGGCTAAAATTGTTATGCGACTTCAGATGACATCGTCGCATATTGATTGGTATTAGTAAAGTTGATTGCAATTTTGACAGATGACGAGGAATTTAATACCTCGATAAATGTCATTCAGTCAGTCAGCAAGGCAGAGTTTCATTGACTTCTAATTGTTGAGGTAGTAACGCAGTCACACTTGACAGTTTTATTATTAGAAATTCTGCCAATTCTGGCTGGCGTAGGTTTTCCATAATGATAATAAATTGTCTATGTTCTTGTTAGTAGTGCGTGTTTTAAACAGGATTAGGATTTTAATTTGTTAATGAAGATATTCATTCGATGAATAAGAACGTTTGGTTGAAACAGCAGAATTCCATGTAGGGCATTGACATCCCACCTTTGAGTTTGCGTTACAATCAACAAAATAACTTATGACGTTTTATCAGAAACAGTGGAAAAAGTAATTATCTACTTTGATCAGTTTGAGTAAGTTGCGTTTGCTAAAAGAGGTTAACGTCAAATTTGCATTAAAACATATTGCAATTCAGAGTTTATTTACATAGTGGATTTATCATTGGGTTCATTCGCGAACGCAGTTTAAATCGAACGCATAAATCGATCGTAATCGCACAAAGTATATACGTTCTAATCAAAAATGTCAGTAAAAGAGAAAAATATCAAGATTGCGAGTAAGCACCTACCTCTTCTTACTCGAAAGCTCAGATCTTAACCGTCACTAATAAAATAATATCTATGTCAAATGCACAAAGTTGACAAGAAATTAAAATAAAATCTGTGAAAATACAGAAAATAACACTACCGACATAAATAAATCACACCAACAAAGTATGAAGGTTTGAATCGGCGCTTAGTCCAGACATCATTCAAAACTTTTATAACAAAACAAACCTAAGGAAGGAATTCACCAGAAAAACCGGGTATTTCACCCGCAATCGGGCTCGGATTCGATTCACACATGCTAAATTCAGATAAAAAAAAACCATAACAGAGCACTTAATCATCGCTTGCAAAAATAATCTCTAGCTGACTCGGAGGAGGTGAAATTGATTGTTTACTATACTTTGGCTGAGATAGCAAGTTTGCTGTAAGTGGTACAACAAAAACGGTACGGTGGTACAACAATCATTAAAATTTGTTATTTCTGTCGGTTTCGGGGTTGGAATCGTAATTTTTGCATGGACCAAAGTGAAAAAAAAACCAAACCGTCCAACAAATATAAAAAAAAAACTGGATTAGCGAATGTTTTGAAATTCACCAGGAACGTGTTGGATTTCGTTGTGAATCGGGGCCGAATAGCCCACACACCAAATTATCTTCTGCCAACACCTTACTTCATCGCTCGCTGATCAACCTTTTCCATCCACAACTAGGTGCCACTGCGAGCTGTACAGAGCAAAACCACAATCACCCATACTGACGTTCAAAACTGACAGTCGATATCTTTTCCCACACACACGAATACACGATCGTCGCGGCCATTTCGAGGCACCTAGAGGAAAATAAATTTCACACTGAGTTTCATTGATTTAAACGAATTTCAGTAATTTTCCGCCGCCGAAAACAACTGAAATAATACCAACTAAATGTTAATCTAATCAATGTGCATAAAAGTGAAATGAATTTGTGTCGAAATCCCCCAAAACGTGCGAAATAAACAAGGCTACTGGAAGTGTCTACACTTGTCTGATGGAAGAAAATTCGACAAAAAGGCAAAACTAGGCAACACTAATTGGAATTTCTACAAAAGAAAATGTGAGTAAAACAATTTCTAATTGGATATTGTGAAAAGAACAGGATTCTGTGCTACTTCCGTATAGAAAATCCCCCTACTCGAAGAATTTAGCTAAAAAACGTATGACCATGTCGCGAACTTTTTTTCCAGCCAATCACATTTTCACTATGAGGTAGTCGTTTTAAGCCTCATTATTATCTGCCCTTGAGAGACACGACGACACACTCGGCGCTGTTTATCTGTTTCTTGCTATTTTTGTAAAAATTGTTCAATGTTATTATTACATTGGCATTCGGTTTATTTATACCTTTGGAGAGGATTGCATAAGCTGTATCTGTATCGCAGATCATCGACTGGGTATAGAGCGAGTAAGAGCAACAAATATCTAAAATCCCTGGAATGCCAGATAAGATTACGCGTTCTTGTTACGTAGGCGTTTCTGTGGCTCCTTATCGCGTTTGGCTTGGGAAGCCATTCCAAAACAACACACAATCCGCATGACTGATGTCAGACAATTTATTTGTTTAACAATAGAGCGCAGCGGCGGTGGTGAATTGCAATTTATTATTGTGTGCGTCGAGTAATTGTTGCTAAAACACGATTTATTCAGCTGAAATCACCTTTCCGCTAGTTGATGATGATTCGATAGGTTTTTCGTGTCGTGATGTTGTAGTACGACGGCCAGGTAGTAGTAGCTGATTGTTTAGATCGCTAATACGCGTGACTCAGAACTTGATTCTTCAGATACGGTGGTGACTAATCGTCGTTTGGGTAAATTATAGTCACTGATGTTAACGCCACTCGTTGGTGTCGTCAGGTTGAGCGATCGAATGGGTGCAATGGTTATTCTACTTTCGAGCCGATCTTGAGACAAACTGGTTTCGACTAGTACTTGTTTCGCAAATTATCACAGTCGCGGGTAGTCAACTCTGCCTGGCCTGGTTGTGATGAATAAATTGTCTCATTATGTGGTGCACTGCACAACACAATGTTGACTCAGAGTGAGAGATTTGATTACAAAGCGAGGTTTTGCTACCTCGATTCAAAGTCAAATGCCAGTGAACTCATTGGCAAATCGTTACTTGAAACAAGATGCAGTGTTTGAGAGTGATATCATTGTCGCCTCATCTTCTCTTGCGGTTTTATGTGCGTAGGCTGGGGTTTTTCTCATACGTGTATTCGTTCAAGCGAAATGCCAACTAGTCAAGCATTATGATCGAGATGATACAATATAATCTCAGACACGGAAGCATCTAGTTCATCCGGTCATAGGTTTGTATCGTTGATCGGTTGTATGTTTGCCGCACAAATGTCACGCACAAAGGGCATTCTCGGTGTGAACAGACGTAATTGATTAGAAGCCCTCACCCTATTCATCTTGTAAGCGCTGCGGCCATGGAAACAAGCAGAATTATGTTTCCATTTCAGTGAACGACATCGCATGTTTTCATTTCCGATAAACACAATCCAATTGGCATCCATCGACTTTGAAGAATTTGGCTGTTGGCTGCCGTCGGGGAGGTATCTTATCGCTTTCCACTTAAGATTCCATTGAGTTCATTGGTTTTTCTCCCTGGAGAGGGCGGAAGTAAGTACTGGTTGGTTTGATATCGGGTTTTAGATGATCTCAAAAGTACCAAAATTTGTATTCATAATCAGTCGCATGATAAATAACACAGTACAGGTCCTGTATCAATGCTTTGTTGTGGTTGACACATTTATAGCTAGGCAGACAAACAATGCTTCATTTCTGGAGTTTGCCAGCGCTAATTCTTCAACAAGTACCTCGTCTTTTACTTTGACTCACGTTGATGATATTCAGGCAGCACGGCTACAATGGAATAAGTGAAATTGACATTGAATCCCATGAATAAACAGCCCATGTACAAATATTCCTATGCATGTACACCTACTAAACTATCAATAAGAATACAAGCACTCTCGCTCAAGACACCAAACCATCACTCATGCCTCCACTCGCACTGCCCGGCTACGTTTCTCCAACTCTTATGGGTCAAGCGCGATTCTTTGACCGTCGTTTCCGTTCCAATTACCGGCAAGCACCTACCTGCAACACAGACTTCACACACAGCTATACCGGGCGTGCAGTTGACACAGACAAAAGAGCAACTAAAAGGGCGTATCACATGGCATAATTAATAGACTGCAAAAATTGCACTTGATGCCACCGTCATTGTCGGCGTCGCCAGTGTATCCGTGGCTGGGTGCGCAACTGCGTGTAGCCCATTGTTATGAAGGCAACAGCAAAAGTTGCGAATAATTATGCCATTCCAATGTGTGTGTACCCATTGTGGGGACATTCACGTTTTCCATTGTCTGGCGAGGCGACAACGTCAATATGAAAATTGGCTTTTGTCTGTTATCGGAGTTTAATTTTTGTGTCGTCTATGGGAAGAGTTTTAACGAATCGACTCGAAGGGTATTTAGGAAAAATTATCAAACAAGTGGAAAACTTTTTACGATGAACGAGGGAATGCGGCTGGCATGATAATGCAAACGTGATGACTGTGATTCAGATGATCCGCCCTTTATTCCAGCAACACAAAGTTGGCAAAGTAGTAACGCGAGAAAGCTGCCCGTTGCAGAGTATTTTCGGCAGCCTCCTCCTCATCTAAGCATTCTCACCGCCTTGGCATACGTTTCTCTCATATCGCCATGAAATCTCTGTCTAGCGCCCCCGTACTTGTTTCTCTAATTTCATATCTTCCTCAAACAAAACGCGATAACAATCGCCAACTCGCTTGGCTGTCGCATGTTCTTATCAAATACCTTTTCTGGAAAGTAAATCATTCGATTGCACCCAGTTTGCTCATCCTGTTCTTTTCACAATCAACCAGGGAGAATACCGATTTCCTAAAACGATTTTTTCATCGTTTCTTCTCTTATAGAGCGCGTGTGTGGCAAAGTAAGCGAATCACCTCCACCGTCACTGGAATAACTACGGAAAGGAGCATCACTATCGAAGAACATGTCGTCTGCCGATGCAATCAACTCGATCGAATTGGACTCGCTGGTGGTGAGGCATCCAAACAACACAGTCGCTAACTCCGATGACGACGATGAAATTCAGCGCAAAAATGAGACAGTCATTGCGAGCACATCCCGTCAGGCGAACGACCTCACCAAGATCACCACAATCCAGGTGTGCGACGTTGGCACCTCGACTCTGGACACTACCGCCTCGAATACGTACCGTCCGAGCGCCAGCGGCAAATATGAACGCAAAATTGGCCATCGGCGAGTGGGCGAGGGTGGCGAGATAACATATAAGAAAATTCACAGCTCACAGATCATGGGCTCAATTCAGCTTGGCATTCAGCACACGGTCGGCAGTTTGGCGTCGAAACCAAAGCGTGATCTGCTTATGAACGACTTTTGGGAGATCGAGAGCATTAACTTCCCGCCAGATGGATCAAGTATTACACCCGCTCATCATTATAGTGAATTTAGGTTTAAGGTTTACGCCCCAATTGCATTCCGCTACTTTAGGGATCTGTTTGGTATAGCGCCCGATGATTTCCTCATGTCCATGTGTGCCGCACCGCTGCGTGAGCTCTCGAATCCGGGCGCATCCGGTTCCATATTCTATCTGACCGATGACGATGAGTTCATCATTAAGACGGTGCAACACAAAGAGGGAGAGTTTCTGCAGAAATTGCTGCCAGGATACTACATGAATCTGAGTCAGAATCCGCGCACGCTGCTGCCCAAGTTCTTCGGCTTGTATTGCTTCCAGTGCAACAGCAAGAATGTGCGACTGGTGGCGATGAACAACTTGCTGCCGTCTGACGTAAAAATGCATTTAAAATACGATTTGAAAGGCTCGACGTTTGGGCGAAAAGCTTCCAAGACAGAGCGCGGTAAACCGTCGCCCACATTTAAGGACCTCGACTTTATGGAACACCATCCGAATGGGATTTTCCTCGAAACAGATAAATACAATGCACTGACAAAGACAATTCAACGGGACTGTATGGTTCTGGAGTCGTTCCAAATCATGGACTACTCGCTGCTCGTGGGCATACATAATCTAGACCTGGCCATGAAGGAGCGCAAAGAAGAGCGAATAAAGAACGCCCGACTGAAGTTGCAACGCACCGAAGAGGTGGATATGGAAGACGCACCCGAGGCCGATCAGGGAATAGCACAGATCGAACGTGACCGTACCGCAGGCGGTACGGCTTTGAATCGCAGTCGATCCATGAATCGGCAACGACTGGTCGCTCATTCCACAGCCATGGAGAGTATTCAAGCGGAGATCGACGAGACAATAGACGAAGAGGAGGACGTTCCGCCCGGCGGAATTCCAGCCCGAAGTGAGAACGACGAGCGACTGCTGCTCTACATTGGAATTATCGATATCCTGCAGTCGTACCGATTGAAAAAGAAACTCGAACATACATTCAAAAGTATCATCTATGACGGAGACACAGTATCCGTCTGTCGACCGTCTTTCTATGCGCAACGCTTTCAGAATTTCATGAGCAAAACCGTGTTCAAGAAGACTCCGACATTTCCACTAAAGCATTCCCCCTCGAAACGGAAAGCGAGCAGCACCAGCAATAACATATCGTTGCGAGCCACACCGATACGGGCGCCATCTCTCACCGGTGGCAGTAGCTCCAATGTGGCGGTTCCAAAAGACCGCTATCGTCCGATTCCGTCAGGATCATCAACACCGCCGCCCGCATTTGACGATATCTCCGAGGAAGGCAGCATTAGCACTGTTGTGCGTCAAACTAGCGCCAGCAGTGAAACAAATACCATATCCAGCAGCGACCGCAATACGTCTGATGCAGCACATCCGCACTACGTTAGCACAGCGACCTACGTGTTCGAAGGAGCGGTCAGATAACAGGCAGTAGGCTAGCGAATGTCTGTCTAAATGTGGATGCTGGTGTAAATTATAATTATTGTATGTTCTGTATTAGTGCAGTTGCGTTCTCTTGTTTGGTTGTAGCTCTAAGTTTAGCATCAGAAGACGCGTACACTAACGTTTGTTTTGTGTACGCAAGTATGGCCTTCTCGTTGTTATAGTATTTTGAATAGTAAAAATGTCAGTAAGAGAAAGGACTAGCAAAGAATTATTAATGTATTTTAACTGTTGTAACTCAAATTAAGTTCGTTTAACGTTTTCGAAAGAAATTATGCAGGTGATCATCTATGTAACAAAGTAAAAAGGAATAGTATATAAAGGTAACTGTTATCAAAAGAGAGAAATATATATTTTATATTCGAATACGACGTGGGTGTGTTTTAAATGCATGGAGTAGTCGCGCAATGGCAAGAGGTTACACGTCTTGTGATTCAGGTGAGAAGCAATGTGAAATAACTTTCAGAGCACGTACCTAACCTTGCTTACAGAACAACAATGCAACAGCAATCCATTAAATACTTGAATGGAAAGTAATCGAAGGCATGATTGAATTTTTGTTTAAAACAAGGAGCGATGTACTTCCAAGATAAATAGATTAAAGTTCCGATAGGAGCATGCCAAGTTGGGCAGAATATGGGCAACTGAATGAAGTCGCATCGTGTAACGGCTGGCTGACATTGCGACGCATTTTTGTTCGATGGATATTCATGCGTGCTGCAAATGTACAAAAGTTCTTTGAAATATAGCAAAGTTGAGCACTATAATATTTACCTTCCTACTAAAGGGTGATTTTTTAAGAGGTTTAGAACTTCTTTTAAAAAATAAACACAAAAAATTCGAAAAAATGAATGAAATATTTATTTGAATCGATAGTTTGAACCTTGCAATTTAATGTTTAAAGATAATTTCATGCAAATGTTGACCGCGGCTGCGTCTCAGGTAGCCCATCCGCTGAGTCCAATTTTGGCATACTCTTTCACACATATCGGCCGGTATCTCACGAATGAATGCATGGATGTTGGCTTCCAGTGCGTCAATCGAAGCGGGCTTGTCCCTATACACATTAGCCTTGGCATACCCCCACAAAAAATAATCTAATGGTGTCAAATCGCACGATCTAGGCTGCCAATTGACCGGCCCGAAACGTGAAATTAACTGTTCACCAAACTCGCCTCGCAATTGCGCCATTGTTTCGGTCGGCTGGCTTTAGTTCTTGCACCAACTGTATCTTAAAAGGCTTTCCGCCCAAATCCGTCCGCAAAATTTTCCACGTAGTGCTGTAACAAAGGCCTAACTGCTCGGAACGGCGCCGAATCGACATTTCGCGGTCTTCTGTCACACTAGCTGATACGGCCGCAATATTTTCTTCACTACGCACAGTACGTAAACGTGTTGGTGGTTTAATGTCCAACAAAGTAAATTTGGTGCGAAATTTGGTCACAATCTTCCGAATAGACTGCTCAGAAGGTCGAGAATGCCGATCATAAAATGGAAGCAGCGCGCGATGAACATTTCGAACCGAGCACGAATTTTGATAGTAAAATTCAATAATTTGCAAGCGTTGTTCATTTGTAAGACGATCCATGGTTAAATTGCAAACCAAACTGAAGCTGTTTGACAGTGACACAAGGTACTAAACACACGTCAGCTGTCAAAACCGGTGTTGCCAAAACCAAACCAGCTAAAAAATCACCCTTTATAAAAAGTCGTCCAATTATTAGACGAATAAGATGTAAATTATTTCGCTACGCAAACAAATGTTCACATAATGTTGATTAAACTTTAAATGTAGAATCAAATACCTACGTGGCCCTAAGGTTTGTACCTCATATAGAGCATTTATTGCTTATGGTTATAAATAACGACATTAAAATCAATTGACGATTTTGTTATTGGACACAGGCAACTTGTCGCATCTGTAAGCAAATATCGGAATACCAGATTTTAAGTAGTTAAATGGATATGATTCGACTGCATGTTGTATAATCACTTATCGGGCACCTCCCTGCCTAACCATTGAAATTCAGATCGATAAGTTCTCGTTTTGAATTTATGATTCAGTAATTATTGTGCTGTTGACATTTTGTACGCTCATGTCTGTCAGTTATCTCATTAAATTGGATAGTTCGTTTTGGGAATTGAAATAAAGCTTTGTCAAAATGGCAGTAATTAAAGTGAGATTATTGTGTGGAAATACGTTTATGAGTTGTTCAGTATCAATTAACATGCAATTGCTAACTACCGTTTGAATAGAATTTGTTAATTAAATAGGTAGCTTTAATGTGAGCTCCAACCGGATAGGTAAAAACATGCTAACCTCCGTAAGTATTTGATCGGTTCAGAAATAAATTTTAAATCCTCTGCAAAATTGACTTTTAAGAAATGAGGAAACGTGTTGGTAATGAGGACGTACGGATGTCTAGGATACGTATAATTTTTGGCATTATGCTTTTCCAAGACTGAATGCCGAACAGGAATTGAGTGCATCATATTGTTATGTAATTTTTGGGCTCTTCAATAACAATAATAAATAATGGACGGCTGTGCTGTTTAAATAGACGTTTTTGTTTGTTTTAATTTTCAGTTGACGTTTATGGAGGGCTAGCCAACGAATCTAATCAAAAGTGACGACACCGCTCATAATTGGTTTTGCGTTCAATGTATAGTCAGTCCAAACCAATCCAGTGAACTTAAGAACTCTTTCTGTCAAATCACTTTTACTAGTGAATGGTGATTCTATGAAGTGTCACATTGAGTGTCGTTGTTCTAATTCCGCTTTGGAATATTCTATTTTAATTTCATTTAATGAGATAGTACGGAATAAAACACGTCTACTGTGTAGGTAGATATCTTACAAAAGAACGGCTTGTTTTATGTTATTTGAGCGACTCAATTACTCTTGATTTCTTATTTGCAAATGCATATAATCGAACTTATCCCAAAAATTCCATCCTGTATTCCCGAATCGCTTTGGTTTTCCTGCAAAACCATTCCATGAACATGTATACACATTTTTTTCCGGCCCGGAATTGTCCTCAATCAATCCCGATTTGTTTATTGATGAGTGCTGTTTTAAATTTTACTCAATTGCTATTTGTTCCACAATTATAGTTGTTTTATCGACGTTATTCCATCATCATTACCATCATCATCGTCGTCTGCGTCCTCCGTTCTCGTCAGCTCTGTGTATAGATGAGGGCAAATAAATAACGTTTGTTAATTTACGGTTGATTGATGCCAATATCGATTGCGGAACAGCATATTCTCTTATCCAAAAGGATTAATGGAACAAAAGAGCAGCTCCAAAGCCTGTTATAATCGACACGACGTCCGACGTATGTTTGCTGTTAAGTTGGCGTAAATATCACAGAGAATAACACATGAATAAAGGCAAAATGAAAGCAACCAACAATAACAACAACAAATTAATAAAAGCAAAAATACACAATAACTGATGGGAAAACATTAATAACGTTCGTGTATTACACTCAATGAATTTAATAAAAGTGTTTCCTCGGAGGAGGTAGGTATAGCGTATATAGGTGATTTAAATGATAATGTTGTGTAAAAAAAACAGTATGATGACACAAATAAAGCTGAAATATGTACCTACCTATTCTATGAAAATAAAGTGGGTAGGTATTAAAATTGAAGTTTGACGTAATATCGATTTAATTGGATACATCGAGCAAGTGCAGGAAGCGCCACAACACTAACCACTATTCGGTTGTGATGTAAGCCAGGTATCGATCCAAGCCTTAGAAGTCGATTTGTCATGATTTCCTATTCCCAAAAACGCCATGTTGTCATTTACCTCTGTAATGAATTTCGTTCGAAGTCGAGCTCTTCTGAATTGATTTCCTTGAACTAAGAGGTGGAGGTATACATTTCATAATCTAATGAAAAGTGAACACAAGTGCAAACCGAGTAAAATTCGAAACCCCCGCAAAATTTGAACTGGAACGAAATTCATCATGCGGGTTATTACGTATCACACGATACCATGCAAGAAAACTGAGTTCAATATTCACCCACTGTAGCTTTAAACCTAAACCCACCACCGCATGGCATAATCCACTTAAGTGAAAATAATAATTACTCGAACGCCAAGTTGAAATTTTAATTAAAACCGTCAACTTACTAACCACACCACAACATCAGAAGCATCATCTCCACCACTTCTACGTCTTAGCCTAATTATGTCGGTCATTAAAAGTGATTATCCGCAAACGATGCGCACAGTGTTTTATATCTGTATCTATTCGCATCAGTGTTTGTATTCGAAAGCCTAACCCAGCAAACCATCCCCCCGTCATCGTTATCACCATATCCTTCTAACAAGACACACAATTTAGCTGACTAAGGGGAACCGAGTTTTATTGCGGTTGTCGGTTTGTCAAGAAAGCAAGAAAGATCAAAATAAAAATAAAACTTGTTCGTTTCTGGGTCATCCCTTAATTACTCTGAGTGACCTACGTTTAGTAGTGGTACTCGTATTGTAAAAAAACAAATAAAGGCATCGATAACTATAATATAGGCCGGCCTAAGTGTTTGGGCAATACAAACAGAAACACTATATCCAAACGCCACCCCTGCCCAGGGGAGTAATTTAATGCAAACGATGGCACTTTCGCATTGCACAACAATCGATGATAACTCTTCAATGGTACGAGTATTGTTTTATTTTATTTTAAAGTGCAGTGCGCAATGAGCAATTATCACTATACCATAGCATAGCCATCAGTAGCGGGAGTGCCTCCCCACAGCGAACGTGTGGTGAATTATAAAAATACGGTACAAAAGTGGATAAATATGAGCAAGCCCACGATGAAATGTGTACCTTATGAGAAAAGTTGGATTGAAAACAAAAATCTTTCGAATCGATATGAATACGGATTACACAATTGTCCATATTAAATATTAAAATCATGCAGAATAATAATACTGCACATTTGGTAGACGGATGGCGGCTAGGCAAGGCAACAACTGGGTTGTTTATAAAATTGAACACGTGTGTAAGTATGCCACCAACCCCAACAACAACTGTAGTCAATCGACTTTGATCGGTCGATTCATTTTCAATTATAGACCGCAAGATTTTGTAAAAAATATTTGTCTGCCTGTAAACTTTACCCCGTTGGAGAAATGTCACTTTTTTGTAAATTGCAACTCATGTATAATATTTTGTTTTTTAATTCTCTGAGACCATAGGTAAATAATTATACTGAGACCCTCACGCCCCAACTCGCAATCCTCTTGCCACTGGCCCCCTCAATTTCTTTTCAAATTCGCCATTTTGTTTTCCAATCGGTGTTATGTCAATTAATCATCCGTGTGACATGCAAAAACTACAAAAATTAATGCTGTCAACCGAGGCAAACCGTGGGGAAATGTGATAGAGATCGGGAATACCACATTTTGACATTATTTAATGCCATTGTTATTATATATTGTTAAATGTCGAATAATTTGATTTGTTTGGCTAATAAAATCTGAAGGAGATGTTCTATATAGTAGAAACTTATTAGGACAAACATGGCTGCGTATTTTCTGCTTTTGAATATCATTAACTTCGATTTCATGTGTAAATTTTTCTTCGGCCGAAGTTGGTGGTCTCAGTATGATTTGTCTCTGCTAATGAGGAGTGATCCTCTAATGTCAAAAATATGGATCGACTGAACGCACCTAATGGAACTCATTTGACGTCATATAATGGATGCATTCACTCACTGTGCTGTTTCATTATATTTGACAGATCTATAATATCAAGTGTGACATACTAACGTGTTTTATTGAGCATCTATAGGCATGTTTTTTTGAGCTTCGTTCTCAGCAATGCAAAGTGAAGTAGGATTTTCAGCACACAATTACAACAACTACTTTCTACTTGACACTTCGAGACTTGCAGTAGTTATTGTAATTTATGTGCTGAAATTCCTACTTTACTTTGCTTTGCTGAGAACGAAGCTAAAAAAAAAACATGCCTTATGTCACCAAAGCAGGATTCAGTAGAAACGTCAGCATGCAATTAGTACAACCATACTCTACTTGACATTTTTGAGATTAACACTTGGTATTTATAACAAGCAAAAGTGACTTGACAGCAGCAATTCATATTGAAACTCTTCTAGTAAAGAGTTCATGACATTGGGGACGTTCAAAATTGTAGTCTACTAAGTCTGACAGCTGGTTGACTTGATGTGTTTCAGTTTTTATTGGCCTAGATTGGTCAAGTGAACCATTTTTTCAGTTGAAGTTTATGGAGGCTGACATAATCTAGTGAAGAAAACTGATGTCTAAAAAGCGAAATTTATGACCAATACAGTTTTTGCGTTCAGGGTACATCCAGACAAATCTACTGAACTTAATTAGATTCTTGAATAAACCCAATGACAGCATACTTCTTTCAAAGCATTTTACTTAAAGTTAAGAGGACTTGGTTAAAGAATAACCTGTGAATATAACTAAAAGTGGATGGCAACACCGAAATATACCAGTTTATACCATTTTTATTACAAATTTGAGTGTGAACTGTTTTATTGGGCATACGTTTACTTTACTTTGCTAAGCAATGGTGGTCAATAAATCAGATCAATTGAGTCGATTTTTTGATTGAATAAGTGTATGTAGTAAATAAGTGAATATTTCATAAATTTCCAGTTATTTCTAATTATAAATTTGGTTTTCCGAATGGATTTAAAATATAATTACAAGACCCAACAGTACTGACATCAAGGCTGCGGCTGCATTAACCAATGATAAAAAACGAGTTATACTACTACCAACTTTACAAGTTGGCTTGCCAGTCATGAGTGTCTCTGCAACAATGGAACTACAAAAGAACACCCTTAAACTCAAAAGAACGGCCACCTTTAATGATCCCCAATAACGTACCTACCAAAGGGCTCGTACAGCTCCCGGAAGCAATGCTACTCCAGCCCAAAAATTCCCCCAGCTTACCCAAGCTAATCGACTTACTTCTATTATAATCTTCTAATTAACTTCTTTGTCTCTTTCGTTTTAGCTTTGCATCAAGATGCACTGCATCACATTCAGTATAGTCCCCAATTCAAAGGACCTAAATGTACACCAAACAGTGCCTCGATTAATCCACACTCCTTGTTTAAATTTTCATTACCCAAAAAAATCACTCCACAAAACGTTTTACTCAAGAGGTTTGCCACAGTCATAGTGTCGTCTGGGTCTGGTCCCTATACATTTATATTGCTTTGTATCTAACAGCGTCATAGTAGAAAAGATATCATCTCATGGTAAAACTCTCTCTCTGTAGTTCGTGCTCGTACTTTTTCTTTTTCGGTTGGCTAAATGTACTTTTGTGGTTTTCACATGAGTATATAATAGATATAGGGATGTGTGTGCTGTTTGTTTGCATCCCCAAAATTGCATTGTAGATAGGTATACTGCAGCGCCACTTACTGTGGTATACGAGCATACTATTGGTCATGTCGGGCTATCTTAACGACAGAAAATTTCAGTGAGAGGACATTTTTTGTGCGTTTTTGCTGAATTTATTTTTAAAGCGGTAGGTTTTTTGTAGGAAAAATAAAACGCATTTCCCATGAAAAATATTTAATTTTTTTTCAAAAAATACACATACATACCTAATCTTTTGCCATTTTGCATTTTGAATCGTTTTACTTCTCCCTTTTTCTCAACATAGCGGACTAGAAGTACCCTGAACGCAAAAGCCCGATTGATCGGTACCGAACGTCACTTTTCCTACGTCAGAGTCCAAACTAGGTCAATAAAAACTGAAAGATCGTCAGCTGTCAGACTTACAGAACTAGATTCTCGAACGTCCCGAATTTGCGTTGGATTACAAAACGTCAGAAAAGTCATTCAAATGCTGGAATTTTCTCAAACCTAAAAAATACGATAATGCTCAGCAGACGGCTAAAAGAGGGAACTCGCTAAGGAAAATGTAAATTATAAACACAAAGTATTTTTAAAGAGCAGATAAATGTCAATCGTTGGGTGGCACAATAACGCAATCCAGTGGTTTTGCTCAAGTAAAATTTCACATCTTTGATATCTGGAAGATTTCAAAGCACTTCTCATATAAAAGTCAAAACATCTGTTGTGGACGTCACAATAAATTCAGTCAGTCGAATATAAGCCCTCCTATTTAATCCTGTTGATCCAAAAAGTCTTCGTACAATTCAAACTAAAAATGTTTTGGAAGGGAAACTTAAAACTATACCTTATTGATGTCCCAAAAAAGTTTTTGAAAATGACAGATGACTCTTGAATAGAGCAGCACCGCATAACAATGAATACTGCGTGTTGGAACGTGTATATTATAGTCCTGATTTTTTGAGCTTCGATCTCAGCAAAGCCAAGTAAAGTATGATTTTCAGCACGCAATAACAACAACTACGTTTTACTTGACACCTCGAGAACTCGGAGTAGGTAGTTGTAGTGGTTACGTGCTGAAATTCCTACTTTACTTTGCTCAAAAAGCACCTATCTATCTGTGTATGTTAAATTGTTTAGCTTGCACCATTTATAATGACTTTTATAACTCTGGCTGGGTATTTCCAGTTAAACTTTAATTATTTTTTTGTTTGCCAATACCATCTATAAAAATGATTAATGCAAAAGTTTTTTTGTTGAATGTGTCAACAGGGATGTTATCAGTGTGGTATAAATACACAAAGTTGCTACTTTATCTAGCAGGTATACTTTTTAATGCTACAATACGATATTATAGATTTAACGTATCATATGAATGCATATTTTCCCATCGAAAACTCTTATAAGTACCGCGAGTTATATTTCCAAGTGCTCAAATGTCTCTCACTCGTAAATGTAAACAAAGTGTTTTTTTTTTACTTCCTCATTCTACAGACGAATGAGGCCTCTTTCTTTTTGGTTGCACAATATTTGCAGACGCCAATTATCTTTCCACCAGATATCAATTGTCAAATGCAGAAACACTAAAGACAAACTGTCAAACTTGCGATTTAAAATCACAATATATGCAGACGCCAATTATCTTTCCACCAGATATCAATTGTGAAACGCAGAAAAACTAAAGACAAACTGTCAAACTTGCGATTTAAAATGTTTGCAAACCTTGTATATTTATGCACTAGCAATACAAACCATTCGCAAAGTCTACAATTCATTCATCTAATTACAAGAAATACATGACACCTCACGTTTATCCCATTTAATGATTACGGAATGTCAATAAAATGCACACTACTTCACAATGTCTATCCGACAATGAGTAACAAAATGACTAACACTGCACATAATCAGCTCAGTACCTGGATGATTCCAATCAAAGCACTGCAGCTATTAACGACAAACAGCATTTGGCTCCTGTAAAATGTCAATTAAATTAACAATACATCTTTAGAATTTCAGCATAATCATTTACCGCAATTTACAGTTTCAAATACAATACTGTTAACACGGCTATTTAGATTGCACGTTTCCCGAAAATTGCACTCCATTGTGCTGCAACAGAGTTGTTTTATCGCCACTCAGTGCCTAATTTTTTGCCATTATCCGGTTCCGGGGATGTTAAAGCGTCAATTATTACTGTGTAGCTGTCAAAGCTACACCACACTGCCGATATATGTTGTGTAAGTGTTTTAGTGTAAATACAGGTGCGCGTGTTCCCAGTTCCCGCAACCGATGCAGGTGGTGGCAAATGAACGATATTTATCCCAACGAAGTACACACAATGTCCAGAATGGTTTATTTAACTGTTGAACGTTCTCGAATTACTCGAATTACTGTTTCACAACTGAGTTGCATTACTGTGTTGTATTGGTCATCGGGCATTCATTGCTCTGTTTGTTATTGTTATTGGGGTGCGGTTTGTAGAGGTCGTCATTGGATGAGGTGGTATTTCCTAATTATACATATAGAGGCACATTGTATTATTATGTTCATTTAGTGTTTTTGGTGTACAAGTTTTGCTGAAAGCTTATCACTTGTTGGTGGAGTATAGTGGAGGCCATAAGCAAGTGGCACACACAAACCACAACGATAACAATGATACGTGTAAGAATGCAGTGGTACCTAAGTTTGGGTTTTTGTGTCACCGTGAAGGATGATGGTAGATGGTACTGTATTTTAGGAGGTGGTTGTACCTATACCTATATACAATTTATTGCGCCAGCAACCACACGTTTACATGGCTTGAAGTGCTTGCGCTGTAACAGATTATTATATTTGTTAGCTGTTGGTGAAATTGGGTTCATATAAAATGTGATGTGGACTACATAGACTGAGAAATATATTGTAGGCTTAAGAAGGTTTGGTTATAGGTTATAGGTCTTTGATTGGTGGTGGAAGGTACTCCAATGTGTAACCATGTGTAGGAAAATTAATAAGCAATTTACCATGAGTGCTTCTACAGTATTTAAAACAAAATAATAACCAATAATCATTGCAGCAATTGGTGCATTTCAAGTATAACATTGGAAAGAGGATAAAAGAAGCTGGGAGCCCAGTAGATGTATGCGCAAGTGAAATCTCATTCATATGGGGACTCAAATCTCGGAGAACGATTTTGTTTTGGATATTTCGAGACCACGATTTGTATGACTAATTTTTTTTTCTAGAAACTGCTTACTTACAGATTTGTCATAAAAATACAACGTAGGGTAACAACAGACCTATGTAGCCATAATATCATTTTTTCTGCAGCTTGAAGCGGTGCGTTGCCTACGAACGTGCATCGTACCGGTGCCCCTTATTAATATCCCTAAATCCATGGGGATTGTAATCCCCCTTCCCCCTTACGCAAACCCCTACTTGTTGCCAAAGCGCGTTTTCCTAATACCATCCTAAGCAGAAAACTACGGAAGAGCATTAATTCTTTAAGAAAACATTCCACATACGCCACCCTAACCAGGGGCTTGCAATTATTTACCCCCCACGAAGCCATACAAATGTGTTCTTTGTTCGAATACTTATCTTTTGTGTATCTACTCCCCCGTATCCGCTAAATGTCGGACTAATTTCACCAGAAACAGTATGTTCTCATACTTAAAACCAAACGGTCGTCGCCGCGCATAGATTCAGTTCGCAGAAAAAAATAAATCAAAACCCTTAAGTCGCACAGGTGTTCTTAGATAATTGTATTTTTGCTCTTACTCCATTTACAGAATTTACACGCCAGAATGCCATTCCAACGGAGCTACAGCAGAGTGTGGTGGGGCTCGGACAACATACTCACAGCGGCAACCAGCAAGAGTGACGGGAATAACCTCGCAAACGGCAACAACTACCAATTCTACAATCAGCACAGTGGCGGTTACAATTCCCTGGATTACAATCTAGTGCGAACCGCTGCTGGAAATCTCTCCCGCATTCAAGAGGTCGACGATGAGAATTCCTCGAAACTATGGCCAAAGCACGATAGTCCCGGCAGTCTAAGGAGTCAGGTAAACATTCTTAAACTAACCATGACCGAGTGTATCCTTTATAAATGAATTGTTCTTCTTGCATTATCTTGTAGGATTCGGGCTTTTCGGATAACGACGAATCGCACAGCATCGGTGGGCGAAGGACTTCATTGTCTTCATCCTCGCCAAGGAGTGCTAAATCGGATTTAAGTGAAAATAATTGTTCGCCAACTTCGGTGCACACAATAGAAACCCCACCAACGGTTATAAGACGCACGAAGATGGCATCAACTGCTACCCCGCATCGGTTGTCGTTTAGTGCACCCAACTCACCCTGTACGGAGCGGAAAAATGACTCACTGGGTGGCGATATGAACGCAAATACAGATGATGACGCCTGTGATCTAATTAGTAAACTTGATAGGATTAGTTTTGTAAATACCACACCAAAGGGAGCACATAATCAGGATCATAGTCTGTCACCATGCAAGTATTCGGTTAATAAGGATAAGTCGTTGTCCGCTTCGGTGAGCTCAGCGTCCTCGATTCGGCGTCGTCGCCTGGTGAGCCGGAAGACAAGACGTAGTTTGATGCCTGCACCCGACTCTTTGGATGCGTCGCCTTCGCGTCTGGGAGAGTACAACAACGAGACGGTATACCTACGTGGTCCGACAGAGGAGGACGATAATAACAACACAATTAAGTCGGAAGGCGATGGTTTAATCTCTCCGCTGAAAACAGAGCATGTCATTCGATTCACCGCCAGCACAAGTACACCGAATTCAAAGGCAGCTCCTCCACGCTATGGAAGCACCCTGCCCACGCTTGTTGGTGACTATGAGAATCCCCTCCTCAATGGACATAGCCCTTCGCTGCAACACTGGCTCGACGACATTCGTATGTCGTATGACCACGAAGTGATGTCGACACTGCAAACCAAATCGATCGCCATGGAGGCGTTCAAAAATCTGAAAATAACCACCAATACTGTGGTGAAGATAATTCGTCAACTCCAGCAACGATCTGTAGCCACTCAGGCCGATTTTGATAAGATGGATAAAATCCTGATGGGCAACCAATCCGCCAGCCTTCACATGGCTCTAACAGCGGCCCATGAGCTGCTCGAGGACGTCGACGATTTCACAAAAGTCCTCGAACGTCGGTCCGTCTTCTTTGCCGAGTGTCGTGCGGATCGCAAGCGCTTCGAGGAAAATATTGAGCACATAAAACTCATCGTCAAGGATACCCGGATATCTCTGGAGAGACACCATTACATTCAGATGGAGTCGCTGCACGATGATATTCAGGTATTGAAACGCTACCTGCTGATAACTCTTCGCTTGGTTTTCGAAAAGTTAGTCAGAGTTATTGTCCAGAGTGTTGAACAGTCCAAGTGCGACCTCATGCTAAGGGCAAACATCAATATGATAGTGACGCTTTCGAATATGGAGTATGAAGGATTCGGATCGCTGACTGATGCTTTTGTACAAAATGAAACAGTGCGAGCGCTGTTGCTGGTTTGCTTGGAGAACAAGTTGTCGTCGGTGCGAGCACTAGCGCTCAGAGCGCTGGCTACGGTTTGTTGTAGCCCCGAGGCCATTGGGCAGCTGGGTCAGGCTGGAGGACTGGAGATCATAAGGGATATTCTTCAGAGGCCAGGCGATGACGAGCCAGCCAAGAGAACCGAAGCTGAGAGGAGGGAAGCTGTTTCCCTGCTGACACAAATAACGGCGCCATGGCATAGCGGACAGTGCAAAGTTAGTGGGCTCAAGGACTGCGCGGAGATTATTGTCGAGGGATTAACTGGTGAGTTACGAAAGTGATTTGATTTTTAAAGAGCTCTCATTTTACATTATCTGAACTTGCGCGTTAATACTGAAAGGCGCACACATCTCAAAAAGCAGACTAAAGAATCCGAACCGCAAATAGATTTAGGAGTATTAACATTTGTTTTATTTTTGTCCTTATTTTTTTAAGTAAAATGGAAGCAAAAAACTTCGAAGGTACCTATTTTTTAGCCCAAGAAGTGTGCGCTTTCCTATTTTTAGTATTTATGAAAGTCTTCAACGCTTTTGACGTAATAGCCTCTTTCGCGCACGTAGTCCTGATAATTTTTTTAGAAATCGTTTGTGCGTTCATGCCACGAGCTGATTAAAAGCGCACATCTACCATAGCATCGTACATTACTGTTGATCTACACATTGAGCGTTATACATATGACCAGCGCTAAGCAAGGCTATCATATTCTGTAATTGAGCTGGTAGCGCACACTTGTGTGCGTTTCGGAAACCGGCGACTAGTTAGTGTGCGGTTGCATGGCTAGCTTTGAGCACAAGTCCTATGATATAAATGGCTTTCTCGTTAGGGCCATGAGATATAAAATGTCCTCGCCATGACAGTTATTCTCCTACATGCAAATTTTCAAGGGTTAAATTAATAAATCTCCGTAGCACGCAGTTTATGTGGAACATAGCTCTTGCTTTATATGAGGTACCTGAAAATCATTCTAGTGATAGCGCACATTCGCGTGCGATTCAATAGTGTGTAGTCAATAAGTGTGCGTTTGCCCAAAGCAAGCAAAAATCACTCGCTTTATCCTTGGAACACCTTTGTTAACACTTCTTTCTCGGTTCGAAATTCTTTTATAATAGCCTAAGAAAATTGCGACCAGAAGAGATCTAGATCTAGATCTAGGCTAAAGATAGGAAGTACCTACCATCCATTTGCTATGTTGACATAATTTCAAATTAAAAGTTCCATCCAAGGTGCAATAAAATGAATGTAAGTGGACAGGCTTTTCGCAACAAGACAACTGCATGTATTGAGTTGGATAGATCTGTAAATATAGTATACAAATCATATTTCTGCGTGTGAAGCAAAATACAGGTCATTTGAATTGCCTTTGAGCGGCCCTCATCGAATGCAAGAAATTATGTTCAATGGTCCGAATCGATTCACAGATATGTCATAATCGATTCAAATTTACTTCTCCATTGCAGATCCGCATGTAGACAAATTAATTAATCTATTTCGCCGAACCGCAACCTGCCCTTGCCCGTATATATTACAAGTGCATCACCAAACACATCTGCAGGCACACAAAATTGCACGTTTATTAATTATTGCAATCGCAAAGGGAATCTGTCTCAGCCGGTTCAATACTCACCCCCAATATCTCCCTCTTTACAGATTTAATCGAAAGGACCAATTGTTGTCAAACACTGCTGCTTTGTGCGGCCTCATTGAACAATCTCAGTCGTGTGGAAATGACCTCTGTTTACTCAATTATGTCCAACGAGACGATAATCAAATTGAAGTACACTGTCGAATGCCGTGGCATGTCATCAGGAGTATCGATTTTCCTCTACGTAAGTATACCTACCGCACAATATCCGGTGCTCTTTTTCCCATACGGCACAAGGTATACCTAATCGTGTTCGTAATAAATTCGCAAATTTGAAAAATCGACTTGACGTTAATCCAAGCCGAAAACTCGAGAATGAAAAAAAATTTCTAATTCCGGCTTTTTCAATAATTTTCCTTTATTTTCGTCCTTACAGGAACAAATAGTCGCCATGCTCCACAACATGTCCGGCAATAAGAAGTGCCATAGCCATTTGGCAAATGGCAGCATCATAAATTTCATCACGTCCATATTTCAAACGGAATTCTACCGGAAGTATACGTCACGTGCCGAGTCTGATGCACAGAGGCGCACCATTAAGTCGATTCTGCATACGTTCGCTCGGCTCATTCATGAATCCAGTCTGGGCCAGGAGATCCTTGAGCAGAACTTCATTCCGATATTCTCCAAGGTGGGAGTGCTTGAAAACGATGAGGAATATGGACGGGATATTTCCGCCTTGGCTCATCAGCTGAACGAGAGCTGTGGGAATAAATCATTTAACCGGTCACAGGAGAGCCGCGGCTCTTCGTCATCATTATCGTCGGGAATGAGGTTCAATCTAACGCGTCAGGAGAGCTATGTTTAAGGAGGCGCGCACTTGATGTCCCTTTAGGTTCAACATGCGGCAAGAGCGCGTACTGGAGACGTCTTGGCTCGCGCTGTGTCTCCTTCCCTCCCTTTTGTTTTCTCTCTTTTTCTGCCGCCATAGGCTATTTATCTTGACAGCAGATTGAGAATGGCGAAGGCGAGGAATTTATGCCAAAAACATGAACGTGATGTGTAGGCTTTATGGCGGTCCTTCGACGGATGTTTACTCAAATGATGCTTACAAAAATGTACATTAAAATGGATGGCGGTTACACATGTTTTATTTTTATTTTTATTTTTTTTTTTGATTTCTGTTCAAAGCCAGTTTTGGGCACTGGATTGGTTTATTTCTTGTCCTTATGGAAAATTGGAACACAGACATGTGAGCATGAATTTAAATGTGCAAATTAACAGTAAATGTTTTTTTTTTCTCCTATTTTTTACATGGATATGATGATGTTCAGCCAGTTGTGTAATTCTTAGCAATTTGTAAATATTATATTGTGTAGAATGTTGGCTTTAAGATAGTAGATTTGTACATACAATATAAATATTCGTATAGAGAGAAGAAAATTTAATATATTTTTTAATAAGATGTTGCGAAAGAAACTTTGTTGTTTTATTTAAATCGCTGCGGGTCTGGCACAATTGTTGTGTGGAACTACAGAGTATGTTAGGGAATTGTTTAACTTATTAGAAGACACTTACAATTCTACTTAATATGGTTATTTGTCATTACTCTTGTCTCTTTTTCGTTTTTTAGATATACTCAAGTGGATAGCCTTGACTTGGTGTTGTTGCTGATTTATAAGAAAAACTATTGAATGATTAAAACTTTTTTTTTTATTCGGATCAGATTTAGCATCTGTGGAATATCACTGAAAGATTACAAGTAAAATATACCATGAGCTGATTGGTACACATAGAAAAATGATTATTTTAAATATATTTACCAAGGCAAACATTTTATTTACTATACTCCGTTTACTTACCGAATGTATAACAGAGGGCAGCGTATGTCGGAAATCCATCAAGGAGGAGTGATCTGGAATACTGTGCAACTTTATTAAGGACCAAGGTATCCTCGTCCGAAAATGTTTTGTAGTATTTCCTCGGACTGTTACGTCTTTTTAAAATCTACTTTCTACGAGTATTCGCGTTCTTGAAAATTCAGGATCAGAAATCAAGTAGCTAGCTGTCAAAATATGCCGTGCTTAGATTCTTACTCAGACTCCTCAGTTAATTTATTGCAGGTTCTTAGATTGACCTCTGATTATGTACGAAAGAAGAAACACAAATTCAGAACTCTGATGCTTAGAAAGAAGAAAAAGAAACAAACTTTTTCTGACAGTTCAGGTTTTTAACTTAAAAAAGTAAAAAGACTAGTGGCAAAGGAAGGATTTGATATTTTTTCGTGTTCGTTACCCATTCGATACAGCGTTAAAGATACAGTAGTCACTCATAAGGAAATTATGATACTAAAAAAGCGTAGTTTGTTATTTTATACGCGATTTTAATATGGTATACATTTATAAATTGGCTAAGAAATTTTTACTAAAAATTCACATTTTCTAATAAAGCGGTTTCAATTTGAAGTTAAACGGATTATAAAAAAATGTCGCTCCCCTGCACAATAGTTGACATTCGGAACTACAGTTACAGTGATGCCAACGCGAAAGTAATGGTTAAATAATAGCGGCGATTTTTTAAAAAAAACTTTTAATGCTCCTTAATTGTCAAAAAAGGTAGTTGGAGACGATACGCCACCATAACTTTTCTTCTATTTAGGCATTTTCCAAAAATCTGAAACAAACAACAGTCGTACATTACAGTTGTTGGCATCGTCAAAAGTACAGTGTCAACATTAGTGAAAGTTGCTCACAATTTAATTTGGTCAAAAATATCGTCTAAGGAGAACCTTTAATACATAAATAATTACATATAAAAATTTAATATTTAACCCGCCAATGGTGACCTACTGGTATGTGAGACCGGGTGTGTTAAAAAAAACCGAATAACTTTGTTCTCCGTTATTGTTTTTTGTTGCGATTTCGAGTAGCTGCCGCATTGCACGTCCCCCACCATCAGTTCACGTCGAACCTTCTTAGTGAGCACACGTTGTGTATTTTTTTTACTAACTATGTCTATGTAAGTAAAATATTTTTTTATTATTCCCGTATTTTACCTTGTTTATTATTTTTGTTTCTTTGTTTTATTGTGTTAAATGCATGTATATATAAATTTGTGTGTTTCTATGTGTGTATATGTATGTGTTTCATATAATACATAAATCTTGTTTCCAGCATGTCTTACGAACGCGAACAGCGTCATCTTTAACACTTGATGAGGACAGACCACCAAGTTCTTCAGATGGTGAATCCGAGAATGATAACGAACCAGAGGAAATACAAAATTCAGAGAGCGAACAGGAATTGAGTGACCGAGAGCCTTCAGGTAAAAGCAACTCTTTATTTTATATTGGCAAAGACAAAAGTACGAAATGGAGTAATGAACCTGCGCGAGTTACGTTCACGCCAAATACTTTGAGGAAGTAATTAAACAAATCGACAATTTATCATTTAGCTTTATTTATTCACATTTCTTTCTTAATCTCGACGTCTTAACTTCTACCGCCAAACCAACAATGCCAGGCGTCTAACATTCTAAAAACTACTCAACTCTCCATACCAATGTATATAATTGCAACACATACTTTACATACTTTACTTTGCAGAAAACATAGATAACATTCATTGTACATAATTTTAAGAGAGACCTTGGACACACGATAACTGTGACACACAAACGCTTATACGGAGATGCTGTACCCAAGCCAACCGACTGTACATGAAGCAGCAGCAGAGTTGTTGCTAAAAGATTGTGTGCAGTGATATGCGGTTAGATGCTAGATCTCGAGCTTGCCATTTATGTGTACATGTTCGGGATGTTGGCTTTGTCGGTGTACATACGTAACTCGCGCCAATCAGTTCGTACTAGAAGTGTCAACATAGTTTCACAGTGACCAGGACCAAAGCGGGCTATAGCCAATGAAAATTGTCAAGTATACCAACCAATATATTGCTACCGTGAAAGATAAATTTTGTAGAGAAACATATGCCAAAAAGACTGATTCCAAGGAAATATATTGCCTGATAGGATTGCTCCTTTTAGCTGGTGTTAAAAAATCTAATTATCTGAACGTTGAAGAGTTGTTTCGAACGGATGGTGGTTCAATTGAAATATTTCGGCTTTCAATGTCTGCCGAGAGATTTCGATTTTTACTGCGTGTTTTGAGGTTTGATGATGCTACTACGAGAGCAAATAGAAAGAAATTTGACAAAATCTGCCATATTCGAGAAATATTCGAGACATTCGTTCACAATTGTAAGGCTAATTACACTTTACCAGCATTTGTGACTATAGATGAGAAGTTGGAAGGATTTCGCGGAATCTGCTCATTCAGGCAATACATTCCAAACAAACCAAATCCATATGGCATCAAAATTCAAGCCCTTTGTGACGCCAAAATGTTCTACACACATACTATGGAAATTTATCCCGGAAAACAACCACAAGCAGGCCCTTACAATTTTGACAATTCTGGCTTCGCTGTTGTTCAAAGATTATGCGAACCGATTTTCAATACAGGTCGCAACGTCACAACTGATAATTGGTACACCAGTATACCCTTAGCTGAAGCATTACTGCAAAAAGGTTTAACAACCGTCGGAACAATCAGGAAGTACAAGAAGGAAATTCCTACAGACTTCAACCTATTGCGCGGTCCAAATGTAAAATCCAATATGTTTGGTTTTCGTGACAACATGGTTTTGGTGTCACATGTTCCAAAGAAAGGAAAAAATGTTCTTCTTATTAGTACAATGCACAATGATGCTAAAGTCGATGCCGAAACTCAAAAGCCCGATATAATTTTGAGCTACAATGACACCAAGGGTGGCGTTGATGTCGTGGATCGTTTATGTGCGAATTATAATTGTGCTCGAGCAACAAGGCGATGGCCTATGGTAGTCTTCTACGCTATGCTCAATGTGAGTACCATACACAGCCAGGTCATATAAATATAGCCAACAATCAAGAAACAAAACTACTACGTCGTAACTTTATTGAGAATTTGGCTATGAAACTAATTGAACCTCACATAAGAGATCGGCAATCGCACTTGAACTTGCCACGATCAATGAGACTAAGACTGTTGGAGATTTTACATATAGATGATGTACCTGGGACATCGGGTCCTTCAAGAATTGGTCGGTGCTATGAGTGTGGATGGAAAAAAAAAACAGAAAAACCAAGTACTCTTGCCACAAATGTGAAAAAGATTTGTGTCTTGAACACGTAGTAGTAGTTTTTGCGATGTTTTTTTTGTTTGGAAGGATACCAATTTTTGTTTATTTTGTAAAGGTTCCGAATGTCGAAAGACTAAAAAACGTTATTTTCCTTAATGGGCTTGTGATTTTTTTTTGTTTTTTCTTAATTTTAAAAAATGTGTTACCAAAAACTTTGTTATTTTTAATGCTCCAATAAAAAAAATTTGTGAATTAAACTATTGAAATAAAAGAGCTTAAATTGATTAAATATCGTTGATTTATTGTAAAAGACCATAAATTTAAAAAAAAAACATGAACTATTAGTAACACGTTTCGAAAAAACTTCAGTTAAAAACCCCGGTGCGTGAGACCGCGTCACCATTGATCAAAGTCAAACTTGCGTCACCATTGGCGGGTTAATAATAAAACGGCAGGAAAATGTTACGTATTAGAATGTTTGAAAGAAACAACTTTTTCTCGAAGAAGTAACTGAAACAGAGAAAATTGCCTATGAACAGAGAGGTGTCAACTACTGTATCGAAAAAAAAGGTGTCCACTACTGTATCCGTTACGCTTATATTGCTAATTTTGAGATTCGAATGAATATTCAATTCGAATGAGTTTTTAATAATTTCAATGAACTTAATGTTTTTAATCAAAAGATATCGAATTAAATAAATTCAACTTTCAAAATCAGCTCTTTCACATTTCTGTTTTATTTAGGGTGACCATCGGTTAGCGGGTTAGCGAGACAGGGGAAACCTGTCCCGCCGCACTTAAATCAATGGACATCCATTGTTATGCCATTGGGGTTCTAAATGACCCCCATACTGTGGAAACCTATGAGACCGGATAGTCAAGCCATCCCGAGTAAGTCTTTTATAGACACCGCATCCTCTGCAAAGGCCATTGATTCCCATTTTCTTGGTGTGATATTTCAGCATTTTGTGTCCTGTAATAATGCCTACAAGTGAGGATAATGATGATTTGCTCATTTGTAGAATTCTTTCTGTCTTCTGTTTGTTATAGATTGGCCACATTATCCTGGTTATGGCACAGGATTCGAGTTTGCTAAATCTATCATTCGTCTCTTCCAGTATTTTGTTCTCAATTTCTTGCTTGAGGTTGCAGTGTGGAAATATACTGTTGTACCAGATTGATTAAGTTCAATTGAAGAACCTTTTCTTGAAAGCTCATCAGCTTTTTCATTACCGGGCACTCCTTTGTGTCCGGTGACCCAGCAGATTCTTACAATGTGCTGAGCGCCAGGAACCCTTAGCTCTTTGCGACAGCGATTTACAAGCTTAGATTTTATTTCAACGATTGACTGTCAATGAAGAAAGTGATATCTGCATGAGGTATCGCCATCATTGAAACTTGTTTTGCTGATGCTGTCACTATCAGAACCTCCGCTTGGAATACGCTGCTGTAGTCAGGAAGTCTGATTGAACTGGATGGACCAAGTATTTCAGAGTAGAATCCCGCTCCAACGCCAGTATCCATTTTGAAACCATCTGTATAGTTGATTCATTTGAAAACGCTTGTAGATTTTGCCATTCCTCTTTACTGGGGAGGTAAGTGACAAATGGTCGTTCGAAGTCTAGGCGGGGAGTTGTGTAGTCTGTGCATACGTTGTTTCCCGCATACTTGTTGAGAATCTGTGCATGACCCGTTTGGCGGTGTTTCCAGCTCTTAGTCTGGCAACGTCGAAGGGCGACCTAGGGTGACCATACTTTTGTTTTTGCGGTTTTTTTTGTGCAGACAATTTTTTATTGTTTTATAGAATTTAAATAATTGCTTAAAATTTCAACAAACAATTGAGAAGAAGCTAGACATTACAAATTAATTATTAATAAAATTGTTGTTGGTAGTGATTTAACGCTTTAAAAACAAACATTTGTTTTTAAATTTTTATAACATAGATATTGGGCCTTACTAATAATCAATCGTAAACTTCACACTTTATACTTTGTATTGTATTCGCACACCCATTTATTATCAATGAAAAACCTTTTATCAAAAGTCAGATCATCCATCCGCCAGTAGTGATAGACAACCCTACCCTAAGGAGAGCTTTGCCAAGATGTTAACGATCACGACTACGTAAAGCTGAACATCGCCCCGAAGTGAGTTTGAGGAAAAACTAGGGCCGGCGAGACAATCGTATTCTTTAAGAAAGCACAATCATAAAATAAATACCAATCGATCCTTTACCGACTGATGGGAAGGTGCAGGTAGGGACAACAAATGTCAGGCAAAAAACGTATGATATCGATTTTCGAAAAAACAAAACAACGGATATACTCAAACTTGTTTAGTAAAAGTTTACAAATTTTAATTTTTGACACCAGGAGAGACCTTTTTTTTTGTACTATAATACTGCACCCTGAATTAAAACTAGACCCATTTAAGCGCCTAGATTGTGTCAAGACTTACGTAATGCGTAGCTTCAGAATTTACTGTAAAATTAACTGTATCCGTATTGAACTTCAAAGCACCCACACTGCATAACATTACTAAGAATACAGACAGATCCCTTCCAAAATGGAGACAAACGTACTTCTCCCTTAAATCAAATTAATATTAGATGCGCCAATTTGACGCAAACGTCCATCTAACCATGCAATTCGTTTTTACTCGTCCCAACATCCATCATGTCCGGCTTTGGCAAAAATCATTTGTGCTCTTTAAAAATAGTCACGGATGGCTAAGAAAAACAACCATCCACATGGATTATTTATTTATTCTTTTTTCATATCAACCCAGGGACACCATCATTCTTATTCTTCGTCAGGATGTTCCCCTCTTGAACCCAATCAGGAAGACTGAAAAAAGATGGGAAAAAGGCCACGACACAGATAAATAAAAACAACAACAGACGCTCCATTGATTTTCAGATGCATGGCTTTCTATCTTCATTATAAAAAGAAATTTATACGCTTAAGTCCTTGCCACTGTGGCAACATGCACACGAGCCAAAGAGCGTGAATAAAAATCGACATTGTATCTAACCCATTTGGCCATAGCGAGAGGCAAGGACGATTATGGTCTCTCTGTCTGTGTTGTTGTGCTGCATGCAGTCACCCCATCCGGCTGCGGTGAAATTTATGCGATCGTTTAAGCAAGCTCGAGCGGAAAGTAAACATTTCCCCATACTAATATCCCTGCGACTATCGTATGTACACATGGTTATAGGTGACACTCTTATGTGGAGCAAAGGCAGCCGTGTCCCATTTCCCAAACCCAAGACGAGGGTTACTCAGCTTTATCCCTGGAATGCAAAGACTTCTCTTTCGCCCACCTTTTCGAGTTCTTCTTGCCCATAAAGAATATGTAGCCAAGAAGCTCAGAAAGCAAAACCGGTTAAAGGAGCGAGCACAAAATCATGTTGGCTTCATTGAAAAGTTATATGCAAAAGGACGATGGCAAGCATCTTGATACTTTTGGGAATTTCCTGTCCCGAAGCTAACTTGAATCCCCCAAATGGTTTTCCGGTGGTTTGAGTGTTCTCAGCTATGCATCCGTCTCCCTTTGTGCTGCTTGATATGTGTGTGGCTGTCTGTGCACGTGTTGTGTAACATCTTGATGAGCTTGTATACGCTGCTGTTGATAGTTAAAGTAATGGGATACCCCATTTTTTTTTCGCTCTCTTGCTGGTCGCTATAGATCAGGAAACGCACACATTCCGGTCTGCTTCGCAGGGGTTGGGAAGGACTATTAAATTTTGCCTACCCTATATGAAGTATCCAGCAAAGCACACACATGATGACGGAGGAGTACTCGGTGTGTGGATTATCCCGGCTCTACGGTATGAACAATAAAGATATTTATTAGTTTGGACGAATGACGTGTGGGTGTGTATGTGTGTTTTTTTTTTTTTGTATCCCTGTCCGATCCCAGCTTGACTTTATTTTCTCGGTGGTGTCAGTTTTATGTCCCGATGAAGAAGTAAACGAGGACATTTAGACATCGAGATACTGGGCGACGAAAAAAAAAGGATTCAGACATTTGAGTTAAACGACATTGAATACAGTTGAAATAAAGACAGTGTCCTTCAGAAGAGCCATCCGAAAATGTAATACCAAACGAAAGGCCCCCCAAAATGATGTACTAAACGAGGGAGTTAGATCGGGGACAGGCTGCTTAATCAAATATTTATTTCGTATCCTTAGGCTGACTAATTTGGTACAAGGTTGTTGTGTGGGAGTGCGCATTAATACAACTGAAATGTATATTACACTCTAGTCAGCCGCCGATGAAAATGCAGTAAATCCGAGGAAATGGCTTTTAAAATGTGTCAGATTAGTTTAGTGGAGGACCCGAAAGTGGAAATGACGCAGAGTTTGTGCTGTATGAAGGCATATCAAAGTTTAAGTGGCGAAATGTGTGTTTGTAGATTTTATGGTTTCATTTGTATAGGTATCTAGTAGGGATAGAGTATTTTTTTACCAATGACCTTGAGCCGATCGTGAGCTGTATAAACAGGCTTTCAACTGAAAACAGAGTTCACTTTTGGAAATAAATGTATATGCGCCTTTCCCTTTTATTTGACAGTTCTTAGATGTCATATCTCATTGGGAGGTAAAATTTCCTCTCTTTTAAACTTGATAGGTTACACTTTAAATAAAGTGGACAGTGATTAATCCTTAAGAGCGAGCCATTGATAGGTTGTCATTAAATGATGTAACAGTCGTAATTATGTTCGCTTTTGATTCCTGATACATTTATAACTCTATACATAGTTTAGACGGAAGTTTGGTGTGCTACTACACCTCTCTGTTAAAACTGTTTTACGTGCTTTGTGAACATTTTAAAACAAATAATTCCAAGTTTTGACAGAATCCCTCAGTGATATTCCGCGATACTAATAATTGTTTTTAGTGTCTAGGCTAAATTTATCGAACTCACAATGGCGACATTTTCCATACAAAATTACATATTGTGACCTAAAAAGTATTTAATGTGAAGGTTAAGAATGATTATTGGTAAGGCCCATTCTATTCATCGGCAGAAAGGCTGCAATTTAAAAAAAAAAAAGTGGCACTCCAGGTGTGCCGACAGAAGTGAAAACTTGAACAATTACGTGTGTATTTGTTGAATAGTCAGGAAATACTCTTAAATTAAGTGTTTTTTTATTCATTATTATAAACTACTACCACAAAAAAAGCCAACTAGGGCTATTTCATGCCTTTTACTTACTTACTTACTTAGGTGGCGCTACAGTCCGGGGTGGACCTGGGCCTCAACCAATACGCCTCTCCAGTTAGCGCGATCTTTGGCTAACTGCCTCCAGTTGCGCACTCCAAGTTGGTTGAGGTCCCCTTCCACTTGCGCGCGCCACCTAAGGCGAGGTCTTCCTCTACTGCGTTGTCCCTCCGGGTTTGAATCGAAGACTCTTCGGGCCGGAGCGTTGGTGTCCATTCGCTCTACATGTCCTAGCCATCTTAGTCGACTGATGCGTACTTTTCTGACCAGGTCGATGTCGCTGTACAGCTCGTAGAGTTCGCTGTTAAATCTCCTCCTCCAAAGCCCGTCAACGCAAACGGGACCGAAAATCAATCGAAGAATTTTGCGTTCAAAACGACCAAGGAGATCTTCATCCGCCTTTGATAGCGTCCATGTTTCTGCGCCATAGAGTAGGACTGGGATGATGAGGGTCTTATATAGAGTCTCCTTAGTGGTTCTTGACAAGGCCTTACTTCTCAATTGCCTTCTTAGGCCAAAGAAACAGCGGTTGGCAAGTGTAATTCTTCGATTGATTTCTGATGTGATGTCGTTGTCAGAATTTATAGCGGAGCCGAGGTAGACAAAATCCCTAACTACCTCAAAATTATAGCTGTCTGTCGTGACGTTCTGACCGATTCGTCGATGTTGTGTTTCCCTTCTTGTTGACAGCATATATTTTGTTTTGCCCTCATTCACCACTAAGCCCATTTTTGCCGCTTCTGTACTGATACTTGCAAACGCACCAGTGACAGCTCGCTGTGTTCTGCCAATGATGTCGATGTCATCAGCGTATGCAAGTAGTTGCACAGACTTCTGGAAGATTGTGCCTCTGGTGTTGGCTTGCGAGTTTCGCACAATCTTCTCAAGAATGATGTTGAAGAAGTCACACGACAGCGCGTCACCTTGTCTAAATCCTTTTTTGACATCAAAGGTCTCGGTGAGATTGTTTCCGACCTTTATGGAGCAGCGAGCATTCTCCATCGTCATTCTGCACAATCGGACGAGTTTGGCAGGGATGTCAAAACTAGACATAGCTCTATACAGCTCGTCTCTATAAATGCTGTCGTATGCGGCCTTAAAATCGATAAAAAGATGGTGAGTATCGATCTGGACTTCTTGGGTTTTCTCCAGGATCTGCCGTAGTGTGAATATTTGGTCGGTTGTGGACTTACCGGGCCTAAAACCGCACTGGTAGGGACCAACCAGATCGTTGACAAAAGGTTTCAGGCGTTCACACAGTATGGCAGATAGGATCTTGTATGCGATGTTAAGAAGACTGATACCCCTATAGTTGGCGCAGTTTAGAGGGTCTCCTTTCTTGTGGATCGGGCAAACGATGCTGAGGTTCCATTCATCAGGCATACTTTCCTCCGACCAAATCTTGGAGACGAGTTGGTGTATGCTCTCTACCAAGTCATCTCCCGCTGCCTTAAAAAGCTCGGCAGTCAAGCCATCTGGTCCAGCAGCTTTGTTGGTCTTAAGCTTGGATATTGCTATCCTCACTTCGTTTTGGTCGGGTGGACGGAAGTCTTGGCTTTCATCGTCTAAGTTGAATGGTTCGTTCTGCCTGACAGCGGAATTTGGGTCGTCTTCGCCGTTTAACAGTTTGCAGAAATGGTTTTTCCATATCCTCAGCACCGACTGTGACTCTACCACAAGGTTTCCTTGTTCGTCTCTACAGGTCTCTGTTCGGGTCTTGTTGCGATTGCACGTTCTTTTTACCCTTTGGTAAAACTTCCGAACATTGTTCCTGGAGTAGCACCTCTCTATTTCCTCGATCGCGCGCTTCTCGTGTTCTTTCTTTTTCTTCCGGAGAAGCCGATGTTCTTCCCTCCTCTTTTGCTCGTAGAGCTCACGAGCTGCCCTCGTCCTTCTGTGCAGCGCCGCTTTGTACGCGCTTTGTTTTGCTGCATGTGCTTGCCGGCATTCTTCATCAAACCAGGGGTTTCGTGAGGGTGGTCGTGTGAAACCCAGCACATCGGTTGCGGCGTTTCTGATGGCGTCTTGGCATCTATGCCACTGGTCTTCAGCACTTGATGCTGGCTGCATAGGACTTCTCGAGAGGTTGAGGGATACGCGATCAGCAAAGGTTCTGGCGGTTTGTTGCGATTGTAGCCGTTCAACGTTAAATCTCCTCACAGTATTTCCCCGTTGTTGTGACGTTTGAGATATCCGCATACGCACCTTGGCTACAACAAGGTAGTGGTCCGAGTCTATGTTGGCCGCTCGGAAAGTTCGGACATCTAGAACACTGGAGGAGTGCCTTACGTCGATCGCAACATGATCAATTTGGTTGACGGTTTGATGATCTGGCGACCGCCATGTTCCTTTGTGAATATTGAGGTGAGGAAACCGTGTGCTAGCTATAGTAACATTACGCCCCGCAGCAAAGTCAATTAGCCTAAGTCCGTTCCCAGACGTAATGTCGTGTAGGCTGTGCTTTCCGATTGTGCTACCAAAGATGTCCTCCTTTCCTACTTTGGCGTTAAAATCACCTAAGACAATCTTAACGTCATACTTAGGACATTGCTCATATGTTTTGTCGAGGAGCTCGTAGAAACACTCTTTGGCAGCATCGTCTTTTTCTTCTGTGGGGGCGTGAGCGCATATTAGGTTGATGTTGGCGAATTTAGCCTTGATGCGGATTGTTGTAAGGCGTTCACTAACGTGTCGAAAGCTCAAGACTTCTTGCCTAAGTCTGCCGCTTACAACAAATCCGCATCCAAATAGACGCTGCTTTCGTTCCCTATAGCAATCACCGTAGTAAATGTCACAGGTTTTCATCCTTCTTTTGCCCGGCCCATCCCACCGCACTTCCTGGATGGCGGTGATATCTGCTTTGTAGCAGTCTAGGGCCTCCGCTAATTGTTCGGCTGCACGCGGCCGGTTCAGGGTTCGAACATTCCACGTGCAGATACGAACGTCGTTGTCCTTTTTTCGTTTTCCAGGGTCGTCAACAGTGAATCCGTCCTTTTCCGAGGCTTTTGGTTGCTTCGCAACAGTATTTTTTTTTTCCGTGGTTGGGTAGTTAGCCCCACGCACAACCCCCAACTTGGAGGACCAGGCCCTAGATTGACCCTAGGACAGCGGGTCGGATATTCCGTTGTCAGTAACCCACTTCGGGGATATGAGTGCTGCCGTTGGCCCATAAAGGGTTCATCCGCCACCATCTCTATTTCAACACCCTGACTAGTGCTGAAAATTCCTTACTGACCTTAGCTCCAAATACGTCAGAGTAGCTCACGTAAGGTATCTGCCATCTTGACTGTTGGCATCACCGTTGATCCAACCTTGTGGATTCATCCGCTGTATGTCCTCTTTCTGAGGGGCTCATGTAAGACCTCTGAGACTCAATCAGGCAGTCATTCCGACAGAGCATTATAGTGTTGCTATTTTCTTCGTGCTCAACACTCGCGCTTATAAGTTTAGCAAGTCAAGCCCGGGTGGACGAGACCAGTATCCGGTGGCTACCACGGGGAGGTAAAATAAGCACAATTGATGTGTATGAAACAGTTGCAACAGCTGGGCATCGCCAGGTTGATACCAATCAGTGTCTACCCTATTCATACAACACCCCACCACTTTTAGGCATTATTTTATTAGCTAAGGGCTTAGGGCTTGTTTTGAAAGCTGTTTGTTGTATAAATAAAAATTGTTTTTGTTTATTTTTTTTATATTTGTTTTATTTTATTGTTCCACTTTACAAAAAAAAAAATATTTTAGGCATTAAATTATTAAAATAGGTTTTTTTCTTAAGTTACGCATTTTTTTTTGTCACGTTGGTAACAGAATAGTGGTGTCGCGAGTTCAATGGCTTTATCCCATCTCAAAAATACGCAACGCGCCTAAAGAAGTTTTCATTTCAAAAAAACCTGTGATTTCGGATTGAACGACAGTGCTTCGGAAGGCAGGAGGAGAGGCCGACCTTGGAGCTATCGGAGAAGCCTTTATACCTTCTTGTGATGTTTTTAAAATGTCCTGAAAGATTGGGAATAAGAAGTTTTTGAAGTTTTGTTTAGCTTCTGTAGGGTAGATAACAGTTGAAACCTATTTAAAAGCGGATTTTAGTAGACATCAGAAGATCTGATTTTTAGATTGGTCTATGCATTCTTTGACTTCCGTGAGTCTTATTGCTACGTTGCTAGTATATTCTTTTATGGCAATGTTTACACTTGTGATTGAATTACACTTGTGCCACACACCAAACGGTGTAAAGCTTCTGTCCAAGGTTACCAACTGTAAGACGATGCCTGCTGTCAAAAACATTTTTATGGCTCAGGAGTATTATAATACTTTTTATGCCGCTTAGTCCCGGGCCTTTTTCAAATTCAAATGGAGCTCCGTTCACCTGTAAAATATGTTTATATTTAAGCAAAATATGTGGCTGGCTCTATTATTATCGTAACACAGCTGTCGATCCTGGGTTATAACTTTTTGGAGTACTTTCCGGAAGGCGGTATGATTTGTTACTCCGAGTACTTTATGAATATTAATAGTTCGCTGCGAACTACATGCCAGAGCAGTGGTAATAGCGTTGTTCATCGGGGAGCTGCGTTAGATTTCTGACAGGCTTTTGCCAAATTTAGCCTTTACTAGCTTATTTGCAAGGAAAGTACTTATATGGTGCGGCATGGTGATTCACCAATGTTGAGCCTATTAAAGCTAAGGTAATCGATCTTGCCACATAGGTTTTGAAAGCACCCTGAATGCCGGGGAAAACAAGGGCATCTTTGGATTGAACCAACTGTATTGAGGATAACAGTCTTAAATGACGCCTCTTAAGTTGTAAGATTGATATGAGGGACTAATCAGTACCTCGACCATTGACATTAATGTCGATAACCTCCTCAAGTGCCTCAAGAATAAAAGTCTATGGAGTCTATGGGAAGTGCAATAAGTTGAGTGTGCCTGGTCTGCTTTGATAACGAAAAATAAAAGCACGTGTCTGTACCCAGTGCTACACCAGTTCCCCGATTATGGCTAGGAATATGTTAAGCAGTTTTGGAGCCATACGGCAGCTGTGCGGGGTGACTGTTTTAATTCACTAATTGGCAGTTCGTATGACAGAGACCCGATCATCCATGACTAGTTTGACTGACCACATTAGATTCAGCCGACAGAGCCACTTGTATTGTTAAGTTCGCTGGCTGAAGTAAAAATTTTGGGTACGACTTGTTACAATCTGGTCAGAAATGATAGAAATTGCATCAGATACTTAATTCTGCTTCTTCATTTTCAAGAATACTCTGTATGACTTCCAGTTTATAAAGGGTGATTTTTAAGCGTAGTTTTTTTTTTTTTAAATCGAATAAAACACTAAAATTTGCATCAAATATTCCAAATTTTAATAGTAATCAATAAATCGGCCTTCGCCATTTACGTTTTAAAGACAACTTCATGTAAATGTTGTCCGCGACTCCGTCTCAAATGGTCCATTCGGAAGGTCCAATTTGGCGTCACTTTTTCGAGCATTTCGGCCTGTATTCCACGAATTACGCGTGTTATGTTATCCTGTAAGGCTTCAATCATGTTCGTCTTGTCCACATAGACTAATGACTTTACATAGCCCCACAAGAAATAATCAAGAGGCGTTAAATGGCATGATCTTGGCGGCAAACTCTCAGGGCCACCAAATTCATCCTTCAACATTTCCATTGTTTAACGAGCTGTGTGGCATGTGGCACCGTCTTGATGAAACCACATGTCAACCAAGTCCAACTCAGCTTACTGGGGCAAAAAAAGCGGCGTATCATGGCTTGATGTCGTTCGCCGTGGACGGATTCACCAGATGGATTATGACGACCTTAATATGGTTGTAACAAACGGTGCAGATTTTTCACAAAGGACGAATTTTTATAATAAATTTCAATAATTTGCAATCGTTGCTCGTTTGTAAGTCTTTCCATGATTAAATGGCAGAGTATACAGAAAACTTTTCACTTTGACAGATGGTGTTTGGACGCTATAACTAACCAGTGCTGCCAACCTGAAAAACTTAACTCTTGAAAAATCACCCGTTATGAAGGTCTCTGAACTTACACTTTAAGGTTATACAGCTACAAAATTCCAATAGTTCTATACTACACCTTGGTGGTCTGCATTCCCTGTTGCTCTATCCGAACCTTTCCTTGTCCTAATGACTAGCTATGGGTACGGGTTTTTGCACCGCTGGTGTGGTCTGGTTTATATTTAGTTCACAAGTCGCTGTTAAAGAAGTCCACTCATAAATGTATTTGAATCCGTCTATTCTTTATCTAGTGTCCTGCTTGAGGTCATATTGGTTTCCAACTGTGGGTTCGTGGTAGCGGCGAGAACAGCCGACAAGTTCATTCGAAGTGACGAATATGTTCCACCAGCAATCCAGTCGACTGGTTTGTCTTCTATTGATTTTCTGTGGTTAGGCAGTCGTTTACAGAACACAGAGCCTTAATGTATTTCACGCGTATGTCTGTCATCATACAACTCACTTTTTGAAGCTCTTAACTAATTGATAAAATTCCCCAAACACAATTTTTCGCATAAAGGTTCCAATGCCCTGACAAAAAGCAAAGCAATTTCTTGACAAAGTCAAACAATTTCATTAAGCTACCTCTATTATTTGCAAACAAAGCACAAGGCATCTGACCTGGCCTTTTCCACCAATATCCATATTCCCAAAAGGCCATCTGGTCCCTCCTAATGACTCCTAAAGCCGAGATAAAATTTTCCCCGCCATGGCATCCACGTGCATATACCCTTTCGGGGGATTGAAATAAAATCCAGCCAACAATATTATGTGACCAAGTACACTGGAAAAATAATAAAATACAATTTAGGGTTGTATAGTATTCCATACACACACATACACAACTCCATGCCATATACGAGTAGACCTCCACTAGCGGCATGGCAGAAACGATCTCGGCAACCGTCTGCCCGAACACAATGTGTAGTAAGGACGCATTTTTATAGCAACGTTGAGTATAATATTACGGTCACCGCAACCAAGAGCACAGGCGGCTTTGGGCTTCCCATATTATCCCCTTGGAACTGACAAAACCAACTAGCACAAAAATCAAAACGAAACACTCTCCGACAACGACGCTTCGGCACGGCACAGATGGAAGCCGGCGGTGGTTTTGATATGTGGATTTGTGTGCAGAATTTTCTTTGTTTGCCGCCGAAGGATAGATCTGGGCCACTGAATATTTAACGAGGGTCTCTCTGCCACAAGTCACCCACAGAATAGGTACCTACTGCTGCAGAACAACAAGTAGTTCTATGGGTGTATGATTCTGGTGTCATTTGAGGACTAAGTGCTTCAATTATCCTTGCGTTAATTAAAGTTGGACAATGTATTTTTAGGGCATTAATTCTTGGTATCACCTGCTTTTCGAAACAAACAGATTGTGTAAAGAAAGCCACAGGAAGTTGGTAAAGTGCCTTCTCGAATTGGGGACGCTTGTGGCTATGTATGGAGGAGGAGTTTCCAAGAAGGAAGACCGAAGTAATTTGAGGACAGATTAATATTAAGAATTCAAAACAGTTTGAACCAAGTTGTTCATTTCTGTTGACCGATTAAGTATACTTTTGGTTGTCGTCAGATATGGGTTTGGTTCGAATTGGCGAGTTCCATTTGGGCGTAGGCTTTCTCGGATGTTGCTGTTAGTGACACAGGATTCACTTTAAGGATGGGAATAAGGATCTTTGTAGTCTACAAGTTTGAACAGTGATGTGCAACCAAAATTGATAAGGCGGCGTTTTCAGTTTGTTTTATTGCGAAAGCGGAAACTTACTATGAAGATCTTCCGGCTGGGTCTTACTACTCCGGTGGTTGGGTGTTGCAGATTAGGCACTAACCCGGTGACGCCGAGAGCTGTAGTTAAAACTACAGTGGAATTTTGTTGATTTTACCTCTCAGTGGTGGAGTCATCCAAAACTTGTAAGCGATGATGTTGGCCGAAAACAAAATATCAACTTCCTTCGTAAATGCCTTACTATCCAAGGTGGCTTAGCACTCTAACATGCAACCCTCTTTTTTTGGCATTGAATGTAAGTAAATAATACTTCTTCGTTTTCAAGCCACATTACAACTCAAAAAAAAAAAAAAAGACACAGATTAAGAGGCCCAGCTATCCCCTGGAATCCATGCACCCTCGTTAAGACACAGTCAATTCGAGAACTCTCATAATTGCTCGTTCCAAAAACACCTGCTTATCCGGAGATGACCAGTTCAAACATCCAAGCAAACTTAATGCTTGAGATATCTATAGCCGTCCCTTCGACTTTGAATATCCAAATAATCAAACCGACAGTCCTTTATGTCATTCGATTACATTTAACAATCTTTTCATTGGAACGCTTGCACATTTTTCTACTAAAAGCTACTACACAAATTTCCCTACATCAAATTAAGCACTTCTTCGTCGTAACGACCCGAATTGTTCCAGTAAAATGAAACCAATAAAACATTCACATTCCCGTCCATTAACAGGCAGGCAATTATTTCATTTTGCGCACAAAAAAAAAAAAACAACAAACAAAATACACAACAGAAAATATTTTAATATCATGTTATGGCATCGTAAAAAAAGAAATAGACACAGAACTCATAATGACATCCTGCGCGCCGTTGTGTGCTGTACGGCTCCCATCCAGGGATATCATAAACATTTTTATATTTCCATTCCGCTTATATAAATCAGCTTCAGATTCTAATTGCCTATAATATGAATGAATCATTAAAATGCTTTCAAATTTTAAATTAGCATTATTAGATTTCGTTTTTTTTTTCCGCTGCCGGAAAAGATATTTGACGTACGAGCTGTCGAAAAGCATAAGGCCGTAGGATCGGGTGTACATGAATGCTAAGGGCGAGAGCACTACCACAGATTGGAGGTAAGCATGCGACTATTTGCATGAAACCAATGCTTGTCCTTTTTGGGTGTCAGAAAAGCCAAAATCACCCACTATTGCTTGAATGGAAATTCTGTCAGTCTTTATGGCGAGTGGGTGCGTAAATGTGTCCACCTTTTGTGCGTCTTCTCTTAAGTGAAGGAGAATTCATTGAAATTACAGTAATTACAAGACTCGCTGGTACTTAAAAACTTTGGTGGTCAGTACATGTCGAGAGGTGACTATGTTTTCAGTTGGAAGCATTTGAAATGATCTTTTAGTCAGCTGAAAATAACCACAAAGTGGCCTATATTTGCCAGTGAATTGATGTAGAGGGTATTTTTTTTATAGGGTATTGTAGGATGGTATTCTTCTTAAGCATGACCTTAGATATTAAATTGCAAATAAAAGCTCCTGTAAACTAATAGACAAAGGAAAAAAACACATTAACTGTATTGGCTTATAGGGAAATCCTTCTCGGTCCATCTTTATAATAAAGTTTTTCCATAAATGGTGCACTGCCCATATTTAATCCCGCTCACATTTCTAAAAGTGGTTGGAGTTATATATAGTTTTATGTTTAGCTGTAAGACGCTCTTTATCTTTTTTATATATTTATATATCTTCTTTTTTTTTGTGTGAATTTGAGGTTTTTTTTTTCGTTAAAATATTTATTTCCAAAAATTAATATCTCAATATAGCTTAAATTAATTGTTAAGTGGTAAAATTATTTATATCGTAGCTCTGTGATTGTAAATTGTTGTGGCAACAATCAAATGTAATATTGAATGTAATAAAGATATCTGTATCTTTATATAGGTTTATGTTGAAAATTTTGCCAGATTTAACTTCTAAAGTCGTGTAGAGCGTTTAAAGCATTTCTATTGCTTTTAGTTGTCACGTCTTCTTGTCAAGTACTGCCTTTATTTTGTAAAATACAAAATTTTAATCGTGAATCAAAGTTCTAAATTTTTGAAAATTTACCTCCCAATCATGTTAAGAAATATTTAGTAATTTGAGTATTTTTATGAACGGGAGGTGCCACGCCCACATTTCGCAAAGTGCCTCGTACAATCAATATGCGTACATGCACAAATTCTATTTATATATTCCTTGTTTGTTTATGTTGATTCTTTTTGATAGTAGATGTCCCTGGTTTCTGTGACAAAAAAATCTGCTATGGCGTTAGTATTGTTACGTTTCTTCGACGTTTTAAATAGGTGGCGCGGGATATGTTTTGCACAGTTTATACACAACTTTTGAAGTGATATTTGACTGGCAGTCGATAATATGCTAATAAATTGAACAGTACACAAGTTGGTGTACTGCAGCGCCACCTATTTGCGAGCTACGAAAAGTTCGACAGAAAAAAAGCCTTATCAGTAACAAGATACATAATATGTGCCAACTTTCTTTGCGATCGGTCGAACAATAGATTCAGATCGTGGACTCTCCTAAAACTGAGCGTTCCTACAGCAGCTTGACTAAAGGTCCCCCAAACTCCGATTATACCCCTAATGCGAATAAAATACAAAGTAGCATTCATTCGAAAAAAAAAAAAATAAAATCATTCAATTGCGTCGGAGAATATCCTTTGAAAACAGCCCGAATAGAGTTCGAGAAATCACAATTCAATTCAAAACCAAAAGTCGACTAGTAAACGACGGATAGCAAACGGGACAAGGAGAAACATTTTTGGCGTGAAAATTTCGACGAACAATTGCTTCGCATCTTCTTTTGAACCGTTGTTGGGCAAAAGGCGCGAAAAACTATAAATGAAATCTAAATTTCAATTTGACTTGCAAAACGCCCTCATTGAGTTTGCATTTCTTTGAAAGGAATTTTTCGTGGAATAAAAAACCAAACGAGAGAAGAATGGAAAAGCTGCACATAAAAACGAACGGAGAGAAGGATTGCACAATCGCTGCCAAAAAATATACGAATACCTGCTGGCAGTTGCAATAGTTTTACCTATTTCTTTTTATTTTTTCGTTTGTTCATTCCAGTCGATGTCTTTATTTCGTTGGATGGATTGTGTTTCCTTTAGCGAAAAAATATTTTTAGTGTGCTGTAGGATTTGTTGCGCGAACATGTGCATTGGGCTGTATTTATTTCTATTGTCAAGGTTCGATTTTAAAATTTTGTAAAATACTGCACATCACTGAGACAACTAATGATGGTAACACAAGAATTAGTTTACATCAAAGCGATCGCACAACTGTCCTTTTTCAGATGTAGGCACTGCTTGGTATCTTGCTTGTCGGTATGCCATGGGAACCGCAGTGAATATTAAACTGTTCTGTGTGCACGTTCCTATTCTTAGAGTGTTAGAATATTCTAGGAACTTTTTGGCTCCATTAAAAAATTCCGCGTACATAATACTTAAAGAACACAAAGTGAGATAGCTCATCGTAGTAAATACATCTGCATAATCCGAATAGGATTCTGGTCGGAAAATGACTCCTCTTGTTCCTGGTACCGGTTTTTAGTTCATATTTTTTGAATGTGTTTAGGATTACTGGAAAGAGCGTCGCCTCGCACTACGAATTGGTGTCAGTGCAGTGTATGATATCCTTATTGTGAATAGATGGCAACGGTCAAAGGCATCTGATGATAAGAGATGAAAACAAAGTCAAGGATATAGAGACTTCGATTTATATGAACTGTTAGAGTGAAAGGCGTATTAGGCATAGGCAGCTAAAATTTGAAACATAGCTAGGTCTTACAAAGGGGCCCTTAATTGTATAACCAAGATTTGAGTTTCAACGAAAAAATCTAGTAAATGTGGCGAAATTAAATTTGCGAACTTAGTCATTCGGATAATATTTTACATTGCGCGGAAGATTTCAGTTGGGATCGAAGAAGTCGAGTTAAGGGATATTTGCACTCCGCTCCAAAGGTATTTTGCAGTTTGAACATAGAAATCTTTGAATTACAAAACAAAAGGCATTAAAGTGAACTTAAAAAATTCGGTTCGCCTCGGAAACGGGTGCATTTCTGAAGCATTTTCGGAACACATTTTGTCAAAGTTTTTGGCGGTTTTCATGGGACATTTTGATGAGTTTTTCGAGGTCTTTTTTAGTGCATTATTTGCCATTTTAAAGAGTTTTGTGGGGGATTGTTAAGTGATTCGTTTTTTGGTATTTTTTGGATCGTTTTCAAGGCCCATTTTGTAAGATTTGCAAGACGGGGTTTTAAGGCATATTTTCGGTTAGTTTTTTTTCTTGATAATTTTCGTTGCACTTTTTTAACGATTTTTGTCATGGCATTTCTCTAGTTGTTCTCTCAAGCGATTGGTTGGGGTCAAGTCACGTCTAAGGCTGCTCCTCCGAAAAAAATTGGCGACTGTACCGTAGGGAGAATTTAGGACCGAATCGATTTATTTATTGGCAATATGTAAGGGAATTTATTCGGTTTCGCATTTCAAACAGAGTTGATTCGCCTAAGGTACAGGTTTGTTATGGATGTGGCGATTTGGCACACACAAAGGATTCGACGAAGGTGTCAAGAAATCCAGGGAAAAATCAGTAAATATGAGGATAAAGCTGACTATATATGAACAAATACATTTTCATCCTCTAGATTCAAACGTCGCTGAATCTTTTCTGTTAAAATCCATTTGAGTTGTTTGCCAGACGGACTTTTTTTGAGTGAATGTTTTTATTTTTTTAAACGTAAAAAAAATGCTGAAGCATATAAAATGAATTACAATTTAACAACGGAAATTGGTGTAGGATCACCCTCAATTTGGTCGAAGCTTGCCTCCATTCAGCGTTAACATCCGTTTTTGATAGATAGTTGAGATGAGTTGAGTAAAGGTTTTTTAGTTGTCCGTTGTGCACAAGACGAGTTCCGGGCTGATATCAAAGGAACCCACTTTGTTTATATTTACACTGGTGGCCTGATGTAAATATATGTAAATAATTTGGAAAATACTCAAATGTGTATCCCCCAATTATTCAAGGGTATCATTCTTATAATTCCACTTACCTGTGTAGAGTAAAAATGTTACCATTTAAAGTAAAACTCTATTAATTTAGATCAGTAATATGAATACACTTATGGCCAAAGTTTCGCAACAACTAATAATTGGTCAGTGTTGACTTATTTATTGAATACCTCGCATTTTTCTGGTAGGCTTGGTCGAAACTCAGAAGAAATAATTGAAAATATAATAGGGTGAATGGAAATCAACCTCAACATCACTTAAATTTAAATCATTTACAACAAGGGCTTGTGTGTAAAACTAACAGATATCTAACAAAAAAAAAAAAAAACATACAGACTCAGAAAACCCTTTGTCTTGTGCCTTTCTTTCCATTTCGTAAAGGATCAATAGAACAAACTGCTTTCTGACGTGAGCATTATAAAACAGTAAGACAGTCTGTTATGTAGAAAAAAAAGAATCCCAACGGATTGGCAGGTAAATTCCCTTAGTGCCGTAATGTGGGTTTGGAGGTTTCCCATCCACCATCCACCACCTCTCCCAACGTTCCCCTGGCGAACATAAGAGGTAGACTGGGTCTGCAAGTGGATAACAAACCTAAATAACGATGTTGATTTGATGATTTCTCATCAACTTGAAGTCCTTGTCTGTTTTTTTTTTATTTTTGATTAAAGAAGGTGCACGGAAGTAAACTACCTAATCTTGAAAATTGGATCAGGTTAAGTGATTGCCCCGGATATCCTTTATAACATGCAAACCAAGTGTACTATCGGTTGTTCTCGCAGCATATAAACAAAGTTTTTCAATGCCAAGCCTTAAATTTTGATTAAATTTTGAAACAATTTATGTTATACGTAAATTGGCTGAATCGGGGGCGTATACTTAACATTTTTTTCTTGTCTAAGCCTGAGACGGATGTGGTGATTTCTAACTGATTTTACAAGTGAATGGTAATGATATTAATATGGTCTTGGAACGATGAAAATTATAACTTACTTTTTGCTAAAATATAAGCCGTTTAGCGAATCTGTCGATGGCATAATGCGCATCGCAAATTTGACAATGGCATTGTAACGATTTTGGAATCAAATTTTGCTGTAGATGGACAGATGCGGAGTGGGTTGATAAGCCAAAGATTGATTGTAAAATCGTTCGACCTTCAGGGCACATTGTATAAAAATGAGTTACCGCGTTGGAAGAGTGTGCATCATAATGCGCATTATATTTCTTCGTAAGGCACGTTTTAATGCGTCACAGTGGCATCAACTTGAGGGAACCATTTTTTCTTGTGTCAATAAAGCTTCGATAGAGCTTTATGATATTAACCACCCAGCGATATTTATTTTGCTGTTGTAAGGGGAATGCTTCCAAACATTGCAATGAACTTGTAGATAAGCGAAGAGAGTACACCCCGTCAAGATCATTATCAAGCATATAAGATTAACAAAAATGACAGGTATCTGTATTTTGACCAATCCTGTAAATAGTTAAGTGGAATTCATTTTATTCTTTTATCAATACTGTTGGGAAAAAAATGCCGGACAGTGACTATCTAGTGATATCGCGTTTATAAAAATGATTTTCGTTTTGTCGCTGATGACTTACTTGGATAAACCAAACCTAAGTTTTATCGAATCATAGCTAATATCAACAACCATGATGAGTACAGACGTCCAGGTTAAATTGTATGAAAATAATGCAGATAATAAATAACATAGGACCAAGATCAGAACCCTGTGCGACACCGATCCGAATGTCTCGAAAAAAATGTCACTGAAAAAACCGTCATCTTGGAAGTTTATTTTCTTTCTTTAAGATTTGAAGCGAACCTATTAAGGGTATGGTCCCAAGATCAACCTTTTATAATTTAACCAATATGTAGTCCTGTCAAGGTCTACAGTGTCAAAGCGCTTGTTTTTTTTTTTAAAGAGTACAGCAGTTTGGTTGTACAGTAGTTAACCAAAAAAACTTTTTAAAAGCGTAGAAACTGCAATCGTTACCAACAAATCCATCCAATTACGTGACCGAAGGTCATATTTAAGAAGCAACACTTATTCGAATGGCCAAATAATTTCATTTAAAACATCGCCTTGTCATCTGCAGCATCTTCATCGCTATCAGCTCGTATAATCAAGCATCTTTCCGGCTTTAATTGCAATTTGTCCATCTGATCATGAGCGTTTAAGAAAAACACTTCAGGCAATTGCCTGTCACATTAAAAAAGACCTAAATAACAATAGCAACATCAAAACAAATTGATTCGCTATAACTGATTTGTTTGCCATTATTTTATCATCCCTACCCGAAGATGTACTGTCAGCATAATTGCCATCGTAATTAATAAATGTCAACAAAATGTTGATGGTGACACCAAACGAAAGTACAAGTCTTTTGTTTTTTCTTTTTTTGTTTTCCTGCCTTTGTCTTAAGCCCATTTGTAAATGTCACAATGACAAACTATCGATTGCTTAGCAAATCATCAATGCAGAGCTTTGATTTATAGCATTACACAAGGACCTATATCCCAAGTATAAGAACAAATAAAAAAAAAGTCAAAATTTGTTAGGCAATCACATCCAACCATATCCAATGTGAACATCAATGCCATATCAAAGCAAATTGAACCAGTCGAAAGACAATAGACCACTTTCGACAATGGCAAAGGACCTCTCACTCACTGTGTGTGCAGATCCAGTTTCTGGAAATTACACTTGATTAATTATTCCGCCTCTTCGGGATGAATGAAAGGACATGCGACTGAAAATTGATTCGCTCCAAGTGCCTAACTTTTTGGGAACTTCCCCGCAACCGGTTTCCAATGGATCCCGCACAGTAATTGAACAAAGTCTTTAAGGATTGAATTTTAAAGTATCCTACCTTTTCACAGCTACATTCTCTGTTCTCGATGCCATTGTTGATGTTGTCATCGTCGTCGTTATCTCGGTTTGGTGGTGCGATGAGCTTCGCTCTGGAAGTGGCGCTCTCCATTATATTGAACCATAGAACAAACACAAACGCTTGACTTGAAGCACTTGGCTGTGTGATTTTCTTTGCACAAATTTGACGGTTTTTGTTATACGAACTGACAAATTCACAAGCTAACAACTGTAAACTAGCCACTTTCGTTTGTTTTGTTCGAGTTGAATGATCTTGATTGAATGGGCAATGTGCTATGGTGAAGTTGACCGATGGCATCGAAGTTAATATGATGGGTAGTTCTTAAGGATGCGCGCACATAAAGTGGAAAATGAAGCTGTTTACTAGAGGAAAGCTATGAACGCATTTTAAAAGTCAAAGTAGCGGTCTGGGATATCAATTTAGATAGTCGATCCTTTAAAGTATTGAAGAGATGCCTGGAAATATTATCGCTGGCAGAAATAGCACTTACGGAGCAAGAGAACTAGTTAAAACTTATCGCCAGTGACACTAAAACCCGGCAGCTTATTTTTAGAAAATTTGCCACCACAGGTTTAATGCCGGTGAACTATGTAGGTACTTAATTTGGTATCTTGCAACAAAATCTCTAAGGAGCTTGTATAGAGAAGAAGGAAGACTGTGGTAAGCTTGGGGTATATGAGCCATCTAGAATACAGATGCTCAGGGAGCTGTCAAAAGAGCTAAATTTATAACATTTGGTGCATAGTGTTGTCAATTATATGCTATTGTAAGATCTTTCTCGCATCTGAAATATAATTGAGAAAACTTCTTAATTCAGATGTCCGGATTCGGCGCAAGTCGGTTGGTTCCAAAAAGCAAATCCTCACACACACTGACGGTTGAAAGAAGCTGGGACAAACCTGTTGACTAAAAATCAAGTTTGAATACATGCATTTTACGCTTACTCACGCCAGCTTCTATATCTTTCCAAGGTACCTCAGCGTCTTTTAAAGGTAGAAAACACGGTGGCAATAAACTTGAAGCAATATCAATATGTATTAGTCATAGTTCCTTTCACTCACATCGTAAGGACGTCTCGCAATACGTATGTAACTCATTTGGTTTCCTTTTTGGAATCTTCTCGAAGAAGAAGAAGTAGAAGATGACAAATTAATTAAATCAACCCTTGCACGTACGCACAAAATTAATCTTAACAAACACCATCTCATCACATTTCATCTCCAGTTGTCCTTGCCGTTGTCATCCTCATCGTGCGTCGTCCTTGTCGTTTCTTTATCTTCACTTCATGTCGTCTTCTTGTTGTCGTATCTGCAAATGCGGCTTGTTGCTGCTCATTTTGCGCTTATCGCGTTTTCAACACCCTCCCTCCTCAACTATGCCTCGACTATACCTACGTATATAGCGCCAGAAAGACCACGAGTGCTCAACCAACAATGGTTGCTACGTCGACGAATGCTTCGTTTCGGTTATTATGGCAATGCATCAAGTACGAGTCACTCCATGTGTCATTTTAATTCCTTGCATTCCGTAGTTTATGATAAGACCCAAAGGCATACCTCTTAGAATATTTACACACAAACGCGCACATAGCCATGCCAGCTATGAGGATTATTAGCACGTACTTAGGTCCTTCCGGGGTACCTTGCTGGTGGAACACGAACCTGTAGGTATACGCGAGAAACAATTATAATATAAAATGAGAGCTGACTACTGTGTAATGTGTGCATGCGAGTATATATCCCCGGTAGCTGTACATACTGCTGGTGTTCGGCGAAGGACGTGTCGGTGTTTAGTTGTGTATTTTCTTTTCCGCCGATGTCATCCTTGTGGGAAATAGGTGAGATTCCAAATGAATTGGTAGAGGCGCATGTGTTTAGCGTATACTAGTTATTTCATGTCCAAATTCGAGTCACAGGATATACTCGGGTGTTCTGTGTGTGGGATTTTTATACAGAGAGCGAGGGAAATTTTCTCTTCATACACATTTGCCCGAACTTCGAAAATGGTGAGTTTACTCATGGAGGGGAAACTCAGTGTATTCCCTGAATTGCTCGTCCTGTTGAGAGGGAGTACCCAGGGCGATTGGAGAGAATCACGCTCTGCCAAAGCACAGCACTTTGGCCTATATAATTATGTAGATTTCATTTGTGGGTCATTAGCTGCTAGGTGGGTGACTTTAGTTGATATACTGTATTTAATCTAATGGTGTGTGGTGCAGCATAATAAAATTGTCTCAGGCATTTCGTTTGTTTAACGTGTTGTATGTTTATGGCGAATCTGAAACTATAAAGGTCGATGATATTCTGATTGGACCGAAGAGTTGTATTGTGGGACAACGAAGCTTTGGGCACCAGTGCGAGGTCGCTATCAGTTTAGCGATCCTTCGACTTACTTAACGATACTGGTATTTCAAGGCAACTACGCAGGCTTTGCCTATACAAATAATTATTCGACTTAACATCTTTCTCAAAAATGAAATCAGGCATATACTCCATAAAACATTTAAGTGTGACCATGGCCAGCCTGTAGGTATGCAATCGTTTGTGGTAAAGTGCTGTGGACTGTTTGCTCTGAGGTATGTCTCGACTTTTGGTTCGAATCAATGTTTTTTGTTGGTAGTCGCTTGGTAAAAGATATAATGATGGCTATCTATTGAACTCACAACAGCAAGCTTAGTACTTTTCCTGTTCCAATGTCATTGCAAGATGTCTTACGCAGTCAATTTTGCCGGAGCGAAAACATCTGGTCTTTATTCAACGAAGCACTATACTTAACAATTCGTTGTATAGTGAAGCCACCCATTCTGCAAGAGGGAATGGATCGAATCAAAAACAGATAAGTAGGTCATTTAGAAGTAAGCCCATCGAGGCTTATTCCTTTAATTCCTGCACGACAGACACCTGTAATTGATTTTTTTATTTTTTTTTTGAGAGGATTATACCCCCTCGGGCCAATTGATTTGGTCACATCCTCTCCTCTAAGCCAAACGAAATCCATTAACTGGTACAGCAAGTTTCTAAACGAGCATCAAATATGTGTGCGTGTGCGTCCTTATACAAATGCCAATCACCTATCACAGGGGCACACACATGAAGTTTAATCAATTCGTGACGGGCAAACACTTCTATCGCCAAAGGCGAAAAATTCCCTGGTGAAAATGATTTTACCTTTTGGCAATCGTGCCAACTGGTCCTTGGTTTCTCAAGGATGGACGGGAGACTGATATAAAGTTATTGCTGCCCATAGTAATAACAACAACAGGAAATTCACGCGAAAGCAATAAAATACGAAATAGACGACTGATAAGTTTCATCATCCTTGTTGTTGGCCACAACAACAACTGCCCCTTATTTTAGTCTATGTTAGAGTCACCATCGCAGAGAAGGATATAAAAGGAAATTCTTTGAGCGTATGGAACGTGACATGCATTGTGTAGCCGCACTGCAAGGATGCAGAAGAAAAAATCGCGGCACATATTCACCTGACATGAATTTACTATCGTCGGCCAAGAACATGAGGAAAATCTGTTTCTCGGCATAGAGGGAGATGGTGTAGAGAAATGGGAAACGGATGCGGCGGAGCGAGAATAATAATACACAAATAGGAATGCGATAAATGTGCTCATGCTTTGAATTTATGAGCGGGAAATAATTGATTCGGTTCTGACTTCTGAGAATCCCGAAATGCACTGGAGGATTAAGTAACTGATGTTGATGTGCTCTATTTTTTTTAAGAATGTTCGAAGGAGTAACGTGTGTACGAAATGGGAAAGTCGAAAATAAAGAAATTGAAGATTTTACGCCGAGTCCCATACCTCCCTCTATAAGAGGGAAGTTTGCAAATACCGCAGGACGCATTTATTTTAGCCATGGATATGTGTGCGGTAAGTCGATCTTAGCCAAATTTTTGCACTGTTCCAATTGGTTATAGAGGTAGTCTCTCAAATGAAGGTCGAAACTTTGTTTACTCATTATTAGCGCAGTTATTCAAAAAGGTCCAGTAAAATCAACTTGCAATTTGCAGTTGCCGAGGATCATCTGCTGAACTTGCTAAAAAACTGACCACAGTGTTGGACTTTTAATTCGGGTCGGTTAGAGATTTCCTGTAAATAGTCATAATTTAGAAATATATAGGAGGCTATTCGTGGTCAACTTCGTCAACAACAGGCCTTTTTTATTATGCTCACACGACGATTTTGAAGAGGCGAATAATGCCATTTTGTAAACTAAATTTTCATTATTATTAAACTTAAACCAAATGTAATTTAAAATAGTTTGAAATACTAAATAAATACACATTCATACATCCTCGAGCACTCGCTGAACAAGAAAAAGCAAGGTGACTTTCAATGCTATCTTAACTAGCATTGAGAGCCATCCAGCTTTTTCTTTTCTTGGAAGAGGAAGCAATGTATTGCAGAGCTAAGCTTCCCAAAAGATTAAGTGCTGCTAAAGATTATAATTCTAATTAATTGCATAATTATAAGATTGTTTTTCGAGAGTTTATTGTTTGGTATCGTTGTTTATATTCGAAGTTAAATGTCAAAATCAATTGTCACTAAGAAACGCCAAATTTTTGGCGCTAAAAATGGTATATATATCATAGTTATATTAGTGCCGAATACTATTAAAGTGATTTGTGAACCGAGGGGCACGGGTTTTTTGTGAACAGTAGCATGAAATGTCTTCTCATGTGCATCACGGATGAGAAAATTGGTCAAATGATGAGATTTAATGATTGAACGATCGTGGGGTTCTCCGACCGTCAACCTCGGGACCTCTAGCTAACCTCCAAGTAAGGACTAGGTAGATCCTGGTTGCTGCGTTTGACCGATTGTCAAACGGATGCGAAAAGTTCGACGAAAAGATTAACCAGCAGAAACTTTGTGGTTGTGACAACGAATAGCGAGTTGGCGAATAAAAAATGCGGATATTTTCCCCTAAGGGTTTTCAACAAGAATAATAAAAGCTTTATTTCATGATTCGTTAATATAGAAGATGAAATAACAGGTTTTCTTTTACTTGAGAGAGACATTACGTTATTTTTAATTGTTTAAATTATGTGGCGAAGAGGCAAATACAAAAAATATGGTGAATGGTATAATTTAAGGTGCCAGATTCAAATAAACATTTTTAATCTAACTTAAGAATTAGGATGATGAAGATCAGGATGATGACAATGACGATGATGAAGATTACCCAACAATCATTATTGGGTGTCGTTGGTTATAATCCAATGTCGAGTTTTGAAATCTGCCACCAATTCGTCAAAGGCCTCCTTCATCTCTAAAAGGATTGAGTAGTTTAAACCCTCAGCTGGAAACAACACATAATCTGGCTGACCTCAGTTCGCTTGGTGTCAATGGGCTCATTTGTCTGTCTGTGAACGGAATCCTTAAATAAAAAAAAAAACCGTTTTGCAATATGCTATTATTCGCGTAAGTCTTGATAAAGATGAGTATTTGTGTATTGTTTTGTTAAATGTGTTGTCCTCAGTCGTGGTGCAGAGTACCTTCGTTTTTTTTTTCTTTCTTTTTTCTTTCTTTTTTCTGTGTCAACGTTATAAGGCTGATTAGGGAAGTTTATATCCCAACTGTTACGCCAAAAATGTGGTCGTTTCCACCAAAGCTCATATTTTACCAGAAACGCTGGAAATTCTCCTCTGGAAGAAATGTCCGCTAATCTAGCGGAGCTCAGAAGGAATATGTTTCCAAATATCGATGGTAGTATGATCTTGGATTTCTGCAACTCGGTTTGATAAAAATGTTTTCCATCTAGATGGAGAAGCCTTAGCCCAACAGAGAGTAATTAAGGAATCTGTCCAAGTAAATATTTTTCGGGAAACGAATTTTAAGGCCCTAACCGTTTCCTCTAATAATTTTGGCATTAAAACTGCTCGACATAGGAAGCGAAATTGATTTTAGTGGTGCTTCTTTGGTTTTCAATATAAGTAAATTATGAATTTTGTTGTTTCAATCTAATTCTCTAATGTAGATTGCTGCTGCACATGCCTTTTCTGATCCGTTGCTGAAGCCGTGAAATTCCATGTTGATGCAGTCCATCCAAATGCTGATCCAATAAGGAATCCGGATTTCTTCAAGGACAGGCAGTCCCTGACGACAGATGGCCCATTGATGTCTAATTTCTGGTGGAACTGGTTTATCCCCATCAACTCGTCGTTCCCAAAGAAGCTGCATCAACATTTTTGCCTTTACATGGTGAGATCCAAGCTAATGGATCGCAAAGTTTGGCGATCAGTGACAACATGCTCATTTTCGTGATTTATATATCACTCAATTGAATAACTTGGAAAGTGAAGCAATCGTGTACGTTTTGAACCCTTAAGTTGAGACACATTCCCCGCCTTAGATGCGGAGGTATAAGCCCCTAGCGATCAGCAGTGTTATGGCGAAAGCAGTGTTGAACAATCCTCTAACTTCGGGCATCTCACTTTCGGCGTTCTTACCGAATAGTGCCTTGGAATGCAGGGCACGATAGAGCAAAGTTCTAAATCCTGCATTGTGGCAACATATTAAGCACAATCCGGACTGGTTTTCAATTTATTCATGACAAGAGACAACACATCCACTGATGATATGGCTGCATTAATGTCGGCCAAAAAGCTACCAGTTATGACTGGTTTATTTGACTTGATTCGTCCCGATGACTGTTGGGCCAATACCTTGCGAAGCAAACCCTCAAACATCTGAAAATTTCGACGAGCTAGGCTGTCCGCATCAATGGCGCGCCGATTTAAGTATGCAGTCAATATGGGAGCTTCATTTTCTTTAGCGCATTGACTCGACAACAGCAAGTTCTTCACGGAGGCCCGGATATGTGGCAACATATACTTTTGAGCAATTTGCATACGATCTTCCATCGGCAGATGGTGGTAGATGGCATCTATGTTGGACTTAAGGGCAGCTGAAATAGCGACTGCTATAAAAGTAGAATGCCATTACCCGCATCGGTGTGGTTGACAAACTTTACTGAGTTCTTCACGATATCGGGCTTGTACATTTATATCTAAGATATACATGGGTAGATTTAAGTGGAATATTTACTCATTTGAGTGAAGTATGGACAGCAAATATTTATGTTTAGGCTACGTGGGTTTTGAAATATAATTTTAAGATAAGATAAACTCCCCGGAAGCTTACAGTGAGTCGTGACTAAGATTTCGATTGCATAATCAAGTACGTACCGCCGGCAATCGTAGACTTAGACAGCTAATGGTCTGCTACAAACAACATTAGGTGCATGAAGATTTAATGAAGAAACTCGTGAAGAATCTAACCAAGAAGACCTCTCGTTTGTTAAGGCTCATATTGAGAAAAAGCTCCAAACTTTTCTGATGGTCAGTTTCAGATGTAAAGGAGATGCGACTCTTCGCAGTGAAGTAAAGGGTCATCAATTGAGCGCAAAATATTTTTGACTTTATGTATAACAAGCTGTATTCGAGGTATAGCGGATCTTCGTATTTGTACCTTGCGCGTCGCATGGGTCGCAAATCGATAACTTTTTCCACGTGGGCATTAAGTTCTTGGTGAAAAATTGAGAGGGCCCTCGTGAAGTTCTATGCAATCGCAGCAAGATTTTCGATCGTTTTTGTTTTACTTTTTGAATGTTTTTCCATACATACAAAATTGTATGTCCGCAAAAATCTAGCGAACCAGTGCACCAATATAAAAGTTTATTTATTTTTAAATGTATTAAATAAATATGTGCATTTTTTAGTCTACTTTTATTTTAAAAATATACAGCATTTTATGCTTTACCAAAATTATGTTTTCGCGCATTTAAAAGCCTAGCAAAGCTGGTCCGCTAGACTTTTCATATAACTCGTTCAATGAAATAGGAGACTTCTTAAATGTACGAAACAATATATTAAGATTTAAACTTCCCGACCTTATAATCTAAAAAAAGAAATATTAGAACACGTATTCAAATTGTTATACCTTCTCAAACGCAACTGAATGTTGAAACAAAAATCATTTGTCGATGTTTCTTGGATTGGTCATGATTAAAAAGGTGTTTTTAGTGCGACTGGAGTCCCACACTACTCTGGGTTTCTAACTCCATTGCGTCTACGAGATTTTCACCTTCAATAACAAAAAAAAATAATAATTCAATGGGGGCTCAAAAAGAATCACATTTTGACCACAAATGGTACTGAACAAAATGGTGAATATAACAATATAAGAGCTGCAGTCGGCTGTCAAAGTCGTAGATAAAAGCTGCTACCGTGTGCAAGTTGTGCAAGTCTTATTATTTTTCAGATTCATGGCTACGAGTACTACTGGTTTTAATGTTGCGGAGCTTGCCGAAAAAGAAGGACCCTTTTTAAAATGAAAAAGGGCTGTAAAGGGCAAACTTCAAATAGACGTTTGTAAAAGAATTCTATGATTTGTACAAAGTGCTCGAAACCTTTATTGTTTATAATACTTAATAATATAACAACACACCTGCCAGTTTGCAACGTGCCCTCACAATCAGAAACAGTTACATACCTCATCCACATAGTTCCGACTGAAGTTAATATATGAAAGTCGATGTGGAGTAAGCTGAATACGCTTCTCGGAAAAATGCCCTCAAGTACCTACGTCGGACAAGGAGTTTGCATTTGGCATGACTTTGCACTGATCACAAGTGGCTTTGGTAACATTTCTTATCATCAGACCATACCTATACCTTTAAGAGCGCAACCATCAAAAATGTACACCACCTGAAAGGGTTCCATAAATATTTGATTTCCCATTCAAAGATATTGCTTTCGGTAAACACACGCATACACACTTTTGCACTTACAATTCCACAATTTTGTTATATATAAAGGCCTGCCCCTGCCGAGAATTTCAGTCAAGTTTTATAAACCGAATTTCATGATGCGCTTCTCTATTATCTGCCTGCTGTTCTCGGCAGTTGCAATTTCGGCCAATCTTCAGTCCGACTTCGATGACATCATCAGTCATTTTCCGATGAAGAAAGTTGAATCGCTGTACCGGATATATCTTGCCACTGATCCCAGTCTTCGGGAAGCTGTCGCCAACTTGCAAAAGCTCTCGGCTGAACAAATCTACAAGACCTACGTCAGTCCTGATTTGATTGACTTTTTCAAACGTCATGGGGTCGACGCAGAACGGGTGTTTGTTCATTTGATTGAGTTCTCCCTGGAGTTTGATCGCAAAATATTGAAACAAGAACCTTCGGAGGAAGACGATTCCAATGCGGTGCAAATAACCGGGAACTTACTAGCCGATTTAAGTCAACTAATGCATTCGTCGGAAGTATATCCGGTGGTTTTTAGTAAATTGCAATCCAGCCCGGAATTCGCACACTTCGCTGCAGCTCTAGCTGATCCAGAACTCAAAACTTTGATCTATCGCAAGATGAACCCTAAGATGGCAGCCGGTGTATGTTTCTATTGCAACGATGTCCAGTTAAGAGGATGGTTCAGCAAGCTGTGGAATAAAATTTTCTCCGGCAACGGAGTGTCAGTTAGCACTTCAATTCCATTTGAATACTTTCAATCACTGAACTCGTGAATTTGAAATGTTATTCGGTCTATTAAAGGGGATGTAGCAATTGTAATACAGTTTTCGAACAACTGACATTAAAAAAAAAACAATTATAGCTCGTCAAAAAAAAAAAATACATATACCAACTCAAACACGTCTTGTTCAAATGAAATCTTTTTTCAGAATGACTTACTTTCTCCGAATACTAAGCAGATCATACGTAAAGAAAAAAAGAGCTTGCGGTTTACCAACAGCAAAGTCGATAGTTTACATAAAAACTGTGGTTCATCATTCGACATTACAACTACCCATTGTAGTGTCTATTCCTCATTTAAATACAAACGTATGTAATTGATTATGTTATGAACATTGGCAAATGAATTGGAACTTATAATATAGTGATAAGCACATTTGATATTAGAAATGTCGTACACAATGGTTATTCACATATATTGTTTTGATGTGCATTTGGAGAAATGTGTTGGAGGCTTTTTTAAGTTATTTATTGACCACTGACTATAGGTTCTATAGCTCGCTTAAATTAGGAAGCAATCCCAGATAAATTCTGTTTAAAAATCGTCGCCAAGTCTGTATCTGATACTGTGTTTTGAGAGAATAGAGACTTATTAACAAATACTTTGGTTGCAATCGTAGCTGTTTCTAACTACACTCTACAAACCTAATTCATCATCAGTCTCCTTTTAGATGTTCTGTTCTGTCTGGATTGTCGTGGGGTGCGCATCTTAGAAACTTTGAACTTCGTTTTTAATTCATCCTTTTTTTTTAAAATGAATTGCTCCGTTTGTTCGCAAAAAATAGATCGCCATTGCTTAACAAAAATAAATTGTAATGATTGCTCGCATTTTTTTCATTACTCGTGCGTTAACTTCACTGAAGAAGATGCTGACTTCTTAAAAACAAGTGGAAATGCATTTCGTTTTGACAAATGTGCAGTGCTTAGACGCCGTTCTCTCCATTTGCCGCTACCGACTCCACCAATGCCAAACAACAACAGTGCACTAGCTTCTAGTAGCAAAAACAACAAAAACCAAGTACAAATGTGCTCCGCAAAAATAACAGGGGCTCAGCCTACAGAAGGTACCGAGAATGAATGAACTCTTCAAATGATTTACCAGAAGCTCTCTAACTTGGAGAAAGCAAACCATCGTTTTCTACAGCAACTTACTCTGATTCAAGCTGAGAATACAGAGCTTAAGAAAAAAGTGGAAACTTTGGAGAGCAAATTGAATTGGCAGCAGCAACATCTTCTCAGCAATTGTATTGAAATTGTTGGATTGTCAGATGTGAACGACAACAACGTTAAGACCAAGGCACAACTACTCTTCAAAAATGCTCTTTCAATTGATGTTCCAGATAGCAAAATTGAAAATTGCTATGTCAAAAAAGTGCAATCCAAAAACAACAGTGATGCCGGCTCTTGTGGTAATAAATTTTTAGATCTTACCTTAAAAATAGGTCACAAAGTGTGAAGGTTGATGATGTAATTAGTGATCCATTGATTATCAACTTAGGGGTTCCCCAAGGTTCTGTCCTAGGTCCGATCCTCTTTCTTATTTACATTAACTCTCTTTTTATGCTTGATTTTAAAGGTGTTCCAACTGCTTTTGCAGATGATGTAGGTTTCGCATATGGTTCGGCTAGTCGCCTTGATCTGGTTTCCGACATAAATTGGGACTTTAGCCTTTTAAGAATTTGGTTTTCAAAACATAACTTGGTTATCAGCTCCAAGACTAAGATTATGATTTTTAGTTTGTCGTCTCTACTTGATTTTAATGTGAATGTTTACTTTCACGCATCTGATTGCAATAGATTTAAACTTGATTGCTGTAACTGTGGACCTGGTTCGTCTTCTCCTAATTTTGATAGTAGCCTATGCTGTAGTGATAAATGTTTCCCCGTAGAGAAAGTTAAGGAATTCAAATACCTGGGTATAACTATTGATTCAAGAATGAGCTTCTCGAATCATGTAGAAGCTTTGAGGAAATATTTTCGTTGCACGCTAAGGCTTTTTTGCTATTTACGCAAAAAACTATTTACAATGGTATCGTTCAATCAAAACTACAATATGGAATTACTTGCTGGGGAGGCGCTTATAAAAATATAATACAGCCGCTCTTGATAATACAGAAATATATTCTACGGAAGCTATGCCGAAAACCTAGAAGGCACCCTACTTACCCTTTGTTCTGTGACTTAAAAATTCTCCCTGTGCGTCATTTGTATTGTTTTAAAGTTTTGAAGTCTGGTAATCGCAACTTCCGACTGATCTCTAACTACAGTTTACGTGAAAACTCTTCGTACTCATTATCCGTTCCTCAATTCCATACCACGGCTTATCGTGATTTTTATTATATATCGTCTATTCGTCTATTCAATAAACTTCCTCGACCGTTCAGATCAGTTTCTATACCTAAAAAGTTTCTCAAACTCGTAAAAATATGGCTTTTCAATTTTAATTTCGCTGGCATAGAGTCTGTTCTTTCTGACCATCTGATGTAACTTGAGCATTATAATTTGAGTCTTTTTTGTTAATGGATCTTTATGCATTCAAAGGAAATTGTTTTGTTTTAGACTGTTTAAACTTATTTTATAAAGTAAAGTCATTTTTTGATTTTTTTAAGGGTCACCCCACCCACACATAACTTTTCTAAATGCCTAAAATGTAAATTGTAATGACATTCATCACTAGTTTTATTACAATAGTAAAAAAAATACAGATTGTCAAACGAATTTCATATTTTAATTGAATTGTAATTATTATTTTTACTGAATTTGTATATATAGTAATTTATGAAATAATAATAATAATAATAAAGATGATTGTTAGAACAGCCAAATTTTGAGACAAAAATTCTCTACATTGTTATACTCTTGAAAACCTATGATTATCCACGTTCTCCCTGTTAGGAAGGGTGTCTTTCTCCTTTCATTTCTCAGATAAACTGACTGGCATAAAGCCCAAGTATAACATTTTCCATATTCTTGCAAAATCTTGTCGCTGATTGAGTCTTCTTCTGCTTTGTAAGACATTTGGCTTGAATCGTGGTGGTTCTCTGATGGTGGAACTACCTTTCCCGATAACATATCTGTTAATTAAAAAAATCTTACGCAACTAAAAATCTACACAAGAATTTAAACATTCCAAATTATCACAATGGGTCAACTTTGACCTGAGTGTGGCGCGGAGTATTCCTCGCCGGCCCACAAACCTTAACATTTGTGAACAGTCATTATGATAGACTGCAAGCTCTTAAGTCGTTGTTTACAATTCGACTCTAAGGCCCATGGTATCGTTTCGCAACAAAAGGGTTAAGTAATTGTTTCTTTACGCTATCAAGGACTGTGAAAGGATATCTTCACACATGGAATTATTATTGTCCCTTCAATGTACACTTTATCTGCGTCATTCTCTTCGAAAAGCCTCATACGAGTGATAAAAGATTTCTTTTCAATTTGATCCATTTCGAAATATGTAAATCCACGACGATAGAATTGTCCTTGCAAAAGAGTTTGTAAATGTGAAAAATTAAATCAATAGTTTAAACATTTTTTTCAAACTTAAAGAGAGTTGGAAAAATTTATTTCCGCAACGAAATCGACTTAAATTTGAATATCAAATTAGCCAAATAAAATATTTATAGTGTGCATAGGTGTGACGGCAACATGTCGGCTTGAGGAAAACTCTAAATTTAATATTGGTTCGGTGATTCCCAAAATGTATATTTCCTGTAAAACAAGAATAATAACTAGATATAATGCACATATGAATTTTTGATAGTTCTTTCACTTTTGTGCGTGAATGACCGGAGAAATTTGATGAGGCCAGAAATGGAATAAAGTTCAGAAGTTGACGATGAAGTATTCACTATTCGTTCGCGTTCAGGCGATTAAGCAAGGGGGACGTATCAAATGCAATAATAATAACATAATTATGGTAAGTGGCTGCAAAACTAGGGAATGGTTTGTGTTAAAGGTCCATATGTATAGAGGGTGGGTCATCCAGTGGTTTCTTTTTAAATCATACGTTATTTTGACACTGACAGCTGCTTCCTGCTCGAAATCTTGACAGAAAGTCAGTATCATACCTCCGCGAAACGAAATGAGTGGCCGCATTCAATAATCGAGTTATCTTAAGTCGACTAGATTGGTCTGGATGAAATGTAACCTGAACGGGAACGTCACTATTCCTACGTCAGCCACGTACCTGAACTGTCAACTTAGTACTCAGTCACGAATTTCATAACTAGGTTCGTCGACTACCCCTCCATAAACGTCAAATGAAACAGCTGCTCATATGACCGATTTCCAGAGATTTCCAAACGTACAAAACTAAATACTTGAACGTCCCCAGTCACTTTACGCCAGAGATGAATGAATAAAAGAGATGGATATCTTTCGTACGTCTATCCCCCCAAAACCCATTTGTTTACATTGTTGTTTTTGTAATTTCAATCCCGTGTATAATATAAATGAAATGAGCATATGTGCGTGACTTCATGAATTTTTCGGGAAAATAGCTTGTAGGCAGCCGCCTTTCATTTCATTTTTCATTTCATTTCATTTCCACTGGAAAGTAATATATCTCTGTATTCCATTATCTTTGCTTTACGCCTGAAGAACGATGGGAAATATTGAAAACTTATTTCCAAAGTAGCCCAAACAGTGCGTTTTTTTTTTGAAAAGAAGTTTTGGCCGAAATGAAACACCCACAACAATTTTGTTCAAAATGTTCTTAGACTGCTATGCTAGTGGACAACACTCATAGTCTCCGTCATCGTACGGTGCTCACAGACGAGAATGTGGCTGATGTGGCCGATAGTATGAGATTCAATTCACGAACATGAACTCTTCTTCGAAAATAGGGCTGGGCACAAATTTCGGTCCATGGTGGGCGTTACAGAGCCGACTATTTTTTTTACTGAAATTGAAGACATGGATTTGGACGACCTCTGGTTCATGCAGGATGGCGCGCCATGTCACACAGCTCATGCCAAAATCGATCTTGTGTGCCCCAAATTCCCAAATCGTGTTATCAGCCATCTTGGCGAAGTCAATTGGCCACATCGGAGCTGCAATTTGACTCCTTTGGCATTTTTTTTTTTGTGGGCAACCGTGAAGGACCGATGTTATGCCAACAATCCGGAAGCGATTCAAGCACTTAAGGCCAATATTATCCAAGCAATCCGTGAGCTACAGCCCGAAACCATCAACAAGGTCATGGAAAATTGGAGTGACAGAATGCGCTACTGCGGAGCCAGCCGAGGCAGCCACTTGAACGACGTTGTGTTACATAATTAATGGGAAAATTTCTTACTAAATGCTAAATAGAAAAAAAAAAAAACACTTAATTCTACTACTACTCAGTCGTAAAAGCCAAAATACATGGAAAACATTTTTAAAAATGAACTTGTATTTGGCCCACCCTGTATTTAAAAAGTCAATAGGAAATAGATTGACTGGTACTCAATCGATGAATTTTCCATTTAATAGACATGTGATCAGACACAGAGATACTGCTTTCAAGGTATCCTAATTCAATATTGCAAAAACAAATTCCCAAAGAGTTCTATCAATTTGTGAATCACCTCTTAGGTTAAGTGCCTTTTAATTCCCAGCAAAAAGTGCGAAAGTGCTAAAATAATAATAGAGTCCAAATGATTCAATAACACTTCAGAATTATGACCCAACAAAACAATTACATACTTAATTCTGCACTCAAGTACCGCCATTTCTTGGCAATTTTTTTTATATAAAAAGCTCAACAATTTTGCAGCAAGACAGTTATCAATTTTCTCTACCAACATGCGCACCACTATTCTTTTCCTTCTGCTGTCAGCAGTTGCCATTTCGGCAGATCTCCTGTCCGATTTGGATGACATCGCAAATCATTTGCCAATGGAACAATTGGAAGCTATTGGTCAAGACCAACTTGCCTTAGATCCCAATTTCCGTCCAGCAATTGCCAATTTGGTTTCACTTTCCGACGAAGAAATCTACCAGCAGTACATAAGTCCTGAATTGATCGACTACTTTAACCGTCGTGGAATCGATGGCGAAAGTCTTTTCCTTCACTCGATCAAGATGATTAAGGCCTACTACGCTCTATTGTTGGAGAAAGAACCCTCAGGCCATGAGTCCAGTGGATCCGTGATTACACTTGCCGATTTATATAAATTGATAGCAGCCTCGGATGCTATGCCTGTGATTCATCAGAAATTGGAAACTAGCCCGGAGTTTGCCAACTTTGTTGCCGCCGTAAGGGATCCTGAGTTCAAGGCTGTGCTATATGGCAAGATAAATTCTGGAATCGCCGCCGGTGCCTGTGCTGGTTGTAAGGATGTCCAAATGCGAAGCTGGTTCAGCAATGCCTGGAAGAAAATCAAGAAACATGGATTTGGAGTCGGTGTTTCAATTCCTTTTGGAAAGTAGTTGTTTTAAATTCCATAAACCTGAAGGGGAATAAATTTAAAGTGTTTAGCAGGCACATATAGAAAGAACTGTGTTTTGTTCTGAAAAGAGTTTCAATAATAGATACCATCGAAGAATGGAACAAGTTTGCTGATATTTCTTCAAAATTGTTACCTATTTATAAAGCAAAGTAAAAAATGTGACTTCACTGATGCCGGATGCGTCATGGTCCCTTTAATAACGAAATTGAGTTCCCGCGCTCATGGTTAATTGCGGTACCTTTTTTCGTAGATATATCTATGCACCTCGTTCCCTTATATGACCCAGAATGGAATGGATTTCGTTTTTAATGAGTGCCAAATAGCACGGGGACTGTTTGCTGGCTGTCTCATAGAGCAAGCTACACCAACCGTACCAGATGTGGACACTGCTCGGCTATCTTATCAATCATCGTCCTTAATTCCACAAAATATCTCTAAGAGCTTCCAATGTAGGTACGAGTATCTGTAAAGATGAATCCATGCATCATAACTCATCCGTTTTAATTTGCATTGCACAAATCTCCTGGAATTAATTAATTAGCGACTTCCCATATTGTGCAGAGCACCAGTAACAGCCGAATACAAATTCCCTGTGCGGTAATTTAATTAAAATTAATGCATTTATTTGCCACTGCTACTGTTGCTGTACAGAATTTCTATTTTGCAAATTTTCCTGAATATTGTAGTCATCATTTCTTCGCCGCTTCAACATGCCACTCACAACCACTATAGGGACGGAGCATTGCTCACAAATGCCGATTCATAAAATAGAAAATTCTGAAGAAGAAAAAAAAAATACCTTCACGTCAAATTCACCAGACTATCCTGTCCAAGAGCGAGAAAACAATTTTTTTTTTGAAGAATCCGTAAAATAATGACATCGACCGGAACACAAAATGAGGGAAGCTCAAATTGACGAGAAGAGCTGAAATATGGGTGCTTGCATCACTTTACAATGTCAGCAGAAAAAGTCTGCTACGTTAACGACATGACAACGTTTCTACTGATCGGTGGTTACCTCTTTGTTAAAACCACTGTGCATTTGTATGGAGTTACACTATGCGGTGCAAGTAAGATGGCGATTGGATTTTGTGATAAATTAAAGCTGGCAAAAAAAAAGGGTAAGCAAAGGGAAAGTGTGCGAGACTTAACCTAAGGTTTGTTTGTCAATTTAGTTGAACTTGTTGGAAAATTGAATTTTCCTATATACTGCTCTTTAGAAGAAGAAGAAGAAGAAGTGCGATTCAAGGCACTGATCATTGGCAATCGGGAAAACCTAAATACTCGTCTGTTTATTGATTTTTGAACTTTGAAAATTTCCCAGTCTATCATTTGTATTCAAATTTATGTTTTACGAATCTTTTTAACTTTTAATCGCAGTATAATAGTACAATGAAATGTGCGGAGCTTAGACCGCAGATGGAGTTTAACAATTCTGATCTCTGATCGTCGGTTCGAATCCCAAAGAAACCCATATTCCGAGAGTACAACTGAAATGAAAGAGCTTTTTAATTGGCCGTTTGAACTCGGCATAAAATTGTAGATCCCTTCCAATCGTCTCAAAAATGAGAAACTCATACAAAACGAATGGATGTGAAAAGCTAGGCCTAGAGTCCCTACGGACCAGTTGCGCCAACTATTAGTTAATTAATTAATCTGTGATTTCTTAACTATGGCAAAATCGGAAGATTTTTCAATATTTATTGAAGTAGTTGTACCCTGCCACGCTTCGCAGTGGGACATTCTTGTTGCATGGGATAAGAAATAAAACAGAGCATAAGTTTATTTTTTGAACACTTCTAGTTATATACTTGGTATACTATTTTTTGGTATTCTAATGTCTGGCGTAGAGACTATCTGGTTAGCCGACACGGGAGCACGCAACATCTTGTTGTTGTTGTCCATGTGAGAAGCACTCCGTGTCTAAATCTAAACCTCACAATTCTAAAGATTGACCTTGAGCTGATTGAGATTGTGAACGCCAATCGAATTGGGAATCAGAGACAAATCATATTGAGACCCCCCAAGTCTCAATCCTCTTGCCGCTGGCCTATCAATTTTTTTTCAAATTCTCTATTTTGTTTTCCTATCGGTGTTATGTCAAATAAAAATCCACGTGACCTGCAAAAACATACAAAAACAAAAAAAAAAATGCTGCCAACCTCATCAACCGTGGGGAAATGTGATAGAGTCCCGCTATTGGTTAGTTATTATATATATATATATATATATATATATATATACTAGAAACTTATTAGGACCAACATGGTTACGTATTTATCTTTTTTTCGATATCATTAAGATCTATTTCATGTGTACATTTTTCATAAATAACTGAAAAAAGTTTGGTCAAAGGTTTTTATATTTCTCTTATGCAACCATTCTGCATTGACAAGAGAGATAGATGCAAGCACACATTTTCGTTCTTTCTTTCTCTCAGCCAGTTACGTTTTGTTATCTAAGACACAGCATACAGTGATACAAGATCGGGGGATTTATCACTTTTTGCGGGATTTTCTCACTAACAATAAGCTAAAAGGGACAAAGGGATTTTTCAGACCTCATTGTACAACAAGAAAGGGATTTTGCTTTTTGGTCAAATTTTGTTCCTAATTGCTCATTTCATTAAGAATAAAAAAATTATTCAACCTACGATCAAATTAAATATTTTCATGTTTAGAAAAAAGTCATTCAAAATATCTAAATACTTTCATTTTCTTTTTTTTATTTCCCAAAACTGTTTCATAAAATGACATATGTGTCTGTGAATGAATCACGAGTATTTTTTAAAATAATTATATTTTGTAAACATAAAAGGGATATTTTGAGTATAACCGTGGGATAACCTGCCTCTAAAGTCTGAGATCACTGCAGTGCAGGGATATTGTCTGTATCATACTGTAAGAGCAAGAGAGAGCAATGCGCGCGCCCATTTTCTTGCTCTCTTCCTCTCATAGCCAGTAAATTATTGAAGAAAATTTATATATTAATTATTATAATATAAACTAAACATGTATATATAAATGGAGCTTAAGAAGTTTTACTTCAGTCGAGTGGTCTAGAGCACACTCATTTTTCGAATGTGTTGGTAGCATTTTTGAAGTGACATTAGTGAATACGGATTTCTATGTAGCAATACTAGCGCACTTAGCATTTGCCTCCCCATACAAATATAGCTTTTAGGCAAGTAAGGGGAATGCGGATTAATATTTCGCAATATGATTGACCGATTTTAAAATTCATGCAAAAAAGCCACTATACTAAAATTTAGAGTCGAGACTAAAAATATTAATATGTGTGGTGGCATGCCTGGCTCTCAAGTGAATTGAAAAATTCAATTGGATAATCAACCCGCTGCGTTTGCTTCCGCACCTGTGCCTGCGGACGGTGACGTGAAATAAAGCAAAATGAATAAGGCCAAATTTAAAATTAGCCAATCAAAAACATATACTGTCAAACATTGACACCTGATTGAGCAAAAATTCACACTTTTTTATTTTGCTTCAAGCAGGCACACAATGTATACGTGTCTCATTTGCACCAACGCACTCTCCCATGGTTGATGAGTTTTTGACCATTGCATATGTCGCTTATAGTCGGCGCAGCGGCTTACTGGGTAGTATATTGGGACCCCTCCAGGTTCGAATACCGAAAAATCCCAAATTCCAACTTCAGTTTTTTTTCCACTGCGCCACCGCTCTTGAACATACGACAAATATCCGAGAGTTTAACTGTCATGAACGATCTGCTCAACTGGCCATTCGGACTCGTCATAAAATTGCTTCCATTCGTCCTAAAAATGAACTCACACAAGACTGAGAAGCTAGTCCTAGTGGCTGTTGTGCTAGTTATTTATATGCCGCTTAAGGCAAAGAACAACGTTTTGATGTCACATTAACCGACTGCTTTCCATTCCCAATATCCAGTAGATGGTGTGAGAATCGTTCTGCTGCTAGACACACATATGTGTAGTCAATTGCAACGTATGTATATCGTAGCTGAGTTCTAAACTTAAATATTATCTTTCAAAAATGAATGACAGTTGTTTAGAGTGGAAAAGATGCAAAAAACCGCTAATTACTCGTTATTGAATTTCTTTCCCCTGACGTTGTTCACGTCCGAGTTCTTTCACCAGATGATTTTGACTCAAATTAAAAACAATCGAACACGAACCTCTGTTGCTTGTCACAACTACATTCAAGCATGAGGCTGGTGTTCGATACATTATGAGTGTGTCGCAAAGTTGATTATTTCAGGCAAGCATTTATTTCGTCCGCTGGTGTCGATCGAGGAATAATAGGCAATGATTGGCTTACATTTTTGGTTGACCGTTCTCACGCAAATCTCGCAACGATCGGTCAAGAATTTAACTCGTATATGTGTCATCGTGAATTCATCCCAAACAATAAGTTAATACGTTTTGTAATATTTTCCATGCCTGATGCTTCGGAATTACTGCACGAGGAAATCTCAATGAACTGCATGTTCAATGGTAACATGAGAGCAGAATGAACAGTCCTTCCACCCGGTAGCAAAGTTACAGCTCTTCCACGTGAAGCGTAGGCGAAGACTTTGCCATTTTGTGATCAAATCCTTGTTGGAATCAATCTAGAAAGGAACGTTTCATCGGTTTCTCCTGGCGCATCCAAGGAGAAGACTCTATTAGTCCTTTTTTATTATCAGCTATGATCCATATAAATCATAGATTTACCTGCACTTACAACAACAACATGTGACCCTGCTTTTCATCGAGATCACCATGATCTGAAAATGTATTTACCTATTTTCGGCTGCGTTTTTGTTGAAAATGTTTGTGCTAAAATACTAAAAAATGTAACACAAAATATCAATTGATTTTTTCGCATTCGAATTGACGGGCAGTCGAAGTTATGACGTTTAGACCATCCAAACACTTAAATACGTACATATCTCATAATTATTTCCTAAACATAACAATTTTTATGAAATGTTTCGGTGGCCTAGATCTGGACACCAAAAAAAAACATTTATAAAAGGTTTCACAGTTTCCACATCCCAATTTCTGTTGTTCAAATTTCCCCGCAGAAAGTGAGCGCTGTTTTTCGATTGGATTTTTTTTGTAAATAAAATAAAAATGTTCAGAAAATCTTTGAATACCTTATGAGAAAGTGATTCATTTAATACGATTATTTGAATTAAATCGCGTGATTCCCGAGACCATAATTACAAAAAAATAAAAACTTTACTCCCTGCTAATAGTTCTACCACATTATTTTCTTCGAATCCAAAAAAAATAAAATTGAAACATTTAATAAATAAATTTCAGAAATCTTTTATAAATGTTTATGAACAATAATGAAATACTTCGATAACTCGAAGCATCACTTGCCACAAAAAACATACGAGTTATCAAGACTTCGAATTATCAAGTAAAATACAAAATTGATATAAATAGGTATGTACATTCAACTCTGTGTTTTATTTTGTCTTCGCCTTTTTTTTCCAAAAATTCAAACCAATATACCAACCTAGTTAATGATGTGTTCTAACCCCTACTAACAAGAAATTTGACAATTCTTGCTCACTCATTAATTACAAATTACAAAATCAAAAATGTAAACAAGTGGGTTTTGGGGGGATAGACGTACGAAAGATATCCATCTCTTTTATTCATTCATTTGTGCCAAATAATCTCTTCGAGTTATCAAGACATTCGAGTAATAGAAGTTCGAGTTATCAAATACAAACTACATGTACATTTTATTGCCAACTAATTTTATTCGAGTTATTAAATAATCGAGTTATCGAAGTTCGACTGTAGGTCCGATTTGCTTCAGAAACATTTCTGAAAAGTTTCGCTTGTCTGTACACGCCTTAATATGCCACGATAAACGGAATATTTGAACATAAAATACTAAATTTGTTTCTAAAAGAAATGGAAAAGAAAAATTATGCAAATTTGATTCAAATGGCAACACCCCCGAACTTGCAAGTGAAATGTCATGTTGTGCCTTGTATGACTACACGTTGAGCAGAATATTTGCAATGGCAATATGAAATTTGAAGCTGTGAATTGTATTACTTATGGACTACCTCTGTATACAAACAGTTAGTTTTGCAACGCTGCGTTAGTTGTACTACCCTCATTCGCAAGTGCATCACCTAAATGAGTGTATTCTTCGGAGCGGTTTGTTAGGCTTGAGTTAAGTTCTTCTATAAATGGTTTTCCAAATGTCCAAGAGTCATTTTTTTCTAAAATGCATAACATTTCTAGGGTCGATTTACCGCAGCCGTCACTGATTTATGCCGTTTCTGCATGCAAAATAAGATATTTTCCATCACTCGCATTGTACTCGATTAAAAGTACGGCAATTCGGCCACTGATTTCAGAATTAGTTGACAAAAACTACACCAGTGCCCTACAGCATACACCATATCAAAGGTACATAAACTTCGACTCGGAAAGATCTTGCAAAGTCGCATAAAAATACCCTTGTGAATTTTCTTGCATCGGAAACTGTTTATCTCTTGCAATGTAGAAAACTTCCGACCATACCATGAAGAAGTATAGTTTCCCTCCAGGAAAGTGCAAATATTTCTCAAATTCCTATTGTTCCAGACACGTCGCGCGATGTCGCGTATACCAAGGGAACCTAAAAAAATAACTTTCTTTTTGTCTTGCCATGCTTCCGTCAAATGCAACATCTATCTATGCCATCACGGAACAATACCGCACAACATGCCGTACACTTCGAGTATACTCAGTAGCAAAAGCTGAACACAATGACTGAAGATTAATGATGCCAAGGCACTTTGGCGTATTCGTCACCAGGAAACGGCAAGAAAAATCCCTTGGTTTCCCTATTTTCTCCATTTGAGTGATTCAATTTCGTTGACGTTAACGTTTGGGAGGGATATTCTGGTTGGAAAAAGTCCCCAAAAATATACGGCGATGCTTTGCACAAACATGGCAGTCAGTCCTCTGTGGATCACACAAAGTTTCATCAAACTCACAGCAGGGAAAATGACGACAACGTCTACAGCGATGACTTCCACGAGACAATAAATGGACTTTGCTGGCTTCAGATTTGAGCACTCACATTATTGCCGCCGGCGGAGGGTCGATTGTTTGTTATTGATAGATAGCGAAATTGAAATTGCTTTCTTTGCTTATGATTTCGTAATTTCACATGGAATCAGAAGAGGAGAATGCCAGGCACTCGTTTGTCTAAACAACACCATCCCGACGCAGAAGCGGTTTTTGGGACAAATCTCAAAAATGCTACCAAAAACCTGCAGCAAGGCATCATCTTAGCCAATTACGCTCGCATTTGCCAAATGAATTTAATCAATTTAATGGGAAACAAATCTATTTATGGCGACACGATCAACTGGCTTCCATCCAAAAAGTGTCCTCTTTCTTAATCAGACTTCATATGCGATTTAAATTGAAACTTACCCCATAAGAAGCTCCAGCTAGCCATGACCGTGTCTACTATAAAATTCCGTGGCCAACACCCAACAGACTGCGTGTGTGTGTGCTGTGCAGTGTGTAATTGTCGTCGGAGTGCCAAAATCAGTTAATTGGAGCCTGAATTAATTATCTGTAAAACATGTTTCTCCCATGTGACAACCATCTGCCGCACTTAACTAGTGTGCCTGTCCGCAAAATAGTTTACAATAGTTTGGGGCCACTAAACCAGGCAGGGGAACACCAGCTGGCAGTCAAATTTCTGGTCAACGCAGCTATATTTGCTGAATCCGCTGCCGGCTATGGCATACTCGTGTGTCGTGTGTATGCACATGGTGGGTCCTTGATGTGAGAGCATCTCTCGTCGGTGTCGTCGTCGGTCGGTGGTTAAATAGTCAGCCGAAAAAGTTTGAATTATGCATGCACCCAGGGCTGCTGCAAATCAGAGGTGTTAGATAACGTAATGTAAAATTCACCGTTCGTTGTGTTAGAGGGGCGGACGATATTCTCACAGCAGTGGACCGGAAGTGGACTTAATTGTAATATTCCAAACTGATTTATTCAGTTTACTTTATTAAATAGGATTCAGTTGCATAGGGCGGCGGCAGATATTACATGGGTGACGCTCGCGGGTCAATATGCAAATTCATTAAGCAATAAAATTGAATTAATGCACAACGGTATATAACATTTAACGCCGTAGGGGTGGTATTGTCGGTGACTAGGGCGCAAAACAAACTAATGTTATTTAATGAGCTTTGGGAGTGCCACTCGTAACACTGTTCATAAAATGGTTAGATATTGAGGTAGGACTTGCATGGGCGATGGAGTTCCACACATGGAAATGATGTGTAAAGTTTGGCGTATGAATATAAGAAAAAATTAAAGTGCTTGCTCACGGCCACGCACATTAGATGCCTAATCTAATAAACAGGAAATTTGTCATTTAAGCGAAACGAAAAATGAAACGCTTTAAATTGCCGGTTGGTTAAGAGAGAAAAAGAGAAGAAGATAGTGAGATAGTGAGATAGAGAGAGAGAGACACCGGATTGAAGTTTCAAATACGATATTCTCACTATGCTATTGGGTTTTTGACAAAGGATCATTCGACTGCGTTTCACTTTTCGTTACGGTCCTGTTTCCCAACGTTTCAACTCACCATTGGGAGACAAATGAAGCTTTATTCTATACAAGAGAGTGTGCGCCATATATATTTAAGGTCTCAAACTTAAAAATGTTGGCTCCATGTGAAATGAAAAATGGCCCCCAACAAAAATGAAAAAAGGCCCTACTAAATTATATAGTAAGCAACAACAACGTTTGATAGTCTGATTGGGGTTATTTTTCAACATTTTGGGGCCTTTTGTCATTGATATTTTGGGGTAAAATCTCATTTATGTTTGCGAAATTATACCCCAATGTAATATTATTGGGGACGTTTTATGTTCAATAAAAAGAAACAAATTGTTTTTTAACGTTTTTTATTATTTTAAATAAAAGCTTGTGTAATAAGGTTATTTAGGGTCGAATAGAGGGAGTTGGGAATTTTGAAAGCTGACAGGATGCGAGGATGTGGCTGGGACCTTAGGATAGGATGTGCGAAAGATAGGGTTAGAATGCAGAGTTGAATGAATGAACAAAAAAAAAAAATACTTATTATTTTATATTTGGTTAAATCTCACCGCCCTCGACTGTAAAAAAAATATATATATACCCTTGGTTTTGTCACCTACTTAGTAAAGACAGCAAGCTTAATCTAAGTTCCTTCCTAAAAAGAGCTCTCTGTAGGAGGGGTAGCCCAAGAAGATACACAGGGATGGTGAAAGGAAACCTATTACAAGATCACCAACAACAAACAAAGAGAATATTAAGGAACAAAAAAAAAAACGTAAACCTATCCACGCCAGAAATAACTTAAAACTAGGTACAAAAAAAAGGAAACAACAAAAACACAGAGATGACCACGATTGCGGAATTTAACTTTATGGCAACCTTTTTTTATGGCGCGAAATATCTATTTTGTTTATATCACAGATTTGCAATTATACCCAAGTTGATTTTCTAAATTTATCAATCAATACAAATCCCTCCTTTCCCTTCCTTTTTCCTTTCCTTTTGGATTTCTTTTTGTAGACTAGGTGCAGCCGAGCTCGTTTCAAGGCATATGGGTGCTCAAGATCATCCCTACACCAACTGAGTCTTCGATAGTCTGAGCACCGTGTTCCGAGGTTGAACCCAAAATCCTCTTTATGATTCCTTTATTTCAAATGGATACCGATCTGTACGCCTTGGTGGCGTTTCAATAAAAAAACGGGGCGGTCACGACTTTATCGTTGCCCGCCAATTTTAGGTTTCGGGATGTACGTCGCCTTTTAACACAAGATTACTTAAAATCACCTCTACACACTATTTCCTATAAATACCACTTACCCCGAGAAGTTTTGCCTAAGTCCATACGAAATTTTTCACGACTGCCTTCTTATTTGCAAAAGGTCTTTATAAAAAAACTTATTTTCTCTTCACTTGGTATATAAAAAAAAATATAAATAGTGCCATACAGCACTGACTGTGTGCCTCTGGTAGTGACTGTCCGAATAACTCGCCGTTTATTTTTGATGGTTGAGGCTAGTTGGTGGTGTGACTTGCTGTAAAAAATGCCCCACATTCTTTGCCGCTATATTTTATCTAGAGATTTTCCTCTTATTTTCTTTCCCTTTCCTTGAATTATCCCAAAACTCACTTAGTCGGGACAACAATCTGTGTTCGCCTTACAGGGGTCAATTGGGAACAAATCTTTGACGAACAGAACAAGAACCACCATCGAGATTCGACAACGACGATGAGAGATGAGACGAGACGATGACATTTTACACCGAAAACACATAACATCTCGGATGTAACAGAGACAGGGTAACTTCAGGGACTATTTTTTTTATATTTTATGTTTCCAGGTTCTAAGTGACCATAACACTTGAATTGTATTTTCGACGTTTTGCCTGCAATACGGACACTTATAGCTTTGTCTGTTATCCACCGCTACTGCCTCGGCCATCAATTTTAAGTCCCACTCAGAGCAAACTTTTAAGTGCTTGCTAGGCAAAATAAGAATATTTGCCCGCAAGTCCCGGCAAACTATGCAAAGTTAAAATAAAAAAATGTTATATTTTAGAAAATAAAAGTTAAAAATTCGCACGAAATTTTCTAAAGTTAAAATTAAAAATTATATTTGAAAACCTGAACTGACTTTTGATTTTTTTTTTCTTTAATTTTCTAAACATTAAAGTTAGTTCAAGTTTTCAAATATAATTTTTAATTTTAACTTTAGAAAATTTGAGAAAATAAAAGTTAAAAATTCGCGCGAAATTTTCTAAAGTTAAAATTAAAAATTATATTTGAAAACCTGAACTGACTTTTGATTTTTTTTTCTTTAATTTTCTAAACATTAAAGTTAGTTCAAGTTTTCAAATATAATTTTTAATTTTAACTTTAGAAAATTTGAGAAAATAAAAGTTAAAAATTCGCGCGAAATTTTCTAAAGTTAAAATTAAAAATTATATTTGAAAACCTGAACTGACTTTTGATTTTTTTTTTTCTTTAATTTTCTAAACATTAAAGTTAGTTCAGGTTTTCAAATATAACTTTTAATTTTAACTTTTGAAAATTTCGCGCGTATTTTTAACTTTTATTTTCTCAATTTTTCTAAAGTTAATATTAAAAAAATTAGATTTTATTTCCTCAAATTTTTTTTGTCAACACGTTGTGATCACTGCACTTTCGTCACTAAACAGATCGATTTGTACTGAAAAATTCAATTCTCAGGAAGTTATTTTGTACTTGAAACGATTGACGCCGTTGAGTCAACGGTATACTTCGCTTTTTTTTCTCGTAGAATTTTGTTTTGATACCAAAATAAGACAATGAAAAATTACCCTAAAAATATGTAAGAAGACTCCAAAACTATGAAAATACTCCCCAAACTCGTAATCATTTTTGTTGTCAGCATTTATTTGGGCAATATTGCATAAATGGAATGGGGTCATTTTGCATTATGAAATCTTTGACGTTAGGCAAAAAGGGGTTAAGTCAGAAACTGCAGTTTTTCGTAAAACCAAATTGAAAATAGTTTAATTATTTGCAAATCGGGATTACATTTGTTTGACAAAAAAATACTAAATTGTTACGACAGGAGGCAGTTGTGCTATAGACTTAAGTCGTTAGTATCAAAAGAAAGAGAATAAAAAATGTAGTTAAACCCAAATACCCAAAATGCATTTTTTGACTTAAGACCTTTTTGCCTAACGTCAAAGAAATATTACCCTATTTCTTGGGGTCATTTTTCATTGGGGCATGATTTCATGGAGCCAAAATTTTACAGTCGCATACCTATCTGTACTGTTGCATCTTATGCAACTTGTTGAGCAGGACTAAGAGGCAATTAAATTTTGAGCTGATTAATGCAATGAAATGAGCACACCAGTACCAGAAGTTGTCGGCCATTCCATAAGCTTTGCAGATGGTTGCTTTATGACAATAAAACATATATTGGCACTTTACCAAAGCGTACGATTTGGCTCACAGTTTTTTCTTAGGTACTTTCTTGCTGCCGAAATACCGCGGTCTTTTTTCGGACGATTTAGGATCGTCTCTGAGACTACGTCTATATGGTACTTATTCATTTATGGAAGCCCTTTCAAGAGCTAACTTTAGGTCAAATACAGGAATCTTCTTCTGAAGGTTTCCAAGCACGCTTACAAGAAATATTTATATTTTTGTGAAGGCAAACAGGAAGCAGAAAATTCAGTCTTTCGAAGAAATTTATGGTATTGTTGAGTAAGGCTGCAAACGCTGCTCGGCTGTTTCTCCATTCAGATGAAACTCTAATCGGAGCAGCGACCAGTCCTTCGTATTCTGTTCGCATAAGCTTTGAAAACCCGGACAAGATGGACGTAATTTGAGTCAAAATGAGGTTGAAATCTAAAACGGTTCTCGGCAACCAAGTTAGTTCGATATGAAGAAATTCCTGGTACAAAGGTCATAGAAGGAATGCGATAAACTGAGTACTTCGGCTTGTAATCAACAGGATTAGATCGCCAAATAAGCTTGTATAAACAGCGGCAGGACTTTAATACCCACTTGTAAAAAGCTTTGAAATGCAAAACCTTTTCTGGAGAGTGAAGGAATGATCGCTAGACTGATAAGAAGACTTACCCAGGTAAAAAGATGTTCGTAGGTTGTAGCTTAGACAAGCTCAAGGAGCCATGCGGAAGTTACGGTCCGCCTGAATACTGCCCAAAGCAGCTCCTTGCGCACTTTATCGAACGTCAAATCTTAATATCAACCTTTGTAACTTTCTGTGTTGGTTGCTACCAAAAAGTCCTCTCAAAAAGGACTCTCATACAACAAGATAATTTTATTGTACTACCACTGGGAAGAATGAGAAGTGTGACACACTGTCCGCTTCTGAAACAAAATACGTTCCCTTACTAATCTTTTAATGCTAGCCGTTCAGGCATGGTATGCCTAATCCTTTGTGACTGATCAGTGCCTGAGTACTTGGAAAACGCATTTGCAGGTATAAGAAAATCTTTCATTTCTGAAGGTAAAAAGTTGTGGACCGGCTAAGAACAAGATCTGAACTGCAGTCGTTTTACAAAGGACCCACTTGATATGATATCGCAATTAAAATGCAAAGTCATTTATTTCTTCTCTGCACTAACAACTGTGAATAAATCTCCGCTCCGCTTATATGCTGAGATAAAATATTGCAAATTGCGTTCACATCTGAGATTGCAGATTTGCACAACTGATTTTATATCCTTTCAATGCAAATGTATGCATTCATGCTATTCGATTTGAGAGGGCCCCCCAAAAATCAATTCATGCACATTTAATGTCTCTGTCAGGCAGGGTAGCATGGCAAGGACAAAGGATACCTTATTTCATTTGCAGTATATTCAACAAAATGTTAATACAAAATTTACTCGTATATATGCAAAATATACGCACACAAAATATGTATAAAAAATAATAATAATCGAACAAGAAATACACAACAAAACGGAATGAAAATCACAAGATAATGGCATTCATTCTATTCTGTTGATTTTCATTTCCAATAATGATCGATCGTTGGCGATGGGCTTCAGCATCACCACCCAAACCAATTACAATAATTGGCCAAGTAATTACGAATTCGAGTTCTCATAATACAAGCACACACTCAGGCGGGGCGTGAATTCATTTTCCGGTTCAACAGTATTATGTGGATGCATGGACTTGTGTTTTTTTTTAAAGTCCTCGTTCTTGCTCTCGGGTTGTGTTGTTTGTATGGAAGTAGTCGGGAGGGAGAATGGAAAAAAATATTTAATTGAAATTGGCAATTCATTTAAATTGTTCTTTGCAGAAAGTGTGATCTTTTGCACAGTTGAAAGAGGCTCGAGTCGATAACCCTTCATAAATATGAGACGGCCGCAATAGGTTTTCAATTCAACAAGTTCGAGAGGCTGTCAATGCCGTTGACCAGGAAAGAGCTTAAAAAATGCAGTAATGCGGACTGATTCTGAGTAGATGGTCAAAGTTTTTCTACTTAGCTCGCGCTTATTTGCATGCATTAAACTCTAATTTTAATCAGATTTTAATCTTTAATAAATAAAAAAAAATATTCTCTTTTTTTTAGCGTCGGTTGTGTTCAACACGAAAATTTAAAAATTTCAAAATTTCAAAATTTAAGCAAACAGAAAGTGGTTCTTAAATATTTCTCTTCCCCCATTTTAATATAATATTGTTCTTAATATTAGCCCATCAACAAAGCTTAAGGCTCGAATTGAATTGCTGAATTTGTTCGAGCATGAGCCCACTTACCCCACTTTACCTTATGCCATTTGCATTTACCATATCGCAGTAGAAAGACTCCTTAAGGGAGAATGTTTGAAAAGCATGTTGTGTAAACACGATCTTTCCAAAATTAGTTATAAAATGTGTGCTCTCTTGCACTTACATACAAGAACAACCTTTCTTAATTTTATTCGTGCGAAAAAGAAACGGAAAAAATGCGTTGATATAATTTCTGACAAGCGAAAATGAGCTAAAATGCGGTCAAGTATCCTTTGTGACTTAATTCTTTTTTTTTCAACATTACGTCTTCATATATAGCTCCTCTATAAATGCGCAAGCAAACTCATTACTGCGGAGAGAGTTTGCGGAGTTTGCATCTCCATTAAAAACAGGATGTGAAGAAACTTTCCCTAAGGGAAAGCATTAAAGTGAAAAAAATAAAACAAACGAAAACGAAACGAAAAAGAGGTGCATTCAAATCGCTAGTAAATTCTTCCTCACAACACATTTATAACGGCAGGCACTAAAGGACTTCATTTGCTTCCGACTTGAAGACGATAATTCAAACGTTAAACTCACTTTACAGTGCGTTTTAATGTTCACATTTATTTAAATAAATTAAGTCGTTGAAATCGCACGCTGGTACGCACAGTGGTGAGTAGTAATATTGTGACATCTTTTCTTTTCATAGAGAATGTGGGTGGGTTTTTGTGATATTCAAAATTTTTAGTTTAGTAAGTCTTACAGCTTCCTGGATTTTAATGTGTGTTTCAAGTTTTACTGGGGAAATTTTTTTTTTTAGTTGACGTTTGTGGAGGGAAAGTAGTCAATAATTTCAGTCATTTCATAAGTGCGGCTGATGTTACATGCAATCTACTTTTTTATGTTCAGGTAAAATCTAGTCCTGATAAATCTATTCGACATTAGGCAAGTCGATTTTCGAAGGTGCCCATGGTAATTGGCAGCCATTTTCGTTTGACTGTCATGTGTCAGCTTTCATCTGACAGTAAGTATTTAGCGATTCTTAGAAAGTGGCTGAGTGGTTAAGAATTATGGTTGGTTCTTAGGTGAAAAGGTGAAAACCTGCTCAAATCAAATTGTTAAAAATTATATGCGGTAGATATCTGCCGGATAAATGGAGCATTAAAGCGAGGAGGCTTAAGGCGGCTTAAGTACTTACTGTCAATGGTTAGAAGCTAAATTATAAACCGGATTAACTGGACTCCATTGCGGAAGTCTTCTTCTCATTTATGGATGTGAAAAATTATAATTTTACGAAGTTGTTGGAATAATTTTTGCCGCCACTGTTCTAGAATAAATGCATTTCTCACTGCAACTGTATACATGAATGGTGGTTTAGAGGCTATGGGATAATGAGACTTACTTAATGTTCCATTGTGGAATAGTGTATACAGGACTAGAAGTATTCTCGGTTGTAGGGCGCATCAGCACACACAAAAAATCAAAATTAAACCTCGCGACTGTCGCACTTATCTTGAAGAAGGCCAAGGACATACATTGAGTCTTGTATATGTGCAATGGCAGCGTGTACGGGTATTCTTCTGTAGCAGAATCCACTAAAATTATTTTATTTGCATTTTCCATTTTAAACTTGTAAGTAAAATACTCCGAGTGCAATTAATGATTTTGATATAAACTTCCTCAATTAGTTATTATAGTAAACGGTATTTAAAAAAGGGTGCTTATGAATCTATTTATGAAAAGCGACTGTTTGGGATTAGGGGAGTCTGTATAAAGGGTTTCAAGTTATTATTCTTAAGACATTTCAAATTGCCGATATGAATTAAAGTGATTTTACAGCTGAATATTTTTAACCAGAATTTAAGAATGTTTACACAAAACTAGTTGTTGATTAACAAAAAAATATTCATCGGCTTTAATTGCCACATAGAAGTTGTCGGCTCGGCATCAAGGTTTTTCAAAGAAAACCAGATATATTTTTACCTTTTGAAATGCAGCGCAGCAAATATCTAAGACATAACAAAAATAAATTTTAATCCAGTTTCTTTTTGAATGTCCGCTTTTAGCCATATACATGGCGGTTGTAGGCAAGTGCATGCCAAGCACCCTACACTAAGCAAGCCGGTAATGACTTTTTGGCAATCTCCAGGTATCTATCAGTGGCCACAAGCCATAACCGCTTAAGTCGACTTAAGACGAAATTGAGATTTCAATGCCATTAGATTCAGCGTACCTAAATCTATTTTGTAATTTTTTTTCAGCTTTATATCTTTAAAAACGTGGCCACAATTTCAAAAAAAAAACTGCTTAAGTCACTAGAGTCAATGGAGTAAAAAAACTTTAAACTGCTCCCCTGAACAATGAGTAAAACAGACTTAAGCGGTTTTGCCTTGTGACCACAGCTATATCAATTATATCATCAACTTACACAACTCCAGAGGGTTGTTTTGAGCCTCACAATTACCACTTACATCGTTTATATACGTGAGAGTTGCAGCCACATGAAACGGGGGTCTTTAAGCGAGCTTCGACTGAACAGAGAAGATGGTGTCGTCTTACATCTCTTTTCTGGACTTGCAGTTCAAACATGGCTCGAACGTTTATGTACACGAAATCCTGTGTGGAAACCAAACCCAAAGTCTGCCCAAGTATACCTCCTTAAAGGTATAACCGATTATGTCAGATGAGATCTTAAATCTCTGCAAACAAAAACGAAAAAGCAATCTGCTAGTTCAAGCCCGCCGGATTTACTCTAACTTACCAATGGCACCTTCCAACTTATTGCGGCTTACCCCAGTTGCGTTATTTTTATACATTTGCATATGCCACTCTTTGCAAATCGTGCATACGTGCTTAAACCATTTCTTTCCGAAACATCCGTCAAATTATTCCTTCCAATCCAGTCTAAATCCAAACGTGCCTAACGAACACTCGGTGAAAATCCGCATCTGTTGTAACAGGCTGTCTGCCACACGTTAGATCAACACTATTCCACAACCTCGACCGATTCTTATCCAAACTATAAAGACTTGAAGGTAATCAAAGTCACGTTCCACCGTGACACACGAAAAATGCAATGCCCCATCAAATCAACAGCAAACACTCCATGCAGTGCAAACCGCCGCTGTATGCCACCAGCCAGCCCAAGGCAACACATTTCGCAATCGGTGGCACCATCGGCATCACCACCAGTTGAACGCTAATTTCCATGCAGTCCGCAACAAATCTAAACAATTCCTGAATCCAGCGATATCCTGTGGTTGATTCTAAATAAAATATCCGCGCTAAACTGTTGCCAGTGTGTGGCGGCGGCGACAACTCCAACTCACACCATGGCACAGTTTCATCTCTGCAGTATTATAGTCATCCCTCAAATGAACCTCGGGAATTAATTGAATCATCTCGTCCTGGATGTGCCAGTGTGTCACTTCACTTTGGCAATTTTCATTTAATTTACCGCCGCTCTCCGTATACCGCCCCCTCAACTACCGCCACATACTAATGTTCATTTTATAGAGTACTTTTCCAATATACTCATCGCTGGGGAATAATACAGTCGAGGAACGTACCTACATTTATACGTAGTGCGCAACATGGAACAAAAGGACCATCGATTGTATGCATGTGTGTGCTCCGACAGATAGAAATTGTATGTGGGGGAGGGGTGAGCACCCAGCAACCAAACACACTATAGCTGAGTGTCATGGTTTATTTTGTGCAATTTTTCACAAACATAATCGCACGCCTCTGCCGATGCCCCCTTCAGAATGATGGATGAAAAAGGATATTATCCTCTTTAATTGACAGATGTGGATTTGGACCAATGTCGTCACGGCGGGACGGATATTATATTCGCTAAGCGGATGAACGATGGCGGCGTTGCGGTCCTGTGAAAAAGAAAATTTCATTTTATTCTTTCAATGCGATCATCTGGAAGGCTGACAGTATTTTTGACATTGAAAAAAAAAATCCAGAAAAAAAACTTATGAAATTTGAGGTTATCCAAGCATAGGTAAGAGTGTTTGTGCTTGAGATGTTGTTGACTACGAGTAAGGGTAGATTAATTGTAATGAAACTTTAAGTTGTGTGCAGGACTGGAAATAAGTCTGTGGTTGAGATTGAAAAGTTTTTTGACCAGTTTTTAATTGTTCCCTATGGGAAATGTTTTACCTGATTTTGTTGGGGTTATACGCTTACGAAGGAGATCTGCGTAGAGCGGCGACTTGTTTAGCAGGAGGCGACCCTTCTAGGTGACCAGGAGGAACTAATTTTTAATTTTTACCCAAATTATTGACTTTGAAATTTGGCACATTGTTGAATGTTTTTGTCGTTGTACCGATTTTTTTAACAACCGTTTTTTATGAAATATATGGACCATGCGAATGGTTTATTTCCTTAGGTGAATATATTGTTTTGGCACCAGCGATAAAAATGAACGAAACCTAAATTTAAGGTAAGGGTAGCTATGTCTATAGAGCTGACATCAAATCCACTGAGATCAAATATCAATGCGATGATTGGGAAGGGAGCATGTACCGCCTTGTAAATGGGATGTCGCACTCGTCCGCCTGGTCGTGAAGAATGCGCCCAATTACGAAAGTCAAATATCTGCAATGTGGCTGATCTTTGATAAAATCCAAGAACTCCTGCGCACTCATCGATTAAAAGGTTGCCTTCAAACGCTATGCTGACATGTGCTATTTGCTGCTGCTCCATTAAGGTCGGTTCAAACAATGCGCCTGCCACTTAAAATACAGAGCTATGCTATTAAATGCGTATCATATGATTCTCTCCTGACTGTACAGTGTACACTTTTCTTCATGCATGCCCAAGTAGAAATTGATGGTACTAGCTTGAGCGCCGTTACTACATTTCATTTATTACCGTATCTGTAAAAGTTCGTATGGAGCTGGGGTCGGCAATAGGCGGGCAGCGGTCCGGAAACTGACCTCGGAGGACCGCCAAATATGTTATATGCCTACCTATCTATGCAATTTGACTTGACTTGGCTAATATAAGAACAAGTAATTTCCTTCTTGCAAAACTTGGAATCTTGGATACGCACGAAGCAAGAAAGCACTTGGAGTTCATAACAGAAGATCGCAACAGCTACCACTGTGGCGTTTTAAAAAGATGTTCAGAAATATTTAAATGCGCTTAGCATTGAGTTACACGGAAATTGGATTTTAATACGTGTTCTGAAATAATTCGTGTCTCATTTTAGTCGCGAGTTGGATTCCTTTATAAAAGATATTGCATGACAAAAATTTATTCATTTCCCAACACTTCTTGAATATGAAAATACGAACTCTGAAGATGGCATTGAAGTGTTTTTAAGGTTTCTATTCGATCTTGGACACGAATTTTCTGCAAGATTCCAAAACTTTGTTTGATCTTTCAAAGCCTTCACTTCAAATGGGGATAGTCGACTTGCAAGAAGATATTTCCTTGCAAATGCATACAGCTGCATCCACTGATGAATTTTGGGGTAAATATGTTCCAGAAATGTTTGCAAATTGCAAGAAACTAGCTTTTAGCCTGGCTGCTATGTTTGGATCGACATACATATGTATGTGAATGATCCTTCTCAAAAATGATTTTTTTTGAAGAACAAAAATATCGTTCAAGATTAACAGACGCCAACCTTGACGATACTCTTCGCGTTCCCCACGTGAACCAAACTATAAAAAAATTGCCCCAAGACCATCGTTGTAATTTATCCCATTGATATAACCTATTGTGTTTTGTATACTTATACTTATGAGGCAAAATAAAACAAATTAAGAATCATGAGCTTTTTTCTGGACCTCGATAAAATGTTTCAATCGCATCTGAAACCCACTTAAAATTACTTGCCGACCCCTGGTATAGAGTATCAAAGTGCGTACTGTTTCCAGTGCAGAATGGAACGTTGACCAAAGTGAGAACTTAGTTTTACCTCTCTAAATTACTATTTCGGAAAACATACATAATGACTAATGACTTGTAACCGAAATGTGTCCGAACTTTAGTGAGCTGTCAAATTTCATGTGTAAGTTGGTTGGGAAATAAAAATACTGATACCAAAGTGAAATATCCACACGCAACGTTTCCACTTTAATGGGGATGCTAAAATACCTAAACGAAGATAATGGGCAACATTCAAGAATCTTGTTATCTTAAGTCGAGAAGATTGGTCTGGATGGGATGTAACCTGAACGCAAAAACTAGATTGATCGGGAACGTCACTTTTTCTAGGTACGTCAGCCAATGTCAACTTGTTATTCAGTCACGAATTTCTTGAATAGATTCGTGGGCTATCCCTCCATAAACTTCAACTAAAACAGCTGCTCAAACGACTGATTTTAGCCAATCAAAACCGAGATACATCTAGTCAGACAGCTGTCAGATTTACTTAACTAAAGGGTGATTTTTTAAACGTAGTTTTTTTTTAAAATCGAATAAAACCCTAAAATTTGCATCAAATATTCAAAATTTTAATTATAATCGGTAAGTAGGCCTTTGCCATTAATGTTTTAAAGACAACTTCATGTAAATGTTGTCCGCGGCTCCGTTTCAAATGGTCCATTCGGAAGGTCCAATTTTGCGTCACTTTTTCGAGCATTTCGGCCTGTATTCCACGACTTACGCTTGTTATGTTATCCTGTAAGGCTTCAATCGTGTTCGTCTTGTCCACATAGACTAATGACTTTACATAACCCCACAAGAAATAATCAATCGCATGATCTTGGCGGCAAACTCACAGGGCCATTTGGAGAGATAAGCTGCTCACCAAACGGTGAGCATGTGGCACCGTCTTGATGAAACCACATGTCAACCAAGTTCAACTCAACCAACTGGGGCAAAAAAAGCCGCATATCATGGCTCGATGTCGTTCGCCGTTGACGGATTCACCAGATGGATTATGACAACCGTAATATGGTCGTAACAAAGGGTGCACATTTTCAACAGAGCACGAATTCTTATAATAAATTTCAATAGCTAATTTGCAATCGATGCAGAGTATACTGAAAACTTTTCACTTTGACAGATGACGTTTGGATGCCATTAGATACTAACCAGTGCTGCCAACCTGAAAAACTTAAAAAATCACCCTTTAGATACTTTAACGTCCCCAATGTCAGAAAATTGCTTATGCAGGTTATATTATGTAAATTTAATTTTTTTTATTAATTATTAATAAGTTGAAGTGGTAAAAACTTACGCGCTCGAGAAATATTGAGTAGCTATTTATAATATTCGGTTTTATTTCCAAATATTTTTTTTCCCGGGGGACTTTCAAAATTATCGCATTAAGCATTATTTCTTCAATCTATCTACTTTATAACTGTATTCTAAGGAACAAAGAAATTTCAAATTTTAATAATTCAAAAATGAACTATTTTTTGTTGATAATGGATCCCAATTAGAATCAGAAAGCGGCCATTTGCCTGCCATGAGCCTTTCATTCATTTCATTTCACAGGGTGCATGTACATATATCGAGGAAATGTTTTTTTTTTTTGGTTTCGCTTATTATTATTGAGTCGTAATATTTATTAAATGATTCTTTCCTTTGATTTTATACCTTTAAAGTATGAGAATTCAACAAAAATTGATAAGAAATGGATTTTGAAAATTTTAAAATGGTTTCGCTTATAATTTTTGGTACTGCAAGTCCAGTTTGTTAAAAGCCACATATTTAAATGAAGGTGAGTTATAAAACGAAATAACTTAGCAAATATAATGTTTGTTGTCCATATGGCAAAATTTGCTAGCCAAAGGACAATTGTTGTACCAAATCGGTGTGAAAAGTTTAAAGTTGTTTTTAGAATTACTTCAGTTCTCAGTTGCATATTTATGTGACATGCTATGTGTTGAAAAATATTGATTATATTTGATATAATGTGAATAATCGAATTTTGATTTAAAAATAATTCAAATTTAAAAAAAAGCGATATTTCAGCTATTCTTAAATTTCTCTTATTTCTTACATCAAAATTCTAATTTGCAGACTTCATAAATTGTTTCGAATTTAGTCCACTACAGTTTAGTTAATAAAATCAAAAACTATTTTTATTTTTCTCGAACTGTAATAGGCGTTTTTTTTTAATTTTGCCCACGTAATTTTATAGATCATTGATTTCCATGGTTTTAAACATATGAATATATGAATATCATAATGGGTAAAGTAAAAAAACGCCAAACAGTAAAAAGACAGAGAGCGCGTTGCAAGTACTAAAAGTAAACAAAAAAGTTTATTAAATGTTGCGATGGCATGCATTACAATGTTTAAAATGGAAATTAATAGTTTTGGAGAATCATTAATTAAAGGATAAACAATTAATAATATATAAAAATTCTAAATTACATAGCATATCGACTCTTTTAAGATATTCGTCATAAAACCATTTAATCATTTTGCTATGCCACCCTGTGTAGATACTTTACGCTTGATGAAAAATGTCACACAATTTCCTATATCTACATTAAAAGCATGCACCTTGTGTGTGTGAGTACAAATTCTGTACCAACTTTGTTTGAGTACACCTACAGCAGACATTAATTTGTAGAATGTGTGAAGTTTGTTAGCAGAAAAGGCGCCAAAATATTATAGTAGCTGGTCGCAAATTAGACTGTGCGCAGTCAATTTGCGTAGCTATAGCTGATAAGAGGTAACATTAATTTGCAACTTCACAGTTTTTGTGCATTTTAATATGTTACCGTAAAGGACATTTGTGTCTTTGAGTCGTGTAATGGTAACAAAAATCAAACATAGTTACCACCTTATTGGAGAGCTTTTACCGATATAAGTTTGAGTCAATTATATCGATTGGTGACTATTATTTAATGTAAATTTGGATAGTAGTCACAAATTTCCATTTCTACTTGGGTGTAACCATCACTTGCAGTAAACCCTTAGCCTTTCAATGTGCGCCCAATGCGCTATTGAATCCCCCAGTTGCGGGTGTCGCGAACAACATCCCAATTTCCTTTTTAAAATGCTTTTGAAAATTTCCTCCTTATTTATGTTTGACTCTTGACGAAGCTTCATATGAAAAGTATTTACATAGCCATCTTCCCCCTCGCCCTGCTTCACTCTTGCTAAAAGCGAATGATAAAAGAAATACTTTCATCTCCCCCTTACCGACGACGCACAGTTGAAATACATCATCATCAGCGTCATCGTAAGCTTCATCACATTTCCCACTGAGGCAATGCGGAGAAGTAAAAAAATCTGCGAGCGGATTTTGGTAATTGCATTTCGACGTGATACGTATCTTTACTACATTACCCTGTAAACCTGCTTTAAAACCAACTTCCAATGCAGTACTAGGGTTGGATGTTACCGACCCAAAACAAAATCCCTGGTATTTTTTTTTTTTTTGAAAAATGTTGGCTCAACAGAATTTAATAAAGCGGTTTGGCATTACCTCAATGGTAGGGGGAATTTCCTCTCGAAATCATTTTCATTTTTCACTCGAACTGCGTTAAATCACCGTCCCATTGAAGGCATCAAATCGTAGGTACCTACGGTGAAAAGGGATACGTGCAGAAGACTCACCCTAAAGGATAAATATCAAGAATGTGTCTCACACATTTCATAATAAGTGAACATTTTTTAATCGCTTTTAAGCAGCTTTGCCTTCCGGTGTTGGTGGAATTTTTCCATTCTACCTCTCACAAAGGAGGCAAAAATTCCAATCTGTACTGCAAGGAATATAATTGGAAACCATTCCGCATCTCTGAGTGTCCTCTTTCGGTGTGCTGTTAATCAATTAGAAACGCAGAGACACAAGACCCACTCCGACAGGCGACAATCCCAACCGGATGTACGAGTAGGCGCGCAGTTTCTTAGCGACCAATAAAAAAAAATATGCTGGCAACATTTGACAAAAAACTGCATCCGTGGCAAGGATAAGCCTCACGTAATGGCCTGACAAAAATATTGATTGTAGGCGGATGGTCAATTTTGACGGCATACATAAAGAAATTGTCCCACGATGCTATACACGATGTTGCGCTCGTGTTGACGGCGATGAAGGTGCTCGTGGTTTGTGGATTATTGTCACGTTCTGAGTGCAAAATAGTTTTTGAAAGCACTCGCAATGTGGGTTTTGCTTGCACTAGAAATTGTACGTAAATGGAAACAATTATGTAAAATTTTCGTTAGAAAACCTGAAAGGGTAACATATTTCATTGCTGTCTGGGGCAGTAATTAAATTTGTTACACTCTGCCGTCCTAAAAAAAGCGTTTTACTTATTTCAGCACAATGTTGCGTATATCAACGAATTTCTTTCAACGACATTTATTAAGGGGGAAACTCAACATTGCTTTCATAATTAAAGTGGACGCTCTTTTGGTCAGTGGTGATAAGTTTCAAGACCGCAGACATTCAGCCTTAAATGAGCGGAAGAAACGAAATGATTGATGGTAGCTGTATATTCCTGTACTTGTGCGGTGAAAAATAATAGAACGTGGGACGATTAAGATTATGTGTATGACTATCTGCTTTTGATATCCGTCTATAACCCCGAAGCGGAACTACCTACATATACAAGTCATCATTGAATTCCTATAATCGAATCGAATTAAAAAAAAACATTGGTTTTGGAAGTGATCTAGTTAAAAAATTGACTTTAGTTTTAAAAACTTCCAGGCCAATTATTTTAGGCACACTGACAGTTGCCATGCGTCCATGTATTCATATCATGATTCAAATATTTTGCCATAAATCCAAGGATTAGTTGCTGCCCCTCGCATGCAATGAACTTGTCAAAGACTTTACAAAAATGGCTAGCTTATTTAAACGTCGAATAGATGCCACATACATATGAGTTGAATTTTTAAGAATTCATTTAAAAAGCAATACAAAAGCCTATGACAAATGGTACCTTCAAGTATATAGTTTAGGGACTCACTAAACTATATACTTGAACTTCCCATTTGGCAGTTGGCTGATTTGTTGATGACACTACACACAAAAGAATTTCCCCTGAATTAAACGAAGATAACTTGTCCACTGAATATTTTTCTATCACCCACTTGTCCACAGAAAAAACTAAAGCCCTCCCAATAATTCAAAAATTCATCAACTGCTATTTTGTCCTTTGGCGAGATGATAATTTCTATAGACAACGCATATGAAACAAATGTCATCGCCCAACACGCAATTTGTGTCTGACACAAGTTCTATACATGCCTTAGAAATGATGCATAGTAGTCTACACGATTTTAAAATATTGTGCGAACGTGGGTTAGCTTATCTAATTCCCTGGGAGAGTCCATCATCCTAAATACACACAATTTAATAGAATTCAAAGAACACGTACTTTACTTTACTAACTGGTCTTCAAATTAGACACAAAGTATAGAGAGGACTTTATCAAGCAGGCCAAAGCTTCTCACTATATGGAAAATTATAGCAGACTCGAGTTCGATTTTAAATTATTTAATCGACAAAGATTCTGCGGATGTGATATCAACAATTCTAATAGCGCGAAGGGAAATACTCGCTTTGAATTTTATTCCTCATAGACCGGACCTATCTTTTGAATGTGAAATTAGCAATACAAACGAAAGAGAAAACATCGCACATTTTTAAGGATGATGCCCAATACTTCGAGAAATTTGACGGAACATTTTCGGAATAAACCAATTCGTAATCGTAGTAAATTCTCAACGGAGTGGTGGGCTTCGTGAAGATCTACAAATATATTCGAACAGCAATGGATTACAGAAACAAAATTTTAACGGAAAGTTCCTAATTTTAATTTAGCCTTTTAAATAAAAAAAAAATTCTAAAATTTGTTTAGATTCATTTGCTAAAATTGTACCTACTTATTAACTTTTAATTTTATTCTGTCAATCTGCCCGACGGTTTTTAAACCAGGCCGTAAACGACTTGCCAAACAAAAATTTTTGTAAACCTTATATAAATAAAGTCAAAATTATATTTTAAAAATTCTATTCTGAGAAAAATTGTACCTCGGATGCAAAAATCTCACCTTTCGTGTTGTTTCGCCTGAAGACGGTAGGTATATCCCTAGGTTAGGTTAGAGTGGCAGACCGCCTCAGGTGCAGCCTCACTTATGCCAAAGAAGGTCCATTGTGATACCACAGGATCAGTGTTCTCACACTACCCGTTGAACCAGCCGGAGCCAATTAATTCCTATATATGCAATTTCGCTGAGATTGTCGAAGAAGTATTCTCCGAGGTACAGTTTTCTACGGACTGACAGTGCTTGACACGTGCAAAGAAGGCGAAGAATAGTCTCCTCCTCCTCCTCGTCCCTACAGCTTCTGCAGAAATTATTTGAAGGGAGGCCCAACCTGAGGGCATGTCTCCCCATGATGCAGTGTCTCGTGATAACACCTACTAAAGTTCCTACCATGGGTCTTTTCAGTGAAATAAGATTCTTGGAGCGCTTGAGATCCAGTTGAGGCCAGATCTGTCTCGAGGTGCGGCACGTTGTGCAGTTAGACCACCTGAGATTTGTGGCGCATAATGCGTTTTGTTTAATGAGGAGATTACAAGTAGCAAAAGGCATGTAGAGATTCTCTTTTTCCGGTAGAATCGACAGAGGAGTGCCTTGTCTGGCGAGTTCGTCGGCCATACAATTACCTGGAATGTCTCTATGACCCGGCACCCATATAAGGTGAATTTTGAATTGTTCCGTCATCTCGTTAAAAGATAATCGGCAATTAAGGGCAGTTGTCGAATTGAAGATGACAGAGTCCAGGGATTTAATCGCGGCCTGACTGTCGGTAAAGATGGTGATATCCTTTACAGATATTACATTATACCGAAGCCACGATAAGGCCTCTTTGATCGCCATGATTTCCGCCTGGAATACACTACAGTGATTAGGAAGGCTGAATGAGATTTTGCAATTTAGATCAGAGGAGAAAACGCCCCCCCCCCAACTCCTGTTTCGGTCTTGGATCCGTCTGTATAGAAGCAGACAGACTCCTTACAAGGCATTACATCTAGCGATAGTAAGTGGAACATTACCTCCATGGCCGCTGTTGGAGTGGTCCTGAGGGCTCCACTAATGTATACGCATGCCGTTCTTTGAACACGGCTAAGGTGATTATAGTAGGTGGCCTTTTCAAGGGCAGTCCACCAGACGGTTACTCCATAAGTAAGTATGGGTCTGACAACAGACACATATATCCAATGTGTAATTCGAGGTGCAAGTCCCCATCTGCTTCCGATGGCTTTTTTACAGCAGTACAGAGCCGTGGTGGCTTTCTGAACCCTCCGCATGATATTGGGTTTCCAGCTCAGTTTGCTGTCTAAAACGAGCCCCAGGTAACTAGCCGTGTTAGTGAGCATCAAGAGGGTGCCATTTAGTTTCGGGGGTACAACATTGGGGATTTTGTATTTCCTTGTAAAGAGGACTAGTTCAGTTTTCTGAGGATTGACCGTCAGACCACATTTTTTGGTCCATTTGGAAAGCTTAGAGAGGGCGTTCTGCAATAGATCCCTAAGCGTGTTAAGGTTTTTTCCTGAGACAGCGATAGAAACGTCATCTGCATAGGCAATTACCTTGCACCCTTCCCCTTCCAGTATTAGTAGTAGTTCATTCACCACTAGGTTCCAAAGAAGAGGTGAGATTACGCCCCCTTGAGGCGTACCCCTACTGACGGACCTCCGAACCGATGCCTCGCCCAGGGTATATTCCCATAATATAACGAACTGCAGTACCCAATCCTATTGTGTGTCCTTATTAAAAATCAAACTCGGTTGCGAGATGAGGTAACACATCCGCAGTTCGCACCTGTTTGTTTCAAGATCGCTCAAGCAACATCACACAAGCTTTTTATAATCAAATACAACTTTCTGCTACCGACGCAATAAAAAGTACTTTGGTCGCTTCAAATTAAACGAGTTAGTTTTTTTTTGCCGCGCCGAATGAACTATGTTAGTCGCGCGATGGTTTTGACGCAGCGTGGTTCTGAGCGACCGGTATTGGGACACGCATTTTGGTAGCACTACCAATAAGCGACGCGACTGACTAAAGTTTATCTTTCGGTCGTGCTATCCCAGTCCAATTAGGATGCAGCCTATGGTAAGTCAAATCTTGCGCACCCATTAGGGGATAGTTTGTTCCAGAATGCATCGGAGTGATACCTTCAAATAACTCAGACGCGATTCATACAAAAGCTCATATCTATGAGTGATTTGATTTTTTTATGTCGTTCCCTGAACTTAAAAGAGGAAAGTTAAATCCAATCGCCTTCAGTGGCTTCCTTAAGACCCATTTTGGGATAGCGGATGCACAAAAATTGATGTCTGGCATCCGTGCCAGCCAGGTAGCCATCACCTGGCTAACTTGTAGTCTCATGCAGCTGTGGAAAAGTTGGTTTTTGTCCAATAGTTAATGGTTTCATGAAATATGTTTCTCATTATCATCAGAAGAATCATGCACTGTCCTCATATTTCAACATTTTTCTCTTAAAACATATTGATTCATGGAATTGCGAAGGCTCCACTCCAATAGCTTCCTAACCCTTTCACAACGATTAGGTACTGCAACAGAATTAATGACAGTTAATCAACCGAGCACAAACCATGCCTCCGATGACAACACATGTTCTCTGATTGTAGCTGTCCTTTCGAAGTTATAATGATTACCCAAAAGGAGTACTTTCAAAACCAAAAATTCATTTAGAAACTTTGGTTAACTGGCGACACACGTTGGCATCCGCTTTCCGGTTTTCACATTCACACATCCTTGCATCTACGGACAGAAAATTAAAGCTCTGCACATTAACGAGCTTCAGCTGATAGCTCTACGAATACCGAGCACTGCGCCACCGAGGTAAACTTTTCTAATTCAAAACTCAGGCTCCAAATCTGCCCAGACTCTAGTACAACTTGTACGAATGCAATGCATATATGCGGTCACGGCAGTACTGCCATCGGATTCAAATGGATTCCTTACTTCTAGTTATTATCAAATTCAATCCATAAAAAAAATGCCCTTCAACATTCTTACCCATCGGTTGGTTGTATTGTATCCTCTCGCAAAAGGCAAACACGATAAAACCATTTAGTTGTGTGATTGGAAACAGATGCTTCTAAACTTTTGTGCGATACTCATATATTTTACAGACAGTAAGCGTGGTTTCTCAGACGCAGACCAGCAAAAAAAGGAGCCGCAAATAACAGTATGAAACCATCTGCGTAGAATATCCTGTCAATGGCAATTGTAGAAAAATTCATGATAAAGTTTTAATTTTTCTTGTCTGGTGTATTCCGCACTGGAAATGGTGTTGAAACTTTGAAATTCCTGTGGAAATATTTTTGACAGTGTCCTTCCGGGATTGTGACTTCTTTTTTAGTTTCTTTTTGTAATATTTTTTATATTCGCTGTGGAGAAAAACAATCCAATTCAGGCAGCAGCAGTGCCCTTAATTCGATTTTAGTTTCAGTACGGTTGTATCCTTTTTGGTGTCGTTCCTACTCATTAGTCTGCTGAAGGCTAACAGATGTTTTAGAGTTTCACACTTGCCGAAAGGATGGTGGTGACAATGCGCCCATTGGAAACCTCTGTGATTTGAAGAAGTGCATCGGTCGGATCCAACCCACTTGTTGAGTAGATGTTGTAAGAGGAAGGATGCTTCTATGAAACTTTGGTGCGGTTAATTTGTTTTTCATTGGATGGCTGACAGTTTGTTGCCACGATGATACATGCTAGTTTGGTTATTTTACCATTGCCTTGTTATTTGGGTTAGCTGGAGATAAGTTTTTTTAGTCCATCGGTCAAACTTCTTAGGGGGGATAGCTAAATTTGTGAAGTTTAATTTGATTCCGTGTATTGTGAACTGGAAGGGGGTACACTGAATAAAGCTGAAAGCAGTTTCCTGGCAATTTTATAAACTAGGGTAATTTGAAGCCCGTTCATCGCCTGATTTTTTTTTTTTGCGATGTAGATACGATACAAATGTAAGCAGATGATCAGCATTTGAAAAATCGGATAACAGAAAGCAGGAGTAATTGCCTTAGGGGTCTATGGCAACAATTTAATAATGTCCGCTGGTATAGCCTACAAATCTGTGTCAATTAGGCTTAAAGGTCCCTGTATGGAACGAAAGACTGCTGTGTAGTCAAAGTTTAACATCGTTGGAAGAATTTAAGAAGAGTTTCCTGTTTCCTTGAATATATATATAGACTTAGCACCATTTTCGGGTTTGTCTTAAAAAGCATTGCTGCTCATAAGACATCTCCCAAAGCACTAATTACACCAAAGCACAATAATACATCCCCTCTCGCCGTAGCGAGGAAGGACATTCATTAATTAATGTCACATTAGTGAAATTAAAATAAAATAAATCCTTAAAGAAATTTAACTGCCAGACACTTTTCACTCACGACCCTTACTCAGACAATTTATCATCTTTAAACCTTTCGCTCCATAAACCACATAATTTTGAGATCCAAGAAGAAAGAAGCGCACACCACACAAATCATTTCGCTCATCATTTGACAGAAAATTCTTAATGATTTGATTAAAGAACCCGAATTTTGTGCCAACGGAAGAAGAACAAAACGAACAACAACAACAGGCAAGCTCCTGTTAAATTATCTTGACATCAAATGATAAATGTGTAACTCACCGCCGTCATACATAACGAGTTGCTTTGACGTTCCATCATGCGAATGCAAACAAATTAAATATAATCATGGCGACAATTTCTATTAAAATGCCTTGCCGTGCCGTGCCAAGATAAATCCCGATCCACTCCCACCCGAGAAGTTTGTGCGAGCCCTAATCAAAAAAATGTTCTTTCCTTTCTACTTGAAGTGGCCGCACCGCCCCAATTCGGGCTTTGTAGAGCGTAGAAAAAAACTCCGTAAACATGAAAATTAAATGATTAATGAACGGGAGCGAAAGTGTGTGCGCCAGTTGTTGTTGCCACTGTTATCCTTATCTATACACGCCAAATGAAAGGCTTAAAACGACCCAGGAACTTCGTTCCTTATATACCTACATATGCTGCCTTTTCAGTTTTTGTTCAATATATTTTTTTTTAATTTGATTAAATGGATCTCATGTAAGCTGAATCCGTAATCCGTTGCGAAATGATTAACATGGGGATTTGTTTGCTTATACACTTGCTTAAAGGGGTCGATTAAATGTGATAATATCGTAAGTCCTCTAATGGATTGGCCGTGGGCTAGAACCACCACCATGCCCATCCCGTTGGAGGGGATGTGTTTTTCTTTTTGAATGTCCTTCGGTATCCCCTATGCTATTAGTTGTGTGACGAATCACACGCGCACACACACGCCGAAGCTTCACAAACCGTGACGAAGGAAGATAGAGGAATGCCAGTTAAGTGAGTTCTTATATTTGCTGAGAAGATTTGTAACCCATGGCTGAAGTGTTTACGACCTTGAATTACCCAACACAAGAGCATCGTCAACGGTAGCACCCACTTTATTACACAGAATGAAAGTGGGGTCTAAGTATGGGGGAAGGATATTGTGTGTATCTTTTAGGGAATGGAGAGCTTTTGATTCGTAAATTCGCTGGCACTAACTGTGTACATAAACACTTGTCACACATTAATCGTAAGCGTGTTAACGTCAGGGGATATTTGTAAAACTTGTTTGCACGTTGTAAAGTGGATTTCGCATTATGGATGTGTAGTGCTGGAGTTGTGTTCCTACATAGATAAGCGCTCTTATGGTGGAAGCGCGTATCAGTTTTTCTTTCTTCTTTAAATCACCTCATTTGTCCCAGGCGAATAGCAGAGGAAGTATAGGTAGGTACTTCTGTATAGCTGGCACATGGTTTGAATTATGGTAAATATTGCGTTTTTGTTCTTTTCAGTCTGAATCACAGGACAATGTTATTCAAATCTGTGATTTAAGAAAAACTGAAAGGAAAATCCCAAAATGTACCGAAAAACGCTGCAAATAGCAAGCAATTCAAAAAAAAAAACTCTATAAGAACGCCCCAACAACTTCAAAGAATATCCAAAGAACAGCCAGAAAACACACAAGAAAACAAACAAACCGAAATTGGCCCTGAAAAATTCACACAATATCGCGGGGAAAATGTACATAGAAACACCCAAAAACCACCCAATATATAAGCGTACAAAAAGTCTTAACAAGTGTCCATAAACATCACACCAAGTTCAACGCGGAAACTCCACAAACAAAAAAACCATGAGAAACGCCCGAAAGCGGGCCAACAGAATCCCGAAAAAAATGCCCCCACTCGATTAGTCGGTAGCCATCTGTTGATCTTTCGCTTCGAACTGTTGAACCGTTTTGTATTTTCCTCGCTAATTATAACACTGAAGCTGGGGACCAAATCTTTGACATTGTAGGTACTTATGTTCCATGTGCTCCATTTGGTGGGTGTGTGGCGTATAAAATCCGGAACTTAGCAATATTTATGGCAAGTACAAGATTCGCGTCCTGACAAGGGGAACAATAGAAATTGTATTCCAAGAAGAATTTACACTGAGCTGACTCTAGCAGGATTCAGCTGTTTAAACTATAAACCTAAAAAAGCCTATATTGATGGTCAAGTGGTTTAGCTCTCAAATACTTTAGCTTCAACTAATGTTTTCTTTTTTTTAAAGCGCCCAGGAAATATTTCGTTAAAAAAACTAAATTTTTCTTTACCAATAGAATTATTTTCTTTCTTTTATTTTCTTGTGTAAATATGGAAAGTCAACAACATTTATGTTTGTGTCGTATGTGACTAAACAATTTAAGCGGGAATTCACCTTTTAATTGTTGCCCATTTCATAAAAATCATTTTGAAATAACGACCAATCGGTACGACAAAAAAAATGCAGGTTTTTAGTTTAACAAATGATGCGATGAATGATATTTTGTCAGCCAATACAGCTAAATTTAGTTCATCATTGACTTTCCCAGCTGCCAGATCAATGCTTACTGTTTTTCTGTTCTTTCTTAGCCCGCAGCCATTCCACATCAATTAGGGTAGAGTCGCTATTGCCCGGCCCCTTAAGGATTTTTCGTCAGAAAATATATCACAGTAAAAACAAATATTAATATTTTCGAATAATTCTTAAAGTAAATTATTCGTTATTAAATTCTTCGTCTCAGAAAATTCAGAAAATTGTTTATTTAAATTTTAGTAAAAAAAAGTATTTTTTCCAGTGTTTCCTGTTTCCGGCCATCTTGAGTCCCACATTCGGGCACCCAGTAAAAATAGGGCTTAAAGTGTTTAATATTTTTTATTTAAATGTTTTGTTACAGAAAAGATAAGAAAACAAAATTTTTATATTATTAAAAATAAATAAAAAAAAATTAAATTAAAAAACAACATTTGAAAACAATTACCCTAAAAATTTTCACAAATAAACACTAATTCCGACAGCAATTTCACTAACGATTTGACAGTAAACAAGAACAACACAAGCAAGAAACAACGCAAATATGCAAAAGTAAAAGTAGCCATTGTCAATTTGACATAACGTAGCAGTAGCATAGGAAGTAGGCGGTCGCGGTAGCGCCCATCACTCAAAAATAAAAAAAAACCAAAAAAGGGCGCTCTCGGTAATCGATGCCGGCTTATTCCTTATTGTAAATGGATGTGTTGGAAAGGTAAAGTCATATTAAATGTATTTTTAAATTTTTGTGCCTTCTTTTTCTGAAATTGTAATTTATTTATGGAGTCGTATTTCTGTTCACCCATCGTATTTAATCGGAAAAAATCGTAACAAAATTTACGAAATCGTAGAGATTGGAGCGAAAAGAGCAAAAATCGAAGAGTCGTATTAACATTAGAAAATCGTAACATTTACGAAAAATACGATCAAATAACAACGCTTTGCACAATGCACATGCTACTTTAGTAATTTGGTCAATTCAAATTCTTTATTCAAAATAGAGACGCACGGGAAATTGAAGACGATTAAATACGAAAGGGAATTCGTTCTGCATAAGCGGAATGAGAATGTTTGCCTTTGAATTTCAAACGCGTTCAGTTACAAAGTTTCGGTGCATTGAGGTTGCGCAACAAAATCATAACTGAGCCCAATTTCAATTTCAATTTTCAAATTGTGTAGCAGTAAGCCCGGAACATCCAAAAAACTAAAAAAAATTAAAAATTTCATATAATTTTTTTTTTTAATTTCGCCATTACGCAGTAAGAGAAGTATATTGTATTCGTACAAAATTTCGAACTCGAGATGATATTCAATTCTGACGTTACGATGATAGAGGAACTCAAAAAAGTGATTCACAAAATTCTGTTTGTCTGTCTGTCCCTCCGGATATCGCGAGGCATACAGCCTAAACGGCTGCCCGGATTTCGTTCGAACTTCGGATTTAGAGTTTGGGGGCTTACAACTCGGCGCCGTTTTTTTTTTTGCACGGTAACCTTAATATTAATGGTACTTTCATACAAAATGTTCGTACCAGTTCGATTTAACCAAAATTGATATTTTTTAAGCTTAAGTACCACGACCGCATACTCAGTTTTCCGCTAAAAAAATGGTACCTAATTTTGAAATTTGGACATATCTCGAAAACGGTCTATACGATTGTAACAAAAAGTTGTAGGGTCATTTCTAAGGTAATATGGTCATTTGTAACTTAATGGCAAACTCAGTTTTTCTCTGTATTATCGTAAGATAGGTTTTTGAAAAAAGTAATTTTTGAAAAATTTAGTTATACCTTTAGTTTACTACCTGAAAGCGGCAGTAACGATTTTCATAAAAATGCAAGCTTAGAGTAAAGTTGATGTTTTCAAAATGTTTGCGTCCTTAATTTTCAATTCTATTCACCGAGAAAGCTAGTTTTAAAAACTGCTTTCTATTTTGATTTCAAAAACAATTCTAAAAACCTAGTAATGCTTAACATCCCGAACAATAACCTGTATTCGGTTTTCAGCTAAATAGTTAAGCAGTAGTATTTTTCAAACTAAACATTGCAATATTTGATACTGTTTTGTCTGCCAAATTTAACAAAAACCGCTCTAACGATTTTTATCAAAATACCTATTTAGGATAATAAAATAATTCTAATTAAGATCCCACACTTATGTCGTTATCGATTTGGCAAAAAGATCAATTATTTTGATAGAAAGGCAATTTTTTCGATGTTCGATTTGCCAAAAAAAAATCAATCTGACTCTCTTTTGAGAAATCTCGATTTTTTCTCAGATTTCACACATACTTTCACTAATACCAATGGGTATGCCACACAGCTGGCGGTTACGAATTGTTTATCGTTGGAAAGATTGCTTTTTAAATGAATTGTTAATTTTTCTAGTATGGAAAAGATTTTTTATATTAAATTATTTCGAAATGAGATATTATAAATGTGAAAAAAATCAAATGAAATGGATTTCCAGTGCAAGTGAAAAAAAAAATATTTTTTGCGGCCTACTCAATACATACACAAGAACCAATAAAATTCGGATTTTATGTTCGATTTGGCAGCAGAAATCTGAAATCTCGGATCAAAATCTGAAACAACATTAGTTTTTGTCAAAAAAATCGAAAAAAAAACATTTTTTTTAGCCTTAAACCAGCAGATCAGAAAACAGAAACTCCTGCTACCCCTCAAAAATCTTGTAAAATCCAAGAGCTACCTATTCTCATATTTTATGTACCTTCAGTTGCTTTAAAACAATTTACACACCTATCTACCGATTGAGTCGACTAAACTTTTGATGAACGATAAAGTTTTGTTGGACCCAGTCGTGCACTCTATTTTGTTTCTCTAACCAGTCTATTTTTTTAAAGTGCGGTTCTCCATGCAAACTTCTATCGCCAAACTCATCTCTTAAAGTTTCGTTTTCGAAATCGAACGATACGTTCCCGATTTATGAGTGAACATACGGACGTCATTCCCTTTCATATATAGCAATATACACCAGGATTTGGCCGTGCCTTTCGTAAAAAGTCGCACCCATATTTCGCAAAGTGCTTTATTTGGACAATGTCCATTTATGATTTCAATTACCTACTATACAACTTTAGAAATACAGCTTTTGAATTTTTTATTTTTAATGGGAGGTGCCACAATCCGTTTTCGTATACCGCTCATCTTTTGCAAGGTTTTGCCTATCGGGTTCAAAAGGGTCCAAAATTTAATTGAAATCGGTTGAGTTGTTTCGGAGATCGACAACAGCGCCACTTATCGGGTACAAAGCATCCTCTCTTTTAAGTCTGCCTAAATACAGCAATACGAACAAAACAAAAAAAGAAACAATCATGAAAATTGATTCAGCGGTTATCGAGTTATACCATCATAGAGTTTCACCCAGAAGGAAATTATGTGTAGGAACTATTGAAGATAATTGATTCAAACTGAAAAACGAAATGTGCGTCTACAGCTCCACCTGTTGAGAATATTCCGACTATTTTTTCCTAAACCTTCGCGTAGCAATTACGAACAAACCCGCAGAAGGAATTATCCGATTTGGTCCAGCCGTTTTCAAGTTTTAAGCACCCGAACACACCATGATTCATTTTCATTTATATAGATGGAGATTGTTTCAAACTTCCAGTTACTTCTGCACTCATCCCATTTGCATCTTCGTTCATTGTCTCCATACACATGCTTGTTCCCCTTCCATTACCCAATTGATGGACAATTAATCACTTCACACACATTAAAATACAGCACTAAGCTATTCACACACTCCTACAGAAAGCCATTCAATCTTCCCAACAGAAGAAGCATCCAAACATGCTACGCTAGTAATTCAACAAAAATCACCAGCTATAGACGCTCAATAAAGCATCCAATTGAAAATCGAAAGAAATCTCCTTAAATTTCCTTTCCGTATCCTTAATTCCATTTATCGATTCGAAATGAATTTACACGACATAAATCTATGACACCACCCGCCTTCTGGCCCGCCCAAAACAATGGCTTTTATTCGAATCAATTGTCATCGGCGCTGTTGTGTGTATCTCCATCATGTTGTGTATGTTCCATGTCCTTTTTTCTTGCGAGTCATGCTCCATCCGCATATCCATATATCCATATATGCGGATCGTTGAGAAATTCGGAAAAAATCTAAGTGATGGCATTTAATGCCTTCGAGACGAGGATGTGCCAGCGAAGGGCGGTGGATGTCCATAATCCTCTTTAAGGTTCGATTGGGATTTCATTCGAACGAAAAGGAGCAAAAAATATTCAACACGCAATACTCAGACCGAAAATAGAAGCATCTGAACGAATATAGTTGACAAATTCACTGAAACTCGCCCATTCCAGGGAACCATCTCCGAATTAACCTTGATGTCCTCGTGAATCGATTCTGTTATTGCTCGTTCGTTCTATACTCGTATCTGAGCTCCATCCATGTCACCGAGAGATTAACATATGTCGGCACAGGATAATAATAGGGAACGGCATCGGCAAGTTGCTAAACCCTTTTCTGCAGCAGTTTTCAAAACTCGTTCGCTCACTCGAATGACATAAGGAGATTGTAGTTGTGGTCGTAAATTCTCCGAAACGATGTCTGCTCCTCTGCGAGCGAAAGTACTCACTCTGTCCGCAATTGGGAGTCGACTTTCGGGGTTAACGGGGGTGGATAATCGCTCACCACTTATATAGTTTTGTCAGTCAATTTGTTCGAAAAGTTGGGAGAACGGACCACAGAATGCGGGTGGTTGCGAGTCCTGCCAACCGGGACTTGTGATTTGTTTAATTGCGTTGTTCTCAATTTGCAAATATATACCAATAGAGGGGGTGTTGGATTTTACACAATATCCGAGTGGAAATTAAATAAATCTCCATAATACCTATGTTACGTTGCTCCCATGTGGGGGTGTCGGGCGCAACTATACTGCAAATATAGAGCCTTCAAATTTAGGTTAGCAATTTGCATGTCAAAGGAAAAGTTTTCGTCTTCTTTTCAGTTCGACGTCCACACGAAGTTTTGAATTTGTTTGTATTGCTTTGACGTGAATACGTATATACGTCGTCAGTAAAAGGGCATAAGGACCGTTTGGTTGACTTTCTCGCATTTCGAAGTGAAGTGATTTCGTTTTATATGACATCTAGTGGGGAAGTCCTCGAATATAATCCGGACATTCATATAGAGACCAGGCATCATATATGTAGCAAAGCAATTTGCGATAGTAGGTACTTTGGGCGGTTGCGCATCCCTTTCTGTAACTGAGGAATCGTGTAAGCAAAGGACATTCGTAATGACTTTACTTTGGCTACCTGTGTGCCAGAGTGTTTGAAGACGAATCGTTATCAACTCGAGGATGTTCTATAAAAGTACACACTGCTTAAAACCAACAGCATAAGACCGCAGTGGCAATGCAGAGAGGAATGTGTTGTGTAGGACCTAGTGTATGTAGCGAGTTGTAACCATAAGCGCAGTTTAATTTTTAATTTTTTTTTTTGATGAAAGAAAATACCGGCCAATTTGTGAGCACGAGGAGAGGGAGACGGAGCTTACGGTGTCCGCCGAGAGTAGCATTTTAAAGTTTGTATCGAAAGGCAAATATTTTTGGCTGGTGGCGAAGAGCACAAGAAAACTTAAAACTTCTAAGTCTAAGATGTATAGTGGAATATAAGGAGGCAGTCTGCGCTTTACCCAGGAGAAACATTGAATACCAGGCCTTAGGCCCAAATCTCTAGGATAAGTATCCGCTTGGTCGAACAAAACGTTGCCCCAACTGCGAACAGAAAAGGAGTAGGATATGCCACGCACACAGAGCTAAAAATAGCGCTCCCCTTACGGTATATTAGGGTATACAAGAAAATATTTGCATTCGTTCATAAAATTCTCACTTTGTTTGGTTTTCAAAAAAAAAGTACCAAATTATCTTGACCCATAGCTACCAGATAAGTCTTCTTTAAACAGTTGATTTTTGCACGAGAGTTTGAATTGTTTTCCTGCTAATCGCTGGTATTGGTTGACAGAGAAGGCTGCCGGTCAGGCGGTGACAGATGCTGTCGACCGATAAGGTCGTTTGGCAAGGTCCTCGAGTTATGTGAACCTATAGTTGGTTGGACACTACAGTTCGATGTGTGACAAGTTCATTTACACACTATAGGACCTGCCAGTCTTGCGAGACCGAAGTCCATGGGAACGTCCACATACGACCGGTTCACTGTGAAACGCCCACTAAACTGATCGTTTCCAGTAATTATCTTCGGAGTGAAACTGCCAAATCGGACCAAGTAGATGCCAAGCATTCAGGTAAGTAGGGTCTTACGTTGTTGTACCGTTTCCTGTCCCCTGGAATTCACCGAAAAATTGGTGACTTTTTGCATATACGTCTTGCCATTGGGCCTTACGAAACGATATGCTTTTGGGGGGGCTGATTTCTGCACGCGATCGTAGCAGAGTCTTAAGATACCAAACATACTTGGAATTGGTTCACTTTCGGAATGCAGCTGCTAAGATGGTCTTAAGTCATTTTTTCCGAGCCTCTTCGTGTAGTTCGCTCACCATCGTACCACTTATCCACAGTTCGCGTGCCTTTGGAAAACCCTGGAAGGCGAGGTTCGCATCAGCCCTATCGACAGAAAACAGAGCACAAGTTTTGAGCAACGTGCGCCGGATGGTTATGTATGGGCGGCTAAAGTATTTTTCGGATTAATTCTTTAACGGTTCTAGTTTCTTAGTTAGTGAGTTCTTTCTTATACTGCGCGGCGTCGGGTATATTTTAGAGAGATATAACCCTACACTGAAACTTCCGGACAAAGACAGTGTGTTCCAAGCGCTGAGCTTGTGGCCGTGAAAGACAGTGAAACTACACTTGCGATGAGTATTATTCTCCAACAAAATGTCGCCACTTACATTGAAAGTCAGGCTGTTCTTAGAGTCTTACGTGACAATATGAAGAAGACCGGAGTTGCTCTGAGCATTATGCTCGCTGAATTTCAAATTCATTAGGCTGCTGGACGCTGTGATATTGAGGGTAACAAAAGGTTCAACATGGCTAAAGAGGGTGCAGATCTGTCATTAAATGAAGGAAGCATGCTATACAATTAGGTTCAACGTATACGCATAGAGGCAGTAGATATTGTGAAGACCGCGGAAGATGTTACCCATCTCCTCTGTCAATGCCAAGCTAGCTCGGAGTAAATGAAAGTACATCGGGAAGTACTTTTGTGACAGTTTTGCTTTCTTAAACAAAATGTTCTTTATGTTCTGCATGGTATTCAGTTGGAAGGGCGAATTGGGTTAAATTCTTACCATAGAGGCGCCCTACGGATGGCGATTAGCCCGCTATGCTGTTTAGCGTTTCGTAGTAAACCCACAATTATTAGATTAGATTTAGATGTATCGGGACAATACATTTTCGAGACTGCACGTTACTTCGGTAGTAAGTTCTTTTGTGTCATCAAATTACTCTACTTTCTTTATAGAATAACTAATTTTATAAGGCCTGCTAGTTTTTTGGCCTTCCTCTCATAAGTACCTATATATGTACTTACCACATACAACTTGCAGCCTCATTACAGTCCCTCACACTCCTTAAAGCCATCTCAGCGTGGATCGTCGTTCTCTAACCACAAATCTGTAACTACCTGCTTTTGTGCAACTTTGCCCGGGCCCATCATAAATGAGGTCTCTATATCCAGTTTCGAAACTCGTGAATACGAACCTTCTCCAAACTATTCCCAATGTCGATTAAGGCAACTTCCAGACCAGCAACGAAACGCTATATAAATATAGAAGTCGTTAAAGATTTTCATTTATTTTTCTGCCATAGAAAGCTATTCCAGGAAACAATTAATATCCGGCTGCCTGAAACCTTTGAAAGTAATTAACTTCGTGCACACACCTGAATTATGATTCTGTATGTGGAAGAACCCACTTCCAATCTATAATTCAATTAGCGCCAAACGGCCATAGAATTGGAACTTTGCTAAACCTCTCCAAGTCCTCAGACATAAATAAATAATTTACCATTGAACTGGGTTCGATTCCCCACCAAACAAAACACGAAAGAAACCAGGACCAGTGTAATAAACAGAGAAATCCATTAATTTCCTACACTTACAAGCTGCAAACATAAAACCGCTTGCGAAACTCATAAACTATAACCGAACAGCGGAAATATTTAGGTAACATGTTCCGAAATTTGCTAGGACTGCACCGGTCATACTATAGTCCCCCTATACCAAAATCCATTCCACCAAACTATCGGTTCATATTATCCAAAACAGCTTGGAAATACCGTGAACAGAGATGAACGAATGAAAAAAAAAATATATATATATGAAACGATCAAAATTTATTGCATATCCTTTCTGCCTTCTTGGGAATCAGGGAACCATTCGCCGTTGGGTAATGGGGCAGAGGGAGCGAAGCAGGAAACACTCGCTCTACTTGCAACGTTGTCGTTCGGTTATGCGATGGCAAACGTTAAGCAAGGACCGGGGCTCACCTAAAGTGAATTTTTCCGAAATAAAAATGAATTATTGCCTGCCTAGCTTTGCAATCCATTTTCGGTGGAACACGGTGCGCTATGGTGGTCCAACGGAACGGTGGTGGCTGGCGCGGTTTCTATGCTTCTATGGCGAACGTGGATGCAGTATGCACTGCATACTGAAAGTCGAGGGCAAAAGTGAACTATTCCATAACAAGGACAATAAAATGCAAATATTTCCAATTTCATTAAGATGAAGAAGGTGCAAGATCGAAGGCTATATCGCATCTTGGCGTTGCCTGCTGTGGCATGCCGTCTCTGCCACATGCAGTACGTATAGATATACCATATACGAACGAAATGTGGGAAAATTCCATTCGCAAGGTGAAAACATTTATTGAAATTTCTACCACACGGGCAAGGCATATTGCAAGGACCGAGCACTAAAGGAGGAATATTTTAAATGCCTTATTTTTTTATATTTTTCCAATGGAATGTGTGTGGTCAATGAATGCGGTTTTTGAATAGACATGGAATGCTTTTTGATTTGTCTGCTGTTTTAAATAACGTATACGGATATTTGAGTGCATTCTGCATCGAAATACGGTAGCTTTAAGGACACTATTGTCTTTGTGAAGTTGTGTATGAAAATTCGCGATTTGTGGTGGTAGGATGACTGCTCGACAGATGAATGTGAACACTTTCTTGCATGAATTTAAGCAAGAACGACAATTGGAAAGAACAGAAACTTTTTGTTGAGGAAATCATATTTCATAACAACTGAACCCTTATACTATACCTTTCGTATATAGCGAAAAAGGACTCGGCAGCAACAAGCGGATTGTTGAGCAAGGAAGAAAATTCCACCCATGCCCCTGGGTCTCTACAACCCACAAGACACGTTTTTTTCTATTTTAAAGGAAAAGTTCAGACAGAAGCGGAAGGTTTCGAAATCAGAGGTTGTAATGAACTCGATGAGGTCTATCTATGATTCGTCTTATTGACTGACAAATCAGTTTCGATACACAAAACCAAGAGGTGTTTATATATTCAGCTACAAATCAGGATGCGGCTGCACTGCAACAATAAGGGAGTCAAGCATTTCGTACAACGCCCGCTGTTCTCCCAATTTTTTTTTATAAGTAAACAAAACTCCAATCGCAGACTATATTTTGATTCAGATTCCGACACAACTGTGATCGAGGCTTTTAATTCAACAACTATGGGCCACAATGTTTTTTTATTTAAGTGAATACTTAACTTAGGCGCGTTGGGCATTTTTGAGATGGGACTAAACCGACACCAGTGTTTGCGTTGCCAACCACTTTTGCCACCTCATAATAAAATACCTAAATATATTTTTCTTGGTTAAGTGGAACAATAAATCCACAAATATAAAAAAAATATTAAAAAACAATTTTTATTTATACAACAAACAGCTTTTAAATTTGTTTGCAATATCATTGCACTTACTGGAAGTAGACGTTTGAATTATTATTAACGAATGACAGATAAAATGTTCAGAAAATGGACAAAGTGAAGGTGGAAACACATTCTTTATGACCGAGGTTGAAGAATGTTCAAAAAATTAAAAAGTTAGTATGTTGAATCAACTGCAGGCCTTTTGATTTGACACAGCCACAAAAGCCAATTGCAATTGTTTGACCAAAGTCAAACAAAATTCAAGACGCGCACGAGTGAGATGGGTATAAGTGGGAAAAATACCAAAAAAAAAAGTACCGTAGGAATTGGAAAACTTTTCAACGATTTTTGGGCTTATTTCTGGGCAACGATCTTCGGCTAATTTTTTTAAGGTTCGGGAGCTTAAAGCAAACTAAATCCTGTCAACCCTGACATCGGCTAGGTATCTCTATCTCTATTTCGATAGCCGAATTAAATGTACTACCACTCCGATTCAAAATTCCGAAAGTATAGCAGAGTACCAACTTAAAAACGGAACGGAAAGCAATTTCGAGTAGGATTGACTTTCGACACGAAATAGAGAGTCCGGCCCCAGTTCTACATAACCACGAAATGTGGTAGGTAACAGAGTTTTTAACGCCAAACTCGCTTTTAGTTATTGCCACACCAAAAATACATGGGCAGGCGTTAGTTAGTAAAAACCGATTAACTGCCCGCAATTTATGTCTGCATTAACCAAGAAATTGGTAAACAAAATAATACAACGCCTGTGACAGAGCAATCCATTTGTCCAAAAACCTAAACGTTTTCATAAAACCGCATGCGGAGTGAGCAAGATTTTCCATTGAACAACAATAATTTCCTTTATAAACTAATTTTGAATTGCACATAAATTCCTGGTAAATAATTCATATCGAAAGCTGCGGAAAGGTCCACGCTCACTCAGCGCCAATGCCAACGACCGGAAAGGACAACATATTATATTGAATTATAAACACGGTCTCCCCCATTGTTCCGGGCTAAGTTATAAAAATTACAGAAGCAAATTATGGTTCGTGCGTCTCACCGCAACCGCACCCAACCTTACCCCACCCGATCACCATGCTGAAGTCCTGATTGTGCAACCCCGCAACGTGAAAATTACTCTCATATCCGAAGTCTACATCCTCGCAAGAGCGATGCAACAATGGCAAAAAAAAAAAAAATGTCAAGGAAACAGAATGCATTACGTTTTCGATTTTTTTTTTATTAATTTAACGATAACGAGGACATTATTGAAATCAATTTCGATGCGCGCTATCGTGTTCTGGTGCAGAGCAGAGCAGGAGGTTCCTCTCCATTTGTATGGTCGCATTATACTTACATGTAACCCCTAGACCGGAATAACAACATAAAGAACGATATTCGGACGGGTAGTGCTCTGCTTCGCTGATGATTGGTGAGTGTGAGAGATAGAGAGAGAGAGAGAGTTTAAGGCGAGAAAAAGTGTCAGCAAGAATGAAATTTTGTTAAATAATTTATGTAAAATCGATTACTGATCGGATGCTCTGACCGTGGTATGGAGTTTACATACTTTTCATAAAATTGGGGCGAGGACATCGATGATTTTGTTACACACCATGCATTTCCGTGTACTGCAGTAAAGGAAAGTATGAACCAATTGATAAGGAAGTATGTGGAGGACAACGGGCAAGCAATGGAACATTATTTTAAATGGACGTCATGAACGAACGAATGAACATTTTGGCGTCATTGAATAGAGTGACGATGTTTGTCCCCCACGAATATTATGGGATGGGCAATGGGGCTGTAAACAACAAAAATATGGACTATTGGTAGTTTGGTTTAAACCTTGTAATAAAAATGGTGATGGAGAGGGAAATTATTATAAAAGATTGGTAGGTCGGGCTATTGTCAGACATCTTCCAGACGGTTACCTCAGCGAACTGAGATATTAATGGCGAAAGTTCAAGTGTTATGAACGTGGCTCTTAACTCTGTCCAAGCACATGTGTTGCAGATGGTTGGAGATGGGAAAAATCCCATCTAAATGCACGGCCTGCAATAACACTAGCAATATTGAAGATACGAGTATCATCGGACATATTCCTTGCCGTTTCTCCAGACCATTTAAGTCCCTCTTGTCAGTTAATCAAGAGGTCTTTACTTTACTAAATACAATCAACCACGTTAATGTAACAAAAGTTTATAAATTTCCTTGATTATATAAGATTTTCTTTTCTTACTAGCGTGATATTAATTTACCTCTTGATTAGAGCTGAAAGCCTCTGTAGCTAGTGCTCTCTTTTTTTACCTTTGTATTAGTTGAAAATTAATTTTTGATGCTAATAAAATAATAATAACCTATAGAGAACATTCACTCACTAAATTCATTCCGATGGTATTAAATTCTCACGTCAGTATTGGTCTGCCCCATAAGCCTTTGTACGTGCAGGTCACATTTTCGTACGAACTTTTCTGAAATTTCTTAAATATTTTAAATGACCCATACATACAATTGAACTTAAGTTATGCTTCATTTGCAAAAAAAAAATTGTGCTTAAATGATTTAAACATACAATTCTTCCTCAAAAGTGCTTCATATCTTCTATTTATACATATAATAAAACTGTAGCCGTTTTCATGTGTTAACGGTTGGCGTGAAAACGACTGCACCGATTTCGAGGAAACTTTTTTTGAAATGTCCCTTAAGATCTAGAGAAGGACATAGGTTATTCCATGACTATTTTTTCGAAGCGTTTTTGACCAAAATGTATTTTTTTCTGACTTAATCAATATAAACAAAACAAAAAGAGCCAACACTTCTATAATTATTTTAAGCCATCAAACAGCTTTCTGTATCATCTAGAAGCTGAGCTACAACCCACAATCTAACATGAAAATCGAAAATCTTTTACTCGAAATTACACAGTTTCACGCCGCGTACGAAGTTGCGGGATCAGCTAGTGCATAATAATAATACAGTCGGATTCAAAAATGCCTTTTAGAGTTCAGTATTTTAAGTGATACATACAAACAAATTATTTTGTAAATAACAGACACTATAATAATTTGGGCCAAAAGTTTTAACAAAATGCATCATAATCATGAGCAAATTTCTGTGGGCCTTACTAATAATGATTTTTAACCTACGCACTAAATATTTTCTAGGTTACAATATGCAATTTTGTATGGAAAATTTCACCATTGTGAGCCTGGACACTAAAAACGATTTTTAGTATCACGGTGTGTGTGTTTCGGCTGCTTTTCAATGCATACATTACACCAATTTAACATTGTCCAGTCGAATCGGAATGTTTACGCAGGATGAAAAGGTTGTATTATTAAACAATCGATGTTAAATTCTTCAATTCATTTTCGTGTATGGTGTATGATATGAATTAAAAGTGGAATACAATAGATATTCAGCCTTATTTATTGGAATTTGCTAAACGCGCCGAAACACCTGTATAGGTTTTCCAAAAATTCTCATTTATAAAACATTTATTTTATTTTTTTCCTTTCCCTCTGAATGCACTAAATTAATTTATAATTTTTCAAAAAGCTGAAATATTAGATTTTTAGATACCAGTTATAAACAAACGTAGTTATAATACAGAAATATTTTTCTTTGAAACGATAATTTACTTTGTTTTTTTACATAAAAAAAAAAATAAGTTTAAAAATATGCTTTAATTTTAACTTTTGTGTGAAAATATGCTACACACGCATTCAAAAATCACAATCTCGTTCCATATTTAAATGACAAATAGGTTGATCAAAAAGTGCCTCATATCATACAAATATACAAACGCATTATTTGGAAAAAAAATCAAGGCACATATGCCTTTTTGAGACTACAAAAAAGAAACAATTGCCCAATTGAAACAAAAACTAAACCGTAAGAAGAACTCAATTAGCCACTAAATTAATAAATTTGTGTGATAGTTGTTTTACTGAAGGTTTTTGTTTTATTCGCATTTAAACTTTAAACGTCGTTTAGATCAGAAATACTGAGTCGACGAAATATTTAAGAAATCTCACCTACACACAAAAAAAAAACCAAAGAATTCTGTGAAAAGTCAAAAAGAGTTTCCCCTCCTGTCGTATTTGCATCTTGACTTGAATTTTAAGTTTCGCTTTCCCTAATTTACAAATCGGTGACAAAAGTTCATTTTCATAGGACTCAGTCCATGGTCCTGTTTCTTGAAGTAATCCAACTTTGTTGCTTTCCCGGGGACAAGTTGTTGAGTTTTTTTTCGACGGTCCCTAATGGCAGTTAGGCGATTATACTTCTTTCGATCACAACTTCCTACTTTCAGATTGCGGAGCGTCTTCCGCACTCAAACGAGCACCGGTTTCCCAGTAACTTGTCCGGGTACCAAATTATTGACAGACAACTTTTCTAATTTGTGGTAATTGAATGATATTCCCAAGGCGGTCTATTTTCCAGTATCGTTTCCAATGCAATTTCCATTCCAACTCCACTCAAATATGAGCCTCACAAGTCGACCGATGATAAATCATTAGAGCTGTAATAATTGAAAGTTCAGGGTTTCAAAAAAAAAAAAAAAAAAATACAGAAAATTTTTCCTTGGATTGCTGTCTGTGTTCCGGCTGATGTGCAGATTTTTAGATATCTCTGTCGTACGAAGGCAGAACAGATAACGGATTGGGAGGGTGCGAGAAGTATTTTTCAGATATTTCTGTCGTACGAAGGCAGAACAACAGATAACAGATTGGGAGGGTGCGAGAATAATAACTTTCTGAACTCATTTTGCACGACTGAGCTGCAAACAGGACATGGTAGCCGGCAAACGGACAGCACAGTAACGTATTCAGTATCAACTTTTTTTTGCACTTGTCCTGCTTCCGGGAATCGCAAACAAATGAGAAAATTCTCTTAGCCACCCATACCACACACATATGGGGTTGATGGACGTGAGTCGGAGTAGTGTATAGTCTGGTTGACGGGAGTTCTTTGTCTCCTGGCCGGAAGAAGTATTTAATAAACTTGCATTGTGTCGGCTCATGTTTGGGGCGATGGCAGCACACATGTGTGTGTGTATGGGTGTGCTATTAGGACACAAGAGAAACACTCAAAGTTACTTATCCGGGTGATTGCTTGAAGTAATTTTGTGAAAGAAAAGAAAAGGAAACAAAATTGAGTGCCAGTGTTGAGCTCAGTTGTTTAGTTGAGTTCCCGAAGAATTTGAACTTATGCTGAGGAGTTTGCTGGCAGTGAAATGTTGCTCGCCCACAAACTATTGTCGGTATTTTCAAAACGCATCTTTGAGCTGAATGTTTGTAAAGTTTGCTGTTGCTGATTTCTTTGCGATTTGTACCATTTTCGTTTCTGCTTAAGTTTGGTAGACTTATATTTAACTTGGACCATTTTCGAAATTAATTCCGTCTAAGAGGTTTACATTTTTTTGCAAAGCTGAATAGAAGATACATAGGTACTTGTTTCTTATGCCAAGCCTCGTTAAGTATATATAAATCAACGAAACCTATCGTTTTAAGTGTCACATTAAATTGGTAATTTCAACACCAAGGTATGGGAAAGGAGGACAAGTTTTGTAAAATTATCGAAAACCCAAGATTAGATAAGATTGGAAATACCATTCGACTTATAAACTATTCTACGGGACGTAACCTTCTTAATCAGTTCAATTTTCAAAGCATGACGGCCAACTGACCCAACCAAGTTTATCGTGCTGCTTGATCGACCAAGGACATAGGTTTTATATCTGGATATTTCTAGCTTCAAACGTAATCGTAGCCTTGATACTTTTAACGATATCTTAGACAAATGGTGTTCAAAGGGATTCCGTAGAAAAAATATAATCGTTCCGTCGCATTGCAAAAATTGAATCCTTTACATTCAAAAGTTACAACGTATTTTTTTGGACAATAAATGTTTTATAATACTGGAAAAAAATAATTTGTATATCATTTCTTCTTTCTTTTCTTGTGAAACATAAAAATATCCAAACCGCACTTCAATGAACGGTCTTTTTTGTGTTAAAATCAATAAAATCAATGGGGTCCGCCAAAAAGGAACGTCAGGAACCAACATTTTGAGCTATGCCTATAAAAATCGACAGCAGTAGTCCTGACTCATCCGGGAGCAATAGGACTGAGAGTTTTTTTTATCGACATTTAGTGAAAATTTACACAATGACATTGTGTGAAGTGTGGGCGAATAAAAATTAACAAATTGACAGCTCTTGAGTTGTACAAGCAAAGAATAAAATTTGAAGAACACTATCTGCTTTGGAGAAAATATTAGAAGAGCGAGATCAAGAAAATATAGCGATGCTATTCCAGATAAAACTTCCGAAAGTAATAGAACATACAAAGTATTATTTCTTGGGAAATATTCGGATCTTCAATTGATTTCCACTCCAATTCAAATGTTTTCTACTCCATTGAATCGACATAAATCTCATGGTAAAATTTTGCTACTAGTTCCTTCGAATGCTCCTTAAGTTCGCGTTTTCTGGTTCGTGGTAGGGAAGGACCTACCCAAGTGAATCGTTTGCCCTCGAAAAGCAAGTGAAAAACATGAACTTATTAAAATGAAGATCCCTCTTACGTTGTATTCTGACGAAGGTAATACAGTAACATATGGTGGAGCAAGGGAATTTTTTAGCAGCTAGCTCGGATTTTGGTCTTCATCTGCTCACTTCAAGGGGGTTGAGTTTCCTTTCCACTTGTGAGCGCCAACTACGGCGAGGTCAATCTCTAGTACCTGTTTACCTTTGCTATCTGGAATGGAGGCAAAGACTCAACTGACCGAAGCATTTGTGTCCCTTCGCTTAAAACGTTTTAATCATCTTGGTGTTAAGTTGGCCTAAAAACTTATCTCATCGAATTTTGGGCGCTAAAAATCCATAAGACCGCCATTTATAGTGATAAAATACCCACTTCCCCAACCATTAAGTTAGTTTTCATTTTTTGGTTTGTCTCTAAACCAAGTATAGGAAATTGTATTAACTTTAGCTACAAATGCACTTCAACTGTAATGTTAAATATAGTTTCTAAGTCAATAATTGCCGTTTGCTCATACGACTCTTATCGATTTAAGTTGTACTTAAATACTTATGGGCTACTTTTTGTCAGGGCATAAACTGTCATATAAGAGTTTATGTGACACTTAAGTTCGCTGTGAGTCGTATCAGCAAACGGTCCTAAATGAACAAGTGGAAATGTAAAAAAATTGTCCTAATCTTAGGCGCAAGCTAAACTGCCTATTTGGAATAAATTTGTATCGAACTGCGCGATTATATAAACTAAACGAAAGACCGAGAAGGTTCTGACTTCTGAGCATTGTATGACGAGAGTCAGTATTTCAGCAGGAACCAACGAAGCATGTTGGGTGAGCAGGAGCAGGCCAATAAATAAAAGTGTTTTTTTTTTTTAATAACATTTTTCCACTATAATTGCGTTGTTTTACTATTTTGTTCTGGCGGTTTATATTTCTAAATCAGCGTGTGATGGTTTGCATTTTTTGGTCTTCAATTTCCCTGAGCTACGATACAAAATTTATAAAATATGAAGAGAATGAGTGGACACTTTTCAATGGAAGCTTCTTCATAAAATAACACGAACTAGGTTTGGATCACATATCACTGTTCGTTATAGAGAAAGGTGCATGAAATGAAGTTTGAAATTCATTCATATAGTCTCTTTAACTGTGTCTGACTAATTGAGTCTACTTTTGGTGCACACTGTTGATCCAAACGTCAGAAATGTCAATTTTCTTGCCTACAAGCGAGCCACCTCTCTAAACACGGTTTACATGAAAGGAGACTGGTTTTCAAAATTTGTTTAAATCATGATGTACTGCTCTGGCGGTATTAGTCTTTTCATGATAATTTGTCAACCAATACTGATGAGCATAATTTCCAAGAACTCTCATAAAATGTAAGTGCCACTCGTTATCTTTATTGCAACATCTTTCAGTCATCCTATATTTGTACATCCTTTCCAATGTGGTCTTTTATTTGCAAGCTTTTCCTAGACTTACCAATTTCACACTAATTTCATTTGACACTTCTCTGGTTTAGGTGTTGTTACAATTTCTTTGTTCTACAACGCTCCTTGGAACAACATGAGATTGCAATCCCATCAAACCAGATCCCTTAATTCAGTTTCAGTACGGAGCAGCCTTTTTGTTGCTTTGTTTTTCATCCGCAAATGTCAAGATGGTGTGCTGTTGATGACGGTGTACCCAGTACTCAGTTTGGAATTTGTAAGAACTTCTGGATCTTGGGGGAAGTGCACCGTTTTTCCGACCCACAAACTTGTTGAATGCGATGTTGTAACAGTTGGACGACAAGCCGTAAATGTTTCTAAATTTCAACGAAGAGACTACTTTTGGTGTGGAAAAGTTTCTTGTTAATGCATACCTACCTATCCGTTTGACAGTTTGTTTACGGGATGGTACAACTATATACGACTTTGTTGGAAGCATTTTCTCTCATAGGAGTGGATAGTGCAAAGTTTTTCAGACCTAACCGCACCTATTCTGGTCGGCATTCGACAATTTTAAATAAAGAGGTCCTAGCCAAGTATTTAAAGGTTTGGGTTTGGGCATAGTTTTTTGAATGTGGACCTGTTCGTCTTACCTCAGAAAAGGCAGATGCCTCAATTTTCTACCTCTTGTATTGAAGACACCAATTTGTCTTCAAGCTGCTGACGAAGACAAGAAAACTTTTCAAAGAACCCGCCAATAGTTACATTAGTGCAGTGAAACTTTTGTATTTATTGACATTCTCTTATTAGCCGAACATGTTCATCAAAAGTTGTACACCGAATTGTTTGAGTACAGTCTTGGCAATTGACTTGACATTTTGCCAAAGATTACTCCAGAATCCTCTAGCCAGAATCTCGTTACAATCGATGCATGTACCGGCAAAAGATTTGGAATTTACGGCGCGGTAGACCAAGGTTTTGAATTCAGGATCCCTTACAGCCTCAGCTAGGTTTGCAAAATCCGAGCTGCACTTCAGTTTTTCATGTACAACGGCTGACAAATCGGATGACGAAATCACTACAAGGCAATCGGCGAGAAAATCTCCACTTATGAATGGCGAACTAGGGCTCAGTTGCCCCGGTGATTGCTTCCTCAGCAACTTATTATTGTATCCTGCAGCCGTCTGGGCCAGATGAAGAATAATACCCTTTGCGTCAATTCCACGACGATTAAAGTACTCAATCAGATCGTGCACCTCCTTAACGCTGACAAAGTCATCAACAAGTTCGTTATAGTCTAGGTCAGCTATGGCTAGAAGACCAGGACGGACGGTTGGATCGATGGCGGCATACTTTTGGCCGATTAGAACGAGTTGTTCCATCGGGATGTGGCTGGCAATATCGTAAATATCAGACTGAAGGTCAGCCGAAACAGCGACAGCTGCCAGTAAGACAAAGAAAACAGCTTTAGTATACATTTCAGATAGTTGATCTAGTTCACGGAAGCGAAACTGATTTGTGTCGAAAACCACAGCGGTTTATATACACGGTGCTATCATCAGTTTTAAAGTGGCTAATTTTCTTGCCACTGTCTATCTCCAGTGATTTGTAAATATTTACAGTATTTTATTAAAATCTTCTTTGTATAGCGTCAACAAAGAAGTTTAGAAGTGGGTCTTCTGAAATTGTTTATTTAGCAGGTCAGTTTGTTAGCTTTGGCAGCTTTTCTTCTTTTGGAAAGCGTTCAATCGAAAATTGTTTGCCTTTCCTAATTTAAGAAAATATGGATTTGTAGCCTTATTTATTTATGAGAACACCTTAGAACGTTCAGATAAGCAGCACTTTCGCTGAAGTGTTATTTACAAATATTTATGCGTGGTACTTTAGTAAATGAGTTTTTTTAATGCACTCGATCAACAGATTTATATGAGTCTTTGATCTGCAGCTTGTACTGGCTTGGACACAGGCCACAGCATCAAGACATAAATCGGTGGCGGCACTTTGACAGTATTTCCTCTGACACATCTGTGATTACTTCTGGCACTGTGCTTAGTAAGTGGGATGGTGGTGGCCCTCCGACATAAAATCTTTTTACAACATCGATCTGGTGTTGTGGAGTGAAGGATACCCGCATCAGTGCTTTGGCAACTGTAAAGTCCAAGTCCCAGTCGAAATACCAAATATTGGGAGACATGTATTTCGTCGAATTCATATTAATGAATTTAGTTGGCGGATTTATGACCTGGAAGACCGCCAAGTCCCATACACCGAGGGAAAAACACTTTAAACTCATGAACAAAACACAACAAATTAAAAGTAAACATGTATGAAAGTCAACCATATTCAAACGCTTTCAATTTGAAACTTACAATTAACATTTTCTACGTCAACGCAAATAACTTAAAACTTGAAAGAGAAATCATTTAAAGTTTCTCACTTTTAAAAAAAAGTTGTACTCTAAAATTCAAAGGAAACTCTTTAAATTTAAAAGCTCTGTTATTATTATTCTGTTTAAATACAAATTAAAAACATTTTCTTTTATTTTTAAATGTAAAAGTTTAAAAATGGAATATTTTCCTTTTAACTTTCGCATATATTTGTTTTTTACATAAAACACTTTAGATTTGCACACTTTAAATTTAAATACGCAAACTTTTGATTTCAAAGTGCTCTTTTTTCCTCAGTGTAGGTAGGCATACACTTGATAGGAATCCGTGTGCTGGCAATGGTGATGTTTCTCTCCTACGGAAGGTCGATTATAGGCTGAGCTCCTGTTCGTCGGTTCCTTATTTTTTAAATCTAAATTTTAGTGGAAATCACAAATCCTGATGTCGTACTTCAGGTCTTATCATATGTCTTCCCTAGAAGATCGTCGAATGCTTTTGTGGTTGCGTTACAACTCTCCTCAGTGGGTGTGTGTAATGGTATGTAAGGGTTAAGTCACAAAAAACTAAGAAGTCTAACTCTGCACACAAATCTACTGAAAAATATTCCAACACCTTGACTCACTGTTGAAGATCTCTTTATAAATGGTTTTAAATTTTCAGCCTGACAAGATGAAGTACTGCCGCTTGGGCCCTGAATATTCAGTGAATAAGTTTCAAAGTCAGTGCTGGAAGAAGAGTCTTTTCGATACTTAACAACTCCGTAGTCAGAAAACTAAAAGCCAAAAATATTTTTTAGCAACAGTTACTTAATATTTATTTAAACGTTTTATTTAACAACAACTTTTCTTAAGGAGAAACTCCAAGCATTTAGCCAAGAATTGAAACAGCTCCAGCAACCATCAAACCTTTCTTTACTGCACTCCAGACTTTGCTGAAAAATCCCCTACCTTGTGGTCCATCAGATAACTCAGCCGAAGCACGATACATCAAAGCATTGAATTCCGGATCACTGACAGCCTCAACAAAATTGGCAAAATCTGGGCTGTTTTCCAGTCTTTCATTAACCACGGCTGGAGTCTTTGACGACAGTATGACTTTAAAGCAATCAGCGGCGAAATCTCCACTCAGCTTGGGCATACTCGATCTAGCTTGGCCGGCTGACTGTCTGTTCAACAATCGTCGATGGAAGGCCTCGACTTTCAATGCCAGATGGGCAATAACACGTTCGGCGTCGATTCCTCGGCGAGCTAGATACTCAACAATACCCTGCATCGGCTTGCTATTGACAAAGTCCCTGATAATCTTCTCATATGCGCTGGATGGAATATTGTTAATTTCGGACAGGATGCTAGGATTGGCGGCGATGTACTTATGACCGATTACAGCCAGCTCGTCCATTGGCAGATGATTGGCTATTTCATCGATGTCGGACTGAAGATCAGCCGAAACAGCCACCGCTGAGAGCACAAAGCAAAGAATAATTGAGCGCATTGTTGAAAGCTATTGAATTTAGTTTCGAACTAATTTTATCGAATAGCTGCGGGGGTTTATATAGATGCCCGTAGTGTGATATTTTCATAATCAAAAATGCCTGTATGATGACTTTAAGTTGATAGTAAATATTTTGCGATGTTGCAACACATTTCCTCCACATAGAGAGTACTTACTGCATCTGTTAGAAATCTTTGGAGACGAACTCTGTTTGCACAGCAATCGTGAACTTGGAAGGTTCAATTAATTCAGCAAATAATTAAGAAATAGTCAAGTAGGCACATCTTAATTTGCAATGGAGTGCGACTGACAACATTTTTTATTTGGCTTGGCGAAGATTTTCAAATTCATAAAGTTCTAGTGGAGGACACACTTAACACTGCAGTTTATCAACTGATTTTATTGCAGAACAAAAAAAGATTGTTAAGCTTGTGCACTGTTGTACCCTTCACCGAGATGATCAATTCATTCAACTGTTGAACCGTCGATACGTTTCTAAAGATTGTGAAGTGAAATAGTTGATGGTCCCGTTGATACCCTTGTACACTGGATATTTGCACATTGTCTTCCGCATTTTGTGTATTTGAATCACTGAAATGACAATACTTTGAACAGATAATAAATATGTAGTAAGTTTTCGTGAAATCGTTTTTTTTAAGCGATGTACAAACATGTTCAACGAGCAATGAAAGCTCGTATACTATCTATTCTCTTATTGAGCAATGCGTTGAGCAACAGTTTCGATCAAATGCGTTGGTTGGTTAGAATGGGATGCATCATACCTGCATAGGAGTTATATGCGATGTAAATGCGTTGCGCTCGTTGCACTAGATCTGTCCAGTGTTCCCAGATAAAAAATCTAAAAATCTTGTTTTTCAGAAATAAAAATCTTTCTTTTTCAAGATTTTGTTCAAAATATAAAAAGAGCGAAATATAAGATACAATTTTAAAGTACTTTACTACTAATACAAAAATCACCTAAATATCTACAAACAAAAAAATTAGTTCATAAATTAAAGTTATTGCTTTTTGAAATGTTGGAACATATTAGAATCAAATTGACTTAGAATTTCATTGCTTATTTCAGGATCATTTAATTTCGGTCCATTAAAGCGCAACAAATCCTTGTCAAGATTCAAACTACAACAACTGTTTCAGAAAATATTATTTCAATATTTGCAGAGGAATGTGGAAGAAATAAAATATTGAAAATAAATTCTGTTTCTTTAGAGTTGTCGGAAACGTTAGTGAAACGGAAAATGTGCATGGGATCTGTATGGCTGACATTATAAGGGTGATTTTTTAGCTGGTTTGGTTTTGGCAACACCAGTTTTGACAGCTGACGTGTGTTTAGTACCTTGTGTCACTGTCAAACAGCTTCAGTTTGGTTTGCAATTTAACCATGGATCGTCTTACAAATGAACAACGCTTGCAAATTATTGAATTTTACTATCAAAATTCGTGCTCGGTTCGAAATGTTCATCGCGCGCTGCTTCCATTTTATGATCGGCATTCTCGACCTTCTGAGCAGTCTATTCGGAAGATTGTGACCAAATTTCGCACCAAATTTACTTTGTTGGACATTAAACCACCAACACGTTTACGTACTGTGCGTAGTGAAGAAAATATTGCGGCCGTATCAGCTAGTGTGACAGAAGACCGCGAAATGTCGATTCGGCGCCGTTCCCAGCAGTTAGGCCTTTGTTACAGCACTACGTGGAAAATTTTGCGGAAGGATTTGGGCGTAAAGCCTTTTAAGATACAGCTGGTGCAAGAACTAAAGCCAGCCGACCGAAACAATGGCGCAATTGCGAGGCGAGTTTGGTGAACAGTTAATTTCACGTTTCGGGCCGGTCAATTGGCCGCCTAGATCGTGCGATTTGACACCATTAGATTATTTTTTGTGGGGGTATGCCAAGGCTAATGTGTATAGGGACAAGCCCGCTTCGATTGACTCACTGGAAGCCAACATCCATGCATTCATTCGTGAGATACCGGCCGATATGTGTGAAAGAGTATGCCAAAATTGGACTCAGCGGATGGGCTACCTGAGACGCAGCCGCGGTCAACATTTGCATGAAATTATCTTTAAACATTAAATTGCAAGGTTCAAACTATCGATTCAAATAAATATTTCATTCATTTTTTCGAATTTTTTGTGTTTTTTTTTTAAAAAAAGTTCTAAACCTCTTAAAAAATCACCCTTTACATTATAATGGATTTAATAAAAAATGTTTTTCTTCAATAGAAAAGGTTTTTTAAATTTGTTAGATTTAAAAAGTTGTTGATATCAAAAATCTTGAAATTTGAAGAATTTGAGGTAAAAAGTCTTGTACATATTTCGGAGCTCAAAAATCTTGACAAAAAAAAATATATCTTGTAATCTGGCATCACTGGATATGTCGAAATATCCCAATTGATATTGAATTTTATCTAATTGACATTAAGTTGAACATTGATTGTTTAAATTTGACAGAATTAGGTAAGTTGATCTATTGCTGACTGTACATTTGTGATATTAGGTTCGTTCCGATACTGGTTTGCAAACGTAAAATTATTAAAAATTTGATAGGAAACTGTGCGAATGCGAAAATTGTCAGTTTTCATTTTTTCATAATTTTCTACTGGCCGAATTTCGACTTACTGAAAAATGGAAACTGACAGCTTAAAAGTTTGACAAATTTGGAATTACTGAAAAATGAAAAATTGGAAACTGACTGCTTAAAAGTTTGACAAGTAAAACTCTATTTATTTTAGTCTTTAACTTCGATCTCAGCAAATCAAAGTAAAGTAGGATTTTCAGCAGGCAATTACAACAAATACGTTCTACTTGACACTTTGAAAACTTAGAGTAGTTGTTGTGATTGCGTGCTGAAAATTCTACTTTACTTTGCTTTGCTGAGATCAAAACTCAAAAAAACACGCCTGATATCGGAGGAAGAATTTATGAATTAAAATCCTAGAACATACCAGCGCATTTAAAATGGTATAAGTTTTCTATGTATTTAGCTTATAAAAGACTTAAGTCCAACTTATTTTGTAGATTTTTTATTTTATTTGTGGGTATATCCGTCTTTTCTTCTAAGTCATGGCGATATTCGTCAGATTCAGACCATTCAGATGCGTCAAGACGTTTTTAGTTTTATTTCGCTGGGTATATGCAGGGTTGGCCAAATACAAGTTTCTTTTTGAAAATGCAATAAAATGAACAAAGTTAAAATTTGTCCATGTATTGTGGCTTTATTAGTAAGAACAAACATTCCCATTAATTTTGGAACACAACGTCGTTCAAGTGAGTGCCTCGGCTGGCCTCGCACTGGCGCATTCTGTCACTCCAATTTTCCAAGACCTTGTTGATGGTTTCGGGCTGTAGCTCATGGATTGCTTGGATGATATTGGCCTTAAGTGCTTGAATTGTTTCCGGATTCTTGGCATAACATCGGTCCTTCACGGTTCCCCACAAAAAATAGTCCAAATGGGTCAAATCGCAGCTTCGGGGCAGCCAATTGACATCGCCAAGACGGCTGATAACACGATTTGGGAGTTTGGTGCGCAAAAATCGATTGTGGCATGGGCTGTGTGGCATGGACGCCATCCTGCATGAACCAGAGGTCTTTCTCCATGTTTCCGTTTTCAGTGAAAAAAAAAATTGGGTTTACATGGCTCTGTAATGCCAACCGTTGAGCGCAACATTCGTCCGAGCCTCATTTTCGAAGAAGAGTCGATGTTCGTGAATTGAGTCTCACACTCTCGCCTGCAGCAGCCATATTCTCGTCTGTGCGCACCGTACGACGACGGATATCATGAGTGTTGTCCCCTAGCATACCAGTCTCACGAACTTTTTGCACAAACTTGCGTACAGGGTGCTTCATTTCGGCCAAGACTTCTTTTCAAAAAACGCACTGTTTGGGCTACACTTTGGAAATAAGTTTTCCAATATTTCCCAACGTTTTTTAACGTATGATAGCGATTTTCTGTCAAGATTTCGAGCGGGAAACAAAATAATCTATGATTTAAAAAGAAACCACTAGATGGCCCACCATTTATAGCCGCTGCTTGAAACTTTGATTCCATCTTAGTAAGCTCTCAGCAGTCCCCTTTGTCTGATTTAGCCGACTATTCCACAACTGCCTACAGGTATGATAAACCGATAAGTGGCTGTGTGGACAACCCTCATCACTTATCCTATCAGGCGGGATCAAACTTATGTAAGGTATGTTCCGAACTAGATACCCAGCCAGCCCACACAATCCAATGAAAACCCCTTTCATACTGAATTCCGAACTCCACTTTGAATTCCATCGAAATGGCTGTCGTCGATGTCACAGCATGCACCTCACATCATGGTCTCGTTTTCCCTGAAACGACAAAGCCATTCCAATTATTAATTGAAAGAACACATTCCCAACAATAGCACAAGCAAATGACTTTTCACGAACAATGCACTGCCCAATGACTGTTGACCCGACAAGCATTTTTGATTTCAATGGAGATGGAGAGAATTAAAAAAATTTCATTTCAGAAACGTCCAGCTCCATGGCCCACTCTTCATAGTGGCCAACGAATCGTAAACTTTATCCGCCACTCAAACATCGACACACAATATTTTCACCTGACAAACTTCAGTAGTACCGATTTGTTTGCGCCTGTGTGTCAGTGTGTGCCACTCTGACCAGAGTGGAATAGAAATCCTTTCGGATATTATAAATTCCCAAATGCTGAACATTCCTACTCAGTACTCAACCTTGCTATGCAGCTATATACAGCTACGGCTATGCTTAGACCCGATATACACTCAGGCGTCCATTTATGATGCAACCTTGACATCGAGTTCGACAAAAGTTTTCATTTTTCAAACTGTTCACCACCGCCGCACGATATTGTGAGAAAGTTTCTCTTTCGATTTTCCTTTTCAAAACCGTCAAATATTGAGGTGGGTGTAAGAACTGACGCAACAAAACAAAAAAATGGCAAACAACAAAATTGGTCAAAACGAATATCGGAGAGCAAGAGCACAGCACTCTCAAGGATGCACATGACTCTGAAAGGATGCTTTCATTTTTGTTACCAAACAAAAAGGTGAAAATTGAATTTATTTAACACACAAACTTTGAGCAGCTATAGTTTTCGAGTTAGGAGAGTCGTTTTTTTTTTTATTTTTTTGTTTTCTGATTTCGAATTGGAGGAGAGAAAATATTTTGACAATGCGAGGAAAGTTTGGTTCCTTTTGTTTATATCCGTGAATTGAAAAATATCTCGCTTGGTCGGATTTCAAATGGACGTCGGTTTGTGGCAGCTTAAGCTCCGTATGGACAACGAGACGTGTTGCGAAACAGTTGAGGATTTTCCATGTTCCAGGGGAAGTTATTTCCGATTTTTTGGGTTTGGGTGGATGCAATCAATCTTTGCATGGTTAAGAAAAAGTCTCCTGACAGTATATCAAATCAGACTTTTTACTTTTTTATATCGTGCCATTGTTGCGCGCCAGTGCATGGGACCCTTAAGAATTCAGAAGTGGAAGGACAAAATGCCATTGACTGACGCTGTTCAGCAGCATAATGGCTTTGTTTTTCACATTGAAATGCTCTTAAGGCAATAGGTTTTCTATTGAGTTTTGCGAATTTTTATTTAAAACGTTTAAACATGTGAATGTGAAATGTAACTTTGAAACTTTGTAGTGGCCGATGGTTTCGTACATGCAATATGAGGAGCGATGCAGCAGCTACAACTTTGGGTTTCGTTATCAATTTTATGAACTTCATTGAAGGGTCACTGGGAACTAGTTTGGGTAAACAAAAATATGAATTATATAACTGGGTGCGGTGGATTACTGAGCAAAGTTTAATCCCCGGAAACACACAATTCAAACCGTTGGTGTTTTCCAATGCTCTTGGTTATTAATTCTGACAACCGCTCGCAGTGTCTATTGTAGCTCTCTAAGCTTGCATTCGAAGAACTTTTCTCTTAGGTCCGGAGAAAAATACACGCTCCGCAAGTGTATATTGTCCCCACTACTGGTGAGGACTTGCTGTCATTGAAATGAACATCCAATGGCATCCAACTGTCATTACCTATTGACCATTGCCACATACCTATTGACTCTCAAATGTTTGGATTAAGTGGCAAGGACCTACAGATAAGTTCCATGTAAACTTGTAATTTCAAGTCTGGTGGCACATGCGCATCGACTACTTAGAGAGTGGCATTCTTTGTTCATACCTTTGTAGACTATAGGTACCCCAGCATTTGATGTCTTTGGCACACAATCGCGGGCTCTACCACTCCCTACTATTCCTTTCCATTCATTAGCACTATTACGCACATTCCTACCACTTGGCCTGTTTCCCAGCCTCTCCTCTGCAATTTCTAATTTATTAAAGGAGAGGACTAGCAACCACTCCGTCTATACAACTTTGTACAAACAAAAAATTGATTTTATCCAGAGTGATAAAATACCCTATTAAGACCAAATTTTATGGTCTAAATTTTTAAGTGACTTTCGGCTCCAGCTCCGGGACCAGCAAACCAAAATACAAAAAAAAAACACCCCTTACCCGATACAACTGAAAACCGAGAAAACTTTTCAACGTTTCGATAATTTTCCTGTTTCCGTTTTCCCCTTATACAGTACACACTCAGAGCACAGTTTGGTGTTGCTACTCACTCCCAAAAGCAAGACAGACAAAACTTAACGCCATTTCAATAGCAGTTAGTACTTTCAAGTTTCAACCTTCCCCGGACGTGTTGGTCGCATCCATATAGATAGCTCCACCTAGCGCAAATTGGGGCCAATTTCCACCATCCGCCCGCCTCACTGGACCGATGTACAAAATAAAGTCGAAAACACTTATATCGTTGTATAGGTGTCTTCCTTGTCCTTTGACATCCCCGTCCATAGATCGCAAGCTTAGCTGAAGTGAATTGCAAAAAAAAGCACAACAGCAAAATAAAACTGGACGAAATTCGAACTCACGGCAAAAGACATACTCGTACCAGCAACGGAAAAAAGCAAAGTAAAAAGGACGATAAGCACCCGCACACAGAGCCTCATTTTCATAGTCAACTACTGGGGAAAAAAAAATCAACCTAACAAATAAATCGCATCCACTTTCGGATTTAATGGGAGGAAATATTTGACCATTATTCTCTTAGAGCAAATCATCAAATTGCTTCGCCTGTGCGCTGCATATCTTTGCGACGACAATACAAAAAAACAAAAACCAAATTTTCTATACACCAAAAAAAATACAAGGAAACAGCAGCACAACACAACAAAAAGAAAATCAGCAACAACAATGACCAACTAACGGAGAAAAATATGCTCTGGTAATTTGGTTAAAGGATAGCGCAAAAAACGAAGATGACAGCGCAAACCGAAGGATACAGGATTCGGCAGCAAAAGAAAATAAACAAAAACCACCAAAACGAAAAGAGAAATAAAAAATTACATTAATTTATATTGTATACACAGTCAGGCTCACCATCAACATGTAGCAAGCAGCGGTTTTGGTCCATGATGCCTTGCGGTCATTTCTGTAACAATATCCAGTTGGCGATGACATTAATAACGTGAATTCAGGACCGAAATGAAATCGAAGTTATCACACCCAAGGGCTGCTGGAACTCACACTCAAAGTCGCTGGCGCTACATAATATCACATAATGGCGAACATCGATTGTCATATTATTATTATCGGTGTCGGTGATAAAAATCACAATATCATTTTAACAGATAGAAACAGATATACGGAGCCACGCTCATAGTCGCAGTGTTGAAGGACATAGATATTTATATGCTGGGTTGAGACCGTAGATATAAAGATACTTGGGTGTCGCACGTGTAGCAGACTAGGCCATCGATGAATTTTTATTGTATTATTGTGAGACTTATGCAAATGTTTGAAACAGGCAATTATCGTTACCTACATAATTGTATGGGTGATGCTACAGTCCTTAGCATCAACCAATATGCGACTTATATCTAACTTTTTAACTTGAACGCACCTTAGGCAAAGGTTTCCTCTACTATAGTTGTGTTTCTGGGTTTAAGTCCAAGACTCTTTGATCAAGATGGTTCAATAGCTCTATATCCTACATGTCCTACGCATTTTAGACGACTGATTTGCATTTTTAAACCAGATTGACGTCACATTACTGCAGCTTGTAGGAAGTTGGCTGCTAAGTCAAAGCAAACAGGACCGAAAACGACTCGAAAAACGTAATGTCCATTACCAATTGCGGGTAAATTCCTTCGGTTTAGTGCGATGGGTCAGGACTGTGGGTGTTATAAAGAGTAATATTAGACGCTACATGGATCTTCTTCATAGATTAAGGCTGGGGGATAAGTGGAGCCGATGCGTAATGGTTTCGCCGGTTCGGTTTGTTGGAGCCCTTTAACTTAAAAGTCTTCTGTCCGTATTTGTAGCATATCCTTGTTCGTATCTCGGATAAAACACGACAGTGGTCCGCAGTCACCGTTTGCAGCTCAAAATATCCGGTTGTCTAGAATATTTGAGCAAACTCTTGCATCGTCAATGGCAACATGATCAATTTGGTTGATGCTTTGATGATATGGTGACGGTGAGAGCTGAGCGCTGTATTATGCTCCTTGAGAATCTCCTGAAGAGAATCTGCTCACAGTAATGGTACGTCCCGCAGAAGTCAATCCGCGATACCAATCACAATGGCGAAATTTCGGAAAATTGCATATTGTGACCAGCGTTGCCACAATGTGCCCGGTCGGGCCAATTGGCCCTCTGTTTTTTATATTGGCTCGGCGCCAACAAATGGCCTGCATATCTTCATTTTTTTGTATTCCTTAAACAAAATATTCTAAAAAGCATACTTTCTTATTTCATCACAAAAATTAGCAACAATCAGCGACACTGAATTCATTCACTCTGACTGACGTTTCATTTTCGTTTGTTCCCGTCATAATAATTCAAAATTCGTATTTTTTGTTTATATTTATGCTGCCTTATAGGTGTTTTAGTTTTTTTGTTTTTTTTAAGTTTTCTCTGAAGGGTCCTTTTTCGAAATGGCCCTTGGAATGGCCCTCAATATTTTTTTCCTTGTGGCAACGTTGATTGTGACCTACAAAATATATAAGCTCAGGGTTAAAAATGGATTCTAAGTAAGACCGAAAAAGTTTTCAGTTCATTAGTTAGTCTCGCTACCACTGATGTAGGAAATGGTAAAGATATTAAAATTTGAGCTCTCATTTTGTATACCATTGGATAGTACACTTTTTCGCATACTGGATCTATAATCTGTGACTTCCATGTGCTTATGCACTCAACATACTCCTTTTCTGTAAAACTGCCCCTTGTCCTTAGATTTGAAGCCGCACTTCTTTATGTTTCTTTATCGACTTTTAACGTCTGATGTTCGATTGTTGGTAAAAGGTACTCTATATATCGGAGGTACTCCTCCATGATAATTTATACTATATTGCTGAATGCCCCACTGTCTGCTTTCTTTATCATGTTTTCTACTGTTAACTGATCCCCGCACTGAAGTTTTTTTCTGCTTTAATTTGCTTGTTTGCCCAAAGGCACTGTCATCGTTCTTAAACCTGTAAAGATAAGCTCTTAATCATCCATGACTTTGAGTAAGGTAAATGTTTAAATCTCCATGCTTCGATCTTATGCGAATGATTCTTTACGTCTGTCTTCCTCTGTCAAAACAATCCATCCGTTGATGTCATTCCCTGGAGTTGGTGTTTTTAGTATGGCAACTTGTCACTTGGAACTGGGGTTGGTCTATATGTTTTTAAAGTGAAACTTTTTTTCCATCCCCTCGATTTTTTTTTACCATCTATCGCATGTCGCATTACAGCCGGCCGCGGAGTGGGGATAGAGTGAAAGGCGCTCGGCAGATCAATGGCGTTCAGAACTCGCATCCGTGTAGCATTTACATTCTCACTTTTGACCAGTGTATTAATGGTAAATGTTCTTATTCACTTGATCGTGAGTCAAATCAACCGCTCAACGAGGGAAAAACCAAGAACAGTGCGAAAAGATCCGACGATGAATTAGTTTTACTCCGTAAGAGTCAGGCTGCCGAGAGAGAGAGAGCATTTATAGGGAAAGGAAAAAAGTTCCTGGTGAGTTTAATTTTTGTAGTGAGTTTAACAGAATTATTAGAACTTTCTGCCGGTGCATATTATTGCTTGTGCACTAATAGAAGGATTTGTAAGTATTTAAAAAGATTGTTAATAGTTAACAAATCAATTAGTGAAGACCATTTTTTAGCCCCAAACAAATATTTCTTGCTATTTAAAATGATCTGTTACCAGTCAATTAATTTTTATTTTGAGTTTTTGAATCTATGTTAACTCATTTCATATGAATATTTCATGATGTATTTTAATTTTTATCTGGTCCATTCAATATATGTACTTAATTTAATTTACGCCTTCAGTCATCTTCACAAGCTGAACCACACTCTGAGCCGCCGGAAAAAATTAGTAGACTGATAACAGATGCCAAACAGGAAGCAAATGCCGCCCAAGTAGGTAAATAGGCTTTCGAACCTCTCATGGCCAGATAATCGACCTAATCATGATCTTAAAAATACTTTTGACTGGAAATTCACTTTATACATTTTAGTGTTGAGTGTTTGTGGGAAGTTGAGGTTGAGTTGAGTTGTTTGTACTGAACTGGAAATGTGGACGCCTTTAATATAAGGAGTTACTTATTCTTTCAACTTTTTTTAAGGTCCATACCATGGCAAAGAAGTAATAATGCTAACGAAAGCCCTGACCAGCATTGTATAGACTGAAAACGTGGCCCTTGGTGTCCTCCCTCGAAATTCGCTCTGTTCAAATTCCCATATGGCAGCAGCTTTGATGCGACCTAAAAGATAACCTCAAAATACTCTCCTCGAATCAACTGTCAATTGATTGAATTGACTTCTGTTAGCAAGAAGATGAACATATCACTCCAAAAACTTGACTTATATTTCTCGGATCACACACACATACCCAATACACACACAATTCCTTTGAAATGCTAGAATCATCGAATAACTTGTCGAGATATATCGATAGAGCAAACTATACGCTAATTAATCAGCTTCTAATTAATTCAATGTGAAACTCATCTGCAACGAACCACGGATGCAGTTTCTAATGAAATTCCATTCAATCGCTTCGTTACGTTTGTTGTTTTTCAATTTGCCATGTTGTTCGACTTGACGCGAATTACCGCCGTCAACCATTGGATGCTACTCATTCATTAGCATATTGAGTAGAAATGCAACAACTGGCAAAAACAAAATCGATGCCAGACTCAAACGTTCATTTAAGTTCGTATACTCGTATCTTATACAAAAGGACAACTGGAAACTAATCATCGACTTGATGGGATTTAGTTGCAAGCGAATCTGTTGAAATGACCACCAGTCCAACTCCGCACTTTGCTGAGGAATTTATGTCCTGTCATTCAGGGCGAAAAAAATATGTGAAAACTCCACGACCCAGCCATTATTCAAAAAGTCATTTTCGAATGAAAACAAACTACCGCCAGAATTACGAATTAAGTTCCAATAAACCCGGCCCCAAAGTCAATAAATTTGAAAAACAAATTACCTCCAAGCGCATCGAGAAAAAAGTACCGGCACAAAGACTAAGCACAGCAAAAGAGATTCACCGAACAAAAAAGCTCCAGGATAACGACCTGAAGCATATTCCAAGCCATACTGCATTTGATCCACTGCAATTCCCGGTGGCGAAAAAATACCCTTAGCCTTCCCCATCAGGATGCCTCGTCTATTGTTTCCTGTGCGCTGATTTCAAGGGATAGAATTATCGAAAAAGAGCAATGACTTCAAGTGTCAGGAGGTATGTAGAGGCATGAGGAGTATACCTATATATATCCACTACAAGAGAGAATAATGTTTATTTTTAGTAAATTTGGCAAATATCCAGAAAACCCCTGTAGGAAGGTTTTACTTTGTTTTTTTTTTGTCACACATGAGTGGAAGAGTGAGCGTGTTTGTGGGTTCTGCTATGAAAGCAGAAAATGACAGAGACCAGGCAACGAAAAACTCAACACATACAAAACGGAAGTGACTGGCGTTGTTTTTGATGGCTAAGCACTTCTGGTCCTCTAGGTGTGTACAGGTGCATAAACAATATCAGGCCAGTTAAAAAGACCGTGCCACAAGTAGAGGTGTGCAATGTTTGCTATAAAAGTGTTGAGATTTTTTACTGGAGCTTTACTTTATACATGCAACTACTGGCGGTTAAATAAGTGTGAACCATTGCAAATAAGATAAGCAGAAACTTGTTGTAAGGATTTAGTTTTTGAGAACTAGAGGATATGGGGCAGTTTACATTTTTAGTTCAGATCAGAACCTGAACTACTATGCAAAAAGTTCGCGTTTCTTTTTTTAGCTCAGACACAGATTTGTGTTTCTTTTTTCGTTCAGAGCATGATCAGAGCGTGCTCTATGATCTCGGAATAAATTGACTGAGCAGGCTAAGTAAAAAGCTGATTACACACTTCCAGACAGAAAAAAAAAACAGGATTAACAAAAATAGTTGAAATAGCGGACGAACCTCGTTGTTCTGACACTCAAGGTAAACCAATTTAATAAATAACATTTAATAAATATTCGATTTATGCATTTATGACAGCTAAGTGATCAAGTGTGTTGCATAAATACATCAGAACGATCTGACCACGCTCGTTCCAGAGCGCGCTCACAATGCTCGGGCTCAGTTGAGTGCAGCTGTGCACTGAACTAAAAACGAAAAACGAACAACAAGGTTCGTTCGACATGCACCACAATACCCAAATGACAAAACTTAAAAAAATGCTTGCATACCTGCAGGCTGATTCAGAACAAGTCAATTGGAGCTGTTTTATTGAGCAGTTGTGTACTTTACCCCACGACTCAGTGCTGTCACTGTTAATGGTTTATAATGACGACGGGGACAAAAATCGGTTCAAGAAGAAGATTGGTTCCATCAGTCTGCACGGCCACGACTATCTATGCATCCTGGGTGGTAGACGGTGGTACACATCCCAAAATTGGCTAGAATGACTCCCCAGTGTAAAAAACTTTAAGCAGATACACAAAAAGCGTTGCTTTTGAGGAGTGGGAGTGGCACTGGTCCAGGATACGGAAACAGGACAAACAAGAGCTTAATAATTTTAAAAATTAAAGGCAGGTGTAGAATAGATATTTGTACTGCAGAGAAGTCTTATTTGGGTCTAGTACGCTAACTTGGCAAATGAGATCTCTGTTGCATTAATAATACCCTCCTTCTGACACCCATGCCATTTTTATCAGAAGGCAAGAGTGAATTGCGTGGATAAATCCATCTATGCTTCCTTTAGAGAGCTACAAATTTTAAGATATCCAAGGCGTGGACACAACTTTATTCATTGTTTGTTCTTGAAAAAAATATGTGAAATTTTTTAAGTACTTCTTTCGAGACTGTCCAACTTTTAACGGTCAGTGGTCCACACTTAATCAGTGCACGCACGAGTTCTCGTCACAAACTTGCTCAACTTACTTCAATTGATTACATTTGGAAGGCCTCCAATATTCTGTACATCTCAATCTTCTCAGATATTAGTATTGACTTGGTATAGTTACTGCCTTATTGTACTGAGGTTTTACCAGCTGGTGTGTTAATCACAAGTATAGAACTAAACGACCAAGTAAACCTAAAAGCTTAACCAATCAGGTTTTGGAAAGAAGCTGTATGAAGACGAATGTATGAGAATGCCTCAAAGTTTAACAGAAAGGAACCCCCTAGTTCGCTCGCATACAAGAACTAATCAGGTGAGTGATGGTTGTGAGTACTCTACTCATACGTCTAAATAGGAAAACAGATCGATTACAGTAAAAATGCATTTTTTTTGCTTTATTTGTGCTTCGGAACAGGCCTTAAATGTGCTGTCGAACAATAATAATTTGGATATTTCCAAAACTTTGGGCCTTTCTAATAACTATCATTCTAAGTTATTTTTGTGAATGTTAGTGCAGATTTATGTAAGTCACAATAGTCATAATTTACGTACAAGTTTCGCTATTGTGGCCTTCCATAAAGTCGAGAGTAGGATTTGTTTTAAGCAAGGCATACAACCTACCCTGCCATACAAATTCAAGTCTCTAATTTGAATTTACAGCAGACCAGATCTCCGAAATATGTATGATAAATGAGGCTACTGTGAACTCCAAAGTTATGTCCAAACATAGATTGTTTGTTAGTAAGGCCTAATCACAATTATGTTCACAGTCTCAGATAAACTATGAACACTAATGCGATATTTTGCATATTAAACTACCTATCTATTGTGATCTAAATAAGAATTGAAGGGGCACGATGTCTGTTTTATAATGTTAGTAGGTATTAGCCATCCACTAAACAGCTTAGATTTGGTCATCAAATTTTAAGGATTTTAAGGAAGATCACTGTCTCATTGTCTAATTAAAAAATGTGATTGTGAACTGAATTTTTTACTTTGGCTAGTCAAAGAATTGTTTTAAAGATATTTCCTTGTGCGCTATTAGCGATACTAATAATCATTTTTAGTGTTCAGGCAAAATTTTTCAAACTCACAATGGCGAAAATTTTCCATAAAAAATTGCATATTGTGATCTACAAAATATACAAGGTGATGGTTAAAAGTGATTATTAGTAATGCTATATTATATCTAATTGTAATCGTGTTTAACCTTAAACATTTTCTAGGTCACAATAGACTATTTAATGTGGAAAATAATCGTAAATAAAGCATAGGTAACATTTTTGTTGAAATATAATACTATAAAAAGTCCATTCAAGATTTCAACTTATTGCCCAATATAATTCCTTTTTGATGCTCGTTTTAAATTTAGCAATTTTAATAGTTCCAGATAAATGTAATTGCGTTTACAATGAAATACTGAATGATGTCTATCCTCAACATCGAAGGGAGCATCCGTTGAAATAGTTTGTGTACCGAGGTACCTAATGGCTTTGTAAGATATCAAAAAGGCATCAAATGGATGTGTTTTTCAACACAAAGATAATTCAGATTTTCCTTTCACCTTTTATATCGAAAATGTAATCAAATAGAAATAGGGAATTCTGAGAATATATCAATTTCTGTTCTGCGCACACAACTTCATTTCAAAGGTACTGGTCATTACTTTTTTGTTGATTGAATTGAAACTCTGAACTAAGAGTTCTTCAAATGCAATTCAACTGGATCTGTATAGCAGGAACACTAAGACTTAGTGTATTTTTTTTATAAAGAAAACGCGACCTCGAACCATTTTGATTTATTAATTTCGTTTGAAGTTGACTTGGGTTGCGCTGCCAATCGTGGAAGTGTTTCCCCTATTGAATGCAGAGCACGTATCTAAAGGACCATTAAATGCAGCGTAGAACTCAATGGTATCTCGAATTTCTGTCTTTTCAATCTCAGCTGCTTTTTATTCTTTGCCATTCTGCTGCCATTCGACGAGGGACGCGATGATATTCCTGCTTATAGATTTCTTTTAAACATTATACCATTGAAAGGGAGGTATGGATATTGATATTGCATCACACAAAAATTGTTTCTTAATTCAATATCCTGAATGGGACAAAAATAACAAATTTTCACCCCGCGATACCAATAACCATTTTTAGTGTCCAGGCTAAATTTTTCGAACTCACAATGGCGAAAATTTAAATACAAAATTGCATTAGTCACAACTACATAATATAAAAGCTGAGCGTTAAAATGATTATTGGTAAGGCCCACCATGTTCGCATGAGATGAATACTTTTGCTAATTGGCTTGAAATTATCGAATTTACTAAACTCTCTTTTTTGTCGCATTCCACTTCTATTGTCGCAACTTCTGCTATTTGTTGCATTGCATTCATTTCCGCCTACAATTTGTGAACTGGATTTGAAATTTTGGCAACTTTACCTGCTAAAAGAATAGCGTTTTAAATGGTTTTCTTCGGGACTAACGAGACGCCACATTCCATTGTCTAATAACGCCCTCATTTTTCAAAAACCTTCCAAAAGCGGTTTGATTTCAATTTAACAAATTTTTAAAAATCAAGATGTTGTCAGAAATATCAAGACGGTATTTTCAAAAGTATGGAAGTCGCCGGACTCTTTGCTGGATCCTTCCTATGTTATATCAGAAAACCTTAGAAATTATTATAATCGAAAGGTTGATAGTGCTGCCTAGTGTATACTTACCATGTGAGCTAAGTAAAATACTCGTCACTATCGTGGTATTAATATGCTCTCTCAAAGCCAAATTTTATAAAATGCAGACCAAATGAAAGGCAACGTTTCGAAGAATAAGCCAATGCTACCATTTATCTCAAGTTTGCTCAAACCTCATTCACTTAAATGTGACGACAAAGTTTTATACTAAACTGCCTGAAATGAACGATAGGTGGCGGACGAGTAACATCAGCAAGCAACTTGAATTGCGGAGGGCATTTCAATGACCGACAGGGTTTGTAGAAGACTACTCGTAGTTAAAATATAAAGTAGCCTACTCCAGTCCACATCTTTTGTAGACAAATAGTTAAATCTCGTACTCAGTACAAAAAAGCTGCTTGTTTATGTCAAATGACATCGATCATCGAGGTATGAATTATTTGGGAACAAGGCGAAGAGCCGCACATTGTAAATTAGTATCTTAGTTCCGAACTTGGTGGCACAAGTTCTTCAGGAGAATATTCCATAAGCAATACATCTTACTGCTTACATCATCATTTGGTGCTCGTATAAGATCTAATGAAGCTGCAGTATATTGTCGATACGTTAAGCCAATTCCATCAGCAACACGTCTGTCATTCGCATAGGAACCATAGGAAAAAATTCCCACCCGACAAATATGTCGCTCGGTGGCGGACTTATTAAGCAATTCCTTACGGACTTCATTAAGAATTGAACAGCCAACTAAATAATGGGATTTCCTTCAATTATCCTTGGATTATTATATAGGTTTGTTTGTGCCACTTGTGCGATTCCCGACATAATATTGTATAAAGGTGGTGTCCGGTTATTAATTGGGGCCTCAGTCGTATTGGTGGAATTAAATAGTTGGCTCACGTTTTTCATAAATGCTGATTGAATCGCCGAATTGCGACCCAAGTGCAGATGTGATTCAATGTTGTGGGCTTGGTTCGCAGGGAAACCTTTAAATGGGAGCTAGACGTCTACCAGTAGATACTTGAAAAAGTTAAGTACCACCACAATCGTTTTTGCATGTCTACATTGATTTTTCAAGATCTATTGGACCTGAAATAACCCTCTACCAAACAGTATTCAAACAATAATTATATTGTCTTACACTTAGCTACAGGTACCTAGGTGGCGCTGAACGGCGGCGGAGCTTGGTGTCAAACAATAAGCTTGACTTTGCTATAACTGTCTACTACGCGTTGGCTCTCCTAATTATACAAGCCGTCTTACGAGATGTCTTCCTAATGACATGTTACCCTGATGAATTCGAGTCGAAGACTTTTCGGTCCCAGCCATCTTGAAAGACCGATTTGCAATTTTCTGACTCGATTTGAATTTTTATCACTCTGCATAGCTCACAGAGTTCGCTGTTGAATTAACTTTTACCAAACCCCCATCAAAGCAAACGGAACCGAACATAACTCAAAGAATTTTGCATATTTTCAACTTACTTTTTCAATGCCCGCACTTCCATGTCATACGAGATGAGCCTGGGGTCTTATAAGTAATTCTTGACAAGGCCTTACTACTCAATTGTCTTAATTGTTCTATGAAACAGGGACTAGCAAGCGAAGTTCTTTGTCAGATTACTGATACCTATGTTATCATTTTCAGAGTCTATAGCATGGGACCGAGGTAGATAAAGCTTTAATTACCTATACATGTTACATATGTGCCTCTAACAAAACTGCCAGCAAAACTGTCGTTATGTCGATGTAGTAACCTCTAACAAAACTGCGGGACAAAGTGGCTATCTTTGAAAACTAGTTTTCAAAAATGACCTACGCGGTCATATTTTTTTTAAACCGTTAAAGATACTAGATATTAACATTGTGAGCAATTTCCTACATAGTACACATTTGTAGCTCTCCACTCTCAGCCAGCAGTCTTTTGATTAGCAGTATATTATGTCCCGTTTTGGTGATAACGTATTCTTGGTTTTGTCCTATAATTTACAGACTGAACCATCCCTGGCTCTTCTGCCCTATTATTTACAAACGCGCCAATCACAGTACCCAATTTTCTGCAAATATGTCATTCACGTATGCAAGGAATTTTACAAACTTGCGGGAAACTATGCTCCTGGTACAGTTGTTCGAGCTTAGCACAATTTTCTAAGTATGACTTTTAAGAAGTTATATTGCGGAGCTTAAAAATTTAAAGTTTTCATTCTGGAACAATATTTGAACATGGGCTTTTTTAAATAACGATTACCTTTCAAGGTGTCCCATTCATTACAAAAGCGGTGCACACCGTTCTTCCTCGCTTCAACCCAGAAAAGATCAATTTTTTTTACAAACATCTTGACCCAATCATTAAAAACGTAAACGAGGTCTTCATTCACGAAAACTGTTTCACACAACTTCACAAATTTCTGTAAGGGAAGTCCGATATCCCCACGAAGGAAGAGGAACGACTTCTCTTGATTACCATTGGAACGGAAGTGCTTACATTTTTTTTCTTCTTTCTAATCTTCAAAATGTAGGCATTTATCAAAACTTTCTTCAACACCTATTAGAGGCGAGAACCGACATCCCTTGCCTGAGGGTCTCTTTTTTTAACCAAAAAAAAAAAACACTTTGAAACTTGCACGATTTAGGTAGGTACACACCACTTTATCCAATACACATCCCCAGCCATCTATCTAAGGCATATCACTTTGGGTAATGCATGTGTATATTTATTCCCTTTAATTTGACATTGCGGTTCCATTGGATTAATGACTGAAATCCGTTTCTTCGGCACGAACCATGGTGAGCTACCACGCAGCCGATATATCATGAGCGTGGGTGTGTTGTTAAATGAGAAAGTTAACTCTTTGCATCCAAGGACGAAGAAAGGTACAGCACACCACATTATGATGACTATGATTGTTTGTAGAAATTTAAGAAGCCAATGGGAAAGTTTTTTTTCCCCCAAATTTGCCGTCGTCTTTCTGCTTGTTGTGTGGGTGCACGTATTCAGCATCGCGAAAGAAAATGTCTGCCAATTTATGTTTCCCGCACACATAATATGATTTATTGTGAATTTATGTATAATGACGGGATAAAATGAACGTCACATATACAGGCACTTGGTGTACACTTGTACTCCAGAAAAGTTGTGTTCACAAACGAGACTCGGTTGTCGTACGTTACGTAGGTTTGCTAAGTTTGTCAGAAGGAACGAACTTTTGTTTACATTTTATACGAGTTTTTAAGAAGGAGTTTCCAAGAAAGTTGTATATTTTTATATGGAATTATGTAGTACTTGAATCAAAACATAAGAACTAGGTTACCATATGACTAGCTACAAGTATAACCTTCGGAAAAGGAATTTAATTTCCTTAATCGGAATAATGTGGACAAAAAGAGACGTACAGATATATGTTTCGGTGCGTACTTGTATTACAAGGAAGAGAAGTGATTGTGGGATATACGCCTGTAGATATGCGGCATTTAATAGAACTTCGTAGTAGATTTAAGACGTAGTAGCACCACATCCCCGACAACTCAACTCTGCAACTGGACACCTCCTCACTACTCACCCTTATCGTTCGAGTTGTAGTCTTTGGTATTTAATATATAACCATATTGCCAGAAAATTTGTGTTTTAAGTTGGTGGGGTCAAGGATTCAATACGGCAACAGAAATCTTCATATGAGTTCTCCATCCCGTTTCTAGAAAACTTCATTACAGAGGTAAATCTGCTGTCTAAATGATGCCGTCTTCCAACAGCCCAAACCCCACCTAATTAATTTTGTTTTAGGAAACCAGAGAAATAGAGAAATAGAGTAGAGTAGGAGCTGCAAGGGCAGGTTATATTCATTTATAAATACATAACACACGTATAAGGATGAATCTTTGCGAAATTTGTCTTTTTATTCTATAAAGTTAACTTATTGTTTTAACTTCAGATTTAAATTAATTAAATATATACAGTCTTGATTTAAGTACAACAAACATAAAGCATTTCCCATCCTTATATCTTCCTCCTAGCATTACATAAATTTGGTACCTACCTCTTCCCTTTCCCCATAGATTATTCCGAATTCCACTAATGTACCTATCTTTAGACCTTGGAGAAACTTTACCAACCCCCAACACTCAATATAATACTCATTTGAGGGTAACACTATCCACTAATGATGAGTGATGCGGTGATTGGCTTTTAGTTGTGGAGTTGAGATGGAGATAGCGCTAGATGGGAAATTTGAATGGGGATTAGTTAAACCCGACACCACCAATGAATGATGTGGGTACTTGACAAAATCGTTGATCTTTCTCTTTCCAATATATAAATTAAGAAGTCTTAGATACACATGAATGTAAATGGCTCGCATAAGTTCAAAGTACTCCACATAATCTGCGTAGAACTCATCGTCGCAACTCTCAAAAATTAATACCTTATACTAAATTTTAAACAAAACAAGTGATATAGGAATTTTTTAACGATTCAGATAAATTATGCGACATTCCCACAAAGGCTAATATCTCTTTATAGCTTAAATAAAAAAGGTACCTAGCAGGTACAAACAATAGTAGGATTACCTACTCAAAAACATTTCGGTAGATAAAAATAAACACTTTCAAAACTTTCAAAGTTGGAAACTTTGTTATGTGACTAAGGCTCTGAAGTAACAGCACTACAAAAAAAAGTCATGTATCTTGATATTGCTCTCGCGTACTTTAAACATTTGTATAATTTATTCTATCGGTTTCTATGACTTAACCTTCAAAAAAGTTATTAAGAGCAGCTGTCAAGTTCCCAAAACTGCTGATATTCGAAAAGAGAAAAAACAGTTACCACTGTTGCTTCAACCTGTCTTACGAATTCGGTCTTTGATATCATGTCTATGCACCAGCGAAATCATTGCAGGAATTCTTTTTGATTTTGATTGATTGAAATTTGAGTGCAGACGCAATTTTTGATCGTCTGTCCGGCTGTTGTATTTTACGAATGCAACGCATTTATCATCAACTAGCTGACCCGTGCTCGCCTTGCTTCACCAGCGCATTTTAATTTAAATCACAATTATTGAGCGTCACTCCCTCTCAATCTCATGCGCCACATTCGCTCTACTGACTAGACTACTCATATGATATACTCAACTCATATATTTTCCAGTTCAATTTAAAAAGGAATGCAAAAACAAAAAAAAACATCAAAAAGCACAAAAGATGCATAAAAGAAATGAAGAAAAAGCACACAGTAACAGCACAAAAGGTACAGAGAGAGAAACAGATTTTGTCGCCATAACGAGAGATGAGGCGACCCGGGAACGCCGCCTTCAGAATATCGGTTGTGGCTCGCGCAGTGTGTGCCGTAGCTCCGTCCTGTTGGAACCACATGTCCTGCAGTCCCAATTCGTCCAATAGCGGGTGAAAAAAACTCGGTTAACATGGCACCGTCCACTGTTGTCGTTTGACCAGCGGCGTTCTCGAAAAAAAAATGGCCTCGTCAAAAGCGGCGATATTTTCGGCACAACGGGCGCTCCGGGGCCGGCCACTCTTCGCAACATCTCGTGTGGTCCCATACTCTTCAAGGTTGGTGGCCAAACGGCGCAGTGTTTGCGCAGTCGGTGTCGGACGGCCGTAGAATCGGCGAGATTTAATTCGCGCTGCGCCAACACTACAGACGAATTGTTACGGAAATAAATAGACACGATTGTAAAGTCGGCTCGCCAATGCACGACGGTCGGTAGTCGGACTGAGACTGACCTCGTTCTTGATCGTTCATGCACACGAGATAACCAAATAGATAATAGGGTGATGGGTGCTTAGTCTCTTTGCTCTCACCCACACTCTACTTCTGTTGTATACTTACAGTCAGCATAATTATCATTTTTAGCAAGATGCTACATCTCTTCCTTGTTTTATAATCTTGTTTTATTTCACTTTCTTCTTATACAATTTTAACAAAGTGAGTTCATTAGGGGTTAGGTTTGTCTTATAATGTTTGAACATATAACTTTTCCTTTAACCAATAATTTTATATACAATTTCAAATTTTATATATTTATAACATATATATCCATAGATTTGTTTTTTACTTTATTTACAAAATTTTGAACTTATATTTCAGATAACCATAGGTATATATACCTACATATATTTTTTTTATTTGTTCATGTTTTTCCATTCTCCTTCTACTTTTTTTAAATGAACAATATTTCTCCTAAAAGTCTTCCCTGTTAGGTCGTTCCTTACCTCAATATCTCCTCCACGAGAGCTTTCTACGGTATGTGTGGTTTCGCTAAAATTCGGACTGAGTTTATTTTGCCTATCCATGTTTTTTATATATACTTTGTCCCCTACACTAATGTCAGAACTATTGGCTCTTCGTTTCCTGTCAGCGTATTCTTTCCCTTTTTCTTTCATTTGCTTGTCCCTATCACGTACCTCCGAATCATTTATCTTTTTTTCTATTGATTCGATTGCTGGAATTCTGTCTCTGCTAAGCCTATTGAAAAATAATTCGGAAGGTGTTTTTCCAGTCACTGAATGAGGAGTACTATTGTACATCATTAAATACTCAAATAAACTGTCTTTTAATCCCTTGCGTTCGATTTGCCCTATTTTCAAACGCTTCAAAATATCACGATTTTGCCTTTCCACTTCCCCATTTTGTTGAGGCCAATATGGAATGCTATTGAAAAGTATGATATTACACCGTTCACAAAACTGCTTAAATTCTTCACTTACAAATTGTTTCCCGTTATCGGCTGTAATTGACACAGGGAAACCAAGCCTGCTAAAAATTTCTCGTAACATATTTATAATGTTAGAACTAGTAGTGCTTGAACAAACTTTTATTTCCTTATAACGACTGTAGTAGTCTACTACAACGAAAAGGAATTCGCTATTAGAAAGTGGTCCCATTAAGTCAATAGCGATATCAACCCATGCTGCGACCGGAAGCTCACGTCTTTTCAATGGAACTGGAAGATGGGGCATGGCGACCATTGTACACCCTTTGCATGTTTTAATTAGATTTTCTACATCTTTGTCTATTTCCGGCCACCATACCTTCGTTCTAAGCCGACCTTTCATAGAAACAATCCCTGGGTGACCTTCATGTGCTGCATCTAGGACATTTTTTCTCATTTTCTCGGGTATGACTATTTTATTTCCCCTTAAAAGTATACTTTCGTAAAAACATAGCTCGTTTTGAAAAATTTTGTACCTTTTCACCGAATCATCCCAATCATTATTAAAAATACCTTTCTTTACCTTAGTAATTTCAGGGTCAGATTCTGAATATTTACAAATGTCTTTTATGGATGTAGAAACAGGCCTTGATTGCTCTACCACTTCACGTACATATATATCATCACCTACGGGGAGTATGTTGGAATATTCGCACAATCTTGATAAAGGATCAGCTATATTTTGTTTGCCTGGCTTATACATAATCTGGTATTTGTAAGACTGTAGCCTTAAAACCCATCTTTCGATTCGGGCACATGGTTTTGATTTCGGGCCAAAAATTATTTCTAAAGGCTTGTGATCAGTAACCAAGTCAAATTTTTTCCCAAAAAGATATATATTGAAGTGTTCTACTGCCCAAACCAACGCCAGGGCTTCCTTTTCCGTTTGGCTGTATCTACGTTCGCAGTTGGTTAACGTTCTATTTCCAAAGGCAATTATTCTCGGGCCCTTTGCGTTGATTTGTATCAATACTGCCCCGAGCCCCACTGGACTTGCATCCGCAATAACTTGCGTCTTATCATTCACATCATAATATCCCAATGATATCGTTTTCGTTAGAGATATTTTAAGATCTTCAAACGCTAAGCTTTGTTCTTTCAACCAGAACTCTTTCAGTTTTACATTTTTCCCAAGTCATTTTCTTAACAACTTCTTAAATGGCTCTGTTATGGTGGCTAGGTTGGGAATCCATTTCCCAATAAAATTAACTAATCCCAAGAAACTCTGCAGCTCTTCTATTGTTGCCGGGGCTCTGAATTTAGTTATACTATCTATATATTTTTGTAAAGGTTTTACGCCTTGCAGTCTTAGCTGATGCCCCAAAAATTCAATCTGTTGAGCTTTGTAGATACATTTTTCCTTATTTAGTAAGACATTATTTTCCTTTAAGGTCATGAGCACTTGTTTTAATCGTTTATCGTGGTCCTCTTCTGTGCTTGCAAACACTAAAATGTCATCGATGAAGTTGATTGTTCCTTCACATTGAATTAGCATTTTCTCTAAAATTTTTTGGAAAATTTCCGGTGCACATGTTATACCGAACATTAATCTCTTATATTGAAACAATCCCCTTGGCGAAATAAATGTCGTTATGTATCTTGAATCAGGATGGATTTCTACCTGGTGAAACGCGTTTTTTATATCCAGCTTCGAAAAATAGTTTGCCTTGCTAAATTTTGGCAAGAATTGGTCCATCGTGGGCAGTGGATGATTTTCGCGCATAATCGCAGCATTTGCTCGCCTCATATCTACACAAAGTCTTATTTCGTTATTTCCTTTTAAAATAGGGACTATTGGTGATACCCATTTTGATGGTCTTTTTGCTTCTTCAATTATGTCGCTGTCAAAAAGTTCTTGGATTTTTTGCGCTACTTTTGTTTCCAATGGAATCGGTATTCTCCTGCAAGGCTGAGAAATTGGTTTGACTGATTCATCGATTGGAATATCTACCACAATATCTTTAAACTTTGGAAATATTTCTTGTTTAATTTGATTTACCTGGATACCCATTTTCAACACTTGCAAGAGAATAGCGGTTTCTTTTCCTAACAAGTTGTTCGTCCCACCCTGTATAACATAGAACGTAGCTTTTCTTTTAATATCGTTTACTTCTATTTCGCTTTCAAATGATCCTCTAACTATTAAAGGATTTTGACTACCATATGCTAAGAAAATTTTGTTTGGTTTTTTTATTTGATTGTAAACTTTAATTTTTTCCAGTTTCATTGTTTCCCAAGTCTTATCTGTCAGCAAGTTATATTTACACCCAGAATCTATAATCAGATCAATAGCTATTCCTCCTATTCGGCATTCAATTTTAGTATCGCCATCTAAATGAAAAACATATTCCTTTTCTCCTTCTACACAATCTATTTCTTCTCCCTTAGCTCTTTTATTCCTTGGATTATTTGGATTGATTTCGGTTTTAGGTGTAAATTTTCTCTTCTGCCCTGTTTGTGATTTACAGTATTGCCTAAAATGCCCTAAACGACCACAGGTATGACATTTTTTATCCCTAGCCCAACATTTTATGTCTTGAGAGGAGTGGTTTTTGCTACCGCATCTACCACATCTTATTTGTTCTTCTTTTTTGAACCGATCTTTACCATTTACATCTCTTTGATAGTGGTTTTCAGTTTTACTTGTTATTTTGTTAATTTCTTGTGTTTTTTGTTTATTTTCATATTCCCCTAATTGGTGTTTGACAATCTCAAGTGTATTAGCTTCTGTTATTATTCTTTCTAAAGTGACACTATCCCCTATCGTTAAAATTTGTTTTCTTAATTCTTCTGATATACACTTCTCAGTTATTTGATCTATTATGTGATCTTCTATATTTGCAAATCCACATTTGTTTGCTTGGTTTCTTAGTCGAACTAAAAATTGATCAAATTTTTCATTGTTGTCTTGTTTTATTAATCTAAAAACATGTCGTTCATAAACTTTACTATTTTTTGGCAAAAAATAAGCGTCTAACTTGGCTATTGCTAACTTAAAAACGTTATCTTCTTTAGTTGGATCAGCATTTGCGCCTGGGAGACTAAAAAATATCTCCTGCAAACCGAGACCTCCTAAATGAAGCAAGATTGCTCTCTTTTTGGTTGGCGAATCGATATTTGCTGCTTCCATATAGATGTCAAGAGCCCTTTTCCACCGTTCCCATCTTATCCCAACGGTGGTATTATCCACGTCAATTAAAAAGTTTTCGAGATTGGGTAACGTGCTCGACATCTCTCCTCCACAATTAAATGTTCCACCTTATTAAGACAAAATATTGCATCATAATAAATCATAATAATGCTTTTTCAATTTAATGAAGGCGCCTTTGCACCAATTTATTTATTAATAATGTTAATATTCTCAATCAAATGAAGGTACATTTGGACCACATTTTTCAATTCAATGAAGGCACATTTGCACCAATGTAATTATTGTAAACAAGATTTGCTTTTTTCTCTTTTTTTTTATTCATAGGCATGACCGATATCAATTCCACCAATTCCAATGTTTCTCCTATTTCTCCCGACAAATGCACTTGCACTCTCTTTTGTTATTCTTTGCATACTTATGCCGTAATGTTTTGTGTGTTGTTTTTTTTTTTTTTTTTTTTTTTTTTTTTTTTTTTTCAGTTTCACTTACCTACTTTTTATATTTCAGTTTCTTCAACTCTCGTTCCTCGTTGTCTCACTACCGTATTTTACTTCCGATACACACTTATATCTTTTTTTTTTTTCACTTTTGCTCGTCGCCAAATGTAAAGTCGGCTCGCCAATGCACGACGGTCGGTAGTCGGACTGAGACTGACCTCGTTCTTGATCGTTCATGCACACGAGATAACCAAATAGATAATAGGGTGATGGGTGCTTAGTCTCTTTGCTCTCACCCACACTCTACTTCTGTTGTATACTTACAGTCAGCATAATTATCATTTTTAGCAAGATGCTACAACGATTATTCCGCGTTCTTGGGGAGTGTATCGCTCTATGGCTTGTTCACTTGTATTCTACATCTGTCTAGTCCACAGATGTCAAAACAGATTTGACATTGGCGGCCATTTCCAAAAATAAGAGCATCTTCCAATAGGGTGATTTCTTTTGGCCCGCCTTGTATTTATAATGCCCAAAATATATACTTTTGATAAAAACAAATCAAAAATTAAAAGCAAATATAAAAACATATAATTTTTTGTTTGGCAAAGATTTTTTAAGAATGTTTAAAAAATTCAAAAGTCAGTATGTTGAATCAAAATAAAAAGTAAAAACATATTTAAAATATAAAAAGATGGCTTTTTGTAAAAAAAAACAATGAAAAAATGCCTAAAGGCATGACAAAGCCTTAGTTGGCATTTGCTTTTGTAGTAGAGGTTTATATTATTATAAAGTACCTATATAAAAAAACACTTTATTTAAAAGTATTTCCTACATAATTAAATATATCCTGACGATTCAAAAAATACACACGTAAATTTTCAATTTTTCACTTCTGTCGGCACTCCCGGATGGCAAATGTTTTTTTTTAGGATGTTCACTTAACAAAAGCTTTCCGCAGAAAACAAATATCTATATTATAAAAAAAACTGTAACTTCTTTATAATATGTTTGAGCAGAATAGACTTAAAAACTACTGCACAGAATTGAGTCCGGTTTTCACAGTTGCGTCGTTAAATATCACGATAAAAACATTGGATATGGTTTTTTGTTATCAACTGTCCAAGAACGCAGACCTAACTTGATATCTAAACCGAGAGAATTTGAGTCTTTACTAATATCAACGGGATGCAGTCTCAGGCCTGATACAGGAAATGTTCGCCTTGTAGCTACAAAATATCTACACATACCTAGTATAGATAATATGGAGGATACAAATTTTTAGTCAATTTCCTTGTTCATGCAGTCGATTTCTCGAAGCAACCATTCTCACATAAAATGCAAATACCATGAAGTCATACCACGATGAAGCCAAGTGCTTGCGAAAATGGATGAAAAGCACACCGCAGGCATATCTATATAAATATATTTGCCCAGATGCTCATCCAAAAGAGCCAGTTCAATTATCCTGCGAAAACTTTCCCAAAGTGTAACTTCCAGGATAATTTCTGTGGAAAAGTTTTATCTACGAGCAAACTAAATTAGAAGCTAGTTGAAGCATGTAAAATGAGACAAAGCTTTGGGACGATACTCGATTGTTGTCGCTCGGCGATCTCTACCGACACCTTTGGGTTCTTTATCTTAACACCAACAAAGGCAGATAGACCATTTTCACAAACGAAAGATGGTAACTACTTGTTTTTCCCCATCCAAGAAAATTTGCATTTAATCGCTGTTATTCTGTAAACGATGGTTGACGGTGGTCCAGCAGTGTGGACCTGAATAGGTTTGTTGCAGGTCCAATTAAACCACACTAACAAGCAACATTTCATACGCGTCCATGGCCAATTTGCGTGCAGTCTTAATTGCTTCTGCGGCCAGTGAGTCCCTTATCTCGATTGTTTTATGTACATGCACTAATCAATGCAAGAAAATTAGTACCGCGCTTGGGTTCTCGGTACCTCTGTGGAGAATGAACAACGCCGACAGTTAGGATGGCATGCGGATGGGCGGCAATGTAGCTAAATTTACATGTACCAGCTAATTCTTGCATACGGTTCTTAGGCGGCGGCTATATCTGGAATTACAATCCTTTCAATTACCACCACTCCTGCGGTCTGCTTTTGCATAATCATTCTCACACGCATGACACATACTGCCACAACGGCACAGAGTGGCAGAAAGAGACTCTGTTATGGAAGCGGCAAATCCATCTAATGCCATTCATCCATGGACAACATCGTTTCGATCTGGAGGATGTTTTGATTGAATCGACGATATACGACACCGACAAGGACGAGTAATGTCCTGGACGGCTGCTTTCCCAGCAGCCGATAACAATGTTCGATTTTGAGATGCGGAATAAATTAACCGCGCACGGTATCCGCAGAGATATTGATGGGAGTTTTGAAATAACAAAATGTTCAAAGGATACCATCTGCATACAACAATGGGATAGTCCACTGATTGCGATTGGGCAAGAAAATCGAACCATTGGAAACAAGCTACCCTCTTTTGTGATTGCGGAACACCGATATTGGCAAATTTACATAATATATGCAGATGAGACGAGGCAAGGTAAACTGTAAGCGGTCCAAAACGAGTGTCGGATGCGAAAGATTTACCGAGCACTTGACCTACTTTTGTTGGAAATGAACGGCGTGTGTTGTTTATTTTTGTTTTACTTATGGTAAAAGATCATTTGTGCGTCAAGGATTATGTAAATTCTTACGAATCAAAAGTCCGTTGAATGATTTTTTGTCTTTACTTAAAGTAAAACCTAGCGGAAAAAATGTTACTGCATTCTAAGAAAAAGCATACACCTACGCAAGTCTTTTGGGAAGACAACATACAATCGGGAAATAATTTATTAGGCCCACGCTAATGTGTCTGTTTGTCTATGATTCTCCTTTTCATAATGTATTGCTATTTCGGGCTACAAAAATTAATGGGATGTTTAAATTGAAATGTGACAAAAGTTGGGCTTGCGGTGAAGTATCAACAGCCGCTTTCAAAATTCGCCATGTATCTTGAATGTTGAATTAACATTCCGTATTTAGTTAATTTTTATAATGCAGATCGCGATTGCGCTGCAAAATGTCGTTTGAACAATAAACTCGGCATGTATTCTGAAATAATCAATGTTTCACAAATTACCTAAAAATCCAATTTCAAATTAGCACAATCTCACTGTATAAGTTAATGGCAGGGGCAACAACATCCATGCTCCACCGCCAACACATTACATTCACCAAAAGTACATTTACCTTCCGGCCTATCTTAAATTACACAAGCTATTCAAGTGCACTCTTATCTTTTTTTTAAGCTGCGCTTCTGCCAGCACATTCCCTCCAAGCTCATTCACCCATCAATAAATAATAAATAATTAATCAGCACTTTCCTTTCCCAGTGCTTCGTTACAAAAAACAATTGCAAGAAAATAGAGTTAAGAATTGACAAAAATAAAGCAGAATTAAACCAGCAATCGACCAGATCAGTTGTATTTATTTCACTTATATTATGATCAACTTAAAAAAAAAAATATTTGTATTGAAAATCTATTTTTAAGAATTTTTTCAATATCCCTTTAAGGTTTTCCAATGTCCTCGCCGAATAGAGATAGGAGTGCACGACTGGGCCGAACGAAACTTTCTCGTTTATCAAAAGTTTGGTTATTTGTTTTCTTATTTTATTATTTTATTAGGTAGATAGGTAAAAATCTGAAAAAAACAGATCAACGAACAGCTAGAAAAATGATGATTGTTGGCATAGATGTTGTCGCAATCAAACATATTACTAGCACGCTAAAACGAAAGATGTTAAGACAAAAATCGGAGAGCAAACAACAAAAAATGGCCGAAATATGCTCGGACAAGTTAAGTAGCCCATCTGCATCCGAATGTTCTCAGTCAGATTTTGAAGAACCATTTGAATATCAGTCCGGGACTCAGAATCAGAGAGTAATACTACAACTGCAGTCGATTATGCTCTTCTATCAAAAACATGCGATAGATTTGGAGTATCAGACAGGGCAGGAGCAGCTATTGCATCAGCAGTTCTGCACGCGTCGAGTTCACAGGTAATAGACAAAAATAAGCTGCGTCGAGAACGAAAGAAAACAAGAGAAAATATAAATTTACAGCAAAATATTTCACAGAAGAAAAGATCAAACTCTGATTAACTCTGAAAAAGATGGAAAACATTATAGGCGACGCGTACTTGAGGAGCATATTTCTCTGATAAAAGAACCTGAGTCGAAGTTTCTAGGTTACATTTCGCCTGTATCAGGCACTGCAAAGTCTATTGAACAAGGAATATTTGACTTTTTCTCGAATCCGAATATATCAATGGATTATTTGATTGCAATTGGATGTGACGGAATCATACGGATGCTAGAAAAAAGATTGGATAGACCGTTACAATGGGTTATTTGTTTATTGCATATGAATGAACTGCTATTTAGACATCTTTTTCAACACATTGATGGCAGTAGGTCTGGACCACATACATTTTCAGGGACAATTGGTAAAGAACTTGACAACTGTGAAGAAAGACCTATAACTCAGTTTCAACCAATTCCAACCAACTTGAAAGCCGTTATCGATCCAGTAATTCAAAGAAATAGCTATTTTGCACATTCGGAAAACTTATTGCTTGCAATGTTAACAGATTCTCGGCCGCACATTCGTGAATTAGCTGCCTGTCGAATTTTGAAAGCTAGATCAGCAACATCTAACAAATTGCGTCTTTTTCAGTTGCCAAAGGTAAACTTAAATGCATCAACATATTATGACCTTTTGAACTGGCAAGAAAATATAACTGAGCCACCTATTTTAAAATCACTAACTGAAGAAAATCTTCGATTGTTTGTTCAGCAAAAAGGAGAAGGAGAACTGGAGTTATTACGTCTTCCTTGTCACACACAAGTCGTAGAAAGAGCAGTCAAAGCTGTAACTGAAGCTTCAACTACTTTAAGCAATAAATCAAACAGGGAAGGATTTATTAAGGCCCAGATAGAATCGAGAAGGGCAATGCCAAAATTTGACAGTAAAAAAGATTTTAACCCCAACTAAACCACACAATACAATAACTTTACTATATATTTTTTTTAAATGTATTTACCTTCTTCAGTTTCTCTTAAATAAACATAAAATACTATTGATTTACGTTTTTTATTTATAAATAATGTTGATTGGTGCAAATTTTTATGTCATGCCGTTGAGCCTTTTTTAACCACATTTTTGACAATTTGCATGTCAAACCGGAGGCAGAAGAATAATTCTGATTGCTACCAAACTTTATTATCTGTTTATACTTACCACTGGCAATTTTTTTTCTCCATATATGAGTGACCCACCCTAGTATATACATCAATTACATTTTGCGTTTTTTTTAAAGTTGAAGCTCTCATTAACATGCAATTGTCGCAAGTCCTGGTTATAAGCGCCTATAAGCTCTTACATTTTACAAGATTTTTGAGTACAAGAACAAGCTTATGAGGAGTCACTGCTTTCAGATCTGTTAGCGCAGGTTTTGACTGGACATATACTTTTTTTGGAAATTTGACGCTGGTGTCTATGATTGGGGTTAGGGTTCTTTACATAGATAATAGCAGTTGTTATAAACAGAATATGCCGAAAGACTTGTGATGGTGTGCAAACGAAGTGGGAATTTCTGATTGTGTAACCTCCAAGTGTTTGGAATTATTCTTAGATTCATCTTTATTATGGTTGAAAAAAGAAGAAGAAAATATTTTGTAAAAAAAAGTTTCTCGTAGTTGCAATCGCATTTTTATTGGCAGAACGGTATTAAGTTTTACAAAAATATACGAAGACTGATCGGGATTCGGGTAATAATTTTTGAAAAATATGTAAATAAAAAACGATTTTTTTTTCGAATATTTGAAGAAAAACTGAGTATGGTATCTTAATACGAATTATTTTATTATCCTAAAAATGTGTTTTGATAAATATAGTTTGAGCTGTTTTTGTAAAATTACGAAGAGAAATTTCGCAATATTAAGTTGGAGAAATAATTTGCTATTTAGTTGAAAACTGAGTATTAGATATTATTCATTCGGGATGTAAGCATTACTTGGTTCTAAAAGTTTTATTTAAACCGAAAATGGGGTTTTCGAGATGTGAGCAGTTTCTCAAATTGGCGTTTTCGGTGATTCCAATTGCAAATTAAGGACGCAGTAATTTTGAAAACTTAATTTTTACTCTAAGTATGCATTTTGATCGAAATTGTTTGGTGGTATTACAGGTAAACTTAAAAAAAATTAACCTTCCTACAAAAATCTTTTTGAACGTTAATAAAGCAGAAAAATGTAATATTAAGTTATAAATAACAATAATTACCTTAGATTTTTTTGTATACCCTCCACAGGAAGGTATATTCACTTTGTCATTACATTTGTAACGACAAGAAGGAGTCACCGGAGACCTGATAAAGTATCACATTCTGAATTGGTTTAGCCATGTCCGTCTGTCTGTCTGTCCGTCTGTCCGTCTGTCTGTCTGTTGAAAGCACGATAGCGTACAAAGGAATTGACGTAGGCGAATGAAATTTGGAGAAAGCACTCATTTTTATCCTCGTTAAGTTGTTATTGAAAATGGGCTATATCGGTCAAGTAGTTCTGATAGCTCCCATACAAAATCAACATTAGGCCTATGTGTCTCTCTGTCTGTTGAAAACAGGATATCGTCAAAACAAATCGACCTAGGCAAGTGAAATTTTGTGAGAGGACTTTCTTTTATCGTCGTCAGGTTTATATTAAATTTGGTCAAGTTGTTCGGGTATTTCCCATACAAAACCAGTTTTGCATGACTCGTATGCAGTGGAGGGTATCGAAGCGTCGGCCAGGCCGATGATAACACTTTTACTTGTTTAATTGTATAAACCGTTTTCAAAATAATATGAATTTTTTATAGGGATTGTTGCAATAAACTCAAAATCACGAAATTATTACTTGGGCCACTCTGGTTCTAGTGGCCTCATATTTTTGTCCAAATTTTAAAAGTAGGTACCTACCATTACAGTGGACGTCCAGTATAACGAGTGATATAATGTTTGATGTCATTCACTATATCGAGCTCGTTCGTTATATCCATCTATATTTTATACTAATTTTTAAAAATTAAGTCATTAAAAAATTTGTTTATTCAAACGGTTTTAATTGAAGTTAAATAGAATCGAACATGGTTTTCCGTTTAAATACTTGTAGGGCTTTTTAACCACATCATGAGCACCGTTCGCTATAGACATACTAATGTGTATTTAAAAAGCGTTCGTTATTATCGCAAACTCGCTATATTGGATATTCGTTATAATGGACTTCCACTGTATTCGATTTTTCTTTAGTGACTGAGTATGCAGTCATGTTAACCTCACCTACTTAAGCTCAAATATAAATTTTGGTTGAAATCGTAAAAGCCGTTTTTGAACAAATTAAAATGGTATGAAAATTGTATATGGGAACTGTAGACGCACAAATTCCAAATCAGAAGTTTGAACCAAATCCGGGCGGGAGGCCGTAGGAGCGTACGGACAGATAGACAGGCAGAGAACACAATTTCGCGACCCACGACTGAGGTTTAATTTAATGCTGATAGACTTGACAAATGAAGTCATAATCGTTAGATATCACGCCCAAGAAGCGGTAGTTGAGAGTTGCGACCGACGAAATCGAATATAAGCCACATTCAATAGGGGACATTTCGATTGTGGAAGAGAAAGATCACAGGCCGCGTCGTCCGTTTTTATATTTTTCAAAATAAATACTAATGATTCAAATAGAGAGTAAATTGATATTTCTTGTTGATTAAAATTTATAACTTTCCTAGATCGCCAGTGAAACATTATTTATAATCGGAACATGGAATCTAGAAGAGGAAATAACATCTTTGAAGAATTTTGCTTTGTTCCAAGGATATGGGTGTTCAGAATCAACTGACAACTTTCAGCCAAAGTATTTATTTACTAATAGTCCCTTTTGGTGGCTAGAGGCCTATCTCTATCACATTTATTTCAAAGCTTACTAAGCCAAGGCAGTAGGATAAGCCTAATAGAAAGTCCTATAACAAGTTGCGGTCTAAAAATACAAAAAATGTAATCACATCCATCGATCCGCTCACAGATAATTAAAATGGTTACCAATAAATGACAACGCACTCACAATCGTCTAAAACCTTTCCAATTCGATTAGAATAACACTAATTCTGTCAATTAGCATGAACGCCGTGAATAATTATCAGGCCATTATGTAAATATGGCCCCGCTTGTATTTAATCGAATGCGACTCCGATTGCCCATAAATCAGCCATCAAAGGAAACGTTTCGTGCCACTCAAACGCCAACCCACTTCGAAACGCATATCGCTGTGATTTACCCAAAACCAATCCAATTAGTCCTGTGATAACTGATTCGATAGTGGGACTATTAAAATCGAATTACCGAGACACAGCACAGCACAGCAGAGCCGGCGACTTTTTCTCGACCGACTAAGGTGCAATAACCAGTCGGGATGGCGGCCATAAAGGACCCAGCGCGCTACAGAACAATTTATGACGCTTTAGCGTTCATTACCAAAACGCTATTTCTTCTCGGCTACACAGGATTCTATAAAAAGGACACCCGCTTTATTGCCAATAGAAAAATGCTGGCCTACAGCCTTGCGATGCCGCTACTAGTCGGAGTTGGCCTAACGCTAGCAACCTACCTACGAGTTGTCAATCCAGAGCATTCCCAGTCCATCCACAAAATGGACAAGCTCATTATATCCATCGTGATGCTGGAAATTTTCATGACAGTGTTATCATTTTGTGTGAACAGCATTTCGATGCAACGGAATCGGTACCGTCACATCGCCCTACTGGATAACATTGATCGGCTTGACGGCCGCCTAGTAGCCGAGTTCGACGTGCGAATGTGCTACGAAAAGATTGCCTCCAAGACGTTCGCCATTGTGGTGGTGTACTTTGTGTACGCCACCTTCGTAGCCTTCACGCTGGCCTATCAGTCGGGAATAGACGACATTGGCTCCCTGATCGGAATCATTTTCAGCTACTCGTTTATTATCAGCGGCATTCAGATGAGCACCTACGGCTTCATGAACATAGCGGATGTGGTGAGGATACGGTTCCGTCTATTGCAGAAACTGCTCGCTCCCGAGTATCTGAGGAGGCACTTCGCCGACGGACACGTGCGTACATCAAAGCTCCGTCGAGCGATTGAGATTTATCGTGGTCTCTACGAGGTGATTGATGGACTGAACCGCGTGTACGGGTTGTGCCTGCTATCGTCAATGGCACACGACTTCATCCTGGTGACGATTCAGTTGTATCTAATGTTCGGACGATCATCGAACCTCAGCTCAGTTAGTCATTTGAAGGTTTTTTTGGGAGTATTTGCATTCATGGTGCTGCCCGCCTATAAGATGGCCATGATGCCGATATACTCGACCATGTCGATGGAAGAGGTGAGTGATTGCTTCCTGAAGGGATGTGGAAATGAATTTTCTTTTTTTTTCCTCTGAACTCTGCTGTGTACTTCTTCATGTCCAAACAGGGAAAGAAGTGTATGAGGGCAATAAAGTTGATGGATGATGCTTTTCCCGGAGATGGCCGTGTTCGGCAAATTGTCGGGGCAGCCCTGCAGTGGAACAACCATAACAAGGTGGAGTATAGAATAGGACACACGATTACGTCTAATAGGGGTATGATGGCAGCGGTAAGTGTTTTTTTTTTTCTCTTTTTGTATGAGGGAGACAAGCGAATGCTGCCAGTGTGTGTGTGGCACTGAGCAAGAGTGAGTAGAGTAATTTATTAACGGTGTTGTACATGCTCAATCCACTCAGGTGATTACGGCCATTGTGAACTATGTTGCCATTATGATACAATTTCAAATTCAAGAAGAAGTCCTCACCAAGGACAAGGAGAAGCGGGGAGCCCTCTAAATAAACTGGATTGTTAAATAGAGAAAGTGTGGTTTTATTTCGTTCCAGTTAAGTGGGTTTCTAAAACGGGAGTGTGAATGACCCTTGGCTTAAAGGACTCAATCGGTGCCCAAAGACCACCAGGGAAATTGATAAATCGCAACAAACTCCATCGCACAAATTGATTAACATCATCGTGTTCATATTGTAAAACTTTCCCTTGATTTTCCTTTTTCGAAATATTGGCCAGTGTCCTTGAGTCACAGAATCCCTCGTCAATTCACAGTCGCAGTCGAGAAGTACGATGTATTTTTGACGATGATACAATCTGCCAATATCCGCACCCACATACAATGTGTACATGAAACACATAAAACTGAAACAAATTCCGTTGTTGGAGTTTTTTTTTATCAGTCAGGACCGATCGCATCACAGAATGTATCAGAGGGAATGTTGTTGAATTTCCGTTCGAAATAAATGTGAACATATGTTTCCTCTTTGACATTTTATGTGCTGTCCTTTTTTTGCATTTTTAACTTTCTCGATTACGTAGTAAGAGACAGATATTGTATTCGTACAAATTGATGAACTCGAGTTGTTAATGATTACGATGATAGAGGAAGTCAAAACTGTGTCCGTCAGTATGCGGCCTAGAGACTAAACGGCTGCCCGTTTAAACTTCGGATTTAGAGTTTGTACGCCTACAGTTCGGAGCCGGTTATTTTAATGGTAGGGGAGGATAGTGTACCTTGGACCAAGTGTACCTCGGACCAATAGCTATAACGTGCGCATTTATCCTTTTAAAATGAGTACTCCCGCCAAAACTATATTTGACATGTTGTTGCATGTCAGCCCAGTTAGTCGCTGCCTTTTCTTCGCAGTAGTTGAACAAAAATTTTCAGGAACTGTTTTCGTGTATGAAAAGTATTTTCTTCAGGAATTTCAGGAAGTCTGCTACTCGTGTATGAGCAACTGGAATGCGCGACTCTTGTTTTTTTTACCTTGCAGTTGATATTTTTTGTATAGCTGTGAAATCGGTGAGTTACATTTATTTTATAGAAATAAATTAGAGCCATTTGTATAAAAAAAGAGTGTGTGGTGTACCTTGGTTCATTATTTTGTGTGTACCTTGGACCGGTCCATGCACACTAATGCACCACACAATGCACTTTTTTCTGGTTTGATTTTATTTTACATAATGCTTTTCCTTTTTGAGCACCTACTATGTTGTTTTTAATGCTTATTTAAAGAAATGCCTCGAAGCAAATCTGGCCAAACGCGACCAAAAGTTAATGTAATATCTTTGGAGGCTGCTACAGCAGATGTGATTAATAAAAAGGAAAATATCAGCAGTGCAAACGTGGAAGAAAAAAGGGGAAAACAAGGATTCTCACCGACACCCACGGAAAAGTATGAGGTTGAGGCTAGCACTTCAAAAAAATACAACGGCAGGGCTCGAAAGGCCGAGAAGAAGAAAGTGTTAGATGAATCATCTGAAAGTGACGATACCATTGAGCTGTCATTGAAGCCCCGAACACCAAAACCACGAAAAGTGAACCAAATAAAAAAACATATGGAACAACATGATGACAGCAGCGAAGAAGATGACTATAGCGGAGAAGATGATATGACCATTGACGAAATTTTTAGGCTGGCCAAAGCCAAACATTTAGACCATTCAATACGTTTTCTTTATTTTAGCCTGTTAAATTATTTTGAAGTTTGGTTTGATTAAAGTTTTGTTTAATTTTGCTTAAGATTGCATATTTACTGTGAGCAGTCCAAGGTACACACTGGCTCGGTTCATGGTACACTTACTATGTGTACCTTGGAACATCGAGATGGATTTTCCTTAAACTGCATTTAAACATGACATGAACATTCTAGATAAAATCTGGAATGTATTTTTGCTATGAAAATTTTCCAAGTTTTGGTGCGTAGCCTTTTTAAACTGATAAAGCAATCAGACAAAAAGTAAAAAATACTTTTAGAAAATTTGGTCCAAGTTACACCATCCTCCCCTACTTCCCAAATAAATATTAATCAGTTTGATTTATTCAAAAACGCGATTTCAACCAAAATTGATAGTTGAGCTTTAGTAGGTGAGGTTAACATGACCGCATACTCAGTCTTCGCTAAAAAGAAAAAAATCGAATAATGGTAGATACCTACTTTTGATATTTGGACATAGATATCTTCAAAACGGTTCATAGAATTAAAAACAAAAATTCTAAGGTAATATGGATATTTATAACTTACTATAAATGTTTCCTCTAGATTAGCTTTCAATAGGTTTTTGAAAAAAGTATTTATTTTTCAAATTTGGTTTTCTTTAGTTTACCTGAAAATAGCACAATTTCGACCAAAATGCATATTTAGAGTAAAGATTTTATTTTCAAAATTATTGAGCCCTTGATTTGCAATTCGAAGCACCGTGAACGCTAATTTTTGAAACTGCTCATACCTCGAAAACCCCATTTTAAATTGGAATAAAACTTTTAAAACCAAGTAATGCTTATATCCCGAATGAATAATATCTAATACTCAGTTTTCAACTAAATATTTAAGCAACTTATTTCTTCAACTTAATATTGCGAAATTTGTCTTCGTAACTCAAACTATGTTTATCAAAATACATTTTTAGGATAATAAGATACCACACTTAGATTTTCTCCAAAATTCGACAAAAAAAAAGTTTATTAATTACATATTTCTCAAAAAATGTTGACTCAAATTACCCGATCAGTCGTCGTATATTTTTGTAAAACTCAATACCGGTTAACCAATAAAAATGTAATTGCCACTACAGAAATTTCTTTTTACCAAATATTTTTCACTTCCTCTTTTATTTTTCAACCATTGTGGCGAACTCCTATCGTTCTTTATCTTCCTTGAAAAAAAAAAAAATATCTGAAATTAGGTATGTAAAATTAAGTTTACACATAAGAGAATTTACCACCCTGTACGAAAATGATACGTATGGAATTCTAGACGAAGTCGCGAAAAAGCAGAGCTGTAAGCCGTCAAAATTGGCGGAAGTAACACTTTTTTGCTAAGCTTAGCGACCTAATCCGACGAGAAAAGCAATTCGCTCTTTCGCATCTCGGACGTCAAAGAAGGTGGTGGTTTCGAGCCAAAAAAAAAAAAAAAAATCAGAAGCAGATGGCAATTTTAATATTGTCATATATATATGCGTAATATTGGACACATTAAAAGGCTATATAAACCAACGAAGAAAATACATATTTTGTATTAATCTCCACCAAAGTAAGTACCTGTTCCTTGTGTTTGAGTGCACGAATTAATTCAATGCTTCTTGAATAGAATTTGGTTTCTAACGTCACCTACCGATCGCCAGTGTGAGTTGAGTCGAGTATATCACCTACGAGACAAATCTCTGGACAGCCGAAGCGGGCTGAAGGGACACATAAGTGCACACCGTACCAAATCCGATCAGCTGGTAGTATAGCGGGGGATCGTCGCCTACATCTTATGTCAGATAACCATCATAGAGGCATTTGAAAACAAGTTTTTAAATACCCCTTGCATCTCCTCTCCTCCTGCATAACTCGGAGTACTTACCACGCTGTGTATGTCTTACGGATCTCGAAAGCCAGACGTATTCCACGCTTCTCCCTGTGATCGTGTGTTTATCGATCCAACAACAAAATCTCTCGACCTATGTTGAGAATACAAGCCACCGTTCGGCGTGGTGAAAAGGAAAGTGCATATCTCTTTTTTTTGGCATCAGTCATCAGCAGACAGCGATCTATACCTCAGGCAATATCAGTCGTCTTATGGTTGTGGCCGCACTAACGACCCATACCATCAATCTACCCAACGCCACCATCACGAAAAGATTCTATCAGCCACGTCCAAATTCAGCTGATTTTTTTTACCCGTTCAAGAACTTCGCCGCCGCATTAGGTCTACCAGTGGATTGTCACTCAGCAATAATACACCCCCACCCGCTGCATTAGCGTATGGTATCACCAAGTGCAACACATTGCATTGTATCAAGCAGCCAAACAAGCAGCCAGTCATCAACAAGAATAGAGATTTACAGGAAAATCTCTCATCCGCGTTTCCCGATCCCGCAGATCGACATTAGGTTTAGGCGCCTGTTGCTCAGACTTTCTCTCAATAACGTGCAAGTATATACGCAAGGTTATTTGTTCAGGCAAAAGCTAAGTATTTAATATGATTATAATGTAAAGCTCGTCAGTTACAAAGCAATTTGTTTCTTTTCATCATTAACAATTTAGATACCCAAGCCTTCACTGTATGCTGTGCACACCATCCATTGGGGAGTCAACTTTAATTCTTCGTGTAATAAGTCGTCAAACAAAAAAAAAAAAAAAAAAAAAAAACGCATGCGAAAAGTGCGTGCCAGAAATCGGGTGAGTCAGTTTATTTTGTTTTGTTATTGAACGAGCTGAGTTTATATTTTGCTGTTAGTGTGTCATTGAGTGACTTAAATAGATTTTGTATTGAGTCAGTTTTGATCGCGGGAGCAAGTGAATTGGTAATGGTAATTATCTATCTTATCGACACGTAAGGAAATTTGAGAGAGAATGGTAATCTTCCTGAAATAATCTACAATTATATAAAAAAATTAATAAAAGGGAAATCTGCTCAAGGAAGCTCTAGAATTATTATTGAGAAACCTAAAATCCAATGAAACTTGATATATATATTATATACTTACTAATACTGGCAAAACTAATTGTATATTTGTAACATTAGTTACCTTTTATATATCCTTGTAATATACATATTTATATTTTTTGTGTGATTGCGATAGGAGCACTTGTGCCTACGATCTAAAGGATCTATCTTTTAGGGAGTTTCGGGATAGGAACAAATCATTTGAATAAAATTTATAAATTTTTTTTTTTCATTAAATATTAAATTTTTATTTGCGTGAGACATTTTGGTGATGAATTCTGAATAGAACTTGAATAGTGCTCTGGGGAAGTGTGATGGTGTGGATATGTGGCAGAGATGATCACATAAGCATTTCGTAAGGGATGCGTATTGCCAGGTTAAGGGGCTATTACAATGATAAGGGCAAAGTGATAGCCATGGATGCTTTGCACTACCTCAAGGTAGTGTAAAATGAGGGAGGGTTATGCCAAGGAGACCAATTACATCGCGGGTTTCCCAATATTCCTCGATTTTCGACCAAAGCTTTTCTGACGCTTAATAGAATTTGATTCAAACACAAAAGATATGTTTACAGATGGGTCTGTCGCCTCGCAGTAATTTTTTTTATAATGTAGACAAGGCATGAATTATATGTACGGTAGTCCGCCAACAAGTGCAAGAACCCACGCCTCCGTCGAGCTATATGTCGCGCATTACGCTAGCATGCCTGCTCGCACTTAGTTGTCAGGGCACCCACCTCACAACCCTCAGATTCTTTATGAATTCCTGTGTTCATGGGAGTTTGTGGGAATACAGGACCTCGCCCGTTTGTAAGGTGGTAACAGCAAATTCCGTTATACCATAATAAAGAAAAAACTAAGAATAATTCTAACCACCCAATCAGAAATTCCCACGTTGTTTGCACACGTCCATCGGCATATTCTGTTTATAACAACTGCTATTACGAATCTCTGAATTCTTACATATATATCTACATTATGTCAAGATATCGGTGTAACATGAACCCAATCGTAGCCACCTTAGACCATCGTCACCCATCTATTCCATGTCAAAAAAATCTGCCCTAACAGATCTGAAAGCAGTAACTCCTCATAAGCTTGTCCTTGTACTCAAAAATCTTGTAAAATGTAAGGCTCTTATAACCAGGATTGCAAAGCTTCAACTTTTAAAAACTCACATTGTTAATTGATATAATTATACTGCCATATCAGATGAATAACCCAAAAGTGGATTTTATTTAACACTATTCCTATATTTTATGCACCGTTTTATCGCTTCTCAGATTTGTACCTAGCTACCTAATAAAATAAGCAAACAAACGAGAAAGTTTCGTTCGACCCAGTCGTGCACTTTATTTTTTTTTCTCAACACTCGGTTGGCACTCTGTGTTTTTGCGCCCTCTTTATTTTGATTATTTATTTTGGAAATGAAATTTGGGAAATGAAGTCCTTCGATGGTTGAGTTTTATTCTTTGCAAATATATTTCGGGTGGAAGGCCCTGAGGGTTAGTCGCTATTTGAAGAGAGGGTAATGCTACAAACGTAAACTTAATATTTTTAAAAATTGTAAGATGAAAACCATTGACAATGTCATAACGAAGTCGGTTATAAGTATGAAGATCTATGACTGTACAAAGGTCCAATTTCTTTTAGCAATGCCGAGTCTCCAAAGTGGATGAATCGAGTCTGTACAGATGTAACCTGTATCGCGATGTAAGAAGTCCTTAGCAAGTCGCTTTTGCCGATGTAAATAAGACCTTCGGTATTCCATAAGACTGTCATATGGTAGGTTTGAAAAACAGTCCCTGTGAGTTGTCAAATAACCAGCTACCAAGACATCTTATTTGAATGTAAACAAAATATTAGCTTAGATGTGGTTTCGAAATTTGTGATTTCAAAAACCTGGTTTAATAACAGTAGCAATAGTGTTTTAATTTTTATATAGTAATGCTTTATAGAAAAGATATAGGTCAGCGACTACTCTTTGGTGCGTTAGATAGAAGATTTTACGTTAGATAAAGGACCTTGTGTTACTCGAACTACTTGTGCTGAATGCTGGAAATGGAGTAACATTCGAGGCCTGTTCTAACCTGACCCAGAAATGAGTGTTTTTTGTATGTGATTCACCTTTTACAAAATTAACCTCAAGACCTAGTCAAGGATCAAGGGAGCACTTGAGCTAAAGGTAAGTAAAAAATTTTAGCCTTGTTCCTACTCTCCGATTGGGCTACGAGCGCAGGTGAGTCCCATTTGGTAAACCGAAACCGGAGCGGTAGTTTATGACCAGTCACTAATTTAAATGACATAATATTTTTAAGTCTGTCAACAAAAGAAGCAACGATATACCCACATTGCCCAACGAGTTGGTGTTAAGTAGACATCTCATTTTTAACTGATTTTTCAAGCAGCTTGAGTGGTTTATCGTCTTACATTCATGGTGAAATGGCAAACTTAAGTGAGCACAAACTAACTAACAGCTGTCTAATTGTCGCTCGAAACACTGTTGCCAACTCAAAAAACCTCTACAAAAAACACCCGTTCCAATTTTAGGTAGTCTTTGGTATCCGAAGAGTGTTCAAATGAAATTGTATTGGCACGCCCTTAAGGTTAGTAAGGTCAATTTCGTGAAACATGAAACATCTCATCTCATGAATTCTTCGAAGTCAAACTACTCTGTATCAAAAAGGAACACCGATAGCAAAAATGTTTGTTATTTTATTTAGCACTACCCTCAAAAGCTTTTGCACATATTTTCCATATATTTTTCAATGCAAGATCAAACTCTACTACTCATCAATCGTAGGCTTCGGTAGTGGTTCCAATTGCCGGTAGCACCCCATTAGTGCTTCCATTGTATCCCTCTGCGAGTCCATGTCCACCGGCAAGTAGATCATGTTAACGAGATTCGTTACAGTTGCAAAATACCAATCCGACACGAAGTGCAGTGCTGCCAGATCTTCATCGGTCTTCCTCTCGCGCATTGCTTCAGATAAAAGTCCATCCAATATCTCACTACATATGAGCTTGCCTTCACGTTCCCGCTTCCTTAAGCTGCTTTTCGACATTTTTGACGTATTTGATGGATCTGTGATAAAACCAATTTGTCACTGTACACAAACCCAGTCAGTCACCTCAACTGAAAGTTCAAAAATCATCAAATTACGAGCGCTGTCAGTGACGTATAATTTTGAATGGCATCCGATTACTGAGATCATCTAATGGCGGCTTCATTAGCGTAGTTATTTCGGCGGCTAATTAATTGAATTCTTGCCAATCAATCAGCAATTGCGGTCGTTTGGTTGGTCGTCGAGGTGACATTTATTGTCGCGAACGACTGTGTTGTCCATGTCAACTAAACAGCTCAATTGCGATATCCAATTTACATATTTCATTTCATTTAACCAACAGCGGGTGGGGTGTACGAGTATTATGAGCGCTGCTATGGATAATTGCGGATGCAGATGCAAACAACTCTGAAGGTCCAGCGGGCCACCACTCTTTGAATGGGTGGGGAGGTAGCGGCTGAATAGAGCGGCCATTAAGCAGGTAGAAACGCACGCCTGTACCAGTGATAACAATGTGCAAATTGATAAGCATTCGAGTGGATTTTTGACACATTTTTCGAGCTGAAATTAGCTAAACAATGAGGTGATATTGTGCCTAACAGAGAGCCACAAATACACATGAGTCGGAGGGGATTAGCTCTGCCGGCATATAGATAACATTGACAATTTGACGGAAATTTGAAATAGTGTCGCGTTGAAATTGATTGCATATCTGTAGGAATAATGGACGAATGGACAGCAGCAACTATGGGTGAAGATAATGTTGTTAGAGGGTGTGAAAAGTTACCCTCCCCATATTCACATTGATATAGGGAAAATAGTTTAAATGGATTTCGATTTACGATAATAAATCACAAGTGGACTGTGTTTGTGGGAGGCGGACTATGGGGCTGCATAAGTGTGTTTATATGCTGTGCGATGCCATGAAACTGAGTTTCTTCTTAAATGGCGAGAGCGGTTGCAATACTTTGGCTATAGACGATTTGTGGAATTTTCCAATAAAGAAGTCAAGACAAATTAAAACAATTAAAAACTCGCACGATCTGGAAATGCTAGGATTAGTACCAAGGAGGGTCCAGTACGCGCCAGCTATTTTAATTATAGACATATTTTGACAAGCCCGCAGAATAAGTGCCGCCATAGAAATGCCCAAAACACATATGCAGAAATTCTGGAGGCAGAACAGAATGCAGTGCTGCAAGCAAAACAGATGTGCAGAAAATTATTTGACATGCCTTGGATCGACTAATATGGCTACTGTCATTCACCGACTAAGCAGCTGATATGTTTGCAACGCAAAACAAAAACAAACACGATCAGCAAATGTCAAAAGCCGATGATGCCAAATACTTGAAATTGCAATTTATTTTCTTTTGTGTTGTGGTACGCTTGAATTTTGCAGCAAATTTAGAAATAGAGACATGTTGCAGTGCTGCGGTGAGTGCAGAATTTACGTGTGCCTATGTCCGTATAAACATGTGTATTCTAATCTTGCTGCGCAGTGAATTCGGCACATGTGTTTTGGGCATAAAATGTCATATTTGCATAAAAAGATCAAGGTTACGAAAACCAGATTTGTCATAATTGTCAGAAAATTTAAAATATGTACATAATGTAATTTTACTCTGTATATATGAAACAATTTGAATAAACCCGCAGTTATTATTACTATAACGTTATCCGAAAAACCCTCTCGGATTATTCCCAAATGCGCGGCGGATCGCTTCTGCTGGCGGATTTGGATTTTTGTATTTCCATTCCATTACATTTTGATTAAGTCCGCAAACAATCCGTCACCTTAACACCTCATCGCTTTCAAAGCAATCATAAAATGACGGCGGAAATTCAAAACCGCCGCGCATTTGGGAATAACCCGCCTGCGTTTTAATTTTATGCACTTTTAAGGGATTTACTGAACAACGTATTCCACTATTGTACTGTACAGTTGCCCTTTGAACACCCTTTTTCCATATTTTTAAAGAACATTATGTAAGATATTTACCAAATTCAAAATTTATTTGTCTCAATTGATTTTAAAAAGAATTCAAAAAAATTATCTTGCGAAATTATACCTTATTTAGGGCATCAATGCGTGAACGTTAAAAAATGTTGAACCAAACTTAGTAGGTATTATTATACAGGGTGGCGCACGAATCGTGCTACAAAAATAAAACGTAATAACTTTTTTTCTGTGTGAGTAATCGGCTTATTTTTATTTTTTATTTTGTAGGTTACTATTTAGATTTATAAAAATGGATGCTTGGGATATGGAGAAAAGAATTTGGATAGTGCAACGGTACCATGCTTTGCAGTCCGTCATTTCCGTCCAAAGGGAATTTAGGCGGGAGTTTGGCGGTAATCCCCCGAGTAGATGGACCATTATGAGGTTTGTAAACATGTTTGCCGAATCTGGAAGCATCGCACGAAGGCCGTACCATCGAGATGCCAATGTTCGGGTTCAGGATACAATCGCAGCAGTAGCATCTGCAATACAGGCCAATCCGAGCGTTTAGACCCGAAACTTATCGGGGCAAATTGGAGTTAGTAGACGGTCATTACAACGGATACTTCATGACGATTTAAACTTGTTTCCGTACAAAGTCCAAATTACTAGCAAGTTAAACCCTCAGGATTTGCCTGTTCGCCTGGAATTTTGCCAAAAAATGATATCAATGGCCGAAGAAGACAACACATTGATCAATTGTTTGTTCATGTCTGATGAGACCCATTTTGATCTTAACGGCAATGTAAACAAGCAAAATTGCCGTATATGGAAAGAGTCTAATCCAGAAATGCTCCATGAGACGGAACTGCACCCAGAACGAGTCACTGTGTGGTGCGCAGTTTCATCAAGGTGTATTGTCGGGCCGTACTTCTTTGAAGAAAACGGTGTAACCGTTACTGTCAATGGGGACCGTTATTTAAAGATGTTGAAGGAGTTTTTTTACCCAGAACTGCGCCAAAGACGTATACCATTCAACAGCGTTTGGTTTCAGCAAGATGGAGCAACTGCACATATAGCCAGACCAGTTATGGCGGGGCTAAACAAAAAATTCGCAAACAAATTAATTTCTAGGAACTCCACTCTTCGCTGGCCCCCAAGGTCACCTGACCTGACTGCACCAGACTTCTTTTTATGGGGTTATGTCAAGCAAGAGGTGTATAAAACGAATCCCAGGAATTTAACTGAATTAAAGCAGGCCATAACGACAATAATTGAGGCGATCCCAACTTCAACTCTTCAGGCCGCAATGAATAGTTTTTTGATCAGGTGCCGCATATGCGTGGGAGCGTGGAGGTCATTTGCGATCTATAATCTTTAAAAACAACTAACTATTTAAAATAAAATTTAATTTTCTAACCAATAAAAAAAAATAAATGAAATACGATTTTTTTAAAGTTATTTGAATTTCTTATTGTACCACAATTGGTGCGCCACCCTGTATTACCTCCATTCACAAGTTATGGTGATATGACAAATCAAAGTGAAAAAAAATAAACGGTAAGGAGAAAATTTGGTAATTGCTGCTAAAAGTGTTGCCAGTTCGAAAACCAAACAGCGCCACTTCTCCTCAACCAATTTTCAGCATAATTCTCCAAATAGGTTACACCCATCTGACAGGATGTTTTCTATTCAACTTCGATGCAGCAACAGAAGTAAATTTATGCCTAAACCAAGTACCTAAAACTAAAACACAATCGAGCTTTTAACGGAAGCATATCTCCTTGGCTTCGTCGCAATCCCGTAGCGATAAATTTCCAAATTCGAAACAACCACTGGGACAAAACAGAATACACTTTTTAACTATAAAAACCAATTAGATAGACCTAAAACCGCCAAAATTCTTTTTCGCCACAGCCAAATTAAAACAGGGTCCATAATGAGATCAGTAAATTTGCCAGCTCCCCCGATACCAATGTCTGGATTCAATTAGACTCTATGCGGCGAATAATAAACTTTCGCGGAATTTAATGAATCGGCACCCCCACGCCCCACAAACACAAACACACGTACAAATATCCTGCGAGTGTTTAATTAGAGCGGCAACCACTTTATTTACTGTGAATCTATCATTGAATAAATTTATGTGAATTTGGCAGCACCTAAGCACGCATTTCGCGGTTAAATTAAGCCATGATGAATATTATTGTTTAGCAGTTCATTGGAAAATGTTAGCACTAGATTCGACAGATGTGATTGCTACTCTCAGCACTTTCGCTGGCTTAAATTTTATTCGCTACTTGGAAATCAATTTACAAATAATAAGCACGACTGACAGTGATGCGTTTACTACAGCAGTTGCATCTCACCATCGTCGGTAGGGAGTTTAAAGCAGTTCCCTCGAGTTTTCGCGGCAGGTAACAAGCGCTCACCAATTTCGAAGATAAACGAAGCACATCGGGTTTGTGTGGCTTTTCAATGGAGGAGCAGTGGGGGGTTTTTTTCTTTTTAGCTCATGGTCTTCAACGTGAAGGGGAAATATAAAGTGAAAAGAAAAATGTTTTATTAAAAAGTCGCTGGCAAAGTTTGCATCGCGTAATCAGAAAATGTGAGACGTTAGAAAAGTTTATCAAACGAATGTCAGAATTTAATCAGGAAGAGTTGTTCCCATCCACTCAGTATTTATCCTTGAAAGGCGACAAAAAGAAAGGCTAAATGAAGGGAACTAAGTTGGCGGATGAACACAAAGGATAAAAACTTCTCGGTGGACTGTGTCTATCCGTGGGAGTTGAAGGGAACTTCCTTTTGTTAAAGTGAGTAACTGAGTTGATTTTTCTTTCGAACGAACTCGTAATGACGGAATTTTATACTGTTGCAGTAACGAGGTGCAGCTCGACTAGTTTTACATAAATTATAGCATAAAGTTGAACAGTTTACGTCACCGATCCAGCTTGCTGAAGTCCGCACTACACCCACCAGAAATGTGTAGTCACAGCTACGTAATAAGTCAGTTAGGACCGATCATCAAAAAAAAAAAACAGAATCGACTGCTTAGATGGTCCGTTTGCGAATGTCAAGAAAGCTCTACACTGAAAAGCTGCGGGCACGTGAGATTGCCTTAATATTTTTCCTGAACCTCTTTTAGCTCTAAGAGGCCCTTAAAAAATGAAAATGAAAATGAAATGAATGAATTTGAATTATATGAAAACATGTTTATTGTGACTCCTTGTCAACTATTTTCCGTGTCCAAAATGTCTCTGTTCATCGGCAGCTCATGCGTATTGGGTCGGGGGTTCCAATGCATTACGTGAGAATCTCCGGAACTTGTCTTTTTGAATCTTTTGACCACTTCACAGGCACTTCAGTCTTGGAGAGTTATGCGTATTGATTTTTGGTAAAGATGTTCGTTAGAGATATGGTTGTGCCAGAAAATCATCGAGTGGCTCAGTCGCCCTTTACTAACAAACGTTTTGCTGCCTTCTCCTAATGTTCATTACATTCATTTTCAAAGAAAAAAAAAGAGATTGGGCGAAAGCGTTACAAAGATATGATTCTACAATTGAGATATGAGCTTGCCAGAAATATAAAATTCCATAGTATCAACAAACTACAGCCACAAACCTGGGGTTCGCAAATCTCCCATAGGGTACTAAAATTCCCTTTAACACTATGGAAGCTCCTGAACCTGCGGATCTAATCGAGAGGCTCGCGAAGTCTTACTGCTAACAGGTTTCCCAGCGATATTGGCTACTTGAAAAAGTCAATTTCAACTTATTGCTGGAAGCAACGCCAACTATTTCATCTAATGAGAACCCTGTGTATAATTTGGAATACCTAAAAGAGAGCAATCTTTCATTTGAGCGAATGCCGTACGTCTATAAATTCTGGAACTATGAACAAGGGAACTTTTTAGTTGAGCCCCAGTTGATGTTAGGTACTAAGAAAGAGAAGGTATTCCGTCTGCAAAGTGGCGTTCAAGAATAAAATTCAACTTTCAAACTAGGCAGCCCATTGGACATTGACGATGCCTAACAAGAGGCCGATCATTCAAAACCAATTCAAAGTAGGAAAGCTGTACCATTACACAGCAAAATTTCGAGACCTCAAAGCTGGCAGCCTGCGTCACTGATCTGCGTTATATTGCAGGACAACCTTGAATACAGGTTCTGAAGTTTTTTTAGGAGCTATACAAGGACCGCTATGAGAACGATGAACCGCATACTGTGAAGCCATACCCGTTTTACTGGGCAACAGAAGTCTGAGATTTCGTTCGTCTCTGTTTTATGTATAGGTAGCCAATGTCCTTAAAAGACGCACATAAGATCTTTTCATTCATGATCTAGTACATTTATGTACCTAGCTATTGGTTTTCACAATTTTCTAATGGCATTCACCCATACCCGCCTCTACTACATAGGAACGCACGCATATACTTAAAACTTTTCCAAAACTATTGAAATGCATTTCAGCAAGTTCTGATTCAATTCGACAGTTTCCACAACTTTGATTTTGAAAGCCCGTTGTCTCCAACCACTTTTAATCCGTCAATATGAATACATGCACTCAATTATTAAAACTATGTGCTCTCTGCATAATTGCCAGCCTCAATGTTAACTAAATCTCTGTATATCCATGTAGGTTGTATTTAAAACCGACAATCATACTCTCCCTGATGCGAATCAATTCATACGAAGCAGTGTACGTCTATATCCCATAGTGCCATTCGAATAACATTTCACCCGAAATCCTGTAATGATATGCCAATTATGGACTCAAAATCATTCAACTGTCATATGCATTCGCAATTATAATCAAATCAAACTGACAGTCACGCTACCCGGAGATACAGCCAGAGAAAATAGTGACTGATCGCAATGCGAGTGTCCTTAATTGCACCCAGAGAGTGTGCGAAGGATATAGGGGACTGTGAAATAAATTCCCTTCCCCCTCTCCACCAGCTCCATTTACCTACATGTACATGTAAATGTAGGCATTGATAAAGAAAAAAATAAAAAATAGTTTGTACCTATATGCTGCTTGTACGAGTATGCATATAACGCATTAAGGACTTTACAGTTTGATGAGCGCCAGCCCTCGTACTAATCCATTTTTCACATTCAAATGAATTTTGAATTGCTGCCCACTTCATGTGGCCTACACTAGCTATATGAACATTAAGCAACCAGGTAGGACGATGACGGAATCGTTATGCCATAACGATTTGCTGAGTGATGTGTATTTGTATTGAGAACTATGAATAATCCATTACTAGGAAGAATCGATATTATGCATATAATGTGGAAGGTGTGCCTTTTCTAGTCCTTTTTATTTTGATAGCACATGCATCCTAACGCTTTTTTTACAAGATTATTTTGTTTTTTTTTTTTACTTTTTTTCCAACTGCAAGGTGTTCGTCCGGAATAGTTTCAAAAGCCGCGGTGCGAAATTCATCCCGAGATTTATTAATGCGTTGCAAAATTTCGCGATTAAGGAATAGGGTAGATCCTACCATCGGCTCAGGTTTTCATTATGCGCACTACCCCAACTTTTTTAAAGAAATATTTACAAAGCGTTTTTTTTTTGTAAATTTTAGGTTTTACTAAAAAAAAGTGCGTAGTTTATTTCAACTTATTTTTTTTGATACTTTCTCCATTACGTATTGTAAGAGAAAGATATTGTAGTCGAACTAAATTTCAAACTCGAGATGCTAATTAATTCTGACATTACGATGATAGAGGAACTCAAAAAAGTGGGTGGCAAAATTCTGTCTGTCTGTTTGTCACGAGGCCTACAGCCTAAACGGTTACCCTGATATCGTTCAAACTTCGGAGTTAGAATCATAGCCTCTTTGATCCGTTAAGTCGATGTACAGGTAATAGTTTCAGCTGTCAGATCTCTAGTTAATACTAGGAGTCGAACCGAGGGAGGAACTCTGGAGGACTCCATAGTAGTCCAACACACTATCCAATAAACCACTGCGCCTACTGATAGGAGCTTAGAGTCACTTCATTATTTCCGATAAAGGCCTTTCTACACTATTGGTCAGAGACATTGATTGGCAATCGCATATTCAAAATTTACACCGAATCCGAAGCTAACTACCTAAGAGGGTATTGCATTATTTTTTCGTAGAATTCGCCTAGTTTTGCCTTTACTCACATCGTTTGCGAATATTTGCTATTTGCAAACGAGCTAAAGGAAGCTAGTCGAGCTCTGCCAATGCCATCAGTAATTGAACAGACTCTTAAAAAATTAGTGCCCTCAATTTTGGCAGTGAAATTTGCACAAGTTTTTCCATATGACAGCATATTGTGTACTTTTTTTTTCGAACTAGATTTAAATAGGCCCAGGTCCACCCCGGACTGTAGCGCCACATTAAGTAAGATTTAAATAGGCAGCAACTTTTCTTTGATGGCGTTGATATCTCGATTAAGGAAATAATTTTTCAAAATCTTTTATCACTCTAATGAATATCCCTAATCTCTGTTTGAAAATCACAGTGATGTTTTTGAACTCAGAATGGCAGCCTATCCCATAGAGGTATTCAGGGAGGGCCACAGCTACAAATACTTCGTAGATTTTAAGACCATTACTGTGTCGAAAAATATTCGATTGCTCCTGTTTCCAAATTGAAGTCTTCTGCGAAATTAACGTTCATAGCAGTGAATCAGTGATTTTGGAACTACAACGTGTTTCAGAGAGCGGTTTGCTTTCCCTGCGTCTAGTTGTTGAGTTTCTGGTCACTTTCTGGTAAATGAAACTACCTCGGTTCTTCTCGGGTTTCGCTAGTACCGCAGTTTTATAAACAGCAGACTAGTTTGTGGAGATAAAATTACAAAATTTCGTTAAGTAGTTTGAGATGCAATTGTTTGAAGAAGTAGAGCCTATGCAGGTCTTGAACTCTCCATCTTTTGCTTAACTTGATATATAAGATTTTCAAAAATCTTCTAAACAGGCCTCAGTGTACCCTGAAAATCTGTTAGCTGCTCAGATCTCTCCAGCATTTAGCTGAACAAATACCAACTTTGTCAAGTTTGAAAAACTCACACACCACGAATGGTTGTGAGTATCTATTCCTAGGGTCCATATGGACCTGTTGCGCAACTATAATTAAATTTTTAGGGTAATTGGTAGAAATTAAGAAACAAAAATGAACAAAGACATTTGGTAAACCAAAGTTTGGCTGTCTAAAATGTGCACAAGCATAAAAATTATCCTTGTCTTTCGGGCTTTCGAAATTAAGTGCATTTGTACCTATTGACTTCTAGGCTTTCCTGCGTCACCTTCTAATATCTCAATGAGAGTGATAGTGGACAATAGTGAAACAGAAAATGAATTCTAACACATTTTGGCAGATCTAGAGGCCCACTGCTATCAGTAAACGTGGCAAGGTGAACAGAGGTAGTTACTTAAAACAACGTTGAAGTGGAGAGTCAAAGAGCATTTTACAGAATGTACAATTGGTACCACTGTTGACTAGAAGTGTCAACAAAGCGGTAGTTCAAAATTTTTGCAACTCCCTAAAACTTTGAGCTATTGAAAATTGAAAATTAAATCAAATCAAAGCTTATAAAAAAAAGTTACGTATGCGCCATGTTCCTTTTTTTTTTTTAAATTTACACTGCAAGAATTCTGTAAGCAAGTTAGTTCCTATAATTAAAAACTACAATATATCATCCCCCCTGACCAACTGCTGCATAGGTCGCCATCGCCAGCCATTGCTGCTGAAACGGAAGTTTTATAGAAAAAAGTTTCCATTGTATCGGAAGAATAGTACCAACTGAAACAACAAAAAGCGGAACACACTCGTGTACAATTCTGCGCTAAAAGCAACACAACAAAAGGTAAACACATCAAACGGCAGAGCTTTGCACACATAAGTGGCTCATGGCAGGGGCAGCAGCAGCAGCATCCAGCCAGAAATAGCCTCAGGGATTGAACCAATTGTAGGGAATGCTCATGCTCTTCGTGCAACTACTATGCTTGGCAGCACATGGGTTCATTTACCCCTTTGGCAGTCGATTGCTCCGACTCGGGCTTCATCGTGTAGGACTTTGCCTCAGTGGAGCACAATTACACTACCTTAAACCTAGTTACCTACTTATGAGTGGTTTCACTCCGGAAATTTTAAGCCGCATGCCGCCAACAACAATGTCGCCATCGTAGTCGTCGTCTTCTCGCATCAGGTGCATGCATGGGTCGCACTGCAGAGCACTGAGAGTTCGGCAAAAGATTCCAATTAAAAGTTCATATAATTGCTTTTATGCTCAATTGCGCTTGGTTCACTAAACATGCAAATGACACTCCGGGCAGATGTTGAAGGAGTGCTGGGACTGCGACTGTGGTTTGTCGCCACCTCATAGGTCGGTCCTTTCGCGTGCAACACTTATAGCATCATCGGAGTCGATGACGGGTGTGGAAATCGTTGTCTGGAGGTGTCTGGATAGATACTGTTGGCAAAGGACTCGCACGAAGCGCACTCAAGAGATTATAATGGAATCTTCTAAGAGGGATTTGCAATTCCACAATTATTATGACAGCTGATGTTCCGCATGATGATTGTAGTCCCGGTGTTGACATTGTTATTGTCAGTGGTGAAGCTGCTGCATTCGTGGCTATTGTTATTCGAGTCGGTTTCACATAGCCACTTCGGTTGTGTTGCTTACAAATTTGGCCCAAGTGGAATGGAAATTAATGTGGGTAAGCGCAATCTCCGTGTCTGCCGTTCCAGGAAGTTGTTTGCTTGTTATCTGTCTGTCTGTTTGTGTGCAATATGCTGATGGAATTCGTTTCTCGTATTATGTATTATACAGTTGTAGGACCAAAGGCAGCTATCGCAGGGATGCGATTGGCGTATTGAATTCGGAAAAACAACGTGTTATGTTGGTGAAAGGTGTTTTGCGTGGTACGCCATGCAAAGCTGATGAAGATTGATACCATTAGAGATGCCACTCAAACCTACGTCATGTTTGTTAAATAAGCTAAGGAGTTCTTTGACCGTTGATGACTCTCTTGTTTATTGGGTCCGGCACTTTAAATATTATAAAAGGGTTAAGCCTTCGTTGGACCTTTGAATGACAAATGTTCGCCAGCGCCGCGTTCGCCATGTGATGAAGACCGATTGCTGTGATTATTTTCTCCTACTCTCTCCTGGACTGTCATATGATACCTAGAAAACATTAGCGTATCGAGGGATTTTCGCTCTAATTGGGCAGTCGAAAAGGTTGCTTTCGAAAGCCAATTCCATGGGAGAAAAATTGCTATTGAGGTTCAGGTGGCTAATAGCTTCGATATATTTACAACATCTTATCCGATGGTTTTTGATATTGCTTTCTCGGGTTTAGATCGCATAGCTGTCTACGCTCTGCGTAATCTAGGTGGAACTTTTCGGTACACATACAGTTCCTCTAAGTGCTTAGCTCGTTAAAAATGCCCCAGTTTGGAGCATGTGGACTAGCACTTGGGGTGCCGCGTCCCGCTAAAATATTGACCGACTTATTGTACAGGGTGGCGCACCAATTGTGCTACAATAAGAAATTCAAATAACTTTTTTTTTAATCGATGTATTTCATTAATTTTTTTTTTATTGGTTAGAAAATTAAATTTTATTTTAAATAGTTAGTTGTTTTTAAAGATTATAGATCGCAAATGACCTCCACGCTCCCACGCATATGCGGCACCTGATCAAAAAACTATTCATTGCGGCCTGAAGAGTTGAAGTTGGGATCGCCTCAATTATTGTCGTTATGGACTGCTTTAATTCAGTTAAATTCCTGGGCTTCGTTTTATACACCTCTTGCTTGACATAACCCCATAAAAAGAAGTCTGGTGCAGTCAGGTCAGGTGACCTTGGGGGCCAGCGAAGAGTGGAGTTCCTAGAAATTAATTTGTTTGCGAATTTTTTGTTTAGCCCCGCCATAACTGGTCTGGCTATATGTGCAGTTGCTCCATCTTGCTGAAACCAAACGCTGAATGGTATACGTCTTCGGCGCAGTTCTGGGTAAAAAAACTCCTTCAACATCTTTAAATAACGGTCCCCATTGACAGTAACGGTTACACCGTTTTCTTCAAAGAAGTACGGCCCGACAATACACCTTGATGAAACTGCGCACCACACAGTGACTCGTTCTGGGTGCAGTTCCGTCTCATGGAGCATTTCTGGATTAGATTTTTTCCATATACGGCAATTTTGCTTGTTTACATTGCCGTTAAGATCAAAATGGGTCTCATCAGACATGAACAAACAATTGATCAATGTGTTGTCTTCTTCGGCCATTGATATCATTTTTTTGGCAAAATTCCAGGCGAACAGACAAATCCTGAGGGTTTAACTTGCTAGTAATTTGGACTTTGTACGGAAACAAGTTTAAATCGTCATGAAATATCCGTTGTAATGACCGTCTACTAACTCCAATTTGCCCCGATAAGTTTCGGGTCGAAACGCTCGGATTGGCCTGTATTGCAGATGCTACTGCTGCGATTGTATCCTGAACCCGAACATTGGCATCTCGATAGTACGGCCTTCGTGCGATGCTTCCATATTCGACAAACATGTTTACAAACCTCATAATGGTCCATCTACTCGGGGGATTACCGCCAAACTCCCGCCTAAATTCCCTTTGGACGGAAATGACGGTCTGCAAAGCATGGTACCGTTGCACTATCCAAATTCTTTTCTCCGTATCCCAAGCATCCATTTTTATAAATCTAAATAGTAACCTACAAAATAAAAAAAAAATAAGCCGATTACTCACACAGAAAAAAAGTTATTACGTTTTATTTTTGTAGCACGATTCGTGCGCCACCCTGTAGTTTATTACTGCTTAAAACATTTTGAATATTCAACGTCACCGTAGGAACGTTCCTAAATGCTGAAGGCGTGATGCCGTTTGGTCATGTAATTTTGTTTACGGCCTTAGGATCTGAAGCCAGAGCTCTTCACTTGTAAACATCGAGGCGACAAAACTATAAATTGTATGAGGACGTAACAAAGCACGGCTCATTGGTACCTATAACTTACCGCACGTTGAGTAAGATTCTCTGCTACTAGTGCATCCCACTTAAAGCAATGTCTTCCTCTGCTACGTGTTAGACTGGAAGACTTTACGCGCCGGACCATTTGCGTCCATCCGCTCTACTTGCCCTAGCAATCCTACACGGCCGATGCAAATTTTTGGAGTTATTCTATGTCGTATGTTTGACTTTCAATCTCCTCCTCTGTCTGAAGCCCCTGAACGCAAAGAACCAACAATTTTACAAAGAACCTATCCGCTTTTGATAGGAATCAAGCTTTATAGCGTTGTAATGCATACCTTTGGTCGCAGTAGGACTTTTCTTTTTCTCATATGCCTTCTGATTCCGAAGAAACATTGAACAGAGATTTTCAAGAGTAATCTTCTTTTAATTTTGGATATTTCCCTGTCAGAGTTTGCAGCAGAGCCAATGCTGACAAAATCCCTAACTACCTCAAAGCTGTAGCTATTGCGACGTTCTATCCGATTCTTTGATGTTGAGTACCACTTCTTGTTGAGAACTTGGACTTATTTCTGCCCAGGCAAACCCAGCTCACCTTCCCATTCTAGCGATCGCTAGAGATAGCTAGGTGGGTTTTCTAGGGCTGCCGAAACCAGACTTGTCCCTGTTTTGCTCGTGGAAGCTATCATGGACGCATTTAATATCAACAAATGGAAGGCGATGGTGAGTATCGATTCCGGCTTCTCATTTTTTTTTACGGCAAACCTTCCTGGCCGAAACCAAACTAATTAGACATTAATCAGGTTGTTTTCGAAGGTTTTGACACAATATCTCAGATCCGACCTTCTGTGAGATGTTAAGGAGATTTACACTACTGCAGCTGCCACACCTGACGAAGCGGCTTAAAAGCATTATATTCTCGGTAGATGTGATGGCCGCCTACTGAGAAGCCTGTCCATCACACCGCACCGGTTCGCATTTATAGATAAAGATGTCATTTACCCATTATCTAGGTATTTTCAATGGAAGTCCTAGTAATACGAGATCAGTACTCCCTATAAATCAGTGATATCTGTTTAACAGCGTCTCCCATCTGTTCCTATCCAGCTCAAGCACTCAGGCGCAACTTCTATAGCCCATTGCACTAAAATAAAAATATACTTCTTCTTTTCGTCTTTTGTTTTTATTTGAAGAGACGATTGAAAGAACTTCAGGAACTTTTGAATTTAGCATTCCGACTTTATCAAAGGTCAAGCCCCTGCAATGTCAGAAAGGAGGCCAAACAATTTCAAAAATTTTGCAAGTTCCATTTTTTGTTTGGTTAAAATGAATAGGAGCATCTGTTGAAAATAAAACGAGTATTCGTTGTTTTAAAAACTACCGCGATAAAAAGGTCAAATGCAATCTGGTAAAAAACACATTTTGTCAGTTGTCATCAACAAAGTTCCTAGATTACTATCAACCAAACAAAGTTGGTTAAATTCTAAAGAGTTAGTTTTTTATTTAAGACCGACATAAATTTGCAGGAAAAATTCATAAATTGGTTATTTTTAACCGAGTTTCCTAGAAGTTAACGCTCTTATTTTTATTCCATTAACTCTGTAGGAGCTATTAACAATCTTACTTGGTAGTTTTTATCCGAAGGCTTATTAATTTAATACAAGGTGGCGCAAAAGTAACCTTCCGATGTTTTTTGGCTGTAATTTAAAAAAAAATGAAAAACTTTGATTCTTCTTGTGGATTATTTTTATTTTGTCTTTTAATTTTTTTTACATCAAGTCGAGAATATGATTTCATGTAAATGGCCGCCGCCACAGTTTATTGTCATTTGAGCCCGCCCTTTTTATGGCATTTTCCATCACTTTGGCCAAAACTTCCGGCGATAGGTCCTCACATTCTTGACGGATATTGTCCTTAAGAGCTGCAAGAGTCTGAGGCTTGTTGACATAAACCCGGGACTTCAAAAAGCCCCACAAAAAGAAGTCTGGAGCGGTCAAATCAGGCGATCTTGCTGGCCAGTGAAAATCGCCAAAACGGGAGATTAGGCGCCCGGGAAATGCATCCTTCAGCATATTGGTTGTGGCACGTGCAGTGTGTGCCGTTGCACCGTCCTGTTGGAACCACATGTTTTCCAATCCCAATTCATCAAGTTGCGGCAATAAGAACTCGTTGATCATTGCTCTGTAGCGCTCACCATTCACAGTAACCGTTTGGCCCGCGACGTCTTCGAAGAAAAAAGGTCCGATGACTTCTCCAGCGAAAACAGCACACCAAACAGTGACTTTGAGCAGGTGTAATGGCTCTTCGTGGGTTACACGCGGATTTTCAGTGACCCAGAAGCGTAAATTTAGCTTATTTACGTACCCGCTAAATGGGCCTCATCACTCATGATTTTTTTTGATGAAAAATCATCTTCCTCTTGGTGGTGATTAAGGATGGCTTGAGCATATGTCAGACGCGATTGGCGGTCAACAGCTAACAGCTGATGCACCGTCTGGACTTTGTACGGAAACATCTTCAAATCTTGTACCAAAATTCGCTGTAAAGACCGTCGACTGATACCCATTTGCGTGGCACGTCGTCTGGTCGATGTCGACGGCGCTTCCATGACATCTTCGGCTACAGCAGCAATATTCTCTGCAGAACGGCTACTCCGGGGTCTGCCACGCCTGGCAGCATCTCGTGTTGCGCCAGTCTCTTCGAGGCGAGCGGCTAAGCGTCGCAGTGTTTCACCAGTAGGCGTTGGACGGCTAGGAAATCTGCGACGAAATTCACGTTGTGCCAAAGTCACCGACCGATTATTGCTCAAATAAATAGTCACCAATATTCCGCGTTCTGGAGCAGTGTAGCGTAACATTGTTTATTAACGTGTATTTCGCATGTGTTTACTACACAAATGTCAAAACAGAACTGACATTAGGGGCCAATCGCAAAATTTATAGCATTTTCTGATAGGAGGATTACTTTTGCGCCACCTTGTATGATTGATTTTTCTGCTTGAAGCGAAGAAAATGTTGCGCTTTGTCTTTATTTTGTTTCACTGAGCCTAAATTTGCCCAAGTCCAATTCTGTTAAGTTAAGGTTACGCTGAGCCAACATCCTACAAATTATCCCACATGTGGTCATTATTTCCCAAAAACGCATAATTGCTTCCACCAGGGTATGATACAAATATTTCAGTGTGACCAATTCGATATTTAAAATCATGCTAATCTCAGCAGTATGGCATGTTTTGTTTTATATAAAAAAGTGCTAAGAATCATGCAAATAATTTCTTTGAAAGCAAAGCCTGCTAAAAGCTCAAAAAATTAACGAAAAGTTGTTTTTGCAGGAAAAATAATATATATTTCACAAAAATATAATTAAATTAAAATCACTTTGGATTACATTGCAAAAATATTTTAAATCATTTAAGTACAGTCTTTGAGTAAAAATAAATATTATTATTAGTTTTGAAATGAACTAATATTGTTGGGCTTCGTTTAGAGCCTCCTCAAAAACATCGCACTTTTTCCTCTTCATGTGGATAATAACACTATGCTACTCCGACTTCTTTGCAATTGCAAACTGAAGCTAGCTGAATTCGTTGAATGGCTGTGTTCAGTGTTCACTGTCAAATGGAGTGGTAATGGCATGTTCACACTAAGGTTCGTCTGCTCCGATTTTATTTTAATATTTTAATTCATAATTTGGCTGAATCAAAATCTTTCTAAAAAAACAAAAAATCCTGCTAATTTAGCAGGAAATATGCTAAATTGGTCACACTGTTTACTTTTCGCTTTGCGCAGCATCCGGTATACCTCCCCAAGGAATTCGATTTAATTCAAGCCGGTTGAGGTAAATTTAATTTCCAACCTTTATAATATATTCATTCGGGTATTTGTACGGTATTCCCACACAATGTTGTCAAACGGTCTGTTATTTCGATATGTTTTGAATATTCACCTAAACAGGAACAGGTGGGTTCTAAATTTTTTTCTGTAACTTTTTGCATCCGAATAACATTTATGTAAATGTTATTTATAAGTATCACGTTTCACGTTCCCCCTTTCAAATCCATCCTATTGATATAGCGTTTCCTGTTTTCCTTCCTTTTGCACCCGCTCTGTCTGTCTGTATGATTGTATGCACAGGCACTTAATCAAATTTTGCGAACACACTCGTAAATTTAATTTCAGGGATCTATTTTAAAAGTGTTTTCCACCCCTTCCTTTTCGTATTTGAATTATGTATGCAAAAGAGACAAGTAGAGCCAATCATAGCTGGATATGAAATGTCAGTCGCCTTCTACGAGACAAATGGAAGTGGAAAGTTTTACGATAGCTACAATCACCGATGAACTCTCTTTTGTTCTGATGGCAAGTGCACACAAAAAACTTTCAAATCAACTAAGACTGAGACTCGTGAGTCCTTCCTCTATCGTGTGTGCGTCGTACTTCGAGTATACCATAAGTGCGATCCCTTTGCACTCAGCTTTATGCGCTTCAACTTTATAAATCTTCCGCGTACGTAATTAGTGCAAACATAAAATTATTAATGACCCATTTTGTCTGCGCGCTAGCTAATAAAGACTTTCACCCCAGCCACTCGGAGACATCCCGTATGGCACTATTGTTGTTCTGGCTCATAAAATTCAGTAACTTTTATGGCCCCTCAAGTTAGACTAGCACCGCCGGCCTTTGCGTTCAAGAGTCGCTCTTCCTGCGAACTGGTTTCACATTTTTAGCCTGGCATGTGGAGCCGAATACTCAGCTTGCACTTGGGACGGATGGCAAAAGTGACTTAAAACACACACTCCTCTGTCTGTCCCTGTATGTAACTGCTCAGTTTAGTTGTGTAAAGTCTTGGATTTTTTTTTCTCTCCTAAGTACCGCCAGCAAAAGGATGATTAAATAGCACCTTCATAAACACTCATAGAATGGACATCGTGTTGGATTCATCATCGCAGTCGTTGTCGTTGTCGCCGCCATCACCGTCAACCCTCCTCATCAGCTAGCTCACAAGCGGAAGTTGATGATGAATAAGGACATCATTATAAAGCAGATTTTCCAGCACTACCATAAAGGAGTTCATCTTGAAGTAGCAGTCAGTGAAGAGATAAGCACCAAACAGCAAAATTCTTTATATTTTCAGCTCCTTTCAATTTGAGTTGAAAGAGTTGTAGAATGACGACAGTGGCAATAAAAAAGAAGAAAAGATTTTGCGTTTGCCCTTTTTACATAAAAAAAGGGAGAAGCAACGAGAGCAAGCATACGACTTGAATGGATACTTTGAGTGGACAGGAACTGTTGTACTTCTGTCTAAAAAAATCAAACAAAAAACACAAAAATGCTAAAAGACGGAGAAGTATTCAACTCATAGGTTGAGAGGATTGGCTAAACCGAAATAGTTGGACCAGAAAAGGATCAGCTATTGAATGACGGACATAGTTGAGAGGCAGAGAGTAACAACTTGTTTATATCACTCGAGGCGAATACGGCCGCTTCTTTGACGATGAAGTCACTTAAATTAAGTAATCAGCTGTGGCGGGCAACAGTTGTGAAAGAAGTCTCTTTTTGAATATCTCTTCATAAAGATTTCCACAGTACACTGAGATTGAGAGTGAGAACAATAAATTCAAGGGTTTGTATATAGGTTTTGAGGGATGCTTACAATTTTCCAATCGTTTCTTGATAATTTTTAAAGGATAAGAAAAGTGCACATATGCCACCATCAGCGTGCATATACCAACAGGCGACGTACCTCAAGGGTGCATACAAGGTCCACCTGGTTATATAATCTAAAGATCTATGAGCCGCAAGATAGAAAATAATTCTCTTCGCGGATTCTCCCCATTATACGCGGAGTAGGGGAAGTCGGGGTTAAAAGCAAAACGTGTCAGTTGTAACATTTAAAAATTTAAGGGTTCTCCAAGGCAAACGACGTGTCTACTTAAGTTTTGTGTTCGATCAGTTGAGGTCTGAAAGATTGGACGATTTGTAACTTGTCTACTATTGATTTCCCATTTTCCAATTATTAAGTTAAGATTAAGAACGCAATTTTTTCACTCTAAATCGAATTATTTTCCGAATTTTTTCAGTTTAACGCCTAAAAAAGTTTTACTTGCTTCGTGGTTTCATAAAACCACACAATGTTTTTTTTTAAGAGTTTTTTAAATACATATTCTTAAAACAGATGATACATGTTTTTTTTAATCATTGTCACCCTGCAATATTTTGACATCTTTTAAATAACTTTAATTGGATTTGTTGGGTGAATTTTATAGCTTAGATATTGTTGTTTGTTTTAAAATAGATTTGGTTCACTCATTTGCAAAATTCATAGGTTAAGCATTAAATTTCTTCCAAAATCATACTTCCAACCCGTTCACCTCTACACTTGACTTCAAATTCGTGTAAACAATTTAAACCGTCTTTAGGTGCTCTTAAACTTTTGCACAAATAAACTTCATCATTTGTACAGCTGCTCCAACAACTTGTGCTTAAAAATGCAAATCCGCTAACCATTTCTTACGGAAACATTAATTTCGTAACTTGCCGTTTGCATTTGTGCCAATAAAAACGCATTCTTATAAACTCTGCCGCCAGGCTGCACTACTGAGAAGGCTTTGCTTTCATAAGCTGATTATGCGACGGCGGTGGAAACAAATAGAAACCAATTACGAAGTTAATGTGCAATTCTTTTCGCCATTTGTTCAGTCAGAACATTAGCAATTCATATATATGCCCAAGTCCATGTTGGCCTCCACATTGTAGATGCTTGTGTAGCTCACCGTTCTCTCTTATTATTGTCGTTTAATGGTTTCGCAAAGGCGTTTGAGTTTCTTTATGCGAAAGTGTGCATAGTAACGCAAACAAGAGCTGCTCTAATCAGTGACTTAATTGTGAATGGTCGTCGACAATGCTTTGTGGTGGTTTTGCGATGTGTGTGCGTGTGTTGGTGCTTTGAGTCCTTGGTAAGGTCTTCATAGAATATATAAGCATGTCATACATTTTAAATTGGATTAACAAGCAAATATTCTACGAATGTAAGCGGAACGTATGAGCGTGAGGGATGAGCAAATTATTCGCATCAATTCGGAGACGGCTTTGTCGTTTATGTTACGTATACACCGTAACCGGTCTTAGTAGGTGCTGCCAATAGTCGTGTACGGGTTCATCGTACTTTAATCAGATTGTATATAGCTGGGCCCAATTTTGATCGTAGGTTCGCCTTCAGCTGAACGCCATTGGAACAGATTTTCAATCAAACTGATGGTATCAGCAAATTTGATAGACTGCGCGTTTGGAGATAAAAATTGGGAATTCTTGTGTAACGTATTGTAGACTTTCTTATGAAATTTAAATTTGAGCGCGCACCATAACGTATCTACTCAGAAAGGTAACGACTTTATACATGGAATACGATTCATCGTTGTGGGCCAACTTATTCAAAGAATATTTACGAAGGTAGATGTCAATGTCGGTCGTCAACGGTCCATACCGGTCCTTTTTCCATGGAAAATGTGTAGATGTCAGGTCACAGGAAATGTGCAAACATTTGCTCATGGATTGGTGTCTAGTTCTTTTTATTCGCTCGTTTTTTCCTTTTTTCCGAAACGTAAAGTAGATCAGGGAACTAATATATTTGACCTTGTGTAACGAAAACATTTGTGCATATTTAAGTGTTCGTTACAAAGTCGCGGCCGGAGTTTCTTACCAATAAAAAGCTTAAACCTGACATTTTTCTAAGCACTCGCTGTCTATCATTTGATTTTGTTCGGTTTGGTGAGCTGTTCAATTGGGTTGTGAATTCGCTGTAAAAAATAAAGATTATTGTGCTCGTTCTGCCCAAAGACTGAGACTGAATTACAAGTATACAGAACTTCGACCATTTATTACAATATCTTCATCTAACTGCGTTTCCAAAATTATTCTCACCACCCACTGAGAGATAATGTCTACCAGTTCCTACCTCGGAAACTCCCACACAATTCCACCCGGTATACAATAAATTAAATAGAAAGCCATTTAACAAATCCATTAGCTTCAAAGATTATAATGCATTGCAAATAGTTTTGTACTGAATCGTTCTTCTATAAAATGCATTCATCATTTCTTATCACTGAAGAAGACACAAGTGCTGAAATTGAAATGATCCCATTAAAGCCACATTCCCCCTGATTGGTCTCATCTAAATAAAATTTATGTACGAACATTGTCCTCGCAGCTTGTAAAGAAATGGAAAATATATTGTCCTACCCTTCGCCGCCACCCACGTATATGTGTGTCACACAAAGGACCTCATCAATAAATTCTGAAAGCAGAATTTCACAGTGACTGCCAATACCTATATATATAATATATCAACTGCACCCCATAAAAGACAAGACATTGTATGTGTCATTGTGCGCATACGGCTCTCACTGTACCTATATAAGTGTATATGTTGTGTAAGGTTGTGTTTCCTGCCACAATGTTCATCTATCAAAGGGAAATAAAATTTAAAGAGCCCAATAAAAAGGGGTAGTAATAAATGTTACTGCGAAAGTCATACTGGGTATACATGGAGACGGTCTTTTGTGACCCGATTACAGCATTAAACCGTTACCCAACACCATGAGTTGTGTTCGAATACAGTAGTGGGAAACAAGAACACATCACTTTAGTCGGAAACTATTCTAACCAATCATCAGGTTTGGTGTACATGTCCAACGTCCAAGTTCAATATTACGAAAGCACTTTTTTTTACGAAATTTTCGATTGTGACCTATGAAGAATTAAGGACGAAGGCTCAAAACGATTATAAGTAAGACCTATACTGTTTTCTTTATGTCCTTTAGTTATATTTATAGTTGATTTTGGGTCACCTTACGTTAGGTTAGGTTAGGTTAATGGGTGGGTGCGGCAGAGCAAGTCCCGCAGCATCCATCATTTTATGAAAGGGCTCAAGAATGTAGGTACCTTGCGACTAGCAAACTGGGGCAATTGGTTTTAAACGGATTGCTCGATAAGCAATCAAGAAAACAAAAGCTTTAAGAAAACAAAATACTTTCTAAGGCGTTGAAAAGCCTTATACCTTAGTCGAGTATATCTTAATATTAGCTGACAGGCAGCGCGGTGTTTCTTCGGAAAGAAGCGCAGCCGACTCGATCTTTACTCTCAGGGTGTTGCTATTCCACACATGTCTTCATAATGTTTTGTAAAAAAAAAGCAAACAGTGCAGTAGTGCAGCCGGCTACAGATTTTGTGAATAGAACACAAAAATGTATGCAACTACTAATTAAACGCAAATTATTTTTGGTATTCTTAACTTTTCCGAAGCCTAAAAGTTGCTCTATCGCATATTGGAACTGAGCATTTGAGTTTGGAAAGAGGGCAAAGTCAAGTTTTACAACAGTTTAGCTCTAGCTTTTAAGGAATACTGAGTACTGACCAAATGAAAGGTCAATTTCCGTGCCGCATGGTTGTTTTTATATATCACAAACGACACAGGCTAACAAAACTCAGAGCTGCTTGAAGCGCAAGAAACAATTCGTTGCATATTAACAGGCTAACTGCATTTTTTTTTTCTCCCATACACTGTGAATGTTCTCCATACAATGACACAAAAGAAAGTTTAAAACAATTAAATTTTATTTGCTCCTAGAACACGTATACCTCTCTTGGATGGGCAACTTTCCTCCGCAACTGTAGACGTGTAGGCACAATTTATACAACGCGCACTATCCTTGTTTATTTGTATTGAAAAAATAAATATAAATCAAAAAAGTCACTGCCCAAGGACACATCACACCAAATTAACGCAATTATTGCCTTTAATAGACGAGTAGTAAAACGCAAACCCTTGTGATGATTCGACTTTTCCCCATTCGCAGTCAAAGGGTAATTTTCCCTTTTTTGTTAACTTTTACTTTTACTTTGTGGTTTTGTGTTTACCCTAAAGGGAATATTTAACACACCTTCCTCGTATAGAAGGCTTGTCTCTTTTAGGTTTATGACATCACATATTTTTAATGATATGGTATCTCCTCCCAGCAGCAAGCCATCATCTCTATAGGTTACAATCTAATTAGTACTTTTTCAAAGTACAACAGAAAACAACAATTCTTGCACATAAATTGCTGCAGAGTTTGTTTGACGGATTAAAGTGCGCACTTGTTGCACCACGGTTATGGTAAGAGTATCTGATCCCTTATTGTAGCAAACTCGCTAAAAGTTCGTTGGTTATCATTAATCATGGTTACAGAGTGCAACAAGAAGAATGGTATACAGGAGAAACAAAAAAAAAAAAAAAAAGACTAACAAGGATTAAGTGTTTTTAATCTCAATGCAGTTGTATGTACTCTCAGAGATGCTGAGTGAAGAATTAATTATCTGCTATTTTTTGCAACATTCTTACTTAGACAGGGATGCACTTTATAAGGAATGAATTGCTTTGCATTGTACAGCCAATATAATGGCAAAGTGAGGGATGGTGTTTTAAAGCTGGTCCACTTAGGTTGGGATTTAAAGGAAATTGCTCTGCAATTAAACAGTTTTTAAATTTTCTGATTTATTTTAAACTTTGCAGGAATAAAATTATTCATTCAAACCTACTATCGAATGAAAGTAGTAGTTGAGCGAAAAGTTAAATAAACGAATGGAATCGTTTAAACCTGCTTTCGAGTGAAAAAAAGTAGTAGTTGAATAACTATTCGTTCATTTCTATTATTCAATAGTAGTAGTAGTAAATTTGGGGTTGCCATTCGCAGTATCGGCCAGAATGGTAACCATCGGTTGTATTTGTGATACAAGGGGAAGGTAGACCAGCATTTGCCATCGTCATCAGGCATGTCTCTGGGTTTTGACGAACCTTTGAGACCATGGGAAAGAGAGTCGCCCTAAGGGTATTATCCATCGTGGGTTAGTTTTAAGCTAGAATAGATGGTGAGTAGGGTTTAGCTTAAGTATTAGATTAGATTAGGTATAGTTTAGGCTAGTTAGGCTTAGTTTCGTGTGAACTTTCCCGCTTTCTCTCAAGGCCATAGGCAAAAGTCTTTGAACTTTTCTTTTCCGCTCTATTCTCTTTTTAAATCAGCTTTCCTTTTGTCCGTCCGGGGTCCACATAAATTAAAGTAACTTCCTATTTCTCTTGATTTCTTTTTTATGGCACGATACAAAAGTGTGTTGAGCAGAAGGTGTATGGTGAGGGGGCTCGAACTACCCCCTTCAGACGAGCTAAGCCGAGCAACCGCGAGCGTGCCGCGCCTTCCTCACCTGCATCGAAGATGCCTCCGTGGCTTAAACCAAGCTCACAACAATGGATTTTTCAAATGAGTCGATAGCTTTTAATCGATAGTCCCCAGCACTAACCAATAATACTGGACTTGCGGACCTGCTTCCAATTTTGTTCAGTCGCTGATTGAAACTATGTGACAGCCCTCTAAGTTCATTTGATGGTTTCAAATGGACTCGAAGGATTACCAGCTCAGTCCTAGGGCATACAAAAAATAACTCTATTTATGTTGTTGACAAAGTCTAACAAGTGCCTGTTTAAATTCTCAACAAATGGTGACAAGAGGCCTTTTTTATTAAGCTCACATCATCTGTATAGATCATTGATTTCCACGGTTTACAACAACAGTACAAGATCCAACTTTTGTTGTATACCATGGAAATCAATGATCTATACAGATCTTGTGGTTATAATAAAAAACGCCTAAGATCAGAAAACGGACTGGTTGCTGGAATATATCAACTCATAAGACAAGTAGTGTTTGCAGTGTCAAGTTGTGCTTAAGTCCTAGCTGGATTTTTAAATCTTCTTCTGTTTCTGTTCGAATATATGGTGAATTTTCGCAGCTTGAAATTGTTTTATTTACTTGAATTGTGCTGCTTTTTTGATCAACCGCAGCTCAGCAATGTATTTCTTTCATAAACAGAGTCCGGGAACGGTATTGTCATCATGAAATAAGACTTTTAAAAAATTAAACAGCAATTCCAGCTGTGTGAGAGCCATAAAACTCTAGATTTGCTCTCCTAGGGGAACAAAATATGGGAGAACGTACTCATCTCGCTTCATTTATGGGGTCTCGCAAAGCGGTGTAAGCTCTTATGGGGATAGTTATAAAATCTTGGCGAATATCTTCTCCATAACTGCAACTGATGCGGTCTAGCTAAAATAACCTTTTAGATATACATAAAGGTGAGCATTATTGATTTGAAACTTGACAGGGTTTATTGATTTTTGCAACCGCATCTCGAGCCAGATTGAAGTGACGACTCCAATATCTCAACTCCAGACTAAAAAGCCCTCTGTGCTGAGCATACCTGCATTCACTGAGGTGAATCCCAGTCATGTTCTATGAGGAAGATCCCTGATCATCAACGCGTACGAAAATGAAGATATCCTTGGTCGTTTTCAACGCAAAATTCTTCAAGTGATTTTCAATCCCATTTGCACCGACAGTCTGCAGAGGAGGAGATTTAACTGCGAACTTTACGAGCTGGGTACACAAAATATATCAGAAAACATTTTCTTTTTTCGATCGAAATTGCTTTTCATATTCGACTTGCCATAAAAATCAATCTTTTTTGAAGTAATACTTCTTTAGGCACGCTTGACTTGGGGGGTGAGCTGGTGAATGCGTCACGAAAGTGTTACGGAAATTGCGAACGGAAGTTGAGAGGGAGATATAAATTAGTGAGATAGAAAGAGAGAAAGTTACGTTTCGTTTCATATATTACTATGGAGGCAAAAGAGATAGATACGAGTACACATTTTCGTTCTCTCTTTCTCTCAGCCAGTTACGTTTTGTTATCTAAGACATAGCATACAGTGCAGCAGTGATACCAGATCGGGGATTTATCACTTTTTGCGGGATTTTCTCACTAACAATAAGCTAAAAGGGACAAAGAGATTTTTCAGACCTCATAGTACAAAAAGAAAGGGATTTTACTTTTTGGTCAAATTTTGTTCCTAATTGCTCATTTCATTAAGAATAAAAAAATTATTCAACCTACGATCAAATGTTTAGAAAAAAGTCTTTCAAAATATCTAAATGCTTACATATTCTATTTTTTATTTCCCTAAACTGTTTCATAAAATGACATATGTGTCTGTGAATGAATCAGGAGTATTTTTTAAAATAATAATAATTTGTAAACATAAAAGGGATATTTTGAGTATAACCATGGGATAACCTACCTGTAAAGTCTGAGATCACTGCAGTGCAAGCCTATTGTCTGTATCACACTGTAGGAGCAGCAGAGAGAGGTGCGAGCACACAGTTTCTTTTCTTTCTCTCATAGCCAGTTACGTTTCGTATGTCTAAAACACGCCTATTGCAGGGTTGCCACTTTGGTCATTTTTTACAAAATTTGGTATTTTTTTTTTTTTTGCTTATTGAGTTTTGGTAATTTTCGAACTCGATTGCATTATTTGCATATGCTATTCAAAAAATTACAGAATGCACTCATTTTCTTCTTTTGACTGAATAATAATAATTAATCATATTATTTATATACAGACATGAAACTCTAATTTGTTAAAGGTTTGTTATAAGAAAATAGGTAGATGATCTCCCATGTCTTCTAGCAGCTGGTAATTTTGTCCAAAATCAAATAAAATAATTTGAGTTTTTTTGCAAGTGGCAACCGTGGCCTATTGTCTGTATCATACTGTTTTTTTTATCTCAGATCAGATCACTTTTAAGAAATCTAAATTTTTTCTCAGATTTTATACATACTTTCACTAACACCAATATTTATGATACACAACTGGCGGTAATGAATTGTTTATCGTTGGAAGGATTGCTTTTTTAGCTGAATTTCTTATTTTACGCGTATGGGATTGAGTTTTTATATTAAACTATTATCGCTTGTGGTCGAAAATCGACCATTCCTATGTAAAATGTAATACTAAAAAACGTACCACAATTATTTTCTTTATTTATGTTTTATTTTTTATTAACGAAAAAAGCGACATATATTTTTATAGAAAAAAAAAAAAATACGTAAATGAGCTGCTACATTGGAAACAGGCTCAAATCTAAGATGATTTATATTTGAATACGTTACTATGGTAATTTATGTCGGCTACAAATTGAATGTCGCCAAAATCCTTTCAATTACCTGTTTTGTGTGGGGAATTTATAACTTAATTTTACCATCCTTAATGGCGACGTATACCCACGAATTTTGTTTTGTGCACATCTATGGCACAGTACCTTTCGAATGATATACATTTTTTTTCTCCTTATTTCACAATAAATACTTAAAAAGTGTACCGAAAATTTTGATGTTCACGTATTAATATAATGATTATTATTTTTTGAATGCACTACAAAAAATGTGTGAAAATCAATTGAAATGGATTGTGAAGCGAAAAAAATGTTTTTTTGCTTTTAAATCAATCCACACAAAAAAACCAATAAAATTTAGATTTCATATTCGATTTGCAAGCAGAAGTCTGAAATCTTAGATCAAAATCTGAAAAGCCAAGTCGAAAACGACATTAGATACCTTGACGGCAGTTCTATCTGTGCGTTTACAAATATGGATATATCAACAGTCAACATCAATATTAATATCAGAGAAAATTTGCTCCAGAGTCCCTCTGGCTACAAGCAACTGTCCTTTCATATTCGTAGTTGTTTCCCTTCTATTCGATGCAGTTTGTCCTCATCTGTATTTTGCATTATTCGGACGTTTAAAAGAATCCCAATTCCAATCCCCAGCCGGCGATAGAAAGCAATTTTCTTGCATTAGTATTATCCGAAAACAAAGACTACAATTGGAACAGTCAACAAACGTTTAATGATAAATACCCGACCAGCGCTAGTGCCAAAACGTAAACACTCCTCCTTAAATCCATAAAAAGAGACAAGAACCCATTAGTTACTCATCTTCCTGTTTGAGCAAATACAATACTCCGCTACAATCCGCTCGTAGCATAACGTTCATTCACATCACATCAGCTCATCTCACCCTGTATGCACAAATAATAATTTCCTCGGCAATTTAGCAAACTAATGGCGAAATAAATTTGAAATGACTACTTCCTATTCTGCGGATCTGTGTGGATCCATCGCTCAGCACCAACCGTAACCAGTCCTTGAATGCAATTACAACGTGGTGGTGTTCTATTTTATTGTTGTTTGTAAAAATGTTTGCATTAAGGATTATATTTTTGTTGCAATCAAAAGGATATTGTCCTCAACGGTGGAATGAGCACGATAGATACGACATTTCTCTCACATAATACAACGAGATGATGTATAGTGGATGTTTAACTTTTTTCTAAAAAGAGCAACTTTCTAACCGGGTTGACCAGTTTCTGCTCGAATATTATGTAATTAATAATATTTCTAGGAAAAGAAGGAACCAAAAACCCGCATTGCATGTTACTTGGAGATTTTTTTTGTACCCCTTGCCCGTGTTGATAATTTCACTGTAATTGCATTCGAAGGATGTGCGCTGTAGAGTGTAGAGTTGCTGTGTGCTTGCGTTTACATTTAACTTAAGCAAGTTGAAACAATGTAAAGGGAACTGTTCACTGACCCGAATATTTTTAATGAGTTTGCTAATTGTTATCCTTTGTGCATAAATATGATGTCTCTTTTTTGAGATGCAATTTTAATTGAATTTGTTTTTTTTTTTTTTCGAAAGAAGGAAGGTATGTACTTTGTTCATGTTGTAAAAATTATTCCGGGTATGCGGCAGTGGGCTTAAAATTATATCCAACGGTATCTGGCTAATGTCAAATTGATTGTAGTTTTCAGCATTCCGTATGATGATTTTAGACAAAGGCATTTATTTATGCAAAAATCGGTAGGCTTGTTAATCTGTAAGTGTGTGGAGGGTATTTTAAACGAAGCACATACCATCTTGAAAATTATGCAGAAATTTCAATTTAAAGCAGGTTTAGTCGGGTGATATGGCACCCTCTCAATATTTCCTACTTAGTGATTTATTTTAAGGAGAAAACCTAAAAATATCGTTTACTTTTACGTAAGTTCCTCAAAGGTGCAGTCCCGACCTGATTTGCAGATGAAAATTTCTAGATACAAACGAACAAACAAGAAAGAAAGTATAAATTCAAACAAATTATTTTTGAGTGCATGAGTGAAAGAAGTGTAGATAGAAAAGTATTCGGTGCCCGATGTTCGTTGTTAAGCCTAGTACGCACCTGTTCCGAAACCAAATTTTCCGGTGGTCTCGAAATGGACAGAGAAACGTCTTCGAAAAGGCAGTGGAAAATAATTTATGGAGAGTTCCATCAGCTGATAAACAATTAGCAGTGTTACCAGCAGCACTGGCTATTTATCTCTGATTTGGCTACTCGAACTTTTTATTGGCTCCTTAAAATTGTTATTTGGGATTTATCCCAATTTACGCTATTCACTTTAAAGTTTGGCAAGTTTATGCTCCTTACGAATTTATGAAATGCATATACTTCTATTGTGAACATACTATTTTCATAACTAAAACTTTCTAAACTATTGTGTAGTTTTCGATTGTTTATTTCAGATTTTGATCTGAGAGTTCAGATTTCTGCTGCCATTTCGAGTAAACTATTGTACTATAGTTCTTTTGAGTATTAAATTGCCCGCAAAAAAACAAACACTTTTTTCACATGCACTAGATATCCATTGCAATTGATTTTCACACACTTATACAAACCTATTTCGAAATAATTATAAAAACTCAGTTCCATAGGCGTTTCTTTTTTGCACATTGTTTTTTTTTTAGTTTAATATTAGGCCTGTTTTTTTGGGCTTCGTTCTCAGCAAAGCAAAGTAAAGTAAACTACTGCGAGTCTCGAAGTGTCAAGTAGAGCGTGGTTGTTGTAATTGCGTGCTGAAAATCCTACTTTACTTTGCTTTGCTGAGTACGAAGCTAAAAAAACAGGCCTATTATCGTCTGAAAAATCAATATAATCAGTTTTGCTGCTTGTATTTAAGTTTGGCTATTTTCGACTCTAAGATTTTTGAAACTTGGGTCCATGCCTCTTATAAAACCTGGTAACACTGCAGTACAAAAAATGTCAAATTGTACCAAGCAATCTACTATAAATACCCACTTTTCCGCCATCCGCTAGCTCCGGTGCGCCATTTCTCCCGCTATTAGTTTTATATTGAGGTACATTTCAGAACTTTGTATGATTTTTTTTAGAAATGCCGACGGCTTACGAAAATTAAAAATAATTCAAATCGGAGTAAATGGAATGAAGGCCAATCAACAGCAGCAATTGAAGCTGCCCAACCAAACAAAATGTCGGAAAAAGCGGCTGCGAAGCAATATCCTAGTCCACTAACAACCCTCAGACGACGATTTAAAGACCCGACCAGCAGAAAATGTGTATTGGGATCACCGTCTTGTCTGGTAGAAGAAAACTAATCTGAGGAGAGCACCTCGGATGATGCATATATGTCCACCGAAGATAAGTCAGTTGGCCCCGAAGACTTCGGCGAAAACTTGAATACGCTTTAACTAAAAAAACAGATGAATGGATTCAAAGATAATATGCCACTCTGGTCGCAAGACTCATCTACATCTTGTAAAAAGTGTGGAAAGAAAAACTCCAAGAAAATTTAAGATCGCTTAAGTCGACTTTAGACGAAATAAAGATTTTTATGCCATTAGATTAAGCGTACCCAAATCTATTTTGTAATTTTTTTTCAACTTTATATCTTTGCAAAAATGATCAGCCTCTAGTTTTTTAATGAATTTTTTTGTTTTGAACAATTTTAGTAGGAATTATATTTATGTTCCCATTTTTTGTTTTTAAATTAAATAATGAGTTAATATATTTATGTTTTAAAGTCAAATATGCTTTATTTTTTTAGAAGTAAGGAAAGCCAAAAAATGGGTGCCATATCCCCCTTTACCCTGAGTAAACATTTTTTTTTTTTCAAATTTATGTTTTTACCACAATACAAACAAATCAGCGGGCCATGCCTTAAGTTGGAGTGGAAACTAATTTAAATGAAATTGTCTGGATTTCCTTTTTAAGGCCGCCATTTCTGTGGTAAGTGTTGGCAAGCAACAAAAATATAAGTTTAGGGTTAGTAAAAATGCAATGTGCTTTGAAATAACTTGACTGAAAATAGCTCACATGGGAAACAAATTCACTTCGAGTGGGAAATAATTTTCCTCTTTTGAATGTGAAGTTATTTCTTTGTAAAATTTAAGGTTAACTCCATTCCTTAATTTTGTGTATGTCTAATGTGTATAAAAATGTCCTGATTACGAACAAAAAATGTAAAGACACGTGGGCACTGGTCTTACAAAATTCCAAAATTGTCATGATGGGTTTTTCCTGAAAGTTTTAAGTGCTGACCCTTTTACGAGGTCCTAGTAGCTGCACATTTTTTTAACAAGCTACAATGGCTTCTGATGTTCGCTTACAGGTTTTTAAAGAGGTTCTTCCAGGTCTATTGTACCTGTACAATGAAATATTGTTTTTATAAGACCGTGCACTAATGTAGGTCTTAGACATCCAAACAGTAAAACCCCTCACTATTAACAAAGAAATTAACCTTTTTCAATGATGGGAAAACATTCAGCAAATGTTATCGGCCAAACAAACAAACCTGAGTATTAAAAAATTATCCTTATATACAAAGTGGAAAATAGCTTACGTCGGACGGCATTCATAGAATATGTCTCACGGAAAATATCCAATGACACAAAACAGACAACTGAAACTTGAACAACTAAATTGTAGCTACACCAGAAGAAGCGGAGTCTGGGGCTGATTTTAAGAAATTAACGCTTACAAGGCTAAGAGACTTTCATCCGTCGGCCGTTGCGAAGGGCCACATTTTCACTTACTTAGAATCTCATCTTAAGCATTTTCCTGCCACTAACTAATGTCCAACGCAGACTTTTCCACTTTACCGACCAGATTTAGACTTACTATACAATCAACCTCATTATACGTCAAGCATGGCATGGCCCATAATTACTGAACTCATTTACAATAATTAAACCCAGCTAACCGGACGGCCCACTTTTGCGCAACCACCTGTAAATGGACAATCCATTAAATTCAATTCCCGCAACGGACATCCTTTATCAGTAATTAATTAACTGCACTGAACGATCACAGGCGGTGAGCACACACACACCCATACATCCTTTCAAGGAGCAGCCAAATGTGGATTTCTAATTTATGTGCATCGGATACAGCTGCATCCGGTGGTTGCAGTCTTTCGCAGCCGCGATAGCAGTCAACCTGAACACTATGGCGAACCAAGAAATGCCGCTTCACCAAAGGACTCAAGGCATACACCTCTCACTTGGATGTCGGTTGGAATTTATAATGCCACCGCATTACGTATAGCAATCGCATAGGCAGTATACAAGATACACACCTACTGACAAGATGGACTGTTTCATTAATTTGATTACTAATTACCGAGACGATTAAGAGGACATTCCGGGCCATACTGTTGCTATGGTCGCCTTTGAATGGATTTTAGCCGATGAGTAGGTACACATCACGGCAAGGGACAACAAAAGAGCCTCGCTGAGAATGCAGAGGCATTAATGTGAATTAATTACGGCAATGAGACGAGGAGAGATCAATTTCCCGGCAGTAGTGGGTTTAGCTGAAATTGGGCGGATGCTTAGAGCATTCATTTCACTTAGGGGGTTTTATAAATGAGAACAATCAGCGGACAAAACAAGTTGGGATATGGGCAGATACCTTGAAATACCTTTTTAGAGAGCTTTGCATTTAGCCGCCGGCATCGTTTGATTTTGAAGTATGGGAAGGGTTCGAAACTTTGACAGACATGGATCCGTTGCTCGATTATGATGGGGCGATTGGACGTTATCAGTTGTAATGAATTTGGAAAAGGGCTGGTGCCCCTGTTTGATGTTGTGTCTACTGTATGAGTTTTGTATGTTGTTAAAGCAAGGTGGGGGTAATTTGGAATCCAGTAGTTCAAAAACGCTGTGGACTGTAATAGCTTATTAGTAAATGAATAGGTACGCATGTTAATCCAGATCGAAGACTGACGCTTTTGCATTTATGGTAAGTGGCATTAAAAACCACTGGACCAAATACCACTTAATCCTCCTTTTCATTGAAGTCGGGATCCCAGATCGCAAAACCTAATCCGGCACACGTTTACGATTCATTTTATACACAGTAGTTCCATTTATATTTATATATTAGCTACAGCGATTTTAAAAGCCGGCACCTGGCTACTTACCTGCATCGAATGCCGGTATTGAGCCTCCTACAGTAGCTCTGTTATTTTTCTTTCGGGAGTATATAATTTTGAGTTATGGATTTTTTCATAAATACAACGAGAGGTGAAGGTCGAAGGACCTGCGGGCAACAATAAAAACGGAAAAATTAATCCGTATTACCAAGTAAAATGCGAAAGAAGGGATCCGGTATCGGCATTGGTGGGGCTAATTTCTTATATCTAGGTATTTTTTCTGCAACCGTCTGGGCGGCATTAAATTTATTTTAATAAACTCATTTTCTCAGGAAAGCAAACTTAAGTCGAAACAAGAACACTCCACTTGACACTTCTGAAAAATGCTCTACTACGAATAGATAAACATCGGAAGTAGAAGTGGAGTAGCTAAATTCTGACAGAACGTTCAGTTCATATGGATGTCTTTCTGGAAGAATGTGTTGCTACTAGTACTAGTATTAATGGAAGTTTGAATCGAACCAAAATTCGAGACACGCTACAAAACAAACAGTTTATAGCACTTTTCCACAAATTATTGCATACCACCAGGCTGATCCGGAACAAGTCACATTAAATTAACATTTTTTTAGTTAGCTGGAAGATAGAACATCACTCATATGACTTTTATTAGGAACTCAACCCTAGTAACTCTATAGCATTGAATTTGGAAAAAGCCAAGCAAACAACAATTTTCGTATCGGCCAATATGAATACTCGTAGGTATGTCTACTGGACCTTATGGGAAAATTTATAGAACTCACTTAAACACTGTCTGCGCTGGGGTAGAGTACATAAAAGCTTTGAAAAACGATCTACAATGACCCAGAAAAATCTAATCTTGGTTGCCTCGATTACCTTTGTCGTTTCTCGAGTCGTGTCGGTTTTCAATCCTCATTACCTAACACAGACGACCAGCGCTGCCCCCCCAAGAGGTCGAAAATATAGTACGGGGGCTATTCAAATGTAGTAAAATGAAGTACAATTTGAAAACACGAATAATTACTTTATAATAATTTTTTTTAAGTAAATTAAAATGAATGCATAACTAAACAATTCAGAAAAAATTAAATACATAATAATAACACAGCTCGAAAAATAATCACAGAAACTAAAATTAATATTACATATTACTCAGTTGGAACATAGTACCTACCTACAATCAAAAAGAAAAATAAGAACTTATAAAGTTAAAATAAACTGAATAACCAAAAATCACAAATGTCCTTGAATAACTATCTTATTTTATTACTAATTCTCAACGACAAGCAATTGAGCGACTGTTCGCAACCAAGGTTCGTTCTCGAATGCCTCTCTTTATCTGTTTTCTTGTCGCGTCATCTCTTTCTTCTTATAAACTGTATTACATTTAAAAATTATTTATTATTTATATGGTTAGTATTGTGATAAAAAAAGTGTTTGCATATGTAAATAAGGATTCAGGCGGATTATATACATTTCCCTGATCTCTGACTAATTCCTTGGACTGCACTATTGCATTCACCGTATCAATATTCAAACTATTTCTTGTATCATTTTGATTTAAATTTAAACTAGAAAAATAACGCTCTGCCGTGGCACTGCTATGTGGGAGAACGCACAATGTTAACATATAGTTACTACATGCAGTTTGTCAGTTTGTAGTAACAACAAGCGTTGGGAAAAAATACAGTTTAATAATTTTTTTTATTATTATTTTTGAAGTGTGAGAAATTGTAATACAAAGTACGCAATTAATAATTGTACGTACTCACTTTTTTGACCAACAAAATGTAGTACAAACGCTACGCCAAATTTGTACGCCAAATGTGTAGCAGATTTGTAGACGACTAGAATGTAGTAAAATCTTTTCGAAGGATGGGTAGCACTTGTATTTGAAACTACCAAAAAGTCTGTTTTATTTTATGTTTTGAAAAAAAATTGTTTGTGGAAATGATTCTACTTCTTGAAAGATTTATAAGATGAATAGCATTGAAATGTTTTACAGTTCAGATAGTGAGGAAGAAGAAAGCAGTGAAAGGGCGAAAAAGGATTTAATTTTAACACGCTCAAATATAAGAGATCATTCAAATCCATTTGATTTGCCCAAATTACAGTAAGTAAAAATAAATTTTTGTAGTATTGATAATCTTATCGTAATTTGTGTGTATTTTTATAGATTTGTCAAATATTTTAGATTACCAAAGGAGGCGTTTAAATACTTGCTAGTTGATGTCAGAAAAATCATTCTCTACTTTTTCCGGTCGTCATCAGTGTCGTCTGTCTTGGGGCTAAGCAGCTTTAAGATTTCTTGCGGAAGTAACATATCAAAATAAGTAAGCAAATACTTTGCACAAACCATTATATAGACGTCATTGAAACGCATATAATGTCCTCGATGGATATGTGCTACCATGACCGAAGAAGAAATTGGGGAGTCCAAATTATTGTTGTTTTTTTTTTTTTGTGCGTATAAGCCAGTTTGATGGTACACGGAAGTGGATGGTGCTGACAAGTTTGTGAGGAGGATCCATCGATTGATAGGCTGACGTTTCAGGGAAATCATCCCTTATTGGTGTGGAAACTGCCTGCGATGTCGCCGGATAATTCATGTTATATACAATTATCCGATTGTGCCAAATAGATAATATAAAATACACAATTTAGTATAAAAATTAGTACCTTTTGTCTCTTGTCAGAGGGCCGTAGCTATTTATACTTGTAGCAATACCACTCCAAGAACGTTCAAAATTGATTTTGCTGAATCCTTTCGCCAGATGAACATTCTTCTCCATTAATGAAAAAAGAACTTCCGATTGTTTGTTATTTGTTATTTTTAATTTTCTTTTCAATTTTTTTTTGTTCTCATAACTTATACAACGGACACAGCCTTATTGAACCAACCGACTACCTGTCGGAAGCGAAATTGAAAATTGAAGCTTAATCCAAAATGCATTTGACATTTTCATCTGACCTTAGTCGTGTAAAAACGACAAGGGTAACACAGATTTGGAAGAGTCGTGTATTTTTAAGTCGGAAACGACTGTAATCGAGGTGAATACCGCGGTCACTCATCAGTTTACCGCCCCCAAGTCAGAATAGATACACACCACCCGTTGAACACCAGTCATAAACCACTGCCTATAAGACCAACGATGGCATTACGCGCTCAAACATTTCTACAAAAGTGTTGCTAATGTTGTCCATAGTCTACTAGGGAGTTTTTGCAATGTACGCTGCTACGAGTTTTGGTGGTACTATAGTCGAACGCATCGAAAAAATGGTACTACTATATTTTAAGGAAGTAAGCGGCTACGGCCTCTCGGTGTAGAATTAACTGAGTACAAGGGCGAGGCTGCCGACAGACTTTAGAATTAGCTAGTTTTTGGGTTGATAGTGAAACAATAAAATTAGGGAAGCTCGGTCAAACTAACCAGGGTTATCTGACAGTAGAACTAGATAGGACCTCAATACACCACCAAGAAGGTTTTGCATATTCAAGCAGCTGTTTTTCAAATACTGCTTTTAATTGGTGAGTCAGAGCTGTCCTTAGCCATCAATTCTTCATTTCAAAGGTACAAAATAACTCACAATAAGTACATAAAAAATATTTTGAAAGAAAGTAGCTGCCCACTCACACTCTCACCAACCTGGTGCAATAGATTTAATTCAGGCAAACCGGCAAGAGGTCATCGCTACAACAAAATTTGAATAAAGAACAACATCTGTAGCCTCTTGACATCACAAGTGCGATAACACAACAAAAAATGGATTAAATAGATTAAACCACAAACTGATCACCAATGTCGAGGTTTGGAAAGAGATGAAAAAGGAAAACCGCTTTCGCAACTTAACAAAATACAGACTGACACTTAGCCAGCCAAAACATATCAACAGCCAGCAGCCAGCTTTATAAATATTTTGCATCCTTTCTAACAATCTGTGGAATAATGGTTAAGCTCCAAATGGAGGACATCACACAAGTTCCACTTGTAGCCGCAATGTTTGGCATTCAAGGTATACCACCTCCATCTTACAAAATTAATCCACATATCTAAATCTGGTGTTGTTCGTGGGATATTTACAAAAAGAAAGCACAACATTTTCAAAGTCATACCCTCAGATAAGTAAACTAGATATAAGGTATGCGACCTGTTTGTTTTGGTTAGTGGTTCATGACAAATTGTTTTGAAAAGAGTTAAAGACATTATGACATACTTATACTAACACTGCACTTCGATAGGCGTCATTCTTATAGGATGTTATGATATAAAATTGTTTGCTTCCTAAATAAGTACACGGAAAGAATTGAAAATCACCAATTGCAAAATTTTGAGTTGCAATTCAGGAATTATATTTTTGTCGCAAATTGCAACGATTTTTTCGTGGATTAATATAAAAATACGTAATTCGACATTGAAAACGGCGTAGAATACAAAATTCTGCTTGTTGAATTTTTCGATTAGAAGTATTAATTCGAGCTTCTTTTATTTTTAGTGATTTGCGATATTGTTTGGCGCAATTTACCACTTCAATGGGTCAATTTCTCAAGCACTACTTCACAATCGCCAATTGCAAAAAGTATTTGCTGATTTACAAACACTGAGTGATGAATCAATGAAATCTTAAAATAGTTTAACACATGTAAATTGAAAACGTAAAATGACGTAGAGAAATCGTGAATTACAAAATATTTTTTTGTAATTTCCATGGAATTAACTACCCGATGTGTGGAATTTTTGTGCGCACAGGTAGCCGACAAAAACGAAACGTAATAGCATGTCCATGGTCCATGTAAAGAAGTCCTTTCATTTTCTGCGTGGACAGCTCCAACCATGCGCATTTGGCTTCATTAGAGACAGTCGGTATTCAATCTTTGCTTAAAGCAGTTCTTGTCGGGTCAAAGTTATTTATAAGTACAACTCATTCGTAGTGATATTCAATGTACTAACCAACAAATTGTAAAGAATTTTGGAATATATCTTGCAAGTACATATTGAATAATACAAAAATAGAATTAAGTAGGTTAGCCCTAGAAAGAAGTTTAAATTGGAATGGAATCAAAAATATAATATGTAATTGAAAACGATTGTAAAGGTTCGTATCAATGGCAAGTTATTCTAAATAATTTGTTTGTGTTTTAAATTTCAGCATAGACCGAAAAACCACCCCAGACAAATCCCGTTGTCTCCGGACGATATGGCGCCGTATGCTTTTCATGGATATCAGGAGGAAACAAATTATAAAATGTGACCTTAAATATGTATTCGAAAATAACCTAAATAATTGAGCTACGAATTTTGATTTGTAAATCATAAGATATAAGTTGTAAATTGAGAATAAAGTTTTCTAATTTCACGATAAAACAATTTCAATTTAATACGGTGATGCCTCAAATCACTACTCAAGAATCGTAAATTGCAAAATATGAAATGCAAATTGATAAACAAAAGATTCAATTTACCATTACGAATTCCTAAATTGCAACTACTGAAGTGGTAAATCTACCCCTTTTGTTCGCAAATCAAGACTTTTGAGTTGCAATCCAAGACTAAATGGTTGTAATTTGCTAAAGGAGGAAATCGAAATTTACAACACAAAAGTGGAAATTTACGAATTATTTTTGCAATTCACAATCCATAGTAATAGCAAATTAAAAATTATTTGTGTCAAATTGCGATTGGTTATTGCAATATGTATTCCTCGTTTGATTGCATCATTGACAATAAAAAGTAGCGATTCGCGACTTTTGAGGGTCAATATCTTTACTTCGTACATTTTATAGAACTGCGAATAAAAAGTCGTGAATTAGTAAATCCTGAGCTAAGCTCTAAAACTAGACAAACTTTTCGTGATTCTGCGCTCATTTTTCTTAATTTGATCTTTAAATTTTTTCCGTGTATCTGGTCCTAGGTTCCTTTAGAGACCAATTTTTCTATGAATGGTTGTCACTTAGTTTGGCTACAAAATCTATGATAATCTGAGTCTAAAATGGAGTTAATTCTCCTCAGAATAGGGACCAGCATCAGGTTTGGGCATATTTCCAGTTGAACATACAGTTAAGTTCCCTTAATTAGAAATTGTTTTAAGTCAGACTGTTTTTGTTTTGGTTCCTTTCAAACTAAAGTTTTGTTAGGGTTTTTAGTTTTTTAAGGTCGAGACTGATGTCTTTTTCTCGACTTGTTACAAACTAATTGTCTGTGATTTTTGTATTAGACTCATGGTATTTTAATCATTCCTATAGAGATGGCTGTCGAAAGATGCACAATGCTTGAGAGTCCTTCCAGTCTTTCGCAGTTATTTTCACAGACATGTTCAGCCAGATATTTGCCCTACTCTATGTTAAACTTGTATAAGTTATAAATATCTTTAAGTAGCTTCTTAAGGGCGATTTTTCAATGACAACATATCAACCAATTCACTCGAAATAATGCCTAAAATCTATACTTCTCTCCACGGCTGTAAACACGTCCTATTATTATTGAATATACTAGTTCGTATCGAAAAGATCGTCTATGAGCTACAAAAATATTCAGAGCGAAGCACTTCTGCAAGCTCAAACAAACCAATGCGGTCGTTATTGATACAATTTTCCGTTTCCCGTATTTCATTAATCCAATTATAAATTATAATTGAAGGCAACCGCTTTAAAATGATTCATCTATTATCCTTCGTACTTCAAACCGATTGCAGTAATTGTTGTGGTAGCCATGCAGACTGGCAAGATTGCTCATTATCGGAATATGCCACTTGCATAAATGAAGTCAGTGATAAAGTGAGTGGAATAGGACTACCTTTGTTGAAAAGTCTTTAACGAGAGGCAATAACTTAGCAGGCTGCCCTCAATAAAGTCACTTCGATGGGAATAACTCCAGGAAACTAATCAATGTTGAACTTAAAGGATTACCAGGGATAATTCCAACTACCCATCGCTCAGTTACTTTAATAATCTGCATCAGGATGAGCTGGCATTCCAACAGCTCATCCGATAAGCTTTGAATCTATTTGCTGTGCAGTGGCTCCTGGCTCACTGTTCAATGTGTGGAATGCCCAATTTGAAAATCTAAGATCTCGCAAACAGATTTGCAAACATTCCATCCTTGGGCACACGCACCAAGCCCCGCATATATACTACTCGTATCTATCCCTCCACTTGGTGTATATACGCATCCATAAATTAGAAAATTTCCATTTTCGTTTCACGTTCACAATTGGCAGGGTTTTAGGTCCCGAAATGTAATTCGCCTTCTCCGCATTTAGTGCAGGATATAGGTAGGCCCTCCACGCTCCACATTCAATGCAGTTGTCTAAAATCAAGGCAAAAGGACTTTTGCTCTGTGAGTATTTTTCCCTGTTAATTGTTCGCCGGTTTACGGATTTGATTTATTGTAAGATTGGCTGCTGTGTGTGTGTGTGTTCATATCGAAAGAATTTCACTTTAGTAAAATATTTACGAAACGAGCGGGATGAATATTTCATTCTTCATTTTAGCGTGCCTTGTCAGGATGTATGAGGATAATGTTAAATCACGATAGAAGCGTAAAATTGTGTTTTCTCATGCGGAGTGCCTACACACAAAGGCAAGTTAAACTGTCAAAATGGACCGAAAAGGATGTTTTTTTTTCGTTTGTTTGGTCCAACGCCCCTAGGTCTGAGGGGTAGAGCAGAGAGTCTATCCATTTGCACTTATGGGCTTTTGAATATGAAGGCAGACATTTCGTTTGCGGCATGAGGAATGTGGAACAAAAGTAAAAATTACCTCAAGCGATTCTAGGAAAAGGATACTCTATACATTTTCGATGCGGAGATATACTAAGGGAGAGAATGCTATTCACATACATTTAATACGGAACCTTTTGGATTTAGTTAGATTCAAATACATTTTGCTTAAGACATTTATACGACATAAATAAAACACCTTATATCCGTTAGCGAGGACCTGCCCAAAGGTAAGGTGTTTGAAGAATGACGGTAAGCAGAAGCTAACCCTAGTCAAGGATGTTTCCGAATGCAAGGAGCGTCTCTTTTGTTTCCCTTTTGAGAATTTGCGGATGAGTTGGCACAATGATGAAAAGATAAACACAAAATTCATTATAAAGGCGAGAAGGGTACTTTACAGCGAGAGTATTAAGAGCTTTACCGAAGGTGTGTAAAGTAATCTACTGTTGATTTAATTTGTAACTGAATTCGATGTTTTCTTTTATCTTTTGTAGCACCTCGCAGCCAGGACACTTAAGATGCTGATGGATTTGCTAATCTTAGGTGATGCGGACAGTTAAGCTTATTGTCGTTCCGAGTCTTAGGTGATGGCTTAGATCGTCAATACTCAGTGTCTATTTGGTTTAAACAAATTCTAAGTAAATGCCCTTTTTAATGCCGACCTTGGGGAGTTTATTATAGTAGTGTTTAAAGCACTGCCTGGTATTGAAGGGGTCCATGTGTTCCCACCCAAGTAACAACTTGACGGGTAAGGTACTATCGAAGCTATCTCACATCACAGCCTATTGGAAACCACATGTGGCGCACTTTAATGCGGGTATTTACTTAGTTAATACTTCCTGGACAGCTCGGATAGACCTTACTGCAAACACAACTTCTTCGTCTGATTGGCAATTAATATCCCCGGTGGGCGAGTGCTCCGCAAAAGAAGCAACTCACATTTATTAGCAGTAGACTATTACTTCGGTAGGGCATCACCGAAACTTTATAGAAACTATTGAGCTTCTAGCTTCTAGAAAAAAATATTTATATTTATTATATTTTTCAATTTTCCATTTACTTATTTTTTTTATCTTATTAATAAATATTAACACGTTCGCGCTCACTTTTAAATGCGTGGAGTTGCTCAGACATACACTTTTGGTAATCATGGTGGAATTAGCATTTGATGTCTGGCAAGTATACAGAAATGCCTGAAATTGAAATCTAAATCGACTGAAATAATAAAATGCGTTTTTTAAAATGACTGCTATAGCCATCAAATGTGCCACTCATATGCAACTACTGATTTGTCGTAAAAATGACGGGCATAGCCGTCTGACAGCTATAGCCGTCATTTGTACGGTTGATATAGGTCTGATGGGCTCCAATGTTAAATGACGGCTGTAACCGTCAAGCTAAATTCTCAAATAACAGGTTGTAGTTTAGTTAAAACTAAAGAAAATAATATTTATTGACGTAAGAATTAACGCTTTAGTTATTGTGAAAAGGCTCAAAGCATTCAGCACACAAAGCAGGCTTCTTTGGGCAGGTTTTACATCTGTACTTCGTCTCCTTCTGTAATTTGAGCATGGTGCACCTCGAGCATCGAAGAAAATATGACTTTCGTTTATAACCTTGCGGTGCTGGAATTTTTTCAATAAAATGTTGTTCTTGAATGCAGGAAGAAGAAGAAAGTGAAGGACTTGATGGTAAAGTAGGTTGAAGATTGTTTGGTCCTCGAGGTCGACCGCGGTTAGGTATATTTCTCACAAGATCTGCTCCACACACTATGCTACCAGGTAACTCAATAAGCGAAGTTATCAAATTGTTTCTGAAATCAAGGAAAACCATCTGTTTTTGGTGAGACTTTTGATAAAGAAAGTATGCGTTCCAAACACTTATATCGAGTAAGTGAAATATTACTTTCTTGTACCACCTAATTGTTTTTCGGGGAGAAGAATAGTATGCCACCATTTGATCACATTTATCTATGCCTGACATAAATCTGTTGTAATGTACAACATCGTTGGGTTTCAAGGATTCTTTACCAAATCTGTTCTTCGAGCTCACTAGCTCCGGATGGAAACCCGTTGTTATAGTGAGGACATCTCTTTTATCTTTCCATTTTGATACATAGGTCTGTTCAATTCTTCGCCAGATATGCTCCCCTTTTTTTAGTTTTGCACTTTTGATTTCCTTCGGAATTCCCTTCCGGTTAAAGCGTAATGTTCCCGTTGTATGTGTGCTATACTCTAAAAGTCTTTTGGATAGTTCAAAACTATTGTAAAAATTGTCCATATACAAGTGATGACCTTTATTTAAATATTTTTTCATTAACCGTAGTACTAGATCCCCTGTTTTTGAAGTATGCTGGAGAATTTCTGTTTTTCCCTGATAGATTTCCAAATTCAGAACGTATCCACTAGCTGCGGTCAACTCGAAAAATTTTATCCCGTACTTAGCCTTCTTTCCTTTCATGTACTGCCGAAAACTTAAACGACCTCGAAAAAGTAAAAGGGATTCATCCAAAGACAGCTCTTTTTCTGGCGAAAAAGCATTTTGAAAGTTTCGCAACAGTGGATTCAACAAGGGTGCGATTTTTTGTAATTTCCCAGTCTCTGTTGTATCAAGGTAATGACAATTTAAACATCGTAGAATTTGTTGGAAACGGCGACCACTCATAGTAAAAGGAAAAATAGGATTAAAATGCAACGGATGGTTTGAAAAACGCTGTCGTATAGTAGGACAAGAATCCTTTCCTTGCAAGAGACATAGGCCAAAAAATTTCATCAATTCAGCATCACAAACTTTCCTGAAGCATAGTTTAACTGATGAACGCGTCTTTGGCTTATTACTAGCACACATGTTTTCAGCATAGGCATTTATAGAATTCACCAGCAACTCAACTATGTTATTTGAAAATAACTGGTCAAAAATTTGTCGGGGTGATGAATCATTCGTGACATCTATTTGTATCCCACTAGTAAAAGTGTTAAAGGGAAATTCAGGAATTCTTACTTTATCCAGACTGTTCTGAGCGTTGGTATTACCACCTTCCATAGGTTGAAATTCTTGAATAATTTCCTGCAGCAAATCCTCTTCGCTTTGCCCATCCTCACTTTCTTCTTCCAGTTGACCGGGAACGTAGTCTGGATCATCACCAAATGTGCCATCGTCATAAAATGGGTCGCTAGTTTCACTGTTAGAATCTGTTTCCAATTCCGACCCAATTTCCGAAAGGCAGTCACTGTCGACTTCTTCAAACAGCTTAAGAACCGCTCTTTCTTTCTTATTGTACTGCTCCATAATTCTGTATTCAAAATAAATACAAAATCTATTTTCTAAATCGTAATACTAATTATTTAATTTATCCTTACCAGAAAAGTTCCCAAAACACACACTTTTATCCAATATGCACTACTTCGAATGAAGAATATGACGGCTAATGCAGTCATTTCGTTTAACGAACTTCAAATTTAAAAATTCGTTGCATTTCAAAGGCAAAAGGCAACATATACGAACAGAATTTAACCGCAAAAAGTGTTGCCACATTATATGGTATCGTACTCGATAGCGCAAATTATAAAAATGGTTGCGTAGGACACAAAACTCAAACGACGGTTATAGCCGTCATTTGTTTTTGTGTTTTTCTCAAAATATGACGGCTATAGCCGTAATAAGCGCGAACGTGTTAAATGACTTTTTGCAATTTTCATGCAGTTTATATTTCCGTACTCGTTATAATTTACGTTTTACTTACATGCGTCGAACATGAGTACACCTGCGTAGTAGTCCAATGCGCACTATCCCCTAGGCTAATTCGGCATAATGCTGTAGTAGTGGTAAATCTGAACTAATTGATACATTTTAGAGTTTCGTTAAGACTTGCAATAAACTTGTAGCTTACTCGACCGAAGTTGTAAGCAAGACTTCTATGTGCGAAAAGTGTTTATTTAAAATCACATTACTGACATATTTTTCACTTTCACAAGTTTTTTATTTATTGTCAATTTTCCTGGTTCATTAATTGATGGTTGCTTTAGAAATTAATTTTTACCTCTATAAAGCCTACATAAATATGTAAGTTAGGAAGAAGTACGAGTAAGTGCTTCTGTACAGTTTCCAATCGCAAGCGGTTGACTGCATGACAACCACAAGCTTCATCGAAGCAATTTATTTTCCGCACATCTCCATACCGTTTTCAGAAGAATAATAGAGATCATACCGAAACTTAATTCCATATCCCTCTGTAAAGCCTGTGTTTATGCTTCGTAAAGGTCTTACTGAAGCTATTATCGAAATAATTTCTTCAAAATGGATCAACTTCGGTTAACAAAGACTGTAGAAGCTCTATCATAGCTGTTGCCTACAGAAATTACAAATTTGAACCTCACCGAAGTCAAATTGTTACTTGGGCTGGGTACCATTTTCCCTATAATGCACCTTAACTTAGAAATGCAACAAAAAAGCATTAGTGATCCGTGGAAAATCCAGTAAGACTTCTATAACTATGGACCAATATATGGCTTCTTGCAAATTTCACCAAGACAGGTCCAGAACCCTATACTGCCAACCTTCTCACAATCATAACATTTTACCGGCGAATGGATAAATTTTTTAATTCATTTCAAACGATGTCAGAACAACTGAATACAAGAAGTGAAATAAATCCAGTTGAGCTAATCCAGTTCCCTGCCAGATCGACTCTTTAAGCAAACAAATTGTTCTAGTAAACTATCCACAAGCTCTGAGAAAAAAAAGTGATATAATATTAATAGAGGAGCCATTTCCAAAAATTGTGTACTTATTGTCGAAAGGAATGACATCTTAACCCTGTCGACCAGTTATCTGAGGTGCAGAATCTATAACAGGATATTGAGGATAATAGAGCTAGAGTCTTGAGTATGGCGCACAAGAGTCCCGAGGTAGAAAAATTAATTTTTCTTTCAATACACTCAAAGTTTTCGCATAAAATCAGGGCAGAACTACTAAGGCCCTAGCTGCAATTGGGTAACATTGGCTAAGTAGTATCATTGAATTTGCTTGTGGATAACACTTGGCGATTGTCAAACTGCAGTTCAAGGAAAGAGGTATTTGACTTTTAAGAAGAAACGACTTTGCTCAGATTCTGGAAGTTAGAGGTATGCTACTTTATTGAATCATTTGGCTCAGGTTTAAGAGAGTGTCAGACTTTACACCTTAGGGTTACATTTTCCACCATTCGATAACGTTGCAAGAGGCAAGAATGGTTACGTGCACTGTGTCCAGAAGTGGTGTTCTTGGAGAGCTAAACATTTATTTATTTCATTATCCTCATTTTACAATTTATAATCTTCAAAACTAATAATAAATATTGCAGCTAAAAATTTTGAGAATAGTTAGTGACATTTTGCATTAATTAACATAAATAGAGGCAAATGTCACATTATTTAAAAGTAATTATTGTGGGGTGAACAAATTAAAAATAGGAAAACAATTTCATTATACAAAAATAAAGAAAAATGTATTACTTGTAATTTTTGTTATTTAGTAAATATTACGCGATGTAGTTCAGCAAAATTTCAATTTCAGTATGATCAAAGCTAAGAAGCCATTGTTTCACTTTTTTCATAAAAGTAAATAAATTCGTAATGAGTCGTATATCTACAGGAAGGCTATTAAATAGTTTGCAAAGTAGAATGTAATATGAGTTTCTATAGCATGTGGTACGAAAGGGTGGAATGGACACAAGAGGTTGACGACGGCTCCTCAAGCTATAAGCGTCATAGATCGCACTTTGCAAGTAGCCACTTCTAATGAAAAATATCTTCAGGACCTTAAAATAAAATTAGTGCCTAACCGGGAGGATATCCATGCGTTTAAATAATACCATTGAGTGGGCTAAGCGAGACGAATTGCAGGTCTTCCGTACAGCACACTTCTGAAGTACAATCAGAGGCTGGATTTTATTCAGATATCCACTTCCCCAACAGCTTATACCGTACTGTAATTTCGAATGGAATATCCCATAATAAATTTTTTTTAAAGCATTAAAATGACAGAACATTGACATAAGAGTGGTTCTACATGCGCATAGCTTCTACATAAACCTTTCATACAAACGTCTAGCCTTTTCACAATAGTCTTGTTTTTTTTAGCTTCGATCGCAGCAAAGCGAGGAAACAGGACGCAATTAAAACAACTACTGTGAGTCCTCGAAGTGTCAAGTACAGCGTAGTTGTTGTAATTGCTGAAAATCCTACTTAACTTTGTTTTGCTGAGATCGAAGCTAAAAAATGCCTAATATTTCCAATCATACTTACTTTACTTTTAAATTCATTTTTATTAATTCATTATTTATACTTATGTACTAGACAAAAACGATTAAATCTAATTTAAAACTAACATTTATCTTATTCTAGCTTACTGGCCCTTAGCGAGCGCTCTAAACTTAACAATATGCTTAAAACTATTGCCTTTCGGCCTTAAATCTATCAATATATATTTTGTTTTGTTTTTTAATTTTCAAGAAACTTTTAAAAACTTGAATACTTTATTATTTTATTTTTCTTAAAACTACTTAAGACTACCTAAGCTACTTAATCTAAACTAACTATAATCAGGGAGGTGAGCAATCTCTCGATTGGTCACCCTCCTGATTGCGTCCATGGGCGCCAGACAGCCGCCAACAAGGTGCACATACGCGCCGCCGAGACTGGAGCGAGGCCTTAGCGTCGGTCCAATCTCGGAAGCACTCTTTCATGCTGGCTAACCCGGCCCCTCCCAAGGACCCCCTACTCTATACCTTAACCTACAAAACTACAACTACAAACTTAAAACTAAGGAGGATGCTACGTAAGTAGCGCACCGGCCCGGGAGAGCGTATCCACCCTCACCTCTTCCTCAAGCCACCAAAATTCGGTGAACTGCTTTAGAGTATCGACCTTGTCCCGATCCGCAATTGCGGTACTAAAACGGAGGAGCTCCAGAGCATTGGCGGCATACCCGTCGTGGATGAGCCGCTTATCCCTCGCGCCGCGGTGGCTGTGGTATAATACCGGCACACCATCTTTTTGTTGTACTAAACCTTTCATGTCTACATGAAGAAATGCCTCAGGCGGGATAAAGCCAGACCGAAGCGTACTCTCGTGGTACATTAAATTGGGGTAGTAAGCCCCTGAGATCAGGTTATTATCACTGGCCATCGCCCTTGCAACGTGCCTTCGAATCACCTTAATAAGGAAATTGTCAATCCTATTCAGTCGGGCCCCGTTGTATAGGGTCTTGTTGGGATAGTATTTTATGTACTGAGATTCGGGAGTTCTAAACAACCCTAGACAGGCCCTGAGACATTGTCTCTCAAACACCCGAATCTTTTCCATATAGGATGGCGCTATATTGAACCACATAGGACAGCCATAAGCGATGATAGGCCTTATAAGGGCCACGTAGCAGATGACCTTCACCCTGGTGTCAAGTTGACTGCTGCGAAACAGTCTCCTTGCCAGAGCGTAAGCCCTCCTAGCCCCAGCAAGACAAGCATCTATATGTTTGTCAAAATACAGATACTGGTCGAGCCAGATGCCAAGATACCTGACCACGTTTCTCACCGCCAATGGCCGCCCCTGCTGTCCAATAATTGTTAATTTTCTCCAGTTTTTTCTGGTATCCCTAGAGGCCCTAGCCAATGGAGTCCTGAACTTTCCAATCATCTTGTCATTATGATGTTCGCAGCAGATACAATCTTGTGGTCTCTTGCTTACATACAGTTCGGGATGAACCGAGGCCTCAACTATCAACCCTCTCCAGTTAGCTCGGTCCTTTGCTAGCTGCCTCCTCTACTGCGATGACCCTCCGGGTTAGACTCGAAGGCTCTACGGGCCGGAGCATTTGTGTCCATCCACTTTACATGTCCTAGCCATCTTATAACCAAAAATGAGCCTCATCGCTGAACACAATTTTCCAATAAAAAAGCGGATCCTCGGCCAGCTTTCCAAGAGCCCATTCACCAAAAATTCGGCGTTGTGGTAGGTCGGCTGGCTTTAGTTCTTGCACCAGCTGTATCTTAAAAGGCTTTACGCCCAAATCCTTCCGCAAAATTTTCCACGTAGTGCTGTAACAAAGGCCTAACTGCTGGGAACGGCGCCGAATCGACATTTCGCGGTCTTCTGTCACACTAGCTGATACGGCCGCAATATTTTCTTCACTACGCACAGTACGTAAACGTGTTGGTGGTTTAATGTCCAACAAAGTAAATTTGGTGCGAAATTTGGTCACAATCTTCCGAATAGACTGCTCAGAAGGTCGAGAATGCCGATCATAAAATGGAAGCAGCGCGCGATGAACATTTCGAACCGAGCACGAATTTTGATAGTAAAATTCAATAACTTGCAAGCGTTGTTCATTTGTAAGACGATCCATGGTTAAATTGCAAACCAAACTGAAGCTGTTTGACAGTGACACAAGGTACTAAACACACGTCAGCTGTCAAAACCGGTGTTGCCCAAACCAAACCAGCTAAAAAATCACCCTTTACAACTGATGCGCAATTTTTTGCCTAGGTCGATGTCGCTATACAGGTCGTATAGCTCGTCGTTGAATCTCTTCCTACAAAACCCGTCAACGGAAACGAGATAGAATATTGTTCGAAGGAATCTTTCCCTCAAAACGACCAAGGATATCTTCATCCGCTTTAGATAGAGTCCAAGCTTCAGCGCCATAAAGCAGAACTGGGATGATCAAGGTCTTATACAGGATCTCCTTAGATGTTCGGGATAGGATTCTTCTACTCAATTGCCTTCTTAGCCCAAGGAAACAGCGATTTGCAAGAGTTATTCTTCGTTTAATTTTAGACGAGATGTTATTGTCTGGACAAAGTTCCTTATACTAGCTCAAAGTTATATCTGTCAATTGTGACGTTCTGTCCGATTCGTCGATGTTGAGTGTCCCTTCTCGTTGACAGCATATTCTTAGTTTTGCCCTCATTTATCGCCAAAACTTATTGTGGCAGCTTCCGTTCAATGCTAGCAAACGCACCAGTGACAGTCCGCCTATAATGTCAGTATCGTCGGCATTAGTAATTGCACAGACTTTTGAAAGATTGTGCCTCCGGTTTTGATTTGTGAGTTTTTTTTTTTTTTTTTTTTTATGTTTGTTTTGTTTTATTCATTTCATTTCAGCTTAAACTAATATGGTTATAATGAAATAATATAATAATAGTATGAATATTTAACATAGTAATCGTTTTTTAATTTAAGGGACAAACGTCCTAAATTAGTGTTAAACGACACTTCAGGATTAAATATAGTTACAAAGTCATCTAAAATTCTGATGTGGGGTGATATTCAGTAATAATTAGTATAATAAATAATATTAATTTAAACAAATTTATTCTATAAAAGCAAAACTCCATGATGTGGTTAACTTAAAAGTTGGCGGTATTAGAAAGAAAAGGTATTTTTAATGCGTCGATTAAATTTTTTATAAAGATTCAATGCTAGCATGATCTATAGTAAGTAACCAATCCTTAATTTTTCGTATATATACATTATGGTTGTAAGTTATTCGGATAAAATATGGTAACTTATTGAATAGCAAGGGGGCTTTAACTTTGTAAAAATTTGCAAACTGAGTCGTACGTGCAATTGGTACGTTAACAACGGCCATATTATTAATACGCAAATTGTAAGCTTGATTGCTTCTACTTGGAAAATTCCCGCTTTGCTTAAAGAATTCCCTAAGTACTTTAAAAACATACAAATGTCTTATTGGTAGGATACGAAGTTCTTTAAACAAGGGCCAACTATGAGTGCGGCGATTACATTTGCAGATAATTCGCACTAAATGCTTCTGTGAAATCAAAACAGGTCTAAGAACACTAAAATACGATCCACCCCAACTCACAATTCCATATTGCAACTTAGACTGTGCCAGACCATAATAAAACTTTAACAATACTTTATTGGAACAATAAGGTTTAATAAGATACAGTTTACGAACTACATGGTTCATATTGGATTTTAAAGATTGGATATGATCCTTCCAGTTTAAATTATTGTCTATCAGGACTCCTAGATATTTATAGTTCTTAACTGACTCAATTTTAAAACAATTGTTAGAGCAGGGGTTGTTACTATGAAAATTCGTTTTTCCACAAGTATGCAGCGGTAGACTGAATCGATTACACTCATGTCCATGAAAAAAAAGATTATAATCAAATAAAACATTATTAGATATTTTAAAGTTTACTAGTTTTGTTTTTTCGCTAATTATTAACTTATGCTCAGCAAACCACAATCTTATTTTTTCTAGATCCTCTCCTATTTTAGCAATACATTCAAAATCGTTATGATATGAGTAAGTGAATGTCATGTCATCAGCAAAGGCAGTAACTAACCCATTTAATTGCTGATTAAGAAGTGAGTTTATATATATCAAAAATAGAAGTTTTGTACAATTCTTTCAAGTACATATGATGTTGAAAAAATCACATGACAGCGCATCACCTTGTCTAAATCCTTTTTTGACATCAAAGGTCTTGATGAGGTCGTTACCGACCTTGATGGAGCAGCGAGCGTTTTCCATCGTCATACTGCACAAGTTTGGCAGGAATACCAAAGCTAGACATTGCTCTATATAGCTCGTCACTATAAATGCTATCATATGCGGCTTTGAAATCGATGAAAAGATGGTGAGTATCGATTTGGACTTCTTGGGTTTTTCCCAGGATCTGCCTAAGTGTGAAAATTTAGTCGGCTGTGGACTTTTCTGGCCTAAAACCGCACTGATAGGGGCCAATCAGGTTGTTTACGAAGGGCTTTAGGCGTTCACACAATATGACAGATAGGATCTTTTATGTGATGCTAATGAGACTGATATCTCTGTAGTTGACGCAACTGAAGGGGTCTCCTTTCTTGTGGAACTGGCAAACGATGCTGACCACTCATCATCTGACCAAATCTTGGAAATGAGTCTGTGCATGATCGCTACCAAATCATCTCCAGCTGCTCTACACACCTCGGTGGATAGACCATCAGGTCCAGCAGCCTTATTGGTCTTAAGCCTGGATATTGCTATACTTACTTCGTTTTGATCAGGCGGACGGAAGTTTTGTCTATCATCGTCTACATTGAACGGATGTAGACGATGATAGTTTTTCCACATTTTCTTTGTTATCTCTACAGGTTTCTGTTCGGGATTTGCTCCCTGGCACGTTCTTTTCACCTTTTGTTAAAACTTCTGTACATTGTTCCTGGAGTAGCTTCTCTCAATTTCTTCGGTCGCTTGCTTCTCGTGATCTCTCTTTTTCTTCCTGAGAAGCCGATTTTCTTCCAGCATCTTTAGCTCGTAGAGCTAGTAAGCTGCTCTAGTCCTCCTTCGCAGTGCCGCTTTATACGCCTCTTGCTTGGCTGCGTTTCCTAGTCGAAACTGTTCATAAAACCAGCGGCTTCGTGGTGGTGGTCAAGTAAAACCCAGTATATCAGTCGCGACGTCAATGATGGCTTTCTGGCAGTGTAGCCACTGGTCTTCTGCACTAGCTGTGGTCTCTATAGTAAGAAAAATAATTATATACCGTAAAGGGTCCGTGCAGGATCCTAACGTTTCCTAATGAGTACCAGCTAAAAGCATATCCAATTTGCAGTCCCATATAACCTTTGTATCTGCTGTTCCAATCCCCTCAATTTTGACAGATTCAGGACTACATACCAAAGGAGCACTCTAATACTTGAAGGGTTTACACAGCAATTACTTGAAGAAAGCTATGATCGCTTTAAGTGCTCTTTGACTGTCCACGTGCAGGTCCACGTTAAAAAAATTGAGGACGGTTTGACATGCATTGTTATCTGTGTACAGCCTGGGAAGAATGTACTGGTCCCAGAGCCACCCAAATGCCAATAGTATAGCAAGACAATGAGGGTCAATTGTTCATATATGCAGCAGATGCAAACGGATCAAACCATAAATACCGAATGACAGTTGCAAAGTAAGACAGGTTATTATTTATACCTCTATAATAAAAAAAATTCAACATATCCACCCAGCTTGCGTCGTCCTAAAAATTAATCGCATTCCTGAAAAGGACCTGTTAAAACAAGACCAAAAGCCATTTTATTGAATTCTCCATTTCAATTGTGCGGATTAACAATTCCCCTCTACACAGATACCAATCGAGTATGTATTGCTCCCGAAAACATAATCCCACATCCCTTAAGCTAGGCCAAAACGATTATACCTACATCTCAAACATTATATAACCATCGAGTAAAACAGACTAAATTCACATGATGTAATTCAAATCAATTTCGGCTCGCAAATAATCCGACTTATCCGGATGCCATGGCTGAACTTGAACCTAAAATCAATAACATGAGATTGTTTACACTGCGACTTTATATAGCATTGGATGACAATTTTCAACCACTTTACAATTTCTCGCAATTTGTGTCATCTCCTTTGTTTATTCATCCCATGTTGCCCTTGGCGTGTATCCATTTTTTTTTTTTTTTTTTGGGCGACATACAGCAGATGAGGAAATTTCCAAACAAATTATAGATTTAATTTCGGCTTTCCCTTTCGGCGACGCAGCATGAAAAATCAATTTGGTATGTGTGCCGCCAGTAAATGGAGGTCCTTCCAAGTTCTGTTACAAATTATATGTAAATTATGGCGAAGATTCGGAGCTGGTGATGCGATCTCTTTTATGGAGGGAGATTTGTTTTTATGCCAAACAATTCCAACGTAAAATTGTTTACTTAAGTTTGTTTTGTGTGTTTGAATAGTGTACTTATTTTTGGCCAGATAAGGTAATTGACCAAGAAAAAGTCTGCCGACGTATCGTGTTCAAATGTTTGCACTGATCGACAAGTGCGCGGTCTCATTTTCTCTGACAACATTTGGATAGGCATGGCAACTCAGTAACTCTCACCCGAGGAAATAACAAAGAGACGTCAGTTCTCAGTTGTTGTTAGCTGATCGTCAATGAAATACCCCATTAAATTCGCTTTTATTGGTCCTTTTCTACAAGGTGGCGCAAAAGTAATCCTCCTATCAGAAAATGCTATAAATTTTGCGATTGGCCCTTAATGTCAGTTCTGTTTTGGCATTTGTGTAGCAAACACATGCGAAATACACGTTAATAAACAATGTTAAGCTACACTGCTCCAGAACGCGGAATATTGGTGACTATTTATTTGAGCAATAATCGGTCGGTGACTTTGGCACAACGTGAATTTCGTCGCAGATTTCCTAGCCGTCCAACGCCTACTGGTCAAACACTACGACGTTTAGCCGCTCGCCTCGAAGAAACTGGCACAACACGAGACGTTGCCAAGAGTGGCGGGCCCCGGAGCGCCCGTTGTGCCGAGAATATCGCCTCTGTTGACTAGCCCGCAAGATCGCCTGATTTGACCGCTCCAGACTTCTTTTTGTGGGGCTTTTCGAAGTCGCGGGTTTATGTCAACAAGCCTCAGACTCTTGCAGCTCTTAAAGACAATATCCGTCAAGAATGTGAGGACCTATCGCCGGAAGTTTTGGCCAAAGTGATGGAAAATGCCATAAAAAGGGCTCAAATGACAATCAACTGTGGCGGCGGCCATTTACATGACATCATATTCTCGACTTGATGTACAAAAAATTAAAAGACCAAATAAAAATAATCCACAAAGTTTTTTTTTTTTTTTTTAAATTACAGCCAAAAAACATCGGAAGGTTATTTTTGCGCCACCTTGTATTTATATACAGTGAAATCTCTCTTATGTGGACAGCAACGGGAGGTTTTTGTCCACATCAGAGTGTCCGCTCAAGAGGAAACATTAAAATAATAAAAAAAAACATCAAATTTTCGAAAGAACACAAAAATATCAAATGAAATTCACTTTAATTCTATACAGATGAGCTAAAGTATGTTGCATTCACTTCATTTAACTTTATGAGTAAAATAGGAAAGCAAAGCAGTCTCGATTTGTCTGTACACCGTGTACTCTGTGTTGCGTTTACACAAATACTTAGGTACGTATGTATTACATACATACATGAGTATGAAATAATATTTCGCACCGAAGCGAAAACAACGAACGTGTAAAGAAAACACAAAAATTCATGTGAATAGTTACTTATTTCATCCACTTGAGAGAATGTTTTTACCAAATAAATGTGAAAAAAAAACTTTCCACTGTCCGTTTAAAAGAATCGTCCAACAGCCAACAGCCACAGTCCACATAAGAGGAGTGTCCGTTAAGAGGGAGTTCACTGCAGGTACTACAATTTGACTTAAAGCTAGGTAACAAATGGTGGTGAATAATTAATATTTATATGTGTTGCCTCAACAACAGAGGCCCAACGGTACAGAATATTATATTCAGTGGAATTTTGGCTTGATGTTCCAAACAGTGTTCCCAGATTGAGGGGCAAAGCGCAAATTTTGGCGCTTTTTGAATGAAAAAGGGGAAAATGGGGGGAAAAATCAAAAAACTCTTCGAAACGCATTTCCATTACACAAAAATTTCAAAGTTATTCGGAATGAAATGTTCACACAGATAACTGCAGAAATTTCCTCGCATGCTTAAAATTTTTGAAACGCTTCGATTTTTCGAACGAGGGTGAAGTTTTTAAGCTTCTCAGATTTATAAGACCATCATCACTCAAAAATAAAACTGTAAGTTCATTAGCACCACTTTCCAAATTCTTTGCAAATATTTTTACGGAAAGTTATTGGGTAGAAATCGATCGTGAATATATATCACTCCGAAATATAAATATAGAAGATATTCCATCCGAAAATATTCAGAAATTTTGGGAAGACGTCTTAAATATTAAATTGGGTGATGAAACTGAAATGTTTCCAAACTTAAAAAAACTGGTTTCTTTTATATTTTGTCTTCCACATAGTGGAGCTGGGGCCGAGAGAATTTTTCCAGCAATCAATTTAAACAAAACAAAAATTAGAAACAGATTGGAAAATCCGACATTAAATGGAATTTTATACACGAAAACACTTTTTAAAAGAAGTAAATGTTTAGAGTTTAAAATTGAAAGTGATTGCATTAAGCTACACAATAGTAGTATGTGCAAAAATTAAATACATTAGGTAAACTTATTTTTAAGCACTGTGTTAAGTCTGAATTTTTGTGATTTAATTTTTACTTTTTTTTTAACATTTTTTAGTTGTCTATATCTGAATTTTTGTGATAGGTATAAGTTATGAATTTATTTTTATTTCTCTTTTTATTCATTTTAAGTTTTTATTCATAGAATTAGCTAACTGATCCTTGCATAATATCTATATTTTTATGCAATAGCCTGTTAATAAAGACTGTTTTAAAACGACTTAAATTTTTTTGAATTTTGTCTTATAAAAAATTAATGTAAATTTAACTTATGGGAAAAAATGGGAATTTTTTTCAAGTTTAGGGGAAAATAATTGCTTTTGGTGATAAAAAAATGGGAAAACAGGCTTCAAAGTCTGGGAACACTGGTTCCAAATGGTAGCAAATGAATTTTCTAAATTACAGGTTCCGGTCATTGACCACTAGAGTTCTCTTATATTTCGTCATGGTAGGGTAGAGTCGCTAGTGGCCGGCCCCTTAAGAATTTTTCGTCACATAATTTATATCACAGTAACAACAAATATTAATATTCTTTATTCAATTCTACGTCTGTAAAATGGAGAAAATATTATTTATTCTTATCAAAATATTGTTTATTTAGATTTTAGTAAATAAAGTATTTTTTTCCTATGGCCGGCCCCTTGTTTCCTGTTTCCGGCCATCTCGTGCCCCATATTCGGCCACCCAGTAAAGATATTAAGCTTAAATTGCTTAATATTTTCTATTTAAATAGAATAGCTTAAATTTTATTACAGAAAAATTAGGAACAAAAATTATTTATACTATTAAAAGTAAATAATAAAAAATTTAAATTAAAAAACAACACTTGAAGACGATTACCCACAAAATTTTCACAAACAAAAACTAATTCCGACAGCAATTTCACCAACGATTTGACAGTTAATTCGCACAAACACCTTCCCCGACAGAGCACTCGAGAGCGACTGGGCCTCGCAACAGGAATTTTGACACATTAATGGAAAAGTTTAAGAAAACAATTTAGGACCAAAAACTTCGAAAGAGAACTATATACAATTCACTAATTAACATATAACTATACTCCTCTTCCAATCCAAACGAGGATTGAGTCCGTCTCAATGCCGACATCAGCATATTCCTCGTCACTCACATTTGATAAACAATTTTGAGTAGAGCATTGGAATGTGTTATGTTGCGGTTTTGTTTGAATCTCTGTGAGAAAAATTGTTGCGACCGGATTCAGTTCGTCGTTTTAGATTTAAGTGCAGTTGCCTTTTTGTCTTCAATAAAGAACCATTGTTTAAATTACTATGCTTAATTTACTTTACTTTATACCGTATATTTAAACTACACAACTATATATGTACAAAAATATCACAACCCCCATTCCCAGCGCTATTTTTTATTTTGCCCACATGATCTATATAGATCATTAATTTCAATGACTTACAACAACAGTGGGATTTCGTATTATTTTTGCAAGCCATGGAAATCAAAGATCTAAATCATGTGAATAAAATAAAAAAGGCCAAATATTTCACAGGCCCTAATTCGGCTTGCAGTAAAATTCTAAATCATACAGGGTGGCGCAAAATTCTGTGGCCACAAGCAATAACCGCTTAAGTCTGTTTTACTCATTGTTCAGGAGAGCAGTTTAAAGTTTTTTTTACTCCATTGACTCTAATGACTTAAGCTGTTGTTTTTTTGAAATTGAGACCATTTTTTAAAGCTGAAAAAAATTTACAAAATAGATTTGCGTAGTCTGAATCTAATGGCACCAAAATCTCAATTTCGTCTTAAGTCGACTTAAGCGGTTATTGCTTGTGGCCACAGAATTTATCATCCAATTTTGTTTAACTTTTTTATTAAATAAAAACGAATGATTTGGAATGATGGACATTTTTATTTGGATTTTTAAAATTTTGTCTGCTTAGTGGAATAGATGAGTGGCTACCGCCAGTGTTGATACACATTTATGTCCGTTTTCGATGACTTTCCGCAAGATTTCCGGTGATAACTGTCCGCATTCCTGTCGAATATTCTCCTTGAGGGCTGCGATTGTCTGAGGCTTGTTGGAATAAGGCCGCGACTTCAAGTAGCCCCAAAGAAAGAAGTCGGGAATGGTTAAATCGGGCGATCTTGCTGGCCATGCTAAATCGCCATAACGGGAGACTAGGCGACCAGGAAACACTTCCTTCACAATATCCCTTGTGGCTTGTGATGGTTGCACCGACATGTCGAAACCACATGTTCACCAAGCCACGCTCATCCAATTCCGGCGCTAAGAAGTCGTTTATCACGGCCCTGTAGCGTTCGCCAGTAACAGTGACCGTATTGGCGTCCTCAAAAAAATACCGCCCTATCACTCCTACCGTGTAAACGCCGGACCACACGATGGCTTTGAGTGGATGTAATACATTACACGCTGATTTTCAGCGCCCCAGAAATGAAGATTTTGCTTATTGACATAACCGCTTAAGTGAAAATGCACCTCGTCACTCACGATAATTCGAAATTCACCACCGACCGATTGTTGGTCAAAAATATTCACACAATTCTGCCAACCTCGGAGTAAAGCGCTCCACTGCTTGTCTGTTTTAATACAGCAGCTGTCTAGTTCACAAATATCAAATATACGATTGACGTACGACGCCATTGCAAAAATAATAACTTCTTCAGATAGGATGACTCATTTTGCGCCACCTTGTAGATGCAGTTACGAGAAGTAAATATAACTTAAACGAGCACACGACTTTGGTATGCATCTTGGGACTTTTATTTGTGTCACAAAGTCTTTAAGTGCTGTTGCTTTCTGAGCTCCAATAGTTTGATTGGCCAACACGGAAAACGGAATTCCCAAAAACTTGCGACAAGCACCCGCGTCAGTACACACAGATCTGGTAGAAAGTACTTTTGCTTACAGTCAGCATGTTCCCGAAACCTTACCCGATACTCTTACGAGTGTGACTGCCGTCCCCCAATCGGAAATATTTCCACTTGTCAAAAGAGGGTCGGTACCCTTACAATACCCTTACAATATTGTACAAACCAATAACAAAAAAAAACTCCCGAATGCCAACAGCCAATAAATTGGAAAATGCAATTAAGAAAAATCAATCAATCCCCTGGTCTCGTCAAATTTGCCGCTGGATGTTTTCGGGAGTCCACGGTGCTTATTGTTTTCTTACAGTACACGTGCGTATCATTGCCCTGCGTTTTGCATACCTACGCCCCATCCACTTCAAATTAAGTTACGCGTTACATGGAAATTTATTAACTGTTCTCGAAATAAGTCCTCGCTGCTGTAGCAATGTTTATGACTTTCTAATTGAATAGATTTTGTTTGCGTGTTTTTTTGTTTGGATTCTCCTTATAATACAAGCACTTAGTGTAACCGATTAAATGGTTTCAGTTTCATTGTAGCTATTTACCAGTAGCTGGTAGCATTTGAATGGGCAACGGTGGATGTGTTCGTTTTAAGTTAATTAAATTCGGATTGGGTTTGATGAAAAACACCAGATGTTGGGGTGAAAGTGATTCTCTCTTTATCAATGAGTGTACATTGTACAAGGTTTCACTGTGAATAGATGTTTTTTAAAAACATTGAATTTGAATGGTGGTGGTGGTCGAAAATTGATATGCGCTAGTGAAGTGGAATGAACAGCGCGGATAAACAGCAGATACAGTGATGGAATTGTGCGCCAGCTAGTATTTTTTTTTTTGTTAAATTAACTAAATTAATAGATAAATTGTGTGCAAGTGAATTGACGTAGATAAGATACGAACTGAGCAGCAAACAAAGTTGTAACCTATACGTACGAGCGAGTCTGTTGAGAGGGGTGGTCCCTTGTCAAAGACAGTTTCTTCGGCCTTGGGCGGGCCTTTGCACTTAAATTCCAAACGCGAATATACAAATTTTAAGGCTTCTGGTCGTTTTTGAAAAAATGTCCTTCTTTGTCTGATTTTGAGCTAAGTAGTCTTAGTGCGTATGGCCGCATTGAGGCGAACAGTCTTTTAAATGCATACCGAGTGACTTAAATTTCAATACACCTACTTCAGGCAAAAGACTGCTTAAGTCAAAGAAGAGCTGACTTTACATGGGTATCTGTGTTCGCTTAAAGTCGAAATGCTGAACAAAGTAACCAACCATTCCGAAATGGTGCTCGGATCTGTCATCATATTCGAAAGAGACAGGTACATGATATGCCGGAGTCGCGCAGAGGTAAATGGGTTACCGCAGATAGCCGAACGAACTAGGGTCTTATACTCAAGCCCGAAGAGTGCATAACGCAATCGCAGTTTGTTCGTCTGTCGATCTCAAGAAAGAGATGTTCTTGTAACTCCTTTCTAGCGAATTTGTCAGATATTTCATTTCCCGCGATTGAAGTGTAAAATGGGCTGTATTTCTCGAGCTGTCGACATAGGCACCGTAATGCCGTGAGCTAGATTGGGCCTATTGAATATAGGTTGGTCGGTGTTGGCTTTCAAAATTAAAATTTTAAATGATTTTGAATACCTGCAAGAGAAATAGTTGAGTGACGTCAAGGCCAGCTCACAGAAAACATTATGTCTTCAAAACCTTTCCCCAATTCTTGCAATACTTGAATTGTACGTAATAACGAAAATCGTGCGCAGTATCATACAGAGCTCTTGCCCGCATTGATGAATCGGTGAACGAAATTTTTTCCAAAAACTGGCCTCAAAACTTCAGAGATATTTGCAAATGTGCAGACTCTTGTCAATGACTTGGAGTCCAATAGAGTAAAAATGACAAAATGAAGTCGCGAATAATTTTCCAAATTCTTTTTAAAAATATCTCTATAGCCACAACAGTGTAAAGAAGCAATACCGCTTGGTTTAAGCTCATATTTCAAGCCGATAACCAAGTTGGATTTGATAATTAGCTCAGCAAAAATCGTGGATATTATTTTACAGGCCAAAAAGAAGAAACTTGTTAAAATTGCGCGTAAAGCTTAAACTGCACGGCTGTGCTTTCTATGATTTTGGTATAAGCGCTCAAATAGGGCGTGATCAGCACATTTGCCTAATGCGTTGAAGCTTCTCTTAGGAAGCAGATTGCCATTTGTGTCGCTTCTCTTTTTGCATTGAAACTACTCTAACTGATGTATCACTAGAATGAACCTTCTCCTCTCTAAAGGGCAGCCAAACATTTCACCGAATGAGTAATACAACTCGTTTATTAGTCACATTTTTATTTAAATAAAAACCCCCTCATATATCTAAATGTTAGTGAGAAATTGGGTTAGGTAGAGTTCCGTTGACACATCTATTATTTCTTTTTTAAATATTCTAACCCGAGAACCCCTTCAAGTTGAACTCTTGAGTTAAGCACCATAGAAATACCGGGAGCGAAACCAATCCAAGCGGAACTTGTGTTTAGTTTTGCACTCTGTTTGGATGGTCCGTTGCCCGAAATTGGACTGTGATTAAAAGTAAACGTAATTTTAGGACCACATTCCATCTCACTAGTACCCAAATAAACGTCACTTTCAATCTCCCCGCCAAGTTATTTTATCTTCGGTAAAACTTTTCCACCTACCGACCGCTGCCGCAGGTATAATACGCGTTGTCCGCACGTTTAACGAGAAAACTTTTTGACTTCAAACAGAGACTAGACTTGCAGCTAAAAATGAAAGCAATTCCACAAGACCGGCAATGATGACAACTTAGTCGCACCGGACACAAAATTGTTTCCAAGTTTGTTTTGAAGAAAAATGTATCTTCTCCTCGTCGACTGTGCATATAAAATATATACATATATATACCTGGCTCGGTTTGATACACCTTGTGTCAAAGTTAGTCCCCCTTAGCAGCGGAATCGTCAACTCCATTTGCAAGAGTTCTATTACAGTTTCAAAACGCAACTAACTGTTTACCGTCGATATGGACTGCGAATTATGTTGCTACGTAACTTTTTGAAAATTACTTTATTTTCTATTTGTGTTTGGTTACGAGTATTCGGGAATGTTTCCCGCTGAGTGATGGCAAATAGCCACGTTGCCGAGATTCCTGATGGATTCTCTGGCACTGCCTGTGAGGGCTATGCGGTGAAAATTAAGATCCAAAGTGAGCAGGGTTTAAGTTGTGTTTACGAAACTGCACTCGAGTGCTTTAGTGGGAATTTCACATTCGTTTGCCGTGGGCGGGTGTGGGGGTTTAATTTTTGGTCAGGGAACTTTTTAAACTGTAATTTATATAGTAGGTAGGTACCCACCCACGGTGAAAGTACAAAGTTTAAGTGAAATATTTTCGTTGTATACGCATGTTGTCTGGGTTTGAGGGGAGAACTTTAAGAGCTGTTGATGTTTTGTTTCCCTTTGTGTTTTGTTTAAGTAGGAATTGAATTTAACTTATTTTTGAAGGGAATTACGGGAAGTGGAGGAAATGTCAGGTTATGTTTGGGACTTACAAATATATTTACATGTGGGTAGGTTGCTGTTGTATTTGGTGGAGCCTTGCAAGAGTAGGACTTTATGAGCAAACTAGATAAGGCACATAGACGACATTTCTATAGGTAGGGGAGAAGTTTCAATTATTCATTTAAACAGCTCGCCGTGGACGGTGACGTTTAGTGACCCAGTGAGGCCGATCTTGTTATGTTTTAAGTGAGCTTTATGTATTATGGATATGGATATGGATATGGATCTGGATATGGATAGGTATCGATATGAATATGAATGTGGATATGGATATGGATATGGATATGGATATGGATATGGATATGGATTTGGATATGGATATGGATGTGAATATGGATATGGATATGGATATGGAAGTAGATGTGGATGTGGATTTGGATATGGATATGGATATGGATCTGGATATGGATAGGTATGGATATGAATATGGATGTGGATATCGATATGGATATGGATATGGATATGGATATGGATATGGATATGGATGTGAATATGGATATGGATATGGATATGGAAGTGGATGTGGATGTGGATTTGGATATGGATATGGATATGGATCTGGATATGGATAGGTATGGATATGAATATGGATATGGATATGGATATGGATATGGATATGGATATGGATATGGATATGGATATGGATATGGATATGGATATGGATATGGATATGGATATGGATATGGATATTATATGGATATGGACATGGACATGGACATGGACATGGACATGGACATGGACATGGACATGGATATGGTTTTGGATATGGATAGGTATGGATATGGATATGAATGTGGATTTGGATGTGAATATGGATATGGATATGTTAATAATGTCTATAGCTCTGATGTATCTGCATTGTTCATAATAATTTAGAGAGTGAAAATGATTTAATACATAAACCATTATTATTTACTTTGCCAAGGATTCCCATTGCGTCGAGCTATGATAGCAATTGAAATCCATATGTTTATTATATCCATGTACAAGACGCAATTACAAAGGGACATTCAAATAAATGACATTCACTTGGTATTTTATTTAGTCGAATACAATGGCCTTTAATACAAACAGCGGTATCGTGACAGGAACTTTTATATCCAACAATAACGTCGCTCTCGTAAACGCCATATAAAGAAATTGGGATTTTCGAAATGCGTTCCTTTTGTTCAATAGACCTTAGCTGCCTGAACGCAAGAAATTCAAATGTATGAGATCGCTGGTTGTCAAATATACCAATACTTTACAAATTTTATTTCGAAGTGCATCCCTTTTTTACCCGACTGGACACAGGGAGGGTGTTTCGCGCGTATCCTATGTGAGTTCCTACGTGACGCCCTGTAGCCGAAACGGCATGACCGATTTTGAAAAGTGTGGTGTCATTATATTCGTATTCTTGCCCGAAGTGTCACAGGCTAAAAAGTTAATTTAAAAAACCGGACTATCTGTAAAACATGTATTAAAAATATATGAACAAGATACATTCAAGAACATTATACCTAACTATTTGGCAGTCGGGTTTTCTGGTTTTTTAAATTAACTTGGTAGTAACCATTACATGTTACATATTCGCCTCCATTAAGCTGGCCACGTAGGCAAGCAGTTTAAACTCCTAAGGCGACGATGTTCGTGACTTAACAACAATATGGTTTACAATTGCAAACACATTTCATGTGCCAGCTGAAGTGTACTCTATAAATATAGTTGCAGTAAGTATACACACAAAGTATGGAAAACCAACATGTTCCTTGGGTTATATACTTTCATTCCTTCCACAGCAGCCTGAATGTATATGAATAAGAAACGAGAAAACCGCATGCGATCCAACAATAAGCTCCCCTTGCATCCTCGGCATGTTGTGTTTTAATTTCACTTGGATTACTTTCGGGGTTAGGTGATTTCTCTCCGACACACCAAATGTGAGCTCCTTGGAAATCCCTCCCGCTTATGCAGCTAGCCAAACAGCAACCGAACTTAGCTGAGAAATTTAAAACGAATTAGAAATGAATTTGGAAGAGAATTTGCTGTCCAGTACAGGTATACAGAGGTAGTAAGGTCGATAGTTACGGAAACTTATACCTTAAATACTAGCAATCAAATGCAGGCAAACATCATTAGGTAGATGGAAGTAGCACTTATCCGGGTAAGTAAGAAGATGTGCCTGAGTGAGAGAGCTTAATGATGCAGATCGGGTGAAGCTGCTGACTGGAGGAATGGCATCGTTTGCATTGTGCAATGAGTTTTTGTGGATTGAGTTAATTGAATGCTCTTTGGTATACCTAGGGGGTATGTTGGATGCAAGTCCTGATGGGGATGTGATGCTGCACTTTAAAGATTATTGTATGTTCGGGAGAGGTGATTTGCATGACCTCTATTTGTGGCGGGGGCTTGGAAGACATTGGGAGAGCAACTATGGCATTGTCTCTTACAACTTATTACCCGCCGCAAAATTCACCGAAATTGGCGGTGAATGGTTACTTCAGTGTGGGGCGGGGCGGGTCGGGTGGTAGAATCATAATTTTATTAAATTTGAGCTTAAGCATTCAGAGTATTGTGTTATACTAACTGAATGCCAGAAATTGTTCGGACGGAGTTTGTGGGGTGAAAACTGAAAGCCTTTGCAGGGTAATTTTTGTTTTAAATTTTTTTTGAATCAAGAACTGCAGCACACAATTTTTGAAAATATCTATATATATTTCAATTTTCTTCTTCAATTAGTAAAATATTTAATATATATTTAATTCAAACGATTAAAAACCGAGGTAGCTTATTAAATTTCAGTATTAAACGTTTCTGAACAGAAACAAAAAATTAACAAATAATAAATAATTATGAACATTTGTTTCACATACTTTTGAACTTCGGCCCCAAAACATTTACTTCACCTACTTGGCAGCGTTCAGAATGAGCCTGTTGAAAATGAAGTACAACAGTACCATGAGATTCACAATCGCTGATGCACAAAAGACTAACATAGATATACCAAGGTCAGATGTTTGGATGCCTAAGAAGAATAGCAATTAGCTTGCGACTTCTCGCTGTTTAATATCGCGTTTTTTTCGCTCGTTTTTTTGAGCGTTTTTTTTTTGTTGACGCTTTTTTTTGATGCGTTTTTTGACGCGTTTTTTTGACTCATTTTTTGACGCGTTTTTTGACACATTTTTTCGCCTTTTTTCGTGCGATTTTTGACGCGAAAATGTTAACGCCTCGCAGTGGCGTGGCGTGAACATTTGAAATAGGAAGACGAAGCAAAATTGATCACATACAAATGCTAAATACTACAAATCATACATTGTTCATTTGCTTTCCACATAACCCTACCTACCTCAAAATAGTACCTGCAATTATCCACGCAAGACACAATAAGAAAAGAAGAATTAAAAGAAAATCGAATAACTCGAAGAAAAGCGTGTTATTTTGTTCATGTCATAACCAAACGGTTCACTTAGCGTCAGCACTCAAAATTAACTTTAGTGCCAACTAAGAATAACTCGAAAAAAAGCGCGTTATTTTCATTTCATTTCATTTTCATTTCATTTCATTTCATTTATTCAATCTACGATTTATAATCCACAGATTTCGAAAAACAATACAATAAGTTATATAAAAATAAGTTAAATATGAATTTCATTGGAGATTAGCAAAATTAATCTATCCTTAAAAATATTTCTGGGCAAAAATATATCCAAACCGCAATAGAACAGATTAAACAATTTAATACAAATTGCCATAGGCTCACGTTGACCATACAATATAGTGTGGCTACTTTCAAATAAAAGTGGTCTTGATCTAAGAGATCTAGAAGGAGCATACAAATTCAAACACATAAGTAGAATAAACAAAACATTATACATTTTTCTCCTCGATTCAAGAGTTTGGAACCCAAGTAAAAGACATTTTGAACGGTAAGAATGATGAGCCTCAACTCCATTATTACAAAACAAGTGCCGTAGAGCAAATCTCAAAAATTTCTTTTGAACGCTTTCAATTCTGCGTACATTTAATACAGTAGTAGAACCCACACAAGAAAAAAAGAGACAACAAGCAAATATTCTCTCGAAATCAACTATCAAGTGAGAACTTTAATAAGCCGACATATTTTGGGTTACCTTCGCTTTGTCGTGACGAGACGATGACAATTTTGTATGAAAATGGATACAAATGGATATTTTTTTGATGGCTTATGTGTGTGTACCATTTTGTGAGTATTAAAATACATTTTTTGTGTTTCATGTAGGTATATTTGGTTTTTGGTAGATAGATATACCTAGTGTTGACTGGTACAGATTTAAAAAGGGAAGTCGATAGGAATCGGGTTATATGGACGCCACGCCGCTGACGCCTAGCAATGCAGGCAAGGTCCGCTAGTATTTAATAATTTTATAAAATGTTTTACTCTGTAAAACAGGGAAATCCCTCGCGCTCAAAAGTGTATAATAGTATTAGTATTGGACTGCACAATGCAGCTCGTCAAGTGAATCAGACGTATTGAGTTAAGATCGCAGTTCGTATCTGACCTTAAGGTTTGCTTGACGAGTTCGCGCAGTGTTACCAAATCGAGTTTATAAATTGTAACTACAAACCCTTTTCATAGGTACATCCTGCCGATATTATCGGCTTTTCAGTAAGTCGAAGGACTATTTATCTTTCGGTGGAAATGGAATCCATCGGTCAAAATTAGATACTTGGTAGGTGGAATGATATTTCCTTACACTTAAACTACCTAAGTTGAAACGAATTCTTCAAACACTATACAAACCCATACTCGCACGTGCACATATTTATTCTCATCGCCACCATTTGGGCTAATGATTTCCACTCGAACGACAAACGCACGGCCGAGTTATTACTACGACCTTGACTTTTAACATCATACTCGTCTTACAATCGTCCTCAGCATCCAACTCATTATGACGCTCTTTAGCGCCATTCCCATCCTTGTCGTTGTCGTCGATCTCGTCCTTACAAAATGGCAAACAGCGAGCGAGAGAGCCGAAAAAGAAAAATAAAAGCATGCAACGTTGGTACTATGTGCATATTTGTTAAATCCTCTACAAGATAAATCTTTTTAATGTTTTCTTAGCTCAACATTTTAGCGCACGTCCTTGACTTTCTATTTGCCGTCCTTATTTTCTGTTCTTTTTCCCCACACCATGTCTCTCTCTCTCTCTCCTTGTGTCTTTATCCGCTCTAGTCAAACACTATCATTAGGCGAATAAAAAGGGCGCATACACTCACACACACATACCAAGTGCGGGGTGCGAATATAGAAATCCCGTTCCAGACTTTAGTCGCTCGCGAGATAAAGTAGATCCATAATACCCACTAATGTATCTATTTGTAGGAGGGCGTGCGGAAGGTCGCTCTCCTTCAGCTTCAGCAAACGCTTCACATTTCTTACACACTCAAGGGGCTACACACTCAGTTTCAATTGCTTGCAAATGCTATCTTTAATATAAGTCGAAGAGAAACCTCCTTAAGGATCTCTCCATATACAGACATTCAAGATGTATAGGATTTCTATTTTGGTTTCGTTCGCCCTCCTACCTCGCCGAGTGGATGACATGGCATAACATTCTCTATATAGCCTGTGTAAATTACAGGAAAAGTGCAAGCATATCCACTCCATGAAGCGCGCGCTAGAAATGCACTCCACTCGCACCCGCAAGGACGTTTTTACATATTTGTCGTTTTGCCTTGAGTGGGTGGCTATACGATGCACCTCCACCTATCGTTCGCGTGGCTCTAAGTTTAAAGGTGCATAGTGCACAGTGCACAGTGCACAGTGCCCACAGCACAGTTGCATGTGTTGTGTCACTTTTTCAGATGACAGCGACTGACACCATTTACAAAGATGGCGCATCAATTCAATTTATGTAGATGAGGATACTCGTACCGGATCGCGGGGCAACACAATTATTGTAATCAGGCAACGTTGGCGTGTAATTGCACTGCAGCTGCGATGATTAATTAGTGCACAAACAAGAGCCGGTTGGTGGTGAGTCAGGACGGGTAAACGCCTGGCAAATGCTGCCAGACATGATGATGATCCGTGTGCCTTTGCCCTCCTTCATCTGCGATTGCAAAGTGCCGCGTCACGAAATGCAATTACAATCTTAACACAGCTGTGCGACACAAAAGAGTTTGTATGCTGTACAGGCTACACCAATAAACACAGATGCAAGCCGGATGCTGGTTGTTGTTGTTGTGCTGAAGGATTCAAAGGGATTACATCGGATTTGCAGCAAGTTACATGCGAAGTTTTTCATCTTCTCCTCGTTTGTTTTTCGGTTCGTGTCGCATTGTTGCGGGAGACTCATTAATTTCAAGTAAATGCTGTTTCTTTTTGCACTGCATCGCTTTTTTCTTCCTCTCTCTTGGTGGATACTGTGATAGAAGAGTCTGTGCAAATGATCCTTGAAAAGTCAAAACGGGTGACATTTTAATAAGAACAATTTGATTCCGACTAAGAATGCCGGGACTTGGAAGTTGCTTGTTATCTTGTTCTTAAGAGCTTTTCGAAGTTAATTACCTTTTCAGAATGGTGTAGCCGTCTCTAGGTCGACAGATGCCCTTCGTAATGTGACGTAACTGTGACGCAACAATAACACTGACGGGCGAACATGTTATTTGTGGGGGCGCTAAGTTTTGTGTGGGTTAATTGCAAAGATAAGGCCTTCCTCTGATTTCATGATTTTGTAATCGTGACGTAGACAGATGGCTGGGCCGCAGCTCCGACAAGAGAAAGTTCCTAAGATTTGAATAACTAACGCCTTTGAATATTTATCTAGCAAGGCGTGTAAAAAAAATCTAAAATCGTGGTTTCAGGCAGTAGCTTAGCAATATGGGGCTTGACATTAAGCGCTTCCTCTGCCTCCTCGTGGTGGACCACCTTGAGCAAGTTCCTTCTTTACAATTTGACCAGTTAATTAGCGGGGCAGATCAGTTTTCTTAAAGGGCACCCGCCAGAGATCACCCAAGGGAAACTAGAACACAGATACGTACCAATTACAATCCATTCTCACAGGTCTACATAAAACTCCTGAGGATCCACAGCATGTCCACTCATTAAAAAAAAATATTCCCCGTCAATCAACTTTATTCAAAAAAATGTGTACACATTTTAGGAAGCGAAAAAGTATTTCTCTCCCTGAACTCCTTTTGAGCTTCGCCACCAATCGGTGTCGCTGGGCAGCTTAAACAATTCCCATGGCATCACCTGGTCCAATCGAATTCGCATTGGTTTTCCTTTAAAAAATCAAAATAAATAATTGACATGGAACAAGTGATAAAGGAAGCAAATCTTACCATTCCGTCGAACAGTTATAAAAATATTATTTGACCCCAGGGACTCTGCACTGTCTGATGGTTCCTCTGGTGCCATGTCTATGGCCGTTGGCTGTTGAACAGACACTGTGACGTCTGCGGTCTCAATTGCAGGTTCTTCCATCATTTCCGGTGCTGATGGACTCGGCTTCTTGATCCTGTTAACAAAATATCCGTAATTGCTTTCGTCAATTTCATCCATCGCAACTGGATCTGGGCTGAGGCTATCATCGACTTCACTGGCGGGCCTTGGGGTAGTTGCCGGTTTCTTGATCGGCCTTGGCCTGCCACTTGGTGGTGGCTTCTTCTTACGATTTGCCAGTGAATCCAACTCGAAGATGGTTGGTTTTTCAGTACTTGACTCGAATTGGATAAGTTCTTCCATACTCCCCTGCAAATATTCCTCCACCTCATCTTCAAACTCATCTAACACCGACTCGCTGTCTGCAATGACTTCTGGTCTCGCAGTTGTTGTCGTCTTTGACTTCTTTCTGTGTTCCAAATCTGCTGGGCTGTGTTCCAAATCTGCCTCTGGATGTACTTGAATGGCGTAGATGTTTTTATCCTCGGTAGAAGATACCTCCTCGCTGCTCAGCTCAGCTGAAGTCGGTACCTCGAGGCTGCTGAGTGCAAGCTCGTAAGGATCATCCAACGCAAGTTGTGCAAAATTTTCACTGGTCGGTAACTCCAAGGCCGGTTTCTTTGTGGTTGTTGGCTTCCTACTGGGTCGAGGTTTCTTTTTGCGATTTGCCAGCGCATCACCCTCACCTGTGGTGATCATCAGAACTGGGTTGTCAATCATAGCTTCCTGGTCACCTGGTCGCACAAGTTCTTCCTCGCCACTGTCCGGTTCCGGTGTTGGGGGGCTCTGTGTAGGCTTCTTGCTGGGCTTTGGCCTTCTGCTGGGTCTGGGCCTCCTGCTGGGCTGTGGCTTTTTTTTACGATTTGCCAGCGCTTCACCCTCACCTGTGGTGATCATCAGAACTGGGTTGTCAATCATAGCTTCCTGGTCACCTGGTCGCACAAGTTCTTCCTCGCTACTGTCCGGATCCGGTGTTGGGGGGCTCTGTGTAGGCTTCTTGCTGGGCTTTGGCTTTCTGCTGGGTCTGGGCTTCCTGCTGGGCCGTGGCTTCTTTTTCCTATTGGCAAGTAAAAAGTTTTCAAACTCTTCCTGAATACTGTCTAACTCTGGGATGGTGGTGGCTGGTTTCCTTGTAGGGCGCTTAGTAGGTCGTTTTGAAGGCTTCCTTCTGTTATTAAGACCACTTATCCGATTGTTAAAGAAATCGTAGTCATCTTCATCACTTGTGGTAGTTGGTGTTCCTGGCAAGGATATGCCGATGGATTCATCCATGGGCGGTTCGATTAGAGGTGGTCGTTTCCGCTTCAGCCAACTGTGCGATTGATGGGATTGCTGGTCAAGTGGTACAAAAGGAGGTGATGGGTGTCCAGTCCATCCGGACACAGCTAAGAAGACGGGAGGCCCAGGAAGGATTGACAAAAACTGAGGATATTGAGGATATTCGCTTTCGAAGTATTTGTTACGTTTTGAGCCGGAGCCTCCATTCCTAGAACTACCAGTATCGGCACTTCCAGTTGGAACTGTTATGTAAACATCTGATTTTCTGGGCTTTTCTGCGGCCTTCGGCTTATCGAAGGGAAACCACCACTGTGAGTCGTTCTTCACCAAATCCTTTGACAACAAATTCACATTATTCTCAGCCAACGTATCTGCAAAAATAAATCAGAATTATTCTCCCAGTACTTGGGGATTTACTACCAAGCCTACTAAGTGGACCCTGCATCACAACTGCGAGGAAAAGAAAAACGAATTGCCTGCCCATTGCGACGTCTAGCACTCCCTATCACCAAATATTCACTTGAAACTCTTGTCTAAATACTTTTCGACCAAATGAAAGTCACTGCAGTGGAGTAGATACATTCTCCGACGAAGAATTCAGCAAAACTGTCGCTTCAGAGTTTCGCCAAGAAGCTTAAAGAAGCTGCAAAAAAACTTCTACTGCCAAGATATAAAAGAATCTGTAGATCCATCTGTGTATCTAAACATGCGATGAAGCAATTATTCCGAGTCGCACATTTGGACTGGAATGCATAATTAATTGGCCCCATGGGAGTCAATACTCCTTAGTGTTGTTGATCATTTTATAGCGAGATATGTTTATGCGAAAATTATAAAATGAGTCCCCTATTTGAATATGTATCGCAGGGTGACCCAGATTCTCGATCTCATTAAACCGGCAAGTGTGTGTGGTCTCTGACATGTTTGTATTAATTAGATACTGGATGTTGGGAGCGCGTTAATCGGGTGAACTACAAGCCGGAATCGCACGTAATGCGGAATTTAAAGAATTTGTGCTGATTTTGTCGCAACCGGGTGGGTGGCTTCACCGAGAAACAAGATGTCGTAAACACAACAAGTTTTTTTTCTTTGGTTTTGGCATAAATATGCGCAGCTCTCCAAAGAAGCAAAACATCATTCTAATTAAAGTTTTAGATGGCAAACAGTTGGGGACTCTATATATACTAGCACACTCGTAGTCGTAGTAGTTGTTGCCCAGCTATTGGCGGTGCTTCAGTGCTGCCTTGAACTTGACTTGCCTCGCTTTGTGTGCAGATGTATTGCGGTGAAAATAACCTAAAACATCATTCCATACAAAAACAGAAACAAATTTATAACAAAGAAGCGGTTCTTTGGATTTTGTTTTTAAGACAACTTCGCTGAAAAATTTTTTTGCTTTGATGAACGGTTGTTTATCTTAAGTATATGTGTGTGGAGAAATCTGCTATCCATAACCCGAGGAAAGGCTCTATGTTTAGGGAGTACGGTGAATGATGACATGAGTGTAATGGGAATGATAGACTGATGCGGGGAACACGCGCTTGTGGCGGCTAAACATTTGTTTTTCTTCTTTATTGGCGGTATTTAGTTGTGGGCGCGCAGACCAAAGCTCAAGCTAATTCGAACGAAAAATGGTATCTTTGACAATTGTGGATGTCCTTTAAAGCGCGCACTTGAGTTTTGCAATTCAAATTTTGCGCATAAAAAACTAAGTGTAACAGATTTGACTGCAGCTCGGAAAAAAACCTGCAATGCAACAGTAAAAAACATGACAAACATTCAGGTTAGGAATGCCAAAGAGCTTGACAATCAGTACAATATCGTAGGTCACAGTGTCAAGGCCTATGGTTGTATAAAACTGATAGAGGGTAAGCTCGGAGTCATGCTGGGGTGTCGAAAACAATTGATGATTTCACTGTTTATTATTATATAGAGCTGCAGAGTACTAACACTTACCGTTCAAAATAAAGCAATACTGGTGTATTTTGGAATGCAGGTCTTCCGCCACAGTAACCGACCAGTAAGCCACTTACGTTCGCTTTTAACCCATGCTCCAAAAAACCGCCTTTAGGGAGATTTTATCAACTGGATTATATCAGTCAATAATTTAAAAACCGATATGTCGAAAACATCAGGCGTTCGCAAGAGTTGCAGCAGTGAATAAAAAAACCTTAAGGTGTAAAAGGCTTTTTCCGGGAATCGAACGTGGGAGCCCTCGCTTAGCAATCCAATATAGCAACTACTTAGCCACTGCGAATACTTTTTTTTTTTATTTTAAATAGTCGGCAATTGGCTGAAGTCAAAGGACTCGAACTTTCAAAATGTTGCTAGAGTGTTCCCAGTTTTTTAAAGAAACAAAACGGTTGGGTTTGTTTACTTTTACACATCGGTTAAGAGCGTTTGACATATCATTACAAATTTATGTCGCAAGAGTGCGTTGGACAACGTTCAAAAGCCAATAGCCAGGTGATACTGTATATTCGCTTTGATTCTTGTAACAAATAAAACGTGCCCAAAATTATATACTAGTACTTTAGATGTGACTAATGAAAGATGTAACCTTTTTCTTCAAACCCATTTATAGCTACCTCCACTACCATATGCATGTGCGAAAACGTACTTTTGTTAAAAAATGCTGTATTTTTAAAACAAAATCAGCCTAAAATCCGCACAAATTTGTTCAATACATTTTAAAATCAGAAATCTGGAAATCGGTGTAGTAGTTAGTGAGATTTTTACGGACACACAATTTTGCCATTCAGTTTTCTTCCCCTTTCCTTGCGGCTCATATTTTGAATGTTGCATAATTGTAGATATACACTTGCTACTGGTCCCTTATGACCACAAAGTGTTTTATTACCTTCTCAATATTTCATGATATAATACTCAAAATTGAATATACATCCATACAAAATTGTATTATATTTTTGGAATAATTCATTTGAATTACTCGTGAATGTATTATGAATATTGAATTGCTAATAAAAAAATTTAAGTGAACAAAAAAAATATTTATAGCTATATATTTTACTAGCTCGGCTTCGCCTAAGCGCAGAAACGTTCTTGCTTAAATATTTTTTAGTCTATCGTCATTTAAACAAGGACATGGCAGAATAAGTTCCGCCCACATTTCGTGGCGCATTTTGTAGATCAATGTTCCCTGTGTATCGGGAAACAACAAAACAATGTAATAGGAGATGGTATGCATTTTTATCCAAACTCCACGGGATCAATATTAACCGAGGAAAGGCCAGCAAATTTGAATTTATTCGGTTATTTGGTTATATCAGTGCATTGAACATTGCACTGTATAGAAGTTGTTATGCTTCAGTGTTACACGCGAAAAAATCACTTATGTAAAACCCACCAACTCTCGGTTAAAACCTACCACGTAATACTGTTAATACAGCTTCTACAGAGTTAGTAGTTTAAAATTACCCGAGTTTACTTGTTTAAGGAAATTCGTATAAAAATAACAGAATTTCTAAAAAAAAGTTTCGTAAATTAAAAACTAACTCTGTCGAATTTAACCAAATGATCATTATATTAATACGTGAACATCAAAAGTTTCGGTACTCTTTTTAAGTATTTATTATGAAATAAGGAGAATAAAACCTATGACATTCGAAAGGTGCTGCGCCATAGATGTGCACAAAATAAAAATTGTGGGTATATGTCGCCATTAAGGCCGGTCAAATTAAGTTATGAATTCCCATACAAAACAGGTAATTGAACGGATTTTGGTGACACTCAATTTGCCGCCGACATAAAATTACCATAGTAACGTATTCAAATATAAATCATCTTAGATTTGAGCCTGTTTCCAATGGAGCAGCTCATTTACGTATTTTTTCTATATCTAGATGCCGCTCTTTTCGTTATAATAAAAAAAAACATAAATAACGAAAACAATTGTGGTAGGTTTTTTAATATTACATTTTACATACTTATAAAAGAAATGGCCGATCTTCGACCACAAGCTATACTAGTTGATATTAATCTAGAAACTTGTCTGCTAAAGTGTTTTTTTTTTTAACAGTATGTACAAGGTGGCGCAAAAATAACCTTCCGATGTTTTTTGGCTGTAATTTAGAAAAAAAAAAATGAAAAACTTTGATTCTTCTTGTGGATTATTTTTATTTGGTCTTTTAATTTTTTTTACATCAAGTCAAGAATATGATGTCATGTAAATGGCCGCCGCCACAGTTGATTGTCATTTGAGCCCTTTTTATGGCATTTTCCATCACTTTGGCCAAAACTTCCGGCGATAGGTCCTCACATTCTTGACGGATATTGTCTTTAAGAGCTGCAGGAGTCTGAGGCTTGTTGACATTAACCCGGGACTTCAAAAAGCCCCACAAAAAGAAGTCTGTAGCGGTCAAATCAGGCGATCTTCCGGGCTAGTCAACAGAGGCGATATTCTCGGCACAACGGGCGCTCCGGGGCCCGCCACTCTTGGCAACGTCTCGCGTTGTGCCAGTCTCTTCGAGGCGGGCGGCTAAACGTCGCAGTGTTTGACCAGTAGGCGTTGGACGGCTAGGAAATCTGCGACGAAATTCACGTTGTGCCAAAGTCACCGACCGATTATTGCTCAAATAAATAGTCACCGATATTCCGCGTTCTGGAGCAGTGTAGCGTAACATTGTTTATTAACGTGTATTTCGCATGTTTTTACTACACAAATGTCAAAACAGAACTGACATTAGGGGCCAATCGCAAAATTTATAGCATTTTCTGATAGGAGGATTACTTTTGCGCCACCTTGTATTTAACCTATTTTATTTCAGTTGTGTTTAATAACGAATCCTTTTTTTTCAACAGAGACAAGACCCATTTTTTTAAACCGAACAAATATCGCACTCGGTTAGATTGTTACGAAGTAAAATAAATAAATAGTTTGCGCAATAGGTCGGTAGGGTCCATAGGCCTAACTTCGTTTCTCTGACACGAAAACGGATAATTGAGAAGGTCTTTCGTGGCAGTTATACTCTCGGATATTTGTCAGACATTCGTAAGAGGTGGCACAATGAAAAAAAAACCTAAAGATGGAATTTTGGTATTTTCGGGGATCGAACCTGGGACCCCTCGCTTAGTAGTTCAACACACTAATACCTAATCCACTTGCGAAAACTCTGTACACAAAATAAGCTGCCTGCGTAAATTTCAAATTTGTCACATGGAATTTGAGAGTGCCTTCTGACATCTTCCAACTGACTTTTGGAAATTCGATTATTAATGCGTGGGCTTATATACAACTTACATGTCAAGAAATACGAATTTTGAATACTAATTGATGGGTACTAGAAATGCTTTTGCATGCCATCAGTGTTGATGTTGATTATATATCAAAATGCCTCAACAAGTCACAGCGATTTGCCGACGATCGTATCAAAAGTTAACTACTCCTGACTGCAGCAGGTATAGGTAGGTATGTTGTGCTCCATTTTATATGTACCCACCATTCATAGCTTCTGACAAAACCTAAAAGAATGCGCCTCTTAAAACACACTAATTTAATGGGTACCTTTAATTTCAATTGTGCCTAACCTAGGTACAAATGGAAAAGTGGCTACACTGCCATAACTATAGAAGAACAAAAAAAGATATAATTTCTAATTACTACTTAACACACATTATGTGCGTGCCGTTTGGAATTTTTGAAATCGAATAAAATGCCAATTTTACGTCAAAAATCTTAGCCCTTGTCGTAGCAAAACAGAGATACCGCCTACAAAATTGTCGACTGCAATAAAGTCGAGAAACGGATGCCATAAAATGTCGGCAATTCGAATAAAAACCTGGTATCGACGACGAATATATGTGTGTGCGCTATTTATTTTTTTTCTTCTGAAATCAGCAACTTTACGGAACCGAGCGAAGGTCATTTGGATTTTTTTATTATCAAAGCACAGTATAAAATGATTATTTTGCTTCCGATGCGATTTGTTTTTGTTCAGTTCAGATGCGGCCTATAAACTTAACGACCACTCAAATTGTTGTGAGACATTTTTGTTTTGTTTTATAGATAAATTTGGGTGAACTGCTGCAAATGGGTTCTTTTAGTTTGCAAACGTTGACGTTCAACAAGTTTATTTTGGTTTATTCTCTTAGAAAGCAAGGAATTTCCTAACTTAAGGTTTTGTTTTTAAATCTAAGCGAAAACAAAAATGATGAAGTGGGTTAGGCTTAGGCTTAGGTCATTGTGCATGTAGGTTACAAGCTCAGTTAATCTACTACTACCGGCTGTTTTGCTAGGTAATTAAATTAAAAAAAAATATATAATTTTGTTAAATGAAAAATGTCGTAGGCATATATAAAACAAAAGTAGCCTAAGACCAGCGTGTATTTATTTCATACAATTTAAAAAAGAGATTAGTAAATCGGTGCAATAGTTTGAAAGATTTTTACGGACATACAATTTTTGGATCCAATTTAATATACATGGATTTTAATTAGGCTTCACTATAAACGCAATTTTTTTTAAAAGAATTTGTGGTTCTAAGAAAACTCGACTTTCAAATGACCCAAAGGGAAATGTCTTTTTTAAAAAATAATGTAAGTGTGTTTGTATATATATTGATCTTGTGTGGGTAGATATGCGTGTCTTAAAAAACTCATTTTCATGAAGTTCTCACTATTTAATAATGTCAGTACTTAAGCTACGATTACACGTGCCACTTTTGATGTGAACTTTTGACATTTCGACATCATTATGATGTAAACACATGTTCTTAATTTGTCACTACGTATGTGATCGCCTGTCGAGCGTCTGGTCATGCTGGTTGTCGTAGCGAACTCTCACGAAAGACACACGTGTGGCCACTGAATGGCTGAACTTTTCTGACGTCAGCATGTTAATATTTGCCAAAAACAAATGACACGTGCAATCGTAGCTTAACTGTAAAGTGGGATTTAAGGAAAACTGTTTAAAATTCGTCAACTGACAGGACCAATTTTTGGGGGCGTTTTTGGGCTAAATGTTGCCATTGTTATAGGGGCCACAAAGACCACAAACAAGGTATCAGCGCACTAAATACTCGCCTTTATTATTATGTCCTTCTTATAAGTTTACTAAACATATTTCATGAAAATATGTTGGGAAACATTATTGTATTGCAAGTAGAGCGCAATAGGAAAGCCGATGTGCATCCAAGTTCAATTTGAAAGACCGCACGCTTTCCACAAAATTCTGCCAAGGTATTACGTCCATTTACAAAAGTTCAAGGAAATTGTGTTTTAAATTAAATTGATTCACCAAATGGTGAAGGGTCAAACGCGTTCACTAGATAAATCAAAATCGTGACGTCGCGTCGCAAAAATTGCATTCTTCATATTAAAAAGTTACAACGTATTTTTTGTTGTACAATAAATGTTTTATAAAACATGAAAAAATTATTTTTATAGAATTTATGCATTTTTTATGAAACATAAAAATATCCAAACCACACTTCAAAGAACGATGTTTTCTCTTAATATCAATATGGGGGTCCGCCAAAAAAAGTTTAATCATTTAAGGGTTCCGTGGCCAAAACAAAATTGGGAACTTCTGCTATATAGTACCAAGATTAATTTTCGTTGTATTGTAGGCGCCAAGCCGCTATTCCGAAAACCTTTGTAAATTCCTAAGAACCACAAAAAAGGCTGCCAGATGTGCGATGGATCTTTTGGATGGACTAGCTATTCTGGGGGAAGGCAGAGAAGATAGAATATAAAAAGTTGAAGGTTGTAGAACTTGCTAGGTAAAAAGGGAAAAAAAAACTTCTCCCATAAGTGGCGCCCCGAAATGCAATGAATACTATTTCTTATAATAGAAAGTCGTCCACTAAAATGTGGAGCAGAACAACCACTTAGTTCTACTCACTACGGTCTGATCTCGCAATATTTTCTGTTGGAGCTTGAGCTCGATCTTGTTTTCTAAAGAAAATATTTCTCACTCATGTGGTAGTGCCACTTCCATATATCAGTCGACACGCTTCGACCAACAGAAGCTGGTCCTAAACAATAGCCGATAATTACAGCTACGCAAACGCTGACTACAGTCACACGAACTATAAGTCTTATGCGAAAATCAAAACATTCGAAAATCCACCAAAGCCATAATTTATTCGGTGGCCCAACCAAAACCTGTTACTGCTTCCAGAACCAACCCATTATGCTAAACACTAACAGTTGTTTACTAGCAGCTTTACTGTCGAATCTGATTACCATAAAATGCCAGTCAAAAGCCGAACAGATGTAGTTCACCTGCCTACGACCTAAACGCTGATCAACAAACGCCGAGTCGAAGACCTCTGGGAATTTTTTAGAATTAACTTGCAAATATGTGGACAAAGTTCACGACCTTTGCCTGCTGGTGGTGGACTGACTCCGGTCGGCTAGTAGTTGGTTCAGCATCACAATTCTTTTCGAAGAACTCAAGCATGCAGCAACGTTTTGCTATTCGCTCTGGTCTGGCTGTTGTTATTCTGGCTGCGCTGTGCCAGTCTACCCAACGTAAGTACAAGTCCGCATCAGGAATTGCTGAATTATGTATCTGTTTTATGTTTAGAAAGACCTCAGTGTCCGTCGCCAGTTGACTGCGGGGAGAATGGACTCGGCATGGGTGAGCACCACCATTACGGTCCCAACACCAAGCTCATATCAAGAATCGAGAACCTAGCAGCGGTAAAGGAACTTATGGAGAAGCTTCTTATGCAGCACAATGCGTTTGCAGACGACAACGTATCAGGAGCTGAGGAGGGGTCTAGTTCAAGTGAAAACCCATCATCCTTGGCGCCAATGAGCGCCAGCATCGAGGTGGAGGAAAACTCCACAGAGCGGCCTCTATCCTCGTCGTACTATAAAGAAGAAGGCATCACCACAGAGAGACCACCAATTCAAATCGTCTCAGAAGGAGTATTTGATGTTGACGATCAGTTGAAGCTGGCCATCGGAAGCGGCCACATCTCCTCAACCACCAATAAGACGAAGGATGAGGAATTATTTTGGGAGCTCACCACGGTGGACCCACAGCATGACTTTCCCCAGAAAGTGACAATAATCCAGCCGCCGAAACGTATCATGTTCGATAAATCAGGTGATCAGGTGGCTGCGGCAACCACAGCCCCCGTCAGCACAATGCAAAAAGAGAATACCACCTCGTATCCAGTTAACCTTCCACCCTTAAGGCCCAGCAACGGAAATAAGACCAAAAGAACAACAACGCAGCGTCCTCACGTAATCGTTCATCCCCAAAAATTGAATACTCCTAACCAAACGCCGTTCGTGGAAAATCCCGAAAAAATCAAAGGACCTCCCTCAACCAGTCCCGGGATAGGTACATTGATGCCTGTTGACCGGGATCACGATGTAAAGGACGAGATTCAATTGGATACACTAAATCGGCCAATTAGCAGACGGAAACCAACCGCAACACCTGTTGGCAGTGCAACAAGTAATCGCCCGAAGAAAAAACCCATCAATATCACACCACAGTCGGTGGTAGTCAAGAAGGGGCCACCAAAACGAGTAGGCAAGCCTCAAGGATCACCAGGAATTCGTAATCCAATTCGAAACACTTCTGCTCCGCCACGTGAACCAGAAGACTATATCATATCTGCTTTCGCCTCGATTGCTGACGGTGGTGATGATGGTGATGATGGCGATGAGGACGATGAATACGAGGAAGATAATTCGAATGAAACCGAAGCCGAAGAGGAGGACGAGGATGAGGAAGAGGACGAGGACGACTACCTATCCAATAGCGAAGAAGAAATCGAAGAACGTGAAAACTTTGACTCGGTCGATGCAAGCCATGTGATATCGAGCGTCATGAAGGAGGTGGGTGCACTGCTTTGACGACAAACTGCTTAATTATTCAAAATAAAACTTTTCGTGGTTAACACCCTTAGCAAGAACAACTCACAACAAATAAGTTGAGTGTTTTATTTTCGAATCAGTTTCAGACGAGCGAAGTCTGCAGTGTATGTGTGCACGGCCATGGCGAGGTGGAGTCTTATTGAAACATTTTGACAGCGACAGAAGTACTTTTGGCTCGGGTGTTGCTGGTAGTGTCAGTCTCCAAGATGACTCTAATGCAATTTTCGGTTTGGGGTTTTCGTAAGTGTCATTTTTTGTGGAAAATTTTGACATGCTGACCTCAAAATGCAGCCATTCGGTGGTCACTCGTGCGTCTTTCGTGAGAGTGCGCGGCGATAGCCCACGTGACCAGACACTTGACAAGCGATCACATACGTTGTGACAAATTGGGGCAAATGTCGGCATGTCAAATTTGACAGGTAAATTGGCATTTGTAATCGTAGTTTTAGGGCTGACAATTGAATCAGTTTTCTTCTGAGTCATCATAAGATCAGATGCAAACTACTAGCCACTTCGTTATAAGTTGCCTTTTTATTGGTTAAAAGCGAGTTCCAAATCTTGGAGCACTCAGAATCGATTTTCCGTCCATTGTACGGCAAGAGCCTATCGCATATGGCGGCACTTTACAAATCCCTTTCATCTTTATTTACTTATTTACTTATTTCGTCTTACAAGTTTATCTTATTTTAGACTACTTCTAATATCAATACAGAAATTCATATTTTATACATACATATTTAATCATTAGATTACAGTGAATTCATTATAGCAGTTTTACAAAGTATTCTACTCATATTGAAGTCAATTGAATTATTATATAAATTATAATTGACACACTTCAATTTTACCTTTGGATCTTTTCTTAGACGTTGATCTTGTTTTAAAAACTCCCTCTGATGATTCCGTTGCTTCGCTTATTCGCCATTTGGTTTTCTACGTGTGTGAGCTCCAAAAGCTTTTGTCTGTAATACCAGGTTTCGGCGACAGAATACCTTCTTGTGTTACTGCGTGATGCAAGAGTGTTGGAAAGCGGTATACCTCGGGTTAGTTTTAGTATATAATATCAGGAACTCAGCACGTACACCATCAAGTCCAACTTCTTCATTGACCGTGTTTGCTTAAAAATATTGAACGCAACTGTTTGAAATCCGGAACTGATTTATCACTTCAGCGTCATGACTACGCAGAGTACACTAGTCACTAAATATTCCTTCCGTCTACGAAGATGATCCTGATGTCAGAACTTAGAGTTCCTTCCACAGTCAGTAGAGGCTGTTTGCCGTTAAATTTTTTTTTTTTTGACAACTTTTTCATATATTTTTGATTCTTTTTTTACAGTCAGTCGGGTTTTTTGTTTTCTTTTTTTAAATTAACTTTTTGTATTTACTGGAATATTGATCATTTGCATACATTAAGCTGTTATTTAGTGCATCTAAGTTTAAGAATAATTAATGTAGGAAAACTTAATAAAAAATGTTCTAAACCATAAACATTTTATTAATTTTTTGCTTTCTTTCGAAGATTTTGCATGTGGCCTCATCCTAGTGGCGCATCTTTTTATACGCTTTACAGGTAGTTCAGTGCTTGATCTTGGGAAATTCCCAGTGGTAGTTTTTTATCTACCCTTTAAGTTTATAACTTACTGTTGGGGAAATATGTACCTGTTCACAGTAGCAAAAGTTTCCGCCTAAAACATTTTCAACAGGTATTAAAGAGTGAAAATCGTTTGCCAAATGTATGGCCTCATCATAGTGATCGCCAGTGTATCTAATATTTTATTTCCGACAGTTTGCAATGCAACTGCGAGCACCGCAGTCAATTTCGTGCAGTCGCTTTTAAATCAATTCCGAGCAAACACTTTCAAGTCGGAACAAAGTTACACCCGACAGTGAATTAAATTTTATCAGAGTAATCTTTTTTCTTGGAGACATACAAATTTCAATGGAGAAAACACTGACAGCAACAACCCTGAGAAATTACCATCACAACACAAGTTTTAATTCCATTTCGGTTGAGGAGAAAACTTCATAAAACGCATACCTTATAATTATGATGGCGAGCACATTCAACAAGGAAAGTTTAAGTTGTAAATTGTAAGACTTACCGTCATAATCTATGCGGAACACTAAGCTGTTGCATCTTCATAAGCCAATAAGGAAGAGAAGGCAGAATAAAAAGTCAACTTTTTTTAGGTAGTTAGTTCGTAGACTTCGAAACCAGGTGAAGCTGTGTCTAAGGTATCTATATGTATTTGTACTAACGATGTGTACACTTGTAGGTTAAAAAGAAGTGTCGGACAATCTTCAAAGCAATAATTTGCAATTAAAGTCAGTGCGCCGTACTAGTAATCAATTTAAGTCTCGACTTTAAATTTACGGAAGCTCACAATTGCGAAATTTGTATGGAAACTATAGCCACTGTAAATTAATAAAAATTTGTAGTCGAAACTAAAAATGTTTATTGGTAAGGCCCAATGTATTTATAAACTAACTTAGCGGCCTGTGTATTTTTCTACTATTGTTTTAGGCGAGTTGTAAGGTGGCTTTTGAATATTAAAAATGAACTTTCACAGTGCTTCGTTGGATTGATTGAAACCACACTTTTTGTGACTTCACGCCATTAAAATAAATCAGCGGTGATCTGTTTTCATTCAGAAAATTTGTATGTATAAGGTTCACGACTAAATGAAATTGACGGAAAGTCGGACCTGTTAAAAGAATTCTATTCAAATATTTGATTTCAACCAAAATCCTTTGGGATTGTCTTTATTCAACGTCATATTTTCAAAAAAAAAAATCCATCTCTGTTTGTGATTGAAAGTGTAGTTGAAAGAAGAAGAACGTCACGCTTGTGGGAATTACGATGCCTTCTTCATGAAATTTGAAACACAGTAACATGTTTATTTCCGAAGAAATGAGTCCAATTCCACTTTGAAAACAAAGCATATTAAGCACTATTATTCAGCCGGAAATAGAACAATTCGATTACTCATCTGTCAGATGAGATAATTTCGATTTTTATCATCTACCCCATACTGATACTGAGTGGCAAAAAAATGAAAAATTCACCATAATGACTTATCCAATATAATCGACTATCCATTTCAAATTTCAGATGGGAACAAATCAAAAAGTACTCCTCTAAGTTTGACCCAGACATTTGAAATTGGATAAAAATGAAGTTCCAGAAATACGTAGACTTCTTTGGGAAAGTAAGTCAAAAGACGTTTCAATAATTTATGACAATCCTTGCTATATATATAAATTGGATTACGGTCGTAAGATCAAAAGTACGTATTTACCTATTTGACATTTTTGTTTTTGCGAAGAAGAAGGGAAAGTGGAATTTGGTTTAGATAGGTAGGTATTCTCATCAGAATTTTACCTCCAATTTGGGAGAACAAGCGAAGGTGATTTTAAATTTTGACAAATTTTTCAACAGAAATTAAACATGAGATATTTTAGTTCCTCGTTTTCCATATTTTAACCAATTTACAAGAAAACACGGAATTTAAAGAAAAAAGCCGCTCCATCATATTAAACTGTTGAAAGACTCCGGATGCTAAATTGTTTAAAAGAGGAAAATAAGTAGAAACCCGAGAGATGGACCAAAACTTTATTAGCAACAGTAGAAATGCATTAAGTAAGTAAGTGTCTGGCAACACTCTGTTGCATTCAAAAATTGTTTGGCGGCCCAAAGTGCATCGGGCGGCCGATGGAGCATCGATGTGCAGCTCCACTTTTCGACATGAGAAAATTATAATGTGAATATAGCCGAAAGGATAATTGACTGTCCGAATTAACCTATTCAAACAATTCAAACTTTGTAATTTGAAGAAGAATCAGTGGTATAGCTCGAAATATAATAATAGTTAGGATTGAAGCATTTGTTAGCAGGGTTCTCTAAGCCAACATGGGTATTAAATGAATTATTTGGGGCCCTTCCCAAAATTTTAGCACAAACGTTAATGCTTTTCTCCAAATTTTGTGTTTGCAAAACGTAAGAATCATTTTCAGAAGACTACTTACCAGCGTTGCCACAAAGAAAAAAATATTGCGGGTCTTTCTGAGGTCCATTTCTATAAACTGCAATAAGAAAGTGTGCTTTTTAGAATATTTTTCTTGAAGGAATAAAAAACGATGAGATATGCGGGCCATTTCTGGTTGGCCCCGGGTCAAGGTCCTACATAAAAAACAGAGGGCCAATTATGGCAACACTGCTACTAGCAACAATACTTAGTTTCTTTAAAATGCTTGTTCGAATCAATTAGAATTTATAAGACACAGTTTGGTTGACGGGTTATGGGATGCATTTTCCACAAGGGTAATGGATCCGCTGCATCATTTGACTTAGAGTTTGCACAGCTGATACAGTTTTTGATAATTCGTCTTACGACCAGTTTTTACAGCAACTAAAATTAGTTATATTTATCATTAAAAGAATTTAATAGGTCTATCTTCTCACAACCATAATTTTGTGTGAGTTTTCGAATTTTGGGAAGGATGTACAATTTTATGCCTAGTCCAAACTCCAGTTGAACAGTTCTTTCATGACAGTTATACTCACGGATGTTCGTCAGACGTTCGCGAGAGCTAGTGCAGTGGAAAAATCCTTAAGAAACTAATAACTGTTTTTCCGGGGATTGAGCCTGGGACCCACTCGCTTTGTAGTCCAACACACTAACCACTTTGCCATTGTGCCTAACATCAATTTTATTGCAGCGAATAGGAAAGGAATAGATAGTACTCTTGATTTTCAGAAAAACAGCAATTCGTTTCTTCCAATTGTTTTTGTTTTATTTTCTGAAAATCAAGAGTATTATTCCTCTTCCATTAGCTGCAATAAAATTGCGATGTAGATAAGCAATGATGATGGTAGGCGCAATGGCCTACCTATGATTGCTAAGAGAAATCTTTTCAATTGTATATTTGACCCAAAATTGAAGTACCTTTAGTCAATTATAACTTACGGATGATTAGACTAGGCCAACAGCTCTGCCCATTCTAGCGAAAGTCAAATAGTTTTTTAAGTATTTGTCTTAAAATCAGTTAAAGGAGCGTGGAGGCACATAAACTGCTGCCTCTTAAAAAAAATTGGTTACTTCGGATTTGAAATGTTCAACATAACAAAATGAAACAAAAAGTTTCTTTGCGAATTTATGTGAATCTGCAAAAGCACCTAAGTATCCTACAATTTTAAAACGCAATTAAATTTCATTAAAACACTTAAAAATGAGTTAAAAATATTATTTTTATTTCATTCATTTCATAAAATGGTACATAATCTTTTTTAGTACTTAGTTTGGTGTAGAAACAGAAAATGATTTCATTACATAACTTAAGACTAGTATACAGAAAATTTCTTAAAACTAAGCTGGGGAGATATAGATTAGAGATACAATTGCAATTTAATGTTGATGAGTGGGTAAATATAGGAGAATTGCCCTTTTCAAATTGGAGTGATTGCATATAGCTCCTATATGTGGGGTTAAGGAGTTCCATAGTCTCACAGTACAAATGGAAAATAAACGCGGAGAATTAAGAAAATAACAACGGTATGGTATTAGGCTGATGGTTCGTGACGACCGAGTAAATTTAAGCCTGTTATACAAATAAGACGGACTTTGATTTATTAGTTATGTAAAAAGATACAGTTTCTGGCATTGATATACTGATGCAAGTCACAACTTAGCAAACTCCTAGTGTGTGCTGATATTTGATCATATCTACGATTGCCGTGGGTGTAACGCACCCGGGATAACGAATCTAGACTACAATACACAACTTCGGCATACATTATGAGGGGCAGGATTAGAGTTGTTACCAATTTACGTCGTGTTTCAAGTGGAGTGAAATAAGCACTAAGCCATACCTTGCGGAGGCATCCGTTGATACGACCATTGACTACGTTGGTGTGATTGTAACAAGACAGATTACGATTAATTGAATATCCCAGAATAGTGGATGATTCTACAGCTTTGATTTTGTTACTATTTAGATATAGATCAGGTAGAAGATTGAGGCTAAATTTTTTGTGAGATATAGGAATTACCTGAGATTTTGCAGGATTTTAAATTATACCATTCGCAACTGACCAGGTGTAGATGCGCTTCAGATCATCATTGATGAGAGAAGCTAGTTCATTAAGGTTGGGGTATGGTTTTGCTAGATGTAGTTGAACGTCGTCTGCATACAAATGTACTGTAGCATGATTGCATACGGATGGTAGGTCATTAATAAATGTGCAGAAAAGAATCGGTCCCAATATTGAGCCCTGGGGTACACCTTGCTTGATTTTCATTAGGGACGAACAACTTTCACCGAAAGAAAACTGTTTATCGATTTCACAGCCCCATCACTGAAGCCGAAATTGTTCTTAAGCTTCCAACACAGAATTTTGTGATTTATTTTATAAAAGGCCTTCGAGAAATCAAGCAAACAAAGAAATGAAACGTAGCCCCTATCGAAATCTTGTCTTATTTCTTCGAGTAAATTGACCATGGCTGTGGACTGTTGAGAACTCAATAACTTATGGATGGACGGGTGCGTTGTGATTTATTTTGCAATTATTTTCTCGAAAACCTTAGATAAGCAAGGTAGAATGCTGACCGGTCTATATAGTCGGAAGGAGATGTTGGATTAGCTTTCTTTGCGATAGGCAAAACTCTTGCACTTTGCGGGTGAGGATGATTGTGCGGGTTGTGTAGGCGTTGATGGTAAGCCTTTTGAAGAGATTACTCTTGAGCGGAGGTTCGGAGCAGACATTGTGATGACCGAGAGAACTGCTTTTGCGTGGTGGTAGTGCAAAAACAAAATAAAATGTCGACAGTAGCAATAAACGAATTATGGACCGCGAAACAAATTAGTCTTTTTAAGTGGATAAAAGTTTTTCGTTTCACAGTAACCGGCCAAAAGTTTATAACCACTGTGACTTAGGTTTTATGACAAGTATTTAGATTATTTTTCAATTAGCATACCGTATTGTCTCAGTTTAGCTGGACGATTGAAAAACGCTTCTATTCGTGCTTACTGTTCATTACACAACAGACAGTATGGCAGGGATTTAAGAAAAAACTCGTTAAAGGCGCTTTTAAATACAGTAGTCCCTCGATAATGTGAATTTCTCTAAAATGTGAATCGGCAAAACTTTGCATTGTCATAATGTGAACTTCAGAAATTTTCAACCTCTAAAATGTGAATTTTTTTGTAAAAGTTTTTATACTTCTCTTGTTTCTCTTGCTCGTTTTGCGTGCGATTTTCGTTTTTCTCCTAAATTAATAAACATTTAAACTGTGCTTTAAAAAACCATTTTGTGTTGTTTTTAATAAATTTGAAAATCGTTTCAATCAGTTTAGTAAGTACTGAACAAAAGTTCCAGTAATGTGAATCCCTCTAAAATCCGAAAACGCCTTGTTTTAATTAGTTCACATTATCGAGGGACTACTGTACGCCCTAAAAATCTCTTAAATCAACACATTAGAAAACATTTCAAGAAAACCTATTAAGAGTACATTGAAAAATGCTTTCAAAAATGCATCAAAGTCACTTAAGAAAAGGTCGTCAAAAACTTGCCAATAAACACTTAAAGCACGCGACAAAAAATCTTCAAAAACTCACCATTTAACGCAAGAGAATAATTAAAAAAAAAACGCATTTAAAACTCTTAAAAAAGACCCGCCAAAAACGATCTAAAAACACTTATAAACAAACTATTCTTAAACTCGCCAACAAATAATGCATTAAAAAAACAAAGTTAAAAATTGAAAACAGTGTTATTTGTAATGAAAAGCAGTCTAGACTTTTTCTTATAAAGGTAGGAATTAAACAAAGGTTAACGCTAGTTTAGTTTTGTTTTCTAAGTTTCGTAATCTGAAATTAATTCCAAATGTTTCACATAAGCGTGAGTATGCTGATCTGATGATTACCAACTACAAAAGAGCAGTCTTGCGATTCTGTTTTGTGAATAAATCAAAGACTCTCGAGAGTATCTCTGTCTAAAGCTGGGGTGTTGATGTTGATAGTCCTCTAAGTCTTAGGCTAACTCCAAAGTTTTTTTTTTTTCAATAAATATAATTTGTTTGATAATATTTCCAAAACGCCGTTCTCTGTTATAAAAACAAACAACACGCCCTACAGTCAAATGAAAAAATGGTAAACGAAGCAGTTTTCTAAAATTATTTCACTATCTCAGTCAAATAAGACTCTTAAGGCACATACCTCTTATTGGTGCACAAACTGTTCTAATACTCAATCTATCGTTTGGTTGTGAAATTGCTTGGAAGAGAGACTGCATCCTTAATCGGAAAATAAATCTCTCCCTTAATAGCATTAAAAAGGTAAATTTACGCTACCGAAAGACCGTTCAATCGGAAAATCTTTTAACATAAATAACTACCCTTTGATAAGTACCTATTCGAAGCAAATCCTTGAAACTTGTATGTACAATTTTAATGCAAATGGAGCTTGAAAGAAGATCTCGTACGTTCACATCTTCAAAGCGAACACACAATTTTTATTTTTTTTTTATGTCGTTTTAACAGCTGAGCATCGAAGAGTCAGTTTTTTAACCACGTTACCCGATTGAGGAATATGACACTAATGCACGTCAAGGAAGGTAGGTTCCTTGTATACCAATTTTTGCTTCTTTTAAATAGAGAATAAAATATTTTTTTTTTTGCGATGACTTCTTAACGAATTATAGTTATTGTTGCTGTTGTTTTGTATTAAATAAAACCGAGACAGAAAATTCTATTCCAGTCGCCGACGAGGAATTAAATGAGCAGCGCAGAAACCTAACCCAACCAGAGACAAGCAAGGCAACACAAGTGGATAAAATTGTAATGCCTTCCGAAAACGATTATCCGCACCATTTGTCGGCGAGTGTTAATCATCATGCGTTCATCGCATATACAACCACAAAATGAAGGAAATAAATTCCAATTAAATTTGGAAAAACCGAGTGCTGCTAGCCGAAGCAAATAAACTATTAATTTCACCAAATCAGGCCGTCCCTTGCGGTGAACGCATTTATACATGCCTCCTACAGCAAAAGTGACTTAGCGTCCGTCAAAAAAAAAGAGAAAACTTTACCAATTCATGCCAGCCTAGAAAGGAAACATCATACGCCCCACACATTTGAAAAAAAATAAAAATAACCGCTCCAGTACTGGTCATCCATGTGAAAGTGCGTATGGATTTATGGCCAAGGTTGAAGTCAGTATATCCTATCCACTAAGATGGAGACGGAGATAACGACCTTGTTCTACGCGGTAGATTGAAGCAGATACACCGCTGAATCAGTAGTAGTAGTACCTAATTCTATTAGGGAAGTGTTTCACCGTCGCCCCGGCCTGTGTGTCCTCACTAACAAATGATTTACTGCTGACTGACCCTATAAACCGAGACGCACAGCGTTTTCCAAAAATAAATTAAACAAAAGCCGTAAGGAAGGCGCTACCTACAGACCAAGCATATTACATGTGCACAGAAAGCTCACGGGCCGGGAGTTTGTTTTAAGCCGGCGCGTTGCTATGATTTTTCCCGCAACAATGCCGAACGTTTCTATGATACACCTTGAGTCAGGACTCACTCGGGTATAATGGGATAACTAATTGGAAGCATGAGGGCGTAGGTGTGAGGATGGGATTTATTTTTAGCTACCACATCAGTACGTCATGTCTATGGGTTTGATTTATCGTCAATGTTTGAATGGACCACATTGATACCTGCTTTGACCTGGCGGTTGTACTAATAAATGTTGACATTGACTGAGCTGTATTTATTGCGTCCGCTTGATTGCCTTGAATCCATTTTTGACCCAAGAATACTCGGCACAGTCATGAGCATTAATCAACGAAATTGTGGACTGGCAGAAAGTAGTAGGTATGGACATTTTGTCATGTCATCTGAAATTCCAGCGGTCATCGTTTTCAGTGTTTTTAGAGTTCTATTCTTATTTTGCCGTTATGGAGTCCATTACGGGGTTTGTACAGAGGAATGTAAAACCCCATCTTTGGCATGTCAGCTTTGCCAACGACGGTCTTAAGTGAAGAAATACTCATACTCGTATAGGATTGCTTTTCTCGTTCTATCAAAGTTCGCCGTCTTCTATTTTTTAGTCGAAATGCAGTATAGATTGAGTTGATTCATCGGCTGTGGACCTGCTGCCAAGAAAAAACATATTCTAGGTCATTAGAAGTTTTCGTGATATAAAATATTTCGTAAGCTTTCTTATTTGACCGGCATTTCCACGACCTTAGTAGAAATAGGTAAAGCTTAAATCGCTGCTGTAAAGAAATATCCGCGTTGATTAGCAACACACGCAATCTTACATTTGAATGCACCTAAATTTAACAACAATATTCTAAACAGACCATTTCTCCTGGATTTACAAGAAAATGGAATTAAAATTCCGCAACAAAGTCAAATTCAGCTGGACACTTTACAATAAGAGCAGTGCCAGTTACAGGGCAAACTATTTTTTAGCCGAACAGGAAATCAACCAACAAAGCACAACAAAAATAAATAACCCTCTCAAAGGAGCAAAAAGGGGTCCTCTAAATTGAAGTGAATCCTTTGTGGCTGCGAAACTTTCACTGCTCCATTGTGCTTGTATATTAATTTACCGTCTCCCTGAAACAAAGATTCAATGCCCAGTGGTTCACAGCACAGTGAATTAAATATGCTTCACTATTACCTATACAAAATAAAAAATAAAGTTTAAAATATATTTTTATACCATGGAGAAAAATAATGATAGCCGTGAATAATTCCCTGCAATACTGTGCAAGAGCAGGCACTGGGGTAAAATATTAATTCGGACACGAAATATAAAAGTGTAATCAATATGTCGGAAGTCGGATACATGGACTAACAACGCCTCCGTCGCACACCTCCTTGTATTGGAAAAAATCAACGAAATGCATTCTCAAAGCAGAATTTCCACTACTTATAAATAAGTTGTTTTTGCATGTAAAATAATTGAAAAAATTAATTATCGAACATTATTCGTGATTAACATAGTATGCAATATGCATTCAATGGATTAATGCACCCTCTGGAAGTAAACTTTGTACCAGATAATTATTAATGCAAATTCTTTGCTTCATTAATATTCTCTTGCCTTTTTTTCGTTATTTGAGACGAAATAATAAGAGTACAAAGTTGGTAATGTCAATTTACGCAGATAAAAAAATATTGTGGACATCTGTCAATTTTTCTGATTTAATTGTTTAGCAGGGAATAGGGAATGCGGTACTGTGTAGGTGGGACTAGTACCCCTTTTTGAATGACAAAGTTCTTTAAGTAAGGAAAGTAAAGTAGACGAATCTACATCTTTACGTATAAAAATTGAGCATTAAAATTGTGTTCGTTTGTCGCCGATTCACGCCTTAACGCATATACCGATTTTAATAAAACTTTCACACATTTTTGGTATTGGTCTATATATGGTTTTTGTGAAGTTTTGTTTATATCGGAAAACGTATGTGTGTTGTGCATGCGTGAAAAGAAAAAACATTTTTGTTTTTTTCCACACATTATAAATATAAAAATCAATTGCTGTGCGTTATTCGGGTAAAAACTCAAGAACGGCTCGACGGATTTGAATGATTTTTTATTTGAATCAGGGATGGTTTAAGATGAAATTTAAATAAAAATTCGGAAAATTCTCAACAGGTGGCGCTGTTGGCATATTTCGGTTTTCATCTATCTCCTTCTATAAATATATATCAAAATGAATTGCATTGTGTTTGCATTGATGGTCTCTTAATCTTAATGCGTTAACCGATTTTGTTTTTGGAAATTTCAAATGAAAGGCGACGTTAACACCAAGGTTTGTATGGATATACGGTTTTTATATTTGTATTGGTTATACGAGTTAAGGGCATTTTAGTGAACATTCCTGTGTTGTCATTTTCCGAAACCCCTTAACCGATTTAAATGAAATTTTGTGGATGTTTATGGTTGGTTGCAGCTTAAAGGATAGGATAGTTTTGGGCACGATAGGTGGCGCTGCTGTCAGTCTCCGAAACCACTCAACTGATTTCAATTTTGTGGATGGGTATATTTGGTTTCAGTTGGGAAGCTAGGATAGTTTTGGACCCGATAAGTGGCGCTGTTGTAAATGCCTCTTTGCAAGCATTAAAGAATATGTGATGTGGCATGTGGCCTATGAGTGCGTAGGCCGTGTGGCACATATCGCTTGGTAGAATGAAGGGGAGGTATATTTTGTTCATTATTCGTATTCACAAGTCGCAACTAGTGATATTTAATCTTTTATATCACCTTTATCGAATGTGAAGTGAGAGAAAATTATCTGAAGAATGATTCTTACTTCCCGGGAAAACTCCGGACTACCGCCATGACATACCGCACGATTTTTCAAACAAAAGCTAAATACGATCATGGGCCTAATCGTTTAGCAGAATGTTTTTGGACAATCGCGTTTCTGGATATGCTCGGTCGAATGGCAGAAGCGGAGGCCATTTTTGAGGCCATATTTTTGTATGAAACAATTTGATTTTGTCTTCGTGGTCAAAACCATGCTTTAGGTCGACCAAACTCCGACCTGGCGCTGAGGTAAAATGTAACAACCCACCAAACGCTTTAACGAACAATTGTAAAAAATTGGCCATTGGTGGTAAAAACAGCGTTGAAAGAAGGATAGGTAGCCGAGAAATCTTGCCCGTTATAAGATTCCATTTAGGAGATGCAAAGTAGGTAATTTCACGTGAACCTAAGACCGATATGAACGTTGTACCCTACCCCTTACCAAAGGCATATGTTGTAAACTAGGAGACTTTTGCTATAAATAAACCATAGGTATTAGACAAAGGCAATGCGTGTCTAAGCTTTAACTTTTCTGATTGTGGTCCTTAGTTCTACTGTCCAAATCAGAATGTTATGAGTTAAATTCAGGCCTGAGAGTAAATATTTATTGAACTACATCATTAAACCCATTCAAACTTGATTAACATGGCTTGGAAGGTATTTTATTCTCCACTGGATTTTTCGACTCCATAAGCATGCAATTTCGGTAAAAAAGTCATGTTCCAAAACTAGCGCAATGAACTTTGCTTCACTTAAATGCTTGAGTTAGGTACTTGTATTATATTTTTACTTCAACTTTTTTCATGAAATCGACGGAACTAATTGACAGTGTTCATAATAATTGAACGATAATGCAGGTATGTGCGGTGATGATTACTAATTAAACACGGTTGACATTCATTCATTCAAAATAATTGTAGGTACTCACCAATATCTTAATCAGCACCAATTAATCAATTAAAAAAATTAACAACATACCGTAACTTAAGCGCTTAGTTTTTTATTATAAGTTGTCACACCACACATCAGTTTGAATTAGTTTCCCCGTTGTAAGCAATGCGGACATTTTTAATTGACTAAAATTAGTAAGTGTTGCCGGTAAATTGGTATGCGTAATTAATTATTGTTTTTTTGCCTTTTTGCCACACATCGTCTGATAGGGTACATGGTGCAATGTTTGCATAAATGGATTATAAAATGGAGTGCATTGATGACATTGAATGTGTTAAATAATATTAAACTTATTAATAGATATATAGCTCAAATTTGCAAATGAATAAGTGAATGAAGTATTTCAACACAAAATAAATATTTTCCCTTTTATCATCATGAATTGAAATAAATTTATTTCGAATTCCATTCGCAATCAAAAAAAAACAAGTATAACAAGGTGACTCATTAGATGCGAAATAAGGTACCATCAACGAAAGTATGCTGATCGTGAAGTCGAAGAAATACTAGTACATCTACAAAACAATATCGAAAGTGTTCCCAAGGGAAATCTATCCTATCTGTTGGAAGAAACCAACGCCCTGATATTAAATCTGAAAATTCCTTCAAGCCTTGCTTCGCGCAAAGACAATCTTTTCCCACCCTTCCAAACTCGGCACCCTTTAAATTTTACAAAGAAAAGTACGGGAACATTCTTTTTGATCTTCCAAAACGACCGTGTTAGACTGGGATTTGTCCACAGCGTTCGGTTTAGCTATACATATATTAATTTATTTCCAGTGAAACAATAATCGGTATTTTTATTTACCCTTCCGGCGAAATACTTACGCACTTATGATTGATTACAGCAACTTAAAAAAAAAAAAAAATTCCGGGTAACAGTCGTATAACACTATAAATCATGATTACTAATCTGAAAATATGTTGAACATTTTGCCACCGACGCTGAAAAAAATCAATGGATCAGTCACGCCAACATCACATTACGTGATTTGTGTTAAATTTATCCATTAACATTTCAGGGCTAACAAGGTAGTTGGCCTCCTGTTAAAAAAAACGTCCCAGTCTTCTTGCACCGGCACGCTATATTTTTATGTAAATCCCAAAATCCCAATGTTGGCCACACATAGGGTATTGTACTTACCCCGCATCACAAGTTCCCAGTTTTCTCTAGGCTTCCCATATTGGATACACGTCAGTCACTTATATTTATGAAAAGTTCTTATCAAGGGCATAATTGGTGGCTTGCAATACTGGAACCCTTTTCTGTAACTGTCAAACTGACTGAGTGACAGCAGGCAATATCAATTATTCACAAAACGCCTTTGATGGGCGGGAAACACTTAAAGGTCGCATAGTGACGGGTTTCCGACGTAAAATTGTGTACAATTTTCGAATGCTTTTGTTGACAAGTAAATTCTAAATGATAACTGACATTTGGGATGTGGGTCACTTAAGATGTTGATTTAAGCGGACGCTGTACAGAGGTTACAAACCTTCTGTGAAAATTCATAGAAGACAAAGTTTAAAATTGTTTATTGTCCTATATTTCATAATAATCAAGTACCCCAATCATGCGACTTTTTCGGTCATCGAGCTGATTTGGGAATTTTGGGAATTCTTCAAAATATTGAGAATAAAATATAACCAGAGAGAATTACGATTTCCCGGAACAGGTTACTTACCAAACATCTTCAGTTCTTTTCAATTTCTTATGCAGTAGTGTGAGCTGTTGAAGTTTGAACGCCATTATCGGGGAACTCAAAATTCATCGGTACGCAAATTTTATACTAAAATTATCGAACTACCTACAGTATGTACTTCTGCACACACGACAAAGAACCGACATCGCTGCCTAACTCTGAAAGGCTGGTTATTGGTGAAGCTTTTGAAGTAAATCATTTCCGGGGAATTTAAAATTAATTTAAATTTGATGCCGAATTTTATACTTATAATGTTGTCATCCAAGAGCAAATCCAAAGTGTGGTTTGCAGCGCATACGTACCAACATCCCACTACGAAGAACAAACTATTTTTAACTCCAAAAGGGACGGAAACAAAAACCTCAGTAGCTTTTGAGCTCGCAAAACTTTATCGCCTACGACTTTTTTGGTAAGTGGTATGCGGAACAAGATATTTTCTCAAAAGGACCTCGTGTCCACTGTCCACATCAAAACAAAGATCCGAGACTACATGAATGTGATTAATGGTAATGCGGGTACCTATAACAAACATCAAAGGATGTTTTTTTTTTTTTGTACACTTAAGTGTTTTTAGGAGGAAACAATTGGAATTTTCTATAGTTTGGCCTTTGTATGGTTTTGTAATGGCTGCAAGTGTACAATGGTCTATTGTTGTGGTATCAACAGACTAAGGTCCTTTGTGCAAAGGTTAAGTCCCTAATCGTGACTTTTCTCCATAAATCATCAAACGTTGAATTTAGTGCGAAATTAAATTCAATTTGTTTGTCATCGTGAGAAGATTGATTGGAATGTTACTTTGTTCAAGCGACAATGTGAGAATGAGGCCATTTTTTTGCCATATAACTGCTGGAGAGACACGCAAACAAAATTTCGATACTCATATAAAAATGAATTACATTCCTCTAATTTTATACAGCTCTGTGCAAGGACTGAGTACGCTTATGTGTTTAGATCCAACTATGGATTTTCATAATTTTTTTTTGCCAGCCAAAAATGAAGAAAACTTTTGCATAGAGCTGTTTTCGAGAAAAACCGAGTCTAACAAAGCTTGACTATCATCGTTAAAACGAGTTTGAAATTAAGAATGGAAACATTAAAGATATATTCGAGAAAGTGCCAGTGAAAACAAGTTGCTTCTTCAGAGACGTAATCACAACTGCAGTCCCTCAACCCTCACCCAAAACAACGCTAATGTCTTTTCAATTTCCTACTAAACCCCTCAGCCATGCGGACGATGTCGGTCCATAAATCAATGGCCATTCACCTGACATAAACTTTTCAGCGAGCCATCCTCAGTGAATATCTGATTTTACGGTCCCCCACGAATGTCTGTCATCTGGAGCAGCCAACCGTATACACATGAGCCAGTATACCTCCTCACATCCTTGGTGGATGTAAATTCTTGTTATTTGCCTTCCGGCCATCAGCGCCGCGGCGAACACCAGTTCGCCCCCAAACACCACACTAAACCAGACGAACACTGTGTATACAGTTTCTTTAGGTCTAACAGCTTACACTCACCGTGTGATGTAAACTAGTTCCTGGAGCTCTACCCAGCCCGTATATTTGCGTTAGGGCTGATAGGGAAATATTATTTTTGCAGGCCAACCATACATTTTGGAGAATAATAACCGCGAAAGTTCCGCCACTACTTCACCCGCATACCAACTATTGTGTGCGCGCTGAGTTGTAATGCATTTTGGTTTCCTGCCGTACGAATTTATTAGCGAACAAAGAAACAGAACAGAAACAGGACCTGATTCCAGAACCGAAATGCCCTTTGGGAAACATTTCAGTTTAGACTTTGCAGTCTATGATTGTGTTTCAAAGTTTTGCGATTTCTTTGGGCGCTTCGCGGACGCGTTCGAGCAACGCGGATACATTGAAGTTAATTTGTGCTTTTGGAAGGCACTTCAAGTTGGTGCGGTCTGGTGATTATTTTTGGGAACAACAACAGACGGTAACCAGAGCACATGGGCAGCTTATTACAGCCAGTGTGCGGAACACCAAATCGATTATGCGACTAGACGTAATAACTTTTGTGGGCTTGTAAAGCGGTCATCTGTTGCTGCTTTCTAAATAGAGTGGAAAGGTCCTTCAGTAATCGTTGGGGAAACTTATGCCGATCATTATTGCTGGAACCGTGTTCAAATCGGTATAGTTCAACTTAACTTAAACAGAGGCAGTCACATTATTGGGATGAAGTGAACAGCACTTATTAATTAGAAATTAGCTCCCTTTCAAAGTCCTTTAATTTGTCTCTTAACCCGCACCCTTAGATTTGCTTCCTAAATACATAAAACAATTTTTTTTTGTATCCAATGCTAACAAAATTACAAAAAATTCAGGAAAAGAGTGACAAGGACCAAATTCTTCGTGGAGCAATCTACGGTGCTGTCTCAGTTACAATGGCTGAAATTACGGTACTGTAGATGCGTTCACCTACCTTTTTGAAATTGGTAGCAAGGTGAAACCGTATAGACTGGGCAGCACACTACTTTCAAAGTGCAAAATCTATACCCTGAGGTAAATAAATATTCTTTTGTTCCGTTTGCTCTTGCTGAGATGGCGCTGACCAACAAAAGCCTTCGACTGTCGACTCGCTCTATGGCCTGCTTTTTTACTACCGCACATAATGTAACTATTGATGGATAGCTACGTCGTTTCTAGTCTTGCCATATCAGAAATTGGGCTATACTTTTCCTAAATTTCCGTCACCAAATTTAGTATTCTACAATTATAGTGGTCTGGTTTATGGAGTTCTTTCCGGATATAAGCAACCATCTCAATAGCAAAACCCTTTAAATATCAGTAAATTATTCAGTGTTGGGATGCACAAACGATATCCTATGCAACCCGGATTTAAACAGACCCCTCTTATCAAATGAAAATCAGCACAACAATTTTATTTTACCTTGTATTTCATCCTTTTTTAATCACATTCGCAGTTTGTTTATTTTTTCAAATGAAATTTCACAAACGATTTAGATATCGGTATTTGAATGCACACAATTTACGCAATTATTTATTTTTAAATGGTTTTTTTTTTTGTTTGATTTTTTTTCTAAATTTTTATAATATTTATATTTTATAAAATTTTTATTTTTTTCTGCATTAATAAATGCAAATAATTGTAACTGAATTTAATTTTTAATAAATTCCAGAAAATACTCTCACAAAAATAAATTTATGTGTAATTGCGAGGGGCCCCGCCTAAAAGGAATCTAATTGAAAACCCGGCTATAAACACTATAATTTTAAGCCCATGTGCTAATATCCGAGGAGTGCTGTACACAATATATTGGGAAATAAATTACGCACAACATTACATCTCTGAACAATCTTCGCAACAAAAAAAAAATCAAGGGAATATATTGTGTTTAAGGCAGTGAAAGTGGTTCTTAACTATTTGCCTTCGCTTAATTCTATATAAGATTCAATCCTAATTGGGCTATAAACACAATAAGATTTTTTTATCTTGGGCGACTAGTTTTCTAAAGCACCTTTCCCCCAAAATATACTTTCAACCAGTTCTACAATTTGATATACTACTTTTTATTCACTTATCGATTCTCAAATTTCAAATCAACAACAAATATATTTTTCATATTGTTTTTATTATACGAATGTTAATTTTAAAATAAATATATATATGTTATTGAAGCTATAAAAAAAATTATGTTTGTTGTGATTGGGCTACCTTTCTAGCACGATCATTTTTTTAAAGTAGGTTATCGAACTAGTTCAAACCCTGGTAACCCTGGTACCTAATATCTATACCTACAACAATGAGGAATTTTATATGGGGCCGCGATTTTTTCCAATAGATCGGTTTTGTTTTGTGTGAGGCTAAGTCGGGCTAAGCTTTGTACGGACATAATTCCTTAATAGTAACGCCTGTGTCTGGAAAAATGTAGGGCCCTGTTGTATAAAAAAAAATTTTATAAAGAGAAAAGGGTCTAACACAGATCCGCGTGGTACCCCAATTGTGATCTTGCATTCCTTAGGGGTGTGGTGTCCTAGATATTCGTAAGTAGCTCGAGGCTCCCTTCTTCAATTTCGAATAGGAGTTCCGTCAATGCGAGCTTGATAGTTATTGAAATAGAATGCTTAAGGCAGCTTCTGCAGATCAAGATTAATCAAATAAATTGTAAGCCAGTTTGCTTAACATTTAATGAGGACGTTGAAGTATCTAGCTATCCCTCGTTAGCATTTCAAACATTTTTCAATTACTCGCGAAATTTATTGGCGTTTATTCTAATCTCATTCGATATAGGCCCACAAAAAAAAAGTCATATTTCAAATTCTCCAAGAGACAATAATTATAAAGAGATGATTAATATTCAATTTGGCGTCCCACCGCCACACCCACAGACTACGAATTGCCTGACCTTTTTCCTGCAGAGGTCAGCTCGAATGTCGTTATTAACATAAATAAATTCATGTTGCCCAGTCTACACTTTGGTTTGTTTAGTCGAACGAAACAATGCCTTTGTGGGGTGTTCCCATTTATTACATTAAATTGAATTAATTTATTAGCACGCTTTTTATCTTCGTGTTCTATTCATATTTATGCAGACAAATTCTTTAGTTAACGGTAATTTATTGGCTTATATATTATTTGAAATTAATTTTACAAAACCAAAATGCATAGTCGATCTAATTGGTCATTGTGGCCGCTTATACTTATTTGCGTATCAGATAATCAATTTAGAATGTAAATTTGAAACTTTTATTGTAAAAATTGATTTTTTAATAGTGATAATAACAAATAACATTTCCCAAATTTGGGGAGTCATAAATCAAACATTGCGGGTCACCAAAATTGGAGTGCAGATTCTTATCATCGAATTTATTTAGGTGCCAACAACAATCTCGTCTGCGTGCGTCTTAAGATAGGAGTTGTGATACCTTTTCGTGTATACTATTTAGGCTTTTTGAGGTCTTTTATGTTAGCCATAAATCTGACACACCGTTTCGATTACTGGGTATATTGACTAGTGTTTAGATACGGGTTTGATTTCGTCTTGTGTTTTATACAAGTAAGGCCTTAAATACTGCACTTTTAGAAACGTTCCTTCTGACCTGTACAGTGTACACTAGGGTGGAGCGAAAATTTTTTTTTTATTAATTGGTATCTAATAGTAAGAAAAAGGTGCCTTATAGGCTTAAATATATAAATGCAAAATTTTATTCGATTTGGCTAACGATAACTGCCTCCGCAAACACACTGAAATCAAGTGTATGTTATAAAATTTAATTACTTTTTTTGAATATCTAGTTAGCCACGCCTTTTGTTTCATATCAGTTCACTATTGTTTTCCGTATGCATCGGTCATATACTCGTCACCTTTACAAATATTAAACTAAACTCATAAAAAAAAACATGCAAAGAACGCGAAGTGTATTTAAATGTCCTATTTTTGGTGATTCTGGTGATATGAAAGAAAACATTCTGCCTACTTATGAAGATGCAATCATGTACTATGAATGGACGAGACATCAACTTATATTCGAAATGGAAACTGTAAAAGAGCCCACCTTTCCAGAAGTAGCAGCTATAGTATATATGCTTTGGAGATTAGTACTTCTTCGACATCGTCATCATCAGCGTCTGAAAATTCCAAAAGTACGGACAACTTCATTCAGCCAAAAGAAAAACACATTCCTGAGAAGAAATGAATAATTTTCCTACATTATCAAAGACATGTGATAGGTATGGAGTATCAGATAGGGCAGCAGCAGCGATAGCGTCGTCTGTTTTGTTTGATATTGGGTCTGAATTAATGAACGAAAAGACAACTGCAGAATTATTTGCATTATATTTTGATAACAGGAAAGACAAAACCATAAAATTGATAAAAAAAATGGCAAAATCTACAGAACTACAATTGTTGAAGAGCACATCTCTTTGCTGCAAGAGCCAGGATCCATGTACATGGGCTATGTAGTTCCTAAGACTGGTGCGGCCAAAGGAGTACAAATTGCAATAAGAAGTTTTTTATCAGATGAAGAGATTCCTCAACGTCATCTTATGGCTATCGGTTGTGACGATACAAATGTTAAGAACTTCAAAAACCACTTCAATGGCTAATATGAATGACCTACCTTTGAGACACTTATTTCAATATCTTGATAGATATACTTCGGGACCTAAGTCTTACGCTGAACCTTTGGGAAAAGTACTTGAAACCTGTGAACAATTACCCGTTAAAACATTTCGACGTATTGATGGGAATGTTCTACCAAAAATGGCTAAAGATTTAAGTACAGATCAACAGTACTTGCACAAAATTGTGTCAGCGGTTTTATCAGGTGAGTTCCCACAAGATCTGTCGAATAAATCTCCAGGCAAAATGTCTCATGGGCGTTGGCTTACACGGGCCAACCGCATAATGCGTTTATATATAACAACAGAGACACCTTCGGAAAACTTGATGACTTTGGCCACATTTGTTGTTAAGATTTACGCGCCATCGTGCCAGGATGGTACACACCACCTTTTTAACATAGCTATGGCCTCCAGATATCTTCCTGAAGAAATTAAGAAGGTAATCGATCCTGTCATTCAGCGTAATGGTTATTTTGCACATCCTGAGAACATTCTTCTTACTATGATAACAGACAACAATCGACACATTAGAGAATTGGCAGCTCGGCGCATATTAAAAGCACGTCGGTCTTTAACACCCAGGCTATTTGAAGTGCCACTTAGTAACTTCAATGCATCAAATAATAAATTTAAAAAATTGTCAAGAAAAAGTTTCTGACCAACCGATTATGCAAAACTTTTGCGATCAAGAAATTCGGAGCATGGCGCAATCTGGTGGTGAAGGTGAAGTGTTCTTTTTAAGGCTTCCGTGCCATACCCAGGCTGTTGAACGAGCTGTAAAGATAACGATGGAAGCTGCCACTTCTCATTACACAAAAAAGTCCCGACTAGGCCAATAAAGGCCAAAATAGAATCACTGAAGACAATGCCTAAATTTGAGACTAAACAAGATTTTCAAGCATCTTAATTATAAAATATAAAATTTATTTTTTGTTTAAATTGAATTAAAATTATAATTATCAATAGTATATTGTGCGCACTTTTGTCTATCTATTTACTTTCATAATATTTTCAGACATATCTGTTTACTGAAATCTTGTATCAAAAAATTGCAATTTTGATTTTCAAAGTCAGTGCGGAGGCAGAAGATCTTAACCAAATTAATTGAAAAACTACAATTATTTATCTTTTAACATAAGGCACCAATCCCCCCCTATTACAATTCGGAATCTAAAAAAAAAAATTGTTCATACATCCGTGCTCCACCCTAGTGTACACGTTGCCATATTTAATGGGTAGAAAGAACAGAGTCATTCATTTCGTGGGGTCAAGTTGGTAGCGCTGGCATTTGACACCTCTCAAACTCAACTGTCATTTGAAGTGCCAGTATATTAGTTGAATGTTTGTCATTTACGACAATGGATCGCTTAACAATCGAACAACGTGTTCAAATTATTAAAACTTACTATGAACGTAGTGATTCGACAAGCACCAAGCCACACAACACGACTAATTATGTCGTTATTGCATGAGAATGTTCCTGGTCGCGCGATTTCACGATTTTGCCAACGCTAATTGGCCACCAAGATCTATTTATTATTATTATTATTATTTTTATTTATTCATTATCACTATAAACTAGTTTACAATAGTAATTCTGCTTAATAATAGAAAGTGACTATAATAAATTCATTATCATTCTTAACTTAACAGTTAGTGTTGAATGATAGCTTATAAAAAAACAATTTGCATACAAAGGAATAACTGACGTGGGGTACCATCAGTTGATCTTCTGTTAAGAACCGATATTGAGAAGAATTTAAAGTATGTGAAGAATCTTATTGCCTTTTTTGTATTAAGTTTTTACTTCATAAGTATCTCCAGGTTAAGAGGGTTCACAGTAAAAAGATAGTCTTTAAGTGATTTCAAGAATGAGTGAAAGTTTTCTTTTGATCGTATGTATAAAGGGAGTTTATTAAACATTCTAATCGAGGAAGCTAAGTAAAAGTTCATAAAATGGGATTTGTGTACGCGTGGAATGTCAAATAAAGCCATGTTATTAACTCGTAAGCTGTAGATTGAAGAATTTCTAGAAGGAACATTACCGCTTCGTTTAAAAAACTCTTTTAGTACCTTAAAAACGTAGAGATTTCTCAGTGGAAATATTCGCAAGTTGATAAAAAGAGGCCAACTTTCCGCATAACGATTTTTTCCACACATAATTCGAATTATATGCTTTTGGGCAATCAATAGTGGTCTCAAAGTATTCATGTATGCACCTCCCCAGCTAACGATTCCATATTGGAGTTTCGAATGAACTAATCCGTAATAGAACATTGAAAGAACTCTTTGCGAGCAGTATGGTTTTAAATGATACATTTTACGTGTTACTAACGCCATATAAGATTTTAAATTTTGAGTTTGGACCTTCCAGTTAAGTTTGTTGTCAATGAAAACACCGAGATATTTGTAGGAATCAACTAATTCAACTTTGAAACAACTAGTTGTACATTGTCCGTTTACGTTGAAGTTATGCCTCCCACAGGTATGTAGTGGTAAGCTAAATTTCTGACAAATGCTTGAGTGAAAAATGAACTCGAAATTTTCTAAGACATCTTGTGATAGCTTGAAGTTCATTATTTTTGTTTTTTGACTGATAAGAAGCTTGTGGGTATTAAACCAGACCCGAAGTAATTGAAGATCTGAGCTAACTTTTGAGACGCATTCATGGAGCGAAAGGTCAGTGTACGTGAGAGCAATGTCATCTGCAAATGCACTACGATTGCCATGAAAGCTTTGAATGAAAAGTGAGTTAATGTAGATAAGGAACATTATGGGACCTAGCACGGACCCTTGTGGTACACCATTTTTAAGATTGAGTGATAGACTGTAAGACCCATTTACGAAAACTCTTTGTTCCCTTTCCAACAAATATGACCTTAACCATTCATGAGTCATACCTCTAAAACCAGCCCTATATAGCTTATCCAGTAATATTTGCAGATCTACCATGTCAAATGCTTTGGTCATGTCAATGAAGAGAGCCATAGTTGACTGACTTTTGTTAATACCATTAAACAGATCGCAACAGACTTTTAAGATTGCGTCTTCCGTGGATCTACCTGCCCTAAAACCATATTGGTCTACCGAAAAAAAATTATTTTTGTTTAAGAACGAGATTATTCTTGATTTCATTAATTTTTCAAAAATTTTAGATATCGTAGGAAGTAGAGAAATCGGTCTGTAATCACTTATACATTTGCGATTCCCCCGTTTAAACAACGGAATAACTTCTGCCTTTTTTAGAGACGTGGGAAACTTACCGCTGTTAACACTGAGGTTGAAGATATAACATAAAACATCGACAATTTCCCACGCAATTTTTTTCAATAGTATGGCAGAAATACCATCACTGGTGCATGTGTTTTTGTTTTGCAAGGACATGATTGATTTAAAAATTTCATAAGATGTTATCTGATGAAACCTGAAGCTATTACTTTGCATTACTTCTTCGGCTAAGCCCGATGCAATATTACAGTTGCAACTACTGGAAGGAGACTCGAAAGGTTCCAAAGTCTCAGAGACATTGACAAAAAAGTGATTAAAATGGTTTGCAATTGAGAGTGGATCCGATATCATTGAATTTTCGATCTCTATATGCGGAATATCATTTGTCTTTTTTTTCCTATCTAATATGCTATTTACTAGACCCCATTCTTTCTTAGAATCTCCTCTGGATTGTCTTAAACGATTGGCGTAGTAAGTGTCACGTGCTTGTGCGACCAAACTCTTACTTTTTTTGCACAATTTAGTGTAATAAATTTTTAGACTTGTATTGCTTGGATGTTTTTTACATTTTTTTGCGAACTCATTTTTACGTTTTATATGATTTAATAGTCTCAATGTCATCCAGGGTTTTAAGAATGTATTGCGCTGGCTAATATTTACAACGGAAGTTGCACTATTAATATGACTTGATAAAATAAATATAAAACTATCGTATGACACAAAAGGATCATTCTCAGAAAAAACTGGTTCCCAAAATTCGTACCGGAGTTTTTCACAAAGATCTTGGTAGTCGACTCGAGTCTTTATCCTGTTCACGTTAGTTTTCCTAGATGCGATACCCACATGGTATTTAAGTAGACATAAGTGATGATCAGTAATTTTATAGTCATGCACTTCACTGAAGAAAAAAGAATTGTTATCCTTATGTAGGCGGAGAAAAATGTGGTCGATACAGGTATTTGTAGAGTCAGTTATGCGAGTTGGTACATTCACAAACTTTTAAGACCATACGAAGCCAGAAGAAGCATATAATTTTCACAATCCGAATCTGAAACATTTAGTACGTCTATATTAATATCGCCTAAGACTATTAGATTCTTAGCTTTTGTATTATCTAGAACGGTATGCAACTCATCAATAAAAACGCTTTTTTGACAATTATGTAGTCGATAAATACAGAGCATAGTATAGCTTAGATTTTGAAAAAAGAAATTTACTTTTATCATATCCGCGCTTCTTAATTTGATTTTTAAACAGTCGTGCACAATACCACTTTTTATGTAAACGGCTATACCGCCGGCAGAATAATTTTCATTGCAGTTCCCAAAAGGTATGTAACCATCTATATTAAAAGAGCCAAATTCACTTTCATACACCCAAATCTCACTTAGAATAATTAAAATGGGCAACTTGTTAAGAGACTGCAAGTGCACCAAAAAATTATCAAAATTCATTCTCATACTTCGAATGTTTTGATGGATGCAAAAAAATTCTTCAATACATGGAGCATACATTTCATTATTTACATTATTTTTGTTTACATTGGAATGGAGAATGGGATTGTTTAGATTTAAGTTAACTACGCTCATTATGTCAGTTTCTTCAAATCAGAAGTACAAGTAATTTTAAAAGAAATATCACCCTCTTTTTTCTTCATATAAACAATCCCATTTTTAGTCCACAAAAATTTAAAGTTCATAGAATGCTTAACTGCTGCTGCTGCTTTGTAAAGTTGTCGAGAATTATATGTCAGGCTTTCGTTGATGTAAATATTACCAATTGCTGCATGAGCGCTGATGACGGTCGTTTTTAATTTTCCTTTCGCTTCATTCTTGGCTCTCATTATTTTCTCCTTCATGCTCCGAGCGATAAATTTGACGTGCAAAACGTTTCTTGTGTTGTTCACCGCTGCCAATGCCCTTGATTTAGAAGAAGATGCAACATCAACTGGTGGTGAGCGAAGTTTGATTTGTCTCATGTAACAGTAATCAATGTCCCCCTCACTGACATCAACGTTCAGTCCATTACGAAAAACTTTAAGAGCGAGTTCCGTGTTTGTTGTTGGTGTGTTGTTAGTGTTTTCGATAGGAACATTAATGATTTCTATGCTTTTCTCAAGCAATTGCTGTTCCAGGTTATTGACCTTCTGCTCCAGAGAATGAATTTTTTCTTCGTATTGTTTATTGGCGGTTGCTAGTGAATCAATTTGTTTGCTTTGTATGGTTTTAAGCGATATTATTTCTTTATAAACCATTTCAAGAGTTATTGTATGATTGGATTCTTGTAGCGGATTCAAAGATTCTTCTGGTGTAGATGAGGATGCAGTGGTTGACTGTTTAATGTTCTGTGTTTGTTTTGTGTTGAGTGATGATGGTATTATATTTGATGATTGGATTTGCTGGTGAATTGTAGTGTTAGCATCAGAAATAGAAGTGCGTCGCTTCTTGGTGCAATATATGCACCGCCATGCAGATTTATTCTTTTTCATAAAATCTAATTCAGTCGCCTTTAAGTTAGCGCAGTTTCCATGAAAAAGATTCTTGCAATCAATGCACTCCACTTTCAGATCTGCTCTATCAATTTTGAGACTGCAAATGCCGCAAGACATTTTGGTAGGGATTGGGAGACTTTAAAAATAAAAAAAAACGAAGTTTAAGAGAGAAAGTTCTCGTCACGTTTGTACCCCACGACGTTACACGAGAGACTCTAGTTCTAGTTCCTTATTGACAAACAAATAAATAAATATAAGATCATGTGATTTGCCATCGTTAGATTTTTGTTCTGTGGGGCTACCCAAAAGACCGTGTTTACACGAATAATCCCCAAATTTTAGACGCATTTAAAACTAACATTACTCAATTTATGGCCGAGATACCGCCCGAAATGTGCGAAAAAGTAGTAGCACCTTGGGCATAGCTGCTGACAGCGTTCATAGTATTTTATCCGTTAAATTTGAAATTATTCGTTACGTGTGGATGGTATTTTTTTTCAGGAATAAATGCACTTTTGCTTAAAATATTATATGAAAAAATGAGCAATGTAGATTGGTTGAAGGAAAATGAAAACATTTTGAGCAAATTTTCTTTAGTTATCTAAGAAAAATTTACACACGAAATCGAAGTTAATGATATTCAAAGGCAGAAAATACGTAACCATGCTTCTCCTAATAAGTTTCTGGTATATAAAACATCTCCTTAAGATAGCTTCATTAACCACATAAAACAAATAATTCGGCTTTTCAAAATATATAATAACTAACCTGTAATGTAAAAATGTGGTATTCCCGAACTCTAGCACTTTCCCCACAGTTGCCGTGGTTGGCAGCATTTCTTTTTGTATTTCTGGTATGTTTTTACATGTCACACGGATTCTTAATTGACATAACACCGATAGGATAACAAAATGGCGAATTTGAAAAAAAAAAAAATGAGGGAGAGAGCGGCTAGAGGATTGCCAGTTGGGGGTCTCATTACGATATGTCTCTGCTTTGCAACTACAAAAGCTTTATAAAATAATTCAAGCACTTTCTAAATTAGAATCCTAAGCCCTCCCCTGGTACTTTTGCCGACTATAACAATACTATGACAGTCGCATGCAGTATAAATGCTGTAGGCTTTGGTTTCGAATACCACGAACCACGATACAAACTAGATTCAAACCAACTCCACGGTACGTGACTTTCTACTGATGTTTCTCTATACCTAAACCGATACCTTCAGGGCTCGGAAATAGTACAAATACCAGCCAAACACATAATGGTTGATGTAGTTTATGGTGATTCTACAAAGTTTCCGTTATTCAAACTTGGTTTTGCTAAAAAGCAAATAAATAGCTTACAATAACCATATTCGATGGCCATGTCCACGATTTAACCGAACGCAAACAGAGAATGGGTTCGGTTTCGATGCTATAGCATATTCGCAACATTGCATGCCTTCAGTTCAAATAGCGCGCACGCACAAACTGTAGTTCTGTATCCTTGGGGTTGTTGGATTTTCCAGGAAATAATAGTTAATTCAGGAATGATGATTTCAATCACGTACTCGATATTAACGAGATTGCAAATACGAGAAGGAAGAAGTGGGAAAAAAAAAACAAATAGGCGAACAATAGATTTTTTTTATTGCAACCACGACACTGTGCAATAATTTTCCCATTGGATCTCCATTGTTTGACCGGAATTCGTGCTGAAATGCGAAATTCCAAACTACGATGGTCAGAGCGCACAGCAGCTGCACGGACTGTCTTTTTACACACAATCCATATTTAATGGTTGGTGTATGTTTTTAAATTGTGCAGTTTAGGGAATTCAAAGAGTTGCGTAATAAAAGTCTTTGGTTTGGGAGGTATATAAGTCGCAGTTAGAACCGGAGCTCAAGTCTTTCTAATTGAAAATCGAAGAAAAAAACAAGAAAATATAAAAACTTTCCTAAATTTGAATGTGAATCCCTGAGGGACAACGTTTAGCAGAGCCAGACCCCACTTTAGGTGACGTGCACAAATGAAGGTCGACCTCAACCAACTTGCGTAGCTGGAGGGAGCTAGCTATAGACCGAGCTGGCTGGATGGTCTTGTTGGTTGAGGCCGTATACTCCACCCCGGACAGAATGCCATCAAAATGAATGTGAGTAAGTAACTGAATTTTCAAGAAAACATTTCTCGATCGCGCTGCCTGAGCTTTCCTTATACATATTAGTATCAATGGGCGCCATTTATTTGCATTTGACTTAGCACTGTACAGTTCCAGCTGGGTAACGATATAAATAGTCCCGCATTTTAGCATTGAGCGAGTTTAAAATCACCGTCATAATGCACGTTCATTAAAGAGCGATCCTCCTCGAGATCAAGGACCGGGCCATTAAACAAGACGCTCCTTAATGGCACCTATTCACGAGTTCCCACCATAATACAGCGGTTATTAAACTTGATACCACCGTTTGGGCTTTGTTGCCTTCGCATCCATCCATTATGTTCCCTGTGTGGTCACAAGCACTTTATGGCTCAAATAATGACGACGCATTAAGTAGTCTGCCAAAATAAAGTTAAATATGTGACAGCACCAGTTACGTTTACAGTCCCCCAAAAAGAAGCTACACTAAACCTCTGATGACGGTCCAAATCATTTGTGACCGTAATAAATTCCACTTAACAGGTCGCCCTTTCAAAACCATCAAACCACCAACGCGATGGCCTCTTGCTCCCGCACAGTCAAATGTCAAATATCTCAAATTATGAACATACCTTCATTGGGTTTTATCTAATTTAACGGTCCCAAACATTCGCCAATACAATTGAAAATCAAAATATTGCAGCACCCTTCTGGGAAGAGGAACCCCAAAGGGTAGTACCTCCCTTTGTCAAACTGACTCGCATCTTCGACATGATCTTGAGGAATCATAACGGTTGTAATCATTCTGGTCATTCCGACCTAGCCGACGTACATTTAAAGCCATAACCATGTAACCGCCACCATGATGTAACGTACAAGGGTCACTTATATGATTTATCAAGAGCAGGATGATAAATCCCACCTCTGGTATAATTTATGTTCACCACCATGGCCGTCTGTTTGTGGTCATTATCCTTTGGGGGGCAAACGAGATGCGAAAAAGGAAAACAAGGACTTTTTTGGGCCACACAATGGTGACCGCCACCAAGGATAACAATGAGGCAGTCCATCTCTCACGAGCAGCAGTATATCATCCGAAAATCGTACTCAACAAACCGCAACAATTTAGCGTTTCTTTTTTTTTTATTGTCTCGCATTTTAAGGACTCGTGGCTATAATGCATATGCTTCCTGTTTCGATATAGAAGGTCCGTTCGTCCGATGCTACCTTAATTTTGAGCGGTTTGCGAAATTTATATGCTGCTCCATGGGTCCTTTTTCATTTCTTTATATTCGTATTCTGGGGGTCTGTCTTCCGTCGTCCTTTTGAAAGCCGGCTCGCAGATATGATAAATTCAGCAAGAGAGTCTATTAAAGTTGATTTATGGTAAATGTTGTAATTGATGGCGTGACCGGGTCGATGATATACGCTTCTCGGTTTCTGACGACTTTGCAAACAAAAGGGCTGGCTTGTGCACCTTTTTTGGGCAGCCGTAAGAATCACGCAGTTCATTTGAATTGAGTGTAATGACCCAGTGGGTGCGAATTAAATGAAGCGCTTCATTAAACCAACGAACGCGGGAAGCATCACTTTGAATGGGAACAATATTTCTCTGTTGCCTCTTGGACACGAGTTGTTTATTGCTATGGGGTGTTTATCTGAAGTCTCTCGTTTGCATACAGTTATGAGATGACTATAAAGTCCCACGCACAATGTGGTTATTGTATTTATTATTAGGTGTGTACGGAGTCAAAGATGTCAAAGATGAACTCAAATCGCCGGTGATGGAAAGTGTACGACTTTGATAGGGTGACGAATTCATGATTTCTTTAGAAAAACGTGGTGTCATTTTTAAACTTTGTAGCAGAGACTTCTTAGCAGTTATTTTTTTTTTTCGTAAAGGCTGGTCTCTTAATTTTACATGTGCATCCCAGAGTTTAGCGCCATTGGACAGGGTACTGAACACGGACTAAAATCGGAACAAAAGCGAAATTAACTACTGTTGCCTTGGCAAAGTTATTTTAAAACACAAATCCAACAAAAATCTGTTTAACCGCCATGATACAGCTGCAGATCCTTCCTCACTTCACAGAAAAAAATAATCCTAGACTATGAAGGGAGGAAGACGGGATAATTATTCTGGAGATAATTTTCTCTGAATGATTTAAGAATGAGAAAGTAAAACCACAGAAAGAGTAAAAAATTGGTTACAATAAAAGAAACTGCTTTCTGAATGTGAATAAGTGATTTTGAGAAATACATTCTTAGATCAAGAACTTTTCTTTCTTATTTCGAGCTGAATTGTTGCTGTGTCCAAGAAACTTATTTTTTTATTGTTGATAAGTGACCATGGATGAAAAAGATTTGTTACTTCAATTTGACAGAATATTCTGAAAAAAATAACTGCCAGCAAAAACTAATTGCTGTTGTTGACGTCCCTGCCTCGACAGCCACGAACTTGACAGAATAAACGTCACATAATCTGTCAGTGAAAATTAACATGCTTTACTTGATTTAATTTGGGGTTACTATAGTAGACAGAGATTGAAACACGCCCGCATATGCAATAATTAAAACCGATTATGGACGCGCGAACAGTGAGGTGATTTTTGATGCGACAATTGCGAGCGAGCTTCGCAATCCCCTCCCATACTTTGCGACGGACGCCTCTACGGCAGCAATATTCTCCACACTTCGGGTAAAACGTAGTCTCACTGGCGCAAGGCAGCACCGAACAGTGAATATTCTGACTGAAATGTTTCCACTAGACTGTGCTTGTCTACTGAGCATGAGAACGGTGGCCGAAAATTGGTGATACCGCTCTTAGGGCCGGTCTGTTAGCAGCTGGTCAAATCCGTAGTCGGGTTACCATAGGTATAGATTAACCCATGATTTTTAATCTGTGATAACCGATGTGTGTTTGTTGAACGATTTTTCACTTCGGTCACGAAACCATAGCTTTGTGACAAATCGTTCCATTTTTCCAGTTTATGTATTTGTCAATTCAGTGATTGACCGAATCTATGGTTACATTTATTTGTTTTCCGGCTTCGTTTGTTTTTTATAAGTAATTTGTTAAGGTATTTTATTAATGAATTTATTTTCAGTAATTAGATACACGTGAAATTTGTTTAGCACAAGAATGTCATAATCAAATGATACAGGCGTTTTGAAGAATAAAATCTTGTTGTTCTAAGACAATAAGGAATTTTTTTAAAAACAAAGCCGAATTAAAGCCACAACCAATACAATTGAATCACCTCAATTTATTCAACGACCGTCGCAATTTTATCATTCTTTCAATATTTTGTCCAATGAGTGCGCTTGATGAGAGCTGTCACCGGCTAAAAATTTTGAAAATAATCTTACTTCATCATTCGGGCGTGTACCATATTCTGACAGATGTCAGTTTTATATTTCTACGAAACTTACGAGACAGATTTTGTTGGTTCAGTTCGCCCCGTCTTGAGTTATATATACATTCGTTTATTGTTTTATTTCTACAAGGTGGCGCAAAAATAACCTTCCGATGTTTTTTGGCTGTAATTTAAAAAAAAATGAAAAACTTTGATTCTTCTTGTGGATTATTTTTATTTGGTCTTTTAATTTTTTTTACATCAAGTCGAGAATATGATTTCATGTAAATGGCCGTTGCCACAGTTGATTGTCATTTGAGCCCTTTTTATGGCATTTTCCATCACTTTGGCCAAAACTTCCGGCGATAGGTCCTCACATTCTTGACGGATATTGTCTTTAAGAGCTGCAAGAGTCTGAGGCTTGTTGACATAAACCCGCGACTTCAAAAAGCCCCACAAAAATAAGTCTGGAGCGGTCAAATCAGGCGATCTTGCGGGCTAGTCAACAGAGGCGATATTCTCGGCACAACGGGCGCTCCGGGGCCCGCCACTCTTGGCAACGTCTCGCGTTGTGCCAGTCTCTTCGAGGCGGGCGGCTAAACGTCGCAGTGTTTGACCAGTAGGCGTTGGACGGCTAGGAAATCTGCGACGAAATTCACGTTGTGCCAAAGTCACCGACCGATTATTGCTCAAATAAATAGTCACCAATATTCCGCGTTCTGGAGCAGTGTAGCGTAACATTGTTTATTAACGTGTATTTCGCATGTGTTTACTACACAAATGTCAAAACAGAACTGACATTAGGGGCCAATCGCAAAATTTATAGCATTTTCTGATAGGAGGATTACTTTTGCGCCACCTTGTATTTCTTCTCCACAATATTGTACAAAGAGTTGTTTTGTATAGCAGATACTCCAAAATTAATACCTTGGCAGTCCTTAAAAAACTTCAACAAACGAAATTCCAGAAAATCATTGGTTAAATCTCATTAACCGCGCAAAATCGGCTGGTTATCGATTTTTCTGGTTAACTAACCAAACCAACGATTCTCTGGCTAATATTTTGCTGAACAAACACATTCGATGATAACCAGATGGAATAACCGATGGTTAGAGATAACCAAGATTGAACAAACTGGCCCTTAAAGTTGCGACCACCGACTCGGAATTTCGGTAGTAAAATTGAATTATAAAACTTAAACGTAAACTTTCTGCCTTCGTGTGTACTTCACCATAAAGAAACTGTTGATTTTACTGAATATTTTTACAGTTGGGTAATTGGTTTAAGGCTGTGTTCACAATTAAAGTTGGAAGTTTTCAAGTCACCAATGCAAGATAAATTAATAAAAAATTTGTTTGCCTAGCGTTCGTCTTCAATGTTAAAAAATACTATCTGAAGGAAAAGGAAAGTGTTCCTATACATACCTACGTATATGATGTACTGATCCCTTTTTGTGATAGTCATAGTAGACTACGGGTTATTTCTTATTGTTTTATTTGTTTGTTATGTGTCTGCATCTGTTCTGGGTGTGTCCCTTTCTTCATCTGCTCCACATGTGTCTGCATCAATAAACTACTCTGCACCATTTATCTCTTCTTCAGAGGTTATCTTTGTCTCATATTTATAAAGTGTGGGCCATCTAGCGGTTTATTTTTAAATCATAGATTAGTTTGACACTGACAGCTTTTTCCCGCTCGAAATCTTGACAGAAAGTCAGTATCAAACCTCCTTGGAACGAAATGAGACGCTTTAGGCTGAAACAACGCTGGAAAATATTGAAAACTTATTTCCAAAGTGAGTAGCCCAAAGAGAGCGTTTTTTAAAACAAAGTTTAGGCCGAAATTAAGCACCCACCGCGCCTGCTGTACGCAGGCTTGTGCAAAAAGTTCGTGGGGCTGCTATGCTACCAACCAACACTCATGATCCCGTCGTTTCGAGAGGACAATGCATCCACAGCGATTGAGAGTTAATTGCGGATTGTGGGGTGGTGGCGTCATTGGACCATTTTTCTTCGACAATGAGGCTGGGAAGAACGTTTCGGTTAACGGTGGGCGTTACAGAGCCATGTTAACCGACTCGTGAAATTGAAGACATGTATTTGAACGACCTCTGGTTCATGCAGGATGGCGCGCCATGCCACACAGCAAATGCCGCAATCGATCTTTTGGGCACCAAATTCCCAAATCGTGTAATCAGTCTACTTGGCGATTTGACCCCTTTGGACTTTTTTTTCTAAGGAACCGTACAGGACCAATCCAGACACGATTCAAGCACTTAAGGCCAATATCGTCCAAGCAAACCGTGAGCTACAGCCCGAAACCATCAACAAGGTATTGGAAACTTGGAGTGACAGAACGCGCCACTGCGAGCCGAGGCAGCCACTTGAACGACGTTGTGTTCCATACTTAATGGGAATGTTTGCTCTTACTAATTAAGCCACAATATATGAACAAATTAATTTGGTTAATTTTATTGAGTTTTTAGAAAGAACCTCGTATTTGGCCCACCCTGTAGAAGTGTTGATTGGTTTTAATCAGAACGCGTGGCCGGAAGTGTCTTCAGTTGGGTTTGGGCTCTAGATAGATTGGTTAAGCCAACTTAAACAAAGGCTGGAGATGTCGTCGTCGTCTTTAGCTTGTGCTGTCGAAGAAGACCTTTTCGAAATCTTTGAATAGAAGGTGTAGCGGGGACCTACACTCGTCGCCTTAAGGCACCAACGAGATATTTATAGATGCAGTTCTCCAGCTTTGCATCGAATGAAGGGTCTTGGTGATTTGCTATCCACTTTGAACTTGCGCCAATAGATTCGTACACTTATATCAGCTGTTCTGACACAGTACGATCGCCATTTGTCTTTCGAATTTTTTGAAGGGAAATTCCCACGAGTTGTTGTAGAACTTACCTTAACTTAATTCTGCATAGCAGAGGCTCCTTCTAATTTTTAAAAATAGCCACATCCACCGAGATATGTTACTCCTTAGCCATAGGAGTTTAGAAGCTTAGCATTTCACTGTAGAACCGCCTTGTGTTAATTGGTCTTAATTAAATGCGACATTTTCGAATCCCCAGCAACAGCAGGTGGCCACCACTGTTTTGCACACAAACTCCCAAAACAAGGTCAAAATTCAACACGCACAACTTTCCACTTCATAATCCCCAAGGCAAGTCATTGAAAGTTGACGCTTCCACAAGTTACTGAAGCAACAGCAACAGCATAGCCGTTAAAGCAACAACCAACCTCCATAGCCGTAAACATGCACTTTGACTTTGTTTCCCCCAAAATGGATTAACTGTACTACTCAGGCTAATATCAAAAACCTGTACTACGTTCAGCCATACGGAGACGGGGGTTGCTTCTATTTCTGGACCGCATTGAAATTCTGCCACCGTATATATAGGAACCTATTCAACCCCATCACGGCGCCGCCATCGTCATTAATTCAGATGGTGTGCTAACGAGAGTCATTATGTATTGACTTCCTTGTCGAGGTAGGACATTTCTGGGATATTCGAAATTCGTCCATCTCGAACGTAAACTCTTTGTGCACGAAGGCTGTCAAAAAGATTCCATGGATTTAACTAATAGGAATTTGCTCTCCCATTTGTTTGTCTAATTGAGTCGAAAAAAATACACGACGAAACACTTTGCAAGAGTGTGATGTGTGTGAGTATGTTCCGATACGTGGGTGGAATTTCACTTGCGCAGAAAACGTGATTTTCCTACAAGAGTTGTGTCCCTACAGGCATCGCCAAGGAAGTCATAGAACACACAGCGCCAAAGCAATGCTATTGTGTGCTTGCCGGAATTGTAGGTAATTGCTTAATCAACTGGGGAAATTGTTTTTCACGCATGCAAAATCATCCACGGCTAACGAGGCTTAAGGTTTAGCCTTTTCCGGAACGAACTTGTTGGTAAAGATTTTTCTTCGAAAAAAACAAAATAGATTACGTAGGTCATAAGAAAAAAATTTTGACTTTGGGAATAACCGGCAGATGGCTATGTTGGCATATAATGGGTGTCCAGCAAGGTCTCGCGCACAGTGGTGCGACAAAGCGATGCGGGAACTGTTGTGAGAAGCGATACGAGAAGCAGTGCGAGTTATACAGGGTGGGCCAAATACAAGTTCATTTTTAGAAATGCAATAAAATGAAGAAAATTATTTTGTTCTATATCTTGTGGCTTCATTAGTAAGAGCACATATTGCCATTAATTATGGAACAGAACGTCGTTCAAGTGGCTGCCTCGGCTAGCAGTGGCGCGTTCTGTCACTCCAATTTTCCAATACCTTGTTGATGGTTTCGGGCTGTAGCACACGGTTTACTTGGCCTTAAGTGCTTGAATCGTGTATGGATTGGTCCTTTACGGTTCCTTAGAAAAAAAAAGTCCAAAGGGGTCAAATCGCCAAGTAGGCTGATTACACGATTTGGGAATTTGGTGCCCAAAAGATCGATTGCGGCATTTGCTGTGTGGCATGGCGCGCCATCCTGCATGAACCAGAGGTCGTTCAAATACATGTCTTCAATATCACTAAAAAAAAGTCGGTTCACATGGCTCTGTGACGCCCACCGTTAACCGAAACGTTCTTCCCAGGCACATTGATGGAGAAAAATGGTCCAATGACGCCACCACCCCAAAATCTGCAATTAACTGTCAATCTCTGTGGATGCATTGTCCTCTCGAAATGACGGGGATCATGAGAGTTTAGTTTAGTAGCATAGCAGCCTCATGATTTTTTGCGCAAGCCTGCGTACAGCAGGGGCGGTGGGTGCTTCATTTCGGCCTAAACTTTGTTTTAAAAAACGCTCTCTTTGGGCTACTCACTTTGGAAATAAGTTTTCAATATTTTCCAGCGTTATTCCAGCCTAAAGCGTCTCATTTCGTTCCGAGGAGGTTTGATACTGACTTTCTGTCAAGATTTCGAGTGCGAAACATAATAAAAATAATCTATGATTTAAAAAGAAACCACTAGATGGCCCACCTTTTGGCGTTAATCTGGCAATTAGTTACACGATTTATCCACAATATAACTTCGCAGAATTTCGCTCCTTACCCACACAATTCTACAATGTGCTCGTTTGCTCATCACCACTAACAAGACATCCCACTCGAGCCCACTCATCGCAACCATGCAAGATTAAAAAGAGCTTGTAACACCTTCTCTTTATTGGCTGTCAAGCACACGCCTGATTACGCTTATGAGCCAAATAAAATATGGGAAATCAATCTTACGTTCAAAATCAATCCGCAGTCATGCACAGACATCAATGCCCCCCCATGGCGGGATGGAGGAATAAAAAAAAACATTATTACAACAATCATTCTTTGTGCACTCCTACCTTAAGATATCCGACCCTAAAATGCTGTCTTTTGTTACAGGTGTTCAGAAAAATCCGAGCCCCTCGCATCAGTCCCTAGGAGCATAATCTTATCCCAAATATTACCCAGTGCCATGAATTTACAACTAATAACATGTCAATCAAATTGGTTGTGTGTTATCCCCACACACACACTAGGCCGTCGTCGTCGGCGTCGATCTTGTGCCGGCAAAGGCAAGCACAAAACAATGATAAATCGTCATTAGGCAGTAAAGTTGCCGGCAAAGCAGGTGGCGGCCCTGAAAGCCGACAGATATATATATGCGCCTTGTGGGTACTGTTATTGGCCCCTGCCAAAGGAAAACAGCCTTGTTGGCAATGTCATTGCCATCATTGTCGTCATTGTACTCTTTTTCGCACACACAACTCAAAACACATTCAATAATTTATCATCTCAAGTGTTTGCCGTTCCTAAATGTATTTACGGCTGTGCATCAAGGACGAAACCCCGCGATGTCATGTACCTAAGGAAACCCTAATAACAGATTCGATATAGAACTCGTTAAAAAATTCAGTTAAAAAAAGAGAAAATATGTTGAACGTGAAAAACAAAGTGAAACCGACACCGAAAATGATGGTGAAACCAAGCTGTCAAAACCACTGGCTTAACTTGATGGAGAGTAAAAAGAGCCGAAAGAGAGTCCTTTCATTTTGGGACGGGAATATATTTCATTCATTTCTTTGAATATTTTTAAGCGGCTGAGTAAAATCAGGAAAATTCAAAGTGAATTAAAAATTCTAGTATACCAATCCGACCATAGGTGGCATGCCAATATGTCGCATCTGTTCGATAATGCTTTGATAGAATCGGTGATGGCCAATATTGCAGTGTGCAGATCTGCCAACAGTTCATAAATAACATAAGGGATGCTGAAGCAGATCTGTGACTTCTATGGCAACTATTGCCATTGAGAGTAATAGCAGCACCGAAGGCATCTTTAACCCTTTCGCCCCGCATGGTACATAAATGTACCAGCAAATGTTCAAAGAACCCTAGGATCTCTCATTTACACCAGAATTGGTTCCGATTTGTACCAAATCGTGCTTGACTATCTCTGAAGCAAAAACTAACGGTGCTTCACATTTTTGTTGCAGCTGTGACTCTTTATTTGTCATTGTTCTCTGGCGTGTCATGCAAAAAAGTGGTGTGTTACAAGTTTTATTGCAGTTTTCTGAAATTTGTGCGGAAATAAATTGATCAAATAGTGATATTTCAGTTGATATAATTCGATATAGTGAAATAATTGCAAAAGGTAAGTTTTTTGAGTCGAGATATGGGTTTTATTGGCAGTATCTTGTAGTTGGTACTCAAATGTACCATGCGTCTTTTATAGTGGTTCATTTTTGTACCAGGCTGCCCCGCCCTACCCCCGCCCCCGAGGGCTAATATCTTTACATATATAACTTAAAGGCGTTGATACTGACATATTAAAATAATAAAATTATTTCTAACTTATCTATTCGAATTGCGGGGCGAAAGGGTTAAAGCACAAAGTCTTAAGACTTATAGACGTGTGAATCCACATCAAGACTTAATTCAAGCAACATGGCCTTCATAGCCCAAAGTGAACCTGAAACCTTAGTTAGGTACGCCAATCCCAAAGAATGCTTAAGCACTCTCAGTACAGTCCTAATTATAATCTTAAAATCAGGGTCGGCAATCTGTAAGGCGAAACGTTCAAACGTTTTCGTTTGCGCGAATGATTTACTTCTGTAACTTAGATCTTCCGAGAGCACGAAAACGTTTCAACTTCTCGACTTATACCATGTTCCCACCAACGTGATTTAGCAAAATCAACTTGATCTAGCTAAATCATCTCATAAATTACGTGATTTATCATACATTTTCGTGATTTATAATTACGTGATTTATACGTGTTTAAATTTTAATTACGTATCTGTCATCGCAAATCCACACAAAATAAAATCGAACATACCTGTTCTTAACTTCAGCACTTTATTCAGCAAACAAAAAAGAAAGAAAAACTGTCAAAAAAATTATTTCAAATTCAATTTTCTAATTTTGTTCGTGTTTCGGTGAGTTTTTGGTATTTTTATTAAATTCATGCAATGAAATTTTTTTTAATCTTGGCAGGTATGGCAAAAAAACAGAAAGAATAACAATGGTGTTGGACAATCAATGTCAAAGTCGACAAAAATGTCGAACTAAATCACTTAAAGTTCGGTGGAGACGCCTTTCGTGATTTATAAATCACTTCGGTTAAATCACGTTGGTGGGAACATGGTATTAGAAAATCTGGGGCCCTACTTCTCCATTTCAAAAATAGGGAAGGACGGTCGGTGTGAGTTTATGCTCTTGGAAATAATATAACAAAGTGAACACAAATCAACTGTCAGCTGGCCAATTGGTTTTCGCTGAAAGAAGTGTTGCCAATTCGAAAAACAGGAATCTAAGAAATTATACCTACTTGTAAAACTACGACTTTATTTTTATTGGAGCAGACCAATTGGTGTTAGCTTGCGCAAATAAAACTCGCAAACATTGGTGTCACCAAAAAGTGGTATTCCAACCCCTCGACGGCCAGCAACGATTCGTAAAATTCTCGGAACAATGAACAATTTTCTGAATCAACAGCAAAAAAAGTCAACACCTACAGCCGCCAACATGAAAAATGAGAAGTCAAACCATTGCAAGCACTCAATGACAGCGATGCTGGTATAAGTTTCATTCTTTCAGGAACATAAATTCACTCGGCTACTTATTTCATATTTATTTCAAACTGCAACTGCGAAAAGAACCGTATGGCAATACGAGAAAGCCAACTGGTGCGGACTTAACAGCTTCTTTAAGAGTTTTAACTGGTCGTTATGCTTCCTCGATAACGATGTGGATGCCGCTGCTGATATGGTGTCCAGTATTATCACCTTAGGTATGAAATCCTTTATTCCTAACAGGATAAAGAGTATCATACCGAAAGAAAATGCGTGGTACGACTCGAGCTGTAAAGAGGCTATCAGACAAAAGGAGTTAAGTTTTCGGTCATATAAGGCCAACCCATCTGAGGAAAACCGAAAAAAATTCAAGCGAGCCAGAAATGACTGCAATACCATAATCAAGCGTGTAAAATTCTCGTATGACCAAAAGTTGAGGCAAAAAATACTACAATGTCCCAAGGGTAGTAAAAACTTTTGGTCTTTTGTAAAAAATATAAAGAATTCGGCCTCCCCTTCCATCCCAACGCTCATTCACAATGACATTACAGCTGTCAACTCTTTAGACAAAGCCAATCTGCTTGCTGCACATTTTGCAGCCAGCTCAATGCTCCCAGATTGCGCTTTGCCTCCACCTGTACTTGAGAGCGTTGAACACACCATGGGACAAATCCATTTTCGCACTCGTACAGTGGCAAGAGTACTTCATGACCTCAACATAAATAAATCCGCTGGTCCAGATTGTATTTCCCCAATCGTTCTGAAGAGGTGTTCTTCCACGCTGGCAAAACCACTGCGTAAGCTTTTCCATCTGTCCTATTCTTCTGGACTCTTCCCGAGAAGGTGGAAAACTGCATTTGTCCAGCCCGTCCCCAAAAAAGGCGAATCTTCTTCTCCCACCAACTACCGACCCATAGCACTTACATCCATTCTTTCTAAGGTCATGGAAACGCTGATAAATCGTCAGCTCACGAAATATCTTGAATCACGAAAACTCATTAATGACCGGCAGTACGGTTTTCGTGGCAACAGATCCACTGGTGATTTGATGGCTTATCTCACCGAAAAGTGGAACCAATCGCTACATCACTCCGGTGAAACGAAGATTGTTGCGCTTGATATTTCAAAGGCATTTGACAGAGTTTGGCACCAAGCTCTTTTATCGAAAATGCGTGCATATGGGATCGATGCGTCTCTTCTTCAATGGATTAGAAACTACCTTTCTGGCCGTTCAATTCAAGTTGTCTTGGACGGTTTCAAGTCTGAAACTCACCATATAAATGCTGGTGTTCCTCAAGGCTCCGTTTTGTCTCCGACTCTCTTTCTCATTTTCATAAATGATCTCCTGTCTGCAACATCTAATCCAATCCACTCCTTCGCCGATGACAGCACCCTCAGCTTCTCATATTCATTCCAGGACTCACGTCCCTGCTCTTCGGCCGTAGAACTGGAACGGCAACGTATGTTAAGCTCATTAAATTCCGATCTCGACAGCATTATAAAATGGGGTTCAGCCAATAGAGTGGAATTTAATGCTTCAAAAACACAATGCTGTCTGCTGTCATTAAAGCGAAACCAGAATCCTCAGCCATTATCCATGAATGGCACTTGCATCGCCGAAACCGAAAGACTTTCCATTCTCGGTATGTGTGTCCATGACAAACTCCGTTGGAATGACCACATACACGAAGTCGCCAAGAACGCTGCGAAATGTCTAGGTTTCCTTAAACGGTGCAAAAAATATTTTACCCCTTCTGATCTGGCTGCCATATACAAGGCGTTCATTCGCCCCAAACTTGAGTATAACTCTCATATCTGGTCTGGTGCGCCCAAAACCTCACTGCACCTGCTGGATAGGATTCAGAATCGTGCTTTAAAACTTATTGGAGACACAAATATAGCGAATTCTATAAATTCGCTTGAACATCGCAGAAATGTAACATGTCTTTCATTGTTTTATCGCTATTTTTACAAACAGTGCTCAAACGAAATTGCCAGCTGCATTCCACCCCTTCAACAATTCAACCGCAATACTCGCCAAGCCAGGAATGCCCATCAGTTTACCCTTCAGCCTATTTTCGGTCGTACTCTGAAATATAGAGATTCTTTCATAAGCCGTACAACACGAATGTGGAATGCCTTGCCCAGCTCGGTCTTTCCCCCTCGGTGCAACTTGCAGACATTTAAAACCAATGTGCATCGGAATCTCCTATCTTCTCTATCCCAATTTCCTTAACGCCCGCGCTGTGTACTTCAAACTACACCATAAGAGTAGTCACAACCTCTTTAGCGCGTGTTTATTATAAAAAAAAAAAAAAAAAAAAAAAAATTAATCCCTTCGATCGGGAACATCCTTTCAAATTGAAAAGCAGAAAAGTTTTATAGCTAGCCCAGCACTCCCTGTTGCCATAAATGTCATAACTCTCACTCACGCTAGAAATTAATGTCACTCCTCGTCGCCGCGCGCCATAGAGACAGCGAGGGCACACCACGAAAAATCGCAATATATCAATTCTGGGGTAAAATGGAAAACGACAGGCCAGCGTGGAAGCTCGTTAAAATCAATTAGCGCGATTTTGTGAAAAGCTTCGCCGCAAGGAAAATCACATTAAATTTATGTCCTCGTTGGAATGACTGGTATTTATGGGTCCCTGTTCCTGGTGCCAGTCGCCTTTGTCGTCATTGTCGCGGCTCTCCTGTCGGAAGCGACTTCATGCAACCAGTGCCAGAGTGCGACTATACGCAATCACCCTTGCAACTCTGTTTCTGACTGCTCAAAAGCAGAAACTATTTTGTATTACCTAAGCTTACCATGGGCAATACAGTTTAGGGACGGCTCCCACTGACAACAGACGGAAGCCAACGCAAACCGAGCCGAGATCTAAAACTATAACAAAATCTACCGAGGGATGCATCATGTGCGCTCTTACAAAACATGCTCTGGCAAAAGGGGAATGTAAAAGTTTGCAACGCATATACACGCCCGCGCTAGAAAACCATTTTCGTGTCATGGCAAAAGGACACTGATTGATAGATTGGATGGTGACGGTTAATGTTGGGATCTGGGATACTGTGGCGTTGGTGCGGTCGGTACCTGGTTCGTAATTGAATTCAAATCAATCCTCATGGAGGTATCTCTTTTTTTCAAAGCCGCACAACCTGCTTTACAGCGGCGTATTAGCGCGCATATTCCTTTAAACAGTGGCAGAGAATCGTAATAGGTTGGTTTTTTTTAAGCAATATGCTCTTTCAATATTAACCACTACGGGTAATGTATATGTAAGTGAGACAAGATAAGTGGCGGAGAACTATGGCTAATGTGTTTGATGTGGTAATAATTAGAAGAAGAACAGTGCCGGGTTTGTTTGTACATTTTCTGAGGCGTATTATAACCAGAGATAGACATTTTTCGCAAGTGACTACGAAGTTGTGCTTCAATTTCATTGAAAACCTGAATATAGGCACTTCCATTCGAAATGAAATTCATGCGAGAAAATAGGCCTAGAGTACTGGTTTTCACTGAAAATAAAACCCTGGGATATTTGATAAAAATGAGGCCTGATTCAACAATTTTTATTGTCAATATACGTTCAACAAGATGTACATTTCTATCAAATTGTCAACATTTTTGTAAGTTTCTAGTCTTAAAACTTTTGTTGTGATAACTAAAAAATTGTTATGGTAACAAAAATTGTTTATTTGTGTGTTTGACATTTTTTTTTGTTTAATTTACCAAAATGATGTTGATTTTGCGAAGAAATTTATCAATTTGACCTTTCTCTTTTGGTTAAATTAACAGAAAAAGTTGTTAATACCATAGAAATTGTTTAACATTTAGTTAAACCAACAGCAAATATTGTTGATATTACAGAAACAATATGTCAGTACTACAGTTGTCTTTTGTTGAATCTTTAAAAATATTGCTGGTTGTATAAAAATATTCTATCGGTTCCATAATTTTAATTTATTGATTCAACAAATAGATTGATATATGTGGATAGCATTAATATAAAATATTTAAATATATTTAAAACTAGCTGACCCAACGGACTTCGTCCCGTCTAATATTTTATGAAAATAGAATAAAATCAATTATCAATCTATTTAAATTATGTTTGTTTTATTGAGATTTAAAAAAAAAATCATTTCATATTGCAGAAAATATGAATTTGAAATTGGATTCGCTTAAACTCGAATGGCTTATCAGTTGGGATCATTGGAATTCTCGGAATTAGAACTTCCTCACCTTTGAACTTTCCTTTTAGTACTATCCCGTGAATCACATTGCTCATGAGTCTTGTGACTGCTAAACGCGTTCCGTTGCATAATGTTGGTTGATTGCGAAGCATGATGACGACTAAACCAACCTTCAATTGTAAATTGTGCGGTGGCAAGCCAGGCACATCTAATGAATTAAAAAATTCATTTGGATAGTTCATTGCTTCGTCTTCGTTTGTTAAACAGTCGATAGATTTGAATGAATGCAGGGAACCCATGATTTGATTTTGAATTGTGCAGTTTAAGTGATCCACATCCTTGTCCTTTGCCAATCGTTGGTTCGCAATGATGTTCGGAAACACTTTTTTGATGAGCTCCTCTTTCGTTAAGACGAAATCCATTTGATGCGTTGACAGGAACACGACCATTACCGATATTTAGCAGTTGATTTGAGAACATTTCGGCAGATGGATAATTTAGCAATGCAACTCGCATGTTTGTCGTCAGCTAAAGTTTTTTTCACGTAACGCCACAATGTCGTTTATGCGACATTAGGCCTTTTTTATTTTGCTCACATGATAGATCATTGATTTCCATGGTATACAACAAAAGTTTGATCTTGTACTGTTGTTGTTAACCGTGAAAATCAATGATCTATACAGATCATGCGAGCATAATAAAAGAGGCCTATTGTGCATTCGTCCGAGATAATAATTTTGCTTGCTACCAAAACTTTGGCCATTGCTGAATGTTTCGCTATGTTACATGTTGGTTTTTTAACCGCTTGAAGGTTTAATGGCAATTTCAATGCAGAATGAGCGGTTCGGCAACCTTCCAGCAGCGTAGCCACTATTCCAGAAGAAGCAACTGCTACAGCAATTTCCGATCTTGCACGAACTGTATCCAAAATCAATGATATGAGGAATGTGTTTCCAGTGCCACCAGGCGCATCAAGGAAAAACATGAAAACACTTGCATCATTAATTGCCTTCATTACTGTATCGAACACTTCTTTTTGTTGATGATTCAACAAAAGTTCATTCGTTCTAATCAATTCGCTTAATGCATTTGTGTCGTATTCACGTTCACGCTGCAATTCTCGTTCGAAAGCGTCGTTTATTCCACTATCTGGCGATGGCATTCCTAACCTGACTAATAAACTGCCGCACATGAGGTAACACATTTCTTCTATCAAAATTAAGGCCCGGTTGTGCATCTCTTCATTCATCTCAAGATGGGGATTCTCTGAATGGACACGAACTCGATGCAAAATGTCTTCCTTGTACTTTTTACGGGTTCGATGAGAAATATAAGATGTTCTGGCTCGCGGCATTGTGAATAACACTGACAATTCTCGGATGTTCTAACTTCACAAAATAAATATCTTCGTTGGTAACTTAAGAAGGATAAATCAGCAATTAATTGCCCAATCCAAAACTAACATTTTGATTGAAACAAACAAAAAACAATTGTCTCACATATTTTGTGAAAAATAATTGTCGTACAAAAATGGAAAAAAAAAATGTCAGAAAGTAAAGTAAAAATAAAAGTCTGGGAGAATTAAATTTATTCATAATTTTTTTTTTCGAGGATTTTTCTGTAAATTTCTTGTGTATTCTTCATGTTTGGCCGGAAACCAGTCCGAAATGGTGCGAATCATCGAAATCGGTCCAGGCGTTCTCGAGATATAAGCGTAGTAACTAACATCACTCTCTTTTATACATAGATAGAAGAAAGGCTACTACTTCTAAGACATAATGATACCGAACGCCTTTATCTAACTTGATAATAAAAAGATCCGCTATAGGTACCTTAAACACCGACAATGATGTAGATGTAGTCATCTCCTTCACTGTTTAGAGTTGCGTCTTTAGCTTCAGTTGAAGCATCCGGGAACAAACATTAAGGTAATAAAATGCATATTAAAAATCTTATATTACCTAATTGCAATTCTTACATATTTATATCTAGGGGGTTGCTTACATGTTTTCCATTTTTCCTGTCGCCATCCATAAATGGATTTATTTACTTTTAAAATGTAGAACTCACTTTTTTAAGGAATTTGTATGCACATTTACAAACTGCTTTACTACCCATGTCAAATAATAAAAGACACCATCAAAGCACTGTATTAAAAGGATTAGCCTGTTTAAATTGTTTTTCAATTCCACACAACTCTGCTGTTAATAATAGAACAAAATTTATGCCAAATCTGCAAACAAAAATGTTCATTTCAACAGAGGCTGTTTGTATAGTATATATTTAAAAAACATTTTGTATAAATTTTGTCAATTTTAAAAAAGTGATTTTTGGTAATAAAAACTTTACATTATAATTGTTCAACAATATCGATTGACAAAATAGTTTTCTGGTAAATGTTTTATCCGTTTGACAAAATATCTTTCAAATTGTTAAAACTTAAGTTGTATTGATGAATTTAATTTATTATATATTAATTTATTAAAATTATTTTTGTTGAAATTTTACAATCGAATTTTTTCAATGTTACCTGCTATTTTATTTTCAGTGTTCCTCCCATTAGAACATCGCCTGAGTTTCGATTCAAACAGAACATTGCTGAACTTTGTCGTCCCTATGATAACGTGCCTCTAACTTGGGAGAGGCTTACAGGTTTGGCAGAAATTTACAAAGCTTGTAAAAATTCAAATTAAAGAATCATTTAGACGAAATTTGAAAGCCTGAATCCATTCACTAGTTTTTACACAAATGCATGCGAGCAGTTACAATATTATTGTATTCATGCCACAGGAAAAGAAAACTGAAACTTTCTATTCTATTCCAAAAAGTCATACCTACCTGAACCTTACGGGAACGGTGCAGCTTATATGTATATACCTATGTCGCACAATCTTCGAAAATAACTAAAGAGCGTGTATCTATATAGATCGCTTTGACAGGCGACAATAAATTATAAGGTCCTAATGCAATACGGCCCTGTGAAAGTTATTTTATTTGCATAAAGGTAAAACAGCAAGTTCAAGAATGATTTATCAATGGAAACCATCTACCAATCAGCTCTGATTCCAACCCAACACTATGGTACAACATCAAAACAGAAAACTGAACTCTGAATAACCTTGTCTAAACTTAAACTTCTGATGTTCTATAACACTAGCCGATCTGTTTTTAATCGAGTCCAAAATTGCACCACCTGACGGTGGTAACACAACTTTTGTAGTGAGAGAGTGTATTTTTAAATTTACATTATCAGAATAAAATTGAGTTTGAAATTTCACTAGTTTCTGCTTAGTAGTGGTGCAGATTCGGAATGCACGCTAATGATTCTTAGACCTGACACACAAATTATGCAAATTTGCAGTATAATTCCACACGACTTAACTGGACCGGTTTGGATTCGCTTTCAAATTTGGCACACCAAATGATTTAGGGCTTAGTTAGTCATTTTCTCACTACCTACCACCCGGGCTGCTTTAATATACTTGTACCGCTATTATTTTTACTATCGACAAATTCCAATTTTACAATTTAATGTAACCCATACCCATTTACGGCATATTTTAGCTAGGCCCAACACCAACAATATCTAATAAAACCAAAATTTTAAACTTATTAGACAAGCGCTTACAGTCGCTTGGACTGAAACCGGTCCAGGTGTGTCTACGAGGAACGTCTGATTCATTTGGCCGGTAAATTATTTTAATCAATCGATTTTGTGTAATCGTGCAGCGACATCTTTATAAATATTTAAATTTAATGGTTAAGGTTGGAGTGCCCATAACATGAATGGGCGAATACCATTGTGAATCTGTGCGATTCCATGCGTATTTCCGAGAATTAAAATGGGCAAAGAATTTGGGTCAATCTGGCTGAAAGTGATTTGTATAAAACGACCATCGCCTGGAGAAAAGAAAGCAATCCACTTCGAGCCATTGCAAACGGACAGTCTTGTGTGGTGAGCAGAGGACCAAAGTCGAAGGACTGTTGTGTGTTTTTTTTCGCTCTCTCTCTTTCTCAAATATGGCGACTCGTAGAGTTTCGGCCACCTTTTTATTGGCCTGTTTTTGCGCCTTGACCAGTGGTAAGTTTGGCTATGGCCAGGCTAAGAAATGTGCCTTTAATTGAAATCCTGTTCTTTTATTCTACAGCGGGACAGAGCTTGGTGTCGGGACAAATTGTTCCATTCCAGCCAATCACAGCGGACGAATACAACGCTATTTTGGACTTGAGCAATGGCAAGCCAATGATTTCGGAGGCCCGCCTTATTGGCAGTGGACTGACGGCTATTAAGGAGATCGCCTCTAATATTAAGAGTGGCGCCATGGTCGCCTTGAACTTGACTGGCATTGAGCCGATTTACTCATCGATATTTAACAAGAGGGACAAGATCCAAGGATATCCACTTTGCGTGGTCCGTACTAACCAGGTTACAGCTGGCACTCAGCGAAGCTATGAGAATGATGATGATGATGACGTTGATGATGGTTATGATCACGGTAATGGCAATCCATCTTATCCTTACCACCCACAGCCAGTATACCCACAGCCAGGTTATCCAATTTACCCTGGGTATCCGGTCAATCCCCACGATCCCCAGCGTCCGCAAAGCGGCCAAGGCACAGAACAAACCGTCGATGATACCATCATTGATTCAGGTATTGGAATCGAATTAGCAAACAGAACTCAAATAAACGGTGCAGCGCCAGTGGTCAACTGCGTGGTTGTTCTAAGACGACCAGCAGGAACAGCAACAACTACTAGACGTCCGCCACGTACAACTGCACACCCACCATACAATCCACATTATCCTGTCGGTCCATATCCCCAGCACCCGCAAAATCCAGGATATCCACAATATCCATCAAACCCCCATTATTCACAGCACCCACATCAACCGACAAGACGAACAACGACCACACGACGGCCACACCGGCCCCATCCAGACGATGACAACCCACACCGTCGCCCAGGTGATGATCGTCCATCCCATCGTCCAGATGATGACGACGACGACTATCCCCACCGTCGCCCTTCAGGCAATGATCGTCCATCCCATCGTCCAGACGACGACGACGACTATCCCCACCGTCGCCCATCAGGCAATGATCGTCCATCCCATCGTCCAGACGATGACGACGACTATCCCCACCGTCGCCCATCAGGAAATGATCGTCCATCCCATCGTCCAGACGATGACGACGACTATCCCCACCGTCGCCCATCAGGAAATGATCGTCCATCCCATCGTCCAGGCAATGATCGTCCATCTCATCGTCCAGACGACAACGACGACGACTATCCCCACCGTCGCCCATCAGGCAATGATCGTCCATCTCATCGTCCAAACGACGACGACGACTATCCCCACCGTCGCCCATCAGGCAATGATCGTCCATCCCATCGTCCAGGCAATGATCGTCCATCCCATCGTCCAGATGACGACGACGACGACTATCCCCACCGTCGCCCATCAGGCAATGATCGTCCATCCCATCGTCCATCCCATCGTCCAGATGACGACGACGACTATCCCCACCGCCGCCCATCAGGCAACGATCGTCCATCCCATCGCCCAGGAAATGGTCGTCCATCGCGTCGCCCAGACCATGACAGTCGCCCAGGCGGAGACCATAACCAGGACGGTACCAATCGACCCTCATCCCACCAAGCACACCTTGCCAGCATTCCCTTGTATTCCTACCCGATCCTACCCATACTCTCCCCATACCGACCCTATGGCAGCCATCCTTATGGCGGCAACGGTAACTCTCCAAATTCTGGCAGTTCTTCACATAATCCACAAAACGATGACGATGATGAGGATGAACACGGCGATGATGATGATGAGGAAGGCGATGAGAAACACGTCGGCAAGACCGCAAAGGTTAGACATCACTACTTTGGCAGTGGAACCAAGGCTGCTCTATACAGCTCAGGTACCTACCAGGCTCCTGAGAGCAATAATGACGTTGAAGTCGATTCCGAGCCCGGAGATATTGTGGATGCCATTGAAAATCAAGAGAGCACTAAGCAAATCACGCAAAAGCTATAGAACTAAGATAGAAGTAGTAAGTTATTTAAGATATGTATTGTAAATTTAAAAATGATAAACAAAAACAAATATGTATTTAAAAAAAAATACGTGTTTTAAGTTGGCCTTGGAGGCTGAATAAGACATATTCTGCTAAAGAAATAAAGAAACGATATGTACAACAGTATAAGTCCAGGTTTGCGTCTCCGAGGCACACCTGCTAGTCAGTTCTTGAACAGATCTTTCTGGAAAATTGTTAGCATTATTACACAGTCAAAACCACACATCAAATAAACTAAATTAAGTAGCCGAAAAAAAATGCTGTGAATTATATGCGAATGCTAAAATGCAACGAAAATTCCCCCTGGAGGCATAACTACCACTGCAACAACTTCTTTGGTATCAGTCTTAATTTTCTTGACTTTTGCTAAAACCCATTCCTGGCAACTGAAGTACCATAAAAAATGAGACTAACCTTCGGCGCATGTTACAAATTTTGTAAATATTCGAAACTGAGAGTAGGTATTTTTGAGCTAAAGCTTTCGACCTAATTTCACTAGGACCAAACAAGACTGGTTTGACAGTTTAAACGAGCGTCTTCATGTAGCCGCTCAGGAGTGAATCCAGAGCTTAAATTCAAAGGTAAGTCAACAGGATCCCATCTCAAAACGTTCGAATATCATCAACATTTTGAAGCCCCGACATATTAGCATATTGTAGGTCACAATATGCAATTTTGTATGGAAAATTCCGCCATTGTGAGTTCGAAAAATTTAGCCTGGACACTAAAAATTACGATTAGTATCGTGGTTGGTGTTATCCGGGACAAAATGTCTCACTAAATCGTAACTTTCCTAGAAACAACAACATAAAAAGGTACTACGCACCTGATCCTGGGGGATCTACTTAAATATTAAACATTTGTTCCACAAAAAAATTAGACATTCCTTAAGATTGCTGCGGCTTTAGTGTGACGTTGCAAAACCTGTCATGTCTGACAGGGTATTTTCAGAGCCATGCCAACCTGTTCCACAGATGTTTTCAAAGCCACAATAGGTTTTAAGCTCCAACAAAGCACTGCAGCTCTTCATCTTCAAGCTTGATGCAAACAAATAAGAAAAATCGTCAAAAGTGATCACTTACAGTCACAGCTTCGTTCCCCCAAACAACTTTAAGCGGTTCTTGGATGGGCTTAAAATTGAAAGAGCTGTTTTTTTACGTACCAATATCAACGAAGCAATTTACAAGTATTTTTTAACAGATCTCCACGACTTTCAAGAACGCACTAGCAATATTTTTCATTCTGGTAGTAAAGAGGATCGTAACCTCAGTTACTGAAAACATAAACAAATAAGAAAAATCGTCAAAAGTGATCACTTACAGTCACAGCTTCGTTCCCCCAAACAACTTTAAGCGGTTCTTGGATGGGCTTAAAATTGAAAGAGCTGTTTTTTTACGCACCAATATCAACGAAGTAATTTACAAGTATTTTTTAACAGATCTCCACGACTTTCAAGAACGCACTAGCAATATTTTTCATTCTGGTAGTAAAGAGGATCGTAACCTCAGTTACTGAAAACATAAACAAATAAGAAAAATCGTCAAAAGTGATCACTTACAGTCACAGCTTCGTTCCCCCAAACAACTTTAAGCGGTTCTTGGATGGGCTTAAAATTGAAAGAGCTGTTTTTTTACGCACCAATATCAACGAAGCAATTTACAAGTATTTTTTAACAGATCTCCACGACTTTCAAGAACGCACTAGCAATATTTTTCATTCTGGTAGTAAAGAGGATCGTAACCTCAGTTACTGAAAACAGGCAGGCATTTAATTCGTCTGAAGTTTAGAAATATCCGCAACAGATGGCACTGTATTCAGTTGCTAAGTTGGATGTATCCGATAATGGATAGTAAAGTGTCACACTTCCGCCAACGCTGAACCATTGTAGGTATATAAAGACTAATGGTTGAACCAGATTATGTTTTCCTTATACATAGTTCCTTATTTTCCATTTAATGTGTTTATTGTAATATAAAACTGGCAATCTCCAGTAGTCCAATAAACGGTATTTCAAGTACAAAACACTTCAAAGTAGCCCTACCTATTAATCAATGAAGCTTTTGAAATGCAACACGCAACCAATGAATAATTTATTTCGCTTTGATTGTTTGTCCGCAGCACCTAACCCATTCCAAGGGTTTATATATAAATCACCATCAGCTCCACCACCAATATCCTGCTTACATTGGTGGCCACGATGCATGCGGGGGATCAATATGGAAAGGACTTTAATTGAAAATTTATTTTCCATGCAAAAATTATAATCCTCGTATCGATTTCAATTCGATATTTCCTTTTCTCTGTATTCGTTTGCCTCTCCTTCGTTTTGTTGTAATATTCTTTTGATTCAATCAAATTATTTTGTTGGGGATTTTTTTTTTAACGTAGACGTGGGACTACGGTTCTAATGAGATGAAAACGAACAATTTTCTTGTAATGATTATTTACTGAAGACTCCAGTCCTGCCATTGTTTCGTTAGGGGTTTGTTTTTTTTTTTCTTATTGAACTGTTTACTTTATTGCCAATTGGCAATGACTTTATATGGGCCGAAGGATTTTCGGAAAAGGGATGCCCTTGGATTTGGGCACTAAAACTGTGAGTATAATGAGGTGGAAGGTTCGATGGTGTAGAATTGTGAAATATTATACCACTTGAAGGGATTTAATGAAGCGTTCTACAGAAATGTATATTGTATGCACGTAGCCATCACTGCGAAGGACCGTAGACCTGTTAAGCGTCCCAAGAGGATACTGGTAATCAACGGAGTCTGCACAACGATTTGTCTGGACTTCGGTCTTTTGTATGAATGCAAATGCAAGCAATTTTGTAGTTGATTAGCCGTTTTTTTTTTGTGTTATAGCTGTACGATCGTTGGCTATTCATGCCGTCAACCTCCGGTCCTTTATTTGACCTTCGAGTAAGGACTAGGTAGATCCTGGTTGTTGCGATTGACAGATTGTCAAACGGATGCGAAATATGCGCTAAGAAATAGAACCTTGTCTATTTTTGATTAACCAGCAGAATTACATCGAAAGAAGATAGTTTCCCCGAAGGGTTTTCAACAAGAATTACAAAAGCTTTATTTCATGGAGGATGGAGGGTTTATAATTATACAATATGAATTAACAGGTGTTCTATTGCTTGAGAGATACATTACTTTATATTTAAATGTTTAAATTAAGCGGCGAATTGACAAATGCAAAAAAAATATGGTGATTGGTATAATTTAAGGCGCGAGATTCAAATAATATGCAAATTCAATATAAAAATAGGAACTAGGATGATGATGACGACGATGATGCTCCAACAATAGCAACTTTGAAGTTTTGTTAGTCGTTTTATTTTTCAAAATGCAATGAGCTAAAAATTCTAGTTGGGGCAAAAGTGCGTTCCTTGAAACAGAGTTCCATTAAATACGAATAAATGGACCTTACAAGAAGGTAGGCTATTGACATAACTTATCAAGAGAAAAGAACTAAAAATGTAAATTTAGTTTTTTTCTCTGTGATTGAACCGGAGACCCTTCGGTCACTGAGCTAACGATGTTCATTTAGAAAAAGATTAATTTCATCTTAGCACTGTTGCACTGCTGTTTGTGTGGCGTATGAATTCACCCATTACCCATCCACATACCGCGTTCCACAACTTGGGATAAAAAGGAGGAAACTGTCGTGGCAAAGTCAGTCTCTGCGTGGTATACTTACGGCCTTATAAAAATCGAACTCAAATTATATTGAATTTTTTGGAATTAAATTAGTTAAGTAAAGAAGTGCAGAAGAGTTTTATTTTCTATTCCCTTCAGGCACCACATTTGAATGGAGCTTCAAAGTAGACTGGTTCATCCTTCCTATATTCTTGTGGGTTGGCTATTAGGCGTTCCGAAAGTTTTAGTATAGTTACCGCCTGTACCGAGCTTCACAGTTACAAATATAAAGGGTAGGTCATAGATTAGTTTGACAGTGACGGCTGTTTCCCGCTCAAAGTCTTCACAGAAAATCAGTATCGTGCCTCAGCGGACCGAAATGAGTCGCTTTACGCTTGAACAGCGTTGGGAAAAATTGAAAACTTATTTCCAAAGTGAGTGCTGTGTAGCCTTAACAGTGCGTTTTTTGGAAAGAAGTTTTAGCCGAGGGTGCTTCATCCCTGCTGGATAACGCAAGTTTGTGGAAAAAGTTCGTGAGACTGGTATTCTGGTGGACAACACTCGTGGTCCCTGTCGTCGTACGGCGCGCACAGACAAAAATGTTGCTGCTGCAGGCGAGAGTGTGAGACTCAATTCAGGAACATCAACTCGCCATCGATCCCAACAGCTCAATATTCACGCACTAGCCTGAGGAGAATTCTGCACAAAGATCTCGGAAAATTCACTTGCAAGGTCCAATTGACTCAGCTATTGTAGGCACACGACCATCCGACTTGTTATTGCTTCGTTGTTTGGGCACCTTGAATTGGACAACGATTTTGGACGAAAAATCATCGCATTTTCAACTTGGCCGCGTCTTAACTTCGATTTAAAGCCTTTGGACATTTCTTATGTGGGGAACCGTGAAGGACCGATGCCAATAATCCGGAAACAATTCAAGACTTGAAGCAAATATCAAACAAGCAATCCGTGAACTTCGGCCCGAAACCATCAACAAGGTCTGGGAAAATTGGAGTGACAGAGTGCACTACTGCGAAGCCAGCCGAGGCAGCCACTTGAACGACGTTGTGTTCCATAATTAATGGGAATGTTTACTCTTACCAATGAAGCCACAAGACATGGAAAAAATTGGAATTTTGTTGATTTTAATTGCATTTATAACATGAGGCTTGCATTTGGCACACCCTGTATTCTCCTGCGCCAATTTAAAACCTTATCTTTTTAGGTCAGAACTTGATAGGCACTGATGTTCAAAATCTGTTATTTTTCCATTCTGTTTATTTGATTTTTTTAGACTTAGCAAAATGCAGTCGTAGTATGTAGTTCCGGGGTACATCGTATTGCTATACCCTTAGGATTTCTGCAGTCACAATCGAGGCTCCTTCAGCATTACTAACGTGCACGATAAAAATTATTCAGTGTGAAGGTCGAGGGAAACAATATTTAAGAGACGTTGATTAGGCTATATGAGGTTCAAATGTCAGTCGTTTTCTCATCGTCTGTTTCATTTTCACTTACAACGGGCCACCGACTTACCCGTAAACGATGATGGAATGACATGCAGCTCTATACATCCGCACCGTTATGGCTTGAAGCGCCTCATGTCAAAAGTCTAAAGGAAAACATGCTTTCTATGCCCGATATTCTATGCTAAGCTTGCAGTATGAGTCTGTGTTAATTGGTATTATTTACCTTGCACCAGAATCAAGGGTATTCAAAATTGCAACGTGCCATCGTTTCGCCCTCGGCTTGCAAAAGCAGGGTTTATTTCTCGCAGTTTCCAACGCCAAGTTCAACTTATTCAAGACCGCATCAATTTTTAAAGGTCGCCCATTGCTGGTTGGAAATTGCAAGTGCAAATTTAAAGTCGACATGCACTTTTCTAGGCCCGCTGTATTCATTAGCAAAATTCCTTAGGCCAAAGGCAGTCATAACGACGCACACACAAATTGAATAAACACGACAGTAATTAATCCCTGAACATGTAATTTAATAATTTTCCCATAACACTCCGACCGCCACAAGCAGATGATGACTCAATCCAAATCCCATTGTTAACGTCCACTGCACATTGTGCCGCATGCATGTTTACAATATATCAATAATCCATGCGAATAATACGCACACATATTGTTTATGGAAACAAGATAGCCATCGGTCTGCGCAAACATATCCTCTAAGATGCCGAATGTATAGCTTCTGCAGGCATTGCGTGTGTGTACTACATGCAATCTTCATATATACGGGTTTGAAACGGCATTTGCGCCATTTGCCATATTGCATTTTCAGCTGTCCTTGCACTACTGTTGGTGTATACGTGATGTCCTTGCGTTGGCGTGTTTTGGGTGGGAATCAATTGCTTAAGGGCATACATGTAATTATTTCCAACATGCGGATATCGAGCAATGCGGTACACACCAAAGTGTGAAAAAAATAAAATAAAATTCACACACACGAATTAATACCAAAGCCGGCCGTGCGTCGTCTCCAGGTGATGGAGTAGCCTTCATATGGGTCAAACCACCATCAAGACTCATCTTCATCGTAATCACGACCAACAGCAGCCGAAGCGCGTCATCAGCATGTGTGAGGTTTATCTATTTTGTATTGAATAGACACACACACATGCTCATGCATGTCCTGGCCTAATTCCATGAGTGGGCGAGTGAGGGGAACGCAATTCGAACGTCACCTTAGCGAAAAGTGGTCTGGCATGCAGATGATGTAAGTTTTGAGCAAAACGTGTATATGCATGCATGCAGGGGCAGGTGGCCTATAAATGTTTGTGTATCGATCAGATCATTCGGCCGGCTAAGACGCATCGGATTAAATTGTTCACACTTGAGTTCTGTTTGCGTCTGAAAGCTAATACATACCACAAACTGTTTAAGTATGACAGGGCATAAGTACACTATGTGGGATAAGACTTGCGGCATGCGGCAAAGGGGATTATTTGACCTCTCTGATGTGCATCATGGCTTGATTACTCGTCAAGAATAGTTTCTTAATTATTTTAAGCTGATGGAGCTCAGCGTTGTTGAAATTATTAAAGCGTACGTATGTCATTTGCACATTGAGTGAGCTCAAGTTGAGGATGATGGTTTCAGAGACTTACATGCTTGAAGCAAAACAGACTTTTGAATACTGTGGCGTTCGTATTAAGATGTAGTCTCCATTGGGATACATTTTAAGTAAACACTTGTTTAAAAATGGTTGCTAAGAAAAATAATTTATGTCTAAGTTGAACGAAACAAACGGAGGGGATTGGATTTGACTTTTTATGTAGGCATTTGTCTCTAGCTTAGGTAACAGGGAGAGGTTGGTGACGGGACCGGTCTGTATATGGCCCACATTGTTACTTGTTGAAATAGTTGGAGCTTTTAATCAGGTTTAAGCAAGATCTAAGGGTTTGTCGTTTTAAAAGCGTCCCCAGATGGAAATGTATATTTTTTTTGTATGGAGCCTTATGAATGGATATAGAAAATTATCAACAGCTTCCTCTTTGTCTTATACTATGTTCCCACCAACGTAATTTAGCTGAAGTGATTTATAAATCACGAAAGGCGTCTCCACCGAACTTTAAGTGATTTAGTGTGATATTTTTGTCGACTTTGACATTAGGTGTCCAACACCAGATAGTTATTTTTTTTTGTTCTTTCTGTTTTTTTGCCATACCTTCCAAGAATAAAACAATTTTTCATTGTACGAACTTAATAAAAATATCAAAAACTCATCGAAACACGAACAAAATTAGAAAATTGAATTTGAAATAATTTTTTTGACAGTTTTCTTTGTTTTTTGTGTGCTGAATAAAGTGCTGAAGTTAATATCAGGTATGTTCGATTTTATTTTGTGTGGATTTGCGATGACAGATACGAAATTAAAAGTTAAACACATATAAATCACGAAAATGTATGATAAATCACGTGATTTATGAGATGATTTAGCTAAATCAAGTTGATTTAGCTAAATCACGTTGGTGGGAACATGGTATTAGTCGATTCAAAAAACTACAACCACGTGTTTCAAAATATCTACAACAAACTTATCTGCATCAAGCTTTTCCTTAATTTTTATTTTTAGCTCAGTAATAAAGGGTCATTCATTTTTCGGTTTCGAAAGTAAAGCTAAATAAAACACACACAGCGATACATTTTTGATGAAAATTTTATTACATTATAAAGTTTGGACTTTGTCATTAAGTGTGAAATACAATATCATTCAAATGCTCGTCTCGCGAAGATTCGCAGCATGCGATTCTTAATTTTAAACCACTTTCGGGTGATATCTCGGTTATAACTTGAGTGATGTTGGTTTTTAGTCGCGTAAACACGGTCTTTTGCATAGCCTCACAGAAAAAAATCGAACGCATAATCTTGGAGGCCAATTGACGTCGCCTAAATGTGAAATTTCGCGACCAGGAAAACTCCCACGCAATGAAGCCATAATTGGTTTTGTTGTGTGGCTTGTTGCACCACTTTCGAAGTAAGTTTTAATTAATCTTGTTAAACACGTTGTTCGATTGTTAAGCGATCCATTATCGTAAATGGCAAAAATTCAACTAAATCACACTTCAAATGACAGCTGAGTTGGACAGGTGTCAAGGGCCAGTGCTACCAACTTGAAACAACGAAAGGAATGACTCTGTATAACAACAGCTGTTGCCCCGCAACTTAAAACGCTTACTGCCAGATGGGCAGTAAATTTCAGTTAAATAAGTGAAATCATTTTGTCACCAACTAAATTGCTCGTTTTTGTTAAACATCTATCGCCTCAACGTAGTGTGTCATAAATTGGAATCGCTTGAAATCGAATCGCAAATTGCTTCAATGACACGTGGAAGGGGGAAGTCATTTCTGTACTGCTATTTTTAGGAGATCCATTACAAAGCCAACGTGTATTCAAGTTTCATATTGGAATCACCGAAAATGATATTTCTGAATTTAGCAAGAAGTGTCTTGGCGTCTTGGCCCACATTGAAAATGTCAGCTGATTCTAATTGAACTATGAAGTTGGAATCGCAACAGTGATAAGTGTATTGGAATACTGAGCGATCTTTATCTGTTTCAACCAGCGGGCAGATTCCGTATATCAACTATCGTCTAAACGATATCGTTTTTGAAATTTTGATCACCAAAATAAGTCATATTATACTCGAATGTTTTTGACAAACGTCAGCTGTCATTCTACTTTTGGAAAATGAACTGGATTAAGCTTTTAATTTTAGCACTTTTATTGCTAGTTTAGGAGATCTGTCGAAACGACGATAATCGTCTGAAAAGTTACGGAATGTGTGCCTAGGCAAAAATGAAAGCTACACCTTAAGCGCCACCTCAAGCGATCGAGTGACAAACATCCGAAAGCGTAATTGTCATGAGACAGTTTGTTAATTTAGTCAGTTGGATGTAGCATACTTTACTTTACAAAAATACTCTCGGGCCTATAGCAAAGATTGTCTGAGAATGTGAGATCAATCGGTTCGGTGGTTTTCAGGATTTAAGATCTGGAATATTTTTGTTGCTTAGGCGGTGGCATGCTCCTACATCCAATTTTGAAAAAGCTATTTCTATGCCCCTTCTCATGCCCCAGACTATCTCTTTGCTAAATTAGATTACAGTCCTCGACGGATATAAGAAATCTTTTTTGGTTTCTCGATATAAGAAACCTTTTTTGTTTTCTTATATGCGAAAACGTAGGTATACAAGAAACAAATTTTACAGTACTTACACATGCGTTTCTTGTAAGCGAAGTGTTCTTAAATGAGTGTTTCTTATATTCGTCGTGGGCTGTACATTGTTTCACGGGTTTAGTCGTAAAAAGGTAACAAACAGTCATAGTAACTTGTTCATTATAGTCTGATGGTACTGAAAAAAAATATATAACAAAAGACGTTCCGCTATACCATTTTCAGTGCCCAGGCTAATTTTTTCGTCAGCACAATGGCGGAATTTTCCATACAAATAAGTTCCAAAAAATGTTTAGTACAAAGGTTTAAAATGATTATTAGCAAGACCCGTTGTCTCCCAGTTGAAGGACATCGAGGATTTTCGCGATCGAAATTATCCAGAAGATTTATAGGGAAACCAGCTGCAGGATGGTTTCCCCCCCCCCCCCCCCACAGATTTGGAGTTTTTTTTTGGGTCGAAAGAGGGAAATTCAGAAAATTGAAAATCTGTTTTTTTTTAAATTCATGTTTTATTTCGGTATTATATATTTTTTGGTGACCCTAAAATGTACTTCCACAGAAAAAATAACTTTATAGTAGGCATTCTGCGAACATAAGAAAAGCGAGTAATATAAACTTAAGAATGAGGTAGCATAGAGATGCTTGATTCTGTTCTGCCCACAACCAAATGATTCAGCATGAAAATCGGGGTTGAAATGTGTGTATTATTTAAAAATGCTTTTAAATAATCTATCGATCCTCCAAAGCTATATATTTGCCAGCGAAAATTATTTGCTCTGATATATTTAGGGCCGTTCGCTCATACGACTCTTAACGATTTATGTTTTACTTAAATACTTATGGGCTACTTTTTTCAGTGCATAAACTGTCACATAAGAGTTTATGTGGCACTTAAATTCGCTATGAGTCGTATCATAAACGGCCCTTAGACTATTTGTTTCCTTTACAAAACAAGTCTTTAAAAAAAGCTATTGCTAATTTCTTTAACAAGAAGTTTTAGTTTTTTTTTGAAATAGTTCCTAAAATAATTTTCCGCATTTAAGCACCAACCTCATGTGTAAATTTTATGAGCAGCAGTTTCATCAAAATTGTGGAAATGGCGATCCTTCTTACAGTATGCAGCACTAATTAGTGTGTAAATTCTTCAAAATGCAACACGCGTTCACATTTTGCGTTGTATTTATTTGCTGCACACATTTGCAATTGGAAAACCAAACTTACATGTTCGTGCTACAAATTCGAAAATACTTCTGTTAAGTCGTACACAAAACATGTTAAAAAATCCAAACCTGATGGATTTTCTAATTTATCTGGGGAAATTATTTTGACCGCTTGGCAACGCTGGCCAGCTGTTTACTTAAAGATCCGGTCAGAATCTTGAAAGGAAACATATTTTAGCTGTTAAATTGGCAACACATCATAGAGATAGTGATAGAGCGTTGAGTCAGTGTAAAACCACAGGAAGTATAGAAAAGATTTGTAGCTAAAAATCACGTACCAGTTGTTCAGTGGTTTTGTGCTGGTTCCGAAAAATCACCAAACTAGCAACTACACAAATTAAATTCCACAACACCTCTTGCGAATGTTTTACATTGCATTTTGCAACTGAAAGTGTTATTGTCGCTTCAAGTAAGCCACATGGATTCGACTAAAAACTGTTGATTCCTTCCAATTATTCCTAAAGTTAAAACCTACACAAACGAAATGACAACTTAGAAATATAGGGTCCTACTTCGTATACATAAATCGAATGAACCAACTATTTTAATGCTGAATACGAATGTCGTGTGAAATATTTTTCAAAATTTGCTTTAGAAATGTAGGACAGTTAAAGAAACACCTTTTATAAGCACCTACAAATTTGCATGCAAATAACAGCAATGCGTTGCACAACGATGGAAAAAAAAAGAATGGCTTCCCTATTAAATATCGTTCCAAACCAAAATGCACAATTTTTACAGTGAACGTTATTTCATTTTCAACAAAGAATAAATAAATTGAATCTTTACACCAGCAACAACTAAAGTCAAAAATTAAATAATTTCCATATTATTCTTTTTCTGCACCCTTTGGCGCAACTTTCTATTTTGTTATGTGCCAAGTACTGTGAGAAAATGTACGTAGTTGCACTGCATTTAATTTGTGTTTTAAATGGAATTGGAATAATAAAAACGAGATAGAAATCGTGGCGAGGACCGTCGTAAAAAAAAATTCAATAGCTGCATGCAAATGTTGTATATACCATCCGTGTTACATTAAAAAAGTGTTTCGACTGTGAAGAACAGCGAAGCGGAATATTTGCCAGCTGCACCACCATTTGTGTGAAAGCATGTTTACTCTTAGTTTCATGATTGGTGGTTGCAGGAACTTTTTCGTTACTGCGATTTTCTGAAAAATCTGTCGTGGTTTTCTGTGTGCTTTTGTAATATTTACTAAGCTACCTCTTGGCTTTTTTATTCTTCTTGTTTGTGTTAGCTGCGTAGGGATTAAATACCAAATACCAACTATATTGAAGCTTTTGACTCACCAGCAGCGTTGCCGGAGAGAAATATTATTACGGTGTACTGCAGCCAGAAAAGGTGAGTATTTAAAAAAAATAGGAGTACAGACATTTTTTTTTTGTTTAAATTTCCTTATTGACGACAGTTTGGAAGATTAAAAATGCTGCCAAATTTGCATTAAATTTGAAGTGAATTAAATTTATTAATGTTGAAATTACACTTTGCTGCAAGTGTAAGATATTTTAGGACTTTAACAAAAAAAAATAGGAGTACGAATGTGAAAGGAGGAGTACGGAGGTGTTAATAGTAGTACAATACTCCTATTGGAGTACTTTCGGCAACGCTGCTCACCAGTATGAAAGTCGAACAAGTGTTCTCTTGACTGCTGTCCCAGAAAATGAAGAATTCAAACAAAGTGGCTATAAGAAGGTCGGTCTAGCGCCCTTAACAGACCTGTGACATGAAGCAACATTTAGACTTAATTTCATCGTAATTCCATTTTCAAAAAGGCACTTTGAAACTTATTTTTAAGGTCTGGAAAAAAACTGGGTTTTACCGTTTTTGTCTAAACTATTTTTTCTTTCTTTAATTTGTTTATTTTTCTATAGCAGAACAGAACATGCAGATTATAATGGAGCATCAAACTGACTTTTGTCTTAAATCGACATTAGCTCATTAACTCATTCAAATTGAGGCGAAAATCTATTGATTTACATGTCAACGTCTGCTCTCAAAGGTGTCACTCAGCTCGACTGGAAATATTTGCGAATGACTGGTGGTACTCGTGTATCGTGTTGCTTTCGTTCGTCTGTTGCTTTATTTTTGTCGACGTTTGACGGGAGTTTTTGGCTTTATGAATAATGCCGTTTTCCATTGGGACAAAAAATCAATCTTTTTTTGATCTAAATCACTTTTCGCGTTCCATTGGGAAAAAAAATCAATCTTTTTTTTGATTCGGATCACTTTTTGCAGATCTCGATATTTTTTCAGATTTACATATACTACCACAAAACAGAACAGCTGTTTTACGTCATTTAAAGAAGTTTGTTTTAAAACAAATGTGAAAAGTTTCATGAAAACCAGAAAAAGAAATACATAAGCTGCTATTGACATAGTTTTGAAGGATTTATTATCTTCATTGTCTTCTTCATCAACTGGAAACAACGAATCACCAAAACTACTCCATTTGTAGCTTCAACAGAGGAAACATTTTTCAAGCCGATTTCCATGGTTGATTTTACCAAAAACATATGCGATTTGAACAGCTGATATTGTTGTCAAATAACGCACTAATCCATTTACAAAAGCAGATCAATTTCATTGCATGTTCCATGAGCCGCATAAAATCTGAGATCTGAAAAAGATTTTCGGTGGTCCCAATGGAAAACGACATAAGATTTATCTAAAAAAATCCCTACGGTATTGGCTTTCGTTTTTGGGCGCAGTATCCGCAAGGCCAATTGTGGTCTGTGCATTTGCAAATTATTGTGGTATTACGAAATTTAAGTGTCGTCGGTGACTCTATCGGCATCTGTGCGAGTACATTATAAACTCAATTTGTATTTATTTTCTTTACCTACTTCAGCTTGAGGTGTGGTTTAATGCTCATGGCATTGGTTCGGATTCAAGCATTCAAAATGCACACATTTCCACTCTATATCAGTCTAAAAGTATTGGTTATGTTGATAATTCTCGTTCCACTTAAAATCAAAGCTGAAAGGAGAATAAATTAAATGATGGGACATTTTATTGAAATTTTTCTAAACTTATTCCTTTTATTCTCTTAAATAATTTAATAAATTGTATTTACAAATTTTAATTTATTGGTTTTCCTTTTACAATCTCAATAAGTCTGTTCATTTCTGTTTTCTTACAAATATCACTTAACTTAGAGTAAATTTATTTATTTCTTAAAACAATACTTTTTCTTTTGTTTGCTAAAATTTGGTATTAACAAATTAATTTTACTCTTTCCTTTTTTTTCTGAAAAGACTACATATTCGATCCGTATTTCATTAATTCAATTTCCGTTTCTGAACTACATATAAAAGACTTTTGCTTATCCAAGAGTGGTTTTATTTAAACATTTTTTATTTATTTTTCATTATTCACATTTTTTTAACCGTTTTCTTTCTTTTTTAATAAATATTTTTCACACTCTGAACACAGAATTTGTGCTTGCAAAAAAAAGGTTGGTTTTTTGTTCCTTATTATAATAATGTGTATTGTAAAATTAATGTTTTGCTTATTATGTACTAATAATTGTTTATATGATATTTATATTTATGTATTACTGTTTTACATTTCAAACGTGTGTGCTATATTGGATTCGATTTATTTCGTTTGATTTTATTTTCGCCTCCATTATTGAAAAGAAATTCGAAATTTTGTATGAGTGCTTTGTACAATTTTTTGTTTAATTAAGAAGAAAACTTAAGGTTGTAAATTAATTTAGAAAAATATAAACGTTTTACAAAAACTGAATTTATAATTGAAATTAGGCTTTTTTTCGAGAACGGAGAAATGATCTTATTGCATGTGTGTTGTTGGGGATCGCGATAATGCATAGTTTTGTATGAGTATCCTGATTTTTTTTCGAGCCTGTTTGACCTAACCTAAGTGTCGTTGTGTGTCGGATTATTGAGTTGAAACCAGTTAGCAGTCGTTGAGCCCTTTATCGTGTGGAGTTTAGTGCTTGAGGCTTGATGGGATGAAAGCGGTAAAAAGTGCGAATGAGCTTATTTTACTGATAAAGTTTGTCAAGTCAATGATCAAGAAAAGTTTAGCTCTGGAATGTAAATTGGTAGATGTTTACATAAAAAAACTCGAAAGTGGATACTCAAGAATCATCACCCTAGGCATAGCTTCTTACAAACTTTAATTGGTTTTAGTTTCCAATTTTTGGAATGAAAAGGAACTGCAGTCATCTTCAATGTGTTGCCGAGTCCGAAGGGCTGACTTGAAAAGCTCTTTTCTGACAGTAATACTGTCGGATGTTTGTCGGATGAGAGCTGGCCCAGTCAAAAAAAAAACTTTATGGTGAAATTTAGGTTTTTTTTCAAGAATCGAACGTTGGACCCCTGCTTTGTCCAAGTGACGGTGGTCTGCATGTGAACGAAGGAACGTTACACCAAGGCAATTGCAAAGACATTGCCTTGAAAGACGATAATATTGCGACCGAAAAGTCACGCGTCAGTCTGCTGATGATATCTGCGGTTGCTGTTGCAGATGAAATAGTCGCTTGGATCAGGAATTTTCTTTACCAAAGCTGTCCTAATAACAAGGGACAGACTCTTGGAAATTGAATTTTCAGATAGAACACTAAAGCATAAAAGCATTAATTTATGTAGGAGTAGGAGTTTACAAACACAAAGATTTAAGGAGCACGTAGGTACAGTATGCTATTAAGAAGACATCACAGATGCAAGCAGCTCCATTCCGGATGATCAGACATTTCGGTGGGCCTGGATACGACCTACAACGAAGAAAATATGAAAAAAGCTCTTGTAAGCATATAGACTCATCACCAGAAAATATATAAGTCGCTTATTTAAGGCCCTCATACAACTTGCAAAACTTCCACCTCAATATGACTTCGCGAGGATATAAAGCATTAATTGCTGGGGTAGAAAAAACACTTAAGGATATATAAATTCAGAAGCGTAGCAGAGAAATATCATAACGGAAATCGCGATCTTTGAGCTTCATAGAACTCAACCTGTCCCGTGTGCAGGTACGAAGGAAATATTAACCGTTTCGAAGCCTGACAAAACAAGTTCGCCCCTAGAGCCTACAATTTTATAGAAACTTGAACTTTGCCTTTCAAATAAAAATTTACAAGCTAGGTAAATTGTATTTGTCTCGGTGAATAATTAAAAATGGCAAAATGACATAAAATTCTATTTAAACTTATCACAACCAAGCAATGGAGTTATTTGTGCAGATATATTCAAAAAAAACTCTTACAAAAACAAAACTAAATCAAAATTTGCCTAGAACATCTTAAGACTACTATTTACACGTGCGTCCTTCTTACAGGTTCTAACTTGTTAGTATTTCGTAAAATCCTATGATGAACCTATGTATGTGTCAAATATATATATATGTTTATGTGTACGATGTACCTATTTCCTATAACAAACTTATTAATGTTCCCTATCCGCTACAGGTGTGTGTAGGATGTAGGTATATAATGTACTCATATAATCGTTATTTTAATTAATCTATAATAACTCTTACATTCATCCCTTACATACTCGCATTGAGTAAAAAATCACAAAACCCATTCATGAAAGAAATATAAAGTGAAACGCAAAAAAAGTAAAAAAAAAATGAAATATCTCAACAAAGTCACCATGGAAAATGTTTTAAAACAAAACGGATACACAAAACAAGTACGAAAAGTTGAAAAAGAAGAAGAGAGAAGCAAATTTAATTCCCAGATGCAACACAACAACAATCCGGAACGTTTCTTCAGCTCTTGAGATCGTTGTTTATCCTCAACGAATTACTTACACCGGAAACCGACTTCAGGAGTACTCGCAGATAACACAGCAATAGCACGGGCAATATTCCACACAGCCAACTGCGACTGGTCCTTGAATTTACTACTACCACTGGTGTTGCGGCATTGTGCTGCATTGCAGCTGGATGCTCACCTGAAACAGAAAGAGATGGATACTGTAAAAACACCGCCAACTAAATATGACATAAAATTAGTTTGTTTTTTTTTGTTTTTGAATTGAGATGTAGACCAAGAACAGTGCCAAAAGGGAGAGAGGATAATTCCAGGAAAGTAATTAAAATGTGTGTTTTTTCGGTGGCGAAAGGGCTTCAAAAGTTACCAACAGAAAAAAAGGCCAACCTTGGTTGGGTTTAGTGGCGGCGGCGAAAAAAAAAACCGGCATTGTCACTTTTCTGTTTAAAAACATAATCCACATTCAGGACATCTTACGACTGGGTAATAGGGCTGTCAATTAAGCTATATGTGGCCACATACATGTGGGCGGCAATGTGAAGTGTAAATGAATGTGTTAGGGAAAATCCCCAAGCTTCAAGCTTATACTAATTATACGGAGCATACCGACGTTAGACTGCTGGGCGAATTAATTGGATGATAAGATTGATGGCACGCGTTGCTTGGACTAATAGCAGTGTTTGACGTCAGTATTTAGAGGGAAAAACCATTTCAAGTAGGTAATATTTGCAGAAACAAGATGATGATGACAACTACATCCTACAGCCCACAAATGGACGAAAACTTGGCGGACAACCTCTCCACGAAATACAACCAATATCGAAGCGATTCGAGGAATGGAAAACAACAAGGCCGTTTGTCGCGGCAATGCCCCCTTCTTAAGTGTCGGCCATGGCAAACAAGCCTAACTTACCTCATTCTTAAAAAAATATAAACGTTTCGGTCAGAAAAAAATTACACAAGAATGGAGTACGCTAATGGTACGAAATGGTTCTTGAGCTGATTGCTCTCTCGGACGAACTTCTGGTCAAGTGAAATTTAGTAAAATTGTTTTTTTTTTATCCCAGTTCTTATCTAAATTGCAAACTATATTCCTTGACCGGAAATATTTTTTTAATCTATTTTTTTTTTGTACAAAAATCAACTTTTCAGCAGCCAACGTTGCCAGACGGTTCTATTATTTCCCCTAGACAAATCTGAAAAACCACCAGATTTATCTACATAAATACATACATTTCTAAAAAAAAAAAACCATCCTTTTAGTGGGAAAAAAAATAGTTGAACACAATTCCAAAAGAAATCCCCAGATTTCCCCCCTTCGGTCAAAAAAAAAAAACCCCAGGATCTGGCATCACTAGTCAGTTCTTGTGATTTCGTTATTCAGTAAAATTGGCAACTAAAGTTAATGTTTTGTGTGACTTATTTGGCACAGTTTTATACATATTTATATTTTTTATAAAAATTTGTAACATTTACGGAAGGTCAGAAATTTTTAATTTTTTGGACTCCGCGAAATAAAGACCCAGGAAATTAGACCCCAACATTATTTTTGGGGGACAATTTACTTTTACATTAATGTAAGCGAATAATAGAATACCTAGCTGAAAAAAAATTTAAACCCTATGATTAAACATACATTAAAAATGGAGCATTATTTCATAATGAAAATTTATCCCAATTTTGGGACCTTATTTCATTTTTACTTTTGGGGCCTTATTTCGCTATATTACGTGAAGTCCTGTGTTTTTTTTTTGTAAGCAAAATGACACTCTAACTTAACCTCTGTGGAACTCTGTGTTTTCATCATCAAGTGAACATCAATTTAGCTGGTCACATGAGGTTACCTGAAATCTTTTTTGTGTGTCAGAATGCAAAATATTTTGCCTTTCTGTCCCTAAAGCGTAGAACGCTGCTCGAGCTAACTTCAAATTTTATCCGGTCTCCAACTTTTCCCTCCAAACATAAGCTAAAGTCCTAACTAAATTTTGATATAGAGTACGCCGTGGATGTGTCACAGAAAACAGCTGTTCTTTGAAAAAACTTCCTTCAAAAATTGAATTCTCTCTTATTTCAACGATTTCTGATTCTAGGTTCTTGTCGTCCATGTAATAATTGAAAACGCTCATCCTTGTATACTTTCCCGCAACAGAACAACAAATACGCAACGATCTGTCACAATTTAGCTTGCGACAATGTTCCGATTCATTAAATGGGCACGCTAAATTTTGACAGACACATGAAGTACATTCTGAAACAAAAGTTTGCTTATTTAGCTCGAACTGCTCTTAAGTTTAGCTCAGCTAAAGTTTGGAAAGAATTTTGTAGCGAAAATTTAGTAGCGTACTAAGCATAACACTAGCAGATACTTCATCGGATTCCCCACCCATGGACTGTCAAAACAACCGTGGGTATAGGGAGCAGGTCGTAAGCACTGTACGAGGAGCTTCAAGTCAGGCGCTTCCTACATAACTAAAAAACACCGCAAACACTAAAAGCCTTACTAATAATGAGATTTATCACTAAATATTTTGCATGCCACAATGTGCAATTTTGTATTGAAAATTTCGCTACTGTGATCTCGAACAATTTAACCTGGACACTAAAAATGATTTCGCGATAAGTCTTGGTCCAACAAACTCACAAGTAAATACTCATAAATAAATGGTAGGCGTAACTAAAGGCCTTCCAACATTCCGTTGGGTCCAATGGTTTAGGTCATACTTTTGGGATGCACATACTATTTTGTACCGTATCCGCACGACTAAATTAAGGAGCATTTTGAACATAACTATACTCTGTTGTGGTATTCCGTGGAAAAAAGAAAACTGAAGGTGAAAATTTCTGTGTTCTATACGGGGATATACTTCCCTACCTAATCTTCTCTAGAATTCATAATAGCGCATATCCTTTTGGACATCCGGGAAAGGTTTAGAATACTAAAAACTGCTGGTGGGCGATCGGACTCTGCGGCCTTGGGGTTCTTAAACCTTTTTTTATAGCTAGCTTAGCTGGTAGAAATATTTTATGGATGTATATCCATTGAGCAGTTGCTAAAATGCTTCTTAAACACTATTCCCGATGATTGGGCGAGATTCTTCGCTATTTAAAAGAGCATTTGTTCTAGTTTTTAAATTCGCTGCCAGCAGTTGATTGGATTTATTAAAGAGCCTGAGTATGCTGTTTGGATCGCAAGACTGCGTTGGGCCTCATTTTTCAACGCAGTATTTACCTCCCTCAATTGATATTTTTTTTTTGCAGCGCTAGTTTTGTGTTGTAGCGGCCATATATTTGTATATATGTTAAAAGCATTCTATATGCCGCGTCTGCCAGCCTATCACTACACTGGCAAATCAAGCATAACGATGACCGTATGGACGATACTGTTTTTGAATATTTTTTTTATTTTTGTCCGATTTTTTTTTTGTGATTTTCATTACATTCGGAGAGAGCGAACTGGTTGAAAAATAAATTTAAAAATATTTCTAGTTCAAGAGGTGTATCGTTTCGACGACAATGGACAGTCGTCTGAAAAGTTACTAACACCACCTCACCTCTTTGAGAGATGAAAGGACAGTGAAGACTATCTCACGCATTCGCTCGCTGATGATTTTGTCTACTGAATTAATCAGCCTTCTTTTTTAGAAGCTATTGATAGACTTCTGTCTTCTAAGTCGAATACAGACAGTCATACTGCTGCCAACCTTTTAAAGTTGAGTCAAGATTTACAAGTACCCCTTGGCTATATACCTTTGGGAAAAAAAAACAATTGAGACCGGTCCATCGCCATTATGATGTCATTTCAAATTTACCCTTTTAGTACAACCGTACCTCATTTAGGGTTGAGGAAAAACAACACCAATTCTTTTCCTTAATTGGACGATTAGGAACTTTCCAGAATACTACACCTAGGATCAACCCGTTGTAATAAAGACTCCATATAATTTAGATACACCAAAAGTTACGTCATTTAAAAATTAAAGCTGCGTCGATATTACTTCAGTTTGCGTTTTTGTTATTTATTGTTTTCATTCATTTTTTATAAAACGGGGATTCTTCAAGATTAAGGCTTACGAGTTTACCATCGACGTGAAGTCAATCAGTTTGGAGAAATACATATTATATAATTAAGGTTAAGAATCGTTATTTCGATTTGCGTCGTTTTTGGTCCCATTTAACGACGCACATCGGGGTTTTGGTGTATTTGTGTGCAATTTATTGTTTGGAATAAATACGCGACCAAAACCAGGTGGAGCAATAAACATTTATAAATCTCATAAGAATTCATTTCTTTTTAGCTTAAATTTTTCCTACCTGACTGCCAAAATAAACAGGCAAAAAGAATACCTTGATATCGCAAGTATACAGAGCATCGGCCTGCAGAAAGAATCGAAAAAGGGCATCACGTTTAATATTTACTAAAAAATGGGTTGCTTTTTAATTATGTACCTAGATGACCAGGATTCGGACTCGTACTCACCCACAGCCCACGACGCTATTCTGCAAAGCAAAATTATATTTTGTAGGGATTTTCTGAATAATTTCCATAATTTTTTGACGAACTTTAATAATTACTTTTTAGGAAATTTAAAATCTCCCTCTTAGGTTTCCGCTCATGAAAATATAATTTAAAAACTTTAAGGGAAACCCTCCGAAATAAAACCGAACGAAATAATGAGAGCCATCTATGCGAATCAAATTCAGTTAGATAAAAAGCAAGGAATCAAAAAGACCTTGGCATCACTTTTTGACACTTGAGATTCAGATATGTAGGTACATTTGGCAACAACTTTGAGTTGAACTTTTTCTATTCCACGTTATACTCCTTAGCTATAAATATATGACGAGTATGTCGCCATCGCCATTCCAGCGGCCTGCGTTTGTAGAGCTTTTGTTGTTTGCTATCCTTAAATTTGAACAAAACAAGCTCACGACATTAATGTGTACATACTGGCGTTGTGTACTCTAAATGTATGTATGCGAGTAAATTAATTGCGAAACAAAAACTTTTCTATAAAAACAAACGCCTGGCAGGCAATGAGCAGCTCGCAGCACACACATGTTTGAATTTTTAATGCAATAAGGTTTTTGCGGGGTAGTCACTCGGTGTTGGCGTACTTAATCTGATTTCTTTTTATAGCCATGAAACATGTCACATGGCTTGGCCGCTCCTTAAATGAAAATTCTATCAGACTTTGGAATGGGAGCTCTTTAAAAGCTTTATATCGATAAGTAATCTGTGGTGGGTTAAGATAGGACGTTGCTTGCTGCATTAATAATCATTTTTAGTGTCGAGGATACATTTTTCGAACTCACAATGCCATAATTTTCCATGCAAAATTGCAAATTTTGACCATAAAAATGGTTGGTGCAAATATGATTATTGGTAAGGCCCACTCTCATAACAAGCTGTCTGCTTTCCGTTCGAAAATACTGGGAGCATTTAAAAATAATAAACAGCAGCTTATAGAGGACATCTGCGGTAAAATTTTAGGATATCCATTAACTCAATAAAGCCCATTGTGTGGAATTGTTGACAATAATACTAACAGTGCACTTCATCTGTCTGTCTGTCTGTCTGTCTGTCTGGTACCTCCCATACAAAACCAATACTTCTTCCGGACAGAGCAGTAAATGCATAGGTGGCTTCGGCACTTAAAACTTGTGTTCCCAAGTAGTGCTACGATGTATGCTATGAATTGAGTGCTCTTGTGCAAGCGTATCAACCAACTGGGCATGAGGTGGTTAGAAAGATTCCAACATTTTCCTCAATCCTTGCCCTTGATGAAAAGTTTCAAAAAACGCAATAAGGTTTTCCTATTTAATTAAACAATGCTTTAAATAGGGTTTGCAAATGCCCAGTATTTTGTGAAAATACTCCTCACAAGCCTGTGTCAAACCTACCTCAATCTGCGAGCTGTATTCGCGAATGAAATGTTTTGAAATCGCTTGCATAATAGCAGCTCTCTACATATCACCTTGCATGCACAGAAATTCCCCTGCTATTCTGCTCATGAATTACATTCTCCTTGAAGCAGTGCGAACGACAAAAAGCTGGCAAAAGCCATCGCTCTGATACATCCTTACTTGTCCCTTTCATTCCAAAGTAGGTAACACGAAAACGAGCATATTCTCCAAAACTACTTCATTTCTCAACCTATTCAGTGGCCTTAGCACTTAGTTTCTCTTTAAGTAGTCGCCAAGTATTTTTGTTTTTTTTTATTTTGTTTCCCTAATTACATACCGACACACTTTTAAGAAGCAGCAGCAGAAAAACTTTATATCTGGTTAATTATGGCCATAAAGAAACATCCCTTCTGAGAGTTGTACCGGCACGGTTTGCTGGTTGCATGCTGCAAATTTCTTGTTACTTGAGGCAGCATGAGTAAGCTTCGTTTTCACATCGTTTTGCCTTAAGAGTGTCGACTTTTTTTCGGTTACTTTGTTGTGCTTTTCGTTATAATCTTAACACCAGCTCGGTTGAGTTTGGATCGCTAGTGGTTTGCTGGTTAGGGTAGGTACAGTGGTGAGTTCTGTTGTTGGTCTGCCTTTGTTATACACATTTTTTTTTTCCTTTTTCGATGGAGATTTGTAAAGAAGACCGCTTGTATTTAGTTTGCACAAGTTGTGGTGGTCCTTTTTTGTTCAAGCTTTGCACTTTCTTAAGTGATTTGTGCTTTTTTGCGGGGTTTTTCTCGTTTTAATTTTTTTCTTAAAGGCGAGCAGAATACGACTAGAGTAAAGTGCTTGTGGTGGATGAGGAAAAATGAAAAACACACGGTAAGGATAAATGGAATTGATAGCAATAATACATTTGCTTCAAGTTATGAATATAACGAATCGCTTCTATGGGATGTAAGATGTGTAGCTAATGAAGTTTGCTTTGGAAGGACCACGCAAAAGTCGTCCGTTATTAATTTCATTCACTTACCATTAAGGATTGTGATTAGCTACGCACATTCAAAGTGAGGGATTATTTTAGTTTTATCTTTATTTGCATCCATTATAATTTATTTATCAGTATGATGAAGTGCACTGTTAGTATTATTGTCAACAATTCCACAGGCACACAATGGGCTTTATTGAGTTAATGGATATCCTAAAATTTTACCGCAGATGTCCTCTATAAGCTGCTGTTTACTATTTTTAAATGCTCCCAGTATTTTTGAAGGGAAAGCGTGACATAGAAAAAAGCAAAACGAAACGAAAAAATAAATTACTCTGTCCAATTTTTTCCGGAATTTATAAAGATGTAGAGTTGAAACAAAGTAGAGATTGTAGGCCTAGGTATCACCTATAGGCCTGTGAAAAATGCACCAGAATATACTGAGCGGTTTCTAAGATTTTTGCATTTAAATACATACAATCAAATTCAATCTCAATCGAACAGAACTACACCAATTTTATTTATATGATTACAAACTACAAAGTACTACAAAAATTATACTACAATTTTCAGTTTCCTTTAAAGCGCTATTGTACATGAAAAATAAGGCATACTAGTTGGTACCCGCGACTTCGTCGGCATAGATTAGTACTTCGAGTCAGAGACAAATCATACTGAGACCCCCAACTCACAATCCTCTTGCCGCTGGGCCCCTCAGTTTTTTTTTTCAAATTCGCCATTTTGTTTTCCCATCGGTGTTGTGTCAATTAAGAATCCGTGTGACATGCAAAAACATACAAAAAATACAAAAATAAATGCTGCCAACCTCGACAACCGTGGGGAAATGTGCTAGAATTCGGGAATACCACATTTTTACATTACTGAATGCCATTGGTTAGTAATTATATATTGTTAAAAGGCGAATAATTTGATTTCTCTGGTTCATAAAACTAGCTAAATGAGATGTTCTATATACTAAAAACTTATTATGACAAACGTGTTTGCGTATTTTGCGCTTTTGAATATCATTAACTTCGATTTCATGCGTAAATTTTTCTTAGAAAACTGAAGAAAATTTGCTGAATATATTTCTATTTTACTTCAAACAATCTGCACTGTTTATTTTTCATATATATTTTAAGAAAATCTCCACTTATTCCTTAAAAAAATATTATGCACACGTAACGATTAATTTCAAATTTAACGGATAAAATTCTCTGAACGCTGTCAGCATCTTTGCCCACAGCGGAAGTGGCATATGCAAGGTGCGAGCGTGTTGGTGAGTCGCAATTTTTGAAGTTACGTGACATTTGTCAATACGAATTTCTATGTAACAATACAAGCGCACTTAGCATTTGCCACCCCATAAAAATATAGCTTGTAGGCTAAGTAACGGGAAATCGGTCGGAGTTGGTGGTCTCAGTATTGTCTCTGCTTCGAGTAACTCATTAAATATTTATTTGGTCGTCGGAAATGAATAGCGCGGTTTTTGTTCTTAATTTAAATATTCTTTATTAAAAACTCGTTGTATTGTACAATGTCTTCTCTGCGTTGACTCTCGTCCGTACTGCCTGGTTCGTCCGTTTTTTTACGTTGCCGAGGTGGCGTCGACGTGGAGAACGCTGATTGGCTGGTGCAGGCGGCTTCTATCATTCCGCCGATCTGTCAGTTTTGGCATGACCGGCGTTGCCAGGCGTAGTTGTCCAGTGGGCCTAAAACCCCCGCCACATTTATATCAATCGGGTCAAAAACTATTCTATCTTTCAAGCCAACCAATTAGCCCAACACATGTAAATTCATTGGTAAAATCGGCAGCAAATGTATTTATTTCTTAACATTCCCCGATTCCCCTACAAATTTTGAAAATTCTCTCCTACATTTCCTAAGCCTATAATCTTTAACTTTCTTCGGCCGTCGCCTCTCTTTCGTGGCGTCGTTTGTACATTGTAGATTGTACGGGCTACGGGTACGGCCATAAACTAAGTATTATATAGACCGTCAGCTCTTTCAACTTAAGAGAATTTGCCTACAAGCTGTTTTCCGTGTTACTATGTGGCAAAGCATATGTGCCATGTTAAAGTAGATTTCGTTTCGCACCTAGGAACCTGACAGATGCCTGACAGTTCATTCTGTGGTAACATTGGCAAAAATTCAAATAATTCAAATAATTGGCCGTTATCGGGTCGTGTTAAGAAAACGGTGGGTTGTGTGTGAATTTAGTACCAAATTTATTAAAACGCATAGGTATAGAGGATTTCTCTCATTTTACCAGGATAATGTATATAGTACCTACGGGATGTTTACATTTATGTTGTAAACATTGGAAATCGATGAACTATATGAATCATCGACAAAAATAAAAAAATATCCGTTTAATAATCATTATTCGTATGAATAAAAAGAAACTTGTATGCAGCAAAACTTAAGTCCGTGAGACATATCAGGGTACAAGTCAGCAAATATATTTATTTCAAATTTTGCTTATATACATTTTGAGTTTCGTTCTTTCCCGTACATTTTAAAGAAAATAAATTTTCATTGATTGTGTCTTATAGACTTTTTCTTTTTATTATAAATGCACATTATTCATATTCTCGACATTTTATTTCAAATGTAATTTCATAATTAATAATTTAATTTGTTTCAAATTTTCTAATAAATTTAATTTGTTTTCCATTCATAAACGGAATCTTCATGGAAAGATTGGGCCTTACCAATAAACATTTTTATTTTCGACTCTTACTACGAGTAGTTCACAGTGGTTTTATTTTCAATACAATTTTCGCAATTGTGAGCTTCCGTAAATTTAAAGTCGATACAAAACTCTATAACTCAAAAATTATACCCGAACAGAAATGTTTATATCTTTCCCCTGAAACATATTTTAAATTTTAATATTCTTAATCAATTTTTCTCTTTATATTAGCTGCAGTTTTTCCATCGACATTCGCCGGTGAAATAATTTTTCGCCAAAAACAACAAACGAAAACAGACATAATAATTACAGGAAACAAATATTTTATTTTATTTCAACGAATGAATTTTCACACTTTACTCTTTCATTTATTTATGTTGATTACGTTCGCTATTCTACATTTGGTAGAATACATATTTCCGTGGTGAAATACAGCAATGAATATAAACTCTCAGAACGCATCCATCAGCTGACAGAAACTCACCAAATACACTAACTCTCAGTCAGTGTTCTTAGCAATCTGTCTTTATTTTTCCCACTAAGGGTATTCATTTTACTCTTTTCGCTAAACTCAAATTACATCGATTTTTATGAAAAAGACATACTTTCAAAAGTATTTGTATTGTTCGGAAAAATAATCACACAAAATTAATCTTCAATATAAAAATCACAGTTTCCTAACATTATAATGATCATTTTTTGGTACTAGAAATTGTTGCTAAAGGCAAATCTCCATTTTATGTACATTTAGTGCGTTGATATTCATGGTGAAATGTAGTTTGAATGTTTTATTTTTCAGATTATTAATTTCCCACAATTTTGATGTTTTTTCCTTTGACGCACAGAAAGTTTGTGAAAAAATTTAATTTCCCTCAAAAAGGTAGAGATCCCACGATGTTGGAACACTGCTAAGTGTCAGTATTTGATTACACCTCCCGCCATTTAGAATTTCATTTTTTGCTGCTTCACACGTATTCACAGATAAATTTCCTATAAGAGAAAATTTTCTTTTCAAAATTTGCGGGGGAATCGGGTAGTTGCGCGGGAGCTGACGGTCTATTTAATACTTAGTTTATGGGTACGGCGCTATGGGCAATATGAATGAAAGAAATCATAGTTTGTACCTACACAACTGCGTAGTTGAAATTAAATGTAGTAAAATTCATCTTTATCAACTGTTAATATTTAAAAAAGTGAAAGTGCAAAAATAAGCACCCCGAAAATTTCTTTTTTTTGCACTTCATTTGTTAGGTAAATATACTACTACAGAAAGAACAAAAATGTAATAGAATGCATCAGTCCATTCTATGGATGGATTATTTGACATACAAAAATTACAATCTATTGCTTAAAACGAAAATTTACAAGTGCATGAAATATGAAGTTCAATTAATTGGTATTATTCGAACTGAATACCAATGAAACTTATGAACATTCTTAAAAAATCTTTGCCAAAATAAAATTAAATGTAGCCTTGTTCTTAGAGAATGTGTTTCCACCTTCAAACTCTGTCCATTTTCATAACACTCTATCTGTCATTCCTTAAAAATAATTTCAGCTTCCACTTCCTTTAAGTGGAATGAAATTGGAAACAAATTTGAAAGCTGTTTGTTGTATAAATGCAAAATGTTTTGTTTATTTTTTCATATTTATGTTTTATTTTTGATTTATTGTCGCACATTACAAACGAAATATTTAAGCACAACATTTGTGCTGCGAGTTCAACTCATTCCCTGCACTTAGCTCATCTACACCTACAGCTCAGCCCTGCAACTGGACTTACCTTCTCAAATTCGCGCGAATTTTGTACTTTTATTTGTTCATGCCCAACGCGCCTAAAGAAGTTATCACTTAAAAAAAAAAAGGATTCGTTTCAAAATTTGTTTTTAATGTTTCATAAAACTACTCGTAAGTCGTTCATTGCCGCGCCAAAAAATTCGAAAGTGTTTTTCGCCAAAATTGAGTTTTGTCCTTAAATTGACAAACTTTTGAAAAGTTTCTAAGTTGAAGTCGGAATTAATTCAAAAAAAAAAAAAAAACGGTTAACGGTTGTCCTGTAGTCAATTAAATAATTCCCGCTCTTGAAAATATATTCCAGCATTTTGAATAACTCTATGAAGACCAAAATGTTCCAGTTTCGAGTCCTTTTCATTTACTATTGTATATGAAAAAGGTGTTTACTAATTTAAAGGACCTAGTAAATGACTGCTTCCAGGTAAATAGTGTTGTTTACTATTTTTTTTTTTTTTTTGTTTTCCCAGAAAAACCCTCAACAGGATTGTTGCATGCATGTGAGCGCTACCGCAATAGAGAGCGTGTCGAGGTCCTGGAATCCCCTGAGGTTAAGAAAATAATTACTTTTTTGCGGGCTGTTTTTCCTCCATCACATTTATACATATAGATGGGGAAAAAAGTAACACGTAAGTACCATAGGAATAGGAGCTGTAGTGATTGCAGGTTTATCAAGGGTATGGCCATACAGTTTTGCCTTCGAAAACCCCAGAAGGAGCCAAACAATCCATTCACATATATCTACGAATGTATTCGCTTGTTTGCAGGAGAAAAAACATTAAACGTGTCGCATTGAGTTTATCAAGGATTCCCGACAAGGCAAAGTGTCCCGGTTAGCTCTAGTTGGAGTACACTTACACACTTTGTTGCTGTATTGCTTGTGGCGTTTCTCTAGAAGATAAAACATAACGTAGCGCTTTGGTTGCCGCTTTATCTCCTTTTTTTTTTTGCCTTTTTTGGCGAATTGTTAAAGGCTTCAACTGGGTGGAGGGGTTTCTCTGTTGTTTGCACTAGGGTAAAGTAAATGGGCGCCATGGATGTAATATACACACATACGTGGTGTTGTTTTCAAAATGAGGGAATGATGCTAAGGACGATCAAAAGATTTTGATAGTTGTTTCATGGGTGGCAACAGTACAAGTGCTATATACAGATATGTAGTATGTGAGTATGTTTCAGTAGACGCTACGACGGGCGATGTTAGGTGTACTTGACTTAGGGGTCGTTGGGTATAGGCCCTTTGTACTTTTGCAATTTTGAATTTTACCCAGCGGCGCAGTCACCTTCTCAAATTGTAAAAGTGCTTTTGATTTGCAGGATACGGTAGCTGGTGGTGTCTTTTTCAATAAACGCGTGGAATAGTGGAAAAATGTTGCTCTCAGGCATTGTTGTTCTGGCAGTTTAGCCCCTGTGTAAAGCCGACCTTGGCAAATATGTACACAAAACTGTGTTATATTGTCGGCTAATGGATTGCGTAATAGTCGCCTCGTGTACAAAGGCATCGGCTGGGAATGAGAACTAATACCAATCTGAGGGATCCATTTGCCGAAAATAGCAACATTTAGTATTCTACGAAGCATTAGCATTTGCCAAACATTAAGCATTCCTTGTCACAGTTATTCAACTCAATGATGCGAATTTCCATACAGACTTACACCTTGGTATGCTTGGCACTATACAACAGACTGTATCCTTGATGAAAGATACTCTCTCGTCTGGGTATTTGAATTTGTATAATAAATTCCGATTTGTAGCACTGTGGTGTGAATAAATATTTAATAATTATTACCTCTGGCTGTAAGCTCTGAGATGAACTGATTTTTACTTTGGACATTCCCAGCAAGCACTTGCCCATGTATATCATACATCGAAATGTAACACTGAAGTGGTGCTTGAACAGCTCAATTTGAAGTGAAGAGCCTGTAACGCTTGAAAGTACCTTTTGTTGAATAACTTTGTGGCCTAAGGTTGCTGAAAGAGGTTTCAAGTGGATCCCTTCAGTAGAAAAGATCGAGTTATGTGTAAATGTTAGGAGAGAACTATTTAACTTATATTTGGGGAGCATCAACTCGTTAACGGCTTGGTAAATTTGTGAAAATCTATTTTGTATTCAGGCTTGCGCTTTGCAACCGAATTGGGAGAACTCTTGCAATTCCGTATTCCTCCGAATTGAATGAGTGGGTTGAGCGCAGCAAGACTGTCAACCAAACCCCGCTAAATATTCCTTATAATACATATATTGTCGGAAGCCATTAGGATAGGAAGATGCCTGCATGGAAAACAGAGGCACGCCGCAAGCTGGCCCAACAGGTACATAGTGAAGCCTAGTGAGCCTTGACTTGTTTTGGTGCGTGCAGGGTTTTGCTAAAGCCACTCCTTAACTCAAGAATAACTGACAGCCGGAGATCCGGTGTCATTGCAGCAGACCGCGATAAGCTCACCGAAACACATACTCTCTCTCTCTTACTCTGGCTAAAGCCATTCCTTAACTCAAAAAAATATGACTAAAGATTCGTTGTCATTGTTTAGTTAAGATGATAACAAAAGCCACCCCGCCTTAGAAGGTTGATTACTTTGAATTAGGCTGTATCCTCACAAACTTCCGTTCCTTGGAAGTTTAGTTCAGATACTTATCAGCAAGCCCTTTCCGCCAAACAGCTGACAAAAACCCTAAAAGATGTCTTATCATAGCCGTGTCGATACAAGGGACCTTTTCTGAAGTCGTGCCAAAAGCAGACTTGCATGTTAGCGCTTTGGATGTGTTCGATTTGTATCCCAGATCCCAGACATCATTCGATTTATCAGATATCTCCATTGCTATGCCTTTTTGGCACTGACTTTAGTTCAGATATACCATAGCCTCAAAAAATTCTTCAGCCAGGTTAGTTCCTAGCTATACCCTTCAGTTATGCAAGTTGGTTGAGGTTGGTTGTGGGCGACATCTCAATTGGGGTCTTACTCTGATTCATTGTCGTGGATTCAACGACTCTTCGGTCTGTGGCGTTATAACCTTACATAAGCTTAACGAGACCCGTTTTATTTTAGACTGTACGACCAGGTCATCTACACAGTATAACCCGTTAAATTCGTAGTTAAATCTCCTTCTCCGCACACCTTTGATACAAACTTGACCGAAAATCACCCGATGTAGTTTTCTGTCGAAGCGTTTCAAGAGGTTTTCAGCAATTCTCAAGCCTCTGCAGCATATAACAGGACAAGACCTTACTTTGCACAAAATTTGCTTGGTTGCATGAGAGAAGGATTTACTTATTAGATCAAACGTCGGTTGCCATGATCCCTATGCTGATGTCGTCAGTTTGTGATGAAATTGTAGAGCCTAGGCTTATAAAAACATATTTATTATGTCAGAAATATTGTATGAGTCACTGATGTTGACTTTTTCGACGACCTCGTTAGCAGTCAGATGCCAGACCCGCATCTATGACCACAGCGTTTCTACTTGCCAACGGCCTATACTGAAAGATTTCTGCGTCCTCCCGATAATGCCAATTTCACCATCAATGATATTGAACGGGTTTTGAAAAATGTACCTCTGATGTTTGCATTTAAGTTTCGTACAACTGCTTCAAGGGTGATTTGAAAGAAGTGACATGAAAGTGAAGAAGTCCTAAACCTTTTTTTTATACCTTTTTGTTTTAAATCTTTTTCGATATTAAAGGCTTTGGTGGTATTCTTTCCACCTTTGACGGAGCTTTCGTCGTTATCAAACATACGCTATCATACGCGACTTTAAAATCGATACTGGAGTGCCAATCGATTTGGAATTCCTAGGTTTTGTTTGAGACTTGCCGGAGTGTGAATATTTGGTTAAGGTCTACACCAAACAAACACAAGCTCTTCGATCGATAACTATAAAAGTTTTTGTTCCGATGATTCGAGTTTGAGCTGACGTTTTATTTTATTCATAGTGTAGTTTTAAAGACCTTCTAGACTTTGCTTTTAGAAATAGAGTGTTAAGGGTCTTGTCTTGGAATTTTCAATTTGAATTACGGTTCTTCGGGGATCGGAATGGTGTTATTAAGGTTTGCAATTTGCCAAGACAACTACAAAGTGGTGAAACAGATTAATAGGCCTTGCCTTTGGAGTAACTATTCCAGGTAGACCATAAATATCTATAAACCAGTTCCGGTCTTGTGAACTCTCATCCCAAAAGTGACCCATCCCAAGAGTAGTTTCAATTTTGATATCCTTAAAAGTACTTCATTAGCACGTCGATTAGTTTACCGATCTGAGAAACCCTTTCGTCTACCGAACGCAAAGCTTGCAAAGAGCCTTCGCCTTTTCGGTGGTATTTTCACCGATAATCACCACCCCGCACTGTTTGTTTACACGTGAAAACGTTAAGGACATGACGGTTTTCCTTTCACCTGCGCGGCCGTAATGATCAATTTGTGAACTCATTACGTTCTCATTACGGGCGTTTCGTTCGCCTCCGTCGGCAACGCAGCTGGCCACAGCCGCTGTGTGAACGATTTTGGCTGGCAACCCCATACTCAACCCTTCAGCAATTATTCACCCTAATGCCTTTTACAAGCACTTCAGTGCGTAGCATGAAACTCACTCAGTGTCCCATGTTGCGCTAGCATGAAACCAGGTTATCCTATAAAATAAATGGAAGGACTAATAGCACTGTTATTTGTGTCCATTAAACTAGGGGTAGCCTCCAATGCACTCATCATATACATTTTCCGACTATTCACCTGGAGATGAAATAATTTCGGTTTTTTGTTTATTTCTTTATTCAATTTAAGGGAACGCCACCAGCCTTGAAACTCTGCATTTCAAAGACTGGAGTAATAATCTAGATCAAAACGTTAAAAACCTTTTGAAACAATGTTCGCTGTGGGTGTGCATAAAATCCGAGATGCTATTCACGTCAAAGGTCAGGTGGCGGGTATAGTAGTGTCGTGGCTCGTGGTCGTTTTTGGGCTGTGCTGGTCGTTAATTTTACCATCGCGAGTGATTTATCGATGAAATTAAATTTTCGTTACGGTTAATGACTGATTGCTGAAGTTTTGTCCTGCCGGAGGTATGAACGGAACACGAAACCAGATGTGGGGCATATTGAAAACTCAGCAAGGGAATTAATGAAAACCCATCATGACCAGAACGTGAGTGGAGCAATTTTACGACCAAAGTTGGTTCGGTGTTGATAGTAAAATATATGTTGAGGACTTGAATAATACTCACCAATTATAACGTGAACGTAAACGCTAGCTGATTTGGCTATCGTCGGAACACATGTGTAGTTTCCTGTATCGCTGGGCATGGCTCTTCGGACTTTTAATCTGCAAAAAAAAAATCAGAGTTGTTTTCAGTCGTTTATTTATGCAATTGCCCTCAGTGGCGATCTAAGGCTGACAAGTTGGTAGGTAAACCAATACCAAGTGGTCTTTTAATGAAGGAGGTTTAAAATATTTAATTGTGTACAAAAGGGAGGAAGGAGAATGATGAAACCTTGTTAGTGCGGTGCAACTTGGGTGGACTGTTTTCAAAAAAATCGGTAACTTTGATCACATTTTAGGATTTCCTCAAAAAAAAAAAAAAATAAAGTTTTATCTCAAAAAAGAATAGTTTTCTTCGATACATTCTGTGAGAGATATTGTGGCATCATGTATACAAAATCTTATACAAAGCAATCTCCGAGTTTTATTTAGGTGCTGAAACATATATAAAATATATACATTTTTTTGCAGCCTACCTGTTTATTCAATTAGGTTTCAAATAAAACTAAAAGCTAAGCTAAATAATGGTGAATGGTTTCAAAGAAAAAGTTAATTTAAAAATATTCGACTGATTTAAAAAAAAAAATAAATAGGTGTGAAGAGAACACATTCAAGTATATATATCTAATTGCCAATCGGGACTACCAACACAAACTAACAAATATAATGGCAGGCTCCGACTGACAAAATACTTACGTCCTTGACTGTGTCTTGTTAAGATCTTTTTAATTTTTTTGTTTACAGTCAGTCGGGTTATTTGGTTGTTTAAATTAACATTTTTATTTTAAGCTTTATAGCCGATGACACTATTTGGGCCAAGTTCTATTGCACACACGCAAAAAACATTTATTTGTAACAAAAATTAACTTTTTTGTTCAACAAAGACTTAAAATAGAAAAGAGTCCATTTTGATCATTTTTAAAAAAAGTGGGGCCGCGGATCACATGGCTCCAATTTTTCCCTTCATAAAAAAAAAACTTAGTAGCTTAATTTAACAATAAATCAAAAACTATACACAAATATAAAAAAAAATAAACAAAAGCAATTTTTATACAATTAACAGCTTTCAAATTTGTTTGCATTTTCATTCACCTTACTGGAAGTGGGCGCTGGAATTATTTTTAAACAATGACAGATAAAGTGTTGGGAAAATGGACAGAGTTTGAAGCAAAGATAATGGAAGACAGAGACATATAACTTTCCAGTGGAAAGGCGGCTGCCTACAAGATGTTTTCCCGAAAAATTCATGAAGTCACGCACCCATGCTCATTTCTTTTCTAGTATATGTGAGTTCATGAATTGGGCTTGTGAAATGTGTATTTCACTATTTTTTTATTTTAATCGAAGCCTTAACAAAAACCAAACAAGTTCAATACCAAACACAAAACAATTGAACACCGCGATGCCCGTAAAAACAAAAGGAATGTTGGTCGGCCATTAGCAACATGCTTTTTGTAGCTCACACGTATTCACAGACGGGGATTTAAATTACAAAAACAACAATGTAAACAAATGGGTTTTGGGGGGATAGACGTACGAAAGATATCCATCTCTTTTATTCATTCATCTCTGGTTTGAAGGTTGAAACGCATTCTTTAAGACCGAGATAACATTTTTGTTTGCAAAGAATGTTTTAAAAAATTAATTGAATCAAAAAAAAAACTAAAAACACATTTAAAATAAAAAAAGATTCCTTTTTGATAAAAATCAACGAGCTTAGCTAATGAAATAATGCCTCAAAGGCATGAACAGCTCTTAGTTGGCATTTTTTTTAGTAGTGGTTTATAATAATGAATAAAAAAACACTTCATTTAAAAGTATTTCGTACACAATAAAATATTTCCTGACGATCAAGTTTTCACTTCTGTCGACATTTCCGGAGTGCCACGTTTTTTTTTTGTATTTTTCTATTTTTCTTTCTCATTTAACCATCTATTCTGCATTAAAATAATATTTCAGCAGAAAGTTAAAATTAAAATAATCAAATCTTTGTAAAATAATTATTAATCCTCCCACTTTTTTTAAAACAAAAATATCTATCTATCCTTTATTGGACATTTTATTTAACTTCTATTACTAAAGTTTTTAAGACAAATCAAACTGTTGACGATTTTTCGCTAACTAACATTGCCATATTTTCTAATTTCTTGGCAACCCAATGAGAGGTCAAAAATCGAAGGTGTTGAGAGGAAGTGAACCGATGAACTAAAGCCTATCTACTGCTTTTTAAAAGTCAGACTTCTACGCAACTTATGTCTGGAGAAGACCTCTTAAATGCTAATAGTATTCTGTGGTGCAATATTAAAGTAAAAGTGTAAACTTAAGATTGATAAAAAAATATTATTTCAGATGAGGATTATCGTTTTTGACTTAATGGTAGCCGATAAGAGAAAGTTCTCAATCGACACGGTCCACAAGATTATCAGATACCTAGTAATTTATTCAATTCGCATGACTATCTGACAATGTTAAACAGGGTCAAAAGTTCACATTGTTATGGACAAAGCTTCCGCCAATACCAAGTAAAATATCAATCTGCAAAATTTATGGGCAGATCATCTTGATATTGAGGGACTGCTTTTTTCGATACCGAATTTAATTGTATATGGATCAAATGAAAGGTGAATTTCCGGATGAATTTTTTTTTGTCACAAATGAATAACTTGGCAAAAAGTTATTGGTTCACGTATCTTAACAATAGAATGAAGAAAAGAAATATTGCTTTGAATAGATACTATTAGGCTTAACGTTAAAGTGAAAACTTTTCAATTTTTCGTTCAAATTTTGTGCACTAGTTTATCCTAGTTTTAACGACGACACCAGTCTGGTAAAAAAGGAAAGCAAACTTGTGTATGGTAGTAGGTACATTTATTGAAAATTCCGTTGTCATGAAGGTATCGTCGGCGAAGTAACGTATGATATCATTGGTTATGGGATGATATCGTCAGGTCTTTGCAAAGTCAAGACATCAATTTTAGGTCTTTGAGCTGACTCTATCCGAATTGATGAGCATGTTTGAGGGTTCCTGTGGCCGTGTGTTTCGTGTACTAAAAGCTACATAATCAAAAAGGCTCAAAATATATGCGACAACGAAATAATTTAAATTATTTAACGTATCCTATAGCATATGGGTTTGAATTAAGAAGGGTGTAATCTTATACTAAGTTTAAAAACTTCTACTGAATGTCGTCAACTGCTTCCCAAAGTTTGTATTTGGGGATAAGTTGGCTGTTTCAATTTGCATCGTTGGCAAACATTTTCGCATTAAAAATAATTGAAGTTGCTATCCAATAAATAATATTTACCGGCAACAAAGTGCAAGCAGCCACTCGTATTGTCGCAGATCAACATCCCACCCAAACAGCACAAGCTACATCTCCAATGTCCTCCCATTCTATTCAAATTTAACATTTAATTTGAACTCAAATAAACTTATTTAAATCTTCCGCAAACGAAATACGCAGCACCTTCTTTCCTACACCTCTATTCACAGACACACAGCCATTTCAAAGTCGTCTTAATTTCAATTGACATTGATTGACTGGAAAACGTTAAGCTTAGTATACCAATAACCCCCACCCAGATACCGACTAAGCCAGCAGCATCCTACCAACTTTATCGGCAAATCCAATGAATGGCATAAATAATTTTCTCAATTAACTCACCTCGATGTCAAACCCTCTGTCCAATCATTCTCCACACTTATCCGATTTACGCTGTCAATTTCATTTTGATTCGTTGTCATGTCAATTATTTCATTGCCTGCGAAGTATACAAAACAAGACTGAAATTTAATATTAATAACTCACACCAACCATCCGATACTGATGCCACCCACTCGCAAGTATTTATTCGCATATCAATCTCAATATCGGATCGCAAAAATAAAATCCTCGGTCTTCGCTTCGATACAGAGAGAGAAATGGAGATAAATGCCAAATGAGATGCACACAGGATAACGTTGGATATGTCGATGTAGGAGCGCTAAAGTCAACTTACCCTTGTACCAAAATATGTTCCCCAGTTCGTGTGGCCCCTGCAGGATCTTACACGCTAGATTAATATCGCTGCCGGTTTTCACATATAAATCAGTTGGGCCCGTAATCGTCGCCTTCAGTTCTGGAAATGAAACAAAGAACACCATTAGATGGAGAGCTGGCGGTTAAAGAATAAGATGCGAGTTCCCCCAAGTACCATTCGAAGGTAGCTGTCTGTAAAAGTGCCGCAAATCGAGAACATAAATTGTGAAAAGGAACATGCTCGCAAAGCTGTAAGTGCTGTGTTTCTATTCTCTGTGCAGTAGCTGTTTATACAAATGGAAGTGTGTTTTAAGGATCTCTTTCTGTGTGTAGTTCAATGTCGTATGGCATATACATACATATAGGACCGCATAAGAGTGCGATTAACCTTTAACTTGAGGGAAGATATTGGAAGTGGTTGCCTGCGACTACGAACTGCGAACACTGTGGTGCACAAGAAATGGTTTATAAACATATTAAAATGGAATGTTTGTATGTAGGCACTGAACTGCCTTTTTAAACGCTCAACCAGTCTTTGCAAAATGCATTTTCGCCCTGCCAATTTAAGCACTCAAAAAATGGATGATCATAAAGAAAATGCGCTTCCAATTTGTTTGCACTGGTTACTGCGTTCTTCATGTACAATCCCACGAATCCATCTATAGAGGTGAAACTACTATCAGAAATTATTCTTATTTCAGACCTCTGGGATTTGAGGTGTGAGCCTTTATTTCAAACTTAAAACTTAATTACTTTTTGACCGGATGTAAGGTCCCAAACAAACAATCCACTCAGTACAATTTTGTGATACTGAATGAAACTGAAACAAGCTACAAGCATGAGTCCCTCACATCTATTAGTGAACTGATGAAATTGAACACAAATCAACTATGAACTGTCGCTGGAAAACGTGATCCAATTCGGAAAAACAAGCATAAAAAATACACCTCTTTATGCTTACACAGACGAATGTTGTTGATAAAATATCACAGATAGCAGCAACTGGAAGGTAAAAAATAAATAAATAAATAGTTGGCGCAACAGGATCGTAGGGACCCCTAGGCCTAGCTTCTCACAACCATTTGTTTTGTGGCAGTTTTTCAGTTTTGGGACCAATGCAAGGCACCAACAATTTTATGCCGATTCCTAATTTAGAAGCTCTTTCAGGACAGTTATACACTCGGATGTTTGTCAGACGTTCGTGAGAGGTAATATATCAAGTGGGCGCAGTGGAAAAAAAACCTCAAGACGGAATTTGTAGTTTTTCGGGAAGCCTACCTCGACCCTCTCTTAGTAGTCCAACATATAACCACTAAGCCACTGCGGTAATCTATTTATCTCGGACTAAACCACAACTTCGGCTCAGAATAACATTAGGAAACCACTGGTACTTGGATTATGAAAAGAAATAGTAGATCAGAAATTCCCGAAGAATGAAATTTGCATAATCGACTCAAGCTCTACTCGTGCTTGAGCTCTGAAAAAAAAATAGTTGACGAATTTTCGTTCGGGGGAAACGAAACATTTACTGAGCTGTACATAAACATGAATCTAGTCCGAAGCAAATTATTTTACTAACGATTTTCTTCGCTCCTACATATACAATCTCAAACCCCAAAGCGAGATCGATTGCGTTTTACCCAATTTCGGATTTTTCATATAGTTATTGTTGAATCGACATATTTTAAATGGCCCAGTATATGAAAACTGGACCGAAATTACTAAAACTTTTGGAAGAGTTTTCTATTATAAACTATAGTTTCCTTCTAAGCATTAGGTGACATTAGATGTTCTTCTATTTATTTTTTTAAAGAGACATAGCTTACAAATGTAAAATATAAATACAGAGCTTAGCTCAAAGCCTCTTAGCTAAAGTTGTAGCAATATGCAATATGCGGTGTATCCAAGTAACTAAAAACTTTCCCAGGATCGTACCTTAAAACTTTGATAAGCGAAATATTGACAACTAAATTCTAAATCTAAATACATCTTGTATAAAACTTGAGTTAAATAAGGGCACCCTGTTCAAAAAAAAAATAAAAAATGTTTAACCATTCTATAAATTTCTGCGACGATGGCAATCGTTACCAACTCGGAAGCTTCCAATTTTATCGTCTCGACGTGTTGCAAACTTTTCTTGAAATTCTCCAATACCGAAGACTGAATGTGAGCTAAGTACACTGAAATAAAATACCAGGTAATATTGGCAAAATTCGATTGTAAAATTTCAACAAAAATAGTTTTGTTGAACCGAAAAAAAAATGAAATTTATTAATACAACTTAAGTTTTATCAATTTGAACGATATTTTGTCAAACGGATATAACATTTACCAGAAAACTATTTTGACAATCGATATTGTATGAGTTGGACAATTTTATTGTTGAATTTTGTCATATCCATTAAAACAGAATCAAAAATCACTTTTTTTGAAATTGACAAAATGTTTGTAAGACAAACAAAATACAGATTAAAAATACTACAAACATTCTCTGTTGAAATGAAAATTTTTGTTTGCAGATTTGACATACATTTTGTTCAAAAACACGAGTGTTGAATTAAAAAAAAATGCAATTTTTTTTGATGGCGCCATTTATTATTGTTAAGACACTACTCTTGCCTATATTGTTGTATGGGTGTGAAGTCTTTTGTAATGTTGACTACAATACTCGACGAAAATTAAATGTTATCTATAATAACTTAGCAAGGTACGTTTTTAACAAACGATATCATGACCATATATCTAGCTATTCTAATCAGATAATGAATCTTAGTTTTGATAACCTTATTAAGTTTAGGTCATTAATTCTACTGCATGGAATTATGCAAACTCGACAGCCCGAGTATCTATACAGCAGACTAAATTTTGCCACCTCACAAAGAACAGCTGTTCTGATACAGCCCAGATTTAATTGCCTACAATCTGAACGTACATTTTTCGTCCACGCCACTCGCTTATGGAACTCATTACCCACGGCACTCAGGAGAGTCACAAGCGCAAACAAATTAAAAACTAATCTTTTTAAACACTTGGCCAGTGATACACAATAAACTTAAAATAATGTCAATCTATAGTCAGTTCATGTAGGTACTTTGTAAAATGTTCCCTCCATCTAAACCTAAAAATAAATTGTACTTCTTAGCTCTAAATTTTCTAATTCTTAATTTTTTTTTATGACTTGAATTATATCTTAAGCCTTTCACAAATTATGAGATATTGTAATCTTACTGTGAAACTATTTCTTTAAAATAAATAAATAAATAAATAAATAAATAAATAAATAAATAAATAGTAATTAGTAGTTTGTAAATGTGCATACAAATTAAAACTAAATTAGTTAAATAAATCCGTTTATGGATGAGGACAGGGAAAATGGAAAACAATAAGCAACCGCTTAGACATAAATTGGTAAGAATTGTAATTATTATCATCATAATGTCTTAAAAGTAATAGTTTTTTTTTTTAAATTTTATTATGCATATTTTGTGTAGTAAAAACAATGTAATGTAGTTTCCAAAGTTCCTTCTTTTATACCTAATGCTATCCACAATCCACATATCAATTTATTTGCGGAATCAATAAATTAAAATTATGGAACCGACAGAATATTTGTATACAACCAGCAATATTTTTATAGATTCAACAAAAGACAACTGTAGTACTGACAGATTGTTTCTGTAATATCAACAATATTTGCTGTTGATCTAACAAAATGATAAACAATTTCTATGGTATTTACAACTCTTTTTGTTAATTTAACAAAAAGGTAAAGGTCAAATTGATAAATTTCTTCGCAAAATCAACAGCATTTTGGAAAATTTAACAAAACATTTTCATACACACAAATAAACAATTTTTGTTGCCATACCATATATCAAATTTTAAAGCAGGAAACCTCACAGGACACCTTCGGGTACTACAAATGCTTCAAGATGATCATGTGATCCAAGGTATCAGACACCATGCTTAAAAAGCTTCGCTTCTCGAAGAAATTTAAGATACTAATATCTGATAGAAGTGCATGGAGAACCAACCAATTCATAATACCATCAGGATCACAATTCTGGTACACCGACGGTTCAAAGATGGAAGATGACGCAACCGGTGCTGGGGTCTATGGGTCTAGGTTCTAGAGCTATAGCACTGGGAAAATCACCAGACATTTTTCAAGCGGAGGTACACGCCATAGAGATATGTGTCCGAGGTGCCCGCATATACATCCTCTCAGACAGCCAAGCTGCTCTCAAGGCCCTAAGATCGTACTCGATCAGGTCAAAATTGGTTTTAGAATGTTTTAATCTCCTCGAGGATCTGGCCAAGGACAACATCGTCACCGTATTATTTTCAGAGTAAGTTAAATAATTATACAATGCTTATTAATTTAGAAGCGGCATTTGAACTAAACAAGCGTTTTCATACCATATTTTCATATATTTGAACACATGAAAGAAAGTTCTAACTAAGTTATCTAAAATCGTGCTTTTAAAAAGGTGCATCAGTTCTCAATTCTTAACATCGAGCTCGCAAACTGAATGCTTACTTTTTGGTCAGTGCAAACATGCAAAGAACGTTCTTACAAAAAGTTGTAAACAGCTTGAATTCATCCGTTTGTATGAGACCCAATTGGTGCTACTATGTCTTTTCGTGGACATTCTGATGATAAAAATCCTTAGTATGGCAAATTGTTTTAACATTAAGAAAAATCAATACTCACATCAATATCGACAGTATTGTTTTGTCAAAAATGCAAATAACAACAAAGAGTTGAAGGAACTATGTAAATAGTTCGTGACAATTTATTTCGAACTCACTTTCGGGCATACGAGGAAGCTCATACTGTCGGCCTAATTTTAAGTTGTTCGTTTAAGAATAATTTCGGCTTTAATCTCCACAGAACCTCCCTGAATTTAGGCTTTCAACTGTAATATTTGAAGAAGTCTAGGATAGTGTTTTCAACATTCTGGGAACTGTAACAATATTCGAAGGGGGAAAAAATGATTTCAGTGCAAAAAATTAGTCCATTGACCTAGTAGCACTGAACCCAATAATGTAACCCAGTCCACTGTTGATCCATATGTTATAGATAAACTGGATGAACATCTGACAACCATCCTAAAGACGAAAAAGTGACCTAGCTGTCACGAAACAGTTTCTCAATTAGCCATGGGGGTTGTAAGCCCCTTCCATTCGTCCGAAGAATAGAAACTCACTTGTGAGAAGCTATGCTATGTGGGTACACGAACTTGTTGCGCCACCTATTTATTGATTTATTCCTTTATACGGACTGGACACCTGTTTCCAGTTCCAACATGTTCGAAAACATGTGTCACTTTGGCCCGCTCTAGCAGGAAATATCGATAAACCTTACATTAAAATTGTCTATACCTACTCAGTAAAGTCGATATGGAGGAGCATAAGACCTTTTGTCTCCTTGTTTTGAATTTATCACCTTTGCCCCACAATTCCGAGGCTTTTTTGCAAATTACATGCCCATTTTTTTACTAATCCTAATATCTCCTGTTTGACATAGTGTATAGCTCACCGAACCAACCACATTCTCGAGTATAAACTACAAATTGCTTTGTGCCTCGGCCTTAAGTCAATCCGCAGCAGCAGGAGCAACAGAGCCTCATTGTTTGCAATGTGGAGTGACGCAATGTAGGTCGGCAGGCACTCGACACAAGTCGTATAGTTTGTACAAAGACGACCGAGCGAAATAAATTAGCATCTCAAACGTTGCGCCAGTCCGGGCAATGAGACATTTGAAATTAGATTTCGGTTCCTGTGCTTGAGTTCTCTTTGCAGGATGAGCTCCGTCAGAGCAAAGAGTAGATCCCATTTGGAGGGTAAGATGTTTAAGAAAGCAAATTACCACCACCACCACTATGCCATTTGAGCTGTGCCTGTGCGCCTTATAAGCCTCCCCCTGTTTAAATTCAATTCTATTTTGATTCCATCCACTTGTGCTTGTCGGAGCTTTAAAGAACTTGCATCATGAGATAGGGTATTCTCGAGGTTAAATTTTCTCTGTTTTGGGCTCCTCCGCTCGGAGTTGGGAGAATGAAATTAAAGGGGGCTGCAATTTTCTTCTCATCTGGGCGGGGATGCTTTGCGTGATAGTCGTGACTCGTGAGTATTTCGTTGCGGAAACGTGTAATCCGAATGTCGGCTGATGCTGGATATGTGTGCTCGTCTCTTTGTGGATGCGGAAAAGGAACTGGAAATTAATTTTTCTTTCGTTCAGCGATGGACGGCGAAAGATTCAAATTCGCCGGGGGCCGGAGGGGGGGGGGGGGGGGAATAATAATTGTACAACTCTGCTGTAATCATCATTGTGTGGAAGATTGTTGCTGAAATTAAACTGGCAGATTTGTTTTTGTTTAGCGCTTCCTCTTTAATGTTGTCAAGGGTAAAGCTTGCTCACACCTAGCCCGGTATTTCCATTGAAATAATTGAATCCAGGCAACGTGGAGGGGAATCTCTGCAAGGAATAGGTATATTCTCGTGTGTTTTTTTAATTAAAAGCGAAACAAAATTGTAAACATATCCGGCAGCAAGCAAATAGAAACGAAACAGCATGGCTAGAGGTCTGAACGGCTTAAGGTATGAATTAGATGATTCGTGTGCAGGTCATTTCCCAACCGTAGGCCGTTTGCAAAAGTAAAAGAAGTAGTACACAACATCTGCGTCTAGCAACAGCCTGACGTTATGTCCGAAATACTGTTTTGCTTTTATTTTTTCAAGGAACTTGTTTTAGGTCATGGCTGAATAGCCAGAAGTCATTGCACGCGACGAGTGTTTACCCGGAATGCGAATGTATAAGTAGACCTCGAGTTTTAGTGTCTATATGAGTGTGTGCTCTGATGGAAGTATGTACTTGGCAGCAGTAAATCTATGCCATGTGAAATTTCATTTGAAAAATGGGTTTTAGAAAACTCCTTTTGCTTTAGGCCGTAAAACTGTTGGGAGTGATTTGCATTATGGTAAACTTAAGCGCATAAGCACAACCTAGACCGGGTTTTTTTTTTCCTTAGAAAACAATGAATGCCTACCCTTGTCAATTTGGATTGCAATATTATGTACATATAAGAGACTGTCCTAATTCACGCAATCACCAACCACTGCCTTGAACTGTTGCAGGAGAGAAGTTATATTTAAATGTCAAACAGCGGTTTAGTAGATAATGTCCGTACCTTTTGAAGTAGCCAATAAAAATCGCTTTGAGTTGGGGATGAATTAAAAAAATTGCAACTTAAGAAATAGCATAACAGCGAAAATGCTCTCCAAAACGGGTATAGAATAGGTTACTGCCAAATCAGCCGCTGAGGTTATGTTAACTTCCATTCACCGGTGGAAATTACTTTGAAAGATATTGAACTCATTACCGTTGAAACAGAATGACAAGAGTTTTTAAAGATTCTTTCATTAAGGACTTGACAACTTCTTCTTTAAATAAAATGCAAACTACCTACTAGACTGAGCACACCCACCAACTTTCCAGTCGACTCTCTTTGCCTTCCCATGGGCCTGGAAGCTAATGCTGGCTGTTGAGAGTGGGTTTGCTCTGTGCCATTTTTATATAGTCTTTGAAGTTAAGTAAAATCTGGCTCTTGTTCTTTTGCGCTTAAAATATAAACTTTGAGTTTTAACTTTGTTCTCATGGCGGCAAGACCGCCGGCACCATTGTTTTAAACAATAAGTCTTTTACCTTTGTTTTCATGGCGGCAGACCGCTGGCACCATTTTGTCTTAAATAAAAAAAAAAGTTAATTTCAATAAATCGTTTGTTTTTTGATGCACCGCTGGCAATCACCCAAACAAATGTAATTCGACTTCGTTCATAGTTCACCACGGAAACGTATGCAACCTTACTCTTGTAAGGTTCTAGGCCAAGATCCTTATGCAAAATTCGACATACTGGATGGTCTGGGCGGGGCCCAATTCTTCAGAACGTCGTAAAATTGACTGATTTGGCTCGTTTGCTACGCAATATTCTTCACACTTCGGTCAAAACGTAGTCTCACTGGCACGGCAACATTAAGCAGGGAATATTCTGACTCAAATTTTTCCACTAGACTGTGAATTGCTTGTCTACTGGGGCGAGATTTGCGGCCGAAAATTGGCGTTACCGCTCTTAAATTTGCGGCCACAGACTCCGAATTTCGGTATTGAATTTTAATTATTTGTAAACCTTGTTCCTTCGTGTACTTTACCATGATGAAAATGTTGATATTACTGAATTTTTTTTTACATTGACAGTTCGGTAATCGGTTAGAGGATGCTAAAAGTTTGAAGTTGTCAAGTCGCTTATAAAAGACCCTTTATTAAAAAACGAGTGTGCTTTAGACCACACGACTGAAGTAAAACTTCTTTAGCTCCATCTATATATAGGAACATGTTTAGTTAATACATTCTAATATATCAATTTTCTTCAATAATTTACTGGCTATGAGAGGAAGAGAGCAAGAAAATGGGCGCGCGCACTGCTCTTTCTTGCTCCTACAGTATGATACAGAAAAAATGCCACGGTTGCCACTTACAAAAAAAATTCAAATTATTTGATTTGATTTTGCACAAAATTACCAGCTGCTAGAAGACATGGCAGGTCATCTACCTATTTTCTTATAACAAACCCTTTACAAATTAGAGTTTCATATCCGTATATAAATAATATGATTAACTATTATTATTCACGAAACGTAACTGGTTATGGGAGAATGAAAGAAAACTGTGTGCTCCCACTTGTCTCTGTTGCTCCCACAGTGTGATACAGATACTACAGTGCTACCAGACTTTAAAGGCAGGTTATCCCACGGTTATACTCAAAATATCCCTTTCATGTTTACAAAATAAATAAATTTATTATTTTAAAAAATTACTCGTGATTCATTACAGACACATATGTCATTTTATGAAACAGTTTAGGGAAATAACAAAAAGAAAATGAAAGCATTTAGATATCTTGAATGACTTTTTTCTAAACATGAAAACATTTAATTTGATCGTAGGTTGAATAATTTTTTTATTCTTAATGAAATGAGCAATTAGGAACAAAATCTGCTCAAAAAGTAAAATCCCTTTCTTTTTGTACTATGACGTCTGAAAAATCCATTTGTCCCTTTTAGCTTATTATTAGTGCGAAAATCCCGCAAAAAGTGATAAATCCCCCGATCTGGTATCACTGCTGCACTTTAGGATGTGTCTTAGATAATGAAACCTAACTGGCTGAGAGAAAGAGAGAACGAAAATGTTTGCTCACATCTATCTCTCTTGCCTCTACAGTAATATTCGAAACGAAACCTAATTCTCTCTCTTTTTATCTCACTAACTTATATCTCCCACTCAACTTCCGCTCGAAATTTCCGTAACGATTTTGTGACGCATTCACCAGCTTACCCCCAAGTCAAGCTGGCCTAAAGAAGTATTTATTACTTAAAAAAAAAATGGCACTGTATATAGAGCATTTTCAGCATCACCTTAAACGTGTTTAAATCTCCAAGTAAAAAGTTTTAAGGATCTTGTTTTATAAAATGTATTTCAACAAGTTGGAAATATATTTCTTCATACGTATGTTTCAAGGGGATACTCAAAGTTATAGGTCTGCTTACGTTATTTGCCCAGCAGACTCTAAATATATTACACAAAATTCAACCCTACTCTCGATTAAAGAATCGTTCGGCGTATTATATATTTTGTGCCAATCCAACTGTACTCTTTTAAAATATTAGGTACCTCAATTGGAATGGTAACTGCAAATACTGTCAGGTACACTGACCAATTCAAATTCATCTAAACAGTCATCCACAACAGACTTCTCAGTGTCTGGCTTCTCTTTTTTTTTAAAACTTGTCATTTGTAATATGTCTTGCATGCCCCATTGATCCAAGTCCTTCGACATATTGTTTTCGAATCCTCACCTCTTTTGATACAAAATATATAATTTATTTAATCACATTTATAGACACGGAACGGAAGTTAGAAGAGCTTCTCCCTGGGGATTCAAAACCAGTCAAAACAAAAATGATGAAAGCAACTTGAGTCAGACATCGAATTGGGAATTGTGTATCTAAGTGGCTGCAGAATGATGTATAATAATCGAACGTGAAAGTGAACATGTAGCGTCTGATTTAGTATCCCTATTAGGATGGGTATTAAATTGAGTGCTGTTTTGTATTTTAGATTTACGAGCTTCTCAGCAATCTGTTTCATATGCTTATGTCGTGAACGAGCTTTCCTAGTGCAAGCTCTATATTTAGGTAGCTTAACTAAAAGTAAACCAAAAATACCTCTCAAATATGAGTACCTACATTACTTCCCGTGCTCATATGACGATGACATGTAAGATCCATTGTTGGTGTAACTTTCTCCAAAGTCAGACCACACACATATTGAGATAAAAGCAAACCAGCCAAAGTACATTAAAACTTGGAAAGGTTTAAAACTGCCATAGAGACAAAGTCCCCTTGGACTAAAATACTTAACAAAGGAAATATTCCATCTAACCCTACATCGAACCGAAAAACACCACAGTCCCCACCCCCAGGTATTTGCCCTATACATCGCCCAGATAATAAATTGGTTGCCCCAGCAGGTGGTATATAGATAAGATACCTTATACATCCATGTGCAACATATCCCCTAATTGAAAATTCATTTTCCATCGAAGGATTTCTTAACAGATGAACAAGATGAAAAAATCGAACTTTTCCCAATACTTTCAGCACTGACATCGGAGTGGATAGGTATAGATAGGGAGATATACCTTGGTAAAAACTGAAAGCATAAAAGTGAGCATATTGTTAGCAGTCTTATGTAAAACCTTCCAGGCGCCTGGATAAAGTTTTCTAAAAAAAAAATTAATTTTCAATATAGAAATTTGGAGAACGACTTGTTATGATTTTGGAGATGAGCTGAACGAAAGGAATTTATGCTCGGGTATCATCAGATTAAACCTGAAGCTTCTAAGGTAGCACTATTTCAACAGGAGCTGGGGGGCTATTTGAATATCGTTACGGTGTAACGAAGAGCTACAGCATAAAGTTTGTGGAAAGTTTTATAGCATTTTTTCGTTCAACTTTCTCCATTACATCGTACAAAATTTCGAACTCGAGATGTTAATCAATTCTGACATTACGATGATGGACGAACTGTATGTCTGTATGTCCCAGGGCCTACAGCCTAAACGGCTACTTTCAATCATCGGATTTGGAGTTTGAAGGCTTGCAGTTCGGGGCCGTTTTTTTTTTGCACGGTTACCTCAATATTAAAGGTACTTCCCATACAACATTTTCATACCAGTTTGATTTGTTCGAAAACGGCTCTAACGATTGAGTGAGGTTAATATGCATACTCAGTTTTCCGCTAAAATAACGGTAAAGTTCGGACATATACCGAAAACGGTCCATACGATTGTAACAAAAATTCGTGTAATATGGTCATGGTCACTTTTAACGTAAGGACAAACTCAGTTTTTCGCTGTTTTATCGTAAAATCGATTTTTGAATGTTAATTTTTGAAAAATTAAGTTTTCTTTAGTTTACCTTGAAAACGGCAATAACGATTTTGACCAAAATGCAGACTTAAAGTAAAATTGATGTTTTCAAAATTATTGCGCTCTTAATTTTCATTCAATTCACCAAAACACTTATTTTAAAAACAGTTTATGTCTCGAAAACCCCATTTTCGATTTCGAAAATACTTTAAAAACCAGGTAGTGCTTACATCCCAGACAATAACTTGTACTCGGTGTTCAACTTAATAGTTAAGCAATAGTAGTTTTTAGAATAAACTTTGCAGTATTTGGTACTGTTATGTCTGCCAAATTTTACAAAAACCGCTGTAACGATTTTGACCAGAATGCATATTAAAGATAAAATCAGTATTCTTAATAAGATCCAGTACTTAGTTTTCCCCAAAAATTTCTAATAGTGCCGTGTTAAAAACATTTTTCAAAAATGCGTACCAAAATCTCGATCTGTGTTCAGATTTCTACGGTATATTTTTGAAATAATTAAAATGGCCCACTTCCAATGCAGGTACAACAACAGCTCAAGCAAAATTTCTTTTTATGAATCACCAACTTCTTTTTTTTTTTTAATCATACTGAATAAGCACCCTAAAAATAAATCCAACAACCTAAAATTTACACAATCAGGCAACTCGCAATTAATTTGCACCAAAATTTGTGATGAACGAAAAAGTTACGTTCGACCCAGTCGTGCGCTTTATTTTAATATGGTTTCCTACAACCAATACGTGTTTGTTTTTATTTATAAAATGTTTTAAATTGCTTACAAGGGGTGTAAGAAAACATGCTTCAGAGGAAGAGTCCTTTATTTGCATTTATTATAAGCGGCGTAAATCGGATCAAGAAATTCTGTAGGCATCTCCATACTTCTCTGGATTTGTGTCACTGAAACCCTCCTCCAGATTATGTCTCTTAAGTTTTAGGTAGAGACGGGACCGCACGGATTGCAAAGAATATACCTGGTAGCTTATCTGGGCTTCAAGGGGGCGTTTAATAAAGTCAAAACAAAGTGAATTATGACCATAATCGACCCTTAAAACTGAGACGTGTCTCGCCGATTGGTGTATACTCCTCAACTAGTTGCTCAACACCAGGTTTCTCCTCTCAAAGCTGTGTGAGACTTTGGCTCTGGGGTTTGGTAGAAGCTGATGGGATTTCTCCTCTTCTTTGAAACGTATCACTCAAAGAAATAACGAGATAAAATCAAGATAATCAGTGTCAGATTAAGCCTAATCGTTGACGAAAGTCTGTTAAGCTCGGAAATTCTTAATCCAAATACAAAAATCTTACTTTGAGGTATGCTTTTTTATAAACCATTAATTATTATTTTAATACTGTTCCATAACTTTACTACGTGTAAGCTTAAATTAAGCTCCAAATCCTCTTGATTTTGAATCGTTGTAAACATAAATTATGCTTATTTTTTCTTAAACATAACGCAATGAAGAATGTAAGAGCTTAAATTAAGCTAAAAATCAACTTTTTTTTCACTTATTTATCAGAAAAAAGAATAATGCTCCCTAAAATCCAAAATAATAACTATTGAAACAAACTTACAAAAATTGAAATAAGAAAAAGTTATCCTTATATTTAATTTTTTCGGAATGCTTCAAGAATGTCATATCCCAATTTAAGATTGCACAGTTTCATTCGTCGAATTTGTTATCAATTCTGTCACTTTCCTGATTAAGAAAATGAAACTATTTAATTTTTTATTAATCATATTTATTTATTGAGACAAAAATGCTTAAATGGACTTATATCTAAAATATGTGTTTCCATTGCTTAATGGAGACAAAAATGTAAGGCTGGACTATTAAAATCAGACATATTTTTTATTACAATTGTATTTATATTAAATAAATATTAACTCCACCATTTTTATTATCACATGCACATTATTACAATTTTTCACTGTTTTATATTTTTAAAGTACACTAAATTACGGAAACTGTACGAGATATCAATCGGAATGAATGAACTTTTTCTATTCATCATGCAAGTTTTAGAGAGAAATTTGAGCTGGAATCCAAAGTTCCAAGAAAGCCACAACAACTCTGGTTGACTTCGTGAAAAGTAATTCACAAATAACCGGCAAAGAGCTTTATGTGTCAGACTGACTTTAACTTCGATGATCACTCCAACTGTGGCTATATGGACATAGCGCTCCAATCATTTCTATTGAAGGTAAGTGGCATCAAAAGCGGCTATTTGCAATCAATTTGTAAACCAGCAGGCAAATTGATCACTTGTCCATTTTTAATTAACAATAATGAATTCCAAAAGTAAAGATACTAATTAAATCCTTCACCAGGTCATTAGGATCTTGTAAACTTATACACCTACTAAGATTGACTTGAAGAGTGATGTAGGGTCTCACATGGAGAATAAGGCAGCTACTCCTCACCTCATATGCACGTGGCACGTCGAACTCATAACTCTAGGTAAGCGTCCGCCGCCTCCAGCGCCGTATTTAAGTCTCTAGTGGGTTTAACAAGTAGTTTTGAGAAAGCAATTCACGAATAAATTACTATTTATGTGAGCATAATAAAAAAAGCCCTAATGGCAATTCGTGAATTGCTCACATGATCTGTATAGATCATTGATTTTCATGGTTTACAACAACAGTACAAGATCCAACTTTTGTTGTATACCATGAAAATTAATGATCTATACAGAACATGTGAGCAAGATAAAAAAAGGTCTATTATAGTGACCTTACTCCGGTCTATAGTGTGGCCTGCCACCCGAATCTAACCCAACGAACCTAAAAAAGTTTCCATCTTAAGCATCTTAACGTCTGCTAAATTCTCTTAAGAACAGCGAGTCAGTGGTAAGTATACTGGACTACTGAGCGAAGTGTCTCAAGTTCGATCTCCCTAAAAACACAAGTAAGAACTTCTCTTGCAAACCTCTGACAAACACTCGAGAGAATAATTACGCTGACAAAGCTTATCAATTCAGTCATTTGTATTCCTCAAAAAGTGGTCCGAAATATATAAACTCCCACTAACAAGTGGGTAGGTATATCTAGCGTTTCAGAAGGACCTGTTGCGCCAAGGATCTCATTCATTTTATTTTCTAGCAAGTCGATAACTTTCCCATTCAAAATCGAATCATGACAGACACATAAAAGTCATCATGTCATGTAACATCAACTCGTCTAAATGTCACCCGCATAACAATGGAATTTGTGAACTCAGTTATTACCGAGAAAAATCCCAACCGTATCTCTCAAATAAAGCGAAGAGTTCACAATGTGTTCAAAAGTGAACGTATCTTATTTCAATCAATAAATAACTCTCTCCATCTCTATTTACCCTTTCACGAGTGACGCTGCCACTGACAACAGAAAGAGTGATTGATTGAGTCAATTGCAAGATTCTTCGAACAGACACAAACATAGTGCTAGTATACTGACGCAAACCGTTTCGGAAGACCATTGAAATGTAAATCCTCGGTATTTCAATTACTGTCTTTATTTTTGGTAGAGGTACAGTTATACAACCCAAATATATTATACAAGTAACAGTATCCCTTTTTAAAATTAATTACATTTCGTCCTTTCTCTGTATGCAGTTCAAGTTGCCGTAACTTGCTTTAGTTCCTTGATGTGTATTATGATCTGCTGCACTACAATGGCAGCACTTTAGATAATCAAAATACAAAGAGACTGCGAGATCCCTTTTAAATTGGAATGGAATGTTAAGAGTCGAGTAAAAGGAAAGAAATTTTCATTACTATACCAAAGAAAGATAAAGTGTTGCACAGTATATTGGAATTTGTTGAAACGAGTATTATACGATGTTCTTAACAAGAAGTTATTTCAGATTGGAAAGAGAAAGTTTTTTTTTGTTTTTTTAAATAAAACTTAAACATAGTCTTAGAATTTTCATTGAAAATCTGAAGACGCATGAAAACCTATGCGTATGTATTTCCAAGAAAACTTTGTAAGTAATTTTTTAAGAAAATGGAAAAGATTTCGTAGTTTTGTCTAGATAATCATCCTCTATTTACATAAAGCTTATAAATAAAATAAAACAAGTAAAATTTTTATCATCGGCCTGGCCGATGCTTTGATATCCTACACTGCATACAAGTCATGCAAAATTAGTTTTGTATGGGAGGTACCAGAACTACTTGATCGGCATAGCCCAATTTTAATACCAACTTAACGACGATAAAAATAAGTCCTTTCACCTAACTTTATTCGTCTAGGTTGATTCCTTTGGAAGCTATCGTGTTTTCAACAGACAGAGAGACACATAGGCCTAATATTGATTTTGTTTGGGAGGTACCAGAACTACTTGACCGACAAAGCCCATTTTTAATACCAACTTAACGTCGATAAAAATAAATAATTTCACCTAATTTTATTCGTCTAAGTTGATTCCTTTAGACGCTATTCTGTGTTCAACAGAAAAAGAGACACATGGGTCTAATATTGATTTTGTACAAATGTAATGCCAAAATGAATATACCTTCCTCTGGAGGGTATAAAAAACTAGTTGGCAAGCAGAATATGCGACTTCCTTGTAAGAGCCGCTAGTCATGTGAAGTACCAATAACTTTTGATATAGTTCATATTTTAGTGAAGCGCAAACGCTAGCCATTGAGAAATGGTTTTATATCCCACAAAATTGTAATTTTGATCCGACTATAAATTGTCTGTCCAAAATAGGTTTACTGCTGTCCGGTTCTTAGAGTTGCAAAAAATTGCGTTTGTAACCACGTAATGTTGCTCACTTGATTTTGAATTTTAAAAGTGTCAGACTGGCATTGCAAACACAGGTTGGCTTTGAAAAATTAAAAAAAAAAAATTGCACGACTGGATCGAACGAAACTTTCTCGTTCATCAAAAGTTTGCTTGGTTGTTTTATTATTTTATTAGGTAGGTACATGTAGGTAAAAAAAAACAATGCTATATAAAAGAAACAGTGCATAGGTAGAATATAGGAAAAGGAATAGTGTTAAATAAAATTCACCTTTGGGTAGTTCATCTGATATGGCTGTACATATCAAATAACAATTTGAGTTTTTAAAAGTTGAAGCTCTCAGTAAAAGGGAATTGTCGCAAGTTCTGGTTAGAGAGTTATAAATGCTACTGTACTATTTTATAAGCTCATACACTTTACAAGATTTTTGAGTACGAGGACAACTGTAGTAGGAGTTTCTGTTTTATTATCTGTTAGGTCATGTTTTTATTTTGATTAGTAACGCTGGTATAAGGGGTGTCTATGATTGGAAGCACGGATCGTGATAGATCTATATATTTACATTATACGTATATTGTAAGAATTCGGAGATTTGTTTTTGAATATTATGCGTTAGCAGTTATAAACTGAATATCCCAATTGACGTGTGTGGTTGAAAAAAAAGAAGTGGGTTAAATTTGTTAAAAATAAGTTTTACTTGGCTGTTATTGCATTTTTATTATAAGTGGAAAATTGAGATTATTACAAAAATATACCGTAGATTTATGTGTATACAAATCGGGATTTGTGAAGTTATTTTAGAGAAATAATTATTATTCTGATTTATTCGATTTTGAGAAAAACTAAGTACGGGTTCTTCTTATGAATACTTAAATTATCTTTAATATGTATTCTGATCAAAATCCTTACAGCGGTTTTTGTAAAATGTTTAGTTTGGAAAATACTATTGCTTAACTATTTAGCTGAAAAGCGAGTACAAGTTATTGTTCGGGATGAAAGCACTACTTGGTATTTTATGTTTTATCGAAATCGAAAATGGGAATTTCAAGCTTGAGCAGTATTTTAAATTAGCAATTTCGGTGATTCGAATTGAAAATTAAGGACGCAATATTTTTCAAAACTAAAATTTTACTACAAGTTTGCATGTTGGTCAAAATCGTTTTTAGCGTTTTCAAGTTTAAACTAACTTAAACTAAATTTAAAAAAAAAAATACTTTTTTCAAAAAATCTATTTTACTATAATACAGAGCAAAACTGAATTTGCCATTAAGTTATAAATGACCATATTACCTTAGAATGAATTTTTGTTACAATCGTAGGACCGTTTTCGAGATAAATATCAATTTTGGTTGGAATCTTTAGAGCCGTTTTCAAACAAATCAAACTGTTATGAAAATGTTGTATGGGAAGTACCGTTAATATTGAGGTTACCGTGCAAACAAAAAACGCCCCCGAACTGCAAGCCCCCCACCTCCAAATCTGAAGTTTGAACGAAATCGGGGTAGCCGTTTAGGCTGTAGGCATCGAGACATACAGACGGACAGAATTTTGCCACCCACTTTTTTGAGTTGATCTATCATCGTAATGTCAGAATTGATTAACATCTCGACTTTGAAATTTGGTACGAATACAATATCTTCTCTTACTAAAAAATGCAAAAGTATTTATTCCTTTTTTCCAAAATTATAACACAATTTCGTTCAAGCTGTCCATTCGGCTCACTTTAAAGATAAAGCAGTCATTCTGGTAGGTAGAGACTCCAACCAGTCAATTATATTGTTGGCTTAAGTGGAACACCTCTTTAACTCTAAAGAGCTTTTGACAAAAAAATCCTTTTTTTAATTTTAGAGAAGTACCTTAAAGTGCATAGAAAATATATTCTTATATGAGCAAAAAACCTGCGGCTCAAAATTTAAAAAAGAAATTTGTCAGTCCGCTGACTTTAAATTGTTTTTTTCTTAAGATACAAAAAAAACTAAATAGTGATGATGAAAAAACATAGCCGACACTTTATGCACATAAGCCGATGGATTACTTGCCTATTTCATATCCCCATGCCAGCTAATCGGGAAATGACATTTAGTTAATCTTTCAAAGAATTAATTGATAAAATTGTTGCCAGTTGCAAGCGTTAAGCTGAAGGAAAATCATTATAATTTTTATTACCTACCTACGAAGCATCGTATTAAAGAAATTGATGAGTCAAGCTGGGGAATAATTTAATTTAAAAAAAAAAAAGTTGAATTTTTATTTATTTATGATAACTTTTTTTGGATTTACAAACTACAACTAGAAATTGTATGCATTTACTCAGAATGGCAGCTATTGTTAAAAATAACTTATACTGATCACAGTTTCTTCAAATCCACCTGGTTTGTACTAATTTCACTACCCAATTTGGGTAAAAGTAAGCAACCGTTTTTAGACACAGTTCTAATGTCTTGAAGCTGTAAATTTGTATCCAGGTTATGATTGATACTTCCGCAAACTGCTCAAAAGAAAGTAACAAATTGAAGTAAAAAAAATGTTAAGGCGGTCTGAAAATAATCGAAAATAAAGTTAAATTTTATTGGTTTTTATTTCATAATATTAATTATGTTTTTTAAATAATAAAATCTATTAAGAAAAATAATACAAAAGACCTTTCTAAAGTGTTATCCATCTTCTGCCATCTGTCGAGTAATTGCGGCAAGGTACAATTTAATAAACAACAATTTTATTTGCTGCCGACAAAAAATACAGAACCAGCTATCTGGCTCAAAAATAAATGGAGCCAAAAATGCACGCGTTGTCCCTAACCAACAAAAAGCACTCTCTTAAGTTATTTTTCTATTTTCAAATTTCATGAATAACGCTCACACACATTTTGGATACGTCCTCACCCCCCAAAAATGCCATCATCTAACATTGTTTGTCCTTTCCCATTAGCCCCTGTCTACAAAGTTAGCCAGCTTGAAATGCATTTTTTACCACCCCGACAGCTGTGTGTGCGCGCCTTAATGTTCGATATTTTATCTCTTTCGATTCCGCTCCATCCGTTTCATTCACCTTAACTCCCAGCAGAACCATCAACCATCATAATGGCGTAATAAAATCAACACCATCTGAGAATATGTATCTACTTTGTTTTGTTTTTATTTCCATTAGCCTTTATAGCGCCCAAACATTTTATTATTCTCGCCGTCGTGCGAGGTTACAAAGTCACAAACCCCTTTTGCGAAACGGCGGCGTATGTATTCAATTCATCTCAAATCGAAATAAATCTGCTGGTGGTGATGCTCCGAACGCCCGTGATAATGGTACAACATTTCCGGTTCCCATTGACATCTCAGCCAGGGCATAAATACCCTCCACCTCTGGTATATTGAGTCGTATCCTTCAAGCAATATACACTTCGATACGATGATGATGACGACAAAAGTACTGCTGTTGCATTTAAATATCGATTCCGAGTCTCGTATTTCACATTTACTCCTTGATGGTTGGATACGAGTGTACAGATGGAATTTACGGTAATAATGCTTCACCAGCCGCACGCACACTTTGCAGTCGATGCACCGCCGCTCAAGAACGAATTGAACTCAGTCCTTATCCTACTACTTGGCGTCTCCATCTATATTCGATTGAATAAAATTCAGCTCAAGTTTCAATCAATAGAATCCGCATGCATTTCCGAAGATGGTATGTCAAGGATTGCCATCAGCATACTGCAAAACATCCTGGCATTGCAGGAGCTATGCACTTGCGAGAATTTATTACTTGGTATTTACGACATAAGATACGATCAAAATAAACCGAGAGTATCTCGAGTTACTTCGGTATAAAAAAGAATAATATATACCATATCGAATATAGTACTTCATCGCAAAAGGACGATGGTTTCCATACCACATACCCTAGCATAAAGATTGAACGGCCATGCTCCCATACACAATCTGCGTGTTTAGAATTTTGTACGTGCAAGCTGAGCCGGCCGCCCTTACTCGTCCGCATTGTATATTGTTTGCATTTATTTACATTTAGCAGGATTATTGGATATTTTTCGGAATATTTTTGAATTTATTATACAACTACAAGATACCATAAGAGAATGGCTGCGATGCAGGACAGCCAACAGACAACTAAATGGCTTAGAAATTTAATTCAAATTTTCATCGACATTTCATGATGGAACCAAAGGACATACCGAAGATCAGCTCCACCCAGCTCCAGGTGGACTTTTAATTTCTTTGCTGTTGCAGATAAGTTTTACATTGAAATCTATATTATATATAGGTATAGGTATTGCGAAGGAAACTCAAGAAAATGTTCCTTGGGTGTCCTGGAATAATTGAATTTGAAATTTAATTAATTCCTAGTACAGTACTTTGTGATGGTAATATACGCTCTCGAAAGTAATTGGAAAAAGATGACTCTAGTTTTTGATTAGTTCGTTCGTAAGTGAAAATGGCAAGTAGCCTTGCAGGGGTGCCTGTGGAAGGAAGTGTGTAGATGCCTTAAATTAAGAAACTTTGTGAGAGAAATTGAAATCAAATGTTTTCTGGACCGTAACCGGATGAATATAACTTGAGCTTTTTAAAGACACGCCATTGAAGGTCGAAAGCCGAATGTACTGAAGATTTGCAATGCAAAAAGGCAGACCGAAAGTGATGAAAAGACGGGAAAACTCGACTTCAGTGACATTGCAGTGAGGATAGGCAAAAGTACACCTAGTCATGCTTAAGTGCTGTTTGCGAAAACGTTTTTTTTCATGCCAATAAAAATTAAAAAATGGGTTTTCGTATAAATTATTTCTATGCAATGCCTTGTCAAAGTAATTTGAGTTAATTGTACTAAAATTCCGTGGTTCGAATATTGTTAAGGTGGCCATGGATTCAATGATATGGGAACAGATATGTTTACATTTCTCAGCTGTCAGGTTAATTTTCTGTTAGCTACTTCGAATGATGACGAAAATGAAGCAACAAATGGACAAAAAAAAATAGAAACAGAAATATCATTTATCATCAGGGCACACATTCCGTAAATTTTCAGATGATTATCGTCGAAACGATAGACCTCCAAAATTAGCAACCAAGTGCTAAAATTATAAGTTTGAGGGCCGTTTTCTGATACGACTCATAGCGAATTTAGTGCCACATAAACTCTTTATGTGACAGTTTACGCCCTGAAAAAAGTAGCCTATAAGTATTTAAGTAGAACTTAAATCGTTAAGAGTCGTATGAGAAAACGGCCCTGAGAGCTTAATCCAATTCATTTTACAAAAGTATAAAGTCAGCTGACATTTGTCAAAAACATTCGAGCAGAATATGACTTATTTTGGTGATCAAAGTTTCAAAAACGATATCGTTTAGACGATCGTTGATATACGGAATCTGCCCCCAGCTCATCCACTAACAAGTGAGATAATGGCCAAAGCCTTAAAGTTGGCGTGGAAGAATAGTCTGTGACACGGACGATTGACAATGGCATTCGCTTTCTCTCAGCGCACTATTCGTTAGATTACTGAACGAGGCTTAAACACCTCGATGGATCTTCGGAAAAAAACTCATACATTTTGTTTTTTTTTTTCACTTTTCCACCTCTCGCGAAGTCTCACAAACATCCATAGTAAAACTTCCTGAAAGAGCTTCTCAATTCAGCAATTCGGACGCCTCATAAAATTGTAAAATTGTCCACCAAAAAAAACCGAATGATTGTGAAAAGCTGGTATACGGATACGGATACGGATTGTGTAAACGCATTTATCCTAAATGGCTTATGTTCGACGACGTCGCATTCGTAAGATTACTGTATCTCATCAACTCGGGGACATAGACACGTGTGTTCACTAACTAACTCAATTACCGATGTTCTCTTGCGAATGACAATTGTGCACGGCAGGTTAAAGCAGTAACCAAAACCCCGATTTGCGTAGTTAATTGGGACCAGCCAAAAACGTCCCAAATCGAAATAACGATTCTTGACCTGAATTATATTAACATAATATATTTCTCCAAACTGATTGGCGTAGAGCGGGAAGAACTCTTAAGTAAGCCTTAACCTTGGGGAATCCCCTTTTTACCAAAAAAAAAATATGAAATAGAAAAAAGTTAGTTTAAAAAATTAAAAAACCCGACTTACTGTAAAAAAAAAATTAAAAATATATGAACAAGACACATGCAAGTACCTAACTAATTGACAATCGGAGACACTACACAGCCTAACAAATACATTTGTGAGTATTGAGTGCCCTCCGACTGTCTAATAGTAAGGTATAGGTACTTGAATGTGTCTTGTTCATATCTTTCAAATTCTTTTTTTTTTACAGTCAGTCGGGTTGTTTGGTTTTTTAAACTAACTTTTTTTTATTTTTATCTGTTTAGCCTATGACACTCCGGGGAAGAATACGAATCTTATGACACCTCACTCTTCAAAATCGGTCAAGCCGTTTATGCCACAAGGTGTCCCGATGGAACGCACATAGGATACTCGCGAAACACATAACCCTCTCTGTGTGCAGTCGGGTAAAAAGAGGAATTACAAACACGCAGACTGAAATAATATCGATGCAGCTTCGGAATCATTTTTAAATAACACAACTTCGAAACGACGCGGAGTTTTGGTGTATTTCAATTTGTTTTAATTTTTTAATCGCATTATTCGTTGTATCGGACTTTTGCGGATCTTGCGCAAAGAGAAATTAGTTTATAATTCGTTTAATTTTTATCATTTTTTCTTTATCTTATCTTATTCTTGATTGATTTAATATCACCAAAGAAGAAATGTTTTTTTTTTTAAGTTTTTGAAAAGATGTTTATTTCAGACTTATAAATATTGTGCTTACTTTAAAAGCTGAAGTATTTATTTGGTAAAAATCGAGTTTTTCATTTGGCAACACCTTTGTAATGTTTAGGTAAAAAATGTAGAACTTTATACATGCAATTGAACAAAGCTTAAAAAAAATATATATATTTCATTATTGTTCGACGAATGATAAGCTTAGTCGGTAATATTAGTCTTCTAGGTGTTAACCAACAGTGGTCTCACCTTTACATCTTTACTGTTAAGAGTGATGCTATCCCAGCCACTGATGATTGAACTATGCGAAGTTGGTGGATAGAGTAGATATATACATTCCATATCGACGGTTATGGGCGCTCGGACGACTTCGCAAGGTGTGCGTAGTATAGGATTAAAGAATACGTTATCGTGGAGCCATATTAGGAGAGAAGCGACTTGCAATACAAATAATGGCGACAAGGGATATAATTTTCTTAGTATTCCCGACGATGCTATGTACCCGACGTAGGTCAGTACGATCACAGATGATCTTTAAAACAAAATGGCAGTTGCGCACAACTACCTAGTCCGCGACAACTACAAAAAAAAATGTTAAAAAAAGTACGTAGTTTCACATTGTTTGCACAAGTTGATCAAATTTGAGCTTTCGTGCGCATCGTGTAGGACAAAACTTGGTGTGACACAAACGAAGCCCGCCTCCTTTTAGTCACTGTTGTACCGACTTATTGGCATGAGTTTGGGTAGTCTTGTCTCGTTTTTAGGAATAAGTTGCTTTAGTTCTATAAAAAAAAAATATTTGGAGCAACAGGTCTGTAGGTACCCTAGGCCTAGCTTTGCACAAGTATTCGTTTTGTGTAAGTTCATTTTTGAAACGAATGGAAGGGTTCGTTAATTTATTCCAGCGGCCAAACGGCCAATGCGAAGCTCTTTCATAACAGTTATACTCTCAGATGTTTGTCGAAAAAGTCCTTAAGATTTGTTTGCCCGAGCCCATCAAAAATTGAAGACGATCTATTAATAGTGTTCTACCTTGACCAGTTTTCAAACGGTAGGTGCATAGATTTGTGTAAAATGGTTTTGAAACACAATGCCTGCGAGTATAACTTTTTCAAAACTATAATAAAGTAAGTTATCTAAAAATGTACTTAAATAAGCGTTAAAAGTTTGTGCATTACATGTGAGAAATTTCTATTCTTTATTATACAGTCCTAACCTGGCGTTGTGAGCACTAGCAAGTCACAAGCTCTTGTGATTCGATAACTTTTCCCGAATTCTACGATAATCCTCACAAAAATTTCACCTCAGCATGGTTAGTTTCAAATTGGCACACAATTTTCCCTATAAGCCAGAGTTCGTGCACGAATTTAATAAAAATATATAAACTAATATTTGTTTGGAAATATATACGAAATGTTAGTACAGAAATGTTTTCAAACTGAAGGACATAAATTATTATGTACACTTTTTTAAACAATAATATCTACGCCACTATAATAATATAAGCGATACTACTTGTTGTCGAAAATTGAAGATGATTTATATTTGAATACGTTACTATAGTGATATGTCGGCGACAAATTGAATGCCGCCAAAATCCTTTCAATTACCTGTTTTGTGTGGGGAGTTTATAACTTAATTTGACCAGCCTTAATGGCGACATATACCCACGATTTTTGGTTTGTGCACATCTATGGCACAGTACCTTTCGAATGCTATAAGTTTTATTCTCCTCATTTCATAATAAATACTTAAAAAGTGTACCGAAACTTTTGTTGTTCACGTATTAATATAATGATTTCTCCAGAAATGGTTATAAATACCTAAATATAGCATTAAATGTAATTTTTTGTTCAAGTCAATAAATAAGGAACCAAAGCAATCAAATACAAATATTGTGACTTTGAATTTTGAATCTACTCCATACGAGATCACAATTTCGAATGTTTTTGTGGGCCTCATAAGCTGCGAGTGTACTGCCAGCATACGAAAACCTCAGAAAATATATTTCACCTGACCTTTTGAGGGTTTTGCGACTTGTGACGTATCATTGAGGTTTGCAAGAATCGGGGAGTTAAATAAGTTTAGTTAATAAAAAATCCAAATCGGACTTATCGTTTTGTTTGTTTTGGACGTTCTTTTCCTGCTGATTTATTGTAAATGTTTTACTCGTCACCAGCTTTGAGTCTTTAAGCACTTATATATATATACAAAATGTAGTCTCAAAGAAAATCATTAACGTTAAAAAAATAGCTGTGCAGTGCAGCCATGTGCAGTCATGAAAATTTCTTTCGTTTTCAACCATTTATGCACCCCTGTCATACTCACTCGCTCACAAAATATTAACTTCTTTACAATGAAGACGATAGCGGGTTATTAATCAATTTAATTTCACACTGCAAACACAGCTTAAAGTAAGTAGATATTGTCAGGGCAACCGGCCCATTCAGGTCGAAATAGTATAGCTCTGCACGACCACTCATTTGTTGCATTGTTTAATTTGCAAAAAAAACCTCTCAAAAAAGTTGTTGCTTTGCATATTCAAATAAAGCATAAGCATCAAATGTCACCCCCTCAAAAATGCCGCCGAACTGATTACACATCCAACATTACTACCTGCATCGTCTTTGAGCCCAATGCCATTGTTAGCGCCGTAGTGGTTCTTTCAACCTTGTGGTTTTCCTTTTATCTTTCACCGTTCATCCGTTCACATCCTTGAATTTGATTATGTACATCACAAATAACTCAAAGCATAGTGCCCACAAAAATGCTTATCTTAGTACGAAATAGTTGCCGAGTTATACTAAAAGTGAATCCATAACACGGTAAAAGCAAACAACGAGACCATGAACAGCCAAACCAAAGAAAGTAATGTGCAATTGAGAACGCAAGGACGTGGGTAAAAAATTTCATAAATTCGATAAAATATTACATATGCCCTAGTTGAGCTTGAAAAAAAAAAAGAATTTCCATCCACAGATAGGATGAAACTACTCCACCAATGAATTTCTATGAACATATTCCCATGCATTCGTACTCCGACAATATACTAACACAGATCTAGAGGCCAAAAGCATATACGTTTGCCTTTCAGTATACGAACAGGAGCTAGTACCGTAAGACATAAATTATGTAGGTGGGTGTATTGGATTCGGTATTTCACTTTTTACATTTTTTTTTTGTGGGATTGGTATCCCCAGTCGGCAGTCGGAGGTTATCCTTGGGCCAATTGAAAACGCTCAAAAGGTCCACCAGCCAGCGGAGAAAATCAGAAACCGTAAAAATTTCCACTAATTCAAAGATATCTGTGATAATATTTTTTCTTGTTCCTTTAAGCCATTCAGGTTGCAGTATTTACGGTGGATTTATGGCGATTATTCTTGAATGGCGAACCACCAAACTGGTTGTGAGGGAACAATTTGATGTCCCTGAGTCAGAAGACACGACTGGCAAAAAATTTTCGTTGATATTATTTTATGAAAACGTCCCCCGCGGTCTTACATACGATATAAATGACAAAGAGATCTATACCCATAATCAAATTGCGCATTCATTTGGAAAAGTAATGGATAAGCTAAGGACGGTTGGAGGTCTAAAATCACACCAATTTTGCAGAGTCGTTACTAATTTTAGCGGCTGGCAACACGTATGTGCAAACACATATATGTTGAATTTCCAATCAGTATATATAAACTAAAATCTATTAATTCTGTTAATAAATACAATTACTTACTTACTTACTTAAGGTGGCGCTACAGTCCGGGGTGGACCTGGGCATCAACCAACAAGCGTCTCCAGCCAGCGCGATCTTTAGCTAGCTGTCTCCAGTTTCGCACGCTAAGTTGGTTAAGGTCCCCTTCCATTTGCGTGCGCCACCTGAGTCGCGGTCTTCCTCTACTGCGCCTTCCCTCGGGTATGGATTCGAAGATCTTCCGGGCCGGAGCATTCGTGTCCATTCGCTCTACATGACCCAGCCACCTCAGTCGTTGGACCTTCACTCTTCTGACTAGGTCGATGTCGCTGTACAGCCCGTACAGTTCGTCGTTAAATCTCCTTCTCCATTCACCGTCAATGCAGACGGGAACAAAAATAACACGAAGAATTTTTCTCTCGAAACAACCGAGAGTTACCTCATCCGCTTTTGATAGCGTCCATGCCTCTGCGCCATATAGCAGAACTGGGATGATAAGGGCCTTATAAAGGGTCACTCTAGTTGTTCGGGAGAGGGCTTTGCTACTCAATTGCCTTCTTAGCCCAAAGAAACAGCGATTGGCAAGAGTAATTCTACGTTTAACCTCAGCGCTGGTGTCGTTGTCTGAGTTCATAGCGGAGCCTAGGTAGACAAAGTCCTTAACCACCTCAAAGTTATATCTGTCTATTGCGACGTTCTGTCCGAGCCGTCGGTGTTGGGTGTCCTTTTTAGTTGACAGCATATACTTCGTCTTGCCTTCATTAACCGCCAAACCCATCTTCGCCGCCTCAGTCTCAATACTCACAAACGCGCCATTAACATCACGCTGCGTTCTGCCAATTATGTCAATGTCATCGGCGTATGCGAGTAATTGGACGGACTTTTGAAAGATAGTGCCTCTGGTGTTGGCGTTTGAGTTTTGCACTATTCTTTCAAGAACGAAAAAAATTAGCGGAAGCCCTGAACCACTAATAAATACAATTATTCAATTAATTAAAGATGCACTTATGTACATTTGTGCGGGCACCACCCGTGTTCTCACAGTTTTCGGTTATCTCAAACTCAAGTTTCAAGTTTGAAAGCTGTGAAACAGAAACTTCAGTTTGAAGTGTCCTAGACTTCAGTTCAGGTGTTGCCAAATTGCATCGTAGTAGCGTGTTTTAAATATCTGCTACCTCTTCAAAATCTATTGTAGTCTTACTCGACAATAGAGGATAAGGGCTTAGGGTACAATACACGGCCTATAGATTCATACTGCAGAAAGATGTACTAGAAATAAAAATTAAAACAAGACGAAAGGTAACTCTTAACATCTAGACCAAAGGGTGTCAATTAATGAGTTAATCTAGTCACAAACAAGTTCCGTTTCGAGACGAATCGAATGGACCAAGAATTTACGTCTTATTCAACCAGTTGAATTGAGAAGCCTTTTCGTGGCTTCTGGTTTACATACTCTCGGGTGTTTGTCAGTCCTTCACAAGAGGTGGTGCAGAGTAAAACAATTTGAGGTCCTAGCTTGGTAGTTCAACGCGCCACGCTGAGCACCAATCGCCAACAAAAAAAAGGACATTCTGCTTACTTGCAACTACTCAGAACGAATTATACAGAATAACTGACTTACAAAGTTGGATACTTTGAGCCAATTGAAGCTGTTGAAATCGAATGCTTGATACTAAGGTTGCACGGTTTATTCCCCAGTTGAGCATTCCCAGCAAGATGGGAATTCAAGCGGGACTTATACTAGCCTAATTTTTGGAGCAATTATTTTTATCATTTCTCACATAAATTCTCTGTCAAGTCTTCGGAACCGAGCCGATTTGAGTATCTACATTTAGTGAGCCGGTAGTGTTGTTAAGACTCCAGAGTTCAGACTCCCATCATTCAAACGACAGATGGTTTTCGTAGTGGAAAACAATTATCCAGGCAGTATCTAGGTTCCTCTTAAGACCCATCACACCTTTCTTTACTGAGCAGGAAAACAAGCCACTTATTTTTAGCTCCTTTGCGTCCTTAAGTCATCTCCAAGTTGTACAGCATATCAGTCTAGACCAGACTAACAATAAAGTACCATAAACCCAATCTATCGCAGTCAATTTGATCAATAGCATAATAAAAATGACGATGGTCCGGCCGTTTCGAAAAAAAAACATACACAGCTATCTCCGACTTCAAGTCCTTTTCATTCACCAAATTTTTCGTGAATTGCATGCTGTCTCATATTTCATAATATATACCAATCCAGTGGGCAAAATAGGCATTCTCCGTTGGCGCACAGCCAACCGTTATATACTTTAATCCGAATAAAAATTGTAAAGCTGGTTTGCGGGCTACCATCGTTTACTTTAAATAAAAAAACTATCCACTACAGCGGTTCCTTGTGTGCGGCTCTGCAAAGAGTACCTAGGTGCCTTGTATGGCATAAAGTACGACACGGCCCTGTGCGGTATGAAAACTGTATCAGAATGTTTTCGAAAGCAAAGCGGAAACGGAAATTTAATATCATTTTCCTTTCATAGATTTTCCTCTCAACTTGTATGCAGCCAAAGACGCCGCAGGGGAGCATTTTTTTTTTGCAGTTTCTTTTCCTGTCTCTTTTTGGGAATTTCCGATTTGAGACCTTTTAAGGAGTTTCTGGTCAAATCGCAGGCATTACACATCGATTTGGCTTACTGCTGCAGGAAGTTTCTCTACGTATGAACTGTCTCGTTTATTTATGCTTATTGTGTTGCTTTTTCTCTGAAGCGCTTGATTTGATTTGCATGTGTAAGGAAATATTTTGTATTCCCATTGGCGATGTATCGAAAGCTGTTTGGTATTTATTGCGTGAATGGGAATAGGCTTTGATTTCGGGAATATAATATAAATAATATGCGACTGAAACTTTTCATTGAACATGTGGATTGGGCTTTGTGTTGCTGCTTTTGGTATATCGTAGAAGAGTGGATGCAACACACTGCGCTCAGTGATGAACTTGAACTTTTTGCTCTCATCATTATATTAACACGTGAACATAAAAAGTTTCCGTGCACTTTTTTAGTATTTATTATGAAATGAGGAGAATGACACTTATATCATTCGAAAGGTAGATACTGTGCCATAGATGTGCACAAACAAAAAATTGCGAGTATTATACAGGTTGCTAATAAGGCTGGTAAAATTGAGAGAAGAATTCTTCATAAGTGCTCATCAGTTAACTGAAAGCATTTTTGTGACATTCAATTTTTCGCAGCAATGTAACTCTTTAAAAAATAAGTCATCTAAGATTAGAACCTGTTTTCGATGGAGCGAATCACCATATAAATAAAATTGGTGTAGTTCTGTTCGACTTAGATTGAATTTGACTGCATGTCTTTAAATGCAAAAATCTTAGAAACTGTTTAATATATTCTGGTGCATTTTTCACAGGCCTATAGAGGATACCTAAGCCTACAATTTCTACTTTGTTTCAACTCTATATCTCTATAAATTCCGGAAAGAATTGGACGAGGGTAATTTATTTTTTCGTTTCGTTTTGCTTTTTTCTTTGTCACGCTTTCCGTTCGAAAATACTGGGAGCATTTAAATAAAGTAAACAGCAGCTTATAGAGGACATCTGCAGGTACAACTTAGGATATGCAATAACTAGATAACTTATAAGGTTTTTAAATGAAAAGGCAAAATTTGAAACACTTCTACGAATTTCACATGCGTGAGTAGATATGCAATTCATTCTCAAATCAAGTATACTAACTGCGCAATATTATATTGACATCTCTTTTAACCCTATTTAACTCCCGTGACAAAGAGGGAGACAGACAGAGGCAGTACGCTGTGTGGTTTGCTAATAAAAAAACAAAAGAAATGGCAAATATGTAGGAAAGGTTTGTTTGCCTCTGTTTTGCTTTTCGAAATAAAGTGTCTAGAAAGATTTGTCAAATAGGTATAGGTACCAGTGATACCAGATCGTGGTATTATTACATTAGGGGATTTTTATTAGGGAAAATTACTGGTGATACACGTCGTACTATTTATAAATGCTATTTGCAATCAAGATGAGGCAGTAAATTACCCAGTGGAGTTTTTAAATACCATTACAGCCCATGGCCCTTTTGCTCATAAAATTGAACTAAAAGTTGGAGTTCCCATTATGTTGCTTCGCAATTTGAATCCCCCAAGCTTCGTAATGGTACCAGAATGTGAGTGATTTCGTTACAGAAAAACGTTATAGATGCGTTAACTTTAACTGGGTGTGGTAAAGGCGATACGGTATTTATACCAAGAATACAAATAATTCACAGCAACTATCCATTTCAGTTTAAACGGATTCAATTTCCTATTACTGTTTGTTCTGCCATGACAATCACTAAGTTAGAGGGTCAAACTTTGAGAAAAGCGGGAGTTGAATTAATCAAGAATTACTTCAGCCACTGGCTGTTTTATCTTATAGGTAGCGTGCTCCAGGGTAAGTAATGCAACGAATATCACTATCTTAGTCGATAGAAACCGCTAATATAGTGTACAAAGAAGCGTTACATTAACAAAAAAAATTAGCTAAATATTATAAAATTATTTTCATTGTCCATAGAATATTAAATTATTGCCGATTAGTCCAACGACCATGTGCAGTACCATGAAGATAAAGGCAGATGGGCCCAGTCTACGGGAGGTTTTTTAGTACGGGTTCAAGTCCCTCACTTTTGCAAAAGGCTCTGTCTGAAATTGTTTTCCATCAATTGTTCTGAAACCACATTTTGTACGTGCGAAGCCGGGCGGGTACAGCTAGTTTACCCATAAAGAAATGCAAAAAGTAAGCAATTGTTTGATTTTAATTCAGGGGTATAATAGATAATATAGAGTCAGTCACCTCTATCGAAGTATCCGTTTCGGAACAAAAAAATGCAAAAGCATATTATATTAGTTGTCGGTGAGCTTCGGAAAAAATGTGTTGTGTAGCAGTTAAAAGTAATTTGTATAACGGGGTTCCTTCTACGCAATGCGACAAGGTGCATTGGATAATTTTTACGAAAGTTGTAACGGATATCTCGAATGGACTTTCTCCGATTTCGTAAAAGTCGAAGAAAATTCCATTCCGAACGGATAGCTACCTCGATAGGGGTGATTATCTGCGAGGTCTTTTTCGGTATAAATTATTTGAACATCCGTACACTTTTTAAGTACGTTTGATAAATAAAAGGGAATTAAACCAACACTTATTTTATAATAAAGTATTATAGTCCGTCCAAAAGGAGTTGATTATTTTCTCTAAGCGCATTTTTAACCAAATGAAATTGTTCAAGCTTTTCCCCGCTTTATCTTTTTTGCCATTTAAATTTGTTTGTCATAAATAGATGTTTTTTGTGTTGCTATATACGTATTTTATACGGGGGACTCTTTTTCAGCTCGGGTCAGTTTTTATTCCCATTTAAAAAAAAAAATTAGCGGTAACACTGCTGTGTTCCTTTTTATACCCTCCACAGGAAGGTATATTCACTTTGTCATTACATTTGTAACGCCAAGAACGAGTCACAGGAGACCTCATAAACCATATATATTCCGAATCAGAATCACATTCTGAATCGGTTTAGCCGTATGTCCATCTGTCTGTCTGTTGAAAGAACGATAGCGCCCAAAGGCATCGACATAGGCGAATGAAATTTGGTGAAAGGACTTCTTTTTATTGTCGTCAGGTTGGTATTGAAAATGGGCTATGTCGGTCGAGTAGTTCGGGTACCTCCCATACAAAATCAATATAAGACCCATGTGTTTCTCTGTCGGTTGAAATGCGATAGCGTTCAAAGGAATCAACCTAGGCGAATGTAGTTTGATAAAAGGACTTATTTTTATCGAATGATGGAAACCGTCATATTTATGGTATTAAAAATGGGCAATGTCGGTCAAGTACTTCGGGTACCTCCCATAAAAAACCAATTTTGCATGACTTGTATGCACTGGAGGGCATCAAAGCATCGGCCAGGCCGATGATAACACTTTTACTTGTTTTTTTTAGCTTGATGTTGTTGGAGAGTAAAATTTCTGATGTAAAGGGACCTGCTTGTGAAATTTACAATTAAGACTGGATGGATTATAACAGTTATGGTCCATTTTCGACCTCAAGCGACCTAAGTTCTATTTAATATTGAATATTTTTTTAAAGTGCCTTAGAATCTTTGGCCCTAAACATTGATACGTCATGTACAGCGAAAGCATATCAAAGGACATTCCCTGCTTCATTTCGAGTAATAATTCAAATGGCATGAGTGTGGCGAGGGCTAGAGTTTTACAGCGCGGGTGACGAAGTAGAATTATCTAATCTTGGCCTAGAAAAGGACCTTCATTACACAATAATAATTCACAACTAGTCATAGAATTGTTTTGTTACATAAAGTGTTTCAATCTCTGGTTGGCGAGTTCTCCACTTGTGAGGTTTGTTGGTCTGTAGGTTGTTATTTTTTCAATTGCCGTGTAGTGCTATTAGCCTATAACTACATTATGTAAGCATCAAATTACAATTGGATACCATTTCAAATGACAGAATTTCTCGTGTAAAATTTGAACCTTTCTTTTAATTTACACAAAATTTTGTAGATATTTTCTTAAATATTTTCATTTTAGAACGCAGCATAATTGCAGTCTAAGTTATACATATTCGCAGAGAAACCACTTATCAAAAAACAACAACAACTTAAGGTACCAATGTTAAACATACGAGTACAACTACAACATCAAATGAGCACGGTGGTATTCTCTGTGTGCATTTCTCTTCACTCAATGCCAAGCGGAAAGTGATGGAAAGCAAAAAAAATGCAAGGAGAAAGCTGAACTCATCGCTCTTTATTGCTGGTAGTATAAGTAGTAGTTTAAATATTTTCATTAATGATAGCTTAACCAAATATTCTAAAGCTTTATTTATGGCAGCTAAAAGATGTAAGAGGGAGAATAAATTCAAATATGTGTGGTTCAGAAACTCTCATATTTTAATGAGGAAATCTGATAATAGTGAGGTTGTTGTCATAAGATCTTTTGAAGATTTAACTGCTCTTCATGGGCAATGATATGAATGAGTACTTTGATCTTGTGCGCGATAGCCTCACTATAAGAACCATTAGATATAATTCCGATAGAATTTATAGCTGTAGCAATTCTTTTTTCGTTCTACATCAAAATATTCGCAGTTTGCGTCAAAACTTTGATCTACTGATTGGTCATCTAGAAACTTTTGTCAACCTGCCAGATATAATATTTGTCTCTGAAATTTGGATTTATTCATGCGAAGTTGACGATTATCTTATTCCTAATTACACTTTTTTTCCAAATCCTAATGATACGTACGCTGCCGGTGGAGTGGGAGTTTTTGTTTCAAACTTGTATGAGCCTGTTATTAATGTTTTTAAACTAAGAAGCGCGGATGTCATCAAAGTGTGTTGCAATATCCAAAATGAAGTATTTTGTTTTGTCTGTGTGTACAGACTTCATTCATTATCACCTACATGCTTTTTAGATGAATTTTCAATCTTTTTGGCAAATGAACGATCTGGAAATCTTATCATATTAGGTGACCTTAACTTAGATGTTTTAGTTTCTAACTCGGTTTCTGATTCGTATCAAACACTCATGGCTGAACACGGATTCTTTTCCCTCATTGAAGAACCTACCAGGCCAACTGCTGGCACCTGCCTCGACCATGTTTTTGCTCGTCTCGAGAATTTTGCTGTTGATCAGCTTGCTGGAATCAACATGGATCTTAATATAACTGATCATTGTATGACAGGAATCTTTTTTGAAAACATTAAATGTAGTAGGTCATAAAGGGTGATTTTTTAGCTGGTTTGGTTTTGGCAACACCGGTTTTGACAGCTGACGTGTGTTTAGTACCTTGTGTCACTGTCAAACAGCTTCAGTTTGGTTTGCAATTTAACCATGGATCGTCTTACAAATGAACAACGCTTGCAAATTATTGAATTTTACTATCAAAATTCGTGCTCGGTTCGAAATGTACATCGCGCGCTGCTTCCATTTTATGATCGGCATTCTCGACCTTCTGAGCAGTCTATTCGGAAGATTGTGATCAAATTTCGCACCAAATTTACTTTGTTGGACATTAAACCACCAACACGTTTACGTACTGTGCGTAGTGAAGAAAATATTGCGGCCGTATCAGCTAGTGTGACAGAAGACCGCGAAATGTCGATTCGGCGCCGTTCCCAGCAGTTAGGCCTTTGTTACAGCACTACGTGGAAAATTTTGCGGAAGGATTTGGGCGTAAAGCCTTTTAAGATACAGCTGGTGCAAGAACTAAAGCCAGCCGACCTACCACAACGCCGAATTTTTGGTGAATGGGCTCTTGGAAAGCTGGCCGAGGATCCGCTTTTTTATCGAAAAATTGTGTTCAGCGATGAGGCTCATTTTTGGTTGAATGGGTACGTAAATAAGCAAAATTGCCGCATTTGGAGTGAAGATCAGCCAGAAGCATTGCAACAGCTACCAATGCATCCCGAAAAAGCCACTGTTTGGTGCGGTTTATGGGCCGGCGGCATTATTGGGCCATATTTCTTCAAAGATGATGCGAATCGCAGCGTTACTGTCAATGGTGAACGCTACCGAGCGATGATAACAAACTTTTTTTTGCCCGAAATGGAAGTTCTTGACTTGCATGATATGTGGTTTCAACAAGACGGTACCACATGCCACACAGCACGCGAAACAATGGCGCAATTGCGAGGCGAGTTTGGTGAACAGTTAATTTCACGTTTCGGGCCGGTCAATTGGCCGCCTAGATCGTGCGATTTGACACCATTATTTTTTGTGGGGGTATGCCAAGGCTAATGTGTATAGGGACAAGCCCGCTTCGATTGACGCACTGGAAGCCAACATCCATGCATTCATTCGTGAGATACCGGCCGATATGTGTGAAAGAGTATGCCAAAATTGGACTCAGCGGATGGGCTACCTGAGACGCAGCCGCGGTCAACATTTGCATGAAATTATCTTTAAACATTAAATTGCAAGGTTCAAACTATCGATTCAAATAAATATTTCATTCATTTTTTCGAATTTTTTGTGTTTTTTTTTTAAAAAAAGTTCTAAACCTCTTAAAAAATCACAGGTTATAATTCTTCACCAACTCCTTATAATAAAATAAATTTTCTTGTATTAAACAATAAGCTTCTATATGAAAGTTGGGATAGTGTCTATGTGGCACAAAATGCTTCTATAGCTTATGAAATCTTTCTTAATGTTTTAAAAATTCACATTATTTCTTCTACCTTTACCTTATCACGTAAAAAATCAGAATATCGTCTCAAACCCTGGATAACTCGCTCCCTTATCAAAAAAATAAATACTAAGCACAAATTAAGGAAAAAATGTTGGAAACATCCAATGAATAATAGCTTAAAAAGTCGCTTCAGAAATTTATGTAAAAAAGTGAATAAGGAAGTGATTAATGCGAGGGATATGTATTATCGTTCACAAATACTAAAGGCAAATGGAAATCTTAAGAAGGAGTGGCAAGTCGTTAACAGTATTATTAGTAGAAAAAGTCCGATTTCTGACTTTCGCTGCTTACGAAGCTATTCGAACTTCGTTGTGAATTTGCCTTCGTTTCGCACAACAAGCTACAGAAACTTCTACTCCATTGTTTCTCGCAAACTTTTTAACTCCTTACCGTTTGAAATTCGGTCCATACGAAATTCCCGCACGTTTACAAAACTAACGAAAATTTGGCTCTTTGGATTCAACCAACATGAAATCAAAACGCTTTTACGCTATACTGCATAGTAATAAAAATATATATAATTATACAGAAAAGAATTGCTTATTTGCTAATTTCGATTAAGTAACGGTAGTAGATACTATTTGAATTTGTCCTCTTTTATATATTTTTATTATTTTTTCCTTTTGTCACTTGTCACTTGTTACAGATTGCTTTTTCTTTCTTTCTTAAATTGCTATAATTCTGTTGTCTTAACTTCAACCTTTTGCTTTTAACCCACCTTTGTACACCCCACAAAGTTAAATATATCCAATGTGACATCATCTCTATTTTTCTCAAATAAAGATGTCACTAACTATTCTGTATGTACTAGCTATATTTAAAAAAATTTTGCTCTGTTTTTCTTTTGTAATTATTCATACTTTGTACATATTTGAATAAAGAACTAAAAATGAATGAATGAAGTTGAAAACTTTCAAGTCATACTTTTAATAAAGCTCCTACAGAGTTAGTGAATTAAAAATAAAAAAAGTTACAACTTGTTTAAGAAAGTTCGGCTAAAAATAACCTATTTATCTTGTGGTTGGTTGAATAGCAAGTAAGAATACAAACCATCTCGCTGTCATTGGGCCTTATCAATAAACATTTTTAGTTTCGACTCAAAATTTTGGTAGGTCACAGTTCCTATATTTTCCATACAAATTTCACAATTTAAAAAATCTCTTTTTGGTATTACGCACTGTGTATAGTTGTCACGCTATAATTCCACGTGGCAATAACAAGTGGTTTTTGTACAATTAACGTATACGCACAAAAGGAACTTTCTAATGCTTTGCCCGTTGACTGAAGTTTGAAGTTTTGAAAAACGTAAAAAAACATAGAGTAAAGAGAGAATGATGGAAACCGTCATATTTATAAAACAAGCAATTAGTTCTGGGCCTATGAAGAAATGGCCAGTTATGCCAAAATCTAAGCATACAACAAGTGGACAAAAAGTTGTCAAGATGCCTTCTTCCATTACCACAGTCGAATCGTACGGAATCACAGTCGAAATTGACATGAACGACAAGTTATATTTGATTTCTTGAAGTTAATGCGCAACTTATTTTCGAATTTTTAGATATTTGATTGTAATCGATGGTATTCCAAATACTAAATCCCTTCTTCTTCTCCTTTCTATTATTTCAGTCGGTCTTCTCGAAGCATACAATCCAAATAAATTCAAGATCATCAAGGGATGATAGATATACCTTATTTGTTCCCAATCTTCGTGAACAATTCATTATTCCAGGTAGGTTTTCAAATTGTGGGGGACGACAAAATTCAGAAGCCTACTGTCAGCCATTAAATTCTATGACACTCGGAGGTGAATATTTTGTTTGCCAAAGCAATTGAACTCATCGTGGACCGCAAAAACCCACCGAATGGAAACCAATTGTCTTTATATATCAAGCAGGTGGACATACGAAATACGACTCCTTAAATCACTGCGACATTTAATCGTTTCATTCAACCTTAATGCCTAATATGCTGCTCGCGCTTAATTGTAGCGTCCATAGTCTCCACTTTGTTTCTCCACACCAAAGATAAATTCTCGATAAAATATTAAACATCATATAGATGGTTAATCTAATCAGCAAATGTAATTTGAATTTTAGTATTCGAATCGTTCCAAAACAATGGATATAAGAAACTTTAAAAAAGATATTATCATTGCAGCAGCAGCTGAAATAATTTCTGTAGTAGCAAGCAGAAGAAGACAATTTTCTTCGTGTCCCATAAATTCCTTTTTGCAAAAAAGGCAAACATACTGCCGATTTGCAAAAGACGTAAGATTATGAGAAGCTTAAAAAAAATCGAACTTTCCATCAACATTATCAAAGGGTGTTTTGGCTTTGAGTTTTCTTCTCTTTCTCATGGAAATGTTCTCTGCGGTTTCCTCAAAACAAATCCATTGCAAAGGCAACACACACTTCTTCCTCTGTTTTTTACATCAAAATTTATCTTTGATTTAATATACCAGTACATTTATTTCGCAAGCTAAAGAGTGGAGACTTGTCATCGGCCCATCTATATGAAGTTAAAAATGTAGCGTTCGAAGAGTATACTGCTTTGCTAAACCTGCAAACATTCTTGTGTTGGTAGTCTCGCAGTGCTGAATTAGAGTCACAGCCTCTTATTTTATTTTTCTCCTAATTCCGTTTCGCATACTAATTATAGAAACAATTTTACTCCGCATTTCATTTCAAACTCATTAGCTAACAAAAACCGATTATAATTCCTTCTTAAAATGGAAAACTCATTACTCTTCCGAAAATACTTTTTCAAATTAAATGTCATCTCTGAAGTTCATCCTTACATAATGTTATTGCCGAAGCTTTAGTTGTTATTTGTCTTCTTCCCACAAAAAGCGCGCGCGCAAAACACAAACAAATAAATGGCAAAAACAATGAGAAAGCCAAAAAATAAAATAAAACAATTTAAAGTGAGCTCGAACATTTTAAGTAAAGTACCCCAAAACAAAATAAATGCTCCCTTAAACAAGGGGCATTAAAATGTCATCCATTCATCTATTAGAGAGGAATTGCTGCACTGAAATTTATTTCACAGAGCAGCCTCCACGGCGTATACGTAATATTTTAATGTCAACGACAAAGCTAAAGTGTCCTGTACTGTACCTACACCAGGAGATTTGAAAGGAAATTTATATTTTATTCCCGCAGCTCCTTTTGGTAAAGCTAAGTCTCCCATTTATCCGTGTGTAGGTAGATGGGTGTACAGTGTACCCTGTACATGCTACTGTATATGCTGGTAATCAAATATTTGTTGCCACCAAATATTTTGCGCTTTGCAGGTGTAATTTGGAATTAAATTTCATGCAGAGCCAAATAATCTTTGTTTTGTGATACAAAGGGAAAAGCGCAATTATTTAACACAGAACAAAAAATAAGAGGCAGTCTTCAGCTTGGCCCTCGAAAAAGTTATTTCGTTTGCCAACTGCGGTGTCGCAAAGGGGAGAAGCAGTGGGAGCTGGGAGTAACTGAAATGAATTATACCACTGAGGGAGGTGGTAACGCCTGCCTTCTTATTTCAGTTTTGTTTAGCGGTTCTCATGAAGTTTTTTGTGTACGGACGGATCCTGGTGGACATGGTGTTGATATGTATTTTTGGGGTGTTGTCAGCTCTTGGTTGCCCAAGGGGCTTGAGGACGGAAATCAGGAATAAATCATTACAAATTAATTACTCTGTCAGGTTGCCGTGACCGAATAATGGAGGATGACACTGGTAATTAGTCCTTATTTGCGGCAAGCATATTAGCGGGTAAGATGTAAACATGTTGATTCACAGATTCCGTATCAATTGAATGACGATAATGTCAGTTAGTTAGGATATTAAAGAAATAATTTGGAAAATAAGTACATTTTATGGTAACTTATTTAAACTTAAAAATAAACTACACCTTGATTTGATATTTATTTTAATTTAAATAATATAAAATTTAAATAAATTAATTTAAATAATATAAATTGTTATTCTTATAAATTATTCTAATAACAACGATATGTAAACTGATTAACAATTTTAAGTAAGGTAATTCGGGGATTATCGATTACTAAACAAGTTCCTCTAAACTGAATTAAAAACATCAGCTCGAGCTTGCCCGTTCCTGGTAATAATTCCTCTTAAATATTTTCATACCTATCATCATTGAAAGTAACACAAGCATTGACATTCGTAAGTGTTCTTTCTTCGAAGATAATTTCTTTTAGCCGCTCTTAAAGCTCCCGCCTAATTAATTTCAATTTGTTTTTGTAAACTGCTTTCATTGTAAAAAGCAGAGTTGATTAAGCTCTCTAAATGTTGTAAGTGGAATTTCACTCTATTCAGTTTTGAATTACACGTTGCTCTCCATGACTTTATGAAAGAGGACCGCATCGCACTTTATCCAAATTTCCGAAGCTCGGTCTTCTTAAATTGTTGACAATATATTATGTTCAAAAAGCAGTGTGCGCCAATTATAATGGTGGGGTATACAATTCAATGCAACTCCTCAATTGCAAGGACCCAGTTCAAATTTCCCCTTAGTGTAAATTACTGATTTCCAAATTCCTCTTGTGAGTGCTAACATCCTTTTTTCAGCAGAGTTACTTTAATCAGGGCACCAAATACACAAGTTTAGGTTCAATAGACTCATAAGCCGCCTTGTAATCCGCATAAAAAATACAGTCGCCCTCATTCATCCGGAAACGAGATGAATGAATGCTTCGCATATACTCGTATGAAGACTGACCTACTTCGCAACTAGTTACTCATTTTATCGTCTGGACAGTTCCATTTGTTCTGCAAAAAGTCTGGACGGGAATATCCTCTTTTTATGCAAACCTCTTTTGAGGCCTGTTTTTCGTTCTCAGTCGACGTTCATATGAAAATCCTCCTTGAAGTATGTGTCTGACTTAATATTATTGATTCACTGCTTCTAAGAGACGGCACATCCTTGCGCTTATGAAATAACATCCTATTGCTTTGAATTTAGGTTCTCATCATAAAATGACCCGTACCCAAGGCGAAAAACAACAAAATAGCATAAATAGTACAAGCTGTCAGTTGAAGAACACTACAGAAACCACCGTTCCCTCCCTACAGGTTTAGAAATATGTAGCACAATCTTCCCACCTACAAGTCCATCAGCTACATAATTAAATCGATACACGATCTATACACCAGCAGCAGGGGTACTCACTCTGATATACGCCATACCGCAAAAGCTGTCACACTTTGATGGTAAACCAAATCGAATTCTCTTATCTTAAGTGGAACGTTCACTATAAACACACCAGGGAGAGGATATGCATACCCGGACTTTTTTTTTGTCCTGTTTACATATCCTTCAAGTCCACTCATTTTAAAATGCCCACATGCCTACAAGTATATATAAACACATTTATTCTACCCCGCAAATGCAGAGCCAAAGCACAAGTACACAAGGTCCTTAAGGAATTGCAAAATGCATAACCCAGATTCTCAAAGTGCTTCTGCATCAACACGAGCAGAAATGGTAGAAGTTAAGGCCCATCTGTGCAAGCCTAGACTTGGGCATAACATGTGCCTATAATTTATTTCAGAAACACAAACACACACAAGCCCTGACGATGTAGACAAGGAAAAAGGACACAGTGTGTAGAAAAAAAGATACTCAAGTGAAACAAAGGAAACGAGCTAGCAAAAGGCCCAGAAACTGAATAATTGTGTGCTTCCTTTCCAATTTGGGTTATGAGGTCTGATTGTGTGCGAAATTTATTCGTGAGTACCACCAAACGAATGAAATCACTCCTTTTAATTATTGCAAGGAGACAGAGGGATAGCTGAACACACAAGGTTCATTGTCGCGTTCGCCGGAGAAAAGGAATAATCACTGACAAAAAGTACGTCCATTTAAAAAATCTTGTGTAGGCATTTGAGCACGAATTGAAGGTGACATGGAAATAGGGGCGTAGTGTTCTGACGTCGTGCATTCCCTGTTCCCTAAATGAGCTGGTAGCTGGTATACCAAATGTGAACAGTTCCGGAAAGAGATGTATGATTCCAACAATATGTGTCTTTTGATTGCTTGATTCTTTGGCAGCTGACGCCTATTACACGCGTTACATTGACTGAGGTTATTTTCAAATAGGATTTGCGAGGATACGTCTTCATCTACCGCTTTATATTGAGTGTTGTTCATGGCAACAATGATGATCCGCTTACCTTCTTGGAGACAGCATCATAATTTGTTCTCTCTCAACTTTCAAATTACTTATTGTCCTTTCATTACACGTAGAGGACAAAAATCTAAAAATAAAATTCGAAACGTGAGACCTCTGAAGCTTTGTTCGAGAATTATGACCTCAAACAAAAGGGCGTTGGTCTGCTTTCTTTTTTTTTGGTTTGGTGTTCTGGGTCTTATCCATAATCTGCCACATTTGATTTTTAGTTCATTATGTTCATACATTAGGCCCAGCACCTTTTAACGAGTTTTTTTTTTTTTTTGAACCAATGGAGAACGGGTCCTTGAAGCAAATGCCCAATCAGAAGCCTTTCCCGGACTCTTGGGTGATTGCTTGTGAGCATTGGCTGGAAGCATATTCTCGTGGAAAATGTTGTTACGGTTCAAAGTACAATCCTCCTCCAAGACGGGTCGAACTATATGATAAATTTAATTAGTCCATCATTCTTTAGATCCTACAAAAATATTCTTTCAACCTTTTGGCGAGTTCTTTTTACATTTTGGTTAAACCTACGCATCTTTTTAAAGGACTAATACAACTTTGTTAAGTTTTTTTTCGATCGCCCTTCTGAAATCAGTTAAAAGCTTCCCAACTGCACTCATATTTTCAGCTTGAACTTCAATATTTTTACCTAAAGTGTGCTTAAAGCTGGGGCGATCATTATTTCAGAATCGCCTTTCATTTACATGAGGAAACTCTGTAGAAGAACGCTGCTTTTTCCTTTCTTAAATGGGCATTTCATATATGAAAAGATTTTGAAATAAGACATTCTTCAGGCATCAGTCAATAGGCGCTGGCTATATACTCATTACCAGAAAGCAATTCAGTTGATGCATGTTGTTGGGAAGTATAAGTTACCAACAATTGCCCTGACTTCACGAACCTGTTTCAAATTGCTTTATTAGAGATCAGGTTATTGGCAACTTGGCTGTATAAAGCCGAACAGGTCTGTTCAATGGGCTCGTTTCCAACCTCGATGTACAAGGTTCGTTCGAGGTCATATACAAAATTTCTTAAACCATCCGCAATGACCTGAGATACATTTAGCTCTAAATTATGATTCCGAGCTACAGACTGGGTCGCAACTAACTTCTATGACCAAGATTGGTTAAGGGGCTTTAACGACTAAATTGGAAAGTAGGGTATCTTTGGTTCAAGCAAATTTTGCACGATGAAATCTTCCTCATCGGACTCAGACTAAAAGATCAGGGCAACGGTAAGTCAATATAACAAGGTTACAATTCCCATACCCAAGCAGACTTAGCGGTCATAGAACTCGAATCCAAATAAATAAAAGTAAATTAAATTAATACACATTACGTCTTCAGTAAGATTAAGGTAGCCTAAGAGCTACGATAGCGAATATAAGGACGAATGTTATACAAAGCCCAACTGTGCTTCGTTAAAGTCGTCCCAATTAAAGAGCAATCACATTGAAGTTCCCCTTCTATTAAGACGGAGCTAGCTGAGGGGCTTTCTCGTTGGGGTTCGATATGGAGATTAATTCTTACCAAGTCTGCTTCATTATTTGAACATCAATGGAGGAAATTTACACCATTGGGGGCTCAACCGGAGAAGTCTGTAAAATAATTGTTTTTTTATCTGTTTCTGATTGGGGACTAGTTCGTAATAATGAGCTTAAATTCACCTACGGTCCCGACCGACTCCAGTTGATTTTATCATGATCACGGGAATGTGTCACGACTGCCATTGTAAAAGTGTAGATACTAGTGATTAAATCTATTCAACAATTTCCTAAATGAGTTGAAAATTTGTAACGAAATCGACCTTACTTTTTTGCAAAGCAATTTACTCGTCCTGGATATACTCCTCCATGCTATAAAACCTGAAATACTCATTAGCTTAGTAATTTTGAAAATGTATCCTTATCCCCATGTTCGCATAAGTTGCGAGAACTTGTTAATGTTTAACGAACTCAAGAGCACCTACAGCAGACACACCATACTTTGTTTTTTTTTTTATGTTTTTAGGGCACCACTTGCACATACTTCCGCACTCCTGTAGAATAAACAAATCTCATTCTGGAGTAATTTTGGTTAAAAAAATAAAGCCATAAAACATATTACATATGTTGACCTAAAATTTCACCAATTTCGTTGAGTGAAAAGTCTGCCGTTTCGTCCCTCATCACAACTTTTATCATTTTTCAATCCTTTCTGCCGGGGGGAAGTAAAAAAGTCATACAACTTTTTAAATTCGCCCATTCGTCCTGACCCTCATATATTCATATGATTAGAGTCTGAGCGCCGGCACCGGTCACAGGCGTTTTCACTTTCGCATAAAAGCACAATATAAATGCAATGAATAAAAGCACACAAAAGTGTTGTTGCTAGTACCGAATTCATTTATGGAGAAATTGGGTTTTTGTTTACCCAGACTGGGTGATTCGTAAGAACGTGAACATGGCGATCATCTTCATTAGATACTGCCAAAATGAACACACTCAATGAAATAAAAAAGAACCATCAACCCACTTACCGCCGAAAGAACTCCGCAACCATTTTCGTAAAGTAGTACAGGGGGAAAAATGCCTGTAAATGTTCCAGTTTGTGCCCTGGAATCACAAGTGCATTGCATGTGTATGCTAGAGAGAGAGAGTGGAGAAATATGGAAAATCGTGTGGTGCGAAATTTCTCATTTTTCTAAAAGCACCTCCACCGCGCACACTTTGCATTTCAACAAACCGCATTTTTTTTTACCCGTCCAAAGTAGAGGAGCAACCACTGGTTGTCGCAATCATTCAATAGAAAGTTACGACACAGATTGATGCAGGAAGAGTGTGTGGCTTAAAAAAAAAACTGATTGCACTTGGCGCACATTCGGAAAAAAAATTGCGAATTTTTTCTGCTCTATACGAAGGACGACGAGGTTGGTTGTACCTACATATATGCATGTTCTCCTTGGTATGGTTTATTATTTAGGTTAAATGTAAAAATGGAAAAGGATAATAATAAGGAGCCATTTCATTTCATTTGGCTGATGATTAGCACAAAAATGAAAGTAGTTTCTCGGATTGCTTTTACATTCTCATGGACCCAGTGATTTGGAACGGTTGTGGTTTTGGGTTTCTAGGTCAGTTGGTTTTGTTTTCATTTTTTGTTTTACGGCCATACTTTTCACTCCGGGTTTAACTCAGGTTTAAGTTTATTTTACACCCGACCATTAATCCGCATTTTTAAACCCGACAATTTAAGCCTGTATCCATATTATTCATTGAAAAACACGCATTAAAGCCGCTGGATTAAAGTTGGACTTAAATGCAGATTTAAAACATTTTAAACCGTTTTTAATTTATTTTAAACCTACGTAATGTCACAAAAAAACGACATTTGTTTATTGTTGTTTGTCACTTGGAAATGTATTTGATTTATTTTGTGACGTTCCTCCAAAATGGCGCTTTTTCAGAATCCGCATCGAGTCGTCGACGCAAACCCGCCGTAAGCTGTTTCACCGGCTCTCCGAAAAATTCGTCTTCTGCCCACGAATACATCAACATTTCATCCATTTTACAAATGAAATCCTTTTTTTTTAGCTTCTTGCCTTTTTTTATTTTCTATTTCACTTTTCTACTACAGTGCGACCTCAATAAAAGCAACTAATAGAAATTTGGGCAGTTGCTTTTATTCAGTTTGTTGCAATAATCGAGTCAAAAAATTGTAGGTGCCAAAAATGAGGCAACAAGTTAAACACCTCAGAATAGTAAAAAAAAACAAACCTGATCCTATAATTCGTAGGTATTAGAAATAGAAAAATCGAATTTTAAGTGTTTTTTAAAAATTGAGAAATTTTTGATTGTGTCTTTTTGGACGCAGAATTCTTTTCCACAGCTGACTCTCGTAAGTTTTGCAGACCTAAAATTTGTATAAAAAGTACAGCAAATAGCTTTAAAATAACTGCCCAGACATAGCAAAAATAAACAAGAAGGAAAATATACTATGTATCTACAAATAGCGAACGAAATAAGAGCTCATGAACCAATAGTTGCTGTTATCGAGTCACTTTGTTTTGAGGAGTTGCAAATTACTGAGTCAACAATGGTAAGATTTAAGGTGTTGCTTTTATCGAGGAGTTGCACGTATCGAGGATTGATTTTATTGAAGTCGCACTGTATTCCTATTTCTTGCACCCTGCGAGCGAAGAAATGTCAATGTTTTTGGAATTAAGTTTTAACCCGAGTTAAAGTATACTTAAACTGATCTCTGGAGTGCAGTTTAAATCCAATCGGACTAAACGCTGTCAAGTTTAAAAAAAAAAAAACAGGGCTTATGTTCGGGTTTAACGACTGAATATAATTGATTAAGGTTTAATTTTTAACTCACTTTAATCCGAGTGTAACCTTTAACCCGGATTAAAGGGAGTGAATTATATGGATACTAGCACATATCACAAAAAAATAAAATAATATTATTGAACATACTAAAACATACTAAAACAACAAAAAATATATGAAAACAATACAACAAGGGCATCGCTCAGGATACTTTTTGTTGCCTGATTCTACAAAATTTGTTTCCATTATACATATTTTTTATTTATTTTTTAAACCATCTTTAGAAAATTATTTATATTGTAAAGAAACAAATTTCTGAATAATATAATTTAAAAAAGTATTCCACATCTGTCAAATCTCCTCTTTGGATAAAATAAGGATTTTTGCGAACGATTTGATTAATACATGATTAATGCACAAATCAAAATGCATAATCCGGTTACATAGAGCAATACAAAACATGATAATAAATATGAAATTGTTAATGACACCCGGGTAAGAAACAAAAAATAGTACACCAAGCTTGTTGGCATTTCTGACACCCCTCGATCATTAAATTAAACCAGCATTTCAATCTTGACCAATAAATATACCTATAGTCCGTCAGAAGGTTTTCCGTTTGACTTTTTAATCCGATACATAAACTACAATGAAACTATAGCAGGCTCAGTCGTTTAGCAATGATTTAAGTTCAATGTGAAAGGCTTGCACTGGCATAAAAAAATGTAAAATCCAGTTGTCCTTAGTGATGGATATGGAAGAGTTAAAATTTAATGAAATTAATTTCCGTCGACAGTCAGAGATAAAGCAACTGCAATAAATGTAATTAAAAACCAAACCCATATGTTTGTAATTTTTGTTTTTACTCTTTGCTTTTACATGTCGTATATAATTGCTCTTCATCGTGAAATTGACGTATTGTTTTTATGAACAGAGGGTAGACATTTTTCACGCATCTATATAGCTATAATATTTATGTGTTAATTAATTTTGAGGCAAATTGAGAACACGATAAAATAAAGCTCATTGAAAACACGTACACAGTTTTATCAATTAGTATCTACAGTGAATTTGAGATTTTTAACAGTTACTGTTATTTGTGGTGACAAATTTTGTTTTCATACGTATGTGCGATTCGAGCTGGGAACACTGTTTTCATGATTTTTATGTGGTTTAATTAAAGGGCTATAGCCTGGAAAAGGACACGAGCTAATGTATGTTAGTTACCTGGGTAATAGAACGTTTTAATACACCACATTTGTGGTTAAGGGGGGGACAGAAACCGTATTTGAAAAGTTTTCGCTTAAATCGATATTTTAATTTAGCTGATACTGGAATGCCCGGGATTCATAAAAGAAGACTACAAATGACGGAACGAAAAGAACTTGTGTACGTTAGGTTTCGGAGCATTTATTTCTGCAGAATAATATTGTAACGTATGACTTTCGCCTCCACCACAGGAAATTTCATACAACTGTTTGGAAAAGAATTTACCACTTAATTGTTTTTGGAGCATCGTTGCGTAGATTTATGTTGCAAGAAAAAAAATATATAAAAATAATTGGCGCAACAGGTCCGTATGGACCCTAGGCCTAGCTTCTCACAACCATTCGTCTTGTGTGAGTTTTTATTTTTGGGACGAATGGAAGGGATCTACAATTTTATGCCGAGTCCAAACGGCCAATTGAGAAGCTTTTCATGACAGTTATACTCCCGAATGTTTGTCAGACGTTCGCGAGCGGTGGTGAAAAAAACCTTAAGTTGGAATTTGGGTTTTTTTTCGGGATTCGAACCTGGGGCCCATCGCTTAGTAGTCCAACACACTGCTCCATATATCAATTATCTAGTAAATAGAAAATATGTACTGAAATCAATTTTAGACTGTAACTTCTATCTACAAAAATGTTTGCCCCTATAGGGGTGCAAGTTGCAAGATGACGCTTTAATTTTTTGTTTAGAGAGCTTCAATAAAAAAAAATAACAATTCCATTGATTTCGAAGTTCACAAAAAAAGAACATACTATTTTAGAAATCGTAAATATTTATTTCAAATTGTGTGATCAAAAAATGTCAAAACCGCGATTCGGAAAGATGCATGCCCCTAAAATCAGGGGCTTAAATATTGTTTGAGACACAATTTTGTTGAGTAAACGGAAAAAAGCTGCGAGGATTTATTTTAGGTTCGCTGGGGTTTTATCTAAAAAAATTGGTTACAAAGGGCGATAAGGATCAAAATTATGTGCTTCGTTTTTGGTGGCCAATTTTGTTTTTTTATCTGAATTAATGAAATGTGCATCAGGCAAAGACGATATTAGTCATGCTGCTTGAAGATTAGTACTTAAAACCTAGACACTGATTGGGATCACATTTTTTTTAGTAACAGGTAGGCTGAACTTTATCTCATTTTTAGCTCCAAAACAAAAACCATATTCTTCAGATCGGTGACATATTTTGAACCTTATAATTGCTTTTGCATTTTGCACAACTAGCTATTCTGACGGCGTAAGTTATAGCGATAAATACTTTCTAAGCTAGGAGATGGGTGAATTTAAGTATCCCATAGAACAACTCGTACCTCCGATTTTTGAACGAGTTTTCTCACATCATGCTGAAATTTTGAAGAACTAGAACACTTAGCAGTCGGCGCAGTGGCTTAGTGGTTATTGTGTTGGACTACTAAGCGATGGGTCCCAGGTTCGAATCCCGAAAAAACCCAAATTCCAACTTAAGGTTTTTTTCATTGCGCCACCTCTCGCAAACGTCTGACAAACACCCGAGAGTATAACTGTCATGAAAGAGCTTCTCAATTGGCCGTTTGGACTCGGCATAAAATTGTAGATCCCTTCCATTCGTCCCAAAAATAAAAGCTCACACAAGACGAAAGGTTGTGAGAAGCTAGGTCTAGAATCTCTAAGGTAGTTGCGCTAACTATTTATTTTTTTATTTTAGATAATTAATTTCCATGGTTTACAGCAATAGTATGAGATAGTGGAAGCCATGGAAATAAATGATCTAAATAGAGATGAACTGGTTAGGAGCATACACCAACTCATCTCCAAAATATGGTCGGAGGAAAGTATGCCCGATGAGTGGAATCTCAGTACCAACTGCCCGATCCACAAAAAAGGAGACCGCCTACTTTGCGCCAACTATAGAGGCATAAGTCTTTTAAACATCGCCTATAAAATCCTTTCCAGCGTTTTATGTGAACGTCTGAAGCCGTTTGCTGATGATCTAATAGGTCCTTACCAATGCGGCTTCAGACCTGGAAAATCTACCACCGACCAAATTTTCACATTACGCCAGATCCTGGAGAAGACCCAAGAATATAACATCGACACACACCACCTGTTAGTCGATTTTAAAGCAGCCTATGACAGTGTTAATAGAGCTGAACTGTATCGTGCCATGTCTAACTTTAGAATACCTGCTAAACTGATACGCCTTATCAGAATGACGTTGGAGAATGCTCGATGCTCCGTCAAAATTGGTAGAGACTCTACTGAACCCTTCGAAACCACCAGAGGGCTTAGACAAGGCGACGCACTGTCAGGTAGCTGTTTTAACATTGTGCTTGAAAATGTAATACGGAGCACTCATGCCAGTACATCGGGCACCATTTTCAATAAATCAACACAATTACTTGGGTTTGCAGACGACATTGACGTGATAGGAAGAACGAAGCGAGCAGTAACCGGTACATTCACTACTATGGAGTCAGCAGCAGGCAAAATGGCGCTGAAAATTAATGAGGATAAGACGAAGTATATGCTTTCATCAACAAAAGTCCAATCCCACCACCGACTTGGTCAAAATGTGACCATTGATAGGTATAACTTCGAGGTAGTCAGTGAATTTGTCTATCTAGGCACTGCTGTAAACTCAGGCAATAACATCAGCGCTGAAATCAAACGCAGACTAACTCTCGCAAATCGCTATTTCTTTGGGCTAAACAAGCAATTGAGGAACAGAGCCCTATCGAGAAGAACCAAAGAGACGTTGTATAGAACACTCATCATCCCGGTCCTGCTATATGGTGCAGAAGCATGGACCCTGTCCCAATCGGATGAAAAGGCACTTGGAGTCTTCGAGAGGAAAGTTCTGCGTACGATTTATGGTCCGGTCTGCGTACACCATGAAGACAACGTTTGGCGAAGAAGATACAACGGCGAACTATACGTGCTGTACAACGACATAAGCTTAGCCAGGAAAATTCGAATTCAACGACTAAGATGGCTGGGTCATGTTGAGCGAATGGACATCAACGCTCCAGCGCGAAAAGTCTTCAACGCCAAACCAGAGGGAGTCAGAAGCCAAGGTAGACCTCATCTTCGATGGAGCGACCAGGTAGAGGGAGACCTCCGACAACTTGGAGTGCGAAATTGGAGACGGCAGGCTAGAGATCGAGCCAGCTGGAGGGGTATATTGAGCAAGGCCTAGGAGCACCACGCTCTAGTTGAGCCAACATAAGTAAGTAAGTAAATAGATCATGAAAGTAAAATAAAAAAAAACGTTTTATATAAAAAAAAAATAATTTAAAACCATACAGTACATATTTTTTTAAATAAATACGGAATTTAAAAATTTATTTTCGAATCGTTTGCAATAGTTTGAATCACTTATAATAAATTAACGAGAGAAAATATAGAGCTTGTAGGTTTTTACAATATTTTCTTTATTTAAATCAGTTTTTGGATACAAATAAAACTCTAACAAACAATCACACATCAAATACTGTAATGGGTATGCAACTCAGAATAGTTTAAAGGCCTTAGGACTTCATTTTGAGATATTATATCTATTGTTTCTCAGTTGGAGTGCAAGTTTACATACAGTCACCGCCAATAATGGTGCCCGAAGCCAAATTGCATTCTACTTAAGTTTTAATAAACTTAGGTAAGTACCTACCGAAGTAATCAAAATAAGCCACTAAGCTCGAGGCTAAATTAATCGCTACTCCATTATCGTTTTCAATGTCCCGCCGGTAAAGTATTACGTTTCGAAGACTTTGCCTCAGAAAAACATTAAATTTCCTTGTTACTCTGCCAATTCTGTAATTCAATATTCAAGACGATACCATACACACTAAGCTGGATCAATAATAATATGCAATTAGACCGACAAAACCTGATTTCAACATCATTCCCAAGTTTTGGTGGGCCGCCAACATCGGCTACTAAGTGATTTTCAACGACAACAAATCGTGCTCGTAGTACGTAGGCGATGTTTCGCATAAATTAATAAAACACGAACCATGCAGGCATGAATTAAAGTATCGAGTTGCACAAACCGAAATAAGATGCAAAGATCCCCGAAAATAATCAGTGGCACGTGTTGTGCTCTTAGGCAGAGAAATACCCAATGTGGGTTTAAAAAAAAAAATCTTTCCATCCATCTCCGATTGATTACGGATTTGAAGTTCGGGCAAGCATAACACCAAAATTTGGTGGTCCTTAAAGACCAGTGAATTGTTCACGCCTCTGAAAGTGACCCATCCAATTACTTTTCGAATCTCAGCAGCTGTCAATCAGTGCGGCCAGCAGAACTCGGATGACGAAAAATCCCACAAAGGCATCGAAGAGGAAAATTGAAACAAAAATCGTCCCGATTCCTGGGCAAATGTCAAACATCACTTACAACTCACTGCAACGACGGGGGGGAAATGAAATCCCTTTAAAAGCCGGACATGAAAAGCCTATTTGAAGTGATTGACGAAGTTAAAGCGAAAAGGAATTAAGACCACTTCCACTGCCCCATCTCAGACGTCAGACGTGGTATGGAACTGGTATGGGAAAATGTGAGAGCTGTTTTTTTTATCCCTATACTTACTCATCTCCAGAAAGGTAGAGCGAATTGGAGTAAAGTAAGTCCTTGTGTGGTGCCTTGCTGTGTACACTGTGCACACATGTCAAGTAAACTAGTCAGAGTCACCTAATGGATTGGTTTTGGCATTTGAGAAGATTGGGTGCTCTTGAATTCAAAGAAAAATGTCAGCGTTCATGATGTACCGAAGATTTCAGCCTTTTTCATGGCCCTTTTGACTCCAGACTGTGTTATTGCTGTATACATACCTACTTTGTTTGTAATTACATGCGAGACAGTGTGCTTTAAACAGAAGAGACATTGGAGTGCATTGTTCGGTACGGATCAAGTGTCAGCTAAGTAAGTATGAGGCAGCACTTCTCTTGAGGTTCGAGACTAAAAACGTAGGAACAGTGACAAGGATATGGTGTACGTACTGAATGTATGGAGCAAAGATGCATATTTTTATATGCTTTATTCAATGGCTTAGAAAGGGAGCGAAAGACGTAAGATTTATTATTTTTTTTCGGCAAGTCTGCGTTTTGTTTATATTTATATTTCGTAAAAAAATAATATAAGCCGGAATTATAACCTTTCATTTGGTCCACATTTCATAAAAGTCGGGTTTGAAATAACAGCAAAAGCTGTAAAGGTCAAATCGACTTAAAAGAGTGATTGTGTCAATAGACTAAAAATATATTTTAGCTTGTCGGTAGCCTACCTTTTTTACAAAGTCGATAATATCCACAGTGGACGAGATCCCTATTTCGATGAGAAGACTTTAATCTGTCTCGTGGTATTTAAGACACAGTCGGCAATTTAGGGAGTCGGCTTCGGTTATTTAAAGTAAAATCGTAGACCATGCTGACTCTAAGTTTTTTGCCAGATAGCCTACTTAAATTTAGGGAATTTATAGCATTGCTTCTGAATCGCTGATTGGATCGTTTGACCTGTCTAAGATCTGGAGTCCACTTTGTGAATGAGCAAATCTTTAAATACTTCATTTTTTACCAGTTCAAGAAATTTGCTGAAAAGTTTTAGGTTCAGGCTATGACTTGTTTTCTAAGGCTTAGGTTATACGATCGCCGATTCGAGGGTCTTCCTGAAAAAATATTTACTTTGTTTAAACGATACGAAGTTTATTCAACAAACCTCGAAAAAATATTGAGCAAGCTTGCTTACAAAGTATTTAAACAACCTTTACCATTATCATATCGCTAAAGTCTAGTTTTGAAACAGTTGGCCAACGAAAAGAGTGGTTCCTCAAGGCACAGTAAATCGAGACGCTAGACAAAGAGCGTTTCATAAATGGCAACGAGATGGTTGGATAATGGAAATCGTGGTTCTGTGGACCGTGATTGAAAGTCGTGGTCACTGGGTAGCAGAAGGACTAACAAAAACCTTTTGTGACTCTATGGATTCGCAGTCACTATTGCATGAACAACATGAGCAGTGGGTGCTGCAAGTATGATGCGGCTTAATTTGTAAAATCATTTGCTTGCTTTCACTTGATTTCAAAGACGAATAGAAGACCGTAGTCGGTTTAATGAAACATCAATTTGGAACGCATTCCAGGGACTGTTTCTTTTATGTTTGGCAGGCGTTTGCAAGTGATCTGCCTGTTGGTAAATAAAAAAAAAAACAAAGCGGTACAGCGGAACATACTGAAAACTGAAGATGATTACCAAGTTGTTTTTTGTTGCATTCAACGTACAAAAAATTGAAACATCTATCGATCGAACCTTATACGGTGATAGAAAATACGATCAGGACCTTCAACCTAGTGACGAGTAGACAAGTTTTTCCTAAAAAATAAAAGCTCACACAAAACGAAAAGTTGTGACTGACTTTGGCAGCTCATTTGTGTACTACAAGTGCTCATCACTGGCTTGTGGTATATTCCCAAAGAGATATCCAGGAAATCCGCTTTTTGATGTCGAGTTTAGGCTGCAGTAAAGACGCTGGAAGCAGACCTTGAGACACCTGTTTACATCTTATTGAAAGCCCCAAAACAAGCTGTATTTGATGCCAACAACCTCTGATTGAAGGACATTTGATGATTATGTTCAAATCACATAGCCAGCCCTTATATCGGTTCCCTTAGTATAAAGTGTTCTGTACAGTTCTTGCAACGTAGCTGAAAACCCCGATTTTTCAAAAATACTAATGTTGATAACCTCATTCTTTAGACCCAAGTATAGCTAATGCCGCTTTCTGTTACAAAGTCGGATAGAAGCTTCCAACTCGTGGAAGAGATTAGACATTTCAAATATCAGCTTCGAGATCATAATTTTGTGCAGCTATACCACGCCCCAGTTGGCTTATCTCACTTTACTCATCCCACACTTTTTCCATCACAGGGCAATAACATTTCCAATTATACATACTTCCAAATTGCTTTGCATCCCACCCAATGCCGTAACACCGCAACGACTTTTGAAATTATTATCTCGGGCATCGTGTAAACCTCCTCTGCATGTGTACTGGTACACTTAGCCGTTCGAATATGTCACTGTAATAGATTTTATCTGCACCAGCAGCAAAAGTACGGGATTTCAAGATGAAGCTTAAGGATAACATTCTGCGAACATGGGCGGAAATTCAATTAAACAATCGCGTGTTTGCTTACGGTGGAATCGAGCTTCGGAATGATAAAAAGATGTTTACAACCGTTAATGTAACAAACGTGTACACTCTTGTTTTCCTTCAACAAGGCGCACATTCACCTTGAGTTGTTGTTATCCACAACAAATTAGAAACGCTTCGCTTGAGGCGTTTCTTCTACCCTTGCCTGTAGACGTGCAGCAATTTATATACCCGCCCACGTGTAACATTACTCACCAATGACGTTGAAATTATATGATAAGGACATTTTTGGTTCTGTGTTGATTTGGCACTCGTAGATTCCAGAATCCCTTGGCTGTGGATATTTTATCTGCAGAGTCCAATTGCCCGAGTTTTCCGGTCGTATCACCTGAAACAGAAATTACGATAAGAATCCTGACTGTAGTCATTTGCAATGCACTTAATAAATTAATAAAATCATTAACCAGTGCCATAGAACAGAAAGTAGCTATTTAAGTCCTGCAGAGGACAAACATACACTTCGCCTTGAAGGAGAAAATATTAAATCAAAAACGCCCAATACAAAAGGCTGTGCTTCGAAGAGCTGGGAAAATCCGCTAGAGGGGTTCTAATTGAATATGCATGCTATTTTGTTGGCTTCCTTCCTCCAGCACTCACATCAAGGAAGGAAACCGACATCATCTGATATTGTGCCCCCGGAGGAGCACTCAAAGGCAAAGAATACACATAAATGCTGCCCGATAAATCATGTGTGTGCTTAGCTTACTATTCATTCAATCGTTACCGGACATTGGCGCTCTTACCTGAAATCTCTGGTCGGATGTGTATGTTGTCGAACCAGCCGTAAGGATGTGCAAATCTCTTTTCCTGATCCACGAAACCTGAAACAGAGAGAAAGAAGAAATCAAATTTTGCGAAATTTCAAAACGTCACAGTTGCTTTGTACCAACACTCGAGCGCGATAGGGACCAGAAGACGTACTGACTGCACTCAGGCGAAATTAAATTATTCACACAACAGACTAATTGATGCGAATTGGATTCGCTTAAGTTGGCTTGATTTGGTAGATCTACAGAAGGAGGTTTCGAAATTCTGATGCAAGTGAGCCTCTACGCAGGACTTGTGTGGTCGAATTCCATAGATAGTTTTGTTGTGGTAAAATCATGGGTCAGATTCTGCAAGGCGAAACGTTTTCGTGCGCACGAGTGATTCGCTCTAAATTTCAGAAGTAAATCGTTCGTGCACACGAAAACGTTTCGCCTTACAGAATGCCGACCCAGATCTATGCTACTATTTAGGAATAGCAACATGGTTCAATTAGACACTGAATGGCGTAGCCTTGACGAAACCCAGGGATGCGAATGTGGGCGCGCTATACACACGACGGGAAATTAAAATTAGAGGAGTGAGGATTGGGCATTAACAGCAAAAATATGACTCGGTCTAACCAGAGTGACCGTTGTGCGATTAAAGTTGCAATTTGACACTCTTTTGAGAGCGTTCCACAACTTTTTTGCTACTTTGAACCTTTTTTTTAAGTTGGAGCAGACGTTTTAAAAAATTGTTCAAATGCTTTTATTTCCAAATAAAAACTTTTAAAATGTTAAGAAATTATTTTAAAATATACGCAGAAACTATTTTCAATTAGTACTAGGACCTCTCTTCCGTGCTTGGCATTAATACTTGTATTTTCGACCGGTTTGTCGGCGCAGTGGCTTAGTGGTTAGTGTGTTGGACTGCTAAGCGAGGAGTCCCAGGTTCGAATCGCGCAAAAACCCAAATTCCAACTTCAGGTTTTTTTCACTGCGCCACCTCTCGCGAACGTCTGACAAACATCCGAGAGTATAACTGTCATGAAAGAGCTTCTTAATTGGCCGTTTGAACTCGGCATTAGATTGTAGATCCCTTCCATTCATCCCAAAAATATAAGCTCACACAAGACGAAAGGTTGTGAGAAGCTAGGGTCCCTACGTACCTGTTGTGCCAACTATTTATTTATTTTGTACTTCGACCGGTTCTGTTCGTCAAGTCTCATATTATAAAGGGCTTATCTAAGAAAAAAATAGTTTGCCTAAATTGGTCGATGATGGATTCTTCATTAATTGAGAAACTGTCGACAACTTCGATCACAATTAATACACACTTTTTGTGGGCATTTCTAACACTGAAAAAAAAATATTGGTAGTATTTTAAGAAGACTGAGTTTAATATAAATTCGATAAAGTCCTAAATTTCAGTTCCCACTAACACTTTCGGGTCCAATCAACCAGATTGGCCTTTTTCCTTGGTGCTGGCATGGTTTCCTGTAAGATAAAAACGTTCAAACGTTTTCGTTTAAACGAACGCTTTGCTTCATGTAACTGCAAAACCGAAAGACATTTTTTTCCGTTTTATGCGAAAGGAAAACAACGAATGATATTTGTTTGGAGTTTCTCATTAACTTTGGTTGTTTAATTATTAGTTGGTGACTACTTTTTTACGTCCAAAAAATATCCTGGTCAATTATTTATCAATAGCAAGCGATTGTGATGACAGCACTGTGAAGGATTGTGTAAATTGAAGATAAATTTGAAAAATATCTTCGAGATTGTTCGGATCCTCTTCACGCTGTCCGAGGTTTGCTTCTCAAAGTGATGTGCATTGAAATTGACTGTTTTGTTTTCGCCCCATGTTTGTAATCTGTCCATGTACACAAAAGTGAGATAAACAATACATTTATAAGATATTTTTCCATCCAGTATTTTTTTATGGGCGTGCCATTTTCATTTAATATTTTACACAACTGTTCCCATTTTTCTGCAGCTTTATCTCTTTCCTGAGCAGGGCATTGTCTTGTGTATTTTTTGCTAGGATCCTTTTCCATTCACTCGATCATAGTATTTTGTTGCATTTGTGTTGTTAAATAAATAAACAGTTTGTATGTCGATAATTTTTGATTGTACTTTATTTACTATTCACCTTTTGTTTAGACCAAAATATCGGCAAACAAAATATTTACATTAAAAGCGGTCAGCTATTGGCCGTCACAACAACATTATTTAATATATACAGCTTCTTGAACTTTAACATTTTTGTTACACCGTTTCTTAAACCCTTGCGAACGAGGAGAAGAACACGAAAGCAATTAGGTACATGAAGTAAATTTTCGCTTTCGCGTGATATCGTTTTTTGAAATGCGAAAGTGGTTTTCGTTTCGTTTTTTACAGAATCTTACCCCTAGCTTTTCACATCCTTTTACGCCATTTACTGGCAGCAGTTTTTTCCTCTCCATTATATCAGTCAAAATCTGTAATATTTAAAAATTAAAACCATTGTCTTATTTTCAATTGTTTACTCTATAAATCTCCCTGAATCCCCCAAGGATGCATTATGTGGCAAAATTATGTAAAAACCAAAGAATAAAGAAACGTCGACTGGAAAATAAAATTTGTTTCAACCTTCAACCTTAAAAAAATCACCAATCGAATTCTTAGAACAGACAACATTAGGGGTATAGCTGAGAATTCGTCGAATCCGAAATGCTGTGATCTCTAAGCCTAAAATAGAATTTGGTCAAAAATTTGTATAGAAAGCTACACCCCAACGTTGCGCAACTCAAAAGACCAACGCACGACTTTCAGTTATCTATTTATAGTCAACATTGTGCACCTTTCCACCACAAAGAAGACCAAATCATATTCAAAGGAAAAGAAAGAAAAAGTCATCCCTATCTCGCTCCCAAGCAAACTACTTTAGTGTTGACAGTAGGAGCGGTGGTGAAACGAATTCATTCGTCTATAATCTGGTTAGATATTAATGAACCCGTGTTAGGTGCCAGGACCAAAAGAGATTATGTTTCGTATACATCACATCGGGACTGGGTAGACTAGGTGTGGTTCATAAATTATTGCTTATATGAATAGAATATTAATCTTCTACGAGAGCCGTAAAGAAACGACTAATACCCACCTCAAAATTAGGTCATGTAAACCACCGAGTGCTTGTGGTGGTGGAAGAAGTTTGCATTTTTCCTCTCTTTTTGTTTAAGATTTACAGAGATCAACTGCCACACAAACAGAAGGTGTGCGCCACCAACCTTGCTATAACCATGGAAAAATGAATTGAGATGTTATCCCTAGTCAAGGGGTTTTCTTTCGCGCCGTGAACTTTTCACAACATACGCTTTAAGACTGTTCTTCTCACCGGAATCTTATGTGTAGATTCTGAAAATATGTGGCTATATTTCACCTGAGCGATGCATAATAATTGCAGTTCGATTACCGATTACGTTTACTTTGGGGAGGGCAACCCGTCTACGCCATATTTGAAACGTAGTTAATATTTTAATGAAAACGAATCCATGTAGCTGGTAGATGGATATATGGATGTACAGAAAGGATACACCCGGGGTAGGGAAAATTTAAAATTAATTACTCTATCGGTGTAAAATTACTCCAATAAATATTCCCATCTCCAACCCGTAGGTAGGAGTATATCTAGAGCGACTCCTTGAGGGCAGGATGTGCATAAGACATATACTTTCTGAGTATAGTTTGCGATGTTCAAACGGAGATTACGGGAATGGGTTTTCATTTTCTGTGCTCCTTTTTAGCATTTTATTGCTCACAAGCAGAGATTTGTTGCCCTGTGTTCTCATTAATAATTCACAATGGAGCGAAGGGAATGGGGAGGTTTGGACTAGCTGGGATAGGTAACTTTTATCTCTCTGATGTTCTCTTGGCAATTTTCTTTGCCTATGAACATTTTAAAATACAAATAAGACCCATCAGTAGGTGTGTTTGCATTTCAATTTCGTGCGTAGGCCTACATTAATAATTATATGCCAAGCCATGGATTGTGTTGATTTGTTAGGGATGCTAAAGGCCCGATGTTTTTTTGCAGCGACAAGGACACCATTATTTTTGTCGGCCATTTACATTTTATACCTACTTAAAATGTTTGCCATTTTTTTGTCCAGTTTTGAGGTGTGGGAGGTAACTCTATTTCGACTGTTACGGATTTTTTTGTAACTGGCTGTGTTAATTCGGCGTATATCACGCCGAATGATCGAAATAGGTCATCCCGATTGGTGGCTTGTTTGCCCTACCTTGGGTTTGTATTCCAACTGTCACCTATCATGGGGCACTGCCCAAATTTGAGTGATGCCTTTATTGTGGGCATCACCAAATTAATCAGTGCAAGAACAAATAGGTGAGAGTTATCTTGTTTTCGCTAGTAATATGGAATTCAAGATGTTCTATACACCTGACATTGAGGTGGACCTTTCCTCGGTTTGGGTTGGCAAACCAAATTGGTAGTAACTCTCGGGTTACGAAAGCTCGACCATTAGCTATATAATGGTACCACGGGGATGGGGACAGCCTCTGTGCCAAATCTGGTGCAGCCCCATCATTTGAGGTTGGATTCGTGGTGGCTGTGGTTTAACCAAAAGCGGAGACGAAGAAGCGTTCTTTCAGAACGAAGAGGTGTCTTGGTAGGCCTCGCCCAAACCAATGGGTCGTTGGCTGTTGCCAACTTAACAGCCACGGTAATTGCACTAGGGTCAATACTTGTATTGGCCCTGGGACGTTTTGTCAACGTCTTTCTCAAGGACACTATGTGGGTATGCCCATCGCGAAATTAAGCCGTCAAGGCAGGTGTTCACGTTAAGCATTACTTTTCATTTCTGTCACCTATCATGTGCCGTAAGTCCAAGAATCTAGCCAAGTCTGCTGCTTATAACAAATCCACATCCATTATTTTTGTGTGGCTTTGGCATGTTGTTAGAACTGTCATTGGTCTGTAAAGGGTTTATTGGCAAAATCTCTTTTTTAGCACTCAATTATAGTCGCGTAAAATTCTCCTCCAAATTTCTCGCACTATAAACCATGAACTTTTCATAGCTATTTTGACTGTTGAAGACGCCAATTTAGTCAATAGAAGTGAATCCATTTGTCGAACGTCCTTCTTCAAAGAGATTAATCTTAAGCTACGATTACACGTATAATTGTTCGTGCTAAATTTGACGTCACAAAAATTCGGTCATTCGGTATTCACTCATGTGTCTTTCGTTAGAAGACGCCGCGACAGCCCGCATGACCAGACGCTTGACGGCCGAATACACGTAGTGCCAAATTTAAGACAAGTGTTTACGTCATAATGACGTGCGTATGTCAAAATTTGACAACAAAAGTGGCATGTGGCAGCTTTGGTCATTTCTAAAATTGTTCATCCCGACCGGCCGAACTATTTAAATAACTCAGTGGACAGCAGCTAGCAACTGATTTTTAACATTTGGTCGAAAGAATTTTCGCCAATTTTTGTAGGCACAGTTTGCCCGATCCAAAATAAGAGATACTCACTAATATCTGCCAACTAAAGAAGCAAAAAATCTCTCCTGTGTGTATACTTAAAACCAGACCATAGCGATCATCGAAACTAGTTATAAAGAAAAACGTCTTGTTTAGTCTTCCTATGCTAAATTCGTTAGGTTGTTCATTAGGCCGCTTAAAAGGTCGGATGCCTAAAGAACTGCTCGAAACGAAACTTCTCGCAAAGTCTTCCGGGCTACTTTACAAATTGGTCGGTAACTAGAATTTTATATGCGCGGGTCAAATTTTAAAAATTTTTGAATTATTTTGAATTATTTTTATAAGTCGGCAGATATCTGGATAAAAATTATTAAATTTATATTTCCAGGTTATAATTTCAGAGCAACAATTTAAACTTTTGATGGCAATCATTTTTCTTTTCATTTGGCTATCAGAATTGAAATTTTTAGTGTTCAATTCAAAGTTAATAATGTTTTGATTTTAAATGTTTATGTTCGCGTTCAAATTCTGATTTTGTTGTCATAATTGTCTCGGTCCAAAATTAGAACTTGCTTATATCAAAAATTCAAAATTTTTATGTTTAAGTCAAAATGTTTGAGCTTCCTGTTTTCTCTGCTTTTCGAGTTTCTTTGGCGTGGCTTCGAAATGCGAACTTTTGGGAAAATAATTATTTACGAGTTTAAATTTCATCAAGAGTCGAAACTCAAAAATTACAATTTTTCATGTCATTGTCAACATTTTCTTCATAGCACATAAATCTGATTTTGTTTGAATTTAAGAAATAATATTCGTAACCTAGGGCATTCAAAATTGTTCATGTGCTCTCATATGTAGGTACTTCCCTCTATTGCTTTCAAATATAGAAGTATACGATAAATAAAATCATCCATATTAAGAAACTATTGGATATGAATTTAGTCAAGGTCGGTGAAACCGTTAACAATAAAATAAAAATTATTGTGTGATGGACACCAAGTACTGAAAGCAGTCTCATCTCTTATGTCTTAATATTTGGCCAAAAAAATAGTAGTCTGTAATGTATATTTTTCAAAATCATAATTGCGTAACTCGCATAACCGCAACAGGAGCACAATTGTTCCAAAAACTGTACAAGGATTATCTTTATACCAATTGCAAAACTGAGCGTGCCAGCGAGCGTGGTTGCAGTCGTTGAATGGCTATTCAGTCGTGAATGAGCATATAGAACTTTGCATTTGTTTGCAACAAGAAAGGGTACAGTGTCGAGTAGTCGGACAGTATTGAAAACGAGTAAAGGTGGACTTTATGCATTTTTAGGGGTGGACACAACTTTAACGAGTTTTTCTGTTGCAAATAAAAAAAAATCCAAGCATTGTTAGAGAAGAAAATTGCCATAGTGAAGGGTGTTTTGTTTTTAGTGAAAAAATGTATGAAAAAGGGACAGAAAAGTCGCCCTTTTGTATTTTGAATTTTTGTGGAACAAAGTATTTTGTAAGACAAAAAAGGGATATTGTTTACCCTCAAGCAATACGTAACGTATGGTAGGCTGAAGCATGAACATCAACTATAGCCGATGCAGTTTTTTTTAGTCGTTTTGAATGCAGAATTCTTCGAGCGGAGTACCGCAAATATGGTAAGCCTTTGAACCAGTTTTGATCGAGTAGTTCTTTGCAAACAAGTCGTATATCGAGCAGATTGCTCATTACCATCATTGTCAATCCAAAATTTCTCTCCACTGATATTTTTAACTCTCCGTCTGCTGAATTGACATACATAAACTTCATCAAATATGACATAAAATATTTCGCTTCGGTATGAATTTAGAAAAAAAAAAAATAAACCAATAAAAATAATAATAAAAAAATATACATTTATTAAAAGACTTTATTCACAATTTGGTTACGGTGAGACATTGCAGCTTTTTAGTACAAATTTTAAAGTTGTGTGACATTGTTCTCGCAATTAGGAAGTGATACCATTTCATACTCCGTTTTACCAGGAACATCCTTCTTTGTTGCTTCGATATACGACATATACCAATAAAATGGATAATATCCTCTCTGACTGGCGAATTGCATAGACTACAGTATATAGGTAAATCTTTGCGATGTGGCACATTATTTAGCCTTAACAGCTCTCCGCTGATTTTAAAAATCAAAGAAATTAGCTCTTGCATATGCTCATTACGAAAATAATTTCGTTGCCGTAGATCGTGTGCCAGCTGTCTATATGTTTCTTTTTGCCCTGGCGAAGTAGCCTTGTAGATGCAGTCTTTTCTATATTTTTCAGGCACTTTAGAGGTCAGATCGTATAAAGTATCCTTTAAATTTCACCTGTTAACCGGAAAGTGTGGCCACAAAAGCTTGCTTCCTCTTTGAGTTTTTTTATACCATAAGCTATTTGTCTCAATAGCATACCGCGGTGATTTCTTTGGTAGTCTTTCTTCTGGCGATTTTATAAACAGTGGTGACAAGCCCGTTTCAACGATGATCATGGTAATTTGGACTATTTTTTGGTCGCGTAATAGTTTTACGACAGTTTCATATCGCTGATATCCCCAGGCTTGTGCTGCATACATCATTATGGTTTCTGACACAGTTTCAGAAGCTTTGTACTTGACACGATGAGTTATAAATTTGTTGGCGAAAGTTTTTCCATGTAGCAATTACCGCACATTTGGCCTTTACCAACTTCTCTCGCTGTTTTCATATTTAAAGAGCTGCTAATTGTTTTGCCGAGGTCTTTACTATGTCAGTGGGCCCTTCGTTATAAAACCACTTGTCGTATCTCGAATTTCCACCCCCAGCTTGTTTAAATATCATCACCTTGGATTTGTTCAGATTCGCGCACAACCCCCACATCTTACAGTACTCATGAAGTCTATTGATCATTAGTTGCAAGGTTTCTTATGAATTAGCAAATATATGTAACTACATCAGCGAATAACAGAGCTTTTATTTTAGTCCCTGCAAATTCAATTCCACCCGGCAAAAATCAATGAGGTAATCTATAAACAAGGCAAATACAGATATACTTAGAGTACATCCTTGTTTTACTCCTATTTCCGTTTCAAGCCATTCTGACATTTCATCTCCATTATAAATGTTTTCCAATAAGCGGTGTTATTGTGAATGCCTTGCTATTTCGGTAGCTGTCACTTTTGAAGCTTTTGTTCTTTGACATTTGACAAGTAGAAACTACGCCATTACTAAAAACGGAACGATACACGCTTCAACACCGTATTGAAATTATTAAAATTCACTACAAAAATGGTGAAAAAACACAAGCAACAAAACCATTGATCTTTTACGGGAAAAGTTTCCGGGCCGTGTTATCTCTCGAGGAGGTGATCACAATTAGCCACCGAAATGCTGTGATTTAACACCTGGCGACTTCTTCCTTTGGGGCCACGTGAAATATAAGGTCTACGCCACCAGCCCAGCGTCGATTCAAGACCTCAAAGATAAAATTCGTGAGGCTATCGAGGACATAGGGCAGCCACTTTGCGATTTGGTTATGGAAAATTTCATGAAAAGGATATGGTCCTGTATGCGTGCTCGTGGTGGCCATTTGGCTGATGTTGTTTTTCATTATTAATGGCATACCTTCCTCTTTATTATGAAATAAACATCCGATCGTTTATCTCAAAAATGGCATTTTTATTTGAATACCAAAATAATACCTCTTATTGGAAAACCCTACATGTAGCCGATTGTGTACCATCATAGATGCGTGTTGGCTATAATAATGTTTGATAAAAAATAAGCGGTCAACATGGCTCTGTAACGCCCACCGTTGACCGAAACGTTGATCCCAGCCTCCTTTTCGATGAGTCTCACACGCTTGGCTACAGCAGCCACACCTCGTACGCATTACGTCGGCGGGGTCCCTGAGTGTTGTCCACTAGCATACCAGTATCACGAACTTTTTGCACACTTGCTCCGTGGATGCTTCATTTCGGCCAAAACTTCTTTTCAAAAAACGCACTGTTTGGGCGTCACTTTGGGAATAAGTTTTAAATATTTCCCAACGTTGTTCAAGTGTAAAGTGACTCGTTTCGTTCCGCGGAGGTATGATACTGGCTTTCTGTCAAAATTTCGAGCGGGAAACAGCTGTCAACCACTAGATGGCCCATCCTCTATGTATAAACCGATTAAGATCAGTGCAGTTCTTATAACCTGATGCTCTACGAATAATTTGTGTGGTGCGTGTTACTTGTCGGCGCAGTGGCTTAGTGGTTAGTGTGTTGGACTAAGCGAGGGGTCCCAGGTTCGAATCCCGAGAAAAACCCAAATTCCAACTTAAGGTTTTTTAACTGCGCCACCTCTCGCGAACGTATGACAAACATCCGAGAGTATAACTGTCATGAAAGAGCTTCTCAATTGGCCGTTTGGACTCGACATAAAATTGTAGATCCCTTCCATTCGTCCCAAAACATAAAAACTCACACAAGACGAATGGTTGTGAGAAGCTAGGCTTGGGTCCATACGGACCTGTTGCGCCAATTATTTACTTTTTTTTTTTTTTTATTTTTATGTTACTTGGACCCATTGTAAACTGTTTTTATGCGTATTATTTGAAAATCATATAATAGAAAGAAATATTATTGTACTCGAAGCCCCCAAAGGACCCACACAAAACAACTCTTGTTTACAAATTCCCTCGTCCTTATTTTCCATCATTTGAGTATTTTATATCACGAGAAATTATTCATGTGTACACAAAAGCCTATAGCAACATTTTTAATTTGAAAGCAATTTCAAAATAATTTTAACCTTCGTCTCTTCCATTTTCTATTCCCCAACGTCAAATTTATCCATTATTTGCGTCCGACAAAACAAAAAAATCAACAAATAATTTTTCCCTGTCCGCAACTTTTTTTATATTTATTTTCTATTTAAATTGTTTTTATTTTTATTTATAGAAAAAAAAAAAAACAAATTCTCTCCCAAATGAAGACATTTTGCGCCCTTTGTATGCTTTTCAATTCGAAGGAATCAGATTAGGGCAGTACTGTGTCGACCGACGACGATAAAAGGATTCGCTTCCAATGGCGCAATGGACAAAAATAAAAAGAAATCAATAAAATTTGCGAAATTAACGCAAAAGCAAAGCAAAGTTTATCCGTGTAGGGGGTAATATCGTCCGAACATTTATTGCTTTGCTTGTACAAAAATAGCGTACTTATACTCTCTTCGTTTGTTTTTTTGTTTGATATAATTTTGAGATAAAAAAAAAACGTTTAAATTTCAACGCCATGACGGGACTTTTGGCTTGGGGCCAGGCGACTTTTCTGGAACACCTTTGTAATTAATTCGATTAGAAAAGTTTTGCACAAAACAAATTATAATTCCCTTGTAATTGGATATGAAAAAATCGTTTTGAATATCATCGTATATCTATTAAATTGACTGGTATCGACCGACAGACGACGCGACCCAGAGAATAACTTCGACCTTTACACAATGTAAATGCCACCGGCCTATGAGCGCAACATTCCTTGGGTTGGTTGGAACTTTCATGGAATTGTTTGTCTTTTTATCTTCGTGGGAATTTCAATAAATGGTCATTTAAAGAAGGAGGCCCACGCAGTAGATGTAGGGTTGTTCGGTTTCCCTTAAGGGACCTCCAACAAGCTGTGTGCTATTTCGGTGATTTAAATGAATTTTTATTGTATACGTAAACAGTGCTGATGTGGGCTGTCGATTAAATATGAAGGAAAGTATACTTTTTGCAATGGGTAGTCGGATTGTGTTTGATTTAAAAAGTATCATGAAATACTCATTGCCGGCCGGAACTGCTTTGCTGGTTTTTAACGGAAGTCTGAGATACTTTGTGAGGAAAACGTTTCCATTTCAGAATCCATCTAATACGAGAAGTTTGGCAGCGATGAGCAAGCATTAAAAATCTGCTGTCAGAAGCTACGAATAAAATTTGATCCCGTCTCTGAACGGCTTTCTTGGTAATTTTTATAGTTCAGGTCATAAAACCGGTCAAGCAGATATTCATTACAACCTAAAGTTCTTCGGGAATGAATATAGAAAACGTACAGGCTTGAAAGCTACCACCTTACAGAACTTACAAATACAATACACAGATTCCAAATTATTGAATTGAGAATCTTACTCAAGACAATTCTACCCTCGGACTTAGCAAGACTCTATGGCCGCATTTGGCAGTCAAGCGCTATATATTTTTATGACCGGCAAAGCTGATCCAATTGTGTTGATTGCATTTGCGGAACACGTGGTAGATCTTCAAAACTATTCCAAACATGCAGCGAATATCGGCACTCATATGCGACATCATGTGACCTCCTTAGCCTAGTTCTGGAGCAGGTTGGTTTCAAGACTCAAGACACTGGACCTTATTAATAATCATTTTTAACCTTTACTTAAATCTAGCCTGGTATCGCGGACGTTCTTCAACAGTTCGAAGCGAAATGAAAGAACGTACCTCCGTTTCAAATATTCAAGGAATATTCAAATTTGCGTTTCCGGGATTAAGAAGAGGAGATTTAACAGGGAACTCCACGAGAACAGCTCTTACAGCTAGAGATTTAACAGCGAACTCTACGAGTACAGGTTGTAGAGTTCGGTGTTCGAGCTGTACTCGTAGAGTTCGCTGTTAAATCTCTAGCTGTAAGAGCTGTTCTCGTGGAGTTCCCTGTTTAATCTCCATCTCCAAAGCCAACTTTGACCTAGTCAGAAAATGATGCATCACTTGTCTAAGATAGTTAGGATTTCTACCCGCAGGTGCTACACAGTACAAAAGACGTCGAATTAGGTGCGGCGCGTACAAGTAGAAAGGGACCTCAACCAACTTTGAATTGTGTAATTGGACGCAGTTAGCCACACATTGCACTAAAAAGAGGAGAGAATTGAGCTCTGACAGATTGAAACTCACAAGAAGGAATATATGTTCGTAATCGGATAGCAGTAAACAATAAACAACAATACGTACAATGAAACCAAGATACTGAATTGTTGTTAACAGATCCCCATCTGCCTACCTATACCTTCTAGATGGATATTGCCCACAGCTTTGTTCATATGGCTCTTGTAAAGGTAGTACCAAGAAGACAGGTTTTCTGTTTGCAGTAAAAAGGATTCTACGAACATCATATGTACCCGAAGTGGTACTTTTTGCAAAGAAACTCCCTCAATTCATCGGAATCCTCAAACCGTTTCTGGATGAAAGAATAAAAGCAAGTACAAACGCACTTGTTGCGAACATTCAAAAAACACATTGAATTTTTCCGGAGAGTAAATCACTTCTCCCAGCTGTCATTAAGTTTTAAAATTGCTTACACAAAATCTAAAAGAAACACCGTCAAACGTTAGTAAACAATGGAAAGCGCAAAAACGGGTAAGTTCGAGTTCGGTGTACTATTGGGTATTCCCCATCGGTGCCACCCCTCTATTGAACTAATTCCTCAAACCATCCTATACACCAAGCGTTTCGATAACCGATTCTCAACACAAACGCTCTTTGTGGGCCAAAAGCTTTCTTGGTGAAACTTTTGACGCAGTCCCATGTGAACAGCGCAAAAGTGTATATGTGCTTCTCTTCGTTCCGTGAACGTGGACAAAGGCAAAGGAAAAGCGAGTGCATTTGCATTGCAACCCTTGAGGAATTGTGGGCTTCATCTCACAGCGAGGCACTTTTATGAATGCTTTTGAATGTGCACGCAAAATATTACATTTACAGTTTTAATTTAAATTCATTCTCCCCCGCCATCTCAGGGGGCTGCAGTTCGACGCAGCCAGCTCAGATGACGACGCTTCAGGAGGAACCATCGACGAGCTGTGACAACAATAGATACGGCTGGCGGACGACGCCTTACACATTTGAGGTGGTAAATTTCAGTCTTTATTTCTATTATATTAGTAGTGACTTTTAAGCCACCCAAACTCTAAGTTGACACCGAAGAACAGCGCCGTGACTGCTGAAAACGACGACGACTCTACAACGAACAATGAACCGGGCGGATGCGTTGGAGAATGTGACAAGCTTACAATGCGGCAACTGGAAGTGCCTCAGGATTTACAAGATACTGAGAGTCATGGTTGTCATAATTCTGAGGACAATACGGACATAAACAATGTTCCGCAGGAAGCATCGCCTGAGATGCAGCACAATCAGCAGGGAGTAGTGAGACGAACTGACAGCAGCGGCGATATTGCTAACGCCGCATCTCTACAAGCTGACAATGGCACGGAGAGTATGTCATCTATACGGTCGATTGGGTCTTTTGTCTGTCGGATTTGCCACAATGCAGAGCATCCTGAAAGGTGAGGAGTCCAAACATATACGAACTTAAAAACACGTTTGTTGGTCAATCGGTTTTGGGTATTAAATATTTATTATGGCAAAGCCGTCATCGACTGGCCACACACATATGGCGGGGTGAGAAACTAATCCGCTTTCATTGTGTGGGCTGAACTAACATAACCGAATGATTTGAATGGAAAACGCATTTTGGCGTTGGACACACTTTGTTGACTGCAAATTATGCGGAGGCCGAACTGCATCATTCGCGAACGGCTTATATTTACAAGGGGGCCAAAAGAAGTCATCCGATGTTGTTTGGCTCTCATTTTTTTTTTTCTAAATGAAAAACTTCGATTCTGTTTATTTGAACCTTTAGAATTTTATTGGTCAAGTCGAGAAGATGATATCGGCCGAATGGGCGCCGTCACAGTTGAATGCCATACGGGCTCGTTTTATGGCATTTTTCATCACTTCGGCGAGAACTTCGGGCGGCAGATTCTCGCACTCGTGTCGAATGTTGTCTTCTAGGGTCTCGGGTTTGTTCACGTAAACACGCGACTTCAAAAAACCCCACAAAAAAAATCGTGGAACGGTTAAATCGGGGGCGATCTTGCGGGCCAGTACAAATCGCCAAAACGAGAGATGAGGCGGTTGTGGCTCGCGCAGTGTGTGCCGTAGCTCCGTCCTGTCGGAACCACATGTCCTCCAGTCCTAATTCGTCCAATAGCGACTAAAAAAACTCGGTTAACACGCTATAGGGGCGCACCGTCCACTGTTGTCGTTTGACCAGCGGCGTTCTCGAAAAAAAACTGTCCCGATGACTCGTCCAGTGTGAACAGCGCACCATGCAGTAACTTTGAGCGGGTGTAAAGGCTCCTCGTGCATTACTCGTGGATTTTCGGTGCCCCGAAAGCGATAGTCGATATTTCCGGCGACAACTCGACATCCTCGTCATCGCGGCACAACGGGCGCTCCGGGGCCGGCCACTCTTGGCAACGTCTCGTGTGGTCCCATACTCTTCGAGGTTGGTGGCCAAACGGCGCAGTGTTTGCGCAGTCGGCGTCGGACGGCCTTGGAATCGCCGACGGAATTCGTGCTGCGTCAACACTACTGACGAATTGTTACGCAATAAAAAAAACCACGATTATTCCGCGTTCTTGGGGAGTGCATCGCTCCATGGCTTGTTCACTTGCATTATACACCTGTCTAGTCCACAAATGTCAAAACAGATTTGACATTGGCGGCCATTTGCAAAAATAAGAGCATCTTTCTTTTGGCACACCTTGTATGTGACGTCGCGTTTTTATTTCGTATATAAAACCGACTTAGTTCTGTGACTTCGTCCTTAAATGTGACGTTCCCTGGTCTTTTGATGATACCAAAAGTGAGTTATACTGAAATGAATAAGCCCATTAAAAACTTGCCGATACTAGTATACCCATTGAAATTAGAACTCAGGGAGCATTGGTCAAATCGTGGCTTGGGGTGAACGTCGGATTAAATCTTTTGTAGAGAAATAAATTCTCATTTTATACAGCAACACTTTTTCTGATTTGAGCAGTCCGTCCTTTGCAGAAGAGACAATTCAATGACGCTGATGAACTGGCTATAGTACGAAAACCATTCGGCGTAATCTCCAAATGGACTAAAAAAAAGCTTGGGACAGAAAATGGGTATATTTCATATTAGGAGAACATCCCAGTCCTTACGCAGGTCAAAAGAGCGATTCAGTGATTGACCCATGATGCCGAGAAAGTGTTAAATCGGCCTAGACATGATATCAGGAGCTAGGTACGCTACAGTGCAGGTTACCACGGCTTGGGATATCACCTCATGCATGGTATGTAGGCAACTACCCGGAGTGTTGACTTTATCTCAAGGAAATACGAAACTTGTGCAACATGTGCTGAGTCAATCGAAATGCACGTGTGTATAGCCTCTAACTTGATTAAAATCGGAGTTCCAGTTAAAGATATTTTCCTTCTAAGTTCATAAGAGCGAAGGTAGGTACGGCCAAAAAGCGCGTACCCAATTACTGGGTTTTTGTTAATCCGTTTATTTAAATCATAGCAACTGTGCCGCTTTTTATTATTTGTGACAAAATTCATGGGAAAAAAAGGACCTCTTCCTTGCTACGAAACTTTACCTTTCATTGGGTCCACATTTTGCAAAACCCGATTTGAAAATAACGACGTTACGTAATGGGTATACGATTAAATAAAGGTTAGCCCAGAGAGAACACTGTCTCATGAAAGTGTTTGATGGACAACATGTCAGCCTTTTGTTCCTTACTTTGTTGAGGACCATATGCACAATCACATTTGTCCTTTGCACTGAATACGTAAGTGGTAGATCGGAACTCATTTGTATTTCATACAGCGTGATATTGTAAAAACTTGACTAATATCGAAAGTAGGTAAAGTACTCGTAGGTAGTGCAAACTTGCTCGAGGATTTTCTGAGAAGCAAACTCGCCAATTTGACCGGTTAACAAAGTCATTAAGAAGTAAATGACCATAGTCGTTAAAAAGGTTAATTTGCTAAACATAAAATTTGATACTTATTTAAAAAAAATTCGTACTTTCAGATTGATTTCTTTTGGTTAAAAACTAGTGACTAGTGGCGTGGACTAGTTTTTAACCAAAGGTAATCAATCCAAAAGCATGCATGTTTTTTTGATTGTTTCATTCAGCATTATTCAAAAAATGTGTTATCTAAATTTATGGGGAATTTTGATACCCTCCACTTCATGCAAAACTAGTTTTGTATGGGAGGTACCAGAACTACTTGACCGACATAGTCCAAATTTTATATAAAACTGACGACGATAAAACTAATTCCTCTCACAAAATTTTACTTGCCTATGTCGATTTGTTTTGACGATTTCCTGTTTTCAACAGATAGAGAGACACATAGGCCTAATATTGATTTTGTATGGGAGGTACCCGAACTACTTGACCGACATAGCCCATTTTCAATACCAACCTAACGACAATAAAAATAAGTCCGTTCACCAAATTTCATGTCAATTCTTTGGGCGCTATCGTGCTTTCAGACAGACAGACAGACGGACATGGCTAAATCGATTCAGAATGTGATCCTGATTCAGAATATATATACTTTATGAGTCTCCGGTGACTCCTTCTTGGCGTTACAAATGTAACGACAAAGTGTATATACCTTCCTGTGGAGGGTATAATAATAAACACAGAACATAGTATATAAAGGGTGTTCAATAATTCAGGGAAAATTGAATTTTGCGCCATTTAATAGTACAGCGATGCCAACGGAAAAAAACAATGTGACAGCTGACAGTTCGGGGTTAGTAAAAATGGAGCGCTTTACGAAAGAACAACGCATTTTCATTTTTTGGAACAATAACAAGTGGATGCTGATTTTTCAACCAAAATCATTTTCAGTGATGAAGCTCATTTTTGTCTTGATGGCTTTGTTAATCGTCAAAATTATCGCATTTGGGGAACAGAAAACCCAAGAGTATTTGTTGAGAAACAAATGCATCCACAACGTGTGACTGTTTGGTGCGGATTTTGGGCTAGTGGCATTATGGGACGATTCTTCTTCGAAAATGCGGCTGGTCAGACAGTAACAATTATGTGACAGCTTTTAGTGCCTAAATTACAATATATGGATGTGACCAACATACGGTTTCAACAAGACGGTGCCACATGCCATACAGCCACAGAAACAATTCAATTACTGCATGAGTCATTTCCTAAACGTTCAATCGGCCGTTTTATCGATCAGAATTGGCTAGCCAGATCTTGCGATTTTACGCTATTGGACTGTTTTCTTTGGGGTTTTTTTTAAGTCAAAAAAGCCCACGACCACCAACGCCTTAAAAGAGGAAGTTGGGAGGCGTTTGAATGAAATTCAGTCACATTTATGAGAACAAATTTAAGCTTTCCAATTAAAAATCTGTATTTTCAATCAAAATTTCATTTTGCGCGAATTATGGGACACCCTTTATTCAGATTTTATTGATCGCAACTTAAACCTTCCTCGATGGAAACCAATAGAAGACTCACTCCCTCCCTGCTACTTTACATATTTTTAAGAATAATTATGACTCTTGTGTTCGTGTGTCGCGTCGTCTCGTAGGGGTGAACAGTGGACAAATATCATGTTAATTTTCCCCTTTTCACGGAACTCAAATTCCCTTTTAAAACCCCACCATTTTTTAACAGGAGAATTTGTATTACACGGGAAAAAATCACGTTAAATTAACCTTTAGTATAAAAACCGCAGTTGTGCCATTAAAAGCAGAGACAATACTGAGACCACCAACTCCGACCGATTTCCCGTTACTTAGCCTACAAGCTATATTTTTATGGGGTGGCAAATGCTAAGTGCGCTTGTATTGTTACATAGAAATTCGTATTGACAAATGTTACGTAACTTCAAAAATTCCGACTCATCAACACGCTCGCACCTTGCATATGCCACTTCCGCTGTGGGCAAAGTTGCTGCCAGCGTTCATAGAATTTTATCCGTTAAATTTGAAATTATTTTTTCTTTCATGGGTAAGGGTACGTTTGCTTAAAATATTAATGAAAAATTAACAATGTAGATTGGTTGAAGGAAAATGCAAACATTTTGAGCAAATTTTCTTAAGTTATCTAAGAAAAATTTAGACATGAAATCGAAGTTAATGATATTCAAAAGCAGAAAATACGTAACCATATTTGTCATAATAAGTTTCTTGAATATAGAACATCTCATTTAGCTAGTTTTATTAACCAAAGAAATCAAATTATTCGCCTTTTAACAATATATAATTACTAACCAATGGCATTCAGTAATGTAAAAATGTGATATTCCCGAACTCTAGCACATTTCCCCATGGTTGCCGAGGTTGGCAGCATGTATTTTTTGTATTTTTTGTATGTTTTTGCATGTCACACGGATTCTTAATTGACACAACACCGATAGGAAAACAAAATGGCGAATTTGAAAAAAAAACTGAGGGGCCCAGCGGCAAGAGGATTGTGAGTTGGGGGTCTCAGTATCATTTGTCTCTGATTAAAAGTATTATTTTTAAGTACTTGAAAATATTGATTTGTATGAGCTGCTTATTATGGACATTCAATGTGTTGATAATCATAATGTGTTTTGATGAAATTTCAGCAAAAATGTAAAGCTTGAATGTTTTTTTTGTTAGATTCCTGAAATTCTCACGATTTTGATGTGTTTCCCTTTATCCCACGGAAGGCTTTTCGGACATCGAAATTCCCACAAAAAGGGATAAATCCCACGATATAAAACACTGGGCGTCGATAGTTGCTGTGTCTGTTGTCTTATGTCTTCGCAACCGGTGTGTGGCATCGTTTGTCGTGTAGGTATATTTCTTGTAATGTTTACTTTGTTCTGTTCGTTCAGTATGTCTACTGTTCCGTTCGTCTGTCTGGCCCACCATCCCACATATATTATTTTTCTAATTCAATCAAACCGATGGGCCTATCAATAATATTTCACCAAGCTCATGTTGGATAATAGGTTTCCAATTCACATGACCCCCACTTAGATTACAGGCATTTGATTTGTAGTCTTCTACACTCAAACCTACTACAGTTTAGTAAAATGGAATTTACTAAAAATGTACTTTACTATACCACAAACTTGCCTCTCAAATGAATGTTTACACACCCCAATGGTTTAGGTTTACATTAGATCCCACTTTGCATTGGACTAAACCGCTTATATCGCCCATAAAAGCAAATATTTTCAATTTAAAACTAAGCTCCGTTGCATTGCATTGCACATGCCCATAGTTGGCGAAAAAATAAAATATATGCGCACAGCCTCAAAATACATTTTCCAAACAAATAATAGAAAATCAACGCAAATCACAAAATACACGCTAATAGTTTTAGTTTATTTATAGATTTTGTGCACACACAGGCAGTAGCCCTTGAAAGCCTTTGAATCACATTATAAAACAAATATAGACCGCCCGCACTAAAACCAAATAATAAACAAGGCACTAATGGTAATCGGATCCTGTTTAACGAACAGTGCACTGAAAATATTTTAATTAAAGCAGCGCCATCCTTCCCCTCTTACTCTGAGGTATTGGTTCCTGTTGGGTAGGGCGTGACAAAAAAATTTCGTATTAAAATTTTCATATTTCGAGTTCATTATGATGTCCTTTGGAGGCCATATACGGGTGGTATAAGGTAGAAAACGTTGCTCACGCACGAGTGAGTAGATTTCAATGTGCACCAATGGCTGTAATTAAATGATTCTCTTAAGCTGATTGAATGGACATTTTGGGCGAGTGTGAGTGGGGTCATTGGCAAATATATATTAGTTGCTGAAACGACTCGTTTTAGTGAAATGGATTTGAAAATGCAAACACTTTACCAAGCCTCGATGCGGAGTTGTTCAGGACTGGTGTCCCTTGGGATGTACTATTATTAAATAAATAATGTATGCATATGGACGACTTGAAATTGAGCTGCAGTTCCACTTCTGTATACACAAAAACAGCCAACTAATTAATTTTCACATTTCGGTCCAAATAGAGAAATTTGATCGACTCTTAGTTGTACTCCGAAATAAGTCCATGTTGACGAATAAGTATGTCTAACTGGGCTAAATGAAACTCGCTTGACCAAATGCCAATTGAAACCAGGCAGCTGGGTTCGATTTTATGCATCAATGTGCTTATTGTGTGCGATGGAAGCTGTATAACAATAAAACAGGACCTAATAACCGTGAACGAGTACTTCATGATGGAATTAGATTTTTCCTTGCATGGGAAATAAGCGATGTTATATTTTTGCTAGCCGAAATGAAGTATGGTATTCGGAAGAATTCAAGGTACAACCTTGTGCACAAATCCAAAGTGCAAACTACAGGAAAAATATCAATTTCTTTAATTTAATTGAAGCCTTTTAAAGTTCTCAGCATTATCTTCTTAAAATGAACTGACCGACAGTTATACAATCGGGCGTTTGTCAGACGTTTACGAGGGGACTCGCAGTGGTAAAAAAGCCTAAAAAGTTATTTGTGCTTTCCAGGGATCGAGATCCCTTGCACGAGTTCGAGCAAGCTATACGGGGCAGAACATATAAATAAATAATTAGCAATGACTGTTTCCGATTTTTATAAAAAGCGATTATTCGCCGCTTAATTATTAGACGACATAAACTAAAGTCAATTAAATTTGTTTTCAGATTGGTATCCCCATGTTTATGCAAAGGGTCGCTGACGTACGTGCACATCAACTGTCTGGAACATTGGATAAGTACTTCGGGAAAGACCACATGCGAACTATGTCAATTTCGATACAAGACTACACACACTTTGCGGTAAGTTTCTTACAACTTTTGTGTGACTATTCATACGAGTATTTTAAAAATTGAAATTCGCCAATAATTGACCGAGAACTCTCTCTTTAATTGTATATCTATCACAACTGGGTAAATTATGGGTGCTGAATTTAGTTTAAGAGATATTTCCATTTTATCCCCACGGGTAGTTGGTTTATATTCAGTTTATGGAGACACATCTACTCGCTCTTATGACAGCAAAGCGTCCATGTGTCTTGTGAAAAGTTGGTATTCTGTTTCGATATATTTAATCAAGGAATGGTATAGACCTATAGACCTTGGCTGTTTTTTAAACTCGTTGCACCAAATTTGGTTTAATGTTTCAAGCTCCCTTGACATTCTTGAAACAGTTTTCAGAAGGACTCGGGCTCGGATCCGGAGTACTACGGATGTTTAGAAAAATGCTACACTCACAAAAAATATATCTAGGTATATTTTCCATATCAAACTAAATGGTGATTGGTTATAAGTAATAGCTGTTTTTTATTATCAGCTATGATCCATATAGATCATCGATTTATCCTGCCTCTCATCCAGATCACGAATCATGATCTGAAAATTATTTCTACTATTTCCCACTAGATGTCTTGTTTCATTTTTAAATGTTGCTGTGCCTGTAAACGATAGCTACCTAATCACGTTGCAAGACAACAAAATGAAACACAAAAAATCAATTGATTTTTTCGCGCACGAATTAAATACCCATCCGTATTCCGAGTTATTTTCTTTTTACAAAGGTATGTTCAGACCAGTCAAACACTTGATTAACAATTATATACCTCAATGTTTTATAAATATTTCTAGAACATTTATTAAACAAAACAATTTTTATCAAATGTTTTGCTGGTTTTGATCTGGACAAAAAAAAAATGATATATTTCACAGTTTCCCAATCGTTATGGGAAATCATTTTTGTTTTACAAGTTTAACTGCAGCAAGTGAGCGCTGTTTTTTGATTTTTATTTATTTTTTTGAATAAAATAAAAATGTCAAGAAAAGTTTGAAATACCTTATGAATTAAATCGTGTGTCACGTGATTCCCGAGACCAAAATTACAAAAATATAAACTTTACTCGCTGCTAATAACCCTACCACATTATTGTCTTCTAGTTGGACTACAAAAATAAGATTGAAATATTTCATAAACATTTAATAACTAAATTTCAGAAATCTCTTATAAATGTGTATGAAATGTGTCCGATTTGCTTCAGAAACATTTCTGAAATGTTTCGCTGGTCTGGACACACCTTAATATGCAAAGATAAACGGATGTGCTAGCAGCAAAATATTGTTTCTGTGTTACATATTTGAACATAAAATACTAAATTTGTTTCTAAAAAATATGGAAAAGAAAAGTTATTAAAATTTGATTCAAATACGGTAACACCCCCGACATAGCAAGCGAAATAACGAAATAACGTGCCTTGTGTGACGTCACGTTGAGCAGAATATTTGCAATATGGCTGGTGGCAATGTGAAGTTTGTAATACCCTGTATTATCTGTTTTGTTTTTGTACGCAGCTGTTGCCACAACCCAAAAATTAAACTTTTCAATGATCCGTCTTGTTTTATTTTCGTGATCTGATCGGGATCAGATCACGCTGATAATAAAAAACAGCTAATATTAACTTTGTTTCGTTTTATAAAAATTGTTAACAATGCCTCGGGTACGAATTTCGTTTATTGCTCTCGTACTTGTCACAAATCCAAATTTTCCGGGTCAAAGTTTTAAGTTTCAAGAGCTAAAAGTTTTCAAGACAGTTTCAAAAATTAAAAATGTTCTTATCCGGGCTATAAGGGTATGCCTTTTCCATGTCGGTGTCAAAGTTTCAGGTCTGTTTTCGGCCTAAAAATTCAAACTTTCCATAGCCTGTTGAAAATGTCCACGTTTCCATATTCAAACTATAAGCTTTTTTATATCAAGGTCCAAATTTAGATTTTCTTTTTTACCCGCGAAGACAATTTTAACTGATCACGTTCGCGTCGAAATTTCAAATTTTATTCACATTGTTGTCGAAGAAAAAATTTAAACTTTTTTGGCAGTTTATATTTCTTTTGCATATTCGCGTCAAAATTCAAGTTTATCATGCGAAGGTAGAATTTTTAGTTTTATTTTATCGGGGCTAAGAATCCACTTTTCGTAAATAGTTTTTTTTTCCTACGGTGCAAAATTATAGTTATTTTCATATCCATTCAAATAAACTGATCAGAGTCTTAAATTCGAAATTTTGTTGTTATGTTGGGTTCAAATTCAAAACCTTTCCCATTTGATTCAGTTTAAAACCTAAAGTACTTGGAAAAAGTGATGCGTAACCATGCAGATAACCTTCTTTTTACATCTTACGTATATATTATTTTAAAGTCTGTACAATTACTGCTATAGGTGGATGACATAGCTTAGGCATTATGCCGACCACACGTCGACTACGAAACACCAACCGAAAAAAATTAGTACCACAAAATTAGAGCACGCACACAAATTATGCATTTAATAGCCCAACAAACCCCCTCGGACTAGGTATTCACGCTCCAATCAAAACCACCAATTAATTCAAGTCCTTGACAAACAAAAATCCCAAGTTTGTAGCCATAATTACCCTCTGATGATTATTCAGGAGTAGGGCGGGAACAAAAACGTCAAAGACATTTATCCCATTTTATCCGCTCAAAAGAGGTGTAATTACTCCCGGTTCTTGTTCTCTCTAATATCCCTAATTATGTAAAATGTAAGCAAGACTTTCAAACTTTCCGTTTGCCTTTCATTCAACAGGTCCTACAAGCAGCCCACTTCGCTGCAACAACAGCCACTGCCGTCTAATTGAAGTTTGAAATTTCTTTTGTAGCCGCTTAAAAGTTACTCTCATCAGAGTAAGAATAACTTTCACCAACCACCTGCTGTCCAGCTAAAGTGAGGACATGCCAACCATTACACCGTTTGTTAGAAACATTTAAACGCTCATTATTTTCTTCAAATATTATTCGCCGAAGCACCGAGAGCAAACCAAACAATAGGCCGGCGAAAAAAATGCTTCCCCAAAAGTAACTTAGACCCCCAAACACAATGACCCGGTGTATAAGATGTAGTACACAATACACGGCTACTGCCATTGTTTCCCCGAAAAAAAAAACAATGCCAAAATGTTAAATATTCTCAGCACTCTGGTTAAACGAAGAATGTCATGCATATAGGTATGTGCAGTGTGCAGTGCGCACTGTGCAGCCAAAAATAAGGGCTGCCTCTGTGAATGAGGCCAAAGCCGGCAACCATTGTATAATCCTTAAAAAATATACCTAGAAACATTGCAAACAGGGCCTTATGCGCTTTGCAAGCCATGGTAATACCCGGGCAGAGGCGGGATTCGACAAGAGAGCTACTGAAGTGGAAGTAAGTGGATGAGGTGGGGCCGTGTGTATTTTGTAAGCCACCCACCGTCAGAACACATTCTGTGAATTGCCTTGTTGAAAACAATTCTTCAGCTCATTTGCTGCGATGGATGTAACCTCGAGCGCTTTTCCACAAAATGAAGCAATCATAACTTGCTTTGTTTTGCGTTGTGTTGCGCGCTTCCACGTCCACCCTGATATGCTACTTCCTAACAGCACGCTTTTCACCCTACTCCTCTTGCAACTATTTTTTTTTGTCCTCCTTGCTAGCAACACTACGTTACGTGCTTTTGCTTTGCGTGAATATCCCTACAAATTTTCCGTCGAGGATATACAATTAAAAAACTGTTGCTGCTGTGCTGCGGATGTACTAGTGCTGAAGACAGCAGGACGCCCACCATTGAATGGTTTATTCGTTACAGTTGCAGTGGATTTTCTGCTGGATAATTTGCTGAATAATTATTTTGCAATTCACACGCTACGTTGCATTTCAAGGGCAACAGCTGATTTATATACAGTTATGAGAAGAATGCAATTTTAAATTGAATCCACTGTTGGAGATGCGACGTTCGGCGTGCAAGGATATGTTTCTTATTGATCTATAAAATTAGACCCTATGGTGGGTACTCAAACTAACTCAATAAAAATAATAATTAGAGGCCCTACTTCTGACTGAGCATTTCGCTTTAATAAATTGTAGCCCTTTTTTGTATAAAATTAATTGATTAAGTTTCAGTAGGAAGGGGCGGAATAAAAGGTAAGACATTCCTCATAAATTTAAGAGAACTTAATTTTATCTGCTATATTTTAAGGAAAAGAGCGAAAGGTTACGCAAAACTTTGAGCTCGAGATTGTTATCTAATTTAAAATTATTGGGTCTCGCAATGCTGTCTGTTATCCGTTTGTCTGCTGCTGGAGTGGAGTGCAAGTGAGAACTTCTTCATTTGTGTGTTGGATTGGATCACAGCTTGGGGCAGTTTTATTATCGTCTACATGAAAGGTTTTCAAAATTCTTATTTAAATTCACGATTTAGACTTTTTTAAATATTGATAGTTGATTGAGGTTGATTTCTCTGAAGAAATACTCGATGGAGGCAAATCGCCTAAAATTTTTTTTGCCACAAAATCGTTTTTGTAATTCATATGCAACCACTCACCCACAGTGTAATATTTTGCGCCATCTTACAATTAAGTCTTTGACAAAGCCAAACCAGGATTTTGTAAAAAAAAAAAATTAACGAAACGCACTTTTTCTTTCGCATTCCAAAAAACGAAAGAAATCACGTGAAAGCGAAAAATTAGAAATTTTCTCATCCGGGTTATAATTTTACCATGTCGGTGTCAAAGATTTAAAGCTGCTTAAAAATTCAAACTTTTCATAGCCCGCTAAAAATTGTATATGTACTCCTTCTCTTTTGTTGGTTACAATCGAATCCTTTTAGTCATACAGCAATGAGCAGCATTGGCATTAGTTATTATATAAATAGGCGAAGGCGAAAAACTTTTACTTTTTATTTGCTGGTTTTACAGAGATGCAATGCTGTCTGTAATTTGTTTTCCAATTGGTTGCCACGTCGCTGTAAAGGGTAATTTCTACCATTGGGCAACTGTAGTAAATTAAAATAGACACAAATTAGTGCAAATAATTACTTCTCCAGGAATGCTAATAGGAAAAGTATTCGTGGTTTTCCTTTCGCACTAAACGAAATTGTCTTTCGTTTTTGGAGTTGTATAAAGTATTAAAGAAGTAACACCAAAATGTTATTGGCTGTAAGTACAGGCCATTTAAATTGTAAATATGTAATTGAAAAAAAGAAACATCAATGAAATTGCTTTGATTTCATATTTTCACTTGAAACGAAAATTTCTTTCGTTTTCAGAGTTGTGTGACGCAAATCGTTCAAGCGAAAACGATTGTTTGAACGTTTTTAAGATACAGCATCCTACCTCTAGGCGAATGTTACACACTAACAGCCGTATTATTTAGATTCCCTCACGATGTTGTTCAGTTAAACATTGCGTACAATTTTATGCGCAATTAGTATTAATAAACACTTTTCCGCGGTAACTTTGTTAAACGAGGTCTGTGTCCGAAAACACCTCTTATTGCATAAGGTCAATTAGAGGATGCATTACGTTAAGCAGACTACGCTGGGTTTACAAAATCGTTGACAGGTAAAACTCACTAAGTGCATTTGGAGTTAACTGCAAATAATGAGGTTATCATAATTTTATCCTGCCGTTAAAACCTAAAAAACCGAAGTTGATAAAATTCGAAAATCTTACACTGAAATTTGGGATCGATTAATGGACTAACTGAGTTCTTCGTGGGATAGATTATTGAAAAATATTATACTTATTCATGAAAGGTCATTTTAGCTGTGATGTGCACTTAGTGAGTTTTATCTGGCAACCGATGAAATGAGGCTGTAAGCATCCAGCACAAGCCATTAAAAGTCGTACACGAAAGCTATCTTAAATTGCTTTCGTGATTTGGTCACGGACCAATACGCATGCGCTCTCTAGTCCAGCACACAAGGATATATGTATGTTTGGATTAAGGCGGAAGTCTTGCCTCTACCCGCATTATGATTAACCCTCGTAGAAATAAATCTTGGATGATGCCTCTGGCCTTCGGTACAATCCGACTTGTTAACCGAGCTATGAAGCTACAAATAATAAATTTTACTGAGCCAATTTCTTAAATCAACATAAAAATTCAACTTTCGCAAAGCCGGCGGTAAAATGGAGAATTGATGCAAATAATGATCCAAGAGGGCTTCAGTTTTCACACCAAAATAAATCATGTGAAGTAAAATGCTTACGCTGAATTATTCCTACGACTAAGGTTAAGGCGGAGGGTCACATTTAATCCAAATGAAAGGTTCTTCTAGGTTAACCTAAGTTACATTTGCCATGTGGGGTTGGTAAACTTCCTGGAATATCCATGTCTCCCGCAACCAATGAAGGTGAATGTAGCTCAGACATCACAGTAAAGTATGATCAAAATGTGTACTATTCCGTTTACACAGACAGGATCGATGGACTTTTACTCTCCAGGTAAGCCACCTCGACTTAGAAGATCTATCGCCCCTGTTTGGGAACACACCTGAACCGAGGTTCATTAATGAGGCAAATACAATATTATGACTTAGAGGTTAAATTTGTTTACGTTTCCTATCACGTACTGATGGACATAATCAAAAGAATGACCTCTTTTTGTATTACAAATTCTGCCACAAATGACTAGAATTTTCTTTTATCTCTCGCAGATACGTCACAGTATAAGAAATAACCAAGTCACAACATAAAACCATAAAATTCCAAATAAATTTCGCTTTCGACAAGCTGTAAATAAGAATATGGGATTTTGCAAGTGTCGGAACATTTTTTAACTTATGGTTAAGCTGCCCTTCCACATGTTAAGTCGAGGTCTACCTCTACTGCATTGCCCTTCAATATAAGAATCGTAAACACTCCGTTCCAGATGGTTCTCATTTTCCTGGGCCTCGTGTAGTACTCAACGCAAACGGAACAGAAAATTATTTTGAAAAAATTACCTCGACCTAGAGCATTTCTCACGTCTAATGATGTTCCGTCACAACTATTTCCCCTGTACACAGTCCCACAACAACAGTACACAACGATGTATAAGGACGATAGCCAACAACAACAACAATTGAGCTGTTCAGAGTTAATCTCTTAATATGTTTACTTTCAGATACACATGTTTGCAGTCGTTGCGTATGTGGTATTCGCATTCCATGAGTCGAAGGGCGCTGCAGGTAAGCATTTCTCGGCTCCAGCTGAATATTTATCGAACTTCCATCGTCCAACGAGTGTGCGTGTGCGCGCGTATGCTATATGCAAGTGTTACGTTGTTTTTGCCATGCCCATCAGTATTATTAATACGAAAACGTCGATGTCAGTAGACCGTATTTTTATGCTAATTAACATCGAGGTTGGCAATAATGTATGTGCGGTGATTTTCGGTTTTTTTTTCTTTTCGCCCTCATAGTATGTGTGCATACTCGGATTGCAGTTCAACAACATTGGCGAAATAATGGCCGGCAAAGTGAAGGGAACTGCAACATCTGCAGCTGCACTCGCCTAAATGATTACGACAACCATGCTGCTGCTGACGATAATAACGAAGGATAATAATTGCTTTCCGGCCACGATGAATTAATGGATGGCGCAGGACGCTTTCATTGGATTAAGGGATTCCGAGGATTGAGGTCATTTCCTTAATATTATAATTCGTAGAGATGCCTACATCGCAGAATTATATGAGGCGAGCGCCAGAACATCCGCGATAATTATACAACTTCAAGAAGAACGTATCCTTGTATTTTTGTATATCCTCCCGCGCTTTCATAATTGATTAAGTTGTGGAAATTGTTTTCATTATGGTTGTCAGAAATTTTGCACTTTATAATTAACTCATCAATTCGATTCAACAAGGGGGTTAAGTGGTCCTTGTCTTGTCTTTACGGTTAGCCAGCCGACTGAATCGTGCGATGAGAGCAATTAGCGCATGTAAGTGCGTTTACAGTTGTGATGTGAATGTGCACGGGTTGTGGCAGCGAATTTGTTGAAATTCAAAATGCACCTGCCTGAGGGGGTTCGGTTCGGGATATTTTCACTCGGTGGCCTTGGCGGCTGAAAATTGCTATTCGCAAACAGGAGGAGGAGATCAGCTACGTATGAACTTCGTTATCGTTTTTTTTTTTTTTTTTTTGTTAAACCCTTTTCACCAATTTGTCAGAAAACGTGGTAATCCATTCAGGGGTTCTTAAAACAAGCGGATGAGGCGAAACGCTGCCGGCACTTAAAGGTGAGCACTTCAAAAGGAAGAGTGTAGGTAGGTAGGTACTATTTAATCACTGTCGGCCCTAATGACAACAAACTGCAAGGTCTTGAGCCAAACCTATCGAGTCTTCAGGTGACACCCATATGAATAGGAGAATTATTTTTAGATTAAAATATTATATTGCCCTTAATGAAAGAGGTTATGTTATGCTTTGCTCCAGCGACTAGGTGACAGATGATACTATATTAGAGGAATTAAAACACAAAGATTTGTTTGTTTTACTACACCATTGAATTTATACTTCTTCTAGGATGCAGGTATTTCTGAGATAAACTTTGTTTCATATATTTTTTCTGGCCACTAGTATTGGTGGCGGTGTCTTATCCCACAAACTAAACCTGTCTGTCCTTGCGTCTTTAGTAGAGATTCTGTTTGTCCCCCCTAAGCCTTTTGAAGCTTATTATAAGCAAAAATAAACCAAACACTAAATAGGAAATGCACAAAATATACGCTGATCTGTCAAATATCATATGCAAATCAGTAATGCCCTCTCCTTCGATCGGACACAATTTTCGGTACTTTTTATAGTACACTTTCCTCTGTTTCCTAATCCTTCACGATTGATTTATGAGTGCATTTGTGTCGGAAAACAATTTTTTAGGCTGATTATGCAAATCGAAGCTTATTGACCTAAAGATTGAATGGTTAGCAAGTGAATATTTTTGAAAAAAGAAAAAGTAGCCGACTATTTGATTTAAGAATAAATTAAAAACTCACACAGGAAGCCAAAACCGTTTTAAGGACCTATCGCTTCCGTTTTTGAATTTCAATCTACCAATCAACGAAACAGTGCTTGTAATGATCTTTTAAAATTGTATGGCTCATATTACTGAATTCGGGAAACTTGGAAAGCGACAAAATGTTAAATTCATTCAGAAAAATATAAACCCGCGGACATTTTTCTACACGAAAATAAGCATACTCCTCTATGAATTCACACTAAATAAAACAGAATTCTGTTTATCTTGAATTCGCACATACTACCTTTTATTCCTCTAGAAGTTCCTTAATTTATTACTTCGCGGGGATTGTGCTGAATGCTGACAATTCTTATATCTATATTTCCGCGAAGTCAACCTTTTCACACCAACCACTAGAAATTCTCATTTTCTGGGAACAAACTCCATTTCCAAAGAGGGTTTGGTTGCAGCCAAATATCTACCTGTGCCGCCTAAGGTACTGAGAGTTGTAGAAAAATGTAGGTATTCGGGTATGAGCTCCAATCTTAAGTGAACCGGTATTTTATTCTCTTCTCGACGACTCTCCAGAAAGTCTTGGAATCATCCTAAACTTCTATCAAATTTATGCACTCGTAACTTGGAAACTATTTAAAAAGGAAAACCAACCAAACAGCAAGCGCTAGCGGTTATAAAAGATGCCAAACATTTTATTTAATGAAAATACTCGAAATATATGTAGGGTTTTTTGCCAGGACCCTACGATCCTCTTCCTCGCTCGTTGTCCAGTTGGAATGAAACACGTTTACTCAAAATTCAGTGTACATTTACTTAATTCACTTGGTGGTTCTAACATAAAGTTTGGCGACTTTTAGGTTGCGTTGGCTGAAGACCAACGTCTAGCGACTATGGAGGTAGAGGTTCCTTCGCTTTCTTGTCTGTCTGTCCCTAACCGGGTCGTTACTGTTGCTGTCTGTCTCTGTGTGCGTTATCCGTTAATGCGTTCTGTCTAGTGTGATGTTCGTTTGTCTGGCCCAATCCCACATATATATTTCAAGTGTTTAGAAATAAAACAAAACTGCAATATTTTTCAATTTTGTGCCTGCATTTGTAAAAATTTGTCCTTTCTAAACTTAAAAACAACTTGCATTGATGTATTCCAACGAATAAAGTCCGATAAATCTTACAATTTACTAAAATTGGTTAATGATTAAAAACGTTCAGTCCGAACAAAAGTGTATTTAAATTCGCTCCTATTACGAAAATTCATACCGCCATTTTTGGTGGTTGGGCAACACTCCTCTTGAAAATGACATTTAGGGAGGATTTATTTAGCTAATGCTCGAGATAAACATGGGTTTCTGAACATTGACATATATTTGTTTATTGGTAAAGGGATTCTGGAAAGTGTGGAGTCTTTGCGCAAACTGCCAGACTTAACTTGATTATTGGTAAGGCCGATTGATTATAATTTGATGTAATGTGAAAAATCTAATTTTGGTGTGGAAATATATTCGAAATATATAATGCGACATACTAGCTTTTCTTAAATTTCTCCTATTTTTATACCCACATTGTTTTTGCACTCATTAATTGTTTCGAATTTGATCTACTACAATTTATTTAGCAAAATCATAAAGCATTTAAATTTGTATCCTACTATAATAGGTGTTTTTGATTTTGACCACATAATCTATATAGATCTTTGATTTCCACGGCTTACAACAACTGTTGGATCTCTTACTATTGTTGCAAACAATGGAAATCTGTGGTCTATATAGTTCATGTGGGTAAAATAAAAAACGCCAAATAGTAAAAAGATAGAAAGCGCGTCGCAAGTAGTAAAAGTAAGCTCAAAAGCTTATTTTTAATGTTTATACAATGGCAAACAAATTTCGACACAATGATTAAAACGGAAATTAATACTTTTGGAGGAACATTAACTGAAGGATAGGCATATACTAATGTAGAAAAAAATCAAAGTTACCTAGGCATATCGACTCTTCATCATAAAACCAAACAACATTTTTTTTTTGCTACGCCACCCTGTGTAGATGCTTTACGCTTGATGAGGAATGTTATATAATTATCCGTGCATAGCTACAATTGAAGGTGCGTGGTGTGTGTGTGAGTAGAAATGCTGTACCAACTTCGTTTGTGTATACCTACAGCAGACATTAGTTCGTAGAATGTGTGAAGATTGTTTGCAGAAAAAGCGCCAACATTATTATTAAATGGTCACAAATCAGACTATGAGCAGTCAAGTTGGCTAAGCTTTTTGTGTGTTTTAATATAGGTTACAGTAAAGGACATTTGTATGTATCTTTGAGTGGTTAAATGGTAACAAAAATGTGAAATAGGTACCACCTAATTGGAATGCTTTAATCGACACAAAATTGAGTCGAATAAACCGTGTGGTGACTATTATTTAAAGTAAATTTGGATACTAGTCACAAATTTCTACTTGTGAGTGTCGATAAAAGAAGTCTTATCTTGTCTGAAGGAAAACGTGATATCTACTATAAATACCAGTATTTTTTCGAATAGCCAAGGACACTGTCTTCTAGGCAGGCATGCAACAAGGCTTGGTATAAAATTTTTTTTGCAGAAGCTTTTTGTACGAAAATGAGAAAGAGACTGTAGACTGTTGGTCCCATCCAGTTATCTCACAAAGACGGGAGCTCCATTTGGGAGCTCTCATCTTCAGTGAACTGGATGACCTAACAAACACTGGCATTCGAAATCTCCTACGCTTCATCAGAAAGGTTCAACGAGTCGGGGAAATTACTTCTCTAATTCATAAATTATTACGAGAGACCTCATAATGGTCTAAGTGCGTCGTTTTAGCCGACAGCCACTTCAACCGAACCTAGCCCAACCATTATGGACTTCGAATTATGGAAACCAAACCGATCGAGCTTACATTTTCAGACTATATTTGGTATTGGCCCGAGAGTATTTTTGTAAGTATGCCTGTGGGCTGAATTGAGAAACTTTCACTTATACCAGATGTCTGTCAGACATTCGTTTGATCTACAAAAGTTTCTCGAATCGAGCTTGAATTCGGTAGAAAAATTGTACGTCTTTTCCATTCGTTCGAAAAATTAAACAAATGATTTTCACAAACAAGATCAACTATTTATTTACTTTAGATTTGCTTCAATATAACAAGAAGATTTCATTCACTTCTTTGTCACATGCATATCCCACTGGGAACAGCAACCAAACGTGTATGTACATTCGTAAGGTGCAAAACTTTCCTTTAAAGCTTTGTCTGCTTCAATTTAAATTTGTATTTTTCAACAACAAACGATGAATTTTCGAATTTATTCCAGTGTCATAATCGAAACATTCTCTTACTTCTCCGGCAAAGTTTCGAACGGATACATTCAATATATAAAACACACATGTGTGTGTTCCCAGCAAGCACATAAAATACATCACTGATTTGGGTTTCTCTCCTCGTTATCCGGGGGGAACCAAAAATTGATGCGAAACTTTGCTAATGGGAAAATGTATAAATTAAAAACCCTTACGAACCATATCTATCTGTTGGATTCGACACTTTCCTCTGGGAAATTAATTCCCAACCAGAAAAGTCAAGAGTGAAAATAAGTGCTTGACAATTTAATTAGATGTTGTGAAATTCATTATAGATGCGACGGCGCCTCTCTAAGGTGTGGGGTGTCACCCGCACAAAGAGTATGCAATTAGGAAAAGAAAATACCTCTTCATCCACCTGTTTATGAATTTAATTCAAAAATGCTTGCAGGAGGATTGCCAAATGTTCTCCCTGTTGACGCTGGTAGCCTTCGGAATTGTCGGCACAATACTCGTTGGTATACAATATCATGTGGCGCAAGAGCGAAGCAGTATAGCAAATGTAGCAAGGCTTTGGACCAAGGGATGGCTGTTGTTTTTTCTATTTACCACGGTGAGTTCTTGTTTTAAATAACTTCAACACAACGTACTATAGTAAACATTGTTGTGTTCAAATCGAAAAGAGCACACAAATCCGTTGCTGCACTTCTTCTTGAGAGGTTTTAGTAAAAACTATTTAACAGTTCGCATTTATTTTTTTTTTCTGCCAGTTCACCGTGTACCTCCTCAATGTCTACATGATTGCCAAAGGACAACTTTCACCATGGTATAGGTAAGTTGATTTGCAGATATTTACCCAAACGATATCATGATTCACTGAGCATTCAGCACAACCCATTCTCAACTGTCCCAAACCAGCATCCACCTTTCAAACTGAGAATATAATGAAATCAACCTACCATCAGAGGTAAAGGTATTGTGTCTGATTAATCTGATATCCGATGCAATTACAGTATATAAGGCGGAGGAGAACGTACCCAACCATCATCATCATCATCACTTTGACTTTAAGGCAAACGGGAAATTAGAGTGTCAAATTTGAATTATTCCGTCTCCAGAAACTGGTCTGCCATCAAAGTACAAAGAGTCGAAACCAAGGGAACAAATCGGAACCGAACTAAACCTCGAGTCAGTCAAAGTCAATCAGTTGTCAGCACAATTCAGCTGGAAGTGCTGGTGATTGCTAGTTAAATTGGCTCCTGCATGGCTTTGTGAAATGAAAACACTCATCAGACGAATGCAATTAGTCTGACGTAGACAATTTTCTGGAACTGTTACGGTTTATGTTGGTGCTCAGTGCTTTAGGGTTGTATCTATGGATACCAGTTACAATCAGTGCACATCAGGTTGTGGCAATCACATATAATTTAGCAGCTACATGCACATTTGTGGTTAGGAATTCTGTAGGCATACTCCAGAGAATGTGTTGCACTGAAATGGCGAAGACAGGTAGTACAAAATTGTTTGTATCCGTTAAAAGTTATATCATCTTTTGTGGGAATTTGTCAATATTGTACCCAAAGTTATGTTATGTGTTTAGTCGTAGCTTTGTGGCATTTTCAGTCATACGCAGGCATCTCAGGTTTTTGTGTGTTGTGACAGACATTACTGTTCCCAAAGCAATATTCAAAATTCGGTTGCTATTTATCAGAGCTGTTTTTTGCTTGGGTCTAGTTACCTTAAAGATACTGCTGAATTGGGTCATGTAAAAACTAAAAAAACCTTCATAAAAAATCGTTCTACATACCAATATTCAAATGTCGAAATATCGCAACTAAATCACTTGAGTTTGACTACAGTCTAACCTCTGCTCTTCGTCCATCACTGCTATTCAAATCCAAAAACCCACATTCCGACAGGTCTCGCATCCCAAAAACATGCAAAAATGACAAAACACAAAAGTTCCTCTCATTAAGTCACTCACCAACTTGACGACGGTTCGAAAAGGATTTATAAAATTAGAGTACCACTTCCTTCTACCACCAGCTAACCGAAAACAAATTTACATCCGCAGATGGTGGCAGTCTGCAAGGGAAATCAAATTAATTTTGGAAAATCGAAAATCCGTTGCCACAGTCCGGAGATTGCAAAAGCCCGAGGAAATCAGAGAAGCAATGTCAACACACCTACAGGGTGCTCATCGGAATATGCCAATTGCAGAAGAGGAAGTTGCAATGGGTACAGTCGTCTTGAATGTCTACGTTGGAAATAATGGCGGCCGTCGGCATGCCTTGGTTCCAGTTTCAAGTGAAAGTGACGACACGTTGACGACGCAGATAAATAATCAGCAGCAAATCCAGGAACAACAGAACCAGAATGAACAACACCAACAGCAACCACAGGACGAACAACAACAACAGCAGGGTAATCACAATCAAGTTGCGGTTCCTCGCGTCGATATATGAAGTGCATCCAGTGTTTGACGGGGCACAGCAAACACAGACGGCATTTACTGCCGATTGGTAGTTTGGAAAGCGAATTGTTTTCCTGTTTTTCATTTGTGGTAATCGATTCTGGAGTTTATCCCTAATTCAGTTTTTTTTTTTGAGAATAAATTGATTGCAAGGAATGAGGGGATCTGGAATTCCTATTTTAGTAAAAGTTTAAAACAATCTAATTATTTTATTTAGCAATCAGATTTCGAATTATAGGAGATGTGGTTAAGGAAGCACATATACAGGGTGGGCCAAATACAAGTTTGTTTTTTTTTAAATGCCATAAAATGACCAAAATTTAAATTTTCCCATGTATATTATGGCTTTATTAGTAAGAGCAAACATTCCCATTACTTATGGAACACAATGTCTTTCAAGTGGCTGCCTCGGCTGGTTTTGCTGTAGCGTATTCTGTCACTTCAATTTTTCAAGACCTTATTACTGGTTTCGGGCTGTAGCTCTCGGATTGCTTCTACGATATTGGGTTGAATCGTGTCCGAATTGTTGGCATAACATCGGTCCTTCTCGGTTCCCCATAGAAAAAATAAGTCCATAGGGGTCAAATCGCACCTCCGAGGCGGCCAATTGATATCGCCAAGACGGCTGATAACACGATTTGGGAATTTGGTGCGCATTTGATCGATTGTGGCATGGGCTGTGAGGCATGGTGCGGCAACATGCATGAACCAGAAGTGGTCCAAATACATGTCTTCAATTTCAGTAAAAAAAAAATAGTTGGTAAACATGGCTGTGTAACACTCACCGTTGACCGAAACGTTATTCCCAGCCTCATTTTTAAAGCAAAATGGTAAAATGATGCTACCACTTCACAATCCGCACCAAACTGTCACTTGCATTGGCTTCTTGATGACGGGGACTATGTGTGTTGTCCACTATCATACCAGTCTCACGAACTTTTTGTATAAACTTGCGTACAGCAGGCTCGGTGGGCAGTGTTCCCAGATAGAAAATCTCAAAATCTTGTTTCTCCGTAATAAAAAATATTTTTTTCAAGATTTTGTTCAAAATATAGAAAGAGCGAAATACAAAATACAATTTTATTGTTTTTTTACTAAAACATAAATCACCTAATTATCTACAAAAATAAAATTTGGTCATAAATTAAGGTTAATGATTTTTTAAATTTTGGAACAATTTGAATCAAATTGACTTAGAATTTTATTGCTTATATCAAGAATTTCGGTTCATTAAAGCGCAACAAATCCTTTGTAAAATTCAAATTACAACAACCGTTTCAGTATTCAAACGATTTCGAATTTTGTTTTATTTAAACTTACACCAGAAAATATTATTTCAACATTTGAAGAGGAAGAGATAAAATATTGAAAATAAAATCTAGATATGCGAAGTTTCCATCCGCTGTTTTTACCATAGACAAATTATACTGAGACCCCTAACTCACAATCCTCTTGCCGCTGGGCCCCTCAATTTTTTTTTCAAATTCGACATTTTGTTTTCCTCTCGGTGTTATGTCAATTAAGAATCCGTGCGACATGCAAAAACATACAAAAAATACAAAAATAAATGCTGCCAACATCGGCAGCCGTGGGGAAATGTACTAGAGTTCGGGAATACCACATTTTTACATAACTGAATGCCATTGGCTACTTATTATAAATTGTTAAAAGGCGAAAAATTTTAATTATTTGGTTAATAAAACTAGCTAATGAGATGTTATATACTCTAGAAACTTATTAGAACAAACATGGTTGCGTATTTTCTGCATTTGAATATATTTACATTCGTTATCATGTGTAAATTTTTCTTAGATAACTGAAGAAAATTTGCTCAAAATGTTTTTATTTTCCTTCAACAAATCTAAGTTGTTCATCTTTCAATAATATTTAAAGCAAATGTACACTTATTCCTAAAAAAAAAAATTATCCACACGTAACGAATAATTTCAAATTTAACGGATAAAATTCTATGAATGCTGGCAGCAACTTTGCCGACAGCGGAAGTGGCATATGCAAGGTGCGAGTGTATTGGTGAGCCGGAATTTATAAAGTTACGTGACATTTGTCAATACGAATTTCTTGTAACAATACTAGCGCACTTAGCATTTGTCAAAAGAGGTTATGTTTTCAAAAGAAACCTCTAGATGGCCCAGCCTTTATATTTTTTTCTGTAAAGTTGCTTCTGAAAAACATGACTTGCTAAGCTTGAGAAGAGTAGAAAACTGGAATTGCTCTAACATGATCGAAGATCGCATCAATAGTAAGAACTGTAAGCAAAAAACAAGTAATATCCAAAAAGAGGTGTAAAAAGCAAAAAGTTAGTTTCCTGAACAAATCCTTGCCAAAGCTTTAAATAGAACCTCTACTCACAGTGAACTCACAATATCTACAAAATCCAACTGACTTTTGAGCGGTAAGTCTCTTCATTGACACAGATGTTGAGGCGGTAGCGTTGCCTCGCCTTTAAAATCAGTACAGAGTACACTAATTGCAAAGTTGCATCCAGGTAGTTGAAAACAATCCGCATTCGATGTGTAAATACAGAACATCCATTAGTGTCAGTTAACCAGGAACACAGTTGGTAGTTGGTACACTCAGCTAAAAGTTGAGCTCACCATCAATTGCAGAAGCCACTTTACTTCCTGCACTACACTGGCAATTAAGGTCACTCGGCAAATCGAAACAAAAAGCAATAAAAGTTGTTCACTGATTTTTATTCGCCTTATTATAAGTCCAGAAAGTTTCCCCGCCTACCCATACCCACCCTCTAGCTAGGGCGAGAGTGAAATAAGTTTTCTTTGAAGGATAATTTCTGTGACCCCTATAAATCCATAGCTGGCAATAAAGCGACCGGAAACGACATGGGGTGACCATTTACGGTGTACACGTCGTCTACATCAATTTCTAATAGCCCCAGCCGCAATGGCACGCCGAACCATCAATCATGTTTTGCGTTACTTCGGATTTTTTTTGGAAAATTTATCGACACCGAGTTTGGCCGCATATGAGTACCTAGCTATAAAGTGAGAGGAGTGTTGCGCGCCACCCCTACCATAGAGAGCAGAAACGTGTATCCTCGACGAAAAGTATGTTAGCCTGAACTTTCAACTGGAATATTTAGTAATTTACCCAGCGACATGATTAATAGTGTTGTTAAATTATGGAAAATTTATCAAACAGCTCACCTGACAGCTCAATGGCACAGCGATTGAAAATGTTAACCCAGAGCCGTTCCTATATAGTAGGACAAAGCAAGGTGACAGATGTAACCAGAATCTTGCTGCCGGTGTATAGAGTTTTTGGCTGTTCCTGGCGGTTTTATTGATCCGAGGGCGAAAATGACAGCAGTCCACAAATTGAAATGTCAGCAACTGATGTGATTTGAAGGTTCGCGTTATTTTCTTCTCGAGACAGAGGGACCGACACCGACACCGACAATATGTAAATAAGTCAGCTGCCTTTGTGTGACGGTTAATCACTGCTTTGAAGACAAACACTTATTTTATGCAAAGGGAACTTTCGAAATTGATGATGGCACCTCCTGCGGAGGTAATGAATTTTGCTTTTTGACTTATGACCGACTTTGTGCAAGATTTTGATAAATTTTTAGACTGTCACAGTCTGGCAATGCGTAATATTTGGGCGGGGGATGAGGCAGATTCCGGTGTTGGAATTTGTAGTTAATGGTTGTTTTGAGTAGGTATAGTGTCTTAAATTTTGGATTGAGAGACTTGTGGTTAGGGAATTGTGTTGTGTACTTCAAAGTGACTAAAATAAATGTTATATAGGTCCGACGGCTTAATTTAATCAAAGAAGGCCGCTTCTTACGTACGTGATTAGTGATGGAAACTAAAGTGTTATAGAGCACTCGATTTTGTTCTGTTTAGTGAGCACTGTAACTGAAATTAAAGAATTTTTTAAATTACAGCTGTTAGCGGTGTTTTGAAGCATTTTCGACTCATTTTTAATGTATTTTCGTCACGTTTTTGATGCGTTTTCTGGTAGATTTTTTCTAGCGTTTTTAGTTAACTTTTTAACGAGTTTTGAATGCGATTTATGGTGTAATTTGGGACAACTTTCTGCGGCCTTATTGTGACGTTACGGGTTTAATGAAAAAACATTTATGAGCTTTTGGATGTGTTTTTCAAAAAGTTTTTTTAATCGTTTATCGATGCACGTTTATTCTTCACGTTTTTTGATGCATTTTTTAGTCGGCTTAAGTATGTTTCTGAAGCGATTTTAGAACATCCTGTGACAGTTCTTTAGGTGCATTTATTTTCTATTTCGAGGGGTTTGTATTGCGATTGTTCACGACTTTTTTTTATTGGTTATTGGTGCATTTTAGATGTTTTTTTTTTTTAATATTTTTGATAGATATGTTTTTCGAAAGTCTTATACATGTTTTTTGAATTTAATTTTTTTTTAAGGTGAATTTGATAGGGTTTAGATCCGGTATCCGGTATCGATGCGGCTGTAGAAGTGTTTGCAATACCTTTTTTGACAGTTCGTTTGATGGGATTTAGGAGCATTTTCGACGCTTTTTTTTACCCAATTGCTATGCGTTTTCTACTATTTTGTTCATTGGTTTTCAGCACATTTCCGGTGAGTTCTTTGGAATATATTTTTCTTGCGTTTTTAGTGCGCCTTGTGCTGCTCGTTTGCTCGGTTAATATGGCAGGATTCCGACTCGACTGTAATCCTAAAACTAGCTTAGTATTCAGTTGGCGTCTTCATCTCTGAGTAATCAATGGAAAAGTCATAACATTTGGCCAAATACTGACGATATTGAGGTGAAGACTTTTCGTTTCTGTGGATTTGAGCGATATCACTATTTCATCATTAAATGATTGTTTAGCAATTAAATTGTAGAGAAAACCTACATTGACACACAGTAAACAAGTAAAAGTGCATAAAATGAACCTCTAAGCCTTTCAATTAAAGCACAATACCTACGCAGCAAGAATTGCATTTTGATTATTTACAGAAACAGGTTGGTGTTTTGCAAATAGAGTTTTCGGCAGCACTTCACTTCTCTGTTTACCACTTCTGAATTTGTTCTCTATGCAAGGATTCATATACCTTCCATTTGTTGCCCTGGAAATTGAATGAGCAAAGCACGTGCTATTGCACACATAGGTACAGCGCGCTATTAGTTTATTTCTCAATTTGTGCCTACAAACATTGTTCCGTGGGAATTGATTTGTTTGAGCGATTCCGTGCTGAATGCAGTCCGCAAAAATCTCATTTGTTGCCTATGTAAAAGTTCACCCAACAATGGATGCCGCTACATCGAACAATAACCTCCTCTCCACGGAGATTACATTCAATTACAATTAATTTGATTCACACTGGAATAAGAGTGTTTAAGTGAAGTTATTCACACACTTTGAGATGTAAAAAAAAATGTTTCGCTTAAGAAGGTTTCATTCATCACACCCAAGTAACGACTGTTTTCACAAATGCTCACCAATGGTGGTAATTACCCATTTCGTGGGCATTTCGCCCTACAAAATAAGCTAAAAGGGCGGAAAAGGACATTTTTCTATATCTCAGAACAAAAAAGTGTATTTTGTTGTTTTTCAACGTCGGCATGTTTAAAAAAGGAATTTTTGGGTATTTTTGATAATCATTGTGGGCAATTCAGTCCGAAAAGTCTGGCATCACTGCTCACCATAGCAACTTCAGTAGAAAATTCAAAGAATTTATTCACACCTATCGGGAATAATATTTCCCACGGAATGTTTTCAATTCAGCAATCTGACTTACATTGCTGACAAGGGAAACATTTCCATCGGAATTAAAAATTAAAAATAAAAATTAATTATTAAAAAATAAAATACATTTGGTATTCAATACCTAAGTGTGGTAGAAAAGGTGCTGCAACAAAAAATAATCGGTAACCAAACCTCATGGCTCATATCGATCTTCAACTCTTTATCTATTCACTTGTGCACACACAAATACAATTGGTTTCAGCATAATAGAGTTAAACAGGCACACATACGAGTACTCATGTCAAAAGGAAATGAAACTCACATCTTTGTCTCCCAGCTGTTCAACGCGACAGTACACGAAACCCGTTTGTCCCACTGTTACGGTGATATTGCGCGGCACATCAAAGTCAAAATATGGCAGGATACTGGCTGGCGACAATGTTGTTGTTGATGTCGTCATCGTCATGGTTGTTGAGTACGAACTTAACGATTCTGCAAATAGAAACAAACAGAAAGAGAAAAAGAGAATAAATTTAAATCACAATGATTAAACAAGGACACCCGCAGCCAACCAACATTATTTATATAACGCTGTCAACAAACGAAAGAAATAATTTATCCTATCGAATGGAATGAAACTCAATAAAAATCTGTTTCCACTATAAAAGGATCAAAATGAGAACCAGCAGCCAACCATTCCGCTAACGAAAGAAACTCATCTTCCTGTTTCAGCAGGAGAAGGTATGGAAAAGTTTCCTTTCACCCTAGCCGAAGGAAGAACTTTTGTCAAGAAAACGATTGAAAGACACTACGGTTTTCGTTTCCTTTATACCCATGTCAGCTTGCCTTGAAACATATCGAAGTGTTTTAAATATTTTTTCCCGAGGATTTTCTACTCCTTGTTGCTTGTGTTGTGATTATTTTCTTTTTTTATTTTAGTTCGAGACATAAATAAAATTCGATTTCACAGAAAAGCCCAGATAAATACACAAGTCGAAATGGGGAAATCACAAGTCCTGTCTGTTTGAGTTCGTGTAAATGTTTGCATGGTTTCCTGTCGTTGTTGATGTGTTTTACCGGACTATTTTCTTGTGTTGACTTGGGGCCTTACGAACAATTATTCTTGATTTCTGAAATTGTTTGTGTTCGTCAATAGAAGAGTCGCGGTACAACGAACAAAGACGCGTTTTATTTATAACTAGATTATTTATAACTGGATTGTGATTAGTGATCCGATAGTTGCTCAAAATTTCATTCGATAGTAGTAGTTACTCTACTATAATAGTAATGAACGAAAAGTTATTGAACTATTACTTTTTGCACTCGTAGATCGCCCTTTATTTTACTCCTAACGATAAAAAAATGTTTTGATCACTTTTCGTATTCCAAAATCACAAATAGTGCACTTGTTTTTCATAATTAATAATTAAGAAAAGTTTATAAAATATCTGCGCATATTTCCAAATACATTGTTTTAACCCTAGTAGGCTAATGTTGCTGACTACCCCTAATAAGCTAAACATTCGTCGATTCGACGATCTGTACTAAAATATGTTTTTTTAAACTTTGTTTAATACATATGGTTCTATTTTTTTTTCTGAAACATTCAGATTGTATTCCCAAATAAAAAACTTGATTTTACTAAGTATATTCTTAATTTTTTTATTATTAAGCAGTCTTTTAAAAAACGCAGCATTTTTCAGTCTAAAATGAACATATATATTTAAATAAACTGAAAAAAAAAAAATTCAATATAAAATTAATAATAACAGGTGATAAGAAAAAAAAAATAAAGGAACTAATTTTTCATTGCGCAAAATCCGCAAAAGTCAATTCGATGTTGACCACAAATTCCAATATTGCATTTAAAAAAAAAATAAAAATACTGTTTTTATCTGCCGGAGACAACCGTCTTTCGCAAGAACGCATCGGCGACTAAGTTAGTTGTTGAGCACAAGTTACTATCTGCCCGGGTTGAAAAGAGACAGGAAAATTAAGAATGCGACATCGTCGAATCGACGAACATTAGCCTGCTAGGTTTAAAATTTGTAAAAGATTTATGTGTATAGAAAACGAAACAAAGCGTGTGAGTACCAACAATAACAAAACGGGAACGTATCGGAATCCCGCCAAATCCCGCTAGTCCTGTTTTTTTACAAAACATTGTTATCAAAAAAATAAATGTTGGTTATATGCGCTTTTTTATTATATTATTATATATTTACAAATATTAAAAATACTCGACCAAAAAGAAAATGAATCCGAATGTTTTTAATTTTTACAGTAAGCACACATTTGTTTTTGCTTACATATTTTACATTGTTTTTACGCATTGCGAAAATAGTATATAATGCACATAAAAACCTACCTCTTGCTAACGGTAATTGGATAATTGGAGTTTGCGTTGCTGAAAATCCTACTTTACTTTGCTTTGCTGAGAAAGAAGCTCAAAAAAACTCGCTGAATATATAATGTGGTATTTAAGTGGGTTCTGCAATTTGATTTTCGATTTCAAAAACAGGTCTAATGTCTTTTTGTTAGGAGCTTAACCCTTTTTTTGCCTTCCGATATATATATTTTTTTAATAAGAATAGCATTTGCATTTTTACTGTTCCTAATTAACATTAATCAACAATGTTCTGTGTTGTTAAACCACCGAATTTTCAATCAAATTAGGATTTTGTACAAATATGGTGTTAAATAAACGAATTTGAAAACATTCACCCAGCCTAATAGAAATTTATTCAATATTCATAAACAATTTCGAAAATTCGCTTTTGTCTAGTGGAAGCTTGGGCTTAAGTTGCAGGTTGTTGGCTTATTTTTGGAACAACCCCCACGGATTTTATTTATGCATTTTGCTGTCAAACATAGAATTCATACAAACAATATTAAAAATAAACTCAAATGTGAATGGATGAACACCTTTTATTGCCGTAGATGGATAGAGGACAAATTAAGCTATCTAAAAAACCATACTCAACATTTTTTTTTTTTACATTTATTTTTATAGTCATTTAGAAATTTTTTTGTTATTTAAATAGTGCCACCCGGCGGTCTTTAATACACGAATTCACAGACAGGAAAAAAAGAGAGCGCGAGTTAGAGCTGTCATTCAAAATTTGTGCGGAAAATCGGGTGGGTGCACTGAAAGTCGACTGTCTAGTTTGGTTAGTCTATGGTCGAAATCATTCAGATAGTCACAATCATTCGATAGTGCCCATCACTAATTGTAATGAAACTAAAAAAAATTGTTTCGAAAGAGCTGATACGTCCAACTGTATCCAATCTTGAAGATGAAACTCATTATACAAGTTCAAGTGTGAGGCAAGTTTTCCGTCCTAGGCCTTACTTCCCACTTGCGATTGCGTGTTTCAGTAGAAAGTGTCTTCCAAGCGATTCCCTTAAAACCCTATTCACACCGAGTAGAACGCAAATTTTTAATTTTACGCCATTTAGTAGTGCAGTGATGCCAATGGCAAAAAAGATAACAATGTGACAGCTGCCAGTTCGGACCGTTGCCAAATGGTTTATATGATCGGTGACTCCATTTTGCGTTGTCGCAAAAAATCGCTTTTGACTACGACTGTTGTTTTTGTTCCATTTTGCAATTGAGTCTTATCTTTCTGTTCGGGGTTAGTAAAATAGAAGTGCTATAGGAAAGAACAACGCACTTTCATTGTTAAGTAATATTTTAAAAATTATTAAGGTTTGTCAGCTCCAGTTCGAAATTTTTGGTAAAAATATGGCCTTTTTGATACCAACCGTGTTAATACCTTCTTTTCCTCACAGTTCCACATTCTCTTTCATCGTGCTTGTACAACCTATCGGCACGAATTTAATTGGTGAAGTGGTGATGTTCATTTGACAGCTCAATAAATGTCACTCGGCACAAATCGTCCGGTACTACAAAACAATCCCAGTGACACTTAGAAAAAAAAACAATCTCCCAACCACATTCCATTTTTATTGCCCACACATAAAGGCAATTACCTCTACTCGTAATTCCGAAGGCACAATAAAAATCACACAGCAACCAATGAGCCAAAAAAAAACTCCAACGGTTCATTGCAAATCCTAAATGTACAGACGTTCTGAAACTCAATTGTCCTGCTCCGTCGATTTCGATCAATTATTCTGATACCGGAGACCGGACTCTCAGATTTCTCTCTCAAGAAGCTCCTATTGATTTTGTTATTCCCGATTTTGGCTTACAATAACACCCTTTAACTTCGACCCCTTGTCGAAACAGATGCTGAACAAGAAAGTGTTTAAATATTCAGGCAACGTAACTGTATTATTCGCTTGAAATAATTTTAAGTGGATATAAATTAGCAATCGAATTGAATTTATTTACTTTTTATCTTTTTGTTTATCCATCCTTGGATCAGAAATAAGACAAATAAGAATGTGGTCGTGGTGGTGGTATCTATACTGTAGCAGTAGCACTTGTTCCGCAAGCGGCCAACAAAAGGGAATAAAGGGTGCTCCAGCTTCAACAAATATCCCGTCACACAATAGCGCACGATTCAGTCCACATGAATGCCTTGTCAATGAGCTTAATTATGTGACAGTGATTTTTAAATGGGCTTACAGCGAAGAAAGGAACTGTGAATAAAAGAGATTTTTAATGATCTCCGGGGGACTTAATTTAGTGGGGTTCCGTTAACCCAGAGGTTCTGCGAAAATTAAGCCAATTGTTTGATGAACTTGGGGCTTGTTTAAATTAGGGATATTTTCTCAAAATATTTGACGACCATTCAGTACCCAAGATGTGTAACACTAATGTTGAACGTTGCTTATAGTTACGAGTGGGGTGTAACACTATGGTGAAACGCTTATCGTTCAAAATGAGGGAGCAACCCCTTTTGTGTTGCTTGATGGGCTTGGTACTCTTATTTCAAGCCTGTACCCCTCATAAGTGCTTTCAATTAAGGTGCGCGTTAAACGGAATTTTGTGAACGAATTCGAGCCAACATGTAACGTCTGTCAGCGAGGTACACACAAATAATATGGTCGTTTAAAGGTACATCTACCTCAGTGGGGGAGAATTGCCGACAGAAAGGATCTGTTGTTGTCATATTTTTGTATGGATATCCGACAGTTTTTCATTGTTTTGTGTGACAGCACTTGTGGAGGCCTGTGTTTTTTTAAAGCACATGTTATTATATTTTGAATAATGTCCTTTTAACAATTAAAAACACTTTCCAGTTGTCGTTTCTTTATTTTATACTTCCTTCCGTCTCCAGCCGTACACATAGACTGCCTCCCATCCGTTTACAATTTTATTATCTTCTTCGCCTTTCGTTACACTGACAGAATGATGTCAGTGTGGCCGTGTAACAACGTTTTATATGTTTTATTCCTTGTAAACATTGAATTAGTTGACAAGTTCTTGTTTAAGACCTGTGCCCAAATTCTATACTTACCACATCAATATTTATATCACTAAAACGATATAAATTGAAATTCCCAAAGTCCAGAACATGGGCTTTGGTTATTGGAAACATAAGGCGTTACAAATTTACTGAGAATAAGATGATAAGCAAGACAGAAAGGGGCACCGTATATAGCTTTGCATGCCAACAAATGACTGCATTTAACAAGCGCATGTGTCGCCCCAATTGCCGCAAATTCGCTTATGAAATTTAAATACCTAAAATCAGTAGAACGAGGAATGCTCAACTGGGGTTCTATTGGCTTATGAATTTTTTGCGCCATCCAAAAATCTTTAAAAGAACAGGAGAGATTTCCATACCCATTGACATTCAACTTTCTTTAAGCGTTATATCGTGGAGGAGCTTCTTTTTTTTTAATTCAAAGGATGTCAACTCGTTATCATTTAAAAATGCTCTGCTTTGCAAGTGGGAGGCGTATTTACTACATTGACGAAGCAGGTGTAGTGACTGTACAAAAGTCGAGCCCTGACTTATTTTTGGCCACTTTTCAATATTCTGAAAAAGTCTTCAAAAAATTGGAAAGAAGTTTAATGTTGATCTCTCTGTTGATTGTTAAAATAACTCTATGAGGGAATTTATACTTTTTTTAGTGATGCACTATCTGACTGTGAGTGTACTATACACCAAACAGTGAAACAAGCGAGAAAAACCAAATAAAATCTTCGTTAAATATAAAACGCAGTTTTTGGCCTTCAAAGAATGGTACAATATAAAAATGATCCCAACGATCTTCACATCATAATCGATATACTTCGTGTTCATCATTACTTTTGGTACGTATTCCTTACGTATTTTTAAGGACTTAGATCGGCGCAGTGGCTTAGTGGTTAGTGTGTTGGACTACTAAGCGAGGGGTCCCAGGTTCGAATCCCGAGAAAAACCCAAATTCCAACTTAAGGTTTTTTTCACTGCGCCACCTCTCGCGAACGTCTGACAAACATCCGAGAGTATAAATGTCATGAAAGAGCTTCTCAATTGGCCGTTTGGACTCGGCATAAAATTGTAGATCCCTTCCATTCGTCCCAAAAATAAAAACTCGCACAAGACGAATGGTTGTGAGAAGCTAGGCTTGGGTCCATACGGACCTGTTGCGCCAATTATTATTTAAGATCAAGAACTATACAAAATTTAACCTCGCTCAGCACTGAAGAGGGAAATTTGTCGATGATCGTGGTTTATGTTCTATTCAGTGTTTTCGTATAGACTTTTATTTTCTGAAATTTTGAAATTGTAGTGTTTTGTGAATAGTTTACGAATTTTGGTAGTGACTTTTTGGGGGCGTAAAATGTAGAGAAAACGTTACAATTGTAGTGAGAAGGGCTGGGGGGCCACGCTAGTTCTATTATGGATCGAAATAGTTGTAATTCGAATGGAAATTCTATCAAACGATTCCTATAAATCAAGTCAACAAAAGTACCTCACAAGCTCAATAATAAGGATAATGTAAACTTTGTGAAAAAGATTCGAATCAAAAACGAATGCTTAAGTCAGTAACAGTTCTCCGCTAGTAATAGAGAGTAGGCCACTGGTGGCTTCAAAAATACCCCAATCACACTGTTCCTGTTTTTATACCCAGTCTGTTGATGTTAAAGTATCCTGGCTACACGATCGTAGAATGAACAACATTTTTGCACGTAGGGAAGTATTCAGCTGAAAGAAAATAAATGAAACTGTAAACGGATAGCCGTTTTTTCTTCATGACTTCACCGAAACTACCTATATAAAGAAGATTCATATTAAAAGCGTACTGGCGTGGGATCGAAACGTTTATGTCCATATGAAATTGCTGACCAGTGTCAGCCGAAAGGACATGTATTTTCAAAAAAAAAGTCCATACCTATGCGAGAAAATGCGGAATTTCAGGACAGTTTTGATGGGAATCACATTTTTTTCTAATCACTTAAAATTTGCCCGTCTGTGGCTCAATATTCCCAGAAAGACTGGAAACTTTGTAAACTCTCCGGAACACCGTTTTCATCAGATTCAGGAGCAGAAAACTAGTTGTAAAGCCAATAAGCAATTTCGTTTTCAAACATAAAAGTTAAAAAATAGGTAGACTCAGGGTGAGATGGTTAAATTAAATCCGAAGTATCTTCTCTAATTGCAAATTGTCCTTGATGATTTTGATTAAGAATGGTTAAGAGTAAGGTACGGAATAACGAGAGTTATGGAGGATTTACTGAAGTTTTTAATTTCAACCATCTCGACCCTAAAGTGTACGTATAGCAAATCGAGCCTTGATACACCCCACTTAGGTTCATGTGCGAACCATTTTTTATTGTGATGCCCTTGTCGGGGTTTATCCGTTATTGCTGGTGATAAATTCAGTTCTCTCTTGCGGTTACTCCATCTTATACAGCCATCTTGATGTACTGTTGAACCCTATAAGTAGGTAAGTAAGTTCTGGTTTTATGTCCTCAAGTGACAGACTTGGTCATTAACAGAGGAAGTGAGGTGTGTCCTTTTGTACCATCTCACCCCCGCTTATAAGACAAATAGTGGAAATATTATTGCTAAAACAAAATGGCGACCATTGCAGTGGAGAGGAAATACAAATGCTGTTGGGAATTTGGAGTTTTAATCCCCACAGACTGTTGGAACGAAACTGACGAGCAACTTCCAGATTGGTTATCACTAATCATAATCAAAGTTGACAAGATTTACGTCAACCTTAATAACCAAATTAGCTTGGGAAACTGGAGACAGTTGGCTGAAGATCTTACTAGCTAAATAAAGTTTGTTGGTCCAGTTCCACCCCAGACTGTAGCGCTACCTTAAGTAAGTAAGTTAATAAAACAAAGTCAATGCAAACATATCTAGATATATATTCAACTGATGTGTTCAAAGCTAGAGGAGATGATCTGGTAGGATGCAGAAAGCATGCACCAAGTCAACTATAAAGAGCTGTGCATAGTTTCGGTGCCAGTACTTTTCGCACAACGCCTGTATTTTAATACTTTAAGTTGACTACTTCTGACCGTAGTCCTGATAGTGATGGCGAAACAACATCCATGTGCAATTTGCGTATCCTTTATAAACACTCTCTATGACAAAACTTTGCCCGACAATCTTTCCCGGATATTAATGAACAAAACGGCCCGCAGCCGACATATTGCACGTCAACTTATGTCCGGACTCATTTGCATATTTTTAATTTACTTTCTGTCCATTCTTTATGGATAAATGTGCTCGAAAGTACCTTTCGATCAATCTCCATATTGTATTGAACGACATCCGTGGTCGTTGTGTTCTTATTCTCATTCACCACCATGTCGAACTGGAAACCGGAGAGTGAGAGTAGGGATCTCTTTCCTCGTTCTGCCCCCCCCCCGGGAAGAAAAAAATCATTAGTAAACTTTACATCCATCGCTGTATCCCTTTCCGGCTTTGTCTTCATCCTGGCGCGTAATTTTCTCGTCGATTATTCAAATATTTGCTCAAATAAATCACTATCCTCGTCGGATGGAGATATAGCTCGTCTTCGTGCGGTGAAGGAGAAAAAAAAAACACAAAATCGAGAAAAACCAAATGTACTATTTCGTCAGGATATACGCCAGCCAGGACATAAACTTCCTACTAGTATTGCGTATCAGTTGTGAAACACAGCAGCAACACAGACGCCTGCACTTAATCTTGGGACGGAAAAACTTCACAAGAAAGAGTGTGTGATCAGACGGACCGGGCGTCCTGTCACCTCGCCATCAGTGTCATATATGGTTTTTAGATGACAGCCACACAAGAGGACATACCTTCTCATTGAATAAAATTGTATTTTAAAACGTATTCTCATTTTCCCATCCTCGACAGACATGCAGAAGCAGATCACTCTGTGTGTGCTGCGTCATCGTTTTCATTCTCCTGTTCTCGGTCTGACACTATGTTGTTCCGCTTGCAGAATAAATTAAATGACGCATTCATTTGAATCTACTTTTCTCGTTAGCACCCCGAATCCAAAGGATTTGCCGACTGGGATCTGTATCTACTTGTATCTGTCATTTGTGCTTGTGGCTGTCATCCCTGGATGAGGAGTGCGGCAGCGGGAAATGTATTGAAATTGAGCGAGAACGTGTGCTGTAATGGTTATGAAACATTCATTCTGATTAGTGGTGTATCTAGGTGATTTATGACCGTCAAAATTGAATTCTACCCACTTGAAGCGACGCACAACTAAGAACGGAGATTATTCGTTCATGGGATCTCTTATGGAGCGCAAATTAAACAAGGACGAGGAAGTTTGTAAGTAACCAACGTCAGAGCAGCGAGCGTAACCAACTCTTTGCATGCGGATTAAGGACGCCTTCTGCGATAGAGGGTAAATACTTTCATCTCAACCAATCCCTCAGATAGACCTGTGGAGGCGTTTTGTGCGCTGGGTTTATAGCGAGCGCTTACAGCTTACATACACTGTCAAATAATTGAGTTATTTTTAATTTAGAGCTCGCAATTAAAACTTTAACTGTGCGCTGTTTGCGCGAATCAAAGGGAATTGCCAAACGAGATTTACTCTGTTTATCTATGCAAATAGGACTATAGATTTAGCTGGCTTAAGGGATGATGTGTTCAATTAAAACTTTTTTAAGACGTCAGACGCTTGGTCATCAACTTCTGGGGCGAATGTAATTAAATGAAGGTTTGTTTTTTTTCGCGACTGGACGGAGAGTGGCGAAGTTAGAAATCGAATTCGATTTCTCTGCAGGTACCTACACAGTGGCAGTTGCGGCAGGGTGAAGACTTTGCTTAGTCATGACGTTATTAGTTCTTTAAGAAATGAACTAGTTCGTTCGGCAATAGGACAAGACCCTCATGACATCCTCATCAAAATACTTTACTTTCGAATATTTTTTTTATGGAAGCAGGCACGACTTTCGTAGGTCCACAATTGATCCTAAACGTTGCTGAGTATAAAAAGCAGGGTATTCCTATAAGGAAAGGTCTTCACAAAATGAATCTTTTTGGCTCATTATTAACACCATTCGCAGCGTACCTAATCTAAATCCACGGCTTAGTTGTTCCAAATAAATGCAAGAATTTCCTGGTATACATTCAATGAGTTAGGGCAGAGTTGACATTTGAACGTCATTTTGTAACCACTTTCCACGAGACAAGTAAATAGAAAATAAAAGTTAAGCTTAAAGCAAAATTCTTCCCTCGAGTTAAAAGATATTTGCCTGCCTATAACGAAAATAAAACAAACACAGAAAACATTCTTAATACATTCGTCTCGCTCTAGTTTTCAGACTTATTTGAAAATTTATGAATGGATTACCAATTAAACGAATAAGGAATGTCTAATAATGTCTCCTAATTAGGTGCCAACTGTATTTGTGTCGCCTATACACTTAGCGACTCAATCTCTAAATATGTATTTACCCACTAATTGCCCGCAATAAAATAACGGAATATATATTTCCTTTCGCAGAAGAACGTAATTTTCCTTTTACTATTCACATTACATTAAGTCAAATTAACATCGTGGCGTGACATGACATCTCTGTTTGACGAGACCGACACAAGCAGAGCACTTAATCAGATCCGAGGCAGAAATGCCATCAAAGAAAACGTATTATGCCATTCAACAAGTCAAGAGTGCTGTACTCTAATTCGAGGCGGCAATGAATGTGCCACGTGCAGTTAGGACCGATTGCCACAATTTTGATTGAAGCGAATATATTGGGCAACAAAATGTCACATAACCTTGTGTACTCTTGTTATAATTTTTCGACTGCCAATGAGTCTTTTTAATGAGTGATTTCCAGATGGTAATATGCCAAGACAATGAATCGCAATTAAGGTTATTAGAGCCTCGCAGTGAATGTACATCAAACGAGGACTTGTGTGTCGTTGCGCTCCTGTATGTGTAGTTGGTGTAACCGCGGCAATGTATTCCCACCTGTGGAGATTATATTTAACCAATTTTACTCTCCTTACTGAAAGATAAGTGTTTTCGCAAAACGTCTATAATGGTACCTTAGGGTTAGCGAATTACAACCAGTCGTTTGAGTATTTTTTGCGACAAATTGAGACAAATGATGAGGTAAACTTCGTCTCGAAAATGGAAACTAAAGTTCGAATGAGAAACTTTCGAAAGCCCATAATTGAAAGAGGTGCGGGTTTTAACAGGTATTCGTTCGTCATCGGTATAAAATATAAAAGTCACCCATGGACTAATGCAAAACCTTTTTATAACATCGAGTAAGTAAATTAAAAACCTTCCACCTCCACTCAGTGCAATTCTGTCAAATACCCTTTCAAGGTCACCATCGTATAGAATAAAAAATAAAAGAAAGCATCAATAAATTGCTGCACATCGTAGCGAAAAAAAATTATTCTCTTAATTTATTCAAGTGACGACGAAAAATCAACTTTTCCATTCTTACGGTGTCATTCTCATTTCTATGACACTTCAATGTATCGTTCCAGCGCTAGCGTCAATTTTTATGTTTATGAAAAAACGTGCTGTCATGTAAATTTGAATTCCATCTAAGTGCCTGTCGATACCTATAGCTCTAGCAGCGGCAACAACGGGAAGGTGCAGAAACGTGAACAAGCGTCTAACTACATCCGCATTGCGCGTATCCGCCAAGTTCTTTACGAGTCCTCCGTTTCAATTTTTATATATTTTTTAGTTGGCTACGTGGCGCGGCAAGTAAGGCGCTGTGCCTGTATGTTGCTGAAAAGAATCCATAGGAACATGGATATCAAGTTAATTTTAGAACTTGTATTAGACGGAGGTTTTGTTCTCTCTTTTGTTGGTTTACAACTTCTTGTTTCAGCACGTGATTTATTGAACTTAAATGCAATTTTGGAAAGTTTCGTGTGTCGAAACAAATTTTGGGGCGTGCCGCGAACAACAATAAATTTCGAAATTACTTTACGGCTCCTTGTATCACAGTCGCGAGTTTTATTGAGGCGAGATTATGACAGAGGCAGTCGTATGGAGTTTTTATTGTTGTTTTTTATATTTTTTTTTCCAACGTACAGTGGAGGTGCTTTTGAAGTTCTTTTTTTCTTTTTAATGAGACTGAATGTCATTGCGATTGTTAACGGCCTGTTGTGTGTGCTGGTGGGCAAAGGACTGATGTAGGATGCTTTTGTTTTGCAATCGATTCGCGTCTGATGTGACTCGGAGAAACAAAAACTAGGTTATCGCTCGGGTGAAATTGGTGTTCTTCTGTTGTCAATATCGCGGGCGGCTGGTTGTGCATTCGTGTCACGTTTATCGTTCAATTATAAATCTGTTTCGTTGCGAGACAACAAATTGGCAAAAGGAATGGGTTGCGTAACAGTTGACAAATGGATTCGGATTGGGCGATTAAAAACGCATCGAAACTTTTTCTTGGCCATATGGGGAAGGGTGACTGCTTTATTCATTCCTGTCGGGACAATGAACTTATTTTTCCAGATAAAGCATTCAGAATGCCACACAGTTTTATGGGAAAAACCAATCACCCGAGTCACAAATCGTTTTGGGTTTCATTTGTTTTCCGGCTGCGAATGAAGCTGACAACGGATATTTGCTGTCGCCAGTGGAGTAGTTATACCTTCGAATAAAAATAACTCAATAAAGGAACATTGAGAGGATTCGTAGAGACAAAGTCGCTTGTGAGTTTGGGTTCAGGATTCACTTCCGAATGGAGCGTTAAGAATGGTATGGAAAAGAAGCACCAAATAGGTGACGAATTTATACCTTTTTGGGCTACAATATCGCTGAAAAAATTGAAGTAATTTTGTTCCCACTGCGCCACCTCTCGGGAACGTCCAACAAATATCCGAGACTGTTGTGAAAGAGCTTCTCAATTGGCGGGCGGACTTTTCATCAATTTGTAGGTCGCATTTTCCCATAGAGATGCATTTTAAAATAAATACAAAATAAAGTGTCCTGGTGGGACGTATTTTTTTAAAACATTATTAATTATTTTCCTTTTGTCATTTTTTACATGGGTTACGCGTTATAATTACTTTTGCGAGATGTTGCATTCACCGGAGATTTTTTCGTAGTTTTTCATAAGTTACTGTGCAAGAGAACTCTGATTCGACCACGGAAAGCGCAAATTACACCCTAGGGTTGTATTTTTACGTTGAAAAGCTTTCGAATTTGTCCTGAGAAGTATTCTTCAAGCTGTCCCTCGCATTCAGTACAGCAAGTCCTAGAGTCCTTTATTAGCCAGTCGTGCATTTTGTTCTTTTTTAAAAGCACAAGTACTATTGTTTAATACTGCACCAACAAAAGAATTTGTTTTTTGTAAATTCGCAAATCATTTCAACTCTCTACACCTCGATAACACCAACCACTCTCGTCCGATTATTTAAAACAACTCTGAACTAATTTCTTGCCTTTATTTCTTAGATCTTGTGGTTAGTTTTATCGGTGCCAAAAAAATGTTGGTTCTCAAAATTAAAGTAAAAAAAAAAAATAGTTTTAGTTTATCTGACTAGGTATCCTTCTGGAGCCTTAAAGGACCCTTCAATGAGGTCATCGACACTGTAATTTTAGCGACCCACTGAGGTGAAGTTAGGATTAAGCTCAAATAATAAGACCCCCATAAAATATCACCTATATTCTGAGTCCTGAATGTCAGAAAAAAAATGTTACGTATACGCCACAGTAGGCTCGTTTTTTTTTTTAACTCAATTTATTACCACCAACATAAGAAAATTAATGTCGATCTATACACAAACAGTACTATTTGGATCAAAATAATCAAACCAAGTTCAATTCAACTCCATCAATCACTGTCAACACGAAAACAAAATCTAGGAAATTAGTTCACAGACCCTGAAGACACCCAGCCTACCTTACTCATACAACCGAAGATATTTACTCAATAAATTATTCCACAGCTTATGAGCGCATTACACAAAAAGGAACGAAAATGACAACGATAATTATGATGCGAGACATAATTCCACGAAATATCACCCTTGTGCCGAATTAACCGTCCGTCACAGAACAACGCCGCCGGTCGGTGCTCGTAATCAGCTTTAAAATGTTAACACGTGTTTCACTCAATTAAGTCTTAAAATTAGGCCGAGAAAGGATACTGCTGCAAATGAAATGGCAACGCCAGTGTACCTCATGTGAATTACATGGAAGATTAACCCCATAGCCTTCGTCTAATCGCTTTCATTACCACACCTTTTGTCCATAATGGGGTGATGAAATGAAAATGAATTGAGGGCCTCTTCTGGGACCTCACATAAACCGACCCAATCTCACATAGATCTTTATCCTTTTATTATCCTTCCAGTGCCAGTCGTGCACTCGCTCTCTCTCAGTTTGACTCCAAGCGGGCACATTGTATCCCAGGTGATGTAGAAGCCATTTGGCTTTTGATCCAAAATCGATTCCATCATTAACACTGTACCACCATCTGGCCTGTGTCGATGTTGTATACATATATTCACCTAGTCACCGTTATAATCCTTTGTCCAAATGAGCACACCACAAATTCCCCCAGCAGTGTGCACTAACGAAAGAGCGACCAAAAGAGTCATTGTGGAGCACAGCACTCATCCTTGGAATAATATTTCTTTGTTTAGTGGTAATTTCACCCCAGGGTGGTAATTGTTTGATGCGAAAAAGCTCAAGAAGATTCCATCCATCTATGGATGTGACTTCGAAAATGACCATGACAGTCAAGCCGATGATAGGTTAGTTCTACCTTATGTATGTGTGAGCGCAGTGAAATGAACTGCTAATGGTTTCTTTATGAGACGTTTGTGTCTAGAATGGTGCCACATTATATTTGTTATCCTTTGGACCACCTGTGACGCCCTGCTTATGCGAATTATTTTGCGGATTACGGGACAGTGTTGTAGGTCAGTATGACAAATAGCCATCACCATAAAAGGGCGAAATTTTATTCAATAATAGCGGTAAGACTGTTTGTCATATATAATATAGATAATAATATGTGGACGACTAAAGGATAAGCCCGCCGGGGATTCTTTCTTTTTATGGGAAGATGTGACTGTCTGTGAAAATGATTTTGTTTTTCTTTGTCAGAAACTTGAGGGAGTAATCTGCTTTCGAGATTAGAGTTATAAAAGGAATACGCAATAAAAGGATATTGGCTTTCTTCAGCAAAGCGGGACTTATCGTGCAATTTGGGTCTTTATTTAGAATCATAAAAACTGCACTGGAAGTGTGCATAAGAAGTTTTTTTTATCGAGCAGAAACGCCAGACACATCTTCCACTGATAGACCTTTTATAGGCTAAAATAAAAAAAAAGGTGGTGCAACAGGTCCGTGGGGACCCTAGACCTAGCTTCTCGGAACCATTCGTTTTGTTCCAGTTTTTTTTTGGGACGAATGGAAGGGATCTACAATTTTAAGCTGAATTAAGAAGCTTTTTCATGACAGTTATATACGAGCGCAAAATGTAAGATGCAATTTGGTTTTATTTTCGGAAGTTGAAACTGGAACCCCTCGCTCATTAGTCCAACACACTAATCACAAAGCTACTGCGCCTAACTATCTTAAATGGCAAGTTGAACTTTAAGACCACCCAAATTTTTAATACTTTTCAATGATATCTAACTAGCAATAACCGTTAACTTAACGACACATAAGCGGTCTAAATCAAATTTATTTCAGCTGGATGAAGGTTTTCCTAGCTTCGTTGGCAGTGATCCGATAAATTAAAACCAGAACTACCGGAGAGTTCGTAACCCAAGTATATCGGTTACAATATCAGAGAACCATCGACTTTCAGTATATATTTGATACCCTGAGTTGTGGAACTTACATTTTTTTTCCGGTGGGCAAAAATTAAAACTCAGACGAAAACTCCGGAATAAAAAGATATTTCTAGGACCTCACCAGGGAAAGCACAATAGGCTAATTTAAAAGAGGCCGCAGTGCCAGAGGCTCATGTAGGCTCATCCGTCTTTTAATCTAATCTAATCTAACCTAACACTCAAATAAACACTTTGAAAAAAATTTATTAGAGTCCAGAAAACGTTTTTGTTCTTAAAGTCTGCGTGACGAACTTAATAATCACATCTGCGGTGAAGCTTACAAGATCGTATCGATGCTCAAGAGGTGCCCTCATGTACCGGGTATACAATACAGCCGAACTGCATCTACCCATAAGACTTTTCTAAGAATCGTTTAACGCATATAAGAAGGTTTGCATTAAAAATCAGTACTGACTTTATCTAATTGCGGAAGCCGTTTCTTAAGCTGTTGTTTTAAGAGGTCAAGTCTACAGACGACCCGAAAAAATCAAACCTCTTTTAAAAAGACCAAGTGATCGCGCAACTAGAAACACTGTTTTGGAAGTGTCATCAACTGCCCAACTTTATTTTAAATCTACATCGGTCTTTCGATATACTGCTTGGGGGACTAACAACTTGTTAAACAGTGGTTATGATTGAAGTCATTGCGCGATACTAATAATAAGCATATATAGTGTCCAGGGCACTCATTCCGTACATTTTCAGACTATTATCGTCGTTTCAACCGACCTCGAAAACTAGAAACCAAGTGCTAAAATTACAGGTTTGAGAGCTTAATCCAGTTCATTTTCCACAAATACAATGAAAGCTGACGTTTGTCAAAAATATTCGAGCAAAATATGAATTATTTTGATAATCAAAGTTTGAATAACGAAACCATTTAGACGATCGTTGATATACACAATCGGCCCCCAGGCTTGATTAAACGAACTCACAATGAAGATGAAGACATTTTTAAAAATACCCATTGTGACCTACCAAATATTTAATGCGAAGATTAAAAATGAGTATTAGTAAGGCTCATTATGTTAGCAGGCTAGACATCTTTTACCGTACCGATTTCAATACCAAGTCTTTAAACATACTTAACAAATGAAAGAAGACGGTTAAAGCAAGGGACGGCTGTATTCATTTCTGTCCATACTACAAACAGAGAGTTGCTGATTAACATGAAAAAAAAGAAATATGTTGCATACTTATAGGGTAAGCAACCACACTTCCAATAACAGTTTCTTCTGCTATTTAATGCAGCACTATAGCTTTCAAATACTTTGCTAAAACTGACCGGAAACCTCTTTAAAACGTGCTAAGTAACGACTTTTTTATTGTTAAAAAAAGCGACTACTATGACTGGACAGCTACTTTGAGGGTATGCATCAGCTCGATATACTTTTCGGTCCACCGAACGATATAGCAGAATTATAGGAGGCACTCAATCTGTTTTGTCTAGGGGCTACGAACTGAACTACCGCGAAGGGCTTTTATTGCTTCCCTCGTTTATTTATGCCGTAACACGTGGTACGCCATCTAAAGAAAATCAAAGTAAAGTGAAATAGTGGGAAACACGTGCTCAACTCAGCAGCACCAGAAAGCTGACAAGTGACAGTTCTGGCCAGTGGGCTACGAACTCCGATGCTTCGAAGCTACAGCGTCAAACGCCATCTCCAAGGATAGTTGTCGGAAGGCAACTTTCGACGTTATAGGTCGATGCTGCATTTTCTCCTTCAAGCTCATTCCATATTGCATCGGATACTCAAATCCGCTACAGATTTGCACAGCTGGGTATTGCAAAAACGGTTCCTACTATAACTACATTTATCAGAAAGCATAAACCATTCGTTTTCCATATTTTACGTTAAGATTTATATTATATCTCCAGCTCTTTCGAAGTCATGAGCTTTTTGTACTTGAAAAAGGATCCACCAGATTCCACTTGTTTTAATATTGTTCATTTATTTTTTATTATACGCATCGCTGTACCTATGCTCATCTCATTTGGGCTTACTGAAATGTACTTAAAGAGCATCCCCTTTGCAAAGGTAGACATTCCTAATGCTATGACTTCTTATTTTTTGTTTCATACAATGACCATTCCACAAGATGTAACGGATTGCTTTGCATAGAACTCACTATAATACTTTTCTAAAAACAAACCCAACACGGTACCAAGGCCTACAGACTGTTTTTACCAAGGTCACAGATCCATTGAAATGCAAACACCGGCAGACAGTTAAAAAAAAAGAAAAGAGAAAAACTTTCCATCGTCAAACACATTTGGGTGCCTTTCAAATTTACATAATACCCGACTGCAATCTTTTACCTTAACTCATATTATCCTTAATTTGTCTGCGAACAGAAAGTTTACTTTTAATTCCGTCCGTCGCCTAAGACCCGCTAAACGTCAATTTGCATACTTTTTCCATCGCCCAAGTTTCCTAATAAATTCATACCGACATAAACTCTCAGTGAATAATTAGTCGAATCCGGTGCCCGGCATTATTATTCCAAACAGGTCCTTAAGTTGAAAATCAATCTGGGGTTGCGGTGGCTTCTCATGCCTCTAAGCTCTGTACACGTTCCACCTTTTTCTGATTTATTTTGTTTCTAATAAGGGTTAATTTAAAAAGGTCTCCTTCGTGGAGGGACATAACAATATATATGCAAACAAAAAAGGGATTTAAACAAAAAAAAAACAGAGTGGAACCCCGAAAAGGAATACAATTTACCTCACAACTTTCTTGTTTTAATTGTTCACGATTTCACACCAAAGCACAAAGTAACCGAACAAAGTCCTTTTGTTAATTTCCTCACGTTCGAACGGGGTCCGTAGCGAATGTAGCAGCGCGCTTCATGTACCAAAAAAGGACACAATGTATTGCTGTTTAATGTTGTCACCATTTCCGTTGCTAAAGTTCACGACCTTTTTTGTTTTTTTTTTTTTCGTTGTTGTTGTTGTCGTGGGTCTGGTTCCTATTGCCCTCTCTCTTTATTTCCGATTGCTTTGGTGTGCGTTATATTCGTTTCTTTTTTTTAATGTGAAATTTGAAAATTTATTGTTGCACGATTGTAGGGCGGCATTGCCCTAGCGGCCATAAAAATCTGACGACACTACTCTAGAGAGGGGGTGGCGGCGTGGCGAGCGATGGAAATTCATTGTCGCACGCTTATCGCGCGACTGGTGGCGCTTATTTGACCCTCCCAGCAATGGATACTTTGTATTTTCATGCAACGCTTTACTGGGGGAAACCAGCAGCTTAATTAATCGCCTCGGACCGGTTAAATTGTGTAACCCATTTACAGTTGCAATTAAAATAACAGCGCGAATTGTAATTCACTCGCAGGCTTCCGTGCGCTGTTGTCAGCGGCAGGCAGGATGGCGCGTTAACGTATCCTTAACGATTTATTTGCTGCATTTTGTTTTAATTTGTAGATTTATTGAAACTGTGCCGAGATAATCGATGTGTTGACCGGTGTGCCGGATCGGAAATGATTGAAACAATCAGCCTTGGGGATGTGATGCCATTTGAAGGGAGTATGTGAAATTTGCATTCGGTGCTGCATCAAGATGTGCATGTTGTTTGATATACAGTACTCATGGGATTTCATCCTTTGTCGAGATTGTGGCGACTAATAGCTAATTGCAGTTGGGAAAATCCTGAATGTACAGGCTGAAGAATGTCAAATCATTTCCTATTGAAGGTGAAAATCAATAAAATCAGCGTCTGTTCAATTTGTTTGTTGACGATAACCTTTTATGTCGCTATTACTGATTCACAAGTTTGCTGCCAGGATGAACACTTTTATGAACAAACAGGAGCCAATCAATGTGCTAACGTTTTAGTTTATGTTACTTCAGAAATGAAAGACGTTTTCCTCGTGCAAAAGCAAAAATAAAGCGCAGCTATTTCATTGGTTTTTTTTTTTTAATTGTCGTCGATTATTTCTACAGCTTAAACTCAGTTTGCTGCTTTTACGGTCAGAAAATATGATTGGAAAAAATGGATTCCTGGGTCAAATAGTGACGGGAACAAGTGAGTTCAAAAACCAAGTTTCCCGAACTATGGAAACAACCCCAAAACTCTACAAGATCAAATGCATTGCTTCTGAAACTTTTGGGAATGAACAAAATTAAACAAAAGGAGTGCCTAACAATTTGTTTTTTTTTAAGACGAAAGTGATTTATGGAGCGTGTATTTTTTGCTGTCAGAATGCAACGTTCTTGGCACTCTCCTCGTCTCTTTGAAGTGTTTGTAGACTGTCATTTTGTAGCAAAGGGCTACAGAAATACAATTTTTGATTCCATCTACGACTTAATGAGTGTCCAACTCGGCAACTCTATAAATATTTACAGAAGTTACGAGTATATAGGGCGGTTAGCAAAAAGCAAAAACAAAGCCGTTTGAAAACATGCCAAGCCTTATTCGATGCTTGCCTATATAATAAGGTAGTGTCCAATGATGAAACCTATTGGGGCGCTGATATGCAGTCTGTCGCTAGAGATACAAAATGAACCACCTTACGTAACAAGCGGAAACAAAAATATTCGAAGGAGTTTGGTGCGGAACCAGAAAGCGTTTATCGATCTGCAAATATGACAATCAATCGACAAAAGTTGTCACATCTACAGGAATGGATTTAACCAGAAATGCTCAAGTCCCTATGAGAACAGGGAGAGTAATGCAACTAGCCTAGTGCATCATTTTTAGGGGAGGTTCATTGAAGAGCGTAGCAGAGCTGTGGTTTAGTCAAAGTTAGAGCTGTAAGGTTTTCGCCCGCGAAGAAGCACAACCGACCTATAGTTTCGCTCAGAATATTACTTAAAATGTCTTGCAACATACGACCAAGTATCTCGTGGTAGAGTCCGGAATGTGCTACAGAAACATGAAGTAGCCAACCCTATTCTCTTTGCACAAGATTGGTTAAAATTTCTGCGGACGAATTTTGGCTGCCTCTGCTTTTCATTGATTCAATGGACCAGATATTACAGTGCAAAAGACATAAAGACAAGTCACCCAACGATCCTCCTGAACTGAAGGTCAAAGCTCAATTTGTTTGCTGAAGTTTAGATGCAGGTGAGATGATGGTAGACTTCAAAACGGCTGCTCACTTCACTCTGTATATAAGTCGAGGCAAAGGTGAAGAAGATTGACTAAATTGCGGACTAATTCAATAGTAATGTAAGGAAGCGTGTTAAAATTTACTGCAGGGTTGCCAAATCGGGATCAATTTGGAGACAATTTGTTATAAATTTACCTAAAAGCTAACCTACCGGTGATGATGCCTATAGCCATGCAAAGATGAGATGTATACCTAGCACAAAAATATGTGAAGATCTTGAGGAATGTTGTCTAGATGTCCTCTGTCAACGCTTCAGTGGTTTGGTCAGGTTAGTCGTATGTCCGATATAGCTGTCTCTCTAACGTCTATCAGGTTTTAAATACGGCCTTCAGAGGCAGATACCAAAGACATTGAAAATGATGACGATACTGCTATAGTAACCCCAAATTTGCGACACTGTCGGTTACATTCCAGTTTAGAAGACGACACATAAATAATCTACACTCCTACCAAACTGTCACCACATTTCTTCTAAGGTTGTGTGGGTCAGGTTGGACGCATTCTGTTGACCGGCACAAGGCACTATAGTCAACAGGGGAGTACAGTCCCTTAATTGATTTAAATGCCTGGTTTCGCTTTCCGAAAGCATTTAATTTCCCTACAGAGTTTAAAGATGATTTTTCGCTTGGTCGATAAGCTCGATCTCTTCTATGTTGCTAAATAAGTAGCTACCAAGAAATTTATGCCATGACATTCACTCTTGATGTTGATATGCACAATGCCCTTCTAGACACATTAAAAAATAAATACAGATCTCTGTCTGAAAGGACTGCCGTGTACTATTCAAGAAAGCAGTGGACATGTGGGATTACTTTTGATATTCTCAGAAAAGGTCCGCTTAGTTGTGGGACTTCCTTGGCTAACCTGTAGCCTGTTTCTTGTCACAGGATATTCGATGGGTGGATGAGTTTGCCCATCTTTAGGCTGTTTGTTTCCGTGTGGTTTACTTGATACTCAATTTCTTTGAGTGTACCATGGGCAGTGTTTGTATGTCATTCGGATGGTTTCATCCCTTTCAAATTTACATAATTTCCTCACAATAATGTTTTTGATCAAATAATATAATGGAAAAAATATTTTATAGCTCAGGATTTATTTTTCTGTTCTTAAGATATTTAAAATATGTACATACTCATTGTTGAAAAACTAATGACGATACTACCAGCCAACATGAAGGCTACATCTAGGTATATGCGCCTGACAGACTATTCAGGGCATTATTAAGGAAATGGAGTAGCAAATTCTTGAACGAATGTCCCTAAATTGGGCCAAAAGGATTCGCTTTATCGAAAACAATTTCCCACGATCTAGGCGAACATTACACTGCTTAAGCGTGGATTCGTGACAATTTGTTGATTTCTCGTCATTGTCGGAGACCTTTGTAGACAATTTGTCAGTCATTTTCCTTCGAAAATATGTGACTGTTCGACTTCGAACTGAAAAGAATGATTTACGGGTTATTTATTTAAGCAAACACTTCTATTCTATTCTTAACGGATAAAATAAAAACCAACTGCTTCCTTCAACGTTATGAAACAGAATTTATATGACAAAAATTGTTTTAATACAAACAGCTGTCACATGCGACAATGTATGATATTGTTTGCTGTTGGCCTTTGTGGTCGCTTTTGTGGAACCCAACAGGGACTGGACCCAACTCAACCATTGTGAAATATTCTGTTACTCAGTAGTTTATTAAAAAGCTGAGTTATTCAAAAGCTCTCTACAATGCACAATAAAATTTATGTTCCCTTTTCGGAGTGCCTTTTGAAGCATGAAACATAATTTTGTAGTATCGAGTGCACTTTATTTCATGACTATTGACATCCTTTTCGGCAACTAAACTAAAAGCGAAAAATTGCTTTTCGCAATGAATCCCTCTTCAGTCGGAAGGAGGTGATGTTTCTTTCATGGTATTTACTTCTTCTCGAAGATCTGAGTGCCATCCACCTGATAGTCATTTTATTACCTGCTCTTAAGGATTTATCGGTATACCGATTGTATTCACATTCTTCTCAATTTTTTTTTTTTTAATATGATACCATTTTCAGACATTGTCTCGAGGCGTGTCGCTATCGCCATTGTATTCGAATGTAAACGGCGGAAGCTAAGAACATTCATGACATAGCCGCCAACACAAAATTTCTAAAACTTCTGTATAAAGCTGTCCCCATCACAAATTCGTTTAATTGAATGCTCGCTAGCTACCTAAGGCAAGTGTCCTACTTAATTGTAAATATTACTCCCGTTTATCATGTCGATCGTCATTTTATCTGAATTAATTTCCATTCGCTCGTTAATATTGTTTTATTTTTCTTTTTGTTTGTTGTAACTTTGTTTTTAAATATTCAACTGGCCGCCTTAGGATACTCATTAAATTTGCCCGTCCTCATGCCTAGAACCGTATCTGGTTTCTCATGTGCGTTTTTCGTTGCTGAACAATCGTAGTTGTCGAAAGTTTATGCTGTTCGTTCCAGTTTCGTAGAGTTCGTCTTTCACAGTGAAATACGAGTGCGAGAGGATAATAATTTTGGGCCGTGTCCCTCCCTCTCCTATGAGGGATATGTTTTTCCTTATAAAATAAAGAAGCAAAAAACCGAAGGACGAATGACACAAAAAGTAGTTCTTTGCGATTTAATGCTCCTCGGCAAGTTTTCGTCCCCGCCAATCACACACAGAGAAGAAGAGGAGAAAAAAAAATATTAAGACAGATACTCTCGTATATTTAGTTCATAGTTCGTTTCGTATGTGCTACAACTTGGTATGAACGACATCATCCAAAAATTGAAAACCAAGCGTCATGGACGAGAATGGTGGGTAGAGGAACCAGAAACAGGCAAGCTCAACGACCTAGGTACTTTAACTGTGTTTTTGTCCTTACGGCGACCCATTTCTTGTGCGCGTTTGTTCTTCCTCTATCACTCTGCTCAATTCGAAAAAAAAGGATGTTAACAAAGTTTTCTCATTCCTCTCTGGCGGAGACGAAAAATGAAAATAAAATCCCAGCAGAAGAACGGTCCAAAGGAAAGACAAGAAAACATTGATATTATTTTGTCCTTCGTTTTGTCTATATCCAGACATTGTGTCTCCAATTTTATTGTCCTTTCCCTTTCCTGGCTGCCATTGTGTAAAGTGTATCATTCTTATGTGTGTTTGTGGAACGAACTATGTCTGGCGCGTATAGTTTGAAGTTTGCGTGAATCCATTTTAGGCTCCATTTCGATTGGTTTTTTTTTTTGCTTTTTCTTGTTTAGTCCGTGATAGATGAATTTTTATTCGCTACGCTCCTTCAGATCGCATTCGTATTAATACTTTAGTTTTGCTTGTACAATTTCCCCCTGCAAATATTATAATATGTTCAACAATCACGGCCCTAATCGAATATGTTCAACTAGGTAGGTACTTTGATCGGAAGCATAAAAAGAAAAATCATTGATGAAGCTATCACGAATGTCCTTCTTGGGGAAGGGCCGATGTAGGAGTGGTAATTGCGCGTTGGATGTCTTTCCTGATCTCCATCGCTTGGTACAATAATCTGGGCAATAATAATAAATAGTTTTCTCCATACTTCCAATAAATAATAATAATTTGGCAATTTGATTCCTTGTCCTCGTCTTGATCCCGTACTCCCAAGTGTGCTTCCCTGTTGTTTATGTATACAGTGTCCTGTCGTAGGCACAATTTTTATATATTTCTAGGCTATGGGGCTGTGTAGGATCAATATTCTGTACAAGTAGCGAGTCAAATGAATGTTTACTAACAGGATGAATTTTTAAGCAAATATTTGATTTAGAACTCGTTTGTGGTATAGGTACCTATTAGTGCTTTGGGGAAAAGTTGCTAATGGCCTTGCAGGGTAGTAAGGAGTGTATGTAGTTCTAGGAGGTTTTTTTATTACTGTCAGCTCTGACTGTTCTTATTAATGTTTTAAAGGAGACCAAATTTAGTTGATGTACAACTGTGTCTTGTTAAGGCGCGAAAGGTTTCTTTCGAATCGTCGGTCATCGAGAATGCAATAATATAAAAACTGTGATAGATCGGCTCTAAAAAAATAAAATTTCACCACCCATCTGGCCCTTCATGTCTTCAAATTCAGAATAAATGACGCTGCTTGTGACTCAAGAAGGGATTAACACTTTTAATATGTATTGTGAGTACTTCTAAATTTCGATCTCATAAATTAGAACTAAAAATCGTTCACCTATTAGGATTGAGTTGTTTTCCTTGTTATTTTTTGTTTTACTCAACGAATTTGCCTTTTTAAAAGGCAATCAATTAAAAATGAGATTAGCCTTAAACTATCAGTAACTCTAGAGTCTCCCTCTTTTGTCAGCAGAAATTTCACTAAGTTGGTCACACATAGTTAAATTAATGCGAAATGACGACATCGTAATGCAATCCTTTCAATGGAAGTGATTCACGGTGATTTGAGTACCGAGGACAATGTTAATGACGTGACTATGACTACCAACGATATATAGTACTAAGACGGAAAAATAAAAGGGATTTGTGGACACCAACCTCAGTATTGAAAAAAACTTGAAATCTAGAACTTCCTTTTTTCATACCTTTCATGTTTGAAGAAGTAAAGCCTGGAATAAATTAGCTTTGAAGAAAGTCAAATAAATAAAAACAGCACCCAAAACACCGCTTTAAAAATAAAATGCCACTTAATACACCTCCGAAGATCCCTGAGAAAGACTTTCTTAAAACTGATACGCAAATAACGACTCAAATATCAACTTCCCAATCTTAAACACAACATCCGAAGGAAGCGACTAAAGCCGTCCCTCAGACCGCATGAAAACACTTTAAATAACTTAGTTATACAAAATGTCATAACAACGTTTAAATAAATTATAGAAGAAAAAAAAAACAAAAATTATAGAGAAGAATATGACAAAATCGCCTTAAGAAACCCCCCGAAAGTATAAAAAAATTTAATGAAAAGCAACAGAAAAGCTCTCAAAAACAGCAAAACCCCATTTTAAAAAACGACTTAAGCAATGTCTCAAAAATCCTCCTAGAGGCGGCTCAGGAAGCGGAACAAAATCGCTCACAGTTACATCACTAAAATGATTCCAAAAAATGTCAGCATAAACTGATTTCAAAAGAAGACCTCGAAAAACGCTCAACTTCGGTGCTCAAAAAAAATGCCCCAAAAAGCAATTCAGAAATAATTACAGGACTTGCACCAAAAAACGAACCAAAGGATGTTTGATGATGAAAAAAATGTTCTAAAGACACGATCCGAAAACGCCGCGATTAATGGACATCAAACAGACTACCGCCGTTTTTCAGATAGCCTATAAGTCCACAGAGAAACTCCTCAGTAATTTCGCCACTGCCTTGGTTCATTCTTTAAAATTAACTGCGCCAAACCCACTTCCTATGCATACGCTTTGCTGATAATTGCGCAATGATTAAGATCCATACAGAGCTTAGGAAGAAAATCTGACGAATAAACATGACAGGGTTTGGCAGCTATTTCAAGGCGAGTTTGCACGCTCAACCTTGAAGCCGGGGATAGAAACCATTAGAGATGCAAACACTAAACACCTCTTTGGAAACTTGTATCACCACAAAAAAAGGTTTAGTGAACTCTCAACCGAGAAAGTAGTAGGTAAAGACCTAGATCTATTTGGGTCTTCTTAGGGACCATTAAAGGCGAGGAAAATGCAGTCAGAAGAACTTTGCAGAGACTTGTGGTTCTTGTGGAAACAACACTCTGCCTATACCCTCGTCCGGGAAACAACTTCTTTAAAGGCAGTTCTTTCAATAGCTTGAATAATTTGCAGCAAGCCAAAATTCAGAGCACATTATATGTTGTAAGTCGAGTAGGTGAGGTAAGAACCACCCCAATATTACATAGAACATGGCTTAGGTATACAGTTCATCTTTCATTGTAAAAGTCTGATTGAACCAGTTTCGTACAAATCATGTTTCCAACTTGTAGAAGTCCAAACACAGCTTTCGTAAGAGCTATTATCCCGAAGAACACAAAATCTATTCACGAGGTGTAAAAATGAGCAAAACTACAATAAACTTCGGCAAAATCATCATCAAAATCTAAAAAAAAAAAACCATCAACATGATATATTTCTACAAAAAAGGTCATTGCAAAACAGAAAGTCCAGTGATTGTGATGGATCCATTTCTAATCGCAAATAGTTGATTGTGCTGATACAATCCGGAAAAGGTCACTTTTGTCGGGGCTGTCAGAAACACTCCGACCATTAGGTACTTACCGCAAACTTGTCAAAGCACCATTGTCACTCAACGCCATTGAGTGTCGCCCGTCTACATGCGAATCCGTCTTAATAACGGATGACAGAAAATCGGTTTGGTTTGCCATCGCACACATCCGCACTGACCGGTAGATATCAATACAATTTCCAGGACACACCACTAATCCATGTCAATAAAAGAACGACCGCCTTCTTTTTTTTCCCAGGATCGAATCCAAAATATTGAAATTGTTTTCCATTTTCCAAATACATTCTGATATTCTGAATTATTCAAATTGAAATCGAAAATGCATCCACCTATCCGACGGATTAATTCATCCAATCCTCGGGAAAAAAAAAATTGTATCATGTGGCGCCCTCCATGCAGCGATTGCTGGCAATGACTTTGTTTTTGACGGCTGATAAGGATACTGATGCTGCCGTGGTATTAAATACAACATAATCCATTTGAAGCAAACCAGTCACGATTTGGGTAGCTAGGTGGTTGTTTAGGTGATAATTTTCCATTCGAATACACATTCTACATCATCAATTCTCGAGTAGATGCCATTCTGCTTATCTGTACTAAAATATTGATTGCCAATTCAACAGAGCCGCCTCCCCATCAGCCTCACACCGACTGACAGCCGATCAAACAAATAGATAAAAAATAAAAAAAGGACCATGTCCTGTTGGAGCAAATTACAATAGCTGACATTATGGATGGGGAAATGATGACAACACAATATGATGGTCACTGGAGTGTCGTGAGTTGATCCCGGTTCAACCAGATTCGATGCTACTCGCTGTTCCTAATTCGGAAAAAACAAAAATATTGAATAAATTAAGCCAGCGTCATGGGTAATGATGTACCAGTGTTTCAGTGGATAGTGTTGTCACACACGACCTCAACCGCCCACATAGTTTTTGTGCAGTGATTTGGAACGGATCGATAACATAACAATATTCTGCTTTTAAAACAGTATTTTTGCATCGTTTGAAATTTGTGCTAAAAAACCAAAAACACAAAGGTGGGAGGACAATTTTTCGAATGTAAATTGTGTTTCGCCAATTGGCGGTGGAGGAGGAGGAGGAGAGTTTTTTTTTTGTTATACTTTTGCCTGATAGTCATGAGAATTATCGGGGGTCAATCATGCGGTGATTTTATTGTTAAACTGATGTGAATCTTTTTTTTATTTTGAATTATATTTTTGTCATGATATTCAACTTTTAACATATGTCACGGTAGCAATGCATTTATAAACAAATTGAAAGTGCTCCAATATTTCCAATCAACAAAGAATCCGCGTTAAAGACTTTTATTGATACTAACTATGACATAAAGTGGGCGCAAAAACTGACGTACTGCTGATCAACCCTAGTTAGAATCCCCGAAAATCTTAAAGTAGTTTTCAGTCTCGCGAATGTCAGACAAACTTCAAAAAAAATAAATTCACTTGACTTGGAATAAAATTGCAAGTCGCATCAATTCCTCCAAGGAATAATATTTAAACAAGCGATGAGATGTGCGAAGCTGGAAATGCCAGCTAACAAATTTTGTTGCGATTGTTAAAGATTTTTGAAGTCGTTTTTCCATTCGTTTTTTGGTGCATTTTCTAAAGTGTTTCGAAAGCTTTTTGTTTTTTGACGCGTCAATGAATCGGTTTTAATTTATAAACAAACCAATATAAACCATTCAGAAAGCACACTGTTTAAAAATCGCGTTAAAACGCAATAAAATTAGTTATATTTAAAAAATGCATCAGAAATGAAGCTTGTTTTTTGAACTGACATTTACTCAAAATATTTAAAAAAAAAAAAGTGTTGACTCCCTAAAGTGTCTCCTTTGACTGTGATTGGGTATTTTTGAGTTATGGTAAGTTACCATCAGTGACGTCAGGAAAAACAAACATTTTGGATAAAAGCGCTACTAAAAAGTAGGCGACGTAATGAAAGAAATAGCCTATAGCCTTTTTGTGGTCTTAAGAAACAGTTTAAAAAAAGATCTTTGACATCTGCGCAGTATTTTTCACTCCAAGCGGTAACACAGATAAAACCCCTATAGTTTTATTATACATACATATGTAGATGACCATTAATACGGTGACCATTTGTCCTCTTTGTGAGAAGACAGTCTTTTTCGCTATATTGATTTACATTTTTATCTACACAATTTATTTTATTTAAATGGTGCCATATAGATTACGAGTAAGAAAGATATCAAATGCGTCGAAAATACAACAAACGAAGATTCGAATGGGGTAGATGTTTCAGAAGATCATATAAAATTGTATTGACCTAAGTTCTGTTCCAGTGTGATTTTAATGAATACTAGAAGTCGTTCAGTGGTCGGAATTCTTCCGGTCCACGTCGACGTACGGTGCGCACAGACGAAAGAGTGACAGTTTGGTGCGGATTGTGGAGTGGTGTCATCATTGGACCATTTTTATTCGAAAATGAGGCTGGGAACAACGTTTCGATAAACGGTGGGCGTTAACCATGTCGATCTTTTGCACATCAAATTCCCAAATCGCGTTATCAGCCGTCTTGCCGATATCAATTGGCCGCCTCGGAGCTGCGATTTGACCCGTTTGGACTTTTTTTTTGTGAATGACCGATTTTATGCCAATAATCCCAAAATTCAAGCAATATCATCCAAGCTAGAGCCCGAAACCATCAACAAGGTCTTGGAAAATTGGTGTGACAGAATGCGCTACAGCGAAGCCAGCCGGGGCAGCCACTTGAATGACGTTGTGTTCCATAATTAATGGGAATGTTTTTCTCGAACTAATAAAGCCATAATAAATGAAAAAAAAATTGATTTTGTTCATTTTATTGGATTTTTAAAAAGCTACTTGTATTTGGCCCACCCTGTATACAACCAATTTGAGAAAAAAAATTACAGACAGCATTGCATTTCTGCACTATCTTCACAAAAAAAAATGAAACGAATGTGTTGTGGTTAAAGCAGTGAAAGTAATCCTTATATAAGATAAATGTGGTTCAAGCTTAAACTAAATTGAGCTGTCTCAAAAAAAAAAAAACTCAGTCAATGACTGAAAATGTTCAATCAAATTCGAAGGTGTTCTGTAATTTATTAATTTAGGACCTGGTGATGGACTACGATATGAGTTCATCATGCAAAAAAAAAGAACCTTTTCTCTATAATAAATAAGAGTCCATTCATTATTAAAATGGTCCCTACCTTCATGCTTCATAGGATTTGCGGATTTTCTTGGCACATATTTTACAAAACAGGTACCCAGACCGCTTTAAAGTTTACAATAATTTCTAGGAAATTGTAGATTATTGCAGGTTATTACAAATAACATATCATTTTCTAATACCAATGAGGCTTAGCACCCGCTTTAAGCTGAATGGATTGCAAAAGTGGCACGTTTCAAACCTACCGCCTCCCATTAAATTCGTATTTCAGGTACAATTTTTCGATGCAACTGAATTTGGGTGCTGAATTGAAAATTTAATTAAACTTTTGCAGCCCCAGAGAAAAAAACATTCCAATAGCTTGAGTATTTCCCCTCTTCAATGTCATCAGCACCGTTGTCGTTATCCAATTTTTCTCTTCTTTTTTGCTGTTGTATTGTCTGCCATTCACCATTGAGCTTTTGTTCCGGTGGTTTTCATACAGAAATTCCGTTCAAGTTTGAGAATTAATTCCAAAAGAGATGTTATGTATTATTTTTTGGTCGATTTCTGGGTGCTGTCTCTCCGAAAACGATCCACGATGAGTGCGAAGATGAAGATATCCCAAGCCAACCGAAATTGGTGTATGTAATTCGGTATCTGTTGTCGCCTAGTTGAATATTTGAAAAGAAAAATCTTGGATACGTTTGCAAAAGTGGGCGAAAAAAAAAAAAAACATCCTCTTATTTTATGACATTATCTGAATTAATTATAAAATGTATGAATACCAAATGCGACTGGGAAAAAGGCAGAAATAGATTTTCATATTTATGAACTGCTTAGTACTTGTGAGCGAAACAAAAGGTTCTACTTTCGTGGGGTATACGACCCACAAGAAAATGCGAAGGATACGAAGATACGAGTATCTAATAATTTGATTTTTTAAGTCCGAGTCAGGAGTGACGGAAGGTTGATGCTGTTGCAAGTTTATAATCGCTTGACGTTATCTGTCGGAGTCTGGGTCGGTTTTGCGGTGGCATTATATTATCGTGGCTGAACGGCTGTTCATCTGCTTGGCATTCATGCGGATTAAACTCGTATATGGATGAATTATCTACTTTCATTTGAGAAATGAATTTAGGACATTTCGTTTTGTAATTGACCTTTTTCGGACGTTTGCTCGTTTCTGGGTTCGAGCTTCGCATGTATTGTTTAATTGGCGGGATTTGTGGCCTTTTTTGTATTTGAAATTCATATTTTTGTGTTCAGGGTGCTTGGTTTCTTTTGCCGGAAGGGGTTTTCCCTGAGGGGAAATTTGATAGATTTCCATTTAGATATGTCCGGGTTTTCCTTTTTCTACCAAAGGATTGCCTGTTTAATGCAGATCGATATACTTTGAAATTTTCATGGGTGTGTATCACGAAGTGGGTGCCTTATTATTTTACAAAAATATTCCTTTGAGTTCACCCAAGGCGTGGACACTTGGAAAGTCTTTTTCAAATTATTGGCTGTAGGATTCAATTGCTATTTGATTGGAGGGTAAAAGGCCTCCGTATGTCAAATTTCCTCTCATAAAATATACAAGAAGATTGTTTCTCTAAAAAGTGAAGATCAGGAGCAGGAAAGAAACGATACAGTTAAAAATAAATAAAAAGCGGAAATACGGGAACCAAAGAAGCACTTTGGGGGATTTCGAAAGTTGCACTCAGTCATGGTTAGTCCCAATTAGGTGACTATTTTCAAGCATTTACAATTACTGCATAATTGGCCCTACCGTGGTAAGCACTTGAACAAAAGACGAATTACTTCCTGGGAAGGAAAATGTAGGACTCCAATAATTTACTTCTGTTAATGAGTTCAACCAAAGTGATTGTTAACTCTATGATGCATATATTGTTATCCTCTCAGAAATATATTATAGAATAATGAGTTTTTTTAAATACCAAAAAAAAAGCTCTGAAGCGGGTGAAGGTGCTTGCGGGGGTGTGCGTGTGTGCGTGGGTGAGTAGAGCTGTTGACGTGGAATTGAGCTGAAGAGCGGCGAATAAACGGCGATCAAGTCGAGCAGAGCCAGGCGACCAATTTCTCGTTCAGCCTGTCTTCTGTTCTTACAGCAAAACTGTCTGCGGGAGAAATTTGAAGAGAAAAGGAAAGAGACTCCAACTAAGTTGTGTGTTCACTTTGGCTTTTATTCAACAGACTGCAACTGCAACAGACTAAACTCGTGTCGGCATTTTATACCCAAAATAGTAGCAGTTAATTTCATTTGATTTCTGTTTATTTTGCGTATAAAGGAACTAAACGTTACGATTTAACTTTTAAGTATTGTGTTGTATTTTTTTTTAATTCGTTACAAGATAAAGTAAAATTAGTTGAATTCAAAAAAATTAATGAATGAGAATGTGTATTGTGAATGTTGAAAAGACATGTAGGTATGTTTATAGAAGTGTAGGTGTAAAAAATATAAAAGAAAATGATAAGAATTTAAATTAGTTATTTATGTTGCTTGATGGCTGTTATAGCTCAGCTTTTGTTCCGAAATAAATATGTCTCTTGGGAAAACCGAAAAAAGTAGCCCCCAATAGTGGGACTTGTGCAGATAAATGTTCGGTGTTAGCGAAATTTCAACTCGAGTGTTGTAATGAGTGGACTCTTCCCGAAGCATTTAGTTTTTAAAAAGATTTATTCAATTGAAATATACCAGCAGGCATGGTTGCCGTTTTAGTGACTTTATCGCTAAAATTTAATTTTTGTCACTAAAAAATTCTAGTATTCGAGTTTGACACTTGCAAATTGAAATATTCAATTTGATTTTTTGTGTGTTGTTTTTTTTTTGTTATAAGTTATCATTATTTATTTAAATATTGTAAATTTTTGATTTATTGTTCAAAATAAAAATTTTGTTAAAATTGAATTTTTTTTTTTTATTTGTAGGTAGTGATCATTTTTTTCTAGAGACTTTTTTTTAAATTTTAGCATATCTGGTGGAGTTTATTTTAAGTTAACGACAACCCGCAGCAGCTGATGTTGTTTAATTAAACGTCGCGTACAAATTTACTCTACGTGGCTTTCATGAAATCGTCATTTATATAAACATTTATTTGTGGTGTCTAAAAAGATAAACTTTTCGATAAACTATTACAGAACACACTGAAATCTATTACTCTTTGTTCTGAAACCGACATCAGCTGTTTTTGACAGACGGGCTTCGTAATTAAAATCATTTTAGATAATAAAAAGTTAAGTTATCTGGCACAATTCTGAAAATTGTGTTAACAAAACATCGAAATACAAAACATACGACGTTAAATGGTGTCTTGCAATCATTATTTATATGTATCCATGTTTTTTTGACGCTATGAAAACATGTGCACATTCAAAATCTAAAAATATAAAAGAAAGTGACATTCGTGTGTGCACGTATAACTCCAGAACGGATCGTTCGATTTTCACGATTTTGGGCTTGAAGGATTCGATCTGGATCAAGGACGGACATAGGCTTTTTGTAGCGAAAACGAAAATTTTAGGGGATGCAAATTTTGATGGGGAACGGATTTTTCAAAAAATAAACAGAATAGAAAAACGGGGAGTTCCACTTCAAATAGAACAAACATTAGGTATATAGATTTTTTAAAATTATGTTATTGATTGATATCGGCGGTTCTCATTACTCGATCAGGCCGAACTTTTAAGCTTTCACGTCGCAGTCGTAATGCACGACTTATGGCGAACCGACTATCCGTGAAAACGAAAATCCAGTCGATGGCGGTAAATAATCGAACGAACATGTCGCAATTAAGAGAAACATTCGGCCTTACTCATAATCAAACACGAATGCGACCATTAGCTGTTTGGCAGATTTAGTAAAAATGTACAGCATTAGTGAAACGGCACCAATAAACAATTAAACCTCCACATTTGCTAGTGCGACAACTTTCTTAGAATCTATTACATTTTTTGTCATCGCAGAATTCAAATTTCATAATTTATTTTCGTGAAAAACTAGGTCAATGTTTAATTTCAGAACGAGGATTCTATTCAAAGAAAAGGAATATATAAATCGCAAATTAATTTGCCCAACAGATATCTTTCAAAGGCCTTTTGAAGCTTATTATAAGCAAAAATAAACCAAACACTAAATAGGAAATACACAAAATATACGCTGATCTGTCAAATATCATATGCAAATCAGTAATGCCCTCTCCTTCGATCGGACACAATTTTCGGTTCTTTTTATAGTACACTTTCCTCTGTTTTCTAATCCTTCACGATTGATTTATGAGTGCATTTGTGTCGGAAAACAATTTTTTAGGCTGATTATGCAAATCGAAGCTTATTGACCTAAAGATTGAATGGTTAGCAAGTGAATATTTTTGAAAAAAGCAAAAATAGCCGACTATTTGATTTAAGAATAAATTAAAAACTCTCGTAGGAAGCCAAAACCCTTTTAAGGACCTATCGCTTCCGTTTTGAATTTCAATCTGCCAATCAACGAAACAGTGCTTGTAATGATCTTTTAAAATTGTATGGCTCATATTACTGAATTCGGGAAACTTGGAAAGCGACAAAATGTTAAATTCATTCAGAAAAATATAAACCCGCGGACATTTTTCTACACGAAAACTGTCATGCTCACTCCTCTATGAATTCACGCTAAATAAAACAGAATTCTGTTTATCTTGAATTCGCACATACTACCTTTTATTCCTCTAGAAGTTCCTTAATTTATTACTTCGCGGGGATTGTGCTGAATGCTGACAATTCTTATATCTATATTTTCGCGAAGTCAACCTTTTCACAGCAACCACTAGAAATTCTCATTTTCTGGGAAAAAACTCCATTTCCAAAGAGGGTTTGGTTGCAGCCAAATATCTACCTGTGCCGCCTAAGGTACTGAGAGTTGTAGAAAAATGTAGGTATTCGGGTATGAGCTCCAATCATAATTGAACCGATATTTTATTCTCTTCTCGACGACTCTCCAGAAAGTCTTGGAATCATCCTAAACTTCTATCAAATTTATGCACTCGTAACTTGGAAACTATTAAAAAAGGAAAACCAATCAGAAAGCAACCGGTTATAAAAGATGCCAAACGTTTTATTTAATAAAAATATTCGAAATGTATGTAGGGTGTTTTGCCAGGACCCTACGATCCTCTTCCTCGCTCGTTGTCCAGTTGGAATGAAACACGTTTACTCAAAATTCAGTGTACATTTATTTAATTCACTTGGTGGTTCTAACATAAAGTTTGGCGACTTTTAGGTTGCGTTGGCTGAAGACCAACGTCTAGCGACTATGGAGGTAGAGGTTCCTTCGCTTTCTTGTCTGTCTGTCCCTAACCGGGTCGTTACTGTTGCTGTCTGTCTCTGCGTGCGTTATCCGTTAATGCGTTCTGTCTAGTGTGATGTTCGTTTGTCTGGCCCAATCCCACATATATATTTCAAGTGTTTAGAAATAAAACAAAACTGCAATATTTTTCAATTTTGTGCCTGCATTTGTAAAAATTTGTCCTTTCTAAACTTTAAAACAACTTGCATTGATGTATTCCAACGAATAAAGTCCGATAACTCTTACAATTTACTAAAATTGGTTAATGATTGAAAACGTTCAGTCCGAACAAAAGTGTATTTAAATTCGCTCCTATTACGAAAATTCATACCGCCATTTTTGGCGGTTGGGCAACACTCCTCTTGAAAATGACATTAAGGGAGGATTTATTTAGCTAGTGCTCGAGATAAACATGGATTTCTGAACATTCACATTTAACCCTACAGTTAGCGATATTCTGGCAACTATATTTGTTTATTGGTAAAGGGATTTTGGAAAGTGTGGAGTCTTTGCGCAAACTGCCAGGCTAAAGTTGATTGTTGGTAAGGCCGGATGTCCCAAGAATAACGTCCGAATTGTAGACCGAGATTGACAACAACGCAATCGGAATCAGCAGAACAGCACATGCTGTTTTTAGTATATCTATACATTTGTTGAAAACAGATGACGCTGTACATCGACTTTGATGATTCGAAAAACGGTCAGGTGTCGTGGTTGATCCAATTGTCATTCGTTTCGTCAATACACTTGAATTATACGGACTTACAATTGCGTGACGTCAGATATCTATCGCGAGATTAACCGACGGAATTTGATTTCGTTGCGGAACAATTGAATCTGGGTAATTTGCAACACAATTTCGAATTAAGTTCAGCTCAATTTTAATTTTGTTGCGCAACCTGAGTGCATAGGAACTTGTTGACTGTGGAGAAACTCATATAAAATTTAAGCAACGATTTTGAGGGGAGAGCCTAGTACGCCGATCGAGCTAAACTACATTTTAAAAGCTCTCCAAATTTTCTCTCCAAACATCAGCTAAAATCCTAGCTAAATTTTGACATAGATTACGCTGTGGATAAGTATCACAGAAAACAGCTCTTCTTTGAAAAAAAAAACTGCAAGAATTAGTTTAACTTTTTGGTTTGGTTTATAATTCGACCACGACCAAATGAGATTTGCTGCAAAAACATAACATATTTACATAAGCTATGCGCAGGATCTAACCGCAAATTTTCGTGTTTAAATTACGCAGCCCTTAAGTAACTTTGCTTAAGTACGAATAATCATTATAAATCACATTTTCCTGTGTATGGGCATTTTAGGTGCGTAAAGTAAGGCAGATTTTATAAATAAGGCTTTAGTTGTTAAAGACTTTGTGCAATTCAAAGCGGGATTACAATTAAAAAGTTGTGTATGGGCATCTTTTCAATTGAATCGACCTTAAATTTGAAGCGGTACTAAAAAGCAGAGACAATACTGAGACCACCAACTCCGACCGATTTCCCGTTACTTAGCCTACAAGCTATATTTTTATTGGGTGGCAAATGCTAAGTGCGCTTGTATTGTTACATAGAAATTCGTATTGACAAATGTCACGTAACTTCAAAAATTCCGACTCACCAACACACTAGCACCTTGCATATGCCACTTCCGCTGTGGGCAAAGTTGCTGACAGCGTTCATAGAATTTTATCCGTTAAATTTGAAATTATTCGTTACGTGTGGATAATATTTTTTTTTAAGGAATAAGTGGAGATTTGCTTAAAATATATATGAAAAATGAACAATGCAGATTATTTGAAATAAAATAGAAACATATTGAGCAAATTTTATTCAGTTTTCTAAGAAAAATCAAAGTTAATTATATTCAAAAGCGCAAAATACGCAACCATGTTTGTCATAATAAGTATATAGAACATCTCATTTAGCTAGTTTTATTAACCAAAGAAATCAAATTATTCGCCTTTTAACAACATATAACTACTAACCAATCGCATTCAGTAATTTAAAAATGTGGTATTCCCGAATTCTAGCACATTTCCCCACGGTTGCCGAGGTTGGCAGCATTTATTTTTTTATTTTTTGTATGTTTTTACATGTCACACGGATTCTTAATTGACACAACACCGATAGGAAAACAAAATGGAGAATTTGAAAAAAAACTGAGGGGCCCAGCGGCAAGAGGATTGTGAGTTGGGGGTCTCAGTATCATTTGTCTCTGCTAAAAAGACTGAATTAAGGAGATTTTTCAGAGCATTTATACTCTGGGTCTTGTGTCATAAATGGCAATTTTATAGTAACTTTAAGTAAGTGATAGTTTTGGGTATCTTCAGGTTAAGTTTAATATGTGATCAAAATTGGGACAAAGAGAAATACATTTTTTTTTGTAAAATTTGTATAATTTGTAAATGCGAATAACAATTTTCCTAAAAAATATCGTTTATTCGATTATCACTAAATCGAATTTTCATTACCAAAGTCCCTTCATTGCCGCTCAAAATTTATTCATACTCATAGACTCGTACGTATAAACTAGAAAAAATATGCGGGAATTTAATAAAGGAAACTCACCTTTTATTTGGTCCATAACTCATAAAAATTTAATTTTAAATAACGCAGCAATCGGGTCGACAAAAAAATAAAAACTTTAGTCTATGATGCTCGTACACGCAAGTTGATACAACTTTAACCCTTCTCGCGGCGGTGCCAATTTCTGATATTGCTGGGCTGTGAAGCCCATAGGATCTCACTTGCTTACATAGGTTGCGCTACAGTCCGGAGTAGGTCTGTGCCTTAACCAATACACGTCTTCAGTTAGCGGAATACTGCTAACTGCAGTTGCGCCCTCCAAATTGATTGAGGTCCCCTTCAATTGTGCACGTCACCTAAGGCGAGTGCATTTTTTCTACTGCGTTCTCCCTCTGGATTGGAATCAAAGTCTCTACGAGATGGAACATGCATGGCCATCCACTCTATAATTAGCAACTTTTTGACAAGGTGGATGTCGCGATGTTGTACAGTTTGTCGGTGAACATTTTTCGACAAATCTTTTTCTCGAAATAGCCGGGGATACCTTCATCCGCTTCAACCCTACGTTCCACATAGCGGGAAAGGAATGATCAAGGGCTTATCTAAGTTCTGAAAATATCATTCACAAAAATAGCTTTCGTACGAAACTTTAATCATAGCTCGATTACAATCCGGAGTCCGAACAGATGAGAGTACAAAAAGGGTGTTTGCTTACAACACTATACAGCACGAGGTGTATCTCAATGTCATGCAGTGTGTGGTCAAATAAAAGCGTATGCTGCTGTAGGAACAAGACACATACCCTTGTTACCCTATATCAACGACTAGGTCATGACGTGTACAGGACACTCCCTGTGTCAATATTGAATGTCAATTGTCCGTTGATATCCAATTGGCACAGCAAGTGTGGAGTGTCCCCTTTGTGTGTCGTAAAGGACTACTTTGAACCCTTTATCGATAACGGTGCAATGATGCGACATCAAATCTGATATCGCTACTAGCATTTGGACACTGGACAGAGCGAACTGGAATTGAGTCCATAAACGCCACCATATTTCCTTACCACAAGAGCTTGATAAAAGATGAGGCTTGCCATGACGACGACGCACGGTGGCATCATTGGTGGCAGTAGCGGTGACCAACAACCATCAGCATCAGCATCCTCGTCATCTGAACAAATACCAAACTTCATCCGTCCTCACACAGTGTGATCGTGATGTATGACTGTTAGCCATCGCCATGGGCTACGAATAGGACATCACAAAAAAATAGCAAGACCAGCTAAGTGTATACCAGGAATCTGTGCATAGTGCTACTACGAAACGGATGATACTCAATGATGCGTTACCAGGCGAAAATGGAATACACTAGACAGCACTATATATGTGCCTACACCATATGCTGCGGAACGACGATAAGCGCTGAAGCGTGTGGTAGTTAACGCTCGTTCGTATCCTGTTAGTCATCGGCTTAAAGCAATGTACTCCTACATGGTGCTCGCTGCCAGATGGCCGTTGTGAACGGTGTGAGTTTGAGTTCCCCTTCCCATCATTGTCCAGTGTAATATGTATTTGCATCTGATCGGACACAATAGTTGTGTGTATATATTCCTTGGAGAGCTGAACTCCGGTGTGAACGAATGGGTGGCTAAAATGGTGGAAAATCGTTAATATCACCGGGGAGCGAGGGCGAGCGAAAAGGAGTTGTTTCGAGATTAAATGCCATTCCGGGTGGAAGTTATTTTATTGTGATATATTTATTTTTATTTAAACTCTTTTCTGTGATGATGCGCGTACCGAATGCACATGAAATGTAACACAAGTGTGTGTGTGCACTAGCGATGGCAAAATATCTGTTATATGGCGGATAGTGTGAGAGTTTAGTTGAAATTGACTGGAACAGCAATAGAAAGAATATTTCACGTTCAAAATCAAAGCCGTTGAGTGTTGGTACTGCAACATTTGAGTAGATTTTTTTCTGGCTTTGTTGTTGTTGTTGCAATGAACTTGTACTTCTATTCTAAATATTCGCAATCAATGGGGGAAAATAAATACTTTCATCCCATTGGTACGCAACGATTTGCTACTTGTGTCTCGTTCTATTGTTTGCAAATCTGCAACTTGGTGTTTTTTGTCACTTAATAATTTGTGACAAAACTGTTTGTGCGGGAAAACAACAAGTGTAACAGGACGACCACTCTCTGGATTATGCCAACGAACAGAACTTGTGAGAACGACATCTATGAGTATTATTTTGAAAAGTAGAATGTTTAGTTGTAACTAACTTCAGTTTGTTCTTTAATTACTTTGTCCAAGAACTCCAACCTAAGCGGACCAGAGGAGCAAACTGCGGTAAGATTTCCATCACATTTTGAACTTGTGAAGGGAACACATTAGCGACCACTATCAGACAATTAAAATTGTTCTCTTCGTAACTTGAACCCTAACCGCACACGCCATATCCCGTAGCACACAAAATATGAGGCGAACCACCGAGCATACAACAGGGCTCTAATCGCGTTAGCACAAAACGATAGAACGATATCGTCTCGACGATGCTTCTACTTCGTGTAACAACGAAAACAACGATTGTACGATCATCGTTTCTTGTTGCTTCACGTTACTTATTCAAATGTCAAATACTATCGTCGAAGCGATTCGATTGAACGATGGCTATTTTGCAATCGTTTCGTCGTTTTTGGTGCATTTTTTTTTACTTATAATTAGGTCTGAGAGAAGCACACAAAAATTTATTAAAGGAAGACACACTTATGTCCTTTGAAGGCGACTCGCTCCTATCCAAATTGTAAAAGAATTCATTCTTTGCAAAAAGTAAATAAATGGGAATATCAAATGAATTTTATTTATTTGTTTGATGATTCCATACGTAGATTTTTAATGCAATCAGAAAAAAAACAATCATTGCATTAATTTTTGTTTTACAACTAGCCCTTTACCAACAAAATTCTACTACCATAGCTATTTATTTTTGCCAAATTCCATGTCAATCAATGACAACGAAGAAAAATAAACAAATGCAAGAAAAAAAAAAGCAATTTCCATACATTTTTAAATTTTATCGGAGTCAGAGTTCAAACTGTTGAAAATAAAAACGATGAACGATTCGATTGAACGATCCGACGATGATGTTATATGAAGTAAACTAAAAACGATATCGTTTTGTTCAATCGTTTCGACGATAGTCGTTTCAATAATAACGCGATTAGAGCCCAGTATGTATTAATGAAATCAGACCTCTGGAATGAAACCTCTTGGCCCCGCTGAACGATAGCACAGTGCATACAGTAGATATGTATATGAGCATGAGTATTTCATATCAGAACAATGTAAACAAAATAACGTATGAAGTGACGACGGGCATCCACACGTGAATATGCCGAATAGGCAATATCCGATCAATACCTTTTTTTGGGTTCAAGATACGAAGCGAATTCTTTTGCTTAGGCAGCATTTGTAAAATTAGTATATAAGACCAACTTATTTGAAATAAAGACGACTCCATATTTTGAAGCCAAACACCCATAAGAGGCAGTTTTCTGCTTTAAACGGGAATTCGTTTATACGGCAACTCGCCGGACGAGTTCAGGGACTTAGACTAACATTACAGGTCCAAACATTGCAAACTGGTGGTAAACCATTTCCTTTTTAGAAATAAAATGCAACAATTTGCGAATCGGTATTGTTATTTTCGAGCCTCTGGCCGTGAATCAGCAACAACAAGAGTTCGCCCAGTGGTAGAAATTCTACCACTAAACTGGCCTGGTTTATACGCGACATATGGGAAAACGAATGAGAAACAGTAATGCATCTCTGCACAATCTTCACATAGAAAAAAAAATCAAGTGAATACCTATATTGTATTTAAGGCATTAAAATGAATAAATTCTTTACTGTTTGCATCCGCATGGATAACCCACTCGAACCGATGAGGCACCACGATCTCACGGTACCAAAATGGGATTATAGTCTATCCGGAAAAATATTTCAGCGAGACAGGGTGAAATGGGCGATCTCGTCCTTTAGCCCTTTTAAAGCACCGGGAACCGATGGTAACTACCCCTTTCTCCTACAACAGGGTATGGGTCTATTGACTCCTCAACTAATTAGGGTCTCCAGATCTAGCCTATCTCTAGGGCATGTACCATCAAGCTGGACTAAGGTCAAGGTGGTTTTCATACCAAAGGCAGGTGGGAAATTCGAACTACTAGCGAAATCATATCGCCCTATTAGCCTTAGCTCCTTCCTCTTAAGAACCATGGAGAAAGTCCTCGACCAATACATAAGGGATCAGTTCCTTACAGATAACCCACTTCATACGAGCCAGTTCGCATACCAAGCCGGTACGTCTACCGAAACAGCCATACACAGCCCTACAACGACGATTGATAAAGGCCTGGTAGGAAAAGAAACGGCTCTATGTGCCTTCATAGACATCCAGGGAGCGTTTGACAATACCTCCTTTGATGCCATAAAGAAAGCTATGATAAGGAAAGTCATTGCCCCACTAATCATAAAATGGGTTCTAAACATGTTAGAAAGCGGAATCATTAATCTGGCGTATGGAGGCTCAGAAAAGACTGTTAAGGCCACTACGGGCTGTCTTCAATGGGGAGTACTTTCCCCTCTTTTGTGGACTTTAGTCATAGATGAACTCCTAGACCACCTCGCACAAAGGGGGACATAATACAAGGTTATGCAGATGATGTAGTAATCACTGTAATGGCCAAGCATGACTCCACTATATCTGAGATCATGCAAAGGACCCTAAGCTTAACTTATAGATGGTGTCAGGACAAATGTTTGACCATAAATCCCTCAAAAACAGTCATGATACCATTCTCAAGAAAGAGAAAACTAGAACTGAAACCGATCAAGATGAATAATGAAGTTATCAATTTATCAGGAGAGGTAAAATACCTAGGAGTAATCCTAGACAAGACTCTTACATGGAATTCACACCTTGATCAAGTCGCCAAGAAGGAGACAAAGGCAATTTATATGTTTCATCGCCTTTGCGGCATAACCTGCGGCTTAAAACCAAAAATTATCTATTGGTCATACAACACGATCATCAAACCAATGATGACCTATCATGGTGGCCAAAAATCAAACAAATAACGGCCCAACAAAAACTTAAAAAGATATATCGATTAGCATGCGTTGGTATAACGGGGGCAATAAAAACTTGTCCAAGATGGTAAATGCTTGGAAAAATATTTATTCACTAACGCAGCAAAAGGCCGTCAAAAAGGACAATACTTGAATTAAATGTTTTGTCAAATTCACAATAAAAAGTTCGAAGTAAGGTAACGAAGGTGCTCATGTACTTTAAGTCTTTGTTCATATTGTTACATCCTGGCTGGGACTCGAAAAGAAAAAAACTATTCCCTTAAACTTTTCTTTTTTTTTTGTGGATTATTCTAATAATTCACTTTTTAAGTACCAAAACAATATTAGAGGAGAGTGGAGCACCTTTGAACACTTTTTGCTTCCAAGTCTCATAAAAACCTATATTTTCGAATTTTTGATCTGTAACTTCTTTTTTCTTTTAGAAATGGAACTCAACTTTAGTTTAGTTTAGTTTAAACGCATAATTATATCCGTTTTATGAAGATTTCGATTTATTATTATTTTTTGAATGAAGCAGGTCCTTATGTTCAAGAGTAGCGGGGCCCGGAGCGCCCGTTGTGCCGAGAATATCGCCTCTGTTGACTAGCCCGCAAGATCGCCTGATTTGACCGCTCCAGACTTCTTTTTGTGGGGCTTTCAGACTCTTGCAGCTCTTAAAGACAATATCCGTCAAGAATGTGAGGACCTATCGCCGGAAGTTTTGGCCAAAGTGATGGAAAATGCCATAAAAAGGGCTCAAATGACAATCAACTGTGGCGGCGGCCATTTACATGACATCATATTCTCGACTTGATGTAAAAAAAATTAAAAGACCAAATAAAAATAATCCACAAGAAGAATCAAATTTTTTCATTTTTTTTTTAATTACAGCCAAAAAACATCGGAAGGTTATTTTTGCGCCACCTTGTATAAGAAAAACTTAGCTTAATATCGATCTAAATGAACCTTCACCTTCGAAGAATATTTTTAACAAATAAAAAAGCTCACCAACAAATTTGTATACTCTTACAAAGAAAAAAAAAATTTGGAAATGTAGCATAAAAGCATTCAACACGAGCTAGTTTCAAGCGACTACTGAAAAGATGACCGAAAGCCGTTGACGTTGAAAGAAAACAATATTGCCAGGAAAAAAATTTAATTTACGCTCGCAAATATTTTTTTAATATGATTTTATTAGCGCTGTTCAGATGAACCCACGTTCAAATGTGCCCCACTCTCCCCTAAATACTTTAAACAATTATTGAACGATTTCAACCAATCACTTAATTCACTGTATTCCTTTACACTTATTTATCTTTACAACCGACTACCATTTTGATCTTTACCAATCACTGTTCAAAAATCAACTGTCCCTCCCTGTTCTCGAATCAGCCTTCTTATATCCGCTCTACCATCTATCGAGAAGTTTCTAGTTCACTCCAAGACGTCCCGAACTGGTTAGCTGGTTCTAGAATTAGCTCAATTAACTCTCCACTTATTTGACAGCTACTAGTCTCCAATTGGAAGTGGAAAACGTTTGGTGACACAGGGTTGTTTAAAATTCACCATTTTAGGTTCCACGCTTCATTCCGCACCACAATATAAACTGTGGCATTTTACTTAATAAATTTGTGTATATAAATATATAAACCCGATGACCGTTTTCTAAAAAGTCTAACAGACTCGATGAAAATATTCGTAATTAGAATAAGTAGATACATTCATGAAAGAGTACGTAAGCAAATGGATACATTTTTTATGAATTCTATCCAATGATTTTACAAACAAATCATGCATCCTGACACGGAGATACATTGATTAAATGAACTCCTATTTTAGCTCATTTTCAATGATGTTTTCATTCTGTCTATGCATTTTTTGATTGTCATCATGAACCTTTTTGGTTCAGTGTGATAATACCACTGCGTGTCCGTGTCCATACCAACTTTTCGGGCTGACGGCTGACTTACTCGCCACAAATTCAATGAATATTTAGACAACATTATGCCACCGAAAATTCTACTCAACGATCCATATGCAATGACCATTCAATAAGATCTGACCTTCGCATCGGTAAGTACCAACTATTTTTATTTTCCGTAATTGACAGACCAAGTCTCTGATCGTAAATCCTTCGGTTGTAAATTAGTTTTAAAAAAAAAACTCCAATAAATCTTTTTTGCTAACAATCGAAACTTCTGCAGATACGTGAATGGGGAATTTTTTCAATTCCATAATACAAGTATAGGAAATCCCATGATTGGTTTTGAAAACCGACATTTTTCAACTACTATTTATTTCTTTTTTTTACTGTTGAAATGTTTCTTATGTAAATAAGGATGGATGCCTACTCAAAATGTAGCATACCACTGTTACTGTCGATATGTTCTGTCAATTGCTTTTCCTTTGTTCGTATCCTTCACGATAACATTTTGAAAATAATGATAAAACTTTTCGAAACAATGCCGACACGTGCCGATTGACGTATGGCTTCTGCCGACGAGTTCTTTAGGAAAATTGTTAAGCCCTACAGAACAACGACACATTCCTCTGCAAAGTAATGCAGGGCAAACAAATCTGTGATTACGATTATTTGTCTCGGAATTATTTCGTAAATTGTCACAGCTCTTTTTCAACTTGCACCAAGTTCGCAAATTATTTAATTAGTTGTTGAAGTTGGAGAAGGCTGCGTCAAGGTTACATTACAAACGAGTACTATTTTTTTTTTTACTTATGCTTGAAAGCTACTTGACTTTTGAGTGTATCAAAAGAGATTAAGATTATAATTAAGAGATTACTTAATAATTTGAAACACATGAGCTTGGAAGTAAGCAGTTAGCGCATTATTACCTTTAAGTACTCCCATCAAATACGCAAAACCAACTAGGGCAAATTCATGCCCTCAATCAAACCGAATTTTGCGGGTATGTCAGCGCAAAACCACAAAATCTGGCCTTGACCCCCGCACTGTACTTGCGTACGTCAAGTGCAAAATTTAACTCGTAAGCTCAATTCGCTTACGAGGTATAATATTCTCATACAGACAAATCTTGTATGCCACCGGCACCGCGCCGTCGACCAGTTAAATCACTGTCCCCGATTTGACACAAAAGAAAAGAGAAACAACTTGTGTATATATTATGCATTAGATTACAACGTTCCGCCAAATTATTATTACAGCTTAATGGTCCGCCATGAATACTCCTCTTTATATAGAACATTGTTTGTAAATTCACAGAAGCTGGTAGAATTTAATTTTCGCAAATTCATCATTCCTCGTGAGGCGGCGACCGCAGAAGCGAAATTGACCAAACTCCTGGAGGGAAAGACCAAGAGGAAATACCTCGTAAAATCATAATCGACGGATGCCGCTTAAGCAAAAGGACCATAAGGAGAAGAAAAAAAATTAAACAAACCATCATCGCAGATCCGTCGCGCCCTCGCCACAATCCATTTATTCATCGTTCCCTCCATGGCTGGGGGATAAAAGGAAAATAATTGAAAAGGACGAACGTACAGCCAACAGAACAATATGCAATAAACAATGGCGCCGAGAAACGGTTATCGAAGTGCGTAAAATTGATTATGGAAATTTAATCGAATTGATGACGTTATTTGTACAAAAAGAAGGACGTCAGATCTAAAGGATAAAGCTAAAGATGAATTCCTCTTTTTTCTCTGTCAGATGGATGTGTGCAGGGGGAGGGCACTCCAGTAATGGCAGTTTATGTCCGGAGAAGAAAAAAATTGCAAATTCCTTTGGAAGATTGAATTTGTTTTGCGTCCAACCCCCTCCGCCAGCACCATTCGGCATCCAGCATGCTGTGTATACGAATGCCGAAAAGAGCTAAATCATCACTGCAATTAAAATTGATTGAATGCCAAACGATGGAAGGATATTCATACCTGGATGGCACGAATAATGGAGCAGGGCTGTATAAGAATGAGTAGGTACACAGGGAGTAGGGCGAAATGAGAAAAAAGGCCAGAAATTACTTCAAAGCAATTTGGAATCCTTGAATTGGAGAAAATAGGCCTTATCATCCTGGCTACCAATTTTCCCTGGCATTTAAGAAGCAGAATTGCTCTAAAGAAGTTTAGAAAATCCCTTTAGTAGCAATCGAAATCCTTGGGGAGTTTTCTTATCCGCTTCTTTTTTTTCTCTGTTTTTTTTTTTTTTTTCTTGTTTCGGGGCCAAATCGAACACCCCGAACCAAACGATATACAAAGGAAACTAACCCTGGGTAGAGTATAATTTGTCTAAATAAAAGAGAAGGAAAAAAATCACCCTCCAACCAGTACTGATTAATAATGAAGGCTGGGCTCCTTGACTCGGTGGGAGAGACGCAAAAGCATCGTAAACGGAAGGAAAAAAACTTTTGAAAAACAGTCTACTAAATATTAAGGAAGTCTTCGTTCTGAATGTGGACGTTGGGCAGCGTCGAATATAGTTTCATGTTTTTTGTTAAACAAAATCGAGCTGCCTCCCACAGAGTTATTTGCTAAGCATGCATTATCCTGACTGATAAATAATATACAAATAAAAGGATACAGAATAGAATCGGATACTTTGAGTTTGGAGGGAATTTTTTTTTTTTTTTTGAGAGAGAGAGAGAGACTTTCGGCCACTGGTGCGCTTCCTTTGTTTTCTTTCGTTCTTCATCAGCCGAGTGGATGACTGATTCATAGGAATGGTAACTTTGTGTATTACCGTCGTCACTACAAAAGATAGTATATAGTCAGAAGGGAGTCTTAATTTTATTAAAACTTGGGAGCCCCATCTTCCAGCAAATTTTACAGCATTCTATAGGAGAAAGTTAAAAATATGTTCACAAGTCGTTTGTTGATGCCTCACACAATTGATTAATTAAATTGACATTCATTGCAAAGTTTAATAAAACATAAACTTTTTAAAATAAAACTTAATTTGGTTCACATTAAATAAGATCTTGTTTTGAATTTACTTCGTAATTGGTACGACTAAAAACCAAACCAAACAGCCTTGGAATATAACAATATGCAATTTAGAACTGAATAGCCGTCAGTGGAGAGAGATTAAAAAAAACTGTATTGGAATTACATTTTTATGGGTATCCTTTTGTCAAATTTTTAGAAATTTTTCCGATTTCCTGCATGAAAAGCGAAGATGATGGTCGTTCAAATGTAGCCTAAACGAAAAATAACCCAGAACGTGGCAATGGCAGCAACATTTGTCGTCCCAAAGGAATGGTTTAGGTAGTTCCTCTTGAAATCATATTACAAAGCCGAAATAGAGTCCTTTTAGACCAAATCGAATTGCCAACCCGGATCGTCTTGAATATTCTGATTCCAATGAACAATTTACACTAATTTTCATTACAATCTCGTCCTTCTCTGTGAATCGAAACAGAATATTCAAAAATCTTGTCATAGCGAGGTGGGCACTTTTCCTCTGTATGGTACCGACTGACTTCAAAGTCAAACCAAAAAGCAAGCACAACAAGGCTGATGCCTACGAAATTCTCTTCGGTCCCAAATTTAAACTACATGTAAGACCAGCCACCAGTGGCGTTGTGTGTCATTTCTTGTTGGTAGTATACAATATTCTGTTTGACTTGCTTTCCTTATGAAACGATCTACATTCATTGGAGGAATTTTCTCTTCAGAATATTCCCCATGGTATTGAAAGTAAAGTCACCTCAAAGGAAGATACTGCTTCGTGCCCTCTGTCATATCGAAGGCTTCATTCACTTGGGCCGTTCGTACTGCAAACAAACAGTTTCTGTTGACACATTCAAGACCTTGTTTCTGTAGTTGTTACCAGAGGCAAATTCAAAAAATTATAACATAGTCTGTATAGTAGGTACTCCAAAACTTTAAATTTGAACAGTTTGAGGTTATTGTCCATTTGAGGCACTAATTTTTTTCTTTTTTTAAATTATTTATAAATAGCCCCATGTAACATAATTTTGCAATTCCAAAATGGCTATTAAACAAATCTTCCAGGGAAATAATTCTAGAAAACCAAATATGTAATTCTTACTGTAATAAAACTGCAACTTTGTTTTCCGGCTGTGAGGTGTTTGCCCGGAATTGATCAAAAAAGTACGGCACGGAATTGATTCCGGTTTTCACAGTTGTATTTAAAATTGTCGAGATAACAAGATAGGATATGTTTTGCCGTTATCCGCTGACCGCAAGCGGAGATCTAAGCTGATATAAGAAAAGTTGTAATTTTCGAATGCCTTCCAGCTCCTAGCTTTTGATTTAGACTATAAATTTTATGCAATTCAAACAAAAAATAAAATGTTCGATTGAAGTTAGACCGTTGGATTTTCCCAGCGTTCATTGGAGGAAATTTTGTGTGTATGTGCGGCAAAATCTATTTCTCTCTCTCTGTACCTTTTGTACTGTTTTGCTGCTTCTTCCTTTTTTAATCACCTTTTTGTGCTGTGTTGTTTTATTTGCTCTTTTTTTTTAAATTGAACTGGAGTATAGGTAAATGAGTAGTAGAGCGCAGTGTTGTTATATCGTGGGACTTACCCCTTTTTGTGGGAATTTCGATGTCCGAAAAGCCTTCCGTGGGATAAAGGGAAAACCACCAAAATCGTATGAGTTTCAGGAATTTAACAAAAAAACGTTCAAGCTATAAATTTTTGCTGAAATTTTGTCAAAATACCTACATTCCACCATTATTATCAACACATTGAATGTCCAAAAAAAACAGCTCATGTAAATCGTATTTCTTAAAAATTTTCAAGTACCAAAAAATAATCATAGTAATTATTAATTATTAATTTAAGGTGATTTGTTTCCGTGTAAAACTTTTAAAAACTGGTTTTTGACCCAAAAAGTATCCTGGGTTTTTAAAAGGGTCAAATTCCCTACCACGAAAAGGGAAAACTTACCATGATAAATGAAGAGAGAGTGCTAACAACACTGGTTAAGTAAATAAGGCGGGGCGCATGGGATTGAGAGATATTGGGTAAGAAATGTAATTGAGGGAGTCAGCACTCAACTATTGTGATTTAAAATGCACTATAGTGAATGTGAGTATGACCAATTTAGAAGGATTACATTATTTTAGCCTCTTATTTTTTCAAATCATGCCAGCATTTTTTTAGTATGATTTCATGCTTAGCCAAACTTTACATTAAAATAATAAAATTAAATCGAAGCAGACGAACCTTAGTGTGAACAAGCCATTACAATTCTCATTTGATAAAGACTGAACTTAATTGAATTAAAATATTTTTTTATATAATACAAAGAAGCATCACAAAGTGATTTTTATTTAATGATATTTTTGAGAAATAAATCTTATATTTTACTGAAAAACTGCTTTATTGTTAATTTTTTTTTTGGTTGTAGCAGCTTTTGATTTAAAAAAAAAAATCTTTAGCACGATTTTTAGCACTTTTTATACAAAAAAAAATGCTACACTGCTGAACTTAGAATGATTTCAATTATTGAATTGGTCACACTGGTAGTTATTGTACTGGTTGTGCTCGGTATTGTTTTTTACACCCTCCACAGGAAGGTATATTCACTTTGCCATTACATTTGTAACGCCAAGAAGGAGTCACCGGACACCTCATAAAGTAAATATATTCTGAATCGGGATCACATTCTGAATCGATTTAGCCATGTCCGTCTGTCTGTATGTCTGTCTGTCCGTCTGCCTGTTGAAGGCACGATACCGCCCAAGGGAATTGACTTAGGCGAATGAAATTTAGTGAAAGGACTTCTTTTTATCGTCGCCAGGTTGGTATTGAAAATGGGCTATGTCGGTCAAGTAGTTCGGGTGCCTCCCATACAAAACAAATATTAGAAAACACATGTTGATAACACAGTAGCGTCGAAAAGAATCTACATAGGCAAGTAAAATTTTGTGAAAGGACTTCTTTTTATCGTCGTCAGGTTGGTATTGAAAATGAGCTATTTCGGTCAAGTAATTCGGGTACCTCCCATACAAAACCAATTTTGCATGACTTTTATGCAGTGGAGGGTATCAAAGCATCGGCCAGGCCGGTGATAATACTTTTACTTGTTTTTTTTTTGCTCGCTTTTTTAAAATCATCTTCGTTCGATATCTTGGAGGTAAAATAGTGGTAATTAATAAGTCCCTACTATTTTCAAACTAAGGCATTGTTTCCTTTGTTTCTGCCTAAACTTCACTTAACCGATATTAATGGTTCTTTTTCTATCAGACAATTTCGAGAAGTGGGTTTGTGTAACGCTAATTATTATTTTTTTAAATTTGAGAAGCAAGGCGAGCACCGTTCAGCTAGTAATAATATAAAATAGGAAGCATAGTTCAACGAAATAAAAAAAAAATAATAATAATAATAAAATAAAATCAAACTACGAAATTATTGCGTTAAATGATAATAAAACTACGTTCAACAATGAAACGGGATTGTGTCCTCTTTCGAATGCCTAAAGCGAATTGCTCCACATCATTGTATCCGAACTATTTGCTGGCAAAGAATTGTTATTGGATTGACCCATGAGCTGCTGTCCAAAAATGGTGATGACGAAATAAAAAAACAGAGACGAGGGTCGTTTTCAATTGTCTTTGACTTTCAGAAACATACGATATTTTCAATTCCCTTTCGTTAAAGAAGGTTGGGATTTTTTTTCAATTTTTTTGTTGATTCCTCACCTCACCCTTAGATAGGCAGTCCTCAACCTCATATCTGTTAGCATTAGTATGTTGGAAGCGCCTGCCCCTATACGACCCAAACCTTACTACCCGTAAATAAAATCTTGATAAGAATCCTAAATTGAGACGGTTATCATAGAAGCATATCCCCCGCTCTTTGTTTTTATTTTTCTTTTTAAAATAATGCTGGGGAGGAATTTCTTTCTTGTTTGAATTTTTGTGAGCGATTGGGATATGTACATAGGTATCTATGTACGGCTTTTGACCGGGAAATTTTAATTTTGTTCGCAGTTATGATGTAACATGATTGTGGAATTGGGGGAGAAGTTCCTTGAACCTTGATCCTTTATAGTGACAAATGTATGCGAGCATGTTAAAAAAAAAACTTTATTAAAAATCTCAAATGCTGTGCTTAAAAACGAGGATAACTAAAATTGTCTTGGTGCTATCTTTTTACATGCTGAAAAATTTATGCTGTCCATGTGTTTAAAATAAAATATATAAATATTGTATATAGTTCAAACTTTTGTCCTTAATATTTTCAACTTATATGAGTTACCAAAAAAAGGAAAAAGTCATAACGAAGGAAAATAAATAGTAAAAATAGGCATACCCAATGAAATGTGATATCACAGAATTTTGTTTTGTGTACACAATATTTTGCGCAGGAGGAGTCTTTAAAAAAAATGGTAAAAGAATCTCAAGTCTCTATAAAAGACCCAGCATTGAAAATTACTTTTTAAGTCAGTCCACAAACGAACCGCTTTTCTATGTGAAGGTTCGGGAATTAGATAAGTAAGTTCAAACAACAACTTCTCATAACAACACTTTTCAGCGACATCTACCTTCTTGAGTTTAGTAGAGAATTCGACAAATCTATTAGATATCAATAGCACTGCGTGTCGTTTTCTCTGTCGGACCGGAACGAAACCAAAGTATGTGACGTACGAATGTTTTCAATAGCGACAATTTTTTTTCTAAAGTCCAAACGATTTAATGTAACTTCAGTGCAAGTGTCTCAACAGTTTTATAAAAGAAAAACTCGATTGAGTATGAGAAAAAAATGCTTTTGTTGAAGACCACTTGGCAGCTATGGATTTTCAAAACCCATCAACATTGTGGAACCTAAGATTGAAAACGACCAAATCGACCTAGAAATACATGGCGCAAACTATTCGAGAAGGTGTTTACAAATTTGCATAATATAACACCAGTCAAACACCTCCCCCAACTGAACACCCTTGTTTTTTAAATTTTCTTAGTTGACGCACTGCCACCACTGAATTTGTATTCACGTCAAGGACTTCCCTTCATCTATATTCCATAAATTATTATTCAGAGTCCCAAATGCGATTTAGAAATCTATTCTTTCTGATTATGTTTGGCCTTGTTCGCACGCCCGCACACATTTTATTAAAACCCAACGTAACCGACTCGAAAACTCAATTCACCCAGTTAGGTTAAGTCATTTTATTATCAAGCAAGGGAGAAAAAGTGAAACTTTCAAAACACCAGAGACAAACATTAAAAAGTTGTTTTATTTATAGCTTCCGATTCGGAAACCGAGAAATTGATCCGGTTTATTGTTTTACGTATTGCGTCAGTGCTAACGTACTTTCATTGGAACATGTCAGCGATTTGAGATGCAAAAACAAAAGTCACATTATCGTCGAGAGCATTTGACTCAGCACTTTTGCCAGTGGTGTTTGTAAAAGATTTCTCCTCACTCGCTCTCTTTAAACGATTGTACTCGTATCCACGCTTATTTGAATAAAAATATATTTGCCGCTGAATTTCGATAATATCGACGTGCTGAGTTGCCTTCAAGGAATCAAAAATTCAACAGAAATGAATAGCTTAATCAGGATGCCAGACACGCGCTATTCATCATCTCGTAATGCAAATACACTTGAATGGAGTTGGAAACGAGTTGAATCATATTTTCCAAAAATAAAACGCACACTTTCAAAATAAATATTCCGCAGGTTGGCACAGAAGACGCGCCTCTTACGAGAAGCATTTCGTGACTCCCATGAGAAGTCTGCATCTTAACCTCTTAAGAACATTTGACGCGGTCAAGTTGTGAATTTGAGAGAAGAAACCGTCTCAAGCATAATGAATACAATTGCAAGCCAATTTAAATAAATATCCCCCATCTTAGTGACACAAACGGATACGTCACTCAGTGTGTGAAATGGAATCGTTTCAAGGATCAGCTTTAAGCAATAAAGTTTTCTTCTATATTTTTTTCTTTTTTTCCATTAACGAAAACATAATATAAACTTGAAGGACATGCCAGAAGAATATAAACGCCAACGCCATTTTGTGTGCCATACCGACATTCACCTAATTTTGCATGCAATCTCTTAGGAGCGAAACGAACACATTTTTTATTTTAAATAAACAAAGTATCTATATAACCAGCCAGCCATGTGAAAATTATTATAAAAATAGGCATTGTTAATGAATATGAATGTCGTTGCCACTTGCGAGGATTCCCTCGGCGGTGAATAACAAATAAATAGGACGGAGAGAGAGGGAGGAGAGTAAAGCCGACTCTAAAATGGCCGTATCCGTACGTCTGTCGTCCGAGGTGAATGGGTTTATGGAAGTGCTGACTGGAAGGATTTCACAAGGATGAACTGAACATGCTTATGGCATTGAGGTTGTGTATAAATGCTATCTTATATCTCTGGGTTTAATCTTGTTAATTGCTTTGTTAAAAGGAGAGTAATTACTTGCCGGTCTTTGAAAGTCTTATTCGAGTATACCGAGGCTTGAATAAAATATGAAATGATTCGAAACGGTCTTGGTGGTTATTATCGCGCCGCGACAACATGGTCGAGGATTGAGAAGAGCGTAGTGAAAATTGGGGACACAAAACGAAGAAAAATGAAGAAAGTCGAAGAAAATAGCGAAACTTTTGCCAAAGTACAGTCGTTCGTTCGCGAGGACACACGCACATACTTTGGTGGACTTGGGAGATTTGTTATCCAATGATTAACGATGCTCTTAAGTTGGAAGGTTAACATGAATTTTAATTGACGCAGACTAAATGTGGAGCAGTTTAGTGGTCTCCATTTGTGGAAACGATTTTGTCTTGATATACGTGTCCCTGATTACGCACTCTTGACTGCCGTTCTTAATTTATTGCATTGTTGGATGGGACAAAGCAGGAAATGTATTTATGTCCTTGCGAGGGGTATACTTGGCCGAATACTTTTATGTGTAGGTACTTTTATTCTGTTTTAAAGGACACTGTTTAAAGGTCAAAGTGATGTCATTGAGTTGCCAAAAAATATTTTTCAGTTTTAATTGAAGTAAGCTGGTCGTTCCCAGAAATTGATTTAAAATTTTTAAATTTAATTACCATCTATACGGAAGGTTGTGCATTACTTTCTGTACTATTTTCCTTTATTTAAGGTGCTAATAGTGTCCGCTTCTTTTGTTTCATTCTTTTCACGGATTGTGAGGGTTCCTATTGGTCCATATTGTTGGCAACCGGATGAGGACAAATTTGTTCTTCCATTAGTTTGTTCTTTATCACTGCTTCAGGTCAATTGTCTTAGCAGTAGCTATTGCTTCCCAAGACGTGACATTCTTGGTGCTGATTTGACGTAACGATGTTGTTGACCAATGGTGACCAACAATAAAATCAGCACACCTTCAGAAAATGTACGCATGGCTTCTGAACCGATTGCAATCAAATAAAAACAACATATTGCTTCATTGAGCCCCTACTTATGTCTGAAACAGCTATAGCCACTCATAGGGTGAGTAGTTTAAACGTGATACGTTAACAAATCCGCAGACAAACAAAATTATGTTATGTTTAGAGCTGTGGGTGCCATATTATCGTGGATGCGGCTACTCACTGTAGTAAGGGAAATTACACAACAGTACAAACCTTTCTCGTTTATAGAGTGAACAACCCACTTGAACTGACAACAGTCCAACGCGCATAAAACAAAGCACTATTATTTACTCAGCTCACTTCCACAACATTTCAAATTATTAACAACCCCTGTTATAACCGAGTTATAAGCACAAACAAAAACACTCTCCAATAGATCTAAACGCATTTTAGAAATATGTATACAAAACCCCTCACCATGTTCAACAATGACTTAAGAAGAGCCAAAAGAAAATCATGCAAAAACTTTTGTAAAGTTGCAACTAATCTAGTTGCGGATTAATAAAAAGTCCTGATCATACTTATTTAGAAAACGGATTACAACCGATATGCAGCCCTTCACCGAAACGACTTTTCCGGCTTCAAAGGCAGTTTCTATATCCACTACCGAATAGTTGCAACCATAGAGGTTTCAAAAGGGTCAAAGGAAATGTTCGTTGAAATTAAAATAATATGTGCTAAGAACTCATTTGAAACTTAATTTATTTTTTGCCTCGAATGGGAGGGAAGATGTTAAACCAAACTTGAACTGTTGAACAGAAGATTCAAAAGGCAATCAAAAAACTTTAAGCCAATCACATCTCTTGCAAATATAAAAACTTTTGTAACAAAGTTGGACAATGCTGTGGCAAAAAGAACCTGATGGCTTTGGTTATAAAAAGATGTATGCTGTTCATTGAAAATATTACCTACAGGGAGCGGAGGTAATTGCTGACTTATCGAAAGAGTTGGCCACTTTCAGTAATGGAAAAGAATAAACCTAAACTTATTTCAGGTCTTTTTCACGGGGGGAGGATGGGCAGGAACCCATCTTTCATTTGTGTAATGGAAAAAAAAATATTCCTTTCCAGTTTCCATAGTCTAGTGATAAAGGTGTTTGATTAACTTAAAATGAACACTTTGATATAGATCGCGATCATCAATATGGTATACCTCTGAGACCTGACCGACACTTATGGCGCTGATCATAGACACAATCGTGATGGTAACCAATCGGAGAAATTCCCCACCGTCTGATTATGAGTAGTTAGTGCGTTTAGATAAAATGAAGCAGTCTTACGTTTTCTTCTATGTTACCTATGAAAAAGTTTAACCTCATCATCCCAAACTACATTTTGTAGAGTCAGAGAATTTTTTGTTTTCGTTGGCACATTTAAATGAAACTTAGTAAAACTGCTTAGCCCGTATGACACTACATTTTTTTTTTGCATTTTTTCCTAATTTTAAAATGAAACTAGAGCAGTACGAAAAATTTGAATGAAAATTCCGAATAGGAGTGAGTGCGTACACACCAACTTTATAAATGTAGAAACGTCAAAAAAATGCATTAAAAATTTATTCAAATTACATTTTTCAGCTGGTGGCAGCTTTTTTTGACATTTCAGGATTATTTGAAAATAAATTCGATTGAAAATTTGTGGTTGCCTTGCAAACAATTGGTACCCCTTTTGTAATACACTTTCAGTCTCTTTTACACACCGCTGACTTTTCAACATGAAAAAAATGAGGAAAAAATGTAGTGTCATACGGGCTTTAATGAAATAGAAACTCCTATTTCATTACTTTACAAAATCGAATCTACAAGGCCAGTAATATAATTTTATCGGCCGTAAGTGTTGTTGTTTTGAAACTTTGCTTGGTAGAGAGTTAAACATTTTTACCGTGTTTAGCAATAGATGCCGAGCTAATTATTTGAAAATTAGTAAAATAACAAATTTTTATTTTTGGAGTTTCTGCCGAGCGAGGGTTCAAGCCGCGCCAAGAGAAGGCAAATACGCACAAAACTTGTGCACATTAAATGGGTTTCTGTATCGCTGCATTGAACCCGAATGGAGACATACTGCTTACGACTTTAAAATCGGCTTTTGATGTAGCTCTTTGAAAAAGAAATCTAAAGATAGCAATATAAAGAAATAGGTAGTTCAGGGTCAGAGTTGCCACAATGATACAAGTGTAACAAAAGTGTTACACTTTTTAATCATTTTATAATTTTGTAACAATGCTACATTTTTTCGCTTTGTTACACTTTTTCCCATGAAGATCCTTTTTTGTTTTTCTCGTCAAAAAAAAATTGGAAAGTTGAACTGGCAGCACTTTTTTCTTTCGAACAAACTTCTACCAATTTCTGTGAAAGTAGGTATTTGTTTGTTTGCACAGAGCACAAGTTGTGCAAAACGTCAAACTGCGAGTGGGAATGGGAATGGGAGGGAACGAGAAAGTACAACAGTAGTTGTTGTAATTGTGTGATGAAATGTGACCTACTTTACTTTGCTTTGCTGAGATCGAAGCTTAAAAAAAACCGTCTAATGTCTTCAGAGCCAGAACCAAGATCACTTAAGTGCTGAGCCCGATGATGATAACGGTTCTTTCATTTCGTGGTTTCAAGTTGGTAGTTGACACCCGTCAAACTGAGCTATCATTTGAAGTGTCATAATATTAGTTGAATGTTTGCCATTTACGATAATGGATCGCTAAACAACCGAACAACGCGTTAAAATTATTGAAACTTACTACAAGACGGGGCAACAAGCCACACAACACGACCAATTATGGCTTAATTGCGTGAGAAGTTTCCTGGTCGCGTATAATTTCACATTTTGGCATCGTCAATTGGTCCAAGATCATTCGATTTTGACGGTCGATGTTTTTCTGTGGGGCTACGCAGAAGACTGTGTCTACGCGAATAATGCCCGAACTCTAGACGCATTAAAATCCAATATTACTCAAGTTAAGGCCGAGATACCGCCAGAAATGTGCGAAAAAGTGGTTAAAAATTCCCTCAAAACAATCGCATTCTACGAATCTTCCCGAAGCGGCCATTTGAATGATATAGTTTTTCGCACTTAATGGCAAAGTCCAAACTTTATAATGAATTCAAATTTTCATCAAAAATGTGTCGCTGTGTGTGTTTTATTAAGCTTCACTTTCGAAACTGAAAAATGAATGGCCCTTCACAACTATCAGCTATCACAAGGATTCAGAAAAGCGCAAATCACTTATCCAGCCACTTCAACATAGGTGACTTTAAAATATCGCTCTTGACGTATTCCAACCTCCTCTGTTGATTGACATATTCCATAAGTGGTTCATTTACATTCCAGCCCAACTAATGAAATAGAATAAATAATAAATAATGCTAGCGCTCCATTTCGAATGACGTAAACTATCCTCAACTACTCTTGTTTATGTAATTTCCAATTCAAAATCATCGCCCCCACTTTAAAAGGACTTTCTTGTCGAGCTGTCATCACATATATGCGATACTCCATGTTTGGGTAATGTCAACAGGAGAGAATTTCCCCCATAAGCCCCCTTGGCAGACGAAATAAAATTCGTCTCAAACGCCAAAATAATCCGTTGACAATTGTTTGCAGCACAGAGCCCAGATTACGACTTCATTCGGATTGAAATATCCTGGACAGGTACCGGATACATACCTCTCCCTTTACATTTTCGAAATGTTTCCCTACTCTTATTTCGCAATCCTCCATCGAAAAAAAAAAAATACAAAAACATGCATGAGTGAATGAGATTCAAATTGAAATGGAGCAAAGCAGGCAAACAAAATGAACGGCGAAAAAAGCCAACCATCACTACATATTTGAATCATCGTCACTTAATTCCCCTCCAGAGCATAGGACACCAACATTCTTTACCGCGTTGACAAGGACAACTAGAAATGAACAAAAAAATAAAAACCAATTCTTTTTTCCTCGTAGATTTTTGTTTAATATACCCCAGGCATAAGGATAAAGCTTGTGCCATTTTATTTTTTACCGAAGGCTACCACATTCCACCACTCCGAAGTGTCGTTTAAAATGTGGTACGGTAATGCTGTTTTTACTACAAACTGGATGATAACAACAGGCATATGTTCTCCCATATATCAGGAATCACAAAGAACAGTGGAAGTGAAATCAAATATTTGTTACAAAGGGGGAACGATATTCCCCAAACACCGTTGTTTCGTATTTAGGGCTCAGTTCCAATTCACTTTATTCAATTTCACTCCATCCTCTTTGTCAAGATGGCAATGCTACAGGAAGGATATGGAAAACTTTGCGTAGTTCATAGTGCGGCATGTGGTAGCGACCGACCGACGTTGACGTTTAAAGAGCAATTTTCCCATATAGGTAGATACCTTTACGCACCTTCACCTAGTGTCCTAGTGGACCGCAAGAACCCCGGCCAGAAACAACTTTATTTCGTTTCGCATTTTTCGCCCTTTATCTTTGTTGTCGAACGAACATATCGGGAAACTGTCCCTTTTATGCGCACGCTTATTCATTCCCCATTGGACACGTTTCATATACAAAATTCCGGGGGTCAAAAAGGTATACGGCTTGAATTTGTTATTGTGTGCGGCTGCCGACGAACAGCAACAATGAGTAGACTTGGAAAATGTCTTCATCTGGCACTTGAGTCCTTTATGAATATTTTAAGGGTGTAATATGGAATTTTTGTCATTCCTCTACCGTTCTCAAAGAGTAGAGGAATTAGGCGGACAAAAAAAAATCAGTGGAAAAGTCTCAGGAATGTATGATGTGGGGGCGGCCTAACAAAGGCTTTAGATTCATCTGGAAGGGTCCGCAGTCGGGAGTGGTTGGGTGTCGCTCTGGTGGTATCTGTAGGTATTTTTGATGGCTTTCAAAAACTTTGGCAAACAATTCGAGAGGGCTCGACAGACCTAAATAGTTTTAGGAAGCTTCTTAAGTTTCCGCATGAGTGGCAATTCTGGGGATTGATAGATACAGTTTTTGTTTTCTAATTTTACCTTTTCTGAAGAAATGTGCGATTTGTGACACGCCGGGCGAAGTTGTCACTTAAATTATGAATGGCCATTTGGGACTGTTATGAGTCAGGTTTAGGCCACGGAGGCATCTTTGATGCAAGTGAGAAGGGTGCGGCACGCTCGCGGTTGCTCGGCTCAGCTCGACGGATGGGGTAGTTCTTACCCCCCTCACCATACACCTCCTGCTCAAAACACTTTTGTAATCGTGCCTTAATAGTAAATAAAACAAAGAAAAATAGAAAAGAAAGTTACTCTACATTACGTTGACCTCGGACGGACTGAAGGAAAGCGAAGATAGAAGGAGGAAAAGAAAAGAAAAGAAAAGAAAAGTTCAAAGACTTTTGCCTATGCCCTCGAGAGAAATCGGGAAGCTCAACGCGAAGCTAAACCTAACTAACCTAAACTATGTCTCAACTTATCTATCATGTAAATTTAAGTCCTACCCTAAACCTTATCTAACTTAAAACTAGCCTACACCAAACATTACCCTAGACGCGACTTGTTCCCATAGTCTCTCGAAGACAAAGGTTCGTCAAAACACAGAGACATGCCGGATTACGGTGGCAAAGGACGGCCTACCCTCCCTTTTGTGTCATAAACACATCCAAAAGTTATCATTCAGGCCGATGTTGCGAATGATAACCCCTAAATCTCCTTCCAGTCACTGTCGACGACGAATAGGGAATCTCGTTTGTTCTAAGTCATGTTAGGTAGTCGTTTGTTGAAGTCACGTCCCGTCACTGTCAATCCACCCGAGGACGGCCTGTCCGGCCATCCACACACCAGTTGCGAAACTCTTCTAGCCCAACATCATCATGATCAAAACACTGATAATACGGTAGTATAACAATTCATTTAATCAATGCAAAAAAAAATTTTTTTTAACCTAGCTTTAAAAGTATTCTGCGCTTAATATTACCCTATAAAACTACTAATAATTCATAAATTCAAAAAAAATAAAAAAGGAGGAATAACTTAAAATCTAAAACTTACGGTTTATCCAGATCCCCCGTTGTCCTGGTACCAGCACAAGATGGATCGCTGTTGAAAATTACCAAATATGGTTACCGCGAACAACAACAAAACACTAAGGGCAGAAACCTCCACTAACCTTAATACAATGTTCAAAAAAAACTACTCTAATGAGGTGATTTCAGATGGAAATCATGCAAAGATTCACAAAACTTATTGAACTAAAACTTAACGTTGATTTTTTTTTTTTTTCTTTTTTTTTTTTTTTTTTTTTTTAATTCACTTTTTCGGTGCACCTTCGCTGTCCTTATTTTTGGTAACCGCTTTTACGGTTGATGGCTGAGGTGGCGGAGCACCCCCTTTTGTATCCGCTCTTTAAGGGGCTATTCGCACTTTGCTCGGTGGCGAAGATTATAAAAGGAAATCCACGGTCAAAAAAAAATGGGATCCTCTGGGTTTTAGTTTCTTGCCCGGGGATTCTTTGCCTGCGTGCACCGTATGCGGGTAATTAACTGTGCGGCTTAACCTTGGGTTGATTTGACCCTTCCTTTCACCGCTGGACTGTTACCGCTAAGTGCCCGTTGTTACGGTTGGGCTTATCACGGACTTTACCACACGAATCCCGGAGCAAAGAATTGCGGAGAGACGCTACGATGCCAGAATCGGCCGTTGGGCACAAACTCGTCTTGACTATTTGAACCTCTTGTCCTCGTCCCTTCTCTGGTCTCCGTATTTTATGTAAGCTAAAGTTTCTCCCTTTAAAAATCACCAGAAAATCCCAAAACTCTAATGAAATTTTTTTTTTTTCACACTGTAGTAGTCTACTGCTTAGTTTCTCTACGTGCTGAGGGCAATGACCTCTCCCGATCAGTTATCGATAGAAAAATGACTGAACAGTGCTTTTAGCCTAAGTGTCCCATATAAACTTTTTTTTTTTTTCTCTTTTGCCACATTACGTTTCTTTTGTTTACACTCTTCTATCCTCTGTCATTGCATTTGGCTATATTTCCTACCTATTTCTGTCTCATCACTTTTCTCTTTTTAACTCTCCACTCTTTAGACAAGTAAGGCAGGTATCTTAATTCCTTAGTCTGGTCAGTTCACAGTCGGTCGCTTAGGAAGCTTACTTACCGACACTAGCTACCTAACAACTAAATAACAATAACTAACTCTATATTGCACCGCTTTTGATCAGTTCATGACTTTCGATCAGATTGGTTTGTATCCTAATCATGAACGGTGACACATTTTGTTGATGAGACAACAGGTAAGGTGCGAGGGAGACAAACATATCTACCCGATCTTATCGCAAATGTCAAATGCACCGTGCACATGCAATTTGTCAATAAATGGTCGCCGCGATAACTTTTCCGTGTTTTAAAGTCATTTTCTTGTATTTATCCGGGTTTAAACATTTTAAATTACGAGGACCTAATGGGCTGCCGCAACAGGACTCACATTGAACCGACAAGCCGTGTAGATATTTGTTAAGAGGGACGGGACAAGGCTGTTAAAACCTAGATATCAGAGGTACAATAGTTTTTTACCAACGTTCAGGGCTGAGACTCCATTTCTCGTGACAGAATCAACAGCCGGAATGGTAGATACGCTTAAAATCATAAAGGGGTTCTTCGTCAAGGCCTTTCAAGACTAATCAGGGTGTTGAAATTGAAACGATTCAGTTTGATTTTAAAGAGAAACACTTTTTAATAAAGATCGTTAAATAAGTGACGGAAACCAAAAAAAAAAGGAAAAAGACAACCATCTTGTTGTGGACTGTAGATGTGTCAATGTGGAGTGAGGGAGGGGATGTGTTCAATTAATATTTCGGATTACTCACCCAACAGAAATGGATGGGTTGACAGAAGAGCCACAGCAACATCCGTTTTTGTGTTAAAAAGGGTAACCGAGTTTAGTAAATCCAGCGTATCTTATTTTGTTTACTGACGCTGCAAACAAAATCTCGTAGCAGGAAAAACCTAGGCAACCCCGTCGAAACAACAGGTCACGAAGTAAAATTAAGCCTGGAATAAAAAAGGGGCTTGATATGAACGGTGAAGATGGAGAATGACATTCGCATCTGCACATATAATATTCGGACTCTGAGCTTCCGCACTGGGCTTCTGGCAGATGTCGCCACCACCCATCACCGTCCATCAGGGAGAAGGTCTGAAATTTCGACTCGTGAGTGAGCACCTTGTGGCGATCTGCATCAAAGCTAAAGTAGCTCTCAAGCCCTTACAGACGACAAAGACGTTGCTACCTTAAACAGGGTTAAATTGTTTATCTAAGGGGGGGTATAGCTCTTCGGATGTGGGATCACCAGAAATCGTGTAAAATGGCGAGCATAGTTCCCGGGTTCAAGGAAAGGTTAAATCGGCTGGAAGGGCTTATATAAGAAACGAATGGAAGCGGGATGTAGGCCTAAGAGGAGTAGGACACTATCAGACAAGTAGATGGAAGTAAGAAACCGCTGGGTCAATCTTGAGACTAAAGATTTAGGGCTATTACTTTTGAGATATGTTGGCCACATTAGAACAAATTTACACCAACATTTTAGCCTTTAAACCTGACACGCAGAAGACCTTTTTGGCTTACTCAAAAATAAAATGAGCTTGAGAATAAGTAAGTGAAAAAGTTGCTTTAAGACCTAGCTAACGGGCACGTTTCAGACCCAATGGCTGGATTTACTACCAAATTAACAAATTAAGCACTACTACAGACGAAGCAAAAGGCTTTGGCGTGAAAAAAAACAAAGGAGACCACAATTGGTGGTACAATCGCAAGCAAATCGTATTAGATATAAGTCAAATCTGAAAACATATTTTCATTTATTGACATTGTGACGCGCTGTCGTGTGACTTCTTCAACATCATTCTTGAGAAGATTGTGCGAAACTCGCAAGCCAACACCAGAGGCACAATCTTCCAGAAGTCTGTGCAACTACTTGCATACGCTGATGACATCGACATCATTGGCAGAACACAGCGAGCTGTCACTGGTGCGTTTGCAAGTATCAGTACAGAAGCGGCAAAAATGGGCTTAGTGGTGAATGAGGGCAAAACAAAATATATGCTGTCAACAAGAAGGGAAACACAACATCGACGAATCGGTCAGAACGTCACGACAGACAGCTATAATTTTGAGGTAGTTAGGGATTTTGTCTACCTCGGCTCCGCTATAAATTCTGACAACGACATCACATCAGAAATCAATCGAAGAATTACACTTGCCAACCGCTGTTTCTTTGGCCTAAGAAGGCAATTGAGAAGTAAGGCCTTGTCAAGAACCACTAAGGAGACTCTATATAAGACCCTCATCATCCCAGTCCTACTCTATGGCGCAGAAACATGGACGCTATCAAAGGCGGATGAAGATCTCCTTGGTCGTTTTGAACGCAAAATTCTTCGATTGATTTTCGGTCCCGTTTGCGTTGACGGGCTTTGGAGGAGGAGATTTAACAGCGAACTCTATGAGCTGTACAGCGACATCGACCTGGTCAGAAAAGTATCAGTCGACTAAGATGGCTAGGACATGTAGAGCGAATGGACACCAACGCTCCGGCCCGAAGAGTCTTCGATTCAAACCCGGAGGGACAACGCAGTAGAGGAAGACCTCGCCTTAGGTGGCGCGCGCAAGTGGAACGGGACCTCAACCAACTTGGAGTGCGCAACTGGAGGCAGTTAGCCAAAGATCGCGCTAACTGGAGAGGCGTATTGGTTGAGGCCCAGGTCCACCCCGGACTGTAGCGCCACCTAAGTAAGTAAGTAAGTAAGAGCGCTAATATAGCTAGCTTACGTTTTCAACACCTAAACGTTCATAGAGGGTCATTATTATGAACAAATATTTTGAATAAGCTGTCAATGTTAGGCGCTGTCTTGAATTTTTAAATTTTAATCCACTAGTTTTTTGTAGCCCTGGCAAGTCTACAAATTATGTCTTGGACTTAACTTAACGGCAAAGTAGGGTGAGAAGATTTAACTAATTAAAAACCTTTGCAGTTATTGCTATACCCAGGGTACATCAGAAATGCCACAAATGACTTTGTGAAATTCACTCGGCCAGCCTAACGAAACTTCGAGTTTGATGAAGTGCGTACCGAATACATGCAGCGAAGCAACTAGCCCCTGATGCATACAGAGCCCACAGGGCCCCTCGTGAGCTCTATGAAGCAATCGGCTTCTGGGAGAATATAAAATTGGTAGAACCTCTTAGTCGGAGGTGAAAGTGGTACCTACTCCTGGAAAATGTGTGGAAATGCAATCGATATGTCAAAAAAACGGGACAAAGCATCAGGTATTTAAAAGGGACCTGTAAAACGACGAAAGTTGCAAAATAAAGGATGTTTTCTTAGGTGTGCTATACAAACATACCATAAAGCCATCATTTCCCCTAACTTTGCAGAATTCCGCCTTCCCTATTATGTAATGCATGTAACCACATTCCAACAAAGTGAATAGCCCCTTCCATTGCAGTTTTACAGCCGGAATGGCTACAACGAACCAAATATAATAAAAATCGACGCAAAATCCAAAAATTGCAGGTCGACACTCACCATTTTTTTATTGATTCCCAGGCGGCATATGACAGGATATAAGGCGAGAAGCTCACATGTCTAATTTGGGCTTCACCTCAAAACAAAGGAAATATGACAATGGACAGTGTTACAGGTCCTTCAAGGCTGAAAAAAATCACACCAAAAGCTATGATTTAAAAAGTGTATTAAGAAAGTCTTTGTTTTCAAAATCGAACCTAGAATGTTTTTTTCCGAATTCGACTTAGTCTGCAAGTGCAACCACTGCTTGAATAGGTACCCCAAAATCCCCCTTTCCATATACCTACGGTACCAAAACCCATTAAAACAGGTTCACGAAATTGACTCTAAAGTGATGGTTCGCTTCCTTGTTACTTTGTTCTCCCCAGTTCTGCATATCCTTTACATTTTTCTGCGTCTGCAGCCATCGTCAGCCGTATACAATTCCATTTTAGCTAGACTGTGCAATGTGTATACCTGTTTCCTCAATTCAGCTCAAATGGCATCCCATGATGATGATGTTCCATTCTGTGTACCGTTTATCCCCTTAATAGTGTGCCATCTATCTATACATGGGCACATGGGGAATTATTTATAGAAAATGAGTTTTTAATAGCTAACCATGCCATGAAGAGATGATTATCCTGCTCGGCTCTGCGTGTTGCTTGCGAAAAGGCTGTAGCAATACAGAAACAAGACTACAACGGGACAGACAAACAAAAAGTAAAACACACCCAAGTGGAACATTTTTATACTCTAAATGTTTGTACAACACAAATGAGGAGACTAACTTCTAAGGACTCTCCGTTGAATACGTATAGTACACCCCATACAGCGATCCTGGCTGGAGTTCTTTTCTATGGAAATCAAACACCATAGGACACACCTAAGCGCACTTACTTCAGGCACTGTTTGAACTTATAGATGTGGCTGCGGATATGTGGAGTTGCTTTTTTTACTAGTTTTTCTATGCTGCTATGTCCTGGCGAAGAAATAGAACCATCATTAGGTGTAACACAAGTAGTGTTGAACGAAAAGGAAACATGCCTCGCATTCATCGGAGAGGGTAATTCTGTACTCACTTGATTGAAGGATGATACCGGAAATTGGAATGCGAACGAAAGCTCTGCACATGAGTTCTTTGATATCTACCATTCAAGTATACCATCTAAACTGGGAGGGTGGACTTATTTTTTAATCACAAAAATGTAGGTAGAAACGCAGTCGCATGCTTATGTCACACTGAGTTCGGATATTACTCAAAGTAGGTTGTAGCGGATTTAATATAGAACTAGAACAACTTGTATATCGAAAATAAAAATAGTTTCGGAAATAAGATTGTGCAAAGGACTAACATTGTCCGAGGCTGGGATCTGAACCAACGATAGCCAACTCACTGGCAATTTAATAATCAAAAAATGTTTACACATCAATGCTTTATTTATGAAATTTTTATTTAAATACCTAGACAGCTGCGTAGATAGCTGGCCTGTTCTGTTGGATAAAAATAATCCCAATGAGGACTTACCTATTTTGGCTGATGAGTTTTTAAATTCAGAATAACTCAACTGCTGGGCTTACCTGGAATAAAAGGAACAGAGATAAGGGAAATGCGTTAATATTTATTTACTGCCTACATAATTAAGTTCATTGGTATAATTATGAAAAGGACTATAGGCAACTGGATTTTGCAACAAAATTAGTGCGGACCTCTCAATGGAATGGGTCAACGAGACAACAACGGCATTCAATATCAAGTGATTTGCTGGGTGCCGTGCCTCCTTGGTAATTTATTCTGTGCTCCGCAAAAGGCTGAATTATCCTAGCTAGCCAGATAGCAAACACTACAAAGTCCTCGCATCACGATTAATTACCATTAAATTTATAAATAAATCAAATTTCGTATACAACAATGTTAGACATTTTCTTATATTTTGCAATTTTTTTTAGCATCACTTTGAATTAATTTTTTTTTACCCACACTTTCATTTTTACCCATTCCAAATTATATGGTCACATTTTGTCATACATTTGCACATTTTCGACACGGTGAAATTTTTAACTGATTCTGACTGCTATCAGACGAGCTCACGAAAGTTGCTTTCCATTCACTGTACGTGTGTATACACGTTCTTCATCGGAGGGGCACATATTAGGCTTATGGAATTCATTAAGCGGGTCAATTTCGACAGATCTTTATAGTTTTACTCAATTTCAATGTCGAGTACGAATGGATTAGACCGTTTTTGAAGTCAGACAATTACAAGTCCAAGCGAAGTCATTAAAGAATTTGTCTCTTCACAAAAAATGCAACTCGTTCTAAGAGAGCTCTGTTAAAAAAAAACGCGCATTCGTTGTTAAAAACTACCGAAATAAAAAGTTTAAATGCATGCTGTTAAAAGCGCACTTTACAAATTGTTATCCATTAAGTTTCTAAATTAATGTTAACCAAACAGTTATACAGTCCACCAGGGATATAAGAAACGCTCATATAAGAACAATAAAAAATTGATTTTATCTCTAAAATATGTACATATCGCCCGTCGAATAGACCTTATGATTGGAAGTCATTAAAAAATAAAATTAATAATTATAAAAAAATATCCCCTACAATAAATTTTTATAATTATTAATTTTATTTTTCCCTTATTAATTAGAAATTTATTTATATATATACTATAAAAACGCATGTGGAAACACCGGTTCATTTTCTCATTATGTTTATATAAAAAAGAGCTGATGTAAGAAACACGCAAGAAATGTACCTTCATTCACAAAATCTGTTATTCAAAAGAAAATTGATTTTTCTTACATAGATCCGTTATTTTCATATAAAAAAATATTTATACGTGTTCGAAGAACAACTCGGATATAAGAAACATTTTAGTAGGATTTAAGACGTTTCTTAAAACCGTGCTGGACTGTATTTTAGATTTTTACGACCAAGGAAATTTGGAGAGGGAAGAAATAAATCGGTTATTTTTAACAAAGTTTCCTTTAACAACTCTGCTATTTTTAATCCACTAACTCTGTAGGTGGACTTTTAGCTTTTGGTTGAAAACTTTTATGCAATACTGTACATAAAAGTTTTCAACCGAAAGTTGGTTGATTTAAAATAAGTGAGTCTGTGTGTTTCGTAGCTCAATTGCGAAAGATTAGTTTGAATTTTCTGAATTTTCTGAGGTCCAATTATTAGGACATTATTCGTGTGGAAAAATAATTAATCAGAAAAATGAGTCTAACTTCGGCTGGAGGAGCTGCACTCCGTTATAAACAATTGAGCAAATGTAGATAAAAAGTGTTCAGTCGGAGGCATTTCCAGCAGCTCCTTAGAAAAATTAAATGTCCTGGTATAATACGCCGGACAGGTAGGGAAATTTCTGCAGATTTAATTTGTTGTAATCGAAGTGCGAAATGAAAGTAGCTTATGAGATGAGCCAACAAAAATGGAAACTTTTCTCCGATTGGAGCTGACAACGATAATAATTTATTTTTCTACAACAGATTTCCTTGTTACATTGGTTTAGTACAAGAGAATGATTTTTAGTACAAAATAAATATATTTCAAAGCGCCAAATTTGAGTTCTACAATAATTATTATTATGTAGTAGTTCAGTATTATTATATAGTTGTTTAATGCATTAGAAGTAATAAATGAAAATTGCTGTTTTTTTAAATGTTGCAATTAGTTGTCCCCTAAGTTTATTTGCTTTATAAGATTGCATTTGTTTAACATTTTTTATTTCTGAAACACTACTTAGAACCTGTATTTATTGGCAATAAATTAGCATAGCTAGAAATAGATTTATTTTACTTTAGTTTTAAAAATTTATGAAATATCGTCCAGCACTACAAACAGTTTTGTAATAAATGGCGTTTGTCCCCAACGCAGTAATTTGAATTTCCCGATTAAAATATATTAATAGCTTCTGCATCAGTTTAACAAAACTGGCACAGCTAATAAAGTGTGAATTGTCATTATCGACACAAGTCATCAGCGTCACATTTTTAAAGTTAGGTACAAAAACCTCATATAAAATTTATGAAAATGACTTCGTTAATTTAATTTGTAATGACAAATCCCAATACAAAAATAAGAGAAAGTCGGGTTTTCTATATTTTTTTTCAAAACCTATAAATGGACATAGTTGTTTAATGCTTTTCGTTTTTGTAACCTTTTGTTAAATGAAATCCAATGTTTAAATAAATACCGTTTAAGTTTTTATTGCGAAATAAATTAATTTTGGCAAATATTGTCCACTACGTTACTTTTTCTTGTTATTTTCGTCACCCAAAAAAAAAGGATTTGATTTTGCTTTAAACTACAACATTATATAATTTTTCTTTAAATCAGGATCGACTTGGTAGTGAAATTCTTTTATGTGGAAATAACGATAAGGGCCAACACATTCTTTAACAAGCATTTTTTTTTTTTTTGTAAAAATTCTAAAACCCTAGCCCATAGCCCTTCTTATCAGTTCAAATTGATGTTTTATAAGACAACATGTCGTAATGTGAATATGCATTTCCTAAATAAATTGAAATTGAATTGAATTGAAATTTTTTGCAAAAATTATAATGTTTTAAATTGGGTTTTCGTGACATTCAAATCAGAAATAAATTACAAAAAATATTCTAATCATTTCCATATTTAAATAGACTCAAGTTCCATTTTATCTGATAAAGATAGAATATAACAAGTTAGAATAAAAATATACGTTTTTCCATGACATTTAAAAAAAAAAGAAATAAAAAATAAACCTTATGCCAAAATTTTGAAAAACAACCCAGATACATAGTAAGAAGTTGAATTTATCTTACAAAATAAAATTAATTAATTTAGCATTTGAGAAGTATTTGTGAGATGTGTGATATCAACAAAAATAAAAACAAGTACCGCAAAAGGCACAATTTCTGAATACAATACCGGATATAAACTATGTGTCATCTCTACCTTGGATTCTAAAATTGAAACATGGCATGGCAGTGATGCCAATTTAATTTTTTTTAGAAAAAAGGCATAATTTTTTTCGAAATGTTTTTTTCCAATCAATTCATACAAATGTATTTTGAATTTTGTAAATCTGGTACATTCTTTGATCATCACTAATATTACAACTGCGCGTCATGCTTATTTTCCAATTCTTTATTTGACTTTCTCAGCAAACCCAAACATTGGATTACAGATATCAAAAAAGGTTTAATTACCTCGACCAGTATTCTGTTAACAAATTTTAATCACCTTGTAGGTTCGTAGTAATTCCTTTGTTAAATATGCAGTTTTCGCCTTAAGTTTAAAAAAAATGCATAATTCTGTTCCGGTTTAGGTATAAAAACCTCGAAGTTGGAATCATTAAGGCGTCGGTCTTCTTGCAAGCAGTTATTTAAATTTGTTTTGATGAAATCGTCTTCTTGTTTTTTCATACAACATTTATGGTACAAAAAATGTCAAAGGTTGTCTGTAAAAAAAGGCTGCATGAGCATATTTAAAACAACTTCTATTGCCTCGTCATTTTTGTCTCTTGTGTTGGTTAGACAATAAATTTCTATGGAGATCCATGACCCTATAAAATACATCTCTGATAAGTCCAAATTTATCTGTCGCTTTTTGGAAAGACAGAGTAACGCGCTTTCTCCTACTTGTGCAAAAAATAAATACAATTTCAATACAACTGATGCCAAAGGCACTTATTCTTGTAATGTGAATAAACCGCACCACATAATGACGTTAATTACAAAATCCAGCCTCTAGGAATTTGTTTTTAAAGTTCTACCACTTGACACGATCATCAAAGTACTTTCGTATTCCATCACATTTATCATATTTAGCATGCAAGTAAAACAAATATCCCCACATCAACTTGAGCAGAAAATCCTTTCTCAAATCCACAATACATTTCCAAGCCCTAAGCATATAAAAGAAAACGAATTTAATTATTAATATCGTTTGCGACAAACAAGAAACATCGCAACCACACTCAGACGTATTTGCCACTTTGCTACTTTGCCACATGAAATTAATGTTTAGGTGACAAGTGGTGTAAATATTTTGGGCACAAACAAATTATAAATCACTTGATAATGACAGGAGTAATCTTTCAACCGCATTGTCTTTACACCCGCACAAGTCCCAAGTTAACCATTCTACAAAATATTTTAAGTACGAATTTTAATTAGATAGAAGCACAGCACTGTATCTGTGGACACTCTAAAGGTTACAAGCACCAACACCAACTCAACAAAAGGACGCATTTCTCTGTACTTTGACATCGAAATTATGTATGTAGTTTCGCACACAATTAATTAGCAAGAGCAATGAATATTAATTGTGTAGCTGACAGTGGTGCGGGTACTGGGTACCTTTGAAAATTTTTTTTTCTTTTTAGAAAGAATCCTTCCAGTGTGTAGACTTAATGAAGGCCATCACTTTGTTATCGCACATAGAAGGTTGGTAAGATTTTTTCTGCAACTTCCATCTTGCGAAAGAAGAATTTTTATTGCGTTTAGACTTTTTTATGGTTTGCTTTCATCTACTGCTTTGGCATAAGAAAGCCATAACCTATAACTCTGCGTTTCGGTTGTGTTTCAATAATGGCGATCATTTTCCCATAGCAACGGCATTCCTATTATAGCTGGTGTCTTAGAGCTATAACAAGGAGACCTATTTAGCAACAGGTACCAAGTTCAGTTGCAGGTACCAACCAGGCACTTCTTGCGCCGTCAGTCAAAATCGTCACAGAACTGCCACCAGAATCAATGGTAAGTCCAATAACCTCTCAATGACATTGCGGTTTTCAGAACCCAAAAGTCTGCAATTTTGTTTTTTTTTTTTCTTTACTAGCCCCTGATCGAAAAATGGACCTCGTGAAAACGTTTTTCTCCGGACATTGGCGTCAACTTGTTGATGCTCATGCGAGCTTTGATGGTTAAATGATTCGTATTCGTATTTTTTATAAACTCTAAGTATCCTTGGATGTCAATTGATATTATCAATGAGATTTCCCTACGTGATAGTCTTTTCCGGCGATGGAAAAGGTTTGAATCTATGCTGAAATGCTCAATGCATTCAAAATAGCCAGAAACCGTGCTTCGTTCATAACAGCGATTAATAAGGATCCGTCAAACTCAAAAAATTTACAAAACCATTTTTAGAGGGCTGAAAATATACGCCAAAGTACGTGGATACACTTCGAGCTAGTTTGAGCAACTTTTATCTTTGAAATCTAATCCATATCACAAATAAATATAAAAATTAACTTTTGCAACATATAAAACGTTCTAGGACAACATTCGACCACCACCGAATTTTCTTTATTTTTACCGATTTTATTGTTCTGTGCACATCGTTTTTAATTCGGATTTTGAATTTGTTTCTTGGCAACTTTGTGCATTTGACATATTTATCAGTACTTGCCGGTTGAAATTCAATGAGCTGTTTCGAGCCAAGAGAGGAACCCCTCGTTACTCGTTATTTTGCTAGTTTGCTCTTTTTCTGTCATTTTTGATGAGTACGTATGTATAGACCTTGTGTGATTGCGATCGATTTATATCGATTGCGTTCGATTCAAACCGCGTACGCGAACGAACTTAATAGGCATTTTTCTTTTTTAGTTCAGAGCTGAGCTCTGAACCGAGCTCGAGCATTATGAGCGCGCTCTGAACCGAGCGTACTCAGATCCTTCTGATGTATTTATGAAACACAATCATTTTTAATAGATATATGTATAATTTAAATATTTATTAATTGTAATTGATTAAATTGGTTAACTTTCGTTAATATTCGTCCGCCATTTCAATTATTTTGTTTTTCCTGTTTTTTTTTCTGTCAAATGTGCCTGTAAGTATGTAATCAGCTTTATACTCAGCCTGCTCAGTCAATTTATTCTGAGCTCATAGAGCGCGCTCTGATTATGCTCTGAGAGAAAAAAGAAGCACAAATTCTGAGCTCTGATGTGTCTGAGCTAAAAAAGAAACACGAACTTTTTGTATAACAGTTCAGGTTGTGCTCTGAACTAAAAAAGAAAAACGCCTAATATATCTATTTAGACTATATAAACTTGAACCTAACACTCAACATAATATTCGTTTGATGGTAACACTATTCACTTAAAATAAATTATGCGATTTTTGGCTGTCAGTTGCGATGTTGAGCTGATGGGTATGAGTTGCGATGCTATTGTGAATAGATCAGAACGTCAGTTCAGTGTATTCCATATCTTGACATTTCTCACTGACATTTGTGTGACAGTTTTTCTTTAAATTTAGATTTATATCTTCTTTGTTTAGCCTAGAACACTCCGAGGAAGAACACGAATCTCACGACACCCCACTCTTCAAAATCGGTGAAGCCGTTTAGGCCACAGGGTGTCCCGATGGAACGTACATAGGATACGCGCGAAACACATAACCCTCTCTGTGTGCAGTCGGATAAAAACAGCATTGTGTACAAAGGCTGCCGCTTATTTAACTCACTACCGAGTGCCATAAAATAGGAAACAGATTTTTCTAGTTTTAAAAGAAGCATAGTTGAATTTTTTAAATGTAATTTTCCACATACCTGAATTCTTATAATAATAAGCCTTAGTTTAAGTTTATTTGTAATATTGAATTTTAATAGCAGAGCTCTGCTAAATAAATAAATCTAACTAAAAAAAAATTATGTACAGCGATCAAATTAAATAAAATAAATATTGAAAAGCAGGAATGCAATATGCAATGTGTCCATGTATCACAATATCAAAGTGAATACTTCACACATTCGTGCCTTTCGCCGAAACTAAGATGTCCCTTTTCTATCGTGACACAAATGACTACTGTGAACTTGATAAATGTTTCACTTTCGGGTAGAGTCATGCAAATCAAAGCGGTACACCTGTGCTCTGTTGATTGAGTTCTAAAACGTTATAGAGACTTCCAACTGCACATACGTATATCGATGAAATTATTAGTAATAATCCCCTTAAAGCCAGCTTAACTAACATTCCAATCTGTATATGGTTCTTTGCAGTAACAAATATTTCATGCTATTCATTATTCATATTCATCGTTGCAAATGCGTTCACTAATTAGAGAAATCCTAACGGTTATCTAACACAAATTGAGCGATGGATTATTCAGAGCCTGCACAAGTGCCCACGTGCGTACTACAGTCCCAGATGAGTGTGTGAGACGGCAAAAATGTAATTTTCTACGACTGTGCCCCCATCTGGGACTATCAACACGGTAGCTGCGGTCGGTTTGAATCTCTAATGCATCAAATGGTTGAATGTAATTAATTATTTTTCGCCATAATCCCCGTATGCAGCATGTGTAAATGAAGCTTACTAAAGAATAAAAAGAAAGTAATAACCCACACCAAACCAATTCATTAGCATGGATCGGGGGCATTTGCAGGGCAAATCTTAGTTCTGTTTTAAATGTGTACTCAGTACATGGCATTTATATGACAACCAAATTTGAACTCAGATCCTGCATGGCATGAGTAGAAACTATCCGACCCAAACCCCATGGATGTGAACATTTTTAATTATATTAACCAAAAATCCACCCCAGGGGGTTGACCTTTTTTTGCAAAGCTGATGGTGTACGGTGCACAGCAAGTGATTAAGGTGAAAACCACAACCTAGGTCATAGTCGTTGTATCATCTGCGACTATGACCTGTCATATCATGTGTGTCACACAAGCTCAACGTAATACATCATGGAAACTGAAAAGTAAAAGTGCACCGGATTTAATTTAACGTTTTATACACATGAACATGAGGCAGGCGCATCCTTTTCGGGATTGTTTCATAATTGAAAAAAAATTAAATGAGTAGGCGACACTAAATTAGACGGAAAAAACATTTTTTTTTTGTCGTAATGTCCTAGAAATTCAATTAAAATATAACCATGGGAATAACTTTTGCAATTGAGTAGGTAAAGCTACGGTGACCATTCCTTCCCTTTTTGAGAGGACAGTTCTCTTTTTCGCTACTATTTCCCCTCTGTTATAAATTGTCCTCTTTATGCTAAAATGGCCAACGTCCACTTTTTCTCCTTAAGACTATCATTCTACGATAAAAAATGTATGAAAGTAGGTACATATTTTCGAAATTATAAATAAAGCAGGCAGCACTGGTATTCAATTCAATTCAATTCAATAGCACTGGTAATAAATACGGTAAATTCTGTGACCTACTTATTGCTACTGTGGATGAATTAAAACTGGCATTTGTCAAGTATTGTTGACAAGTTCTTTTGCGTATTGCTTTGCCTGATCTAAGGAAAAGAATTGTGATTTCATTTTATCCAAAGTCAAACATTTTTATTTCACAAGTGTATTCTTTGTTTGGAATCACAAAATCTGTCAATGCCTAAAGGTTTAAAGGATTTTAAAATAAAATTACGAAGGGCGTATGTTTTTTACCATTCTCTTTTTTTTAGATATTCTTACTGTGGTATTTTAAGTTAAGAAAAATTCCTCTTTGATTGAGAAAATGGTCACCATAGGTAGATATAGTTGGTTGTTGTGACTTTAAAAGATACCTGCAGCTGGTAACCTTATTGGCACGCTCATTTCAATCCATTTTGTTTGAGGATTTGATTATTTTCAAAACATATTTTCATTACAAAAAAATTTCAAGGAAAGCAAACAGCCCATCGAACTTCTACGTAAGATTTTTGTGTATCTCTGAATGCATTCACTAATTTTAGATATTAAGGCTTAGGAACGAAATTACATTTTATAAAATGTATATTTCAATGTTGTTTGCTTACTTTAAGCTTGTTAATAAAAACGGTAACATTTTTTTAACTTTTCATATGAAAACAAATGCAAATTTCACTAGGGGAAAAAACTTGCAATTCCCTCTTAAACTTTCAACATTATTACATGTTTACCGCGCAAGTAATAAGGCCGTGTGAATTTTATGCGCGAATAAAACTGCTTTGCAGATGGTAGCTTGAAAATTAGTTATAATGCAAACACTTCACGGATCACGGCCTGTTGCGTTCTCTGGGGTATGCGTTTTGTTGTTTTATTGTTATTCTTCTTATTGTTGTTGCTAATAATGTTTGCTGTTGCTTTTGCTGCTGCTACAGCTGTCTTTTTTGCTGTTGCTATTGGTGCTACTATTGCTCAGGGCCGGCCGCATTTATGGGAGGACTTTCGGGGCTAGAGCCCCGGGCCTTAACAAAAATGAGGCCCCCACATACGAGGAAGCAGCCAAAAAAAAATTAAATTTTATTGCCTGCATATGTTGTTGTACGTTCGAGATTTGGATTTCTTAATCACATCGAGAAGATGGATGTTGAAAATTTGCATGCTGCAGCAGAGGCATTGGTGAAAGTGCGCAAGGATGATTTAGAACCCAGTCTTGGTAATGAGTTGGTTCAATTCATATTTTTGATCGTTTTACATAAATATAACAAAGGACCAATCTACGGAGCTTGTCCACTACAAATTTTTCCAAGACCAAAATTTCAGAGCGACATTGAATTAGCACTGAGAATGAATTTGGTTTTAATGGTATCGAATTGGACCGCAGGGCGCTCATTTTCAAAAACGAAAAATAGGCTTCGAACTGCGATGGGGCAACACAAAACCGTGTATCAAAGTTTTCTCTCCTGATCATTGAAAGTGATTTACCCCGGGAACTTGATTTCAACGAAATCATCGACGATTTATTTTTTAAAAATGCTCGGATCGTTCCTTCGTAAACGCTTAAATTTAATTTCGCATGATTCTTGTTTTTTGATTATATTTTATATATTTGTTTAAAGAATTTACTTGGTTTCACAATAAGTTGCTTATTGCAAAAAAAAACTCGGCTGAGTTTTTTACATTTGTGTATTATATTTGGAAAATAAGTAGGGGCATCCAGTCCTTTGTTGCCCTACGGCCTTTAGACCTTTAAATGCGGCCCTGATATTATTGTTACTGTTTTTGTTGTTGCTGCTGTGGTTGTGAATAGGCTATGGACACCAGCAATTGCGGTTGCGTTTACTGGTCACTAAGAATAGTAGTGGAACATCTGACAAACATTCGAGTGTATAACAATAATGAAAGGTCTTCTCAATTCAACCGTTCTGACCCGGTATAAAATTGTAAAGGTCCGTTTCCGTTCCATTCATCTCAAAACTAAAAACTCACACAAAACGAATGGTTGTGCGGACGTTTAATTTTATGCCGCATCGGACCGCCTAAAATGGAAAGCTCCTTCAAAACAATCATGCTTTGGGATGTTTGTCAGACAATTTTCAACAGTGGAAATCTATCCTAGGGCAATTTTTATTTTTTTTTTCTATAATGCATCCACTTTGCGCCGTCATCATTTTAAATCACTTTAAAGTACCTAAACAGGCTGTTATGTACTTCTATCCGTTGACAAGAAAATGAGCCAAACGTGCCCTCGAGTCCGACAAATTGCGGGGGTGTGTGACTTTGTTTCAACAGCCTTATTTAAATATGCGTTCATTGGAAGAACTTGTTTACAGGCAATTTACCTTATGCTACCCCGGCAAAATTTATTTCTGTTCTTCAACAACATCCCCCAAATAGCTTCCACATAATTCAATTGTTTTTACAAGAAAGCTCTCCATTCAAGCTCATCGAAAAAAAAAACTCGTGCAAAAATGTCTCTTTAATTTAACAAATCATAGGACAAAGGGACCTTCCAACGAAATGATACCATTCCCTCTGGCTGCGTTTACAGACTCCACCTAACACTATCACTACTTCGCTTTTTATGAAATGTCAAATTGACGAATATTCATACATTTGCGTGTAGCGTTTCCTTCGCAATAAGATAGCTGTCCTGAGGGCAGATTTGAAATACAGGACCGACTACGACACGACGGGAAAAGGAATACAAATCTCATAAAGATAAATCACGTTTTAAAACTGCTGCTGTCTGAATGTCATCCTCAACGCTATTCCAATGATGTGGAAACGCTCCACGATTATCATCAAGTGAAACTTTAGAGCCCCAAGGTAAGCAGTAGTCAGTCTCTCCACCAGCTCCAGAGTGTCGTCGGGCTTCTACGGAATGCCATTCTTTTTCTCTTTTTCTGTTATGAACATTGTTTTTTTTTTTATTGAAATTCCCTTGACACCTACATTTGTCTCTTTTCCCACTTGCTACGTCTATGGGAAATGCTTCTAACACTTTCGTTTATCACTCATTCGAGTGTCACCGGATCTTGCTCCTTTTCCGCCAAGACCGACCGGCGAGAGGCAGACACAAGAAGAGAAAATAAAAAAAAAAATATCCAAGGAGGATAGGATAGAAGAATGCTGAGGGAAATGTCAGGATAATATACGTGAGAAGAACAGTAAAATAATTATCACCGGATATGTACGATGTACCTACAGTGAGGTTTGAAAAATATGGACGGCACTCTTGAACATGCGGAGATGTGAGTGTAAAGCTCAAAGCGCCCGAACGGGATGACACATGACAGTCATCGCGAACAGAGAGCGAGAGAGTGATGACAATCCGAAAAAAGAAAAAAATGTTTCTTTGTAAACAATGAAATTCATGTGCGAAAATAATAATTGAATGTGCGCCGGCGGTGGAACGTGGCCCACCCCACAAAGGAAATAAAATTACTGCTTGAGTTGAGAGGAGTAAGAAAAATAATCCTTCCCTTGAAGGTTTGTATTTTTTTTTTTTTCAAAGTTCAACAGAAGTTGCATGTGTTACACAGTCACAGATGATGGGGGGTGCGGTGAACGCTGGTTGTTGATGATGAGCTTGCGGTGGCATTCCCCAGAAGTATTTCGTTTGACGTCTTCTGTTGACAATGAATTTCATTTCGTTTGAGATTACACTTTGGGTCTGAAATGAATGTGTGTCTGCTTGTGGTTTCGTGCGATTTAATTTATGAAACGCGATGACGGATGGCATTCGAAATGATATGTCATCTGGTGTATCTGCGACATTTGTGCCATCGAAATTGAAATTCAAATTACGATAAAAGAAGATGTTTGTTTGCGAATGCGAATGCGAATTTCATTTCAATGGAAATCATGTAGTGTTTTGAAATTTGAGAAGCACGAGTATCAAAGCGGGTTTCCTCGAAGTTGTCTGGGGATAATGCGTGTTGCATCAAATCGACCACACGCTTAATTGAATAGATACAAATAGACACTGATAGGAGGCAGATTATGAAGCTATAAATAATCATAAGCTTTTGAATTCCATTGTTTCAGTTGTATACCCCTCACATTTAGGATGAATGAAATTTTAAGAGCAGGGGTCACTTCTGTTCGTAGCGCTATCCTGAAAGTAACTGCCTGTCAAGTGTCAAGCCAAGATCTGAGGTCCTAGTGTTCTTGGGGCTTAAAAATAAGGAGTGTACCTAAGGAGTGCAACACATGGTTCCGTATCAATGAAGTCTTACGATCGAGAATAAAAATACCTAAGGAGTGCAACACATGGTTCCGTATCAATGAAGTCTTACGATCGAGCTTGGTTCCCAAAGACTCATTAACTATAGAATTCTAGTGCGATGTTCATTGTGGTAAACGTGTTTGGACGCTTGATGACGATTATTTTAAATTTGTTTTGTTATTAACAACTCGGTCAGTTAGCAACAATAATTCAATAAAACTAAGGAGGATTTAGTGCACAGCGAGCCTATGATCTGCTTGTATAATGGAGAAGTTTTTTCCTCGTCCAGAGCCCAATTTCATTAGGGCTCCTTTTAAAACTCGGTTTGGGGATCTTCGCCTTCTCTTGACCTTTTGCAAGAATAGCTTTTGAGCGCTTTTTGAGCCTTTTATAAATCTAAGAGCCGAAAGCAGGTCTATGAATATTCTTTTCCAAACTCGGTCTCTGCGTTGTCTTGACCTTTCTCAAGAATGGCTCCCTTAGAACGCTATATCCAGTAAAGTGTCTTATAAAAATCTGCTAATAAGTAACAGAATGGTATAATAAGATATTTTATCCTCAGAGCCTCCAAAATTCCACAATGTGATCTTCAGTTTCGGCCCTCACATCGCAGAGTCGTTAGAGATCTTGGCCTTACATATCTAAAATTTCAGCTCGGGGATCTGTGTCTCGTTAAGAAACCTGTAAAATCTTTTTAGGTTTCAGTTCCCCAAAAGTTGCATGTCGCAGGCCTTGAAGGTCTTTTTCCTTAAATCTTCTCCTCATCTCATTAATAAACCTGTAGGAACTTGTAGGCTGATGTCTTGAATCTTTAAAGGCTGCAGTTCCCAACAATTAAGGGCAGTGAATGGTATTTTCATTGCCAGAAAGTCCGAGATCTCTTTTTTATGATGCCTAAACGACCTGCTAACTAGCAGGCGTTACTCTTCTGCCCTTGTCTAATTGTTTGAACTTGTGTAGGCGTCAAGCGACTTGATGGCTGCTTGGCTATAACTTGCTATCAGTTAAGTTGCAGTTTTTGTTATGATGCGAACGGAACTATGTATATTTTTTCTTGAAAAAATTTGAGACAATCGTTCATGGTTCGTTGGTTTTAATTTATTAAAAAGAGCATTTTACTACCTAGCAAGTTGCTGCAGCCAGCTCGATGAGTAAAACTTTCTATAAATAAATCTTTCTTTTGAAGCGCTCTTACGAACCATGAATGAGATGGTTGGAAAATAATGTATCGGGCGCAACAGGTGTGGACAACAGAACCTCCCGTATTCTATCGAATAAGTAAAAGCAGATTCTGAAATTGTTTCCATTGTGCGTCGAAACTTTTGACACACATGGCTTTCTTTTACAAATTTCAACTCATAAAATTACGCCTCAACATTTATGAGGTTCAGGTTAAGAAACAGGACTCAAATCTGTTCGTAATATTTTCGGTAGATTTTTACTTTATATGTATTCTGTGATGAGTGATAATATCCACACGTGGACATTTCCAAAATGAACACAGTGGAAAAAATTAGAAAAAAAAACCGCCCAACGCCCAGTCCTGAGGGGATTTCTAGACATGTCTCCAATGCGCCACTATCCCTTGTCGGTAACATGCAACGTCCGCTCCACTGAGGTGAATAAAAATCACTTAATCAACCGTACACCCATTTCGGTTCAATTATACGCCACAGTAATGTTGCCATGGGTAAATCGTCACGAACTAAATCGATCCTGTGCAAAAGGGAGCCAAGAACAATATCGCCAACTAACCAGTCCTCCGTTGTCGGAAAATGCGACTCCAACATCCCCCCAGTGGGTAATTTTAAAACGAGATACGACCAAGGAGCAACGTACCAATCAACTACTATGGCGACACGATGAAAAACGGATTTCTGCAATGCAGCGTTTTCACTTTCTCATCACTTACTGCAAAGAATCCTTTTCCTTGGAAAGTCTGCTGCAATAGATGTCCCTATAATTTTGCTCATTTCCTGATGAATGAGGATAGGATATACTCGTACTCGTCGTATATGTATACGTTCTTCAATTCCCATGATAACCGCTGGTGCTCTGTCGGTATTGCTTGTAGGCGGATTGTGTTGTTTAAAATGTTATTTCCTCTTATCCTTTGGCATTGTGTATGCGGCAAGCTGCCCTCCTTCAGCAGCACAACCTTTCGCCTTAACCCTCTCGAAAAGGCCAACCTATCCGCCCACCATTATCTAAGAAACACAAGCACATGCCACATTTGCGGCCTTCCTTCCTCTCGGCTCTGAAGGATGCCCATGCAGGAGTACATTCTCTGGCCATTGTTGTGTTGTTGAATTAAATAGAAGTAAGCCAGAATGTAGAATGCCTCAAGTGCTATATACCCACTTGACGGTGTACTGTGAAGGAACCGAAAAGTCTATTGAATCGTAACACAGCCTCGATGGTGCTGTACTACAAATAGTTGTGAATTTTTGGGCGGCTTGCTGTATAGCTGCATGAAAAGGATTCATTTTGGCATGATAGAATAATTGGAATTAGGGCATCATACAAATACAAAAGCGCAGAGTGCAACGTTGTTTCTGTTTGACGTGCATGCACATGGAGTTGGGTGTGTGTTTGAGTGCGGCTCAACGAGGAAAAGGAAGCTCCGTTGGCCTGCGTCAGCACAAAATAATTGCAGTTATCTACTAACTATGGGTTTTTGTTGGTCCAAAGGAGGTGGTGCAGGCACGGAGCCTTGGTGTGTTGTATATTCATGAAGTGGCACCGAATGAAATGTTATGATGGGTCATCACTTAAAGTTAAATAACTTGTACTATGGAGTGTGCGGTTTGATGGTGTAAATTGTGGGCGTGTATGCTGCACATGTTGGGCAAGGCAAATATGGGAACCCGCAGTGACTGCGTCCTGATGGAAGATTTAATTTAAAATATTAAGTGAACTACACTTAAGGATGTACATGTCATGAGTGCATGCCTTCAAAATACGAGTTGTACATGAAATTAATTTCGAACTGGGTTGGAGGAAAGTCGAACAAAACTGTGACGCTTTGTATACGTAGTGTTGGTTCTCAAGAGGCAGTCTATGAACGAGTATAGCTGTGAGGATTAGAATAGTGAATGAATATTGAATTTGGTTGAATTGCGGTTTTAAGTGGGTTGTTGGCTTTCCGGTGCATGATTGAATCGGTCCAGAAGAGTAATAAGTACTTTAAGATGGCGCAAAAATGGCGGTTTATAAAGACCGCCGGTGGATGAAAACTGTCATATGCGGCCTTGAAGTCGATGAAAAGTCGGAAGTTCTCCAATTCAAAGTCAATAGTCATTTCCAGGATATTTTCCCTGACTTAGACCAGTACACTGGATAGGACCTTTTCAATAATTTGATTGCTTTTGCAAGACTCAGGATCATCTTTTGGCAGATAATGCATATAGAAAACTGGTGTCAAAATACATGATTTCCAAATTTTCTTAATACCTAATGCCCCTCGTCCACTTAGTGGCCATCGGATGTTTCGCTTTCTATGCAACCAACCTGGTTGAGCCAATTGGAGGTCGTTGCACAACGCGTTGCTCAACAAGTTTATATGGGTAGTGTTGATTGCTGAACATGGTTGTGTACGGTGTTGGGCAGCAATTTTGAAATAGTATGCTGCATTTTATCTGCTCAACCGTTGGTCAACTTTTTTTTTATTTTTTTGACACTAGATGCGACGAAATTTGTGAGCCATTTGCATGTTCCCACCCAAAGCTTTACCTCTGATTCGAAGAACTTTATTGGCTTCTGAAAATGCTTTCTTATAAAAAATCTCTATTCCCAGCGTTCATGGCCGAGGTTTTCTACGCTGCGCCGTATGTTAAGTTCTTAAAACCAGCTGGCAGGAACTTGACTTCCTTGTAGAATATCCGGTTTTTGTTGTTTCGATCGCAAGAAAAATCGATCTTCTTGAACTTTAAATGCCTGCGCATGTTTTTTCCCATACAGATTGTTTCAGCTTCCACATTCTGTTGTAGCTTCCATATTCTTTACTCTTTCCACACTTTCTGTTATCTCTCTGTCAACTGTCACTTCATCAACTTTTTTGCGATTAGCACATTCGTCCTCGTATCAAGACTCACGAGCTCTTTACCTGGTACGGTTGTTCCTACAATGTTTTTTGCCACGTCTTCGATGATGTCGGAAGAAGACGTACAGTGGTCATTGACTCTTAAGCTATGTCTAAACTCCAGGTGTGCGTATTTCTCCTTTTGCGTGGTTGGCAGCTTCTTCTAGTTAGAAAGTCAAGCTTAGAATTGAAGATTTTTGCTTTACAAAATCTGTTCACCTTGCGGATTTAGGTTGGTTGAGTCCAGACAAATCGCACTCCCGAAAGACTTTACTGACTTTATACAGGTGTTCACAAATAATAGAGCTGCTCCCTGGTAGGGTGTTTATGTTTATCCTCTTTGCCATTGTAGCAGACCAGACCAAGAAGAAGGAGAATGCGATGGAACGCACTTAAGTTGTCCTTAAAGACATTAAAGTCAGAGCGTAGTAAGATTAGCGTCATCCATGAAGCGTTACGAAATACGGTACACATTTATAACCCCCCTTGAATATATACTTTTTTAAGGCATTTGGCTAAGACTCAAGGTGTACATACGAGTTGTCGGACATCTGTCTACCAACGGATTACGTTGCTCTTAAATGTTTTAAATCCTTTCTTGTGAGATAATAAAAAAAGGGGAGAGACCTTTGTGAAAAATGTCAAAGTGGCTCTTGCGAAAGTCACTATAAGAATGAATGGTGCAGGCTACGATTGGTACAGCCTTTTCTGTGAGTCTTATGAGCTTCGAACTAAAGGTTTAATAATTTATAGTCTCGCAAAGACAAATATCGCATAAGGACATTTTTTAAAAGGAACGCTAGTCCGTCCGTATATAATCTGCCAATAGTTCAGTCAGGGACATCTATATAAAGAACCACTCCCAGATTTATTGCGAGGTATCTTCTGAGCCTATTCACCAATGGCGATATTTGAGCGCAGAATTTTCATCCCCTAACAAACTTCCGGCAGTTTATCTAAGTGCAATGTTTCGACTTGTCGGTAGTTTTATCGAAAAGCCACATTTACAGCTTGACACAGGGGGTCGAGCACCGAACAATTTTTGCACATATCCAATAGGTGTGTAGTATGCATCAAGATGTCAACCACCGTGTTGCTGTCCTACTTTCTCTCCATCTCTCTTTTTTATTTTTTTTCCTTTCGGTCTAAACGTGTGTCCGATGTGAAGTGGATACATGCCGAGTTCACCGGCAACATTCACCTAGTTACCCGAATTTGTTTTTCACCTCCAAGAGTATGAATTATGGGATCCTTAATCATCGTCATACCATTTGGTGCACATAATGGCTGGGTTGTCATGTTCGGGAGCTCCTATACATTTGTATATACCACCACTCTGTGTGCGCTGGCTTGGCTGAATGGCACTAGTAACATTTTACAACCCTCGTTTTTTTTTCGTACTCCATCCACACTCCAGCAGCTGCTGGCAGTTTTCCAATTTTCTAATTAACCAAAGGATGAGTGCGGTGCAGATATAGGAGTTGGGTTGCATAACATGTCCCTCCGAGCCAGATTGTTCAACAAGCAAACACCAGTTTTACTCCATGTTTTCGCGTGCCCTTTAATTTGTTGGAGCACCTTGCGAAAAGGAAATCTTCAAGTTGACTAAATTGTTTTCGAAAAATATAGACATAGATGAAAAATGTAAACGGAATTAAATTCACCCCCAGGAGATACAAGGGGATCCGGCCAAATGAATTTGAATACATCAGGAATAATATGTTTTGAATGAACATTTGCGTTTCGTAATTTATTCGAGGGTGTGATATTAACAGCTGTACCACCGCAGATACTTTGAATTCATTAAGCCACTCGCTGCTCTGGTGCTGGCTGGTGGCTGGCTGGCTGCAGGATTTTGATGTGGCGAGGCCTATCCCCCAAGGACTCATTTATTGTGGTTGAGCAAAGCTTTCATATTAATTACTGCCTAATGCCCGGCGAACGGGTGCAAATCGCGGGATGAGTTCCATGTTGAGTGCTGTGCGTATTGAATTAAATTTGTTTTGAGGAGCGAAACCGTGTCGGTATGGCTGGCGGGGCGGCGGCGGCCGCTCTTCGTTGAGGTTTCTAATGGCTCGAGAACTGGTGAGGAAAAATGTTTCCTTAATTACTAAATTGCCCGGGGGCAAGCGAGGGGCGGCTTTGTAAAATTCTAATAAAATTTATATTCCTGTTCTGGTCGTATCTTTTGCAAGATATGTTGGGATTGGTTTGGTCGCTGGCTTTGTAAAGGCGACTGATGCTAGGGCACAACGCGAGATATACGGAACATTAAGAAGAGGAAATGCTTTGTTTTATTGTAACGATTATTCGCGGTTGTGATTTGGAAAATGAGCATGCCGGAAGACTGAGTGTATTGCCATGAACCGCCTAATGGCATTGTTCTTGAATATTATGCTTAGACGTAGTGCAGCAATTTCAGCAGATATAGGTATAATGATACTCATTTCGTTTCTAATTGAGTAATACTGTATTCGGTGGGTTATGAAGGGCCTTAACGTCTCCTATTAACCCTTTGCCGATGGGCGTGCTGAAAATTCGATTTAGATGAAGGTTTCACGTTTGGGCTCATAAATAATTGAAAAATGAGCCGGCCGATGAGGCTATTATAAAAATTAGAAGTTTTCGTGCACGCTTTCCGAGTTCCTTGTGTCTGTTTGTTATCATAAATTAAGAAAGACCAAAAATTACTATTCTTTTCATCAGGATCGGTTCATTTATTTTCCTTAAATTAAGTAATTTCAATATTTATATTTTTTATCAAATAAGAATATATTGAAAAACATTTTTTATGTTAAAATAAGTTTTCTTATTTTCAGTGCGCTTTAACTTTCTGATTCTCAGAACATTGTTACGAGAATTCTGAATTTTTCCAAGTTTGATTTAAAGAAATGTAAAATAAATTTCTTTAAAAATAGATTTCATTGATAAATATCATAATTATGGCTCACATCGATGGGATATATTTATTTGTCGATTTTCAAAACTCTGGGACACCTGGAAGTAATTTTGTCGTAGGTAAAAAAAAACTATTATGCTTAGTACATCATGGGAGATATTTATAAACTCCATTGGGACAAATATTATTAAAAAAAAAATGAAATACCCTCGATACATTTTTGTGAAAAATATTAACTTTTAAATGGGAAATTTGTAAGGAAGAAAAATCACATGCATGATTATTTTTTGTACTTAAAAATTTTGCCAAAAGACCATTTTAATGAACTCTTTTTTATGGACATTTAGTGTGATGATATTCATGGTGAAATGTGTATGCTGAAACTTCGTCAAAAAATGTTAGTTTGAATATTTTTTGGTCAGATTCCTGAAATACCTGAGACGTTGCAGTTTTTTGCCTTTTCCCATGGAAGGCTTTTCGAATCATAACAAGAAAGAAAGAGTTTTTTATACTCAAAAAATAAAGAAACTCCCAAGCAGCGTGTGCGTTGAGCATCGCAATTTAGCACTTTTTTCGAGAGCCTGACAAAATTTTTGTTTGCTATTTTGGCCCTCTTAATTTTGGTTGAAGAAGGCGCTTCAAAAATGTTTCAAAAGCTGTTATTTCCAAATAAAACCCTTTAAAATGTAACGCAGTTGCCTATCACAACACTATTTTAGTGTTAATAGAGCCAATGCTTGTTAACTATCGTTTAAAAATTCGAAATTTGCGGTACAGCTTCAGAAATGACACTTTTCAGAATTCTGCAGCGATCACCCTACTCCTAAGTAAGAATTTCAATTCGGGAAGGCGCTATCGAGGCTATTTTCACTCCGCAATATTGAAAACACACCTGGCGCACTTATATGCAGATTTTACTTTTATATAAGACTTCCTGAACAGCTTGGGTAGACCTTGCAGAAACCACAACTTCTTCTTCCGATAACCAGTCAAAATACACGTCCAATACACTACACCCTATGCTAATTCGTCATAATTGAGAGGTCTAACTCTTTTGAGACCGATACTGGTGTTCCTCAAGGCTGCGTTCTCAGCCCCATTCTATTCGCGCTTATTATTGATGATGTACCTACATAAATACTTGCCTGGTGGTGTTGCTATGGTAGACGCCGTCATCAAAGCTGTTGACCACGTTATCCTTACAGATAACCCTCATACGCTGCAACTGCAGATCAATAAACTGAAACAGTACTGCGATAGCTGGGCACTGAAAATTAACACTGAAAAATCAAAAATAATGACTTTCCAGCATTCAAAACGCATCAGAAGATTACAGAATGAGAGTTGGCAACTGGCTGGTGAACCTATTGAGGTCGTTGATAAATTTAAATATCTAGGACTTGTGGCGTATCTCCAAAAAAAAACTGATGTCATTATTCGAAGTTTCAACAAGTTTCAAAAATAACCGCCACTGCAAATATCGATGACACAAACCGGAATCGGTAGTGTAAGTTGACCCCAACTTCCAATGAGATCTGTCACGTCGACCATTACGATGTTCTCATGTGATTTGTCAAGCACTTAAAGTTCCAACTTGCAAGTGGTAGTCATAATCGCTCTTTTGCTTGCTGACTCCCATACGAACTGGTCGTTGTGAACTGTTGTCCTCGTGGGAAATATTTATTCTGGGAGTTAACAAAAAGGCTAACATATTGAGTTAAGCCCAATCAAATGGTGGATGCAGCATTGCAGACGAAGTATTCGTGGATTACGCCATCCGTGCACGTGTTGAACCACAGTGTTAGAAGTTAACCCGGATGTCCCATAAAGGACTCTCGCGTGATGATCATGTTCATAGCAATTTCCGCACTACGAGCATAGTCGCCAAACATCCGCGCGTTAAGCCTCTATAGAGCACCGCGTGTAGTGATTCACTTATAAGCACCACATTGCTACTCTGACCCTAGCCCCCCGCAACAAGAAAATCCTCCAGAGGACGTGTGAGAAGGGGAAGACACCACATATTTCCGTCCGAAGCATCCAAACAACCAGTCAACCAAACCCCTAAACCTAAACTCCAACAATTTATTAGAAAGAGACGCATCAGGACGAACAACATCAACCCAAACTTCATCAGACAAAAATAGACACACCATCTTTATATACAACAGCCATAACATTCAGTGCACATACAACCATATAGACCAAAACAGTGAAACAAGAAAAGAAAATTGATTCGTGAAAATTTAGTAGATTTCTATCTGAGTCCAACCGGACTTTAGTGTACTTGCACACTTATTACTTGCCCAGTGTTAAATCCCATTTCTTACATATATATACATATATAAATACCTTTCATTTTGCTACTTTCCCTATTACCTAAATTTTGTGAAAAGCCACAGAAAACATATCCAGATATTAAAGAAAGGAAAAAGAAAAAAAACATAAATATATATTTTAACCTTAAATCAATAAAATCATACTACTATGAGCTCGCGCGGCCGGATCTCATAGTGCCTCTCTGAGGGGTGAGGTTTAGCCCGTAGGCAGACGAGATATATCCTGAATCGGGCATAACCAATGGTACGGGCCATTGGTATCTTTTGAAGATTACTCACCTCCAGGCGCAACCAAAAAAAAAAAAAATCAATAAAAAGGAGCATGCAGATTCGACAAATTTTGTGCACAAACTTCGCAGCGACGCATCAGTAAAACCGTTAGTACGATAGACAATTTTCTTTGGCTTAATTACACGTTCTTATAGTGTTATATACATATAAAGAAAGTACCTAGAAACGGAAAACAAATAACTTGTCTTTGAAATAAAAAAAAGGGGAATACTTTCATAAATTCACATTCTTACGTACATATAGTCATGCCGTGTAGATATCACACAAACATACCTACATATATGAACTACACACCTTCGTACAAATATTACATAACTAGAAATAATGAATTAACATTAGAAAAAAAAAACAACACTGTACCTAATTTCGGGACCTACTCGTATGTAGCACTATCTTTATGAACTTTGGAAATAAATTGATATTGTGTAGATTACCCCTGAAAGCACGAGATTATTTTAGATGATCTACAAATAAAACCCATATCATGTGCGAGTGAACTTAACATCAATCGTTGATATGTTGTGATCGGTACATAACCGGGGAGAGCTTTAGGGGCGATTCCATTCAAGACCGAGACCACGGAATAGCCACGGTGTATTTGGTCCCATCTACATACAACGGGAGGGTTAGTCTCGACGTCATGAGATCTTCGACGTCATCAAACTCTGATGTGGGTCATCCCATAGGCTCTCTTTTGTGTCCCCATTCCCTTCAGTATTTCGTCCAAACCTATAGTATTAACTTTTCACCTCTTTATGTTGGCACGATAAATGTTTGAAAGCATAGGTATAATTTATAGAGCAGCAAGATCCCGCCCCACCCACGAGCTGAGGTCGTGCAACCGCAAGCGTGCCACGAGCTGCTTCCACAAATAAGGATCCCTACCACCAAGTACCAACCTACCATGCTTCAGTCTCTTACTCACCCACAATCTCGATTTGCGTCCACATGTGGAGGATAAAATAGTTAAGGCAAAAACAGCAATAAAACTAATGTGGTCAAGATTTTATTGCAACAAAAATGTTGACACAGCATCCATTTAAACATTTAATGCCACCATTAACGCTTGCCTTTGTTATGACAATCAAATCTTCGGGTTTAAAAAAATCGAACCGTTTAAAAGCCTACAACGCTTCTTTTTTAAACATATCTTTAAACTTCCCACAACAGTCCCTAACTATGCCATTTACGTAGAATCAGGAATTCCCGAAATTTATTATAAAAATCTGAAAGCATACGCGGACTACATTGTGAAGGTAATAAAACGGCGCAACACCAATCTTCAGAACCAGCTACTAATTTTCGCTGCAAATTAACGTCTTTTAGTAACTGGTTCGATCTGGCAGCAGAACTAACTAAACTAAACCTAACCCCTGAAAATGCCAATGACTGGCAATATAAATTTTATGATTGTATAGCTCAGATAGACAAACGCCTCCGACTCTAGGAGCATTTACAGAACTCATTGGACACAAATAACTATAATAAGTTAACAATCATCAGCATAATCTTCAAAATCAGAACTGAGACTTTAGGCGTACATTTTGTCAGGATCTTCAAAGAACATGCAGCCTCTGCAATTTAAATGTGCCGGAAGGCGTTTTCCATTTCCTCGCAGAATGTCCAATACTCCTTGAAATTAGGAGACGTATTTCTTCAAGAGTTTTCTCACACTTCAGGAAGCAAAAGAATTGTTGAAAAGGTCTTTTTGGCTGGAAGTTGCTTTCGCAATATAGTATACATGCCTACAAGTATCGCAATAGCTTTTTGAATATGTGATTTGCAAAATTGTACAATAAAAAGAACAAAAAAAAAACTGAAACATAGGTACAGTCAGAACTATTTATTTTTTTTGAAGTAATACTTCTTTCATGTTTAGAAAAAAGTAATTCAAAATATCTAAATGCTTTCATTTTCTTTTTTTTATTTCCTTAAACTGTGAATAAAATGACATATGTGTCTGTGAATGAATCACGAGTATGTTTTTTAAATAATAAATTTATTTATTTTGTAAATATAAAAGGGATATTTTGAGTATAAACGTGGGAAAACCTGCCTCTAAAGTCTGGTATCACTGCAGTGCACGCATATTATCTCTATCACATTGTAGGAGCAACATAGACAGGTGCGAGCACACAGTTTCTTTTCATTCTCTCATAGACAGTTACGTTTTGTATATCTAAACACGCCTATTGCAAGGTTGCCACTTTGGTAGTTTTTAACAAATTTGGTATTTTTTTTTTTGCTTATTGAGTTTTGATAATTTTTATCTGGTTATGGTAAATTTTTGAGCAGATGTACCAGGAATGCGAACTCGATATCACCTCATTTAAATGCTACCTTACTGTTGCTGAGTGAACGCATTGCATTATTTGCCATATAAAACTGTTTTATTCGCTATTCAAAAAATTACAGAATGCACTCATTTTCTTCTTTTGACAGATGGTGAACTTCGAAATAGTTTCTGTTCCTGTTTATAACTTGGATAGGTTAATTAATCATATTATTCATATACAGACATGAAACTCTAATTTGTTAAGGGTTTGTTATAAGAAAATAGGTAGATGATCTCCCATGTCTTCTAGCAGCTGGTAACTTTGTGCAAAATCAAATCAAATAATTTGAGTTTTTTTGCAAGTGGCAACCGTGGCCTATTGTCTGTATCATACTGAAGGAGCAAGAGAGAGCAATGCGCGCGCCTTGCTCTCTTCCTCTCATAGCCAATAAATTATTGAAGAAAATTGATATATTAGAATGTATTAACTAAAGATGAACCTAATATAGATGGAGCTAAAGAAGTTTGCGTGGTATAAAGCACACTCGTTTTTTTTTTTCTATAAGTGAATTATAATAATAATTAATCAATGTTCTTATTTTTATTTTATTTTATTTTCAGAGGATACAATATAAATGAATTTACACCGTCCGGATTTTAAGCCGGTGAACTATGCCCATAATTATTATCAATGTTTTAATTATATTAATTTTTTAATTTATAAAATGTATCATGGAGTGTCAATCAATTGGCAGATGGCAATATAAAGCCATGCATTTCTCTTTATATAATATGTATTAAAAGAATGTACTGTTGAATTTATTTAAATAAATAGTAATAATACAACGAAGAACGAAACAAACATTCAAATACACATAAACAGCACTATTCCCCGCCCACAATACACATGAATGCTATAGGAACGAATATAATATATCTTTTCATTATCCATTCCACCGTATATCACTAACGCGAGGTGTTTCTCCCTTATTTATGAACCTGGCTTCAACGGTGGTTAATGGGCGGCTGGTTCCCATGTAGCGATTACGGCTCAATGAGCCAGCTGCCATGTTTATCATCTTTTATTGCTCATCAAATTCAATTCGGCTAAACACTAAATGTAGGGTCACCGCAGTAGTGTATTCATTATAGCCGGGATAACGTTTCGCCTCAACTTATTCATCATCTAAAGCGTTATAATCATTGGCACGTAAACAATTGAACAAACGACCCAACATCATAACTTAGTGCAACTTACACGTTTATGCGGAAGCTTTATCTTCATACTATTCCGCATGAATATTTCACCGAGTCACGTCCTCCGTAGAGTCTGTGGCTTGGTGTCGGTCGTCAATAAATTGTGCGCATACCCTCTCACAGTCGCATGGAAGGACTCGCATACCTACACTCTGGATGCTTGTGGTTGAATGCGTCAGTCACTTCTCGGGCCCCATTGCTTGACCGATATTTAGATAGGTTCATTACCCCGTTTGCGGTATTGTGAACGGACAACGTTGTATCCACACTTTGCGTTGACCATGATTGCCAATCGCAGAAGGGCTACGGTTCTGGTTGCCAAACATGACTGCCACTGCCACCTCTGTTGGGGGTCGGTGTATGCGCCTGTAGGAAGGAAATAGCTAATACGCTGCCAGCTGGAGAAGAATGCGGGTGGATGGCGGTACAGCTACTGGGTGGATCATGTCAATGTTACGGTTCATATTTGGCCATAGAGCGTATATACGTAGACGTAGCTTGTACCACCATATGGTACCGTGTTCCCTGTGGGTTATGTGTTAACGTTATGAATATGCTTCCTCGATAAAAGGAAACAAAACAACAAAAAAACGAAATGTCTCGTATCAAATCTCGTCCGCACGCGTAGCAGTGCTCTTTAACTCGCTACGGGCTTAATTACCCCTCAGAGGACTACAGAAATAATATTGGCACTCCGGTGGCTGCTGCTGTTACATCAGTGTGCGCGAGTGTATTCCTGGCAATGACAGGCATTTACAAAGACGATACACCAACGGAGGTAATGACTTTCCGCTCAGTTTTGCACGAAAGCCAGTGACTTTGTGGGTGGTTGGTGGTTGGCCCTTCGTCACAACGAGGGATGGCTATGCGCCCGCCACTCCGCCATAAGGGTTCAAAGTGTGAAACATGTGAGAAAATTGTTATTTTGCGGCGAAATGACTGCTGCCATTAGCAGTGGTTAAATGCCGCATATTACACACATGGAGGAGTCTTCCTTCCCGCTGTAAACACACAAATGGAGTCGAGGTAGAAGCTGGTTAGACCGCGCGATTAATACCGCAGCTCTTTGTACGTGAGCGTTATACCATATATGAGTGAAAATGCCATCAACTATGTATACACAGATTTGCTTACACTTTGACATTGGATTGATGGGCGGAAAGTACTACATTGCACAGAGATGGCTGCGGATGGGCGCTGCAGACTTCCCGCTGTTTAATGGCTTCGCTTTTGCCAACTTCGCATGGTAAATTAGGTAGGCCCATTTGATGCGAGATGTGCGTACTAGGCGCTAAACATTGCTCTTCGTCGGAGCTCCTAAATTGAGTAGTGGAAGCGGGGATAGTTAAAAAAAAATCTCGAAGCGATTCATCACGAATATGAGGGGCGCTACGAATATACGTAGATAGGTATGTGGTATAACCTTGGCTGGTGGTTCAAGACAATGTAGAGATGTGGAGCTTCTTGGTTAATATTTTGGTTTTATGTCATTCATCAAAGGCAGATTTTCTGACTGATAACCGGCGCGCCAGGGTTAACACACTCTATGTGCGGAGGAGCTCATTTTGGTGGCGCAATAACTTGATTTATGTTAAGATTCAATTTGCGGGGGGTGTGTGCATAAAGCGATAGCATAACCGTCAAGTCGTACAGATTTTAAGGGCGTCTTTAAGGTATGTTCAAGTTTACACCTCGATAGCTTTATTGGTATTAATGTATATTACGCTGGTGAGTTCGCTTGTTCAGGTCAATGCCTTCCAGAGGCGGTGAGTGTTACAAAATGATGAAGAAGATAATTAATATCAAGAGGACATGCTTAAGTTTATTTTTAACAGCAGTTTTAGACTCTGTAGAGAAATGAAACGCCTAGGGATAGCTTCAGAAACAAAAGAGCAGTGGAATTAAAGGAGGTGCCAGACTTTTCCTAAGCTGTCCACGACGATTATTGAAAATGTCCTTTCTTTAAAAATGTCGACGATTAAAAATAACAAAATACACTATTTTTTTTTTTTTTTGTTCTGATGGATATGTCCTTTTTCGACCTTTTAACTTATTTTGAAAGGCATAATACCCACGATTTGGGTAATTAACCACGATCTGCTATCACTGAGGAGGAGAAGTCGTAGAAACAGAAGTTCATCGGCGCAGAGAACTCGTCCATTGGCTGTTTAAATAGAGAAACAATGGTATTGGAAGGAGTATGGCGCAAATTCAAATATTTTTTGAATTAACTTCACAGATCTGCGAGCCAGTGTTTGGAGTAGACCACGTTAAAGAAAGGAAGTAGAATATCGTCCAAGTCAACAGATGGATCACTTCATTCTGATGCGAAGAACATCTTGCTCGAGCATCTATGTATGTAGCTAATGAGTGTTGCCACTTTGCTGCTGCTGCGTTTTTTACGAAATTTAAGTCTATTGCCAAAAAATTAAATTTACTGCATTCTGTTCTTCGCTTGCGTTCCCATCTAGATCGAGAAAATGCATTCCTTTAGCAGGATATAAAGCGACAAAATGAATGATTTTTTTTTTTCTGTTTTATTTATTTATATTTAAATAGTTTTGCAAAGAATTAATCTATATTGAAGACATCTGGGCATTCAGGCCATGTAAAGGCCCTTCTTCTTTAAATAATTGCTTTAAATAATTTTGTATTGTTTATGTTATTTTGTTATTATTAAAAATGCCAATCTACTGCGAGAAAATAGTCCTAAAATGGCAACGCTGGCTATACTTCCAAAATCCAGAAAAGGGAGTCACTTTCATTTTAAACTGGCTCAAAGTTGACAAATCTGCCGGAGTAGAGTGCATAAGGGTTGCTGGATCCCTCGAGTCAAAAAGTGCCATGGAAATCCATCAAAACCAGGCGACTGATTATTGAGCGCCTTTTCAAAAAATGTTGTAAGGCGGATGGGGTCTTATTATAGTCTCTTTGTCTTTATAAGTCTTTACTGAGATTGTGATGGTGTTTTTGTAAGGTTGATGTATCTAAACTCATTATGTCTAGGGTTGGTCCCAAATTTTGAGTCGGTATTCCGTACTCTTTGTCGTTTGTCGATCTCTAACGAAAGTACTTAACAAGATTTTCTCGAATGATTTAAGCCACAACTCAAAGCAAACAAACGCTTACATTTATGTGCAGTGTCTACTTAGCATGCTCTTCTTATCACTAAGTTACCTCAAATCAAGGTCAACTCAGAGCAGCTGGCGTATGTAAGATTATGTAAAATTCAAGCGGAACTTTGTTGTTGGTGAGAATCATATAGATCCAGTCAGTCTCTCTTGGACCGCGTCGTTGACAGCTAGCAAAAAAGTTCCTCATAGAGGAAACAAAAATAGCTGCATATAAAAAGGGCACATAAATTATATCGAAAAATATATTAAAACGCTAATAAAATTTATTTGTAATGAATGTGTGTTTCAAACAATTAATTTATACCATATAATGCTTCGCCAGAAAAGACACAGAAAAGTGCTGGTATGGAATCATTGCTTGTACAACCTTCCAGCAGAGTGCTGGTAAAATGTCATGCTGCAACATAACATAAAGTTAGCTTTTTCCTCTACGAACCCTTCATTCGAAAGTCCTTCATTTAATGGACAAATAATGGGAAGTTAATGCTTCTGTACACCGTGCAATCGTAAGTCGACTTCCGATCGCGACCACGAGCTAGTCTAAAGAGTCTTCTCAAACAAAACCGCCTCGAAGTTGAAGCTTTATCAAACTTGACAGCCCACACCTACAAATTTAATTTTAAAAAGTTAATTTTGAAATTAATGCACTTCTGTCTTCAGCTAACATAATATAAGCTCTATCAAGGCTGTTGCCTACCGAAATCACTATTAAAGCTACCGAAAAAAGTTTTGGTATTTAGAAAAGTGGCGAAATTTTCAAATATTATTGCATATTAATTTAAAAAAATAAAAATAATAAGGTCCAATTTTCACAAGTATTCATACAGCAGAACTTATATTTAGATTTCGAGAGATATTCGAATCAGACCACCATTGTCGGGTCTCTTTTCGTCTCTCTACCACTGTAAATCTTACTCAGAGACACTCTCTGGATTTCTCCACAGTTCTTCTCTGGGCTCGATTCCTTGTGTCCGTTTATGGGAGATCTGTTTCATCGACTGGGTCTCAACCCAATGATGTCCTAAGATCCTCATTCTTCTGCCAGCCAACGCTGGACATTGACACAGTATATGTGCCGCTGTCTCAGATTCCTCCAGGCATAGTCTACAGGTATCATCCTCTATGCACTCTTTAAAATGCCTCTAAACAGGAAAACCTTATTTGTAAAAATTGTTCAACGTTGTTTAGAGCTTGTAAAGGGTATTTTATTAAGGACTTCTTGGGATATCTCAAATAAATTGTGTTGGCTTGATTTACTATCAAAACATTTATGAATTGAATTCGACTTCGTTCATATGTCCGCCACGGGAACGTATGCTACAATGCGTTGAATCCAATTTTCGATGACTCGGCTGCATATTTCAGCCGCTATTTCTTGTTCAATATTGGCTCTGAGCTCCTTGTTCTTCTATTCTCACCTGTTCAGTAACACATATTTTGCTTATTGACGAAGCCGTTTAACCAAAAATGCGCTTCATCGCTGAAGAAAATTGAAAATTGGCGTTAAAGCTACCGAATATTTTGAAATTGACAGTTCGGTAATCGGTTAAGGGTGCGTTCACACTAAAAGTTTGAAGTTGTCAAGTCGCATATGAAAGACCCTTTACAAGCTAAACTCGTCCCTGAGCCTGAGTATCGAAATGCCATTTTGACTTCATATTTTTGAGCAAAATCTGTCATATTTTATTTTCAATAAAATCAAAAAGAAATTGCATGAAACGGTATCGGGGTTTTTATTTACATATATCAACATTTTACGAGTATCCTCCATAAGTTGTCATGTATCTGAATATTTATGAACTATTTTAAATTGGGCGTTTTAGGAGTCCCAATTCTCCCAACGTGTTCTTGGTCCATTTTCATTTTTGCAAACGGTAATAAATATTTTTAATTCCTTTTTGTATTTGAATTTATATTTCACGAGTTTTTTTCTCATCTTTTCGAACAGATTAAAAGTGTAATAGATTTCTCTCTTTTCGTAACCTTTCCGACGCATGCCCGGTATAACTAATATGCATGGAAAAATGTTTTATAAATAAGAATTTTTGAAAGGGCGTAAAAAGGTTGTATAAATAATTATACACTGCTAACAATAAGGCTTTTACGGTCTAGTTCATGTCAGTTCAAAATATTGACCATTCGCAGAAAAGGTCTCTAACAATAGAGGTATTTTACGGGTGAAATTTCAAAATTCATGGGTGACTGCAATTTCATTCAGTAAACCCGATATTTATACCAACAACCTTGTGTACCTATGTCCTTCGATGAAAATGTCTGCTCCACCAAATCTGCGCTTCAGTTCATACTTTAGTTTGACATCCACCCAATAGAAAACATGCAGGCAACCAAAATATTTGTCACACCCACGCACGTACGCCATTCATGATGCCACCTTTCATAAATATCCTAAAGGACACCGAAGTGAGTCTTATTATACAAAAGGGCGCACACCAGATGAATCATTTTCCTTTTGAAAAACAATTTAGTATCGCTATCAATTTCCTCTCATTTTCTTAGCTTCCCAGTCTATGCCTGCTCTCTGTTTGTTTATAATAAACTCGAGTGTATTTTCCTGCACGAGAAAAAAAAAAGGGGAAAATGGATACTAAGCGTGGCGTAACAAATTGAAATTCCTGCACGCATTTTTCTGAGAAATGGTCCCCATCAATCTTTTGAAATGGAATAGCCCTTTCTTTAAAACAAATATTATACGTATACACATAACAATAGAGGATATTCGCAGAAACATTGTTCCAGAAGCAATTTTTGATCTCCTTGAATCTGCAAATAGCCCTGAGGCATAACAGATTTATCACCGTCACCGAAACTACACCCAAGGCAGCCCTACGTATATGGAAAACATATATTACTGCGAGTATAGCTATAGCCCTGTCAAAAAATGAATATGTTGACAAGGACCATGACAACCCATCAGTTTGGACATCCCAGACTCTCATCTCGAACGCACTATTCTCCTGCGTGTGCAAATATTTTTCGATATCCTTTAACGGCACCCCTTTATTTGAACAGTTCGCAAACAAATATGAAGGAAAAACAAAACAGGAAAGTTATAATCGGTTTGGGATGCTGTGATGCCCTACTGACGGAAAGCAAGTTTTGGTATAATGGTATCAAGGCGGCTTCGGGGTAAAGGAAAAAAACAAAAAAAACCTGTTCGCTCTTCATAACTGTTTGATGTCGCAGACACTATGCGTATACCCTATGGCTGTATCATATCTGTTCGAGAATGCGACGGTAAGAATTGAAACAACTTCTTTTCTGAGCGCGCTCACGCATCATCGCAGACTCAGCTCCATGTGCAAGAGATTGGAAAATCAAAAGGGACCTGTGTACGCACACAATTTTTATTTCACTATGTTTGCAGTTCGGTTCATTTCCTCCGAGTGAGAGACATCACCAATCCTACACCTCCAGCCACAACTCTAACTTTCAACATCAACACGATGGTACAGAGGAGAGTCATGTCTCATGTGTCATGTGTTCCCCTTTAAGCCTACTTTCTTACTGCATGCATGACACACACACTTGTGTATTAATTTTTGTATAGATCATTATGATGCTCAGCATGAATGAAGGGGTTTTCATTTCCAATTCTTAGCAAACATTCCTGTCGCCAGTTTCATTTCAAATGGGGCGGAGGGACTTAGCCATAAAGGGGATGACTGTCAATGGGTAGAGTGCCAATGAAAACACAATTCACGTGTAGTGGGATTGTTATTTGGGATTTGTTGCGTTTGTTTGTTGAGTAGGGGGACTTTTAAACCAATTTGAATCGGTGTGTACTATACTGAAACTGAGGATGAAAGACAGATGTCGTTTTCTCCCAGAGGGAAATATTCTCAATTTTCGGCTTTTACCGCAGCCATTAGTAAAACATGATAGTCAAATCCAGAGAGATGGGTTACTGACAGTGTGTTGCTATAATAAAATGGTGCTCTTTAATTATTTAATAAATCCCGATGAGCCGTCGCGTCGTCCTGTTGAGTGCGAATTCTACAATCTATTGGGTTTTCTTCTTTCTTTTTTTTTGATCGGAAATTAGGGAAGTTGTTACCTATGTCAATGTCCTGGGTTATAAGTTTCTTCTACAGGCATTGGGAAAATAAAACATTTTCTTCTATTTTGGGGTAGCAACCGACACATCTTTTTCGATATTAGAGCCATTTAAGTGACAACTGGATTTAAGTGACAACTGGAAGTCTGCCGCAGTGACTTTGTGGTCAGTGACTAGTCCATTAGACATTATTTATATAAGGGTAGGATATTTTTATTAGATCGGAGAGATTTGTGGTTGGCACAGAAATCGGTCACACCCGCTTTGGGTTTTTGTAAGGACTTACCTGGTACCTGGAACTTAGAACAAGCATATAGAATGTTCCGAATTTGACGCGTATCTATTTTTCAATGCGAAAGGTACATGGAAAATAAATTTAAATCTATAGTATTATTAATTGCACTTTGTAAATAAATAAATGCATAAAAATCGGCTTTGAAATTTCTCTTAGGTGGACGTGTATTGCTTGTTGGAAGTATTTTGCAAATGCCGGCTTCACAAAGGCCTTCCAAATTCTGATGCTCCCGTTTGGAATACATATTAATAGGAGCTCTTTTTATGTTACATGTCTTGAAAGGTGCAAATAATTATATAATTCTTAATCGGGTGTCTATTGTTTTTATTTATTTATTTTTATTTACTTCGTAAAATCGTATTTTGTTTTTGTTTTACTTTGTTTTTCAATCACATAAAAAAAAATCAAATAAAAAAAAAAGTAAAAGGACTCGTTTTGCATTTTCGTTATTGAGGTCAATGTTATCTCACTAACGGTTCATTTCGCATTTTATTTTTATTGGAATCTATCATTTTGGCATGTTGTCATTTTGTCTGTTGATTTAAACTGTGCGCGGCAAGCTTCTAAAAAAAAATGTTTAAACAATAAAATGAATAACGATTCGATTTGTATAGTTTTCTTTTCTATTATGCGATATGTGGATTATTATGGTTTGTATTAATTTTTAAAAATTTTTAGTAAAAAGTTTAGCAATCTATGGAATTAAGAAAAAAAATAACTTCGCCATCGTTTGTTTGCTTTTTTTTTGATGAAAAGAGCCCAAGGGCGTTCAAATTCGCCCCAATTTCAAATTGGCTCTTTAGATAAACAAATAAAAAACCATCGATGACGAAATAATTAAAATCGAAATAAACAAAAATCGAAATAATCGAAAAACTAAACAATAAAAGGCGAAATGAGCTTAAATAACTAAGTAAAAGACTACGTTGGCAGGTTAGCGAGACAGGGGAAACCTGCCCCGCCGCACTTAGATCAATGTAGATCCATTGTGATGCCCTTGGCGTTCTAATTGACTAAATAGTTTTTATCGAAACAAATATAAGCCAAATAATTGAAAAATCTATTAATAAAAATGCTGAAACAAGAAAAGGCGAAACGACTAAAACGAAACTCCAACAAAAACAAGATAAAAAAGACCATACCCTTCTTAAAATGCAAAAACCAAAATTTAATTTAATAAATAATTAATTGTAACGTCGAATTTGCTATGGCGATGTGCCGTTTGTGACTCTTAAAAGTCACCTGTGAAGGTATTTCAAAGTGGCTGTTGGTATTGCTGTGTGAACTTAATTCTCAATATAAGGGATCATTAGAATTAACGTTAAATAAGGAAATTAACAAAAAAAAAATGGGAGGAAACTGCTTTCTGACCTTTGGAACACATTTGTAGATTTTGTTCATTTGTCAATATTCCTGACATTGTTCGTATAAAACTTTTTAGCAAACAAACAATTTTACAATTTTGATTTCCTATTTCACTTTAAAATACAAAGGCAAAAGTGGTGACAGTGTTTTGTCATTAGAACTCCCACGCTAGTGCAAATAAATTTTTTTCCCTCATCTAGCTCGAAAAAGTAACATAAATGTTCGCACACACGAACTCCAGTTGCAAAGCGAGCTCGACTGGAAGTGTATTTTATTTTTCATATTACCGGCTCTTAGAAAAGATAAAACGATCCGACGAAGCGACGAAAATACGGCAGTTGACAACAATTATTTGACATTTGGCATTTTCCGAAGGCTTTCAACAAGCGGTTGTTAATGGACGCATTCAGGTGTTCAAAATAAAATGTATAGCTGCTAAAAGAAATCGATTTGCTGAAGTTGAACAAGAAAATTAAAGTAAAGTTTTGAAAGAATCAAAATTCACTTTTCTTTGTTCTGGAAAGCAAAAAGTATCCCCTTCCTCTTTTAGCTCATTTCAAGTGCAAATATTCCCTCCAAAAAGGGAAATTTCTCACAATCTGGCAGCATTTAGACAGAGCTGCCGCAGGAATATTGGAACTGACGAAAAGGTGGAATTTCGAAACTCAGCGGTCAAAGTTTTACGACATTCTAAGGAAAAGTTAAAACGTTGCTTTTTATAACGTTTTTGGCTTAGACCCAGGTAATACTTTTTTTACGTGTTTAACACTTTTTTATTTATTTATTTGTTTGTCAACAAAGTAATGGATGCACACTTCTACCTTACCCTTCTGTCAACAAAACGTGAATGGACTTACGTCATGGAAAGTAGCTTCTGAATCGAAAAGTTTCCCAGTGAAATGGCAAACTTATGGAATCGCAAATATATTAAAATTACGCATAGAGTGGCTAGTGGTCAGTGTGTTGGACTACTTAGTGATGTGTCCCAGGTTCGATCCCCGAAAAACGCAAATCAGATTCCATCTTAAGGTTTTTTTCCACCTCTCTTGAAGGTCTGACAAAGTGTAACTAAATAGCTTCCCGATCCCAATTGGCCGTTTAGACTTGGTATCAAATTGTAGATCATTTTCATTCGTCCCAAATATTAAAAACTCACCCAAACGAATGATAATAACGAGCTAGGCCTATGATAGCTACGGACCTGCTGGGAAAACTATTTATTTTTATAGAAATACATTCAATGTGATTTTATACAAATCGGCTAAAACAGCCATCTACTTTATTCAAATCGTCGGTTGTTCTATTTGGGAATAAATTCATTCAAAACGTCCTCAAGATGGTTTTTAAATTACCGGGTTTTCCGTAATTGGCCCATTAGAGTCGTACCTTGCACGAATTTGAACAGCGTTTCCCTTTGTTTAATTTAAATTTAATATGAACGAATTGAACTACGGACCTTCACCTTACATTTGGTCTGTAAAAATTAAGTTTCGCTACATAATCGGTAACATCTAATGTAATGATGGTCTTACTTCGCTTAGGACATTGTTAAAACGGTCTGAGTTGATATTCATTCATCGCATTCTACTTCAGTACATTTGTAAACCGTTTGGTGAAGTCTAACCCAACTGGCTTGTCCCGACACTGTCTTGTCTTGTCCTGTCACGAATGATAAAAATCTTACCAAGTTTACGGACAATATTCAATGAACCCGCTTTGCCGTGCCAGCGACACCAGTTTCGCCTCACGAGCGACTAGTTTATAATTACAATTGAAGTCACTTACAGATACTGTAACAGACATATGAACTTGTTTGCGGTGTCACGTATGAGGACATAACTTCTTCTCAAAAGTGTCACACATGTCCAAACAGGGTCTCCAACAATTTATATTGTCGTCAGATGAAAATCCAATTTCATTTCACCAAGATAAACACATTAGAACAACACTTTTAGCATGAATTTTTTTGTTTAAACATTTTAAACGATATGCCAAGCCTGACAGAAATGTCTGTTGGAATAGTTCTTGCTCTCATCCTATCTCTGGCTCACATCCCCATTGTATGTGGATCCTCACAGATGGCTGCAATTTATCAACATTCAAAAGCGATTTTCACAATTCAAGTGCATAGAACACAATACCCCCGAGTGCCACTAAGTGGTGGACGGAAACAAATTCGTGTTGAAATTTTCTAAATTCATATCCAACAGCCACTTCCATTATGGTAGGAGCCAAAACGTCAACTCTTATACATAAATGTATACCACTGCACTCGAGTATAACACCCATAAATTCTAGAATAATATCAAGTTCACAATGTGTCTGTGTGAAAGAAACCTTCCCCGAGGTCCTCGTGTGGGTTATGCATTTTGTATTTTTTTTTTTTGTTTTTTTTGGGACAACAGATACTATCCTCCGGACAGAATATGGCAGACATTTTTGTTGAGTCAAGCCGTTCCCGATGAGAGAGTCGCATCCGTTTGGGTAAAAACCACCGCACTACTTTTAACAATTGCTGCAGCAACGAATGGCAATAGCATTTGAGAAGGGGCAGAAGGATAACAACTTCCACCACCATCGTCACAGCAACAGAAGTGGCTTGTCTCTCATGATATGTGAGAGATAAGTGGGAGTAACTCGCATATCCTACTGCTTGTCAAGAATCGTTAAGAAACTAGCACAATGTTTCATAAGCCAACTACCACGTGTATGTGTAATGTGTATGTAGTCCTATGCGGATGTTGTTGGCGCACATTCGATAAGAAAAATCTAGATATGGTGCTGGTGTGCCAAAGAAGGATGCAGTCGGAAGTTGAAGCTGGAAGGACACGAGGTACGAGTCTACGACTATTTATAGTCTGTTTCAGATTTTGAATTAAAAATTCATCGAAACTAGAGAGGCACTTTGGCGGAGATAATTCACCTGCCAGACAAATATTTACGGGATAGCGACTCGAAGACACTACTGCTGGTGAAGTGGATATACTCCTCAACGGATAAATGTAAATGACACTTTTATCTAAGTTTGGCAATCGCACTGTCTGGCGTCATTGACGAACGCGATTATTGTTCGACTGCCTTAACGCCTTCACTTTGGTTTTGGACTGGCAAGGCGAAACTTTGTTTCAAGGACAAAAGGGATGTTGAGTGAACAATGGTTTCTTAATTTTACATATCGGCCCAAGGCGGAAAATTGTGGGCATACTATATTTTTGCCATTTGGATGTCGAGGCCCTCCTAGTTTTATCTTCAATTTAATTATATTTCTCTTTTCCATCACCCATCTATATACAACATTTGATCTTCAAAGTGAGTGCATCTCTAATACAGAATTTTAGGCGAGGCACATCGGTCCTTAATACAGCTCATATTTACCTTTTTCGAATGTTTGTCAGACAAAACTGGAAACAATTTCCTTGTCTTTCTTAGGTAGGTAGTTGTGATACTCGTAGTTTTGTTGGAAATCTTTTTCAAAAAATCATAAGACCTAACTGTTGAACTTCGAAGACGAAAAGAGTCTGAATTCAACCTGTGGAACTCAAAAAGGTTACCAACTATGATTCAAGACTGTGCCGAGGAAAATTCTATGAGTTATCTGTTTCAGGTTCATATAGCAAGTCCATTTGACTTTTTCACAATCGTTCTCGCTCGAAACTACCAGTCAAGTCATAATAAATATTACTACAAGTTCTCAACTTTCAGGTCTAATGCACAATGGCCAACATTTTTATTCCAATGTCCTAGTTTGATGACATTCATAATTTTTTTTTTTTTTTTAATTTTATCCTAATTGCCAGAGCACCATTGAGGGAACAAAAGTACGTTTTCATTGTTCGCTGGGGTAGAAGTAAGTGCAGTTCCGAAACTATAGTCCAAACTATGCTGACGAAAATTTCGAACATAAAAACTTTTACAACAACTATGCATAGCTGTACTCCTATAGTAACTCATAATTAGAAATAAATAAATAAATATTGTAAAAAGAAGGGAAAAACTTTTAAAAACAAAATTTTAAACTGCAAGAGGAATTGTTGAATTTTCCAAACAGTATTTCATGAGGGTACTACAAGCAAGCGGGTATATCGTGTGCGTTGGGGAGAAAAAATGTGAAAACCCCTAAATTTATGGATCTTTATGGGACCGTGACCATCGCATATTGTTTTTTTTCTGGGGCTAACCGACGATAAAGGAAATCCAATTGAAAATTTATCACGGGTATATGCATGTGAGGCGATGACAGTGGGCCAATTAAAGTTAATCCTACGATGCATAGAATTGGGTGTTAGATTAAGGCGTATATGTGAATTTATTGTCTCGGCAAACTGTTTGTTTAAGATAAAATGTGAGTCTGAACTTCACCTGCTTATCTTTTAAGCGCGCGAATTGAACAGGAAGAGATTCCAGACCGTAATGTTTTGTCGAAAGTGAGGGACTGAAAATGTTTGCAAGGAACCCCAAGAGGAGTATAGAAGATCGGACCAACGAAACCTGGTGACAACTTGAAAAATTCCCAATCTTATATAAGGAATCGATGCAATAAAGGATTTTCAATTTTTTTCCAGGGATTTGCCATTGGCGATTATTTTGAATATTTGAACCTTGCGAGTAGGGTCGAGTCTAGTTCCAGTTGCGGTCAATGTCAGAGATTTTTGGGTCTCATATGACAGCATTTACAGATGCGAGGTTCGCAGGGCAACATTGTGAGGCTTTGAGATTGATCAGCCAATTAAATCTCAATAACCAAGGGAACACACTTTGATGTTATTCGTTTCCCTTTATAATCATTGGCATAGTATTGCTGCCCTCCTATACAGGGCTCAAGTTCAAAAAGCTCCGAATCTAAGGGTGTCCCATCATTCGCGCAAAATTTGAATATTGCGCCATTGAACGCTACAGTAATGCCAACGGAAAAAAAGATAACAATGCGAGAGCTGACAGTTCGGGGCTAGTAAAAAATGGAACGCTATACGGAAGAGCAACGCATTTTCATTTTTTGGAACAACAACAAGTGGATGCTGATTTTTCGACCAACATTCAGTGATGAAGCTTATTTTCATCTTGATGGCTTTGTAAATCGTCAAATTTGTCGCATTTGGGGTTGAGAAAACCCACGAGTAATTGTTGAAAAACAAATGCATCAAGAACGCGTGACTGTTCGGTGCGGATTCTGAGCTGGAGGCATTATCGGAGCATTCTTCTTCGAAAATGCGGCTGATCAGGCAGTAAAAATTAATGTGACAGCTTTTAGTGCCTAAATTACAAGATCAATGGATGTGACCAACATGTGGTTGCCACACAGCCTGAGAAAGAATTTAATTACTGCATGAGTCACTTCCTAATCGTCTAATCGGCCGTTTTTGCGATCAGAATGGGCCATACAGATCTTGCGATTTAACGTCATTGGACTTTTTGCCTTTGGGGTTTTTGAAGTCAAAGGTCTTTGCAAACAAGTTCCGACCACCAACGCCTTGAAAGAGGAAATTGGGAGGTGTATTAATGAAATTCAGCCACATTTATACGAAAAGGTCATAGAAAGCTTCAATAAAAGGGTACGAACTTGCCCGCAATGCAGCCATTTATCCGATGTGCTATTCCATACATAGCCCCAATCTGAATACTCTATGAATCAATAACCAATTTAAGCTTTTTAATTAAAAATCTGTATTTTCTATCAAAATTACATTTTGCGTGAATTATGGGACATCCTTTATTAACTCGACTCATTAAAATATGAACGTCGTGGTCGTCGTTTTCGTCGGGAGCAGTCGCAAATTAGCTGCCAGGTTTTGCAACACTGAACGCATCAGAAATAACCTTTTACTTTGATTTTTGTCCAGAGTTCGTGGCGGCATTGTCAATCTTTTGCGCAAGCTCTTTTAAAAGTGTTCTACGAGGTGTTAAGATCAGAAATGAATGCATTTTCTTACCTGTCCTGCAAGTTTATCTACTTTCTTCGATTCATAAATATCCATATGCACAAACATCTATAGCATAGCCATCGTACTGGTAGATGATATCTTGCTCAATTACGCCTTGCGTTATTCTAGAGTTTTTTTAATCTGTAGTGTAATTTTGACAACACCTTGTTCTTAGTCCTTACCTACTGTCTCTGCTTCATAAAAAAAGAACAACATTCATCGTTGATTCTAATTCGCTTCGACCCTTCACAGTAAATACATATCTCCAATATCCTTGCTTGAATCGTCATCATGTCGGTATGAAGAACTAAATATCCGTCTTCTGTGACTACTTTGTTGACACAATGAAAATTGTCAGCAATTCTGGGAAAAAACTTTTTCGTTTTTAAAGCATTCCAGAAAACCTTACAAACAAGTTTCAAGCAAACTCTTTTACTAAAGCAAACCTAACCCACGGTCCGCTTGTAACCCAATCAAGGCTATCTACTTCCTGCCTCCCCGCAACGCTTCAATTACCCTTAATTAGGATTCGACTTCATCAGCTTTTGATGCGACTCATTCAAAATAAAAACAAAAAAAAAACGCCTTTCCATCGCTATGGTGGAAGCCTACGTCCTACGCCCAAACTAACTGCACGAATCGACGAGGAAAACTTATCGTCATTACGAGCTCAGAATCTAACTTTGCAATAATTTTTTTCAATTAATTTTCTAGCAGCGCACATTAATTGAGAACCAACACAAAAGGGTCGTATTCACCCAACGGGAGAAGGAGAAGAAAAAAAACTATTCCACATGGCTATAATCATGGCTCACCTTTGATTCTGGTGAAAAATATCAGCAGGCATAATCCAATCAGTCCCGTTCGTATCCTGAGCTGTTGCATGTTGATCATTTTTTATTTTTAATTTAATTTTTTTTTAAAACGTTTAACAACTGAACAAATCGAAGCACACTCACACACACAGCTATCGCAATAGCTTTTTATTTTATTTTATTTTCCTACGAACGCGAGTGAGTTCTATTAAATTTATCTCACTTCCGAGCTGGAAAAATATACAAACAAGTCGACACTCATTATAGGCACTCGTCGTTTCTAACACCCACAGGGAAACAATTTTTTTTAACAGACAAGAATCATAAATATTGAAGATTTCTCTGTAATGCTCGCGCAATTAGAAATGAGAAACCCTTTGCTACGGCAAAAGTGTGTCATCCCCTTTAAACCGACCCAATATTCATTGCATCCGGTTGTGGGTCGATTGAGTTGTGGAAAGGTGCAACTATTCTGTTTTTCACTTCACTTCCTAATCACATGAATGACTTTCTTCCTTCTGGACATCGTGAGTTTTGTTCAAACGACCAGAAAACAATAGGAATTTCCACCCGGAAAGTAATTATGTAAATCGCAGAGGGAAAATTTATTTTTTTTAATATTTTTTTGCTGGCCCCAAAAAATCACTTGCGTCGAGATGCCCGCCTGTCCGAATTGCAGCGACGACTGTATCTAATGCACATGCAGGTGCATCCACCGATTAAGCCAAGTTAATATTTTAATAATGCGCGGCGACGAGCCCGATGACATCGGAACGAGAGTGAAGAAATCCAAACACACTACTTGCCAGTGATGGTGGAGTAATTGATGATAAATCTGTACCGCGGAAGAAAATATAAATCAAACGCGTGCTACACATCTGAGATACAGGAGAAAACTACCCGATCGAAGGGATTCGGTCTGAACGTACCGAATTCGGGTGGATATGGTTGCGCGGTGTTTTTTTTTTCTGTTTTCTATATTGAGATACTTTCCGACAATGTTTGAGAATTTCCCTCCAGCAGCTGATGATGATGAGGGAGAAAGAGTGAATTTTCTTTTTTGAGAATGGCGAAGCTGTTCTCTTTTGGAGAGGTAGGTTGCGGACGAGATGTATTTTGCATTTTGCTGGGGGGGAAATTTTAACAGACTGTTAACAGACGTTTAACAGAGTAACCAGGTATTGCTTTGGGGTTATAAAAGCGGTTGTGGGACTCTGTCTCTCCGTCATAATTGAATGTGGGTAAAGCGGGGAGCAACAATGTGTCGAAATTTGCTTGATTATAATGTAACAGCTGCGAGTTCTGTGAAATTACAATTAATCATGTAAGTTGATGGAAATAAAACCCCCGTGTGGTAAGAGACAGGTATCACGCTTGACAGTACAGCGATAGGGGTCTGTGTGAAAGAGCAACAGAAACCTGCGATGCTGTGCGCTGCCAATAATTTTGGTTTTGGGAAAATAACCCTAAGGCGGTCGAGGGTGTAGTCTGTAGGGTGCTTCTCTATATAGCCCTCGAAATTCCCCGACTGACTGTTGTCATTAAGGAATTTTGTATGGGGACTTGATGGATAAGTTAGAGGTATAGCTTCTCATACGACAGCTGTTGGACAGTATTTCCGAGCTACTTTTAAACGAATATACAAACGGCGAGGTGTAATAAGAATTTACAGAGGATTTGCTTTATTTTTTTGCTCGTCTAAGTTGTGTTTCTGAAGAGGTCATTGAAATCCTTAAAAAGGACGTATTTCCAAAATACCTAAAGAAATAACTGCAGATATTCGTTTTATGTATATTTTACCTTCAGATCCCTTAAAGCTAAAAAAAAGCATTAGTCCCAAAATTTCCTTTAAACAAACAACAGTATCGCCATATGGGCATAGTTCCCCGGCTTAAAATCCGGACGGTATAAGTTCATTTATATTGTATCCTCTGAAAATAAAATAAACAACAGTAACTACTGTTGTTATAAAAAATATCTAACCAAGAGGTGTCGCAGGAGGTACAGCATTTGTTCAAAAAAAAAATCCTAACACCACTCAAGTTCATTAAAATGACAAACATCCAACCACCAAACCACTTATCCAGTATATTTTCTTGATATAATGCCGACCTGTAGCCATCATTTCGAACAACTTTCCATACTCCGTCACCTAAATCACAAATCAGTTTTTGAGACAGTGAGCAGTTAAGCCGAAAAGGGAAGGGAATGGACATTCTTATTCTTTTGCGAACGATATTTTATTTTCAATACAAACTTCTCTTCACTGTCTCAGTTCATTTCGCCTAAAAGATTATTTCTGTATAAGGGGGAGCAGTAAGCCCAGATTTGTATTAGACTTTGAACTCGATACGGGACCTGTTTCTATTGGAAAAGAGTCTCTGTGGAAAAGTCGAAGTCAAGAAAGTAAATTTGTGATGTTCGTAATATCTTGTTCGCTTTTAAATGAATTCCATCTAAGAAATGACTACAGACACAAATTTAAAATGTTAACAAGCAAAAAGCAGTCATAAAAATAATCCTCACGTTGGAAATTTGTAACACACTGTGGATGGTTGTCTCCAAGAGATACATTCGCCTATAAGCAGAGATCAGATTATTTTTCATTTCCTTTGAGAATAATATTCGGTTGCCCTTGTTTTTGTAAGTGTTAGTGCTGTTTCATTGTGTGGCCTAGTGATTCGTTTACAATGTCACTTCTGAGCACCTTGTTTCCATAGTAGGAACTAATTCTAAAAGTAAACACTAAAGAAGAACAATCAAGGACGACGCCCTAATTGTTTGTTTAAGATTTTTCTAAAGCGTGTTGATTTCGGATGAATAAACACGTAAACGACGATAATTGTACAAAACAAGGAGGCAGGCACATAGATGAAAGTATCGTCAGAACACCCAAATAAGAACCGTGCTTAAGGTACCACAATACATGAAGCTAGTAATTTAGCAATGCCAAATCTTTTTACTTGCCAACAATTACCTTTTTTCTGTATAACGGCTGGGAATTCGTTTTTGGGGGTTCCCGTGGCTTTTCAGCGGAATTAGAGCCGCTAACTTTTATCTTGACGATACAGCTCCTTAAAGCTCCAGTAGTCACTTTTAGTGGGCACAGCAATTTGTGTGCTGGACTTGTGGGTGATGAGTTTCAGGAGAGTTAAAAAATTATACGAATCTAACACTTCCGAGAGTAAAAGTGTCCTGAGAAAGTTTCTCATTACAGTTGGTAAGCCATAAAGTTGCAAGTCCCTTTTATTTGAACCAAAAACACAAAAGCTGAAAGGCCTTACCAATAAACATTTTGAGTTTCGACTCTAAATTTGGGTAGTTCACAGTGGCTATATTTTCCATTCAAATTTCTCGATTGTGAGCTTCCGTAATTTTAATGTTGAGACTAAAACTTGTTATTACTTCGGCGCAATGACTCTTACACTATGGCTAGGGCTTTTGGATGGCTCTTTTGCGTCCACTATTTTTACTTACTACACTTGCGGGTTTTTCGGCGTTTCTTGGACTTGGAGATTTTGGGTATTGCATTTGCACCTAAGATATTTATTCTCGTCTTTTTTGCGGGCTTTTTACAATTCTTTCCGCGGAAGTTTAACTTTCTTCTTATCGCAACAGTTGTACCGCTTCAAAATCAACTACTCGTTGTAAGTACTTGTAGCTTCCTAAATATCTATTTATGCAGTAAAGAAGTATTCATCTCTCTTCATGTACATTTCAGTCAATAGAAACATTGACTTCTAATTGGTCCCAATGTTCTATAACGTTTTCAACATTTTTTCTCTTTAATATACGTTAACAGGTACTAGCGACAACCAACCATCAGTTCACTACTCCATTTTGTGGTCTAATATTTTTCGTGTACTACACCAGTTGTATTTTGATTTTTTTTTAATCATCAGTAATAATCTGATGCCTCTCAACTGGTCTTACATATTTCCACAATATATGGTCTTACGTGTTTTGAGCGCTACAACAAGGAAAGAGAGAGCGCTACAACATTTGTGGTTCAACACTTTTCCAGCAATACACCATTTGTAGCCTGACGTACTACTGCAACCACAAACCAGTTGTGGTTTCACATTTTTTTTCCATACTCCATTCACACATGTCGTGGTATGACGGTTTTTGTAGTACAACAGTAGTTTTTTTGTCCTGAAATGTATCTTTGGTGTCGACTTTGAAAAGTACATAGTTATTTTCATATGCTTATAGCTGTACTGCCTCAGAGTACTTCTGGTGAAAAGTTAATGAAATACTGCCTGTATTTTTGTCTTGTTTATATTTTTTACATTTCATGTTTTTAAAACCCTACTACAAAGCTACAATGTGCAAACTATGAATAAAAAAATATCTGTCCTATAGAACTTTCTAAGTTAAACTTGTATACTGTCGGTTTTTGAAATCTCTATCCAAAACTGAAGGTGTTCTCCTCGAAAATGTCCAATAGGTGCTTAAAAAAAAGCTTTAACAGTTTAAAAGTAGTTATGTTAGAAGCTTCTTTTGAAGTAGACCATTTTTTAATGTCGCAAACATATCTTTAATTTGATGATATATATGACTACGTAGCTTTGTTGTATCCTCATTTTATACAACTTTCTTAAATACCTCCAACATTTAAATAAAATACCCAGAGCTCTTACAGCAATTTTAATTGTCGGACATTCAACATGAAATTATTTTGAAAGAGGCAAATTATCCCACATGGTGTAAGAGTGTAGTCGACGACCCGACCCACCCCAATTTTTGCTTGTCACAAGAGTTACTACAGAAAAGCAAAAAAAAAAATCGCCTCCCGCACAACAGCTGATCAAGGGACTTAATAACTTTTCTAATAAAATCCTCTGAGTAAATTTCCCATTTAAGAGAATCCCAATGGTGTGTACAGAATTTTCGAAGATTCAACCGAATTTCGGTCAGACTTGCGCAGATTGCCATTCACAAATTCAACACATGGTATAATGCATCTCAAGGATGTGGTATATTTTTCACGTTCATTCATAAATTGATGGGGAAAATATGTCGTCCTTGCATCCGTCCGCTTGTCCCTCTAGATTCGTTTGTGTAACACAATGGGGATAACAAAATAGATGGAGTAATTAAGGATATGAAAATAGCAAAAGATATTCTTGACGTGTATGTCAAAGTAAAATAACAAAAAAAATGATTGATGTTTATTCTTGCAGACGCTGATGATATCGTAAGGACACTCGAATCTGGTACCGGAATTAGGGAACAATGAATAATGACACCTATATTTTTTATTTTTGTATTTTTTTTTTTTTTTTTTCATTCCAGGACAAATTTATAAATACGATTTATATCGGTTTTATGTTGGGCTGCTATACGTGTTTATATTGTTGTAATATATTTATCAATCGTTTGAGTGACATAGTTTCCATCTGATTTAATTTGAAGGATGACCTTATCATTGCTTTTATGGGGACTGAATTGTGTGCTTTTATAGTAAAAGGAAAATAATTCGTTGTGGAAGACATCGCATTAGGACGTTTAAGGTCAGCGTGCTCTTTCATTGTCTAGACGAATTCGAAGCTAAAAAAAATCATTAATAGAAGAGACTTACATCTTTCTCTTCAAAATTTTCAAGCCGATGTTTAATGTATTTAACATTCGGTAAGATTTTCAGTATTAACATGTAATTCCCTTTACGTGAGTATGAAGGGAACCGAACTAGGCGTAGCTGGTAAGGTCAGATCGTTTGGTTTTGTTTTGTAAAAGCTATTGTTTACTTAAAAGCAGTTCGAAATATGTATTTATTTATTTATTACTTGTTCAATTTTTATCTAAGGCTTTTTAATGAAAGGTTTGCTCTTAAGGGTACAAACAAACAATTTTTTGAGTTTGATAAATTTTTAGTTTTTGACTTCAAAAAGCTGAATATTCAATATAGAAACCAAAAAAAAAACTGAAGCTTTCAGCCTATAACACTCCAGGGAAGAATACGTATCTAAGACATCTTACTCTTCAAAATCGATTAAGCCATTTAGGCTACAGGAGGTCACATCCAAACAGACATATACGCGCGAAAAAACATTACCCCCCCCCCTTCTGTGCGCAGTCGGGTCAAAATACGGAAATGTTTTCCGATGTCTTCTACAATAAGGTGACTATATCTTTTGTGCCACCCATTGGTACCTATTTATACTGGACATCAGGTTCGATGCCCGGGAAAATACATCTTACGATTTTTACTGCGCACATCTGACGACGAATGTCTAACAAATATCTAGAGTTATCCTGGCAAAGCATCTAAAAAAATGAATCCTCAGGAAATATTTTATTGTGTAAAATGAAAAAATGAAAAAATGAAATGAATGAAATACTTTTAAATTAAGTGTTTTATTTTTATTTATTATTAAAAACCACTACTACTACAAAAAAAAATAATGGCTTTTAGGCATTATTTCATTAGCTACGGCCTTAAGGCTTGTTTTTGTTTTCCAAAGGCATCTTTTTTTTATTTTAAATATTTTTTTAATTTTACATAGTTTTTTAATTTTTATTTTTATTGAACATACTGAACTTTTAATTTTTTAAACATTCTTAAAACATCGTTGCCAAAAAACAAATTATATAAAACCTCGGTCTTAACGAATGTGCTTCCACCTTCAAACTCTGCCCATTTAATGAACAATTTATCTGTCATTCTTTAAAAATAATTCCAGCGTCCACTCCCAGTAAGTGGAATGAATTTGAAAGCCGTTTGTTGTATAAATAAAAATTCTTTTTGTTTATTATTTTATGTTTGTGTGTTAATTTCTGATTTTTTTTACCACTTTACCAATAAAAATAAAACATATTTTAGGCATTAATTTATTGAAAAAGGAAGCATTTTTTAAGCATTTTTCGTCAAAAGCGGTTGGCAACGCGAACATCTGACAAACATCCGAGAGTATAAGTGTCATGAAAGAGCTTCTCAAATCGGCATAAAATTGCAGATCCCTTCCATTTGTCGCAAAAACAAAAAACTCACGCAAAACAAATGGTTGTGAGAAGCTAGGCGTCGGATACACAAACTTGTTGCGGCAAATTTTTCATGATCCTTATTTTAGAACTTTATTTAGATCACTTAAAATAAACATATTAACAAATTCAACAAACAACGGTTCGAAGAGAGTAGCTGATTTGGGTTTTCTTGTCAGTACACCTAACATTGATACTAGCTCTCGATTAGTTGTACCAACCTACCCCTAAACACAGAATCCCACTTACCACTTTGCGACTCACCGAGTCAATTCAAAATGCAATATTCATCTGTTACCACATAAAATATTCGTAATCACTTAACTACTCTAAGTACCATCATACAGTATGTTCGCAGATAAAATTCATTGCATTTTTAATGACACCAAATCGGATTTCTGCAAGCAAAAGTAACCATTACCATCAGCAGAAATACAGGATCGGGCACGATGACTGGCAACAACAATAATGCAATTGAATCTACAGCAAGTGCAGAAAACTTTGTGTGCTGTGTAGTCCTTCCAAACGGATGCAGACCGCACAACAAGAAGTAAGTAAACTTAAGTAAAGTTTCCTCCTCTTTTCCCATTTTTCCACTTTTCCACAGCACAAGGACGAACAATCTTTCATGAACGAGACTTTGAAATTTGTCATGATTTCTTACAGAACAGAAATGGAAAAGCACATAAGCACGATGACTCTACCTGTATTTGTATGGCAGTGGGAGTATACCTACGTTATCTAATTTTGTGGATTCCATTAAATAACTTTGTTTTCGATTTAAGAAATTGCCACGTCGCTCTAGAAGTTGTTTCCACCATTACATAGGTGACAATGGAATCTGTCTTCGCTTGTGTGACAATCTTTGATCGTATGGTACGCCCCAACTAATTTCCACTCAGAAACGTCTTCTCTTTCGTTTTTATAAAGGCATGTCTGAGGTCTGACTGCAATCGCCATAAAGTCAGTCAAATCAGTTTTTAATTCAAAGGCACTGAAACATGACAGGAATAGAAGAAAACCCCCGGTCCTGCCAGTCCCCAACCACCAACAAAAGCGACAACGACAACTCGCAGAAGCCAACCGAAGACCCAAACAAACTTCTTTTGATAATAAATTTCGCCTCAAGGGGGGCGCAAGCCAAACAGATAGCCATCGAATTTTCGTTCTCCACTCTTTTACGATCAATTATAGCGTTTGTTCTCCCTTCTATACTACACACACAATGCAAGAAGGCTGCTCATTTAAATTTTGTCGCTTCATATAAAAAAAAAAGACGAAGAAAAGTAAACAGAGTGCCACTTAGAGACTTCTTTTTAGCATAAATCGAAAAATTGAAAATCGTAAAAAGTTTATCAAAAGCCATTTCCCAAGGACATGAAAGTCCAGGGAAAACCAGCTACAACATTAAACACGATAAAGAGTACTACTGCAGCAGTTGCATAAAGAGATAATGTTATCCCTTCATTGCCATATCGGCTAATCGTCCGTTAAATCTTTTGATTATTTTCGGAAATTGAATTATCCCTTAGGGTGTGAGAAATCAATAAACTGATTGCGGAAAGAACGCGCTCCATCAAAGTGGGCATTGAGTTCGTTAAACATGATGTTGCCGTTTAAGTAGACATTCCCGGTTTTTCCCTTTTTTTTTATTGACATGAGCTGTTGGTTTTCATTTTTTATTTTATTTTTTACGTCAACGAGCAGAGTGCATTGTCTGGCACATGAATAGCCACATAAATCTACCATCAGGTTACGATGTCAACCGATGTTGTAATGAGATGTGCGTGCAATGACAGTATGTTTGCTGTGTAAAACGTATACAAGTAGAGTGTTAAGGATACCGTGGCCAAGATAATTTTGTTGATCCATCCGGAGGAGTTATGGAAGGTATGCATAATCTACCAGGCTCGTAAATTGACGTTTCATATAAAGTTTGTTTCGATAATGATTTTTCTGGGCTAAAATGGAATAAGCAGTTGACTAGTTTAGCCTCTCTCAATACACGTTTGATGTTTCCCAATACTTTAATTGACGACAGGAATAACAAAAATACCCATCAACGACTTCTATCAGACAATTATAGTACCTATAGCATGTATACATAATTTTGTGCAATAAATAATGGATTTATGCCATTTGCACGAAATAACAAACATCTTTCCTGACCGGGAGCACTGTTCTTTCCACTCAATCTCGCTGGGCTATCGTCGCCCGAGAATTGGATTGACGTAAACGCCGTTTTTATACGTTTTTGGGAAATCGCATTTTAAGGTTTGCGGTTTAATTCAATGAAGTCGAGTCGCTGGGATTTTTAAATTTATTTTTTAAATGTTACTTGAAATGGGTAGGGGAGACCGGGCCTAGTTGACTCAAAATTTACATTTTTTTTCGACCCGTTACCGGGGTAAGTTGACTTACGTTATGGGGTAAGTTGACCCACGCCGTGCGAAACTGAATTTTTACAATAAATTTAAAGATTAAGATTATTTTATTTGTTTTAGTTTATTTTATTTTTTTTTAAATAACATTAATGATTTTTGTACCTACTTAAAAAACAAGTATCACCAGATAGGAACAATATTTTCAAAATTATGCACTTATGTAGGTTATGTTAACAAAAAAACCCACTTCCTGTGGTGGAAACAAAAAGGCACTTAGTGGCCATAAACTAAAATAAGGCAAAATAGTAAAATAAAGAGTTAAACTTACTTCTAGGGCTTAAAAAAATCTGTGATATCAAATTAAGCAAAATAAATAAATTAAAAGCCACTCCCTGTGGTAAAACAACTCGTCAACTAGCCCCGAAAAAAATGAGTCAACTTACCCCGCCCGACCACCTGGCAAATAACAAGATTTTTCAGAAACAAAACCAGAAAATAACTAAAATAAAAAGACATGTATAGACAACTAATACATATATGCACTAAATCTAAAAAAAAATCTGCGGAAGATGCTTAAAAACGGCCGAAAAGAGGAAAATAAGAGAAAACAAAAAAGTTACTTACAGTAGCAGAAAACCGTTTTTTCTTAATATTTCCTGGATGACATGCACTCGCGACGAGATACAAAAGGAGACTAAAGAGGTATCGGTATTGAATGTAAAAACAATAATGAACATTAAATTCATCTCTTCTCTTTAAAATAAATGGCAGTGAGTCAACTTGCCCCTGAGGCCAACTAGCCCCGGTCTCCCCTACTTTCTAGTAAAAAAAAAACTCTAAAAAGTTTAATTTTTGATGTTTGTTCCAATTTTTTTTGTATAGCAATACCTAATCACTGAAACAAGATTCTTTTTTCTAATATTGTTGCCGGGTGTCTGTGGCAGGGTGTAGGCTGGCGTCTGTATCCGGTTGGTCAAGATCACTTTCGGTTTTCATTGACATAGTACTGTAGTAATATTTTCTTATTCGAAATTCAGACACATTATTGTCATGAGGAAAAAAATGTTATTTGTAGGTGCCATGCACGCATGTCAAAGCAGCGCGAAATATAGTTTAACATATTTTTGATGGGGGCCCGTGAGCATGCAACATTGTAATTTGTATGGAAAATTTGACGTACAAAAATGGCGGTTACGTCAAACCAATAATTAAACTTGCTAATTTTGGTGGACATACGGCAAAAGTGGCACTAGATATCTCCAGATTGTCTAGAAATATACCTCAATAGATGACACATTCGGAAAGAGCGGACGCGAAATCATAAGTCTACATTCACAACTAAAAAACTGCCTTTTGGCATATACAGGGTGGGCCAAACACAAGTTTATTTTTAAAAATGCAATTAAATGAACAAAGTTCAATTTTTTCCCGTGTATATTAGGTTTTCATTAGTAAGAGCAAGCATTCCCATTAATAATGGAACACAACGTCATACAAGTGGCTGCCTGAACTGGCTTCGCAGTACCGCTTTCTGTCAGTCCAATTCTCCAAGATCTTGTTGATGGTTTCTCTAGCTCACGGATTGCTTTGATGATATTGGCCTTATGTGCTTGAATCGTTTCCAGATTGTTGGCATAACATCGGTCCTTCCACGAAAAAAAGGACAAAGGGGTCAAATCGCAGCCCCGAGCAAAGGGGTCAAATCGCAGCTCCGAGGCGTCCAATTAACATCGCCAAGACGGCTGATAACACGATTTGGGAATTTGGTGCACAAAAGATCGATTGTGGCATGGGCCGTGTGGCATGGCGTGCGATTCTGCATGAACCAGAGGTCGTCCGAATCCATGTCTTCAATTTTCATAAAAAAAATTGACGGTTAACATGGCTCTTTAACGTCCACCGTTGACCGAGACGCTGTTCCTAGCCTCATTTTCGAAGAAAAATGGTCCAATGATGCCACCACTCCACAATCCGCACCAAACTGTCATTCTCTGTGGATGCATTGGCTTCTCGACGACGGCAACCATGAGTGTTGTCCACTAGCATACCAGTCTCACGAGTTTTTTTCACAAACTTGGTGGGTGGTTGCTTTATTTCGGCCAAAACTTCTTTTCAAAAATGCACTGTTTGGTCTACACAGCAGTCACTTTAGAAATAAGTTTTCAATGTTGTCCAACGTTGTTCAAGCGTAAAGCGACTCATTTCTTTCCGCGGATGATACTGCCTTTCTGTTTGTCAAGATTTCGAGCGGGAAACAGCTGTCAGTGTCAAAACAACCTACGATTTAAAAATAAACTACTAGATGGCCCACTCTATACATGAAACAAATTCTCGGGCGACGCTATGTCTTATGTACGTACAGACATTGAAGTCACGGAATTAAGAACCATGTGTGCAGCCTTTTCAAAGGCTTCGTCTATTTCTTGATGGATGTGCTCACTCAGACGCTTGGCGTTGAACTTGAGCTTATAATCGCATCAACCCTTTTATCCACTTCCATACCCTGTGACCAACTTAAGACCAGTATTTTGTAAGCATCCATACAGACATTGACATTGATGGTGCTATACCCATGATATGGAGAGTTTCTATTCATCTGCAAGGTCCACGGAGTTGCAAAACCTAGTGCAGAGAATGCAATGCATCATAAACAATTTTAAATAAATGCATAAACTGTCGAACTCGAACAGTCGTATTTTTTTGTTCATCGAATGTTTCATTGTGGCTGAAGCCGTCATTCACCTATACATATACCCATACCAACATTCACTTTTCACTTACGTAAATCGGTAATTTCTCACTGAGCTGAAAACTGTGCCTCACTTTGTCAGAGCATACACAATGCCCCACGACGGGGTGGTTACATATGCCAAAATAGCAACCAACAATCAATTCAATATTCGCTATATACCCTATACCCTTTCAGCAAATCCAATCCTCAATGCTCAGTCACAATCACAGAAATCAATTGCTCTGCGTTACGTAGGGCACTTTACTTTCAATTTACTGCCACATTACATCGCACTGTGCACCGAGCTCTGTATGTCTCCATTTTTACGTGATGTTGTGCGACTTTCGCACGGCACCCGTGCATTAACCTCATTTCTCTATACCATCCAACACACAATATTAATATTTCCATCAGCGTCACCACCGCACTGGACCTGGGCGTATAGGGGAAACGGAAAAAATTAACATTTCAATTGTTTACCCAAGCAATTGTAACATACACAGTGCAGCAGCGGTAAACGCTGAATCCCATGAAAGGATATTATATCCTTTCAGCACCGCGACCATCCCACCCCACCCTTTCTTGCAAGAATGGTAGAATTTTATTGCAGCAATAACAATTGCAAACGATTTGAATTCATTTAGCATGCACGCAAAACGCTTTTTAGCATGCAAACTTGGCCGGGTGAGCTTGGTGTAGAACAGCGGAATAATCAAAATGTTCAGCGAACACGACTCGGAAACGAAACGTCACGGTGGCGGTAACGGTGGTAGGTGGGGGCACCGCATAACTACTCGCAAGATGGGGCTCACATTTTTACGTGGTCCTTGTTGCACCCTCAACTTCTCCATTGGAATATTTACGTCACAATTGTTGTGCACAGAGATCCACTGTCATTAATAGTGATGAGTAGACGGCGAAGGATACTTTCACTGATGCTTATCTTACGCCTTTGACTCAGCTGCGCCCTGTTCGGTGTTTAGTGTTCGCATTCTCGCGCTCGGCTTCTGGAATCTCATTAAAGGAGATTTTACTTTCCTAAAGATCACGAAGTCGAGAGAACTCAACTCGAGTCGGTGGGAGCTGGTGGTGCCTTTGTGTTTGTTGCTCCTCGCACCTGCGGATCTGCATTCTGCACAGAATCCTCGTTACTGGGTTTTAACGCTGATGCATAATTTACTCTCTTGTTGCATTTTATACACTTACCCTCGTCAGTTCGTTTTCCTGATTATATGGGTTCGCATTCGCAGCCGAAAAACGATACGATAGGACCTAGGTGTCCTAAAAATTCACCTCAAGTTCCTGTTTAATGAAGGAGTCATATAAAATCAATTTTCTCTGTCCGAAATGCATACAGGGATATTATGCGAACATCCTTTTCATGGGCACTTAAGGATTTATGAAGTTTTTCGTGAGAGTAAGCAGGATTTATGAATTTAAGGTGCTCATTGATAAGCTTCGTCATAAAAAAAACCTAAAATGTTCCCTTTTAAACTGGATACCGGTTCCGTTTTGATCATATAATGAAACCCTTGTTAGTAAAAAGGTATTTTCGTAGATGATATATAAAATATGAAAAAAATGTAATCGACTACTTTGTTCATGGGCTTCGAGATGGGAAATGTTGTGCGCTGCTGTTGCTGCTGGCATGAAAGGCTTCACCCGTTTATTGATTGACAACAAAGGGTGTAATGCAAATAGGATATCATTTTGCACTTAAAATATTTAATGCTCCAGCTCGAGGTGGAAAGTTAAAAGAAAGAGGCCAGCGTGATGTGAAGTGCGGGTATATGCTGGGAGTAGTTTTATTTCTACTTGTTGTAGGCAAGTCTCCATCAGGCCGAGTTTCAGGCGTGAATTAAAATTGCGTTTGACATTTTCGGTGCCTAGTGGTGTACGCCTTCGAACTCTCTCATATCGCCTTTTATCCTTACCCATCTGTGAATAGTCCAAACTCACATATTCAAACCGTAGGTCTACACTTACTTACTTAGGTGGCGGTACAGTATCCTGCGTTCTCCCTCCGGATTGGAGTCGAGAAGACTGTACGGGGTCGCATTTGTCTCCATTCGCTTTACAGCCATTCTAGACGACTGATTAGAAAATTAATGAAAAAGTCGATGTCGCTGGACAGCTCGCATAGCTTACCTATAGTTGAATCTCCTCCTCCAAAGCCCGCCAATGCCTTTGCTAAGGTGCATGCTTCTGCGCCATAAAGCAGCGCTGGGATGATGAAGGTCTTATATAGAGTCTCCTTAGTGCTTCTCGACAAAGGCTTGCTAATCAGCTGCCTTCTTAGGCCAAAGTAACAGCGATTTGAAAGTGTAAATCTTCGCTTGATTTCTACTTATAAAAATATAAATAATTGGCGCAACAGGTCCGTATGGACCCAAGCCTAGCTTCTCGCAACCATTCGTCTTGTGTGAGTTTTTATTTTTGGGACGAATGGGAGGGATCTACAATTTTATGCCGAGTCCAAACGGCCAATTGAGAAGCTCTTTCATGACAGTTATACTCTCGGATGTTTGTCAGACGTTCTACTTACTTACTTAATTAAGGTGGCGCTACAGTCCGGGATGGACCTGGGCCTCAACCAACAAGCGTCTCCAGCCAGCATAGGATCATTAGTCAGCTGTCTCCAGTTCCGCACGCTAAGTTGATTAAGGTCCCCTTCCACTTGCGTGCCACACCTGAGTCGCGGTCGTCTTCCTCTACGGCGCCTTCCCTCGGGTGTGGATTCGAAGATTTTCCGGGCCGGAGCATTCGTGGCCATTCGTTCAACATGCCCCCGCCACCTGAGGCGTTGGACCTTGATTGATTTCTACTGGGGATGTTAATTTTACATTTGATAGAGGAGACAGGGTCCCTTAATACTTCAAAGTTATAGCTGTTTATCGTAATGCCCGATTTGTTAATCTTGTTTGTCCTTTCTTGTTGACAGCACTAGTTTGTTTTGCTGTGAATAAAACCATTTTTGCTGTGTCCGTACAATAATACTTGCAAACGCACCAGTGACAGCTCTGTGTGTTTTGACAATAAAGTTCAAGTCGTCAGCATCAGCAAGTAGTTGAACAGACTTTTGGAAAGATCTGTAGGGGCAGGTTATATTGAGCCAAAGGACTATCAAGAGTTGGTGCCAGATGAGCCATCCACGGGCAATCGGCTCCCGAAATGACCTGAATTTATTTGGTTACGAAATTTTTAGAAGCTATAGATTAAGACAACAAGTCTTGAGTTTTTGACCCTTCTGTAAACACCTAATAAAGACTGCGCCATTCAACTTTGCATTGTATTTATAGGTCGAAATCAGTTTTGTGGTGGGGTCGAAAATCTGAAAGGGTCGACATTTTTGCTTTTCTAAATTCTGCTTTCGAAAATTCTGCAAATGATTAAAGCATCAGTTTTGGAAGAAATTCATTGCTGATATTTTGAAAATCAGAATTTTGTTAAGCAGAACTTAAAAACAGAACTTTGAAAATCAGCTTTTTTGTAGGACAAGACAGAATTTCACAAAAGCAGCGTTTCGACTCAATCTCCAGTTGTTGTATTGAAACTTAAATCAGTACTTAGGCAATACTTCTCGCAGTATTTCGATCTATATTGCTCATCTGATCCGAAAGCTGAGCTGAAATAATTTTAAAACAGCTGTTTTTTTCAATAAAAATTTACGTATAAACGATTCTTTAGGGTTATAGGTCTAGAGGTTATGGGGATACACCCAAAGTATTTTTGGTAGACTCAAGGATGTGTTGAGTTCCTATGGTTACGGAACCGAGATTACCTACATAAGGATATATCATGGAAGGAACATTTTATCTGTATAAGCATCCCTGGCCTACTATCTTGGACGTCACTTTGTCAAAACCTTTGGAATCATGCATTTTTTTGTTAAATAAAAAATTCCCACGGCCTTTCTAAAATCTTTCAATGAACATAGGCAGGTATACCTACCTTCTTCTTTTTGGGAAATGAGATTTAAACCGGAATTCGGTAATGATTGTGCGAGAAGCTTAAGCTCATGTTCCATCTATCACGGATATCTTTCTTGTGTGGACAGATTTCTTAGACAAACATATTTTTTTAACTAAACTCCAATGCTTCAGATTTCGAACAGTTTAAGCACGCTTCGCTAATATTTACGAATTAATTAACAGCAACAAAAATGTACACATTTTCCCCCGACTTTTCAGAAGCAGACGCCGTCTCTGCAATCGATTGATTTTTCATTAAAAATGACCACCCCTAGCGTGAGGCCAATCTCAGACTGCCATTAAAAGCTATCCATTAGCAAATGCTATTTAATGACAAAAACAACGTAAAAAGGAAAAATAAATCAAATGCATTGCTTGTTCCACATCCTTGTTGGTTAGAGGGAAAACCACACGATCTCAGTTACAGATTCTTTGGTTTGATTGCATTTAATCCCCGCATATCATAGTTTGACCTTTCAGTGCGCATACCACCGGAAACCGGAAAACAAAGAAGTCGAACCGACTTCCCTGAAATAAAAGTCAACACCAATGCCACTGCCGCACCAGATAGCAATCATTTTTGTTCATAATTTGTGCATAATGGTCCTTATTACAAGGAGAAGGCACCCGCATACATTAAACACCACCACCACCGCGTCTTCGGCTTACTGTATAGAGCACACCCTTCTCTGTCATTTTATAAATAGTATTATTAATCCAGCCCAGCACTTCAGTGGCACACGTAGCCAGTTGTACACCCCATCATATATACCGTAAAGAGGAAACCAAAACAAGAATACACCCTTGTGCCCAATTCGATTTATCTCTTCATCCTGGCGAGCACACAACAAAGCGATAAATGTCCGCAATCACTGTCGCAGCACCTTCTTGACTTTCAGCCACCCCTACTCTATTAATTTAGTGTTTAGTGCTTATTGGGGTGGGCATGGCCAAGGGAGTTCGAGTTTTAGATCTGCAGAAGTGGAAAAGTCATACATCTCCAATTCCCTGCTACAAGTAGAAAATAATTATCAATTTCAGTCCTCCCTCTCGTCCTTAGAGCGTTATAATCCTCACAAAAGATGGACACGGTTGGATAAAACTGTTGCCCGCACTGCCACGTAGCTCCATGGGCGGGGAGGGGTTAGCACTAACCCAACCGAAAATTGAGAAGCGGAAGAAAAAAAAACAAAAACAAAAGTACATACCCCCAGGGTGTAGGTACTGAAAATAATACGCATAACGCATGTATCCGTTTATGTTTGCTTGGAAAAAGGTTCGTCATTAAGGAGATCTGGCAGAATTTGATGACCATGTTTGTTCTGTCTGAAAGCCGAACGTCGTCGCTTGTTAGAGGACATATTCATACAGTGATTTCTTTCTCATTACTGCCGTCGGCGCAGTGTGCGGGATGGTGTATGTATGACGGTACGTGTATATAGGCTGTGATTTTACAGGGTGTGTGACAAGTAGGTGTAACAATGCAGGAAATTTTTGCAATAAAACTTTTTTTAAGGAGCGTCTCTTGTTGAACTGCGCATTTTGGACAGCTGAAAGAGGAACTTATTGAAAATATAACAACTCTTTAGGAATGTACGGATAGTGTAATAGGCGAGCTAACTTCACATCAACTTTTGAAATAATTTTTTACACATTTACTAAGATTCTTGTTTATCAGAAGTTGCCAAGGAACACCCAAAAGATGTATGTAACATCTTTTTGACAAGAAGACGAACTTATAGATATACAGATACAAAAAAAATTGACTTTAACATTACTTAATAGCGAGCCTCTAATTTTCCCCGGGTCAGACTCAAAGCCAGAGGGCTGAAGTCCAATCTTCTGCAACTGATGCTCACTTCTTTGACAATGTCGATGTCGCTATTCTCCCCTAAATTTCGTCAGAGCATGGAATTAAAAATATCTCGAAGAGTTTTGCGTTCTAAACGACCAAGGGCATCTTCAGACACCACTGCTTCTGCACCGAGGCCAGTGGCGCAGGGATATAAGTCCCGAGTTAATTTGTATGACCATTAAGAGGGTCATAAGTCCCGAATTTCTATCATTGAAAATGGGACACAAGTCCCGAATGAAACAATATTTTACAAGGTGGCGCAAAAGTAATCCTCCTATCAGAAAATGCTATAAATTTTGCGATTTGCCCCTAATGTCAGTTCTGTTTTGACATTTGTGTAGTAAACACATGCGAAATACACGTTAATAAACAATGTTACGCTACACTGTTCCAGAACGCGGAATATTGGTGACTATTTATTTGAGCAATAAACGGTCGGTGACTTTGGCACAACGTGAATTTCGTCGCAGATTTCCTAGCCGTCCAACGCCTACTGGTGAAACACTGCGACGCTTAGCAGCTCGCCTCGAAGAGACTGGCACAACACGAGATGCTGCCAGGCGTGGCAGTCCCCGTACTAGCCGTTCTGCAGAGAATATTGCTGCTGTAGCCGAAGATGTCGTGGAAGCGCCGTCGACATCGACCAGACGACGTGCCACGCAAATGGGTATCAGTCGACGGTCTTTACAGCGAATTTTGGTACAAGATTTGAAGATGTTTCCGTACAAAGTCCAGACGGTGCATCAGCTGTTAGCTGCTGACCGCCAATCGCGTCTAACATACGCTCAAGCCATCCTTAATCACCACCAAGAGGAAGATGATTATTCATCAAAACTGATCATGAGTGATGAGGCCCATTTAGCGGGTACGTAAATAAGCAAAATTTACGCTTCTGGGACACTGAAAATCCGCGTGTAACCCACAAAGAGCCATTACACGCGCTCAAAGACACTGTATGGTGTGCTGTTTTCGCTGGAGGAGTCATCGGACCTTTTTTCTTCGAAGACGTCGCGGGCCAAACGGTTACTGTGAATGGTGAGCGCTACAGAGCAATGATCAACGAGTTCTTTTTGCCGCAACTTGATGAATTGGGATTGGAAAACATGTGGTTCCAACAGGACGGTGCAACGGCACACACTGCACGTGCCACAACCGATATGCTGAAGGATGCATTTCCCGGGCGCCTAATCTCCCGTTTTGGCGATTTGCACTGGCCAGCAAGATCGCCTGATTTGACCGCTCCAGATTTCTTTTTGTGGGGCTTTTTAAAGTCGCCGGTTTATGTCAACAAGCCTCAGACTCTTGCAGCTCTTAAAGACAATATCCGTCAAGAATGTGAGGACCTATCGCCGGAAGTTTTGGCCAAAGTCATGGAAAATGCCATAAAAAGGGCTCAAATGACAATCAACTGTGGCGGCGGCCATTTACATGACATCATATTCTCGACTTGATGTAAAAAAAATTAAAAGACCAAATAAAAATAATCCACAAGAAGAATCAAAGTTTTTCATTTTTTTTTTTTTTAATTACAGCCAAAAAACATCGGAAGGTTATTTTTGCGCCACCTTGTATATTTTATGAACGTTCATAAATTGATAGGTAAAACACAATTAACGAGAAAAAAAAATCGAAACAAATTAAACAAACATTTTCAACAAATAAATAAAACAACCGTTTTTTATAATTTGTCGACAGAAAGGACACAACAATTCATTTTTATTAGCAATCGCCTCTTCATTTAGCTTCGTGAAACAGCAACTTCACATCCTTCAGTGATTTACAAGGCTGTGAAAGTATGTTTCTAGGATTTTCGAAACAAAGACAGCAATTCAATGTTGCGTTTTCTTCGTGTAGTTCTGCGTTATTCAAAACATTTTTTTCGCTTTCGTCTGCTGATGAATCAGAGTATTCAATGTCAATCAATTGGTTTGACTGACCATTTTTTTTATTTGATCAAATTCTCACAAACATCGATTTCAGAAATAGACATAAGAACTGAGAAAAGATATTTAATGGATGTCACCGAACTGAGAAAAGGAGAACACAAAATTACATGATTTGCAATTTTCCCCAACTGCTCGTAGCTAACTGCATTTTTTTTAAAGTTTTTTTTTTTTTTTGCGTGTAGCTAGGTGAAAATCGTTGAAAGACATCGCCTGCGAGCTTTGCGATAGTGTGGGACTGGAAACACCCGCTAAAAACACCCAGGGAAGGCATGGTGTTACCATCCTTCCAATGATCGCACCTAGTCGTCAGACTAATCAGCAATTTTGTTCTAATATGTACTAATGTACTTACGTACAGTTTTAAGGAACTAACTTTGGTTTGTTGCCTTTTGTTTTTTAATTCATTATCACTTTGTTAGTGTGATTATGTTGTTACATATTTCTTTTCTTTTTACCTAGTTAACTAGTTCAAAATGTTTTACTCTACGTAATCTTCTAACTAAATTAGTATTATTAAGTAGTTGGACTACTTCTAAATTAGCATGGTTGCGAAGCCTAACTTCATGTCTTCTAGCGACCTTCCGAACCTCGTCCTCTACCATTTCAATTTTTAGATCCCTATGTAGATCAGCGTTACGTACGTACCACGGCGCATTAACAATATTGCGTAATACTTTGTTTTGGAAGCATTGTATGCCTTGATGGTTGGACTTACTTGTGCACCCCCATAATTGGAGGCCATATGTCCAAATTGGTTTTAATATTTGCTTGTAGAGAAGCAGTTTATTGTGAATTGAGAGGCATGAATACCTCCCTATGAGCCAATATATTTTAATGTATCGTAAATTTAGTTCATCACGTTTTTTCTTGACATGAGTTTTCCAGCGCAACTTTGCGTCCAAAGTCAAGCCTAAGTACTTAGCTGAGTTCGAATGCTGAACCACTTTATTATTTATATACACAGGTATGTGTTGTACGTGTTTATTTGTAAAGTTAACATGAACCGACTTCAGTTCATTTAATTTTATTTGTTGGTCCAATTAGATATATCATTTACTGTCCTTTGTAGTTTTTCGGTAACTTCCTGCACGGTTTTTCCTACTGCAAGTACAGCAGTATCGTCTGCAAAAGTGGCAACAGTAGTTTCTTCATTTTGTGGTAGGTCGTTCGTGTATAGGAGAAATAGTACAGGTCCCAACACACTTCCTTGCGGTACTCCAGCTTTAATGTGTTTCAATGCTGAGTATTCATCTTCTTGTTTAATTCTAAATAATCGTTGCATTATATAGGACTCCAGTATTTCAGAGTACTGTTTTGGAAGATATTTTTGTAGCTTACGGACTAATCCTTTGTGCCATACTTTATCAAAAGCCTGTGTTACATCAAGGAAGATGGTAGAGCATATTTGTTTTTCTTCTAAAGCCTTTTCTATTATATTAGTTATTCTGTGGACTTGATCTAAAGTTGAATATTTATTTCTAAATCCGAACTGATGGTTTGGGATCAGTGTTTTTTCTTCTAGAATCGGATGGAGTCGTTTTAGAAGGATTTTTTCGAATAGCTTAGAAAGGATTGGCAGCAATGATATGGGCCGATATGACGTTACTTCACTGGGCAATTTGCCCGGCTTAGGTACCATAATAACTTCCGCGACCTTCCACATACGTGGAACATACCTTAGTCCGAACGCTGCATTTATTATCTGTGCCATTTTGTTCATACCTTTTTTAGGCAGTTTTTTCAGAATTTCACCCGTTATTAGATAGATAGATAGATAATAGATAGATAATAGATAATAGATAATTTCGGGTTGATCTTTTCTTTTATTTCTTTGGCTATTTCCCTAGAGGTTACTGCTGGAATCGATCTCTCGTCTTCACAATCGAGATAACGAAACCGGTTTGACTATTTGTTGTAGCATTTGGATCATCTTAGTTTCTCTCTAGGTGTATATTTAGGAAATGTATAGTGGGACATAAGTCCCGAATTAATTTTGTCGTCTTGTCACACTCGCAGTTTGTCCAAACGTAGTGGTCCATCTAACAATAATTGATTTCCGGTCCAGGATAGAGCCCAACGGCGCTACGCTACACTGCAGCGGAATGTGCAATCACGAACATCAATTCGACAGTAAACGCACGTTCCCCACTGTTCCAACGCACGAAGGCGACTGACTTGGAAGGAAACAAAACCAACAACATAATTATTGTAAATACAGGCAGTACAGTAGAAATTCAAATCTATTCAAGAACTTCTTGCGTTTCTGCCTCGTGTAGTGGGTTTTTTATGTTCGGATCGCCGTGTGTTGGTTTTAAGTTATTTTAAAGCGTAACACGCTAAGAATAGTTGTTTTAAAAGCGCAGCTCGCTTAATTGATATGGCATACGACTGCCGCAGTTAAATGAAAGACAATCATGTGAATTATTCCAGTGTGGACATCAATCGACTGTGGTTATTATCAAAACCTTTTGACTATTTATACACATAATTTGGGGGCAGCTCTATGACTCAATCGGGTGTACTTTGATCAGATATCAATTGTGCTAATTAAAGTGTGGCATTATGTTGAAAGTAAGAAACGAAATTGGGCTATGTTCTCATGTAACAATGAATGAATGAATGAATGCTAATTATGTTTATTGAATTATGTTTATGAACTACACTCGCCTCCATGCACAGGATAAAAATCAAAAGGCGTGGTCTTATAAACAAAATATAATAAGCACCCCAAGCTGACCAGTTTTTAGTAGTATAGCGTGCAGAATTTTAAACAAAAATGCGAAATTATTATTGAAAATGTTTTAAACAAAGCTCGGCGTTGCGCTACAGCCTGTTGGGGTCGATAGGCGTTATATTTGATACGTAATGTTAACAACCATAATTCCAACAAATAAAATATGAGTTATAAAATTGTATATTATTAAAAACTGTTTTAACAGAAAACAAGAATCTGGAACAAAATTAAACAAATTGTTTACCTTTTTTGTCCCACATACTGTACCATATTTACACAAAAACCGGTGTGGGGTGTTAATGTACGGAGAACCCCATCATTGTAGAAGAACTGACTAAATAAATTTGATTTTCTACTTTTTTATTGTTTGCCGAAAATATACAAGCCGCCGGCAGGCTGCAAAGTAACACCAACGCCAACGCAGCCCACACCTTATCATCGCCTTCTTTTTTTTATTACGTACGCTGTATTTGCAATGGTCTCGACGAGATTGTCAATGGGTCGGTTCTCGGTTAACGATACCGTCCTGCGCCCAGGATGTCCTCAGTCCTCTATCTTATTGCAACATGCCGTTGCTGGTAGGTATAATATTGTCCTTCTTGTTTGTTCCTGTTCTTCCTGCCCCTTTAATGATGTATCAGCAGTAACGAAAGTGGTTAGTTTGCTTGTTATTTTGATTGCCTTGTTTACTTCGACTCAAGAGGTGGCTAAAAGGGAAGCAGAAAAAAAGAATCTCAAAACGGAAAGTGATATACGGAGCAAAAAAAAAGGAAGTATTACGAAATACGGAAAGTGACATTGTCGAGGTCGTGGCCGCGAGTTGCCTGCTCATTACGTTATTACTTTAGCCGGGGGGGGGGGGGGGGGGGGGGGCGACCAAAGTCCTGCTCTCATTATATTATTATTATTTCAATTTGTATCAACATCTAAACCTCGACCTCATCCCTTGGATTGCGGACGTGGGTTTTGCATTATTTCACATTTTTTTTCCTGTCATCATATTTAACACCATTCGCAAACGTGTCGCATGGCGGAATATCATCGTCTTTTGACCAGACCCGGTCACGTCCAGTTTTTAATTGAAACATTTCGCGGAATTTTCATAATTATGCGACTGCTTGAGGCCATGCGATAGGTGCTGGAGGTTGTTGCTGTCCGCAATGTCAATTCGCTGTACAAACAGCCCGGAACAATTTGCTTAACACTAAGGACGCTCTGCATTGGCGTTGGTCCAACCATTACGTCCTTAAAGATTTCATTAAGATTTTTTCAACATTTTGCTATTTCCTTTCTTTTTCCTGCAGGAGGACTACTCAACTCATCAGTGTTCGACTGTTCATCTGGAGAGGGACAGGCAGTGCGACTTGGAAATTCATACGAAGCGGCAGTGGATGAAATGTTTTAATTTTTAAATTACCGAAGCGGAAAAAAAAACGGAGACGAGATACAGAGCGGATTTTGGATAGGACGGAATAAATTTTAAAGATATTGACACAATTAGAGCGTATTAAAGTGTCCTTAATGGAAATTAATTAACTTTATTTTTTTTTTTTTTGTTTTTCGTGAGCAAATCGTTTCGCCGTGTAATTACTTAAATGGACACCTTGTGGGACAGGGAAAGTAATGTGTTTTCTTTGGGGCAAATTTGGGATTCATTTCATCAAATTTTTGTGCAGACGAGACACGAGATGTATTAAGAGAACACGACGTGTCGCCTATTGGTCTTTTTTTAGTTTTAATAAATGAAATAACAAAGTACAACCTTTTAATAGAATGAAGTCTTTGAAAGTTTAGTCGGAGATAAAAATATGCAGTTTGACTAATAACAACTCTGATATGAAATAGACTGCAAGCTAAAACAGAGAATTTGCTTTTAAACTGTGTAGAGACTCATAATTTATACATTTTTGCATTTGGCCTGCATGTACCCCAAGTTGCATAAGCTGTTTCAGCTGAATTTTTCATATTTGTTTTTTTTTTCAGATATACGGATAAAAAATACATCCGTAGATTGAGTATTTGCTCAATTTTAGAAACTATTTATATCAAATGACACTCACTTCTTTCATAATCAAATATATCTTCCAAGCTATAAATACCGTTTCATCGGTTTCTTAGAAAACGCCCAACTTCAAAGAAAAAAAATATTTTATTATAAAATTGGAAATATTGTCCGTCGAGCCGGGTATTAGCCAGTCAACTATGCGCGGAAAGAATTGAAAATCACCAATTGCAAAATTTGGATTTGCAATTCACGAATTATATCTTTGTCGCAAATTACAACAATTTGCGACAAATCGTTAACCGAGAACCGACCCATTGACAATCTCGTCGAGACCATTGCAAATACAGCGTACGTAATAAAAAAAGAAGGCGATGATAAGGTGTGGGCTGCGTTGGCGTTGATTCTCCGTACATTAACACCCCACACCGGTTTTTGTGTAAATACGGTACAGTTTGTGGGAAAAAAAGGTAACCAATTTGTTTAATTTTGTTCCAGATTCTAAAACAGATTTTAATAATATACAATTTTATAACTCATATTTTATTTGTTGAAATTACGGTCGTTAACATTATGTATCAAATATAACGCCTATCGACCCCAACAGGCTGTAGCGCAACGGCGAGCTTTGTTTAAAACATTTTCAATAATATTTTTTCTTGGATTGATATAAAAACTCGTAATTCGACATTGAAAACGGCGTAGAATACAAAATTCTGTTTGTTGAATTTTGCGATTAGAAGTATTAATTCGAGCTTCTTTTATTTGTAGTGATTTGCGATATTGTTTGGCGCAATTTACAACTTCAATGGGTCAATTTCTCAAGCACTACTTCACAATCGCAAATTGCAAGAAGTATTTGCTGATTTACAAACACTGAGTGATGAATCAATGAAATCTTAAAATAGTTTAACACATGTAAATTGAAAACGTAAAATGACGTAGAGAAATCGTGAATTACAAAATATTTTTTTGTAATTTCCATGGAATTAACTACCCGATGTGTGGAATTTTTGTGCGCACAGGCAACCGAAAAAAACGAAACGTCATAGCATGTCCATTAGGGTGTCCCTTATATGGGCTAAAAAAAAAAATCAGAATTTTTTCACGCATACCCTTCATTTTTTTTCTTAACGCCAATACTAACTTCGATGCAAAATATTTTGCTCCTGGGATGATGTTAACACGTGCCGACTAGACAGCAAAGTCAACATTGAAAATCTGTATGAAAAATTCAGGAAAAAAAATTTTTACCTACTAATATTTCATTTCAATTTCAACTTTTTATTAAATAACTATACTAAACACTTAAATAAGAATCATTAGTAAAAAAAAAAATTATTGCGGATACTTTCTCTTCAAAACTTCTTTCTTGCAATCAGGATATAACTTCCTGTGCTCTTTCACACAACGAAGAAGGAATTGTTTTTGCTCTTCTTCAGCTCGTGTCCGTGAAAATCCTGCATTAGTTTGACAGCTCTTTCAGCTGTATCGTTCACTACCTTAAGAGAAAGAACCATCCTTTTGGTTTCTAAATAGAAAACATTGGTCTCCCACGAAGATGGCCTTTCTTGAAGAAAGTTTTCATTTATTTTCAAGCGAGGAAATAAATGTTGACTCTTGGCCGACACAAAATCATCCAACGTTTTATCTAAATGAAATAAAAGAACATTTTCAATCATTAATAAATAGAAAACAATTATGAATATTCAAAATTAGCTAACCTTGCATTGAATTGCACAATTCTTTTTTCGATGGAACGTATCTTTTAAGATAATGCGATTGACTTTCCTTATTAAAGTTAGCCACCATTTTTGCTTTTGTGTTTAAGTCCACAGTATCATCAAATAAAGATAAAACTACAGCCTCTTCGGTCAAATAATATAGATGTTGACACAATTTTTGAAAGGCTGCTTTCGAAATCGACTCGTCTACTTTTTCATAATCTTTCAATTTTTTCAGAAAGCATAAGTCTTGAAAGGGTGCTTTTGCTGCCGCACTGCACTGCAACCATGGTTGCACAATAAAAACACAGACCTCTTTCAATCCGGCACTATCTTTTTTTGTCAATTTAAGTTGCGAGCGTAGCAAAAATATTTTTAAAGCATAAATTGCTCTTGCCATCCATCTCGCTTGATGCATTGCACCTGGGGGCCTGATTTTTAGTTGCTTATCGACATCTCCTCCTAAGAATATTATTGAAAGTTCAATAAGTTCGCGGTAGTCATTTCTAACAATTGGTTTTCGTAGCTCCCCAAAGTAAAAACTTAGAATTTCGGTAATTTCGTTGTCATTAAAATTCTCTTTAACAATGTCAGCACTGGTTTGAAAATTGTTAGTGTCAATATTTTTCCATTCATCTCGAAACTTTTTAAAAATAGGTATTTCTGGACTTATTGTTACTTGGTGGACCTTCGTTTCGAAGACACTTTTAAGCACGAGCTCATACATATGATGCCGACAGCCAAAAAGGACTAACTCTCTTCCTAATTCCTGTTCCAAGAGCACGCATGCTCCATTAAAGCGACCTGTGTTAGATGCAGTTGTATCGCAACACATAATCTGAACTTTATCATCCAAGTTCCATTCTCTAATCGCTCTAGAAACAGCATTAGCTTGTTCTTTACCAGAAGAATTTTCCAATTTTGGCACGGATAGAAGTTGTTCTCCATCTCCAAAAGTAATAACAATAGGAAGTCGTTCTTCCTTAGCACTCCTTACATTCAAGCCAGGTAATAATTTTCCATCCCAGTGAACAGTAACAACCTCCGGAATATTATTTTGAAAATCGGTTTTAATGCTCTCTGCCCTTTCATTTCTAATCATTGTCCGCACGCGTTGAATCGATGACTTATTAACTTGAAAATCCTCAAAGTTAAGCCCTAGAGCCTCCACTGTAGCCTGAAATATATTTTCCCGACAACGAACTTAAGCGGGATTCTCGTAATTGCGTTCCTCCGATAAATGCATTAAAAAGTGTACATTTTCCCCAACGCAACAATTCGGGGATTACTGTATATGGAATTTTTTTTTTTTAAAGTTGTTCAATATTTACATACCGAAATAAAAGAAGGCGCACCCGTTACAATCACTTCTTTGCGCGACATTTGGAAAGTGCAGTTGCATAAAACATGACTTAAGATTTAACTGCAGTCTGCAGAACCAATAGTTATTTTTACGACTTAGTAACTCAAGGCGAATGTACAGAAAAACTGTATATTTTTTAGATATACATTAATAATCTCGTCAAGTAAGTTTGACCAGTGGCGGACTTGACGTGCTTCAGCTTTAACTGGCCTCGATTGGTCACGTAAACATTTTTTTTTTCAGTTGACTTCTCTCTCAGTTGACTTACCCCTCCAATCCTCCATTTAGTCAAGAGTTTTATGACCGAGTACTAAGTTGACAGTTGACACGGAACATCTAGTTCAGACCAATCTGATCGACATAAGAGAACTCGATTTTTGAATGTGCTCAAACATTTGTAGCTATATAAAATTTTGGAAAACCATTTAGCAACCCTTCCTTTAGTGCATTCCTTATTTCTTTTAATTCTGTTTTTAACTTATTTTTCAGTTCAAGCTCTTTAAACTGTGTCGTACAAGGTTAAATGCAAACTGTCACCTAAAATAAATAAATAAATAATTGGCGCAACAGGTCCGTATGGACCCAAGCCTAGCTTCTCACAACCATTCGTCTTGTGTGAGTTTTTATTTTTGGGACGAATGGAAGGGATCTACAATTTTATGCCGATTCCAAACGGCCAATTGAGAAGCTCTTTCATGACAGTTATACTCTCGGATGTTTGTCAGACTACTCATCAATAATAAAATAAGTTTTTAAAGTCGCTAATCCAGCCAAAGAAAGTAGTAATGTGCTTCCTCTTTTAAACTACTGCATAGGCTGTTACTTAAAAAAAAAAAATATCCAGACACCAATGGCGATTCAGGGCTAACAATCAATTTCTGTCCACCTCCTTTAAGGACCATCCGACACGAAAAATCCGGACGCTTTATCACAATCTATGCACATCATTCCCATAGACCCATATCAACTTAAACCCCTCGGGACTTTAATTTTTTAATGAATTTTTTAACAGTAAGACGTAAGCGGTTTATATCGAGGGATCTCTTTTATTGAAGTGTTCTTTTGTTTTTTTTTAATTTTTTGCATAAACGTGGAAAAAAATTCCACCATAAGTCCGAACGCTCACTCGTTTCTCGTTTGCAGTTTTCCTGGAGTACAAATGAGCACAATTTTGCTTCCTTTTGCGAACAACAATGATTGAACTAATTCCAGGAAATAATGCACAAAAAAAAAAACGTACCCAGAAAAAAAATCCCATGCAGAAGAAGGACTGCAGGGTGGGCTGCATTGCACACTATGCGAAGCAACACGAACCTGTGCGCACTGGTACAAAGGAAATGTGTCATTTTCCACTTCAGTTCGCAGTTCGCTGACGGAAATAAGGAGCGGAAAGCTCCAAGAGCGCTCTCACCGAGGCATCCTTCAATTGTCGCTCAAGTAGGATTTGAACCATTTTGTCGATTTGTAAAGAAAACACCTTGTTAACGGTACACAGTGAGCTGCAGAAGAGCCTTAGTATCGAAGTGTGTATAGCTGTATACAGCTTAAAACAGACGCTGTGCGTTGGATGGACCAAATAGTTTGCACCCCGAGATAGTGGCGCTAATTAGTGTGTGTTGATAAATATGTACATTGTATACGGAACATGGGTTCCAGCTTAACGATTTGTGTACCGATGTTTCGCTAAGGAGTTCCGACATACCCCTAAAAGGATTTGAATTGTTGGCTTAGACATCAGACACTGGTATTCCTGAGGAGTATGCAGGAAAGCCTCTTCGAGTAATTTTCATTCGGTTCAATTGGGTTTTGGGTTTTTGATTAGTGGAAGGTGACATTAGTCAGTGGCGAGCTCTATGTAATTAGACCAAGCCTTTGTGAATGGGACGAAATAATATTTGTGGTGACTTTTGTGTCTTCGAAATGGAGTTGAAGATGAACGCGCATCATGCAAGTTGTAATGAGCTCTCTGATTGGGTGACTTTTTTTTTTTTGGGGAATGTAAAAACTTTGCTTTGCCTGCATTGGACATCAAGATCGAACATTTTTTGTGTGGATCCATGGCTATCGGTTTCTTTATTGTACAGAACCACTGAAGTCTCTATAAATTCATCCTGTTTGTGCATTTTTTGGAAAAATTTTAACCCTTCAGTTTCATTCCGGAACACTGGCGAATAGTTTCATGAGTTCCTGCCCATTAATTTGGATCTATATGAAACTAAAGGTAAATAGTAGAAACAAAAGCTCAACTCAGGCAGTGGATCTTGGTTACGGACTTTCCCCTTGTTCGGGGGCACACTGCAGTTTGAGATGAATCAATGTCCCAATTAACTAGACGTTTTAGTTTAGCCCGTTGGACTTTTTAAGCTGGTTGAGATCCATGTCCATTCTCTAATTTGAATTGAAGACTCTGCTAGCTGGAATGTTGCAGTCAATCGACATCAGATTACAATTTGAAAAATAAGACAAGCCACTTCAACTGAATTATTTGTGAGACCCATTTATATTTGGGAGATGGAATTCTAATCGTAACGTTCCAGCCTTTGTCACAGTATGCACGTCCCCAATCACGTGCGTTCTCAGTGATCGCTACAACTGACAACTTATCCCTTGCAAATCATAAGTAGATCTCCACGGAAACGCACATATCGTAGGAACGCTTTCTATCACCACACTTCGACACACGGCGTCACGGAAACAAACTCGTGCTTTGCTGCTTTCTGCCACCCAAAAACCATGGTTTGCTGTATCTCCTCACGGAATTACGAGCAGGGTCATAGGTTCCTCCTCATGGAACCACACTTTTCGTTAGACTACCAAAGATAATGCAGCTTAACGGAATTCACTCTAAGCCGGATTTGTCTTCTTATCTACTACACGAACCAACATATATACATACATGGCTACCAAATAATAAAATGAAAAAAAGATCAAAATTTCAATTAGCATTACCTCGAAAACAACACAAACTCTCTCTCATCTCAATCAATTGTAATAGCATTCCAATGAAACTTGAAGGAGTTCGGATATAGATATTTCACCACAAGTTGTCCTTAGCCAGCCAGCCAGCCATTTTGTCCATCGGCACTTGGTATATTTTACGGCGAATAAGCCAAGTTCGACTGCATAAACTAGTACCTACTGTCGACCATTTTCCTTGAAGAGGCTTAACTCTGGACAATATGTGGGCACGGGGGAAAAGGATAGAGTACCTATACATTTTTCTCCTTCGTGGAAAAATGCAAATTTAAGTGCTATTTGCTCAATCCACACCTTCACGTCGTCGTCCAGTATCCCACTGAGAGAGGCAAACCATAGCCAGCGAATGGTATTGTTATTTATCCGGGGGTTTTCACAAGTGTCCTGTTTGGTTTTTTTTTTTTCTTTTATTTTCGTATCACGATTTATTCAAAAATAATCACCATTCGTCCTCCATTCATCATGGCACGGTCTGCAGTCGTCAACCATTTAAGTGAAATAGTTTCTTTTCTGAGGGGTAAGGGGTAGAAATAAATTTACACTTGGGACCATCTGAGGGTAGAAATAAAAGCGGACCAACTATGTCGTTTTCGTGATTTTTTTTCTACCATGGAGCTGCACGGTGGTAATGATGGTGATGTCGAGGATGTACGCTGTTAAAATAAAATTCATTCGAATGTTATTCTTTCTTTAAATGTATGTACAGTCCTTTACGCTAAATGTATTTTTCGAATGGTGGGACTCTGTCATCTGACTGCTGAGGCGAGAGTGGTTTAACTTTTTGTTTATGAATTTAAACACAAATTGGTTAATCCTTCACTCAGGGAAAAAACGAGATCAAATCAAGATAATCAGTATCAGATCAAGCCTATCCGTTGACGAAAGTCTGATAAGCTCGGAAATTCTTAATCCAAGTGCAAAAATATTTTTTTTATTAACCTTTAATTCTTATTTTAAGATAGTTCTATAACAGTATTAAGAACGTGTAAGCATAAATTAAGCCCAAAGTCATTTCATTCCAATAATGAAACAATTTGATTCTAGATCCATTGTAAACTTAATAACTCTTGAAATAAACTTTCAAAAATTTTAATTTTAAAACGTTTTTTCGCGCGTTTTTTGACGCGTTTTTTCGCGCGTTTTTAGGTGCGTTTTTTGACTCTTTTTTGGCGCGTTTTTTGACGCGTTCTTTCGCGCGTTTTTTGACACGTTCTTTGACGCGTTTTTTGACACGTTTTTTGACCCGTTTTTTGACGCGTTTTTTTAACGCGTTTTTTGACGCGTTTTTTGTCGCGTTTTTTGTCGCGTTTTTTGACGGTTTTTTTGACGCGTTTTTTCGTGCGTTTTTTGACGCGTTTTTTGGAGCGTTTTCTGGCGTATTTTTTGACCCGTTTTTTGACGCGTTTTTTTAACGCGTTTTTTGACGCGTTTTTTGTCGCGTTTTTTGACGCGTTTTTTGACGCGTTTTTTGAAGCGTTTTTTGACGCGTTTTTTGACTCTTTTTTGGCGCGTTTTTTGACGCGTTCTTTCGCGCGTTTTTTGACACGTTCTTTGACGCGTTTTTTGACACGTTTTTTGACGCGTTTTTTGACGCGTTCTTTCGCGCGTTTTTTGACGCTTTTTTTGTCGCGTTTTTTCGCGCGTTTTTTGACGGTTTTTTTGACGCGTTTTTTCGCGCGTTTTTTCGTGCGTTTTTTGACGGGTTTTTTGGAGCGTTTTCTGGCGTATTTTTTGACCCGTTTTTTGACGCGTTTTTTAACGCGTTTTTTGACGCGTTTTTTGTCGCGTTTTTTGTCGCGTTTTTTGACGCGTTTTTTGACGCGTTTTTCGACGCGTTTTTTGACGCGTTTTTTGAAGCGTTTTTTGACGCGTTTTTTGACGCGTTTTTTGACGAGTTTTTTGACGGGTTTTTTGCCGCGTTTTCTGTCGCGTTTTTTGACGCGTTTTTTTACGCTTTTTTTGACGCAAATTCAGGTTAAAGGTTATATTCCTTGAACCCCATCTGTTTGGGATGGAGCCCTTGCTTCCCGTGCCCTATTCATATTAAAACTCGGCCAGAAAATTGTGTGCAAGTTGATTACATCACATACCACATGTGCATTAATTGTTTCCATTTAGAATGCAATCTGAAAGAGAATTTAACCCAACACTTAAAAAAAAAGAAGAAAACATCGCGTGCATGTGTCAAATATGCAAAACGACTACAAAAACAATGACAAACACTATTTTGAGGGCGCTACGAATATTTTAGTTTCAGGTCTCACTTGCGTGTTAGGATAAAATACAGAATGGGGATGTGAAATTTATTCATGCCATTGTTGCTGTAGATATATGTACATATTTCCTTGATTTGGGTCGCAAATAATTTCCATCGATGGCTTTGTCACAATGAGTGGGTGAAGTATTAGTAGTGTAGTAATTTATTCATAAATTCAACAGCTTTGTTAATTTTATTTTGTTGTTGTAGATAATAATTTGTGGGGAAGGAAATAGTGTTTCTTGGTAAATATTTTATTAAAACGTCACCGATAGAGTGACACTTTTTTAACTTGTTTAGTGGGAAGTTATTTTTAAAGACTGATATTATAATTATGTAGATAGCATAGGTGCCTTGCTTTTTCAGTATATATCCCCATCCTTATATTGGAATTCGATAAGGGACTGCCTCGTACGTATATACTTTGAAATACAATGAGGATAATAGCTTTTCCAATTTGCATGGGGAAATGAGGTTGGCATTTCAAGGACATTCCTATCTTATTTAAAGATATTATATATCTAGGATGTTTGCTGAAATGTTAATTTATTTGTGTTTCGCACGCTTTCAAAACTTCGTAATTTTCAATATAAGTAGGTACTTTTAAGAACCGTTAATATTAATAATACCTAACTTACTTTAACGAGCGAACTCGGGCATACGTCTTACGTGGCCGCGCGCCGATATTGATATAAACAATCTCGAACACACTACTCATATACCCGAGCTGCCAAATGACAGTGCTATAGTGCTTCCAACTACTTAAGACTGGATATGTTCTACCAGAACTTACGAGGCATACGCTTACACTTTGTACATTGTGGGACAGTCACTTTAAGAACTCGTCCTTGCTGAGTTTCAGACTCACAAGGAATGCGAAATAAATTTATTTAATACTCGTAACAATTATTCAAAGGTGTTTTTAACGCGATTTTGAATTTAAAAAAAAAATGTTTTTACCAATTTTTTGACACGTTTATTGAATGTTATTTATTAATTTTGTAATAGCATTTAGGAAAGAATTATTTAAATTAGGGGGATTTGAAACTTGTTAAAAAATATTTCGGTATATTTCGTTGACACTTTTGAATGCCAAAAACGCCGCAGTGTGCTCGTCCAAGTAAGAAATTCTAACCACAAATTATGGACATGGCTACTTGAGGACATCAAGGTTAATCGCGAGAGCTAATAATTTCGAACACGGCTAAAACATCAATTGAAATTCCACTGTGCCATCTCTGAAAAACGTCTGACAAAAAATATATAACTGTCCGGAGAAAGCTTCTCCAATCAGCCGTTCGAAATTGAACAGATTGTAGTTGCACAAAATTGAAGGTCCCTTTCATTCGTCTGAAAACACAAAGTCACTCAAAACAGTTGGTAACGAAAAATATGGGCACGTGGCGTAGTTGTTTTCGTATGTAGCAGACTAGAACATACCTTCAAGGGAGACATGAAACACAAATAGTTTCGAAAGTGTGAAGTGGAAAGTACCTTAATGTGAAGTTCACTCCTTTTAAAAATGCAGCATCAATTAAATGTACGGGGCCCAAAAGGGACCAACTTAAGTTCTACAAAGAAAAAAGATAAACGATGCGGCACCCGAAGGTGGAGAAATGTGTCAAGGGAATGTTATGGCAGACAACCGTGACGAAATTTGTCTCCAAGCAATAGAAAGTATATGCAAGAAAAACCGGAAAGGTGCAGTGGAAAAAAGGCGTACAACAGATGAGTTTACCGACTTTTTTGCATCCGTATTTAGAAGTACCAAATGCGCACTCGTAATGACAGCCTTCCTTCTTTTAAAACCCCAATGCGCCGACTTCATCCAATCCCCAGCGAATCACCGTGAAACCACGCAAACTCGTGTGCCCTCGAGATAGTAACTGTTAGTTTACCAAAAACAAAAGATACACCAGCATAACTCTCGTTATTTGTTGTAACCAAGCAAAACAAGGGACACGCCACGCAAATCATTTCTGGTCTAGTTAACAAACTATTTTCCTCACAGAAAACACTATTATCTGAGCTCATTTGCATTCTGTATATACCACACAACGATGCACTATGGACGGTGCGCTTACAAAATAAAATATGTCGCAAGCAGGTTATCAAAAACTTGTCCTTATTCAGCATTGCCCATGCCCGTAGTCCTCCTTTGCGCCATGAAAATCTGACACTGATTCTACAAAACTATAAACTTTCCATCAAATTACCCGCACATTGCCGTAAATTAGCAAACAAAAAATACAAAGCCAATGCAATCGTCGAACAGATAGCAGGACTCACAATCACAATACAAGAAACAATCACAACTTACAAACCCCAAAGAGGAACTTACGACGAAATGATTTCCGTCAGTTGCAGTGAGAGCAAACCGACCACCGTTGTCACGCCCTTCCTCTCGCTCCCTTGTGCCCTTGTGCATATTGGATGACAATCTCCGAAAGCGTTGCTTTGCCGACATCCAGTCTCCGTTCAATTACCGCGTTCACTCGTTGTCTGGCTTTACTATATACCGGGTGTGGAACCCTCTCGTCGGATTGCATATAGTCTTCTCAAATCAACAACCGCACACCGTTGAATCGTGGATACCTCTCTCGGCAATGGGGCAACCAGAAACCAACTGTATACCCGCTGACCACCCCAGTCCGTGGGTATGGAGAGTTATGCCACAACATTTGGGGTATCCGGGTAGCATCCTGTTTTCTGCCACCAGAACTGTTAAAATATTCAAAGACAGGAGTGAGTTGAGGTTTGCCACGTTTTTTCCACCCACCGAAATACATATTTCGAGTTATTTCGGAGAAAACAAAAAACCGGTCGAAAATGTTACGAGGAGTTTTTTACGACTGCACTGCAAGAGCGGTGGTGCTGGTGGCAACGATTGAAGGGTTATTTAAATCATAAATAATGCAATTAGCCCCGTTTTCAGTGTGTGCAATGGAAAGCTGATATGACTTCGAATAAAATGTAACAGGGAGTAGAGTTTAGCATCTTGAAGACATCCGCCAAAGTTGGGGCCACAATTGGTCTGCATTATAACGAGGTTAGAGCGACCTGAGAGGCTACGATTTATATTAGTAATTTTATCTGGATGTACAGCACTTAAAATGAAAGGAAACATCATGCTGTTCAAGTACAATATCGGGCCTAAACGTCATTTCAGGTAGGTCAAGAAAAGCTCGATTTGGAAGTCCGATTTTGGGTTAGTTTTTGAAGTTAAGTCTGTACGAAATGTGCACAGTTCAGCTGTCAAATTGGTTGTGATTGGGAAAAAAGACCTCTAAAGCAAAACATTTGATTCGAATGAAAGATGAAAACCCCTCACGATTCCCAATTACAAAGTGATGGATAAATCTATCGAGTATCTAGAAATTATAACAGATGAGAGTTAAAATTAAAAAAAAAAGTTAGTTTAAAAACCAAAAAACCCGACTGACTGTAAAAAAAAAAGAATTAAAAAGATATGAACAAGACACATTCAATGATGCGAGTTTTGGCTGTCAGTTGCGATGTTGAGTTGAAATGTAGATGCCGTTTGGTGCGAAACTTGGCTGGGTCTGAGTTGCGATGCTATTGTGAATAGATCAGAACGTCAGTTCAGTGTATTCCATATCTTGACATTTCTCACTGACATTTGTGTGACAGTTTTTCTTTAAATTTAGATTTATATCTTTTTTGTTTAGCCTATAACACTCCGAGGAAGAACACGAATCTCACGACACCCCACTCTTCAAAATCGGTTCAGCCGTTTAGGCCACAGGGTGTCCCGATGGAACGTACATAGGATACGCGCGAAACACATAACCCTCCCTGTGTGCAGTCGGGTAAAAAAGGGGGCTAATCCCTGAAAGTTGAAAAGAGTAGCCGGTTTTCTGCATCGAGTTTTTACATCGTTTTGACGTGTAAAAAAAAAAACAGGGAAAAATAATATTACAAAAATTGTTTGATTAAGAAACCGAAAACAAAAGTCTTCACTCATATAGAGATATCTTGAAAGAATGGTAGTACGATTAAAAAACGAGTATGCTTTAGACCACACGACTGAAGTAAAACTTCTTTAGCTCCATCATGTACATGTTTAGTTTATACATTCTAATATATCAAGTTTCTTCAATAATTTACTGGCTATGAGAGGAAGAGAGCAAGAAAATGGGCGCGCGCACTGTATGATACAGACAATAGGCCACGGTTGCCACTTGCAAAAAAAAAACTAAAATAATTTGATTTGATTTTGCACAAAATTACCAGCTGCTAGAAGACATGGGAGATCATCTACTTATTTTCTTATAACAAACCCTTAACAAATTAGAGTTTCATGTCTGTATGTGAATAATATGATTAATTAACCTATCCATATCTCAAGTTATAAACAGGAACAGAAACTATTTCGAAGTTCACCATCTGTCAAAAGAAGAAAATGAGTGCATTCTGTAATTTTTTGAATAGCGAATAAAACAGTTTTATATGGTGATGAAGCATAGCTATGCAAATAATGCAATGCGTTCACTCAGAAGCAGTAAGGTAGCATTTAAATGAGGTGATATCGAGTTCGCATTACTGGTACATCTGCTCAAAAATTTACCATAACCAGATAAAAATTACCTAAGCTCAATAAGCAAAAAAATATACCAAATTTGTTAAAAACTACCAAAGTGGCAACCTTGCAATTGGCGTTGCTTAGATATACGAAACGTAACTGTCTATGAGAGAATGAAAAGAAACTGTATGCTCGCACCTGTCTCTGTTGCTCCTACAGTGTGATACAGATAATAGGCGTGCACTGCAGTGATACCAGAATTTAGAGGCAGGTTATCCCACGGTTTTACTCAAAATATCCCTTTTATGTTTACAAAATAAATAAATTTATTATTTTAAAAAAATACTCGTGATTCATTCACAGAGACATTATGTCATTTTATGAAACAGTTTAGGGAAATAAAAAAACGAAAATGAAAGCATTTAGATATTTTGAATGACTTTTTTCTGAACATGAAAACATTTAATTTGATCGTAGGTTGCATAATTTTTATATATTCTTAATGAAATGAGCAATTAGGACAAAAAATTTGACCAAAAAGTAAAATCCCTTTCTTTTTGTACTATGAGGTCTGAAAAATCCCTTTGTCCCTTTTAACTTATTACTAGTGAGAAAATCTCGCAAAAAGTGATAAAACCCCCAATCTGGTATCACTGCTGCACTTTAGGATGTGTCCTAGATAATGAAACCTAACTGGCTGAGAGAAAGAGAGAACGAAAATGTTTGCTCACATCTATCTCTTTTGCCTCTACAGTAATATTCGAAACGAAACATTACTCTCTCTCTCTTTTTATCTCACTAACTTGTATCTCCCTCTCAACTTCCGCTTGCAATTTCCGTAACGATTTTGTGACGCATTCACCAGGTTACCCCCCAAGTCAAGCGTGCCTAAAGAAGTATTACTTCAAAAAGATGTGATCTAGGGCAATGCTGCCGTTTCATGATTAAGAACTTTTTTGGGGACAACCGGAGAGTGCAGAACAAAAAACAAGAACTTATTTTTGTGTAACAGGTTTTTCAGTTGATGTTGGCAGCCTGTATGTTATTTTTGTGGCATCCGTCTAATTTGGTGTTTATTATTCAGTCGCTAATGCCAAATCACCATGGCAAGTTACAGAATTAAGCAAAACGTCCAAATGATAAAACTTTATTATCAAAATTTATGCAAATTTTGCGCGGGTTGCATCCGTTTTATGCCAGACGTAGTGGCCCATCAAAGTCGACTGTCCAACGTGTGGTGGCCAAATTCGAGACAAACGGCTCGGTAGAAAAATTAGCCATAAATTGGCCAAACGGATCCGTGGCGCCGTAAGAAGCCGTGGCAAGTTTGTTAGCAAAATCAAACACACAAAAACTTAATGAAACATCAAGAACGTAAAATTTTTTTTCCAATTTACTATCTACCTATAGAGAAATGTAAAGACAAGTAAAAATAAGTGAATCCGAAACTAACCAGTCGGGTAAAAATATGAGTACAATTACGGCGGACGAAAAAGGAATACAATACTTCTATTCTAGTACTTTCGGCAGCTCTGATATAGGGTTCACCTCAAAAACAGTTTCCAATTAATTATGTATTACAAGAGCTTCAACGAAATTTAATATTTTTTATACTTGTTGAATGTTTACTCAACAAAAACTTGCAGCGCAATGACTTTCTGACAAAATACATGCCTGTTGTTATGTAGTTAACATTTGTTTACAATTTTTAAATTTTATACATTTTTTACATGTTATATATTATTATCTACTCTTATTTACCAATTTGTACGTTAAAACTGTTACATCATCACACATTCCTAAGATTAAACGGATGTCCAATACTAAAAACGTGACACATATTTCGGTGGCCATCTTTTTTATGCGACAGGAATAATGGCAAAGTTCTGCATATTAATATTTTTATAGCAACGACATAGGGAATTTTGATGTTCTACGAAACACTTTGTTACTTCACTTTCTGGCTTCAGGAAGTGATGAACGGACAATCATTTATTTATTTCGTATGATTAAATGAGTTAGTTGTTGGTTAAGTTTACTGGAACTGGACATCAGAAGTGGAAACGTTTTCAAGTGATTGTGGAAATGCTTCTCGCCGGAACTATATTGTTTATTTCGATTTTACATATCTATAATTATGGGTAGATCGTACGCGCAGTGGCTGAGTGGCTAGTGTGTTGGACTACTAAGCGAGGGGTCCCTGGTTCGAATCCCGAAATAAAACCAAACAGCAAATAATGTTTTTTTTCACGACCACCTCAGACGAACGTCTGACAAACATCCGAGAGTATAACTGTCATGAAAGGGTTTTTAATTAGCCATTTGGACTCGGCATAAAATTGTAGATCCCTTCCATTCGTCCCAAAAATGAAGAACTCACACAAAACGAATTAATTATGGGTAGATCATTTGTGTTACTTTAGGCGTCTGATTTTTGAGTTCATTCTTACTCCTTTATTAGGATTGACAGCAGATGAACGGATCTCTCTGTCCCATCTCGTGCAAAAATTCGCGTGCGTGATTTTGTAAATCCAGGATGAAATAAAAACCACAATCACAGTCGGCATCAGGATGTAACTTTGTTGGAATATCAAGAACTCACTGAGACGACCTAAATTGAATTGAAAAGAAGAAATCTCTCGCTGAACATATTCAGTTTTCAGTACCGGAAAGTGCTGTTTATTAAATGTTTTCAATGGGATACGGCGTAGCACTCTGATTGTATCGTCGAGCAAAATGCCGTGTAACCAATTCCACCAAATGGTCCTCACTACGCCCTGTAACACTGCCAGGATTTTTCAACGTTTTTATTTTATTCCACAGTGACAGCCCTTAATTTGTCCTCGCATGCATGGTCGGGGTATGCCAATTTTATTATATAGCGTATGGCGATTGCCAACGATGAAAAGTGCTACTACATATGCCACTATACAAATCAGAATTAATTAAGTTATGGAACGCAACATGTAGATGTCGTCCGAATGAGGATGCTATCCTGCATGTAAAAAATAAACTCAAACTCCTGCTGAATCCCTTTTACACAACACCGAAACAGCATGCATAGTCGTATATAGAGCATCACCATTCAGATGTTTATCCGCTGAGTAACGTTGTCATTTGTTGTGGCATATTGTGTGGAAAGTTTTTGGATTTTTCGGGCAAAGTTCTTTCACCGGGCTTATCTGCTCAACAAGTTGAACCGACTAGCCCCAATGTCCGTCAGATGAAGTTGGTAAACTTTATTACGCCATTGGGGGGAGTGTTTGCTTGCGTATTATTTATTCAATACTTTTAGCCTCTCACTATCCAGCTTAGACTAATGACAGGCCAACAGATAAATTATGGATATTGTTGTGTGTGTTGCAGTGTCACTTAGAGCGATGAGATTTGCAAGTTTGTTCGACTGTCGAGTTTTGTTTTCACCTGTTACTTGTAAAGTCTAAGTTAATGAATAACTTGTCCAGTTATACACATGGATTTAGACTTAAAGTGGTTGCATGACTAATTGAAAATAGATTGATGCATGGTTGCCTTTATTAGTTGCACGAAGTTTGGCATTTCATTTCAATACGAATGGAGTGCGCCAATGTGCTTAAGAAGAAACCTGAAGGCATTTTTGCTAGCAGGAAGGACTTCGTGTGCAGAGGTCATATAAAATGGATTTATGTCTGCAGCATTTCAGAGTTTGAAAGCAAGTGGAACTAAGAAACTACCAACGAAGTTACAAACTCATCGGGTCAGCAAATAAAATAAGTCTCAAACAAAATGGTTTTCCGAAAATGCAAAACTTTTGTTCACATACCATAAATTATATAATTGTTTAAAAATGTTACCTCCCTTACACCGTTCATTGCGATGACTATAAATAAATAAATTACTTAAATTCCTGCTATCTACATGCTATTGCCTCTTCTTGATGACTAAACAATTGACCTTAGGTGGGTCCTCCTGAGTCGTGGTGGTTGAACCCTCCTGGGTATCAGAGCCACCTCCTAGGCCCGTATTCGTATTCACGTTTGTGTTCGATGTGGTAGGTAAAGTCAATCCTGTACTAGATGTAATTGGAGATGTAGCTAGCGTTGATCCTGTAGCCACACCTGAGACTAATACTGAACTCTGCCGCGCTTCGCCACTTGCAACAATATCAGCTGTTGCACTTCTGCTCGTAAAGCAGAGTTCATTCGGTGTTTCGTTATGGCTTGAATCAGATCCAGCAGCTGCAGCTGGAGCGTTGCTCAGTGCGGCTATCCCATCTGCGATGGCCACACCGACAACACCTTTCTTAAAGCCCAACGCAAAACCCTTGACAGCGGCTATTCCTTGTGATATCACTCGGCCTTCGGGTATGGCATCTTCTCGGCCAGCGCTCTTGAGAATCCGTCGGACTTCGGCCGCTGGAATCGGTCGCAGCAAATAGCGCTTGCCTAAGAAAAGGAACAGGAAATTCAAATTAATCCAAGTGAATGTGTTGCACTATATCTCTGTCGACAAACCTTCAACGGCTACCATGACGGAGGCCCAAACTATGGCTATAAGCAAAATACGCTTCCCGATCATCACGCGGTTTTTTCCGTCAACCGGAATAATTCTCTACTGACGCGAGAGCGTCAACGTTTCGGCTTTATATTCAGTTACATTGACACAGAAGAGTAAGGCACCAATGACCTATGGTGACACAGTTGAAGGGTTACGACGCCGCTTTCTTTTGCGAAGACAAGCTGCTAATCGGCATGATATGCTAAAATTGTGAATATAATTAATCTAGCGCAAAAATTAGTAGAACCATCCCATAGAATGCCAATGGCAGTCTTTTGACATTTGTATCCATAATCATATAAGTCGACGGTAGATGTTTCTATTGTAAATAATTCCATTTCTAAGAACTAATATATTCATTGCGACAAGCACCAGTAGAACTTTCTAACTCATGACCCGAGGGCTTCGATCAGAACTCGTTTTTGATTATTTTCCAATTCGCAACGAATGTGGGTATACCACTTGAACGAATCGATGACTGATGAGTATACCGATATCGCCCAAGATATTTGAATGCCTCGAGGGTTGTGGATCGATAGCGACTAATAAAATAAAAGTAGACTCTTGACTACTAGGTGGGCTCTTCGGTAGACGATCGCCACATCTGACGTAGACCCCGAACCAGTGAAGCCATTTTTAGGCATTTATCGCTTTTTAAGGGACTTTCTGCGAATTTTAATATGTCCGACTTAAAGCTATTAAAGGGATTTTCTTTGATGGTTACAAGTTTCATACAATAACGATTTTCAAGCACTAGTGAAATGAAATGGTACTCACTTCACACCAAAACATGCAGTTCGTTGTGGAAAAAAAAATTCAAACTGATTTTTTGACGACAGGTAAATTTATTGAAACTACATATTTTATATTTTTTGTTTCTCATTCCTTGTTTTAAGAATGGCGGAAAAGGACGAATCTCCATAGTGATCGTATAGAAATGTTGTCTCTTTTTGTCAGGGGCGGGGTATTCTAACAAAAAGGGATAAAGTTCCATCATAGCCTTCTGGCAACACTGCCCCTAACTCGCAATCCTCTCGCCGCTGGCCCCCCCAATTTTCCTACCAGTCTTATGTCAATTAGAATCAACAAACAACATACAAAAAATAAAGAAAAAAAACGCTGCCAACCTTGAGGGAATGTGATAGAGTTCGGAGATACCACATTTTCAATTCAATTCAATTCAATTCAATTAATTCTTTTTTCAAATATGTACAAGTAAGAAATATTATAAAAATCCAAAGCAAATTTTTTAATATAGCTAGTACATACAGAATAGTTAGTGACATCTATATTTGAGAAAAATAGAGATGATGTCACTTTAGATATAATATTTAACTTTGTGGGGTGTACAAAAGTGAATAAAAAGAAAAAGGATGAAAGTTAAGATTAGAGAAATTACAGCAATTTTAGCTCCTTATTATGGTTATGGTTATTTTAATATTTTTAAAAGGCAAATAATTTGATTTGTTTGGTTAATAAAACTATCTTAAGGAGATGTTCTATATAGTAGAAACATATTAGGACAAATATGGTTTGTTTTTGATTATAATTAACTTCGATTTCATGTGAAAAGTTTTCTTAAATATTAAAGAAAATTTTCTTAAAATGTGTTTATTTTCCCACAACCAATCTACGTTGTTTAGTTTTTTATAAACATTTTAAGCAAAAGCTGTCTTGTTCCTAAAGGCTAGTACGGACTTGTTCCGGAACGAAATTTTCCGTTGGTCTCCAAATGAACAACGAAACGTCTGCGAAAAGGCAGCGGAAAATAATTTGTGGAGAGTTCCATCAGCTGATACACAAGTAGCAGTGTTACCAGCACTGGCTTTTTATATCTGATTTGGCAACTCGAACTTATCACTGGCTTCTTAAAATTGTCATTTGGGATTTATCCCAATTTACGCTATTCACTTAAAAGTTTGGCGATTTTTAGGCTCCTTAGGAATTTATTAAATCAATACTTCTATTGCGAACGTAAAATTTCTAAACAATTGTGTAGTTTTCGATTGATTATTTCAGATTTCTGCCGCCAAATCGAATTGACTCCGAATTCTGTTAGTTCTTTTGCGTATTGAGTTTCTCGCAAAGAAAATTCCCATACAAAAATGACATAACGAAATCATGAACGAAAAATTTCGCGCTCCTTTTCGTTTTGCTGTACGCAGCTGCTGCGAAATGATGGCGGAAAAGTGGGTAGGTGTAGTAGATTGATTGGTACAATTCTCCATTCTCTTTTCGCACACATTTATTATCCCATAGGAGTATTATACTATTTTCAACACCTCCCTACTCCTCATTTCACATTCATACTCCTGTTTTTTTAAAGACCTAAAAGATCTTACACTTGCATCTTAAAAAAAAAAATAAACAGTATATAGACATGAGAAATCAAAAATATGTCTGCCATAAGACAGATTTCTTATATTATATTTGTATAAGGTTTGTTTGATATGGCAGCACTAGTGCGCACAGAGAAGTGTCAGCTTATTTTCACGTCAGGTCAAAAACCCTGCATAACCCTGAAAATTCCACTTCTATATCGAACGCAAAATGTTGCCCTGTAGTCTCTCAGTTTTTGACATTGACAAATATTTATCTTTTGGCAACACTTTTTTTCGATTATTGTTAAAAATGAGTGAACTCAATTCAGAATTTGAGTTTGCCATAATGCAATTAGTTGATAAAAGCGTTCGGAATATAGGTACATGATGAGTTTGAAAATGAATAACAGCAAACTCAGCATTTAATTCATGACCCGACAAATTAACTGGGGTCAGTTCAGGGCACAACTGGGATGCCCTAGAAGTCATGTCAAACACAGGTTTTCAGTTCTAGGGCGATTTCAGTGCCATATCGAACGCACAAGGGTCAACCCAGTGCGCACTAGTTTGACTAGGGCCCACGTTAAGCAAACTTATATACAGAATTTTTTTTTATGACTTTTTTTTAAATGTAAAGTAAAAGAATACGTTTGTGCCCACATTTATTTTTAAAAGCTAAAAAATGCCTGTACTACTATTTTTTCCAAAATACTCCCCTTTTTTGCCTACAGTTCTACCTTATAATATTTCTCTCTGGAAACATTGTCCGGGACATTAACTGCTTGCGAAAATTTTACATTTGTACTGCAGAGCTGCAGTCTTACCAGGTTTTATAAAGATATGCAGCAAAATTTAAAAAAATCTAAGAGCCAAACTTAAATATAAAGATCGAAAGTGTGCATTTTTTTGCAATTCAGGCACACTTATTTTGATTACATTGTTTTTAAAGGCGACAGCATTAAATAAAAAAAAACAACACAAACTAAGTGAGAAACTTCTCATTTTCCAATATTAACAAAATAAAAACGCCATTAGTAACTAGTTTTTATAGCAAATTATTTGAAATGGGTTGGTATAACTGTGTGAAAATCAATTGCAACGGATTTCAAGTGCAAGTGAAAAAAGTATTTTTTTGCGGCCAACTCAATACACAAAAGAACAAGTAAAAGGAGTACTTTTTTAATGGTGGTAGACACCATTTTCACATCATATACGCTTGGTTTTCTGTTGCTGCTTTTTTTTCGTTTTTACAGTAAATATGAATATCTAAATAAACCAAATAAATGATATTTCTGTTAAAGTTTACATTACACGCACAACAATTGCATATTTTCGGATTGGTGAGTTCAGGACAATTCCTTAAAAATATTCCGGACACTTCTGTCGCGTTTAGAATTGACCTGGAAAGTGTACTCTCCTTTTCAATGAAACATGGAAAACATAGAAAGAACACTTCTAGATTTGCTCTTTTTACAAAAAGAGCAATTCTTCTCTTTAATCGAAAACGCTATTATTTTCCTAATAATTGCTTGCACAAATTTGACATTTGCACCGTGCTTGTGTAGCAGCTGATGGAACTCTCCACAATGTGTTTATTTAAGTAGTTGTCTAAGTTGTTCGGAGGATTGCAGTTAAGTGTACACCCTAAATGACCGTAGGTACAGTCAAGTTAATTTGTCTATTTCGTCGAAAAATGAGTAGGCTTTAAAAAACAGTTTTTTATTTGGTTTCCTCTGTCATTGTAATATACAATAAAATATAAATCAATGCCAACCCCTTTAGAAGCAAGTAAAAATAATAATTTAAATAAATATATATATTTTTAATTTTACCTACCACATTTTTGCATCGGTCTTTTTATAGCTATTTAAATTGGTTATAAATCCTTAAGCAGTCAACTGAAGTTTGTTCAGAACCTTCAAAAACGTTTAACAAAACGAGGCATGTTAAAATAGAAATCTTATTTAAATCTTAATAAAATTTGAGGTTTGTTTTAGTTTCTCTTTACAGCTTGAGCATGGTGTAAGGGATGTGCATCTACCGGTTCGATCAATCTCGCTTGAGCCATTCGTTTCTTGACATTTGCTCGTTCAATATTGTGCTGCTTTTTGACGGCTGCTTGAAGTCTAGCTCACTGAGGAGTTAGTTTTAAATTTATTGCAAAATTTCTGAAGAATAGACAAACAAGAAAGCGAGCTTATTAAAACGTAAAAAAAATAACTAAATACCAAAGTTTGAAAACATACAGTCTTGGCCAGACTCTGTGCGTTGTTTTTTTACATAGCTCAGCCTTATCCTCCGCTTCATACTACATACATTACCTTGCAAGAATTTCGGTTTCTATGTCGTCTTTTAGTCTTCAGGTCTTTTCTAGAAGAACATTTGCCTAACCTTGGTATATGTTTTCTATTATGCGTGTACTCAGCTCAAGATACGACAGTGTCCGGCATACCATATCATTTTCATTTTGAAATAAGGCCGATTAGAACAAGAATGCCCTCAAAAAATCAATATAATAAACCCAAGCCTTATAAATACAAGCACAGGTGGACTTCTTAGCCAAAGACTGTGCGTAGGATTTAACTTGTTAAAGACCTCGAAGGGATTTTTCATATATGTACTCAGACAGAGACGCCTAGTAAAGTGACACTCTTGACTGTTGCAATACGACTGCCCTTTATTCAGAAGAAAATCTCCTAACAATGTATGTACTAAATGGGTTAGCGGAATAGTATACAGTAGGGTGTAAAAGAATTCATACATTACAAGATTGAGTGTCAAGAACTTGAAGAGCTGCATTTTTTACTGCGATTATAAAATAACAAAGAAACTTGCTGAACCTCTTATTTTATTTTTTAAATTGCATGATGAATCAAACTACTACTTTTCTACATGTAAATGATAGGAAAGGAATCTCTTCCAGCAACTGCCAGCGAAATTCGATAAAATTAACTTAACCTATTTGTATTTCTGCATGTTATGCAATTTAACATAGGGGAATATATTAAAAGTGGATCTCATTTTGAAAATATTTCAGTAAAAAACTGACCATAATTTCTGCCAACTTGACCTGACCCTCTCCGCTGCTGGTTGGTCTGGCAAAACTTCTGCGTTGTGGCAGACAAATTTTTAATTAAAAAGTTAATGCCATAGACGAAATCATGTTTAATTTGGGTACACGAATAAAATTAGATTTCATCCACAGACTGGAGTTTTTTTCTCAATATTTATATCTACCATCCCACTGAACTGTACACGTTAGCCCAGTCGGCGAAATTAATTTCATACTCAGCGCTCTTAAAAATTCTATTTTCATTAAATCATTCAGCCTTAGATGCATCATTGGGATAGCCATTCTGCATATGGCACAGCACATTTCGATGCGAACGCATTTCAACCATAATTCCCAATTCAGGCTCACCTTGCAAATAAAAAATTGCATTCCATTCGCCCCGCAGGATTGAGTAATCTGCGTGGCTGACAATAAGTCTACCACTGTGACAACCATAAAGTTGTCATCCGGAAAAAAAAAGCAACCCAAAAATAATCGCATTTTCACACTAACCCCTGACGTTGACGTGTTGACAATCGCGTGCCCCTGGCTATGAAATGATATCATCCACCGTACCAACGGGGTGGGCGTGGGGGACATCACTATGATGTGATACTGTGAAAGTGTGAAACAGCTGCGCTCTCTGGTTCATTACAAATTCGTGCGGTGTATTAAAGTTCGGAACGGGAGATGTGATGGTGACTTGGTGACGCTTCCGTGACAACAAAAATGCTGCATAGCCGACATGCGGAGTCGCGGATATGCATCGACTCCTTCTATGAAACGGTCTGTTGCACTCGAAATATTTAATATTTATTGCAGTGATGACTGGCTCTGGGGCAACAGTAAAGGATGTATGCGATGGTTAGATGAATGCAAATGGCATTAATCTTAAGCACGGTCGCCTGCTGAAGCAGTATCCGCTGTTTTTTTTGTTTTGTCTTGCAATGTTGACTCATAATATATTGAAGGGCAACATTAAGACATTTCTGATGGGTATCTCAGGGCTATACTTTGAAGAGAATTGTCTTTTAGACATGCAAATTATGTAATACTTTGCAGCGATGCTGGTTGCCGCGTTACCAAAGGTGTTCAAGATGTGCTTGAATGTCAAGGAGCACCTATAGAACAGCTTTGGCACGCCATGTATTATTATTATTATTTTAGGTCGCATCCAAAAAAGTCTACTGCCACCCGCCACACAAGTGACTTTCTACAACGTTGCCGAAACTGATTCAATCGGTTTGTGCGTTTACCTTAGGCGGATCTGTTTCTGCGACCTGCAAGTGTTACGTGTCGTGCTCGTGAAGCACAAGAATTTTCAATATTTCTTGTTCTTCGAGTTAAGTTTGACAGCTTGTCGATGCCGAACTGCGATGCGATGATCTTATACTGTGACGTAAGAGTAAGAGAAAATGAGTAGCACTTGTGGCGCATTCTTTATCACAATGCAACGCCATTCAATTGTTTTCGCTTTTGGATATGTCCCTTGTTACGTAAAAATAAAGAGAATATGAAAAAACTGAAGTTTTTGTTTACATTTGACTCTTTATTTCTCTTCTCTTTCGATGGGATCATTCTTTATGTACATCAAAGACATTTCCCTTGACTATGCCTTAAGTAATAAGCTAGGTACAAGCCACTTAACACATTCACTGCCACGTCATTCAAATATGAATGACACTCAAGTTTTGGTGGAGGCCACGTCGTTTATATGTGTATATCAGGTACGTTTCCCTATAAGGCCATGACATTCAAAAATGAATGACATGAAATGTTTCATAGGAATATTACAAAAAAAATATCAAAAGTGAACAAAAGTTGTGAATGTTTTTTCAGTTGTTTTGCAATAAAAACGTATTTGCAATGTATTTTCGTATTTTTTTGGAAAAATTGAAGCAGTAGGCCGGAGAAATTGTCGTCATTCACATATTAACGACGACGAAGCCCTGTTTGAAAATTACGGTACATTTTTACCTAGTAGGCCATGACATTCATAAATATATGTACGACACGCCTAATTGTCAAAAGTGACTTGGCAAATCAGCAACTGGCCAGTTCAGTTGTTTCCTATTTCCGTAGTTTTTCGATTTCGTGAAAGCATTTCTGGTAAATATCAATCCGCAAAAAGGTGAATAAATACTTTCTTCCGACCGTTGATTTTGATTTTTGGATTTGCAGGCTTGAATATTTGTAGAAGATGAGCAAGCGACGAAGGCTAACACGTGAGGAACTAGAGGATTTGGTAGGGCAGGAAGCTAGCGAGAACGATGACGAAAGCGAGAAGGATTTCAGCTCAGATGATTCTTATGAGGATCCCGGATGGCTTCCAGAAGAATCATTAGACGAAGAAGGAAATGATCAGGCAGAAGAGCACGATATGGGTAATATATTACATCAGCTGGAAATTGAAGAACAAAACGAAGATCTTAACGACTTTCTGGAGGACGACAACAATGAAAATATTGCAGAAGACCAGTGGACTGACTATGTCGGAAGACACAAATCTTTTCCCTTTACCGGCAAAGTGGGATTGCAACAAACGCTTTCATCAAATATTACTCCTTTAGAAGTGTTTGATCTGCTGATAGACAATGAGGTAATACAGCACATTGTCACCGAAACAAATAGATTTGCAGAGCAAAAAGTAGCAGGTAATACAAAAATGAAACACGCCAGAATAAATGAGTGGACCAACACAGACGCTAAGGAAATGACAAAATTTTTTGAATTAATGATGTGGATGGGTCTTGTAAAAAATTGTACACTTGCAGACTATTGGTCAACCGCACACATCATCTTATTCAACGAACTAACCCGGATGGCAAAAAAGTCGTAGAAAGTGTTCCATCTGTTATCCATGTCCCGACATTGTGTGTCATTCATATTTGAATGACGTGGCCTGCACGAAAGTATGTTAATTTTTTTAGTAAAACGGTTAAAATACGTCCAACAATTTTCCATTTTCACCTTTAGAAATGTTGCCAAAAATGGCATGGCAGCGAATGTGTTAACGCAGCACTGTAACAGTCTTGTTGAGTTCTTATAGCACACATGTACTGACCTGACTGACATGTCCTACCTCTGCGGCCGTTCTAAGTGGGCACAATATTTATTCTCAATAAAACTATCTCGTTTGAAAATGACGGCGCAATTACCTTAAGATTTTTCAAGGCTCTCTGGTGTTGATAAATTGTCCTCCGTAAGTTGTGGGCCCTTTGTGTCAGCCTGTCGAAACAGAGGTAAAAGCTTCGCGATTTGCACGATCCAGCTCTTCCATGAAATCAGAAACTTAAAAAGAACTTTTGTCCAACGATCTTGGTATTCACACTTTTTGGGCATCATTATCTACGCATCATCATCAGGGTTCAAAGTAGCGGACCAGGTGTATACCTTTTCAGACCGACATCTCTTAGAATGCAATACGGTATCTTACAGCTGTGACCGCGAACCTAACGTATATAGTCCAGCACTCTTTTTTTTAGCATTGAGTGACTGCATGACATAATGCAGTCCAGTATAAGCTTTGTTTAAAGTGTTTCAGCCACTTCACGTAACGTTGCTAGTGTAACTCTTAGCGCTGCCACATTGATCTCGATCGTAAAGTACTCTTTTCGAAATTAGTATCGAAAATTTGAGAGCACTCCTTCCTTTAAAATGTTTTCCTGATGGAGTTGTATATATAGACTGGTCTATAAGCTTAAGAATTTTGGGTCGTTTCCTCCTCTTTGGGTACAGTTTCGGAGATGCCCTTTATACACAATGCATACCTATAGGAGTTGTCCACATCGCGATTTTGAGGATTCAGTCGACGTTGGGCATTCTTTTGTCCATCTCTAGGAGCTCTTGAAGTTGTTGTTGGTTGTTTATAAAAAAAAAGGCTGCAACGTGAGGGATACAACAAACAACCGATCATAGGCCTTTTTGTGTCCTCAAATTCAGTGCAAGCTCGCAGATCAACGTTCATGGCTTATATAATCTCTTTAAGCCTGATAGATGATCAGCTTGTGTTCTCTGAATGTGCGAATTGGGAGTTTGGCTTCGCATTCCGGGCCACCATGCACACACTACTAATGAAGGTTATCTGGTTTCCGAAGCATCCAAATTATCTATTAAACTATACTCAAGCCCTTAGTTCCTCTGGTGTTTCTGAACCACACTTCACTACGCATATGTTAAAGTCACCCGCAGCAATAATAGAACAGCTTCCTCTAGCAGTGCTTGTGATGTTGTCGACCAGGAGTTTTATTCCTTCCCGTGGATCCGCAGCAGCAAATAAGTGCAGTATGAAAAATAGCTACGACCTTCAATTAGAAATCAATAAGGTGTCCTGGCTTGGGATAGTTTAGTCCACTTTATTTATACATTTTACGGCTCAAATAAATCAAACTACCAACATGGTAGTGGAAGTATTAATTTTCTACTCCCATCAAATAAGTGACCATACCAAGTGGTTTACAAATCGGTTACACATTACCCCCCACCCTCTGTACGCATATACAATGAGCCTTTCGGCCGAAAACTATAACTCAGTAGACCCAAACAAAGGACCATGTTGTTGTCCGATACCGCAGAGCGCCCAAGTGACAACTATGCAACGAAGCGGAAATTACACCCACTTCCCATCTGGTTGCGATAAATTGGGTGGCTATTTTTACGACCACTTCTCGGATAGGAACACGTCGACCAGAGTCCCAGCTACGCTTTTGTTACCAAAAGGACCAAACAAACAAATGAACAAAAAAAAAAAATTCTCCGTCACGACCACAAGCAAAATTATTTGCAGCACCAGGAGCAGCAGAAGCAGCCAACAGCAGCGAATGCTTCGAATGTTCTACGACCGGAAGCAGATAATCCAAAATTGCGTGTCCGATTTTGTTTGTTGACAATGCGACCCATTAGCTGGTGGCTATTTGTTACGTATATCCATAAAGCAGTGCGTGGTTTTTGTCGGTGTCCAAAACAAGGATGTAATTTCGTCTCGAGAGGGTTTAATCGCCGACGCAAGCTATTTTGTGAGAACAAATTGCGGCCATTAGTAACGGTGACACAGGAATTTCGTTTCAGCCAACCGAATGGGGGTGCGCTTAAAGAAGGGTTTGTGTAAATTGGTTTCTCATTGACAATTGCCAGTTGTGGACCTTAGTCTCACCATATGGATGGATGTGCATTGAAAATGTTGTGGCCTGTGAGTCAATGTGAATAGAAGATTTTGAAATGAATTGCGCTAATTTTTTACCCACATTTTCGAACAGTGCTGACAAGATGGGAAGGTAGTGAAGCAGCATACAGGTTGCTCTAGGGCACAGAGTTAGGTCCGACAAAGCCATCAATTATGACCATTTGAGTATATCCATGATTTGGAACAGTGGCTTGTTAATTGTTTGAGGTGCGTACGGCCTTTAACCTTTGTAGGGCAATACCGATAAAAACAAGCCGTGTTAAAATGCTTAGAAACCCTCGAACCTAATTATATTGGTTCGCCAATCACTCTAAATACAAGAAATACGAATAGGCCTTATCTTGTACTACGTTAATTTATATTTCGTTCAAAACTGCTAGAACCAGCTGTCGTTTTTTGATCCAAGAGTTGTAATGGCCAGCAATTCAGCTCTAGGTAAAGCGCCCTCTCAATCATAAGTCTTCTTGTTTCTTTACCCGAAAGTATGCAAACATAGAGAAATTCGACTCAAGGGTGGAAACCCTTAACAAATCTGTACTTGGGGGGCCCATCCTCTTAGTTAACCTTAGCTGACAAACCTGCAAACAAGGTTCCGAGGAAATTGTTAAATAGGTTTCTTTGGGACCTCCTTCTTGTGGTATGAAATGTAGCACCAGCTTTTCAGAACAGCTAGTTTGTGTGAGTTTTAATTTAATTTAATAATAACGAACGAAACGTCGGCGCAGTGGCTTAGTGGTTAGTCTGTTGGACTACTTAGCGAGGTGTCCCAGGTTCGAATCCCGAGAAAACCCAAATTCCAACTTAAGGTTCTTTTCACTGCGCCACCTCTCGCGGACAACGTCCGACAAACATCCGAGAGTATAACTGTCATGAAAGAGCTTCTCAATTGGCCGTTTGGATTCGGCACAAAATTGTAGATCCCTTCCATTCGTCCCAAAAATAAAAACTCACACGACGAATGGTTGTGAGCTTCTAACTTAAGACCATGTCGAAACGCCTAAATAATAGTTTTATACCCTTGGACATCTATAAGACTGTCACAACATGCTTACTTCTAATTGATTGCAGTCTTGGGCCAAGGAAACAGCGGTTGGGCAGTGCAGTTCTCCATTTGATATCAGATGTGGCGTTTTTTTCTTTCAGAGCTTATAATAAATTAAATAAAGTCTACAACTTCCTTAAAATTATAGCTGTACATCAAGAAGTTCTGTTTCGTCGAACGCAGATGCCATTCTCTTAACAGAAGACACTGTACAGAGCTCTAAGTTTCTATATCTTCTTAGTAACCTACTAAACTTAGTATTAAATAGAATGACAGCTTCAGCCAAAAAGAGGGATTGTTCAGAAAATAAATTTGAGCTTGGATGTAGGCCAGTTTGAATTCATGAAAAAACCAGCGGAAGTGTTCCGGCTAAAACCGGATGTCAGGTAGCCTGAGGTGGATTCTCATTTCAATATCGAGTGTGGGGCTGTGTTTAAAATAATAGTTTTTCCTAGTGCCAAGTTGAAATTTTTCGCTACATTTTTATATAAATAGTTTGATTTTCTTATTTCCTGGTGCCAAGTGAAACGAATTATGTAGCTAGGACACCATGCAATAAAAATCAGTTCTAAACACCGCAAACTCATTAATCAAAAAAAAACATTTCATAGAAACTACTTAAAACAAACATGTGAGAAAATTCATTCGCTGAACGAATAAAGTGTGAAAAACTCATTCGTTGAACTGTTTACACTTTATTCCTTTATTTATTTGATAACATTCGCTATTATTCATTTTGTAGAATAAATGTTTTCTTGGTGAACAAAAAAACAACAAATTTAAACTCTCGGAACGCATCCATCAGCCAGTGACAGTCAATGTTCTTAGGACTGCTTCTTTATTTTTCCCACGAAGCGTGTGCATTTTTTCCTTTTCACTAAACTAAAATTCCCTAGATTATATTTTTTATGAAAAAATCATACTAAGTAAAATTTGTATTGTTCGGAAAGAAAATCGTATGATTTTAAAGAATGAGGTTTCTTTATACATATTGGTATTATTTCATACGCTAAAAAGTTAATTAAAAAAACCAAAAAAAAAAAAAACCGGCTGACTGTCAAAAAAAGAATTAAAAAGATTTGAACAAGACACATTCAATTACCTACACCTAACTATTTGGCAGTTGGAGGATACTCAATACTCATATATTTGTTAGGCTGTGTAGGTACGAGATATAGTCTCCGATTGTCAATTGGTTAAGTGTAGCTACTTGAATATGTCTTGTTCTAATTTTTTTAATTTATTTTTTTTGACAGTCGGGTTTTTTTTTTCAGATTAACTTATTTTTTATGTACATTTAGTGCGTTGATATTCATAGTGAAATGTAGTTTGAATGTTTTTCTGTCAGAATAAGGATATTCCCACCGTTTTAATGTTTTTTTCCTTTTACGCACGGAAAATTGTTCGGTAATTAAAATTTCCACAAAAGGCAGAGACACCACGATGTAGGAACACTGCTGATTGTCAGTAGTTTATTTCACCTCCCGCCATTTAGAAATTATTTTTGTTTGCTGCTTCACACGTATTCACAGCAGTGTTGCCCTTTTTGGCCGGATTCCGGTCATATCTGACCGAAATCTCTTCACTCTGACCAAATTTAGTTAGACCGGATTTTAAACCGAAACGAAAATATTAAATTAAATTTAACCAGAAAGACCTTTTTTGGCCTGAAAGATAATATTGTTCTATGACTAGATATAAAGGATAGATTTCTATAATTTGAAAGCCAATTTATTGTGAATAATCCTTTCAATGCTCCCGCCAAATGTGACTGGCGTTGCGCATTCAAACAAGACTGAAGTGAAGACCATTTAGAATACTTTCCAATTTCGCTTTTGGTATTACCGAATTCTGCAAAACGTTTTTAATGAATTGTTTGTTTTTTTTTTCGTTGTTGTTTTATTAGCTTTAATTAAGATTAGTTTAGACAAATAAAAAAAGTACATACTATACTATTTTTTGGTTAAAATATAAAACTATATTCCATTTTCTGACCGAATTTACAAAAATAAAAATCGGTCATTCGGTCAGATATGGCCGCGGAATAATTTTTTTAGTGGCAACACTGATTCACAGACAGTTCGCGGGAGGGAGCGGTTAGTATTCAAAAAAATGCGGGGGAAACGTAGCCGTAGGAAAGCTGTCAGTCTAGTCTGCTCAGTTTATAGGTTGTGATTTGCCCTCATTTACGACTTGACACCTATTTCACCCGCTACTGTCCCAATATTTGTAAACGCAAAGTTACAGCTCGCAAAATTCTGCCACAGGGTAGTTGAATAGACTTGTGACAAATTGGCTAACAAGTTTACAAAGTTCCCTCGGGAATGATGGGGGGATCAACTGTGAGTCTGTTTTCAATCTTAATGGAGCATTGTTTTCGTACTTGATGTGGTTCTCTTTCCAATTGCACAACCCGAGATCGGTTATCATACCCTTGCAGTAATTTCCGACTACCAATGACCAATAATGCTGCAAGAACCACACCAAAGTGTCACGCTGTAAGAAAGCATTTTCTAGAAATTGAGAACGATATTCGATTAGTTAGTATGTCAATCTAAAGAACGAACCTATATATAGATAGCAGCTGCGCTTCGTGTATTCATTTGACAGAACATTTTAGATTTTTGAAATATTCCTGCAGCCTCTTCGGATGTAAGTTTGCAATATTTCGAAGTGCTTTTCAAGAGCAAGAGGACCCATTTTGGATGTAACTTTGTGTACACTGTGAAAACAAATTTTAAATGTTCCGGTACACGTCCAAAAATGTGATTGCTTTACCCTAAAAAAATTAGCCAGATTAAAAACATATCTTGGATGTCAGCCACAAATCGAGGCTATGGAAAATAGCAGAGAGTTATCATAGCCTTTCAACATGCAGTTGTTAAGAAATATAGTTTGAGTTGGTCAATAACACCCTTCACCGAAGGATAACTTGGGTGTTCAAAATTGATTGGTTCCCGAAGCTCTGTTTTGGGTAATCTAGTCATGCTGGAAATGGTACCATATCTTACTTTTGGTTATAGCAGTCACGAAATCAATCGTTAATCGACTTATATCACACAGTGTTGTCGCATTTAATAGGGCTATCGTAGATCTACAGGTTTCTGCTCAGCAACACAGGTCTGAAACTGTTCTACCATATTTTATCTTTCGTACTTCCAACAGACCTTGAGAATCCATCATACAATAAAAATGAAAAGTCTTTGTAAGTCGATACTCTGGGTTATAAAACTAAAAATTCAAAATATAATCCTTCCGTAAGATCCTCCTGAGTCTTAAATTCAATATTTAAGCCTCCTAACCCTAATATGCTGTGAGGAGATTTAACATCTCACAAAGGATATCATAGGATTGATATCATTGTTCCAAATGGAATAATTGACACTATGAACATCAGTTTCCAAAACTAAAATACCACGCAAGTCGCCATCTTCCTAAAACCACACGACCAGCAGAACTTAAAGAGAACTTAAATATTTTTCGTTTTAAGAAACTAGTTTTCCCCCATTTTCGTTTACTTTCCCCTTCACCCAATTATTGGACAAGCAAAAATAGAGAACCTCATCATTGATAGTCCCAAGCAATAAACCCCCCCGAATCCAACACCTAACATATGCAGATACTCAGTTTCCAATTTTCCAAACATAATTCGACTTAATTTGGCATCCGAAGGATGAAAACAAAATATCATTATATCCTTAAAAAGAAAGCCCCAAACCCATTACCGTTTCCATCCGATTGAAGGAAATCACCCTCTTCCTATCCCCACAATATAATTTGTTATTACATAAACAAATATTGCTGTAAGCCGCACAGTTGTAATAAGTGAAAGTATATGTAGTGAGAGGCGGGCAATTTATACAATTTACAATTTGGGCGTCCTTATTAGGTCCAATAAAAGATAATCACACACTTGGAGGAAACTTTAACCACAATAACGTCGAAGTTGGTGGAATGCTTTGTGAAAGTGGTTTGCGACGGCCACCCTAGCACCCACATCGCCAAGGTATACTCGAGCCCTCACCTGGAATCGTTATTTTTATGTTAATTCCAAGTTCTGTCGGTTCGGCTCTATACCTACCTGTACTACATACACCACTGTGCACAGACAGCTCTAAGGAAGTGCTTACAAAATATATTCAAATTGCTGATGGTGCTTGTATCGTTTCATTTTTTCACTCTCCATTTCAGTCTTTATTTTAATAGCTCTATATGCATTTGGGACTCCCTTGTTTTGGGGGAGATAGTGCTAAAAAATGAACCCGGACAGGCATTTGGATGGCAGTGGGTGTGCATACTAAGCACTTGGGTCTAGATTAGAATAGAGGATAACTTGTGTGGTGAGGCAAAGTGCAGAGAGCTGTAAGCCGTTTGAGCTGAATATGACCGAAAAAATTTAATCAAACAAAATAAACCTCAAACCGACTAAGCCCTCGTTTTTTATGGTGTTCCACCTGTAGCAGGTGCATTTGTAAAAATTAATAAACAGACCGGGAAAAAAATAAAGTCGATAAATAAGGGCAAGCCTGGCAACTGCTAAGACGCTACGACGCATATCCTTGGGAAGTGTTGTATTTGCAGAGAGGGACAGCGTTAACGACCTTAGGAACTGTGAAATGTTTGGACCCTAACTAGGACAAGTGTTGCCGAAGTATAAGCGGACGGCCAAGCTTGGAAGCCTGTATCAGCTTACCGCCAACTCGATGTATTGTACCGGCTGTGACATCTAAGAGAGTCCAAGCTACAGCAAAAAGGATCAGCGTCTTTTGCTGGTTATGTAGTTGTTATAGGCAGTAGATGCGTAAAAATAGTTTTGGGCTTTTGGCACGTGAGTGAAGGCCTTATGACAATTTGCATCAATCCATCATCATCCAAAATTTATTTCATCATTAAGATATGGCAAAGATTAAGATTAACAAAGAATAAATTTCCTACCCAATGATTGATTTTACGATGATCTCGATAGAATATACGAGCGATGTCCTATATGTATGTTTGGGGATAATTTCAGCACAAAAATGGACAAGGAGGACCTCTGTTCAATAAAAAAGCATAGCCAACTGGAAATAATTGACTTTGCTACGGGGCGTTTGCTTGATCCTCAAACCCTCAAGTGAAACATTGTTAAAATTGTTACCTCCTGCAAGCTTAAGAAATCGCCAAAACCTATACCAACCTTTGAACCCACTTGAAACGCCGCTTAATGGAGTACGTAAGACTCTGCCTCACCCGACCGACTCTGCTACAGCTTTAGTTTTAAGAAGAGTAGAGACCTTTTGATGAGCAGATTACTTTTTGAGACCGACTTGGTGTTGATAATATAGCAAAACTACTTCTGCACACGTACCATTCAAACGTGCTGAGGAAAGCCAAGACCTCCGCCCATCAGATTAAAATGAAGAGATGTTCGAAATATCTAAACAAAAAAATGGCTGAAAACGGAATATGCCTGAAGCGTACTTCACAAACGATTTTTTCACGGTCAATTCGTCAGTCTGGCCAATGATTCAAGCTTGGCCCATCTGAAATTTGTATGGAAAATATATCCACTGTGAACTACTGATATTGAATGTCGAAATTAAAAATGTTTATTGATAAAGATAAAGTTCGACATGGTTACTAAAACCGTGTGAGTCTTTTATATGCCGCTTACATTTCCGATGCTGTAAAGCCCGGTCACCTCGATGCTTAATGTATTTAATTACCGCAGTATAAAGCATATGCATTAAGTAAGACCGATAGCCTTTTGAAGAAATATAAGTCCAATGTCAGAACATGTTCAGCTATCTAGTCAGTCCTCAAAAGTCTAAGTCTAGTCTAAGTCATTTAGTATTGGGGCTATCACCAACCCAAGTGGAGCTAACCAAGGCTGCAACTTTGGACCTATGAAACTCCATCAAGATCCTTATTTTCATTATGGAAGTAGCTCCCATTATGGGTCCACAAAGACTCTGTTATACCTGATATACCTGTTGAAAAACGTAACCTAACCTTATAGATAACTTATCCTTCCCGCCTAGGGTAATACGGTAATACATACCTCGGTTGAAGCCTTTTTTTACGGACCTAATTCCGAAGGGGAAGTGTAAACCGACTGGCTCAGTGGTAGGGATCTCCGAAAAAAAGCAAGTTACATTGGAACCGGTTTTTCATTGCACCAACTCTCGCAAGTACGTGTGACAAACTTCTCAAAGGACCCGAAAATGAAACTTACAAAGGCAGGAGAAATCACAAATTACACCTTAAGGTTTTTTTAACTACGCCACCTCTCGCGAACGTCTGACAAATATTCGAGCGTATAACTGTCATGGAAGAGCTTCTCAATTGGCCGTTTGGACTCGAAATATTGTAGATCCCTTCCATTTGTCTCAAAAAAAAACTGCCACAAAACGAATGATTGCGAGAACCTACGCCTTTGGTCCTTACGGAGTTATTGCTCAAACTATTTATTTATTGATTTATACTTCTTTACGTATTTTACAAAATCGTCAATTTTAAGCCTGCCCTAAGCCTCATTCTATTTTAAGGACATTTTATGTCAATTAAGATCGCCTTCAGACCTTTTGATTAAATGCAGAAGTAGGATGTAAAGCTAGCTAAGGGACCCCCTGAACTAGCTTTAGATTGTGCGAAGTTTGCAAAGATCGAAATTAAATCCCTTTGAGCTATTGCGAAGCTCAAACCCGCCTCACTGTCAAAACCCCCCCACCGCATTTATCCACCAAAGAATTCCTCTTTGTCTCACAATACCAATACATTTTTAATTAATTAAGCCAATCCGTGCATACACAATAGGACCTCGAGTCCTGAGCCCATAAAGAAAAGGATTCGCTTTGTAGCACGAGCGGCACACTCCCTTGCAAATTGTTTCCTTTCCTCGGTATTCACTAACTCTGCGAGTTACACAAATCCCCGGTCAATTCTTTGCTGCCGAAATGAATTTCCATTGTTTGTCTGTGTTCTTTCCGTTTTCGCTGTGTGGATCCCTGAAATTAAAACAAACGATATCCCCTCAATAATTGGCCATTACTGTAAGGCTTCCTTCCTGCGCCTTAGGACAATGCGGGAAAATCTGTAAATCTTTTATTGTATCCAAAAGGAATTACAAATAGTTTAACTATTCACACACCCTGGGGCACTGCAGGACATCACTTCCTGAAAGCGGGAGTACGTAAAAAAGCGGATCCCATCCAGTCCAGGGGCCATATGCCTTTTATTTCGTCCTTAAACTCTTAAGTAATGGCTTTAAGCTAATCTCCTAAATTGGAATTTCAATAATTTTCAATTAACATTATGGATCCTTGTTGGCAAATGAATACATGCACACACCCATATATATATATATATATAGATCTTTGTTCGAACGTTTGGATTGTTATTTACTATCGAAAAGCTATTGTTCGCCTTAGACTGTGTTCAGAAGCGATTTTGGTCAATGTAAATACTTTTGCGGAGGTTAAATTGAACGTGTGTGTGCGTGACATCTCTCTCCAGCAGTCGGTGGCTGCCTCTACTTCAGCTACATAGCATCGAAGGTGTTAATCCTCAGGAATAGGATTGAAATTGGTATTTGTGCCGGCTTGCTAAGGCTCTGTGCCAAAGATTTATGACAGTCCATCGTCCTCGACGTGGTAGTCGCCAGTGTGCTATTTTTGTTGTTGTTGTCCTCGGTTTTGGTGTGCACGCTATTGCCCTGCCGCATAACTAAAGCAATTTGAGGACAGACACAGCAACAGCAACTTGAATTCACAGCTCGTGGAGACGGTGAATTGGTTGGGGCGGTGGCTCGATGTCTCCTATTGTCCTGTGAAACTGATTTATGTTTATGAAATTCGCTTTTTGTTTCACAGCGACAGAAATTGGAAAAGGATATGCTGCGAGGTTTGTGTTGAAAGTTGCGGTTGTTTTTCTTTTTCGGTTTTTCTTCCTGAACGGGGATTATTTGTTTCTATATTCGCATATTACGCCTTGAGCTTAGGGTGTGTCATATTTGAGGAACAGTTGGGAACTTTCAGGATTGCGCATATGTAAGCAGTTATGGGGTGTGCCGAACATTCGTGGACCGTTCTGTTGTATTGACGTGACATTGGAATTAATCGCATTGGCAACAAATCAATTTTTTGACATTTTTCTTAAAGTAGTTTGGAAGTTTTTTTGATGGGAGGACCATGCAACAAATAATGGTAAGGAGGCAGTAATTTTTATTTTCTTAACATAGGGTATCGCGTTCGGAACGTGTAAATGTAGCAGTTCTATAGCCTTTTGTATTGTGTTGAGAATTTAATATTCTTACGACATGATCCTTCCGCTGTTGGTGGCGGATTTTTTTTCTTTTTGGTTAAGCAGTGAGCATAGAGTCAATTGATTTGCTATTTCGTTAAGTTGTGAAAGATTTACAACAGCAAGAGGCAGAGGCAGGGTATACATCCAAAGTTTGAGGTGAAAAGTTCCAAGTGTCAATTGGTTGATTTGTTTTTTTTTTTTTGTTGGTTTTGTTTGGTTTGGTTTTCGAAAATCGGGAATATTTGAATGATATTTATGAAACAGGTACCAACTATGCCATTTAGTGGTATTCAGTCATTTGACATAGGCAGTGCTGAAACTTTGAACCTCAATCCCATCCCCCGTTAATTATGTGACTTTTTAGAGGTCCATAGGTTAGGTAGGGTTAGCTCTATATTGACATTGAGGGATACTAATAATCATAATTAAGTGCCCAAGTCCAGACGAGATTTTGCGAATTTTTATAAAATTACCCATTATAACCTACAAAATATTTATGGTGGAGGTTTGATAATGATTTTTAGTACGGTCTATTTTCTTCCTATCACCCTCAAAACTCTTCTTTTTTTTTAAAAAACCGAAAATTAAAAAAAATACAGGGTGGCCCTAAAACATTTAGCGGATTTAATTTTTTTTTTTTACTAAATTTGTTTGTAAAAATCAAAAGAATATTTTAACGCAATACTTGCGAATGTAAGAAATCCGCCGAAAAAGCATTCACCGGTTTTTTTTTTAAACTCTACACTTTTGATGAAGTTTTGCATTACTTCATTCAATTCTTCCTTTATCATGGTGAACAATAATGTTCTTTTTAAAGTCATCGAGAGCCCATGACCTATATACTTGTTGGCTTTTGCTTTCATATAATGCCAAACTAAAGAGTCGATTCTGTCCCGATCGGGTAAATACAGAGGAGGAGCCGGTTGACAAATATCTCCATTGAAAGGATTGTTTAATATTCATCGTTTTTTTTTACTGGACGAAAGTTAAATGACTTCTACCGGTCGTATACGACAATAGGATATGATTTTTCGTGCGCACTAATTTTGAACTATTATTTTCTCAAATTTCGAATTTCGAATTATTATTTTTTCAAAATTCTCAATCTTTGTATTTCAGCATTTCACAAAATAATAGTTCGAAATTGAGAAAATATTAGTTCAAAATGTTGGATATGTTTGAAAGAAGTGTGAGTCCATTCAATGTTAAATCTAAAATAGTTGGGAATCTTTAACTAAATGTGTTTGTAAATTAAAAGCGAAATAAGGCCGAATAGGCTTTATATCGCTTTGGCAAAGTGAAATAAGACCAAACATAGGGATTCGGCGTTTTTTCGCTTGGCATTATTTCACGGCACCTTGATTTTTCACAAATATAGGAGAAGATCAGATATTTCGACTGTGAACGTGGGTATCAAACCGGCAGCTCCTGTAAGCAGTAGCCTTTTATGCTGTCTCCTCATAGCTATTGAATGTTCTTAAAGAATTTCTTCATAAACATGCTGTAGAGGGTAGATACTTTTTAAGGATTAGACAAACGTCAATAGTCACTCCCTTGTGCTTAACGAACGGATCAGAATCAACTTCGTTAAATAATGTTATCCTTTACCGAACGTTAAGAATCAGCGAATTGCAAGCGCATACTAGCTAGCAATCTGTGTATAGTTGCATTTACCTCATTTTATTGCACCTCAGTATCTTCTATTTCAGCGTTTTCCAAAGTGTGTAAAAATAGAAAAAAACCAAATAGCAAAATTCCATTGTGACTAATTCATTTTGTGATTCTGAACTTGTCATTTTAATCGCAGCAATCGAATTTGAAATGCTCATTTAAAAGAAATCAATACATACAAACAAACTAAAAAATAATTCGTGTAAAAAGATGTGGGAATCCCCGACAAATGAAAATTATTAAAGAGACGTACCAGAGACGACCATATACGCTGACGCTAACTGAAATTTGTACTGGGACGACGTTTCTCTGGTTTTAAACGCGCCCAATAGAGGGTTTTTGTTGGGTCGGTATCTATTTATACAGGTTAAAACGAATCGTAGTGCGGTGTATATAATCCATATTCTATATTTTGCTTTTAGTGCGTGAATTTTACTTTTTATTTGTTTTTTTTTGTACATTGATGTGAATCTGTGGATCTATCGACGTGAAAAGATCAAAAGATCGTGAGAGATCAAAAACAATAGGTACTATGGATCGCTGGCTAAAGTCTGGGTCGTTAAAAATAACCGTTGAAAGCTCATTAACAGCACCCCCCCCAGTAGTTACTAAAGAGTCAGCAACTGGCAGGTACATAATACAAAACCATATATGTTTATTTCATAATGGGAAGTTTCCCATCGCTAGAACCGCATTTGTATTAGATGCGTTTTGTTGGATTTATAATATGTTTTTTCTGTTGTTATCCTCAATTCAGATTTGTGCATTTGCTCGTTTGCCATTTATTGTTCTATTCTAGAGCCAAGGAAAATGACGCAATAGAGACAGCGGCGTCAGAACTTTCTGAAGAATTTGAGGCAGACAATGTGGCTAGTACTAGTTCTATGGTGATCAGTACTGCAGAAAAAAAAACAGTACAAAGGAAGTACCTACCACGATTCATATTTAAATCTTGGATTTGCTGAGACAAGTGACAACAAACCCCAATGCGTGATTTGCGGCAAAGTGTTGCCCAATAGTGCGATGTTTCCAGCAAAAATGAAACGTCATTTTGAGGGGATTCATTCAGATTACAAAAGCAAACCGACTGATTTTTTTAAAAGGAAGTATGGTGAACTTACTTAGTCGGCGCAGTGGCTTAGTGGTTAGTGTGTTGGACTACTAAGCGAGGGGTCCCAGGTTCGAATCCCGAGAAAAACCCAAATTCCAACTTAAGGTTTTTTTCACTGCGCCAGCTCTCGCGAACGTCTGATAAACATCCCAGAGTATAACTGTCATGAAAGAGCTTCTCAATTGGCCGTTTGGACTCGGCATAAAATTTTAGATCCCTTCCATTCGTCCCAAAAATAAAAACTCACACAAGACGAATGGTTGTGAAAAGCTAGGCTTGGGTCCATAGGGACCTGTTGCGCCAATTATTTATTTTTTTTTATGGTGAACTTACAAAATCTCAAACAATTATTACTAACCACGCAAAGACAGTGAACGAAAATGCGTTGATGGCGTGCTACTTAGTGAGTTTCCGAGTTGCGCAAACTGGCGAAGCCCATACAATCGCTGAAAACTTAATCAAGCTGCGTTAAGGACATTGTTGAGTGTATGTTGGGTGAAAAGGCCAAAAAATTAGTTGACACCGTTCCTTTGTCAAATAACATAATATCACGAAGAATCGGAGACTTAGCAGAGAATGTCAAAACTACTTTACTTTCGCGAATAAAAGTCAAAAAATTTTCGCTGCAAATGGATGAATCAACAGATGTTGTAGGGTTGGCTATTTTAATAGTATTTGTGCGCTACCAATACCAACAGTCGTTTCAAGAAGATTTGCTTTTCTGCAAGCCGTTGGAAACTACAACAACTGGTGCTGAAATTTTTAAATTAATAGACAATTTCTTTATTGTCAATGATATCCCATGGGTTAACTGCGTGGATGTGTGCACAGACGGTGCCAAGGCCATGACTGGAAAAACCTCCGGTGCCGTCTCAAGAATAAAACAAATTGCCAAGGAATGCAGCAGTAGTCACTGCGTTCTACACCGCCATGCCCTTGCAATGAAAAAAATGCCACCCTCCTTAAAAGAGGTCTTAGACGAAAGCGTGAAAATAATTAACTTTATTAAATCTCGACCTAAGGGCTGAAGTCAGAACCTTCCTTATGAACGACAACTTTGATTTGGGCGACAGATTGTGTAATGAGCGTTGGCGTTTGAAATGATCGTATCTAGCCGATATTTTAAAAAAATTAAATGATTTGAGTGTATCACTTCAAGGAAAGACAATAACTGTTTTCGATGCCAGTGATAAGGTCGATGCATTTAAAAAGAAAATCAAATTTTGGGCGAAATCTTTAAAAAATCGAAACCTAGACAGCTTCCCAATGGTCAGCGAATGTAAAGAGGAAATAGATTTGGGTATTCCTGACGACATTTTAAATAAGTTTCATTTACATCTGCTAAGTTTGCTCGAAAACTTCCAAAGCTACTTTCCGGAAGAACACCATTCAAACATTAAAGAAAATGTACTCCAGCACCCCGCCCTTTCAGAAACTGTAAAAAAAACGTGGCCAAATAAAAATCTTATTCAAAGACCAGTAAAAAGGTCAATAACCGTTTTTTAGCAACATCCTCGCTTAAATAAAAGTTACTACTGCAGACCAACGTAAATTTGTATCAAAAATTAATAGCACAGCTTCAATTCTTTCGTCATAAGAGCTCATTCAAAGCTTTGTTGAGTTTCTCTCAAAATGAGAAAATAATAATAGCAAGCCAAAATCAAATGACAAACTCTGCTTTTCCTATTCAGTTGCTGTGTTGCAAAGCATTATTCTGTATTTTGCAAAAGATAAAGTCAATTTCCATTAAGCACCATGGCATGACACGATGATAGCACCAGGCAAACACTATAAACACCATCGAAAGGAAGACCGATTGGATAGGGAACTCGACTCGTTGTACGACTACAACTTACTAGGACGAGAAAAGTTGATTAATATTTCAAAAATCGAATTTTCTCATTGTTTTGACGACGACAGCGACGATGGTGACGATGAGAATTTCCATCTCCCTAAATAATTTGTCACAATAATCATGATAAATTCGAGCACCAGATGACAAGTTTTCAAATTCAGTAAGAATTGTCGAAATTTAGTGCTCAGTCTTTTGTTGGGGTGTTTTAGCATTTTTGTTCCTCCATTTTTCGATTAGTGATGAGTTCGTTCGCGGAGAAATTATATAAATATATATCTGTCAGAATGAAGGATTTGAAAAATTCAAATGATGCATACAGAAGGCGATGTCTTAATGTATAAATGCGGAGTGAGGTGGAGTGGACGAAGCGTTGTTGATGGCTATTGTCATAGCGTGTTATAGTGCAATAATAAATATTGTCACAAGCTTAGCTACGGAATGGGTAATACTACTCCAAGAAGGAAGATTGCGCCAAAAAAGCAAAGAGAACTTGCCAGGCCAATGAATCCTTTAAAGACTCTGTAAAAATGGTTAAGCACACATGGGGGGGGGGGAATGGAAAACCTCATAACCTTAACAGTTCATGGTGAACCAATGCCTTAACTAATAATGAACCCCAGTTAAAATCCAAGCTAAATGTCACCAGTTAGCCATCTGAAAACAGAAGCCATTTTTACATACTTTTTTTTGCTTAAATTCTAGTCACAACTAAATAAGACTGAGCGCGTGATAGCTTCGAGATAGAACTTAAGTCCATCAAGTCGGAGTAGTTGACAGTGATATCATTGGGAGGGCCCGAGAACCGTTTTGCACAACCGATCTTTCCATATTTTACAGAAATCTTACCACGGTTTTAGGAGTCTTATATACTGCTGTATCGACTGAAAGTTATAGGTTGGGTTTTTGTCTGGCGAGGAGTAACCCGTGTCACACCCAGGTCAATACTTAACGCCATTAGAGAGGGGTAGAATATGTCTTTTCGTCGTAGCAACCCTAGCTGTAAGTACTGCTGTAATTACTGCGGATTTGAAAGTTCATTTTCTTTGCTGTGGCTGTGCTAGATAGCTCATTGAGGTTATAACTGTCTCAAGAAATTTTGTTCCTGGAAGTGACTGAATGTTACGATAAACGCAGCGTTAAGCCCTCGAGCAGCGTTACCACAAGTGCATATTTGTTTGCATTTTATATATTCTATATTTTCGACCTATATATAGTTGCAGACTTTTAACAACCAGAAATCTGCGCTTTAGATGTTGTCTGCATTCGCAATAATATATTTTGTACTTTTAAAAAAATAAATTCAACGTTTGCACACTTGCTTTCGCTGTATGCTATCACTTTTGTATTCAGCTCTTTGATTTTTTTGTTATTGTTAAAGGCTAGTACGGACTTGTTCCGGAACGAAATTTTCCGGTGGTCTCCAAATGGACAGCGAAACGTCTGCGAAAAGGCAGCGGGTAATAATTTGTGGAGAGTTCCATCAGCTGATACACAGGTAGCAGTGTTACCAGCACTGGCTTTTTATATCTGAGTTGGCAACTCGAACTTATCACTGGCTTCTTAAAATTGTCATTTGGGATTTATCCTAATTTACGCTATTCACTTTAAAGGTTGGCGATTTCTAGGCTCCTTAGGAATTTATTAAATGAATTCTTCTATTGCGAACGTACCTACTCTTTTCGTATAACTAAAACTTACTAAGCAATTATATAGTTTTCGATTGGGTATTTCAGATTTCTGTTGCCAAATCGAATTGAATCCGAATTCTATTTGCAAAAAACACTTTTTTTTTCACTTGCACCGGAGATCCATTGCAATTGATTTTCACACATTTTTACAAACCCATTTCGAAATAATTTAATATCAAAACTCATTTCCATAGGAGTTTTTTTTTTAACATTGAAAAATGGGAACTAGAAAAGTCTCTCAATTATTAATATGTGTTGTGTTTTTTTTTAATTTAATATTGTCGTCTTGTAATCAGAATATTTGTGTCTAAAGAATTGTAAAAAATGTGCACTTTTGATCTTTGTATTTGTGTTTGGCAATTGTTGGCTCCAAGATTTTTGAAATTTGGCTCCATACTTCTTATAAAACCTGGTAACACTGCAGTACAAATGTCAAATTTTCGCAAGCAAATAATATCCCGGACAATAAACGTGAGCGAAAAGAGAGTGGAGAATTGTACCAAGCAATCTACTACAACTATCCACTTTTCCGCTAACGTTTCGCAACAGCTGCGTACTGCAAAACGAAAAGGAGAGCGAAATTTTTCGTTCATAATTTCGTTGTGTCATTTTTGTATGGGATTTTTCGTTTCGAAACATGTCCGTTCCAGTCTTAAGGTACGATCAGACGGTTTGTAGATACACCTACACAAATTTCATTTATTTCATTTGTTAATCGCATACACTAATTCTATACAAATTCGTACGCTAATGCCGTAAAAAAATGCTTTGAAATAGGATTTTTCCATAGAAATCTGCATTGCAGTTTTTTTTTTCATAATTGCACATTTGTTCAAATATTTTTATGGCAACACTGCCCGTGAGAGACATATGAAAGCCATCTTATTTTCAATACAAAGTTTGTTCCTCTCCTTCTTAAAGTCGATAGTGCTGTTAGTGGTCTAGGACGTTCTTTTCGACTTGGGTACGTACCGATGGATAATTTTTATGTGACTTTCGATGATGTCTTAAATACGTTCAACTTGGTGAGCGTATTGCCATTAAAGGTTGAAAAGTTATAAAAAAAAAGTTTAAAAGTAAATCGATTTTGGATAAGCAAATTTTTATCCAAGCTAAGTACAGTAGAACCTATAGGAATTTGGGTTAAGACCGAGAGGTAAGATCGCGGAGTGAAGCTCATGCCTTTGTTGTATTGCTGGTGTGACTCGCAGAGATAGTTGGTATGGGGACACTAGATACTACAAAAGGTAAAGTACTTAATGTCGAGCAGCTTATTTCCTGAACGGTGCGGGTCATGCACCGCTCATTTGTTCACGTTAAATGGCCTCGCATTCAGGCAGACGCCCCGAAAATGACTTGGTTAGATTAAATCGAAAGATGTAGACTTTTAAATTACTGGGTGGGCTGCGCTTCTGTCGGTCTTTTGTGAAAATTCATTTTTCAAAGTGCAAAAGTTAAATATTTACCACACAATTGACACATGGCCTTTTTAGTAAAATGTCTGCACTCTGACGGTTTGTCGTTCACAGATTTTCAGATATTAAATGGTTGATTTTAAACAGGGCAGCATTCAACCTTTTGAAAAAAATATTTCTTATATCTCAAAAGTGGTTATAACCTTTACTGATTCGAAAGTTCCAAATTGTACAGATTATTTACTTTAACGCTCTTGCTTCGGCCCAACTTTAATGGCCATATAATTCACTACGGGTGAAATCCGCATTTTTAAGCCCGATCATTTAAATATATCTGTGGTAACAACGAAAAACAGCACAAGTCATTTTTAGCTACTTTTCAGGAGCGCAAGTTAAAGATTTGACTTTAACTTGCGATACCTGACGGAGGACGACTTATTCGTTTTTTCCTGATCCATAACACAACAACCGTAAGAAATATTTGAATGAAAAAAATATGACAATTACAACAGGGTGCGCTGCATCCGATCGTAACATTCCACGATGCCAATAATCAGTTTTAGTGTCATGCCTAAATTTTTCGAACTCAAAATGGTGTAATTCTCCACACAAAATATTTAAGTTGATGGTTAAAAATGATTATTTGGGCCTTACCTCAGTTTTGACATAAGTCGACTTTTGGTGTTCTTCCTTTTTGTTACAGATATATCCATAGTAATCTTCAAAAACAATGACTAAACCCGCTGGATTTTAAGATGGACTTAAAAGCGATTTTAACCCGTTTTAAACTTAATTAATATCAAATTTCACAATAAATGTCATACTGTTTGTCACTTGGGAATTGATTTAATTTGTTGTGTGGCCAGTTAAAGTTTTAGGTCCATTATTATGTCAAAAGTTAATATAAATAAATGTTAAATGAAAGGTAGCGGCGACGAAGAAAACGACAATAGCAGCAGTGATCTCGAAAATGAATCGAAGATAAAGCCTGCCAAAAGGAGGAAAGCGCTTTTCCCAAATGTTAAATTATCTTCTGTTGTCCATGGTTATGTCTTTGAATGTTAAAAGCATGGACAAAAATCGAATGACAACTAAAGCACGCTTGATGGGACAAATTCGTCTCGTGCCGACAACGACATCCACAACATTTCATCCATTTCCCGAATGAAGTCGAATTCCTTTAGCTTTTTGCTATTTTTCTTACTTTTTATTCTACTCTTCTTTTTTTATTTCCTGTGTCCTACGAACGAAGGAATTCCAAAATTATGAAATTGATTTTTAACCCGAGTGAAATTACTTAAACTGGTCTCCGGAGTGCAGTTTAAATTCAATCGGATTAAACGATGTCAAGATGAAAAAAACTGGGTTTATGTTCGGGCTTAACGACAGAATATAATTGACTTGGGTTCAGTTTTGGGTTAAACTCACTTAAATCCGGCTGTTACCTGCAAGCTGGGTTGGAGTGAGTGAATAATATGGCCCATACAAAAAAAAAAATTGATCTCTTAAGCAATCTTATTCATATTTGGAACCAAAATCTAAAGATAATCTTAATTTCATTCCTAAAATTAACAACGCACATCTACCTATAAAATAAATAAATAATTGGCGCAACAGGTCCCTATGGACCCAAGCCTAGCTTCTCACAACCATTCGTCTTTTGTGAGTTTTTATTTTTGGGACGAATGGAAGGGATCTACAATTTTATGCCGAGTCCAAACGGCCAATTGAGAAGCTCCTTCATGACAGTTATACTCTCGGATGTTTGCAAGACGTTCGCGAGAGGTGGCACAGTGAAAAAAAACCTTAAGTTGGAATTTGGGTTTTTCTCGGGATTCGAACCTGGGACCCCTCGCTTAGTAGTCCAACACACTAACCACTAAGCCACTGCGCCGACACATCTACCTATATGGGTAATGTTAAAATTCCAACTCCCTTATAACAGCACGCAGACCAACTTAGGCTGAGCTTCTCGTATTCAAATTAAAGGAAAAAACCCCTTGATGTCCCTTCTCTTGCAGCACGCATAGTGACAACTCAAATACCTATACCTACCTTGCAAATGTTATACCTCAGTCGTTGGCACTAAGCTCTTGCTCATTCCGTGGAACAAACAACTTGCTCTTTTAACAACTTTAAAATTAAAATAATTTCAAAAGAATAACAAAGCCAAACAAAAATGCGCTCTGAACTTTTGGTGCAGAAAACTTTTGTCGTTTGCTTGCAATCAAGATTTTCTGCTTCCCTTGTTATATCAGAAAATTACCTGAATACCTCCAGAAACATGTGTTTATAATAAATGGAACCTCCACAAACACACGGAAGCACGCTCCCCCAAAGAGCGACGAAATTCACCCTTTAGGACATGGGATCCTAGATCCTATATTCGTTTTGTTCTTCGCCACGCTCAAAACGTACAGCGTACATGTAATGTGGCGTTCCCTATGTTTTTGTGTCACAATGAACCAGGACCGCATTCCGCCCTCTCCACCCTTTTGAATTGTTAGCTCTTCTGCAGTGCTCCAATTATGGACTTTCAAATGAAATTCGCGGTGCCCCGCAGGAGGTAAATAATTTGAAGCTTAGCTTCGCGTTTTGCTTTTTTCCGCTAATGGAACAATGCTATTAAGGATATTCGATGTGGGTGATGGGAAGACATTTATAGATACCAACCGTAATGGTTCATTTTGTCCCCTATGCTCAGCTTATGCTGCTTCTGATAATGATAATGGCGTTGGCTGTTTGTCAGGAAGAATTCGAAAATTGGACATGTCACGAACGCGTTTAATCGCACCGCACAATAATATCCTTACACAGTATGAGATTGGGTGGTAATGTGGACGGCACATACCTTCCGCTTATTATGTTGCATTAATGAACATAATAAGCATGGTGGCCGGTAGGTGCATTTATGCTACGGGGAATAAGTAAAGGGAAGCAAGGATGAACTTCCTACAAGCGCGAGTGCGTTTAATCGTACTGAGAGCACTTTAATCGATTTAAACGGATCAATTGTTGGATTATTTCGGTTCAATAGACCTGTGAGTAGCTGGGGGTGATTGTTAGTGCAAAATGGCATTCATTCGAAATCAGTTTTGCTCGCGCGATTTAATGACATTCCATCAGTTTACAGTATGTGGTGGCGTGATTTTGTAGTCGGATCATGTGAGTGAGTTGCTAGCTTGATGTATTTGGGTGTCACAGCTTTTTGATTTTATTTTATGCTGAAAGCTGAAGTCATCATTGTTTATTATTAAAATGCGATTTAGCGAACGAGTTGACATATAAAGTGTTTGGAAACCAACCTGCCATTGGATTTTAAAGACATCTCTTGCAGAGCCAAAAACGATTTTATAAGTAACCATTAAAATAAGTTAACAAACTAAGATCATTTGAATGTACTACAGAGTTCCCTACAGACAGCGTGACCCTTGTGCGACTTAAGTTGCAATTTGGCCAGAATGTTTTGCTATTTTGGCCCTTATTTTAGTTGGAGGAGGATCTTCGAAAATCTGTTAATTGCTGTTATTTCCAAATAAAAACTTTAAAAAATTCGCAGAATAGCTTCAGAAATGACACTTTTTTCTGTCATTGGTCCGTATTCATCCGACTTTTCAGAATTCTGCAGCGTCTACCCTGCCCACAGAGCTAATCTATACATTTGCACGCGAACTTAAAACCTTTATATTAATACGCTCAAAGCTTTCCTACACTTTTCAAGTATCTATTATGAAATGAGGAGAATGACACTTACGTCATTCGAAAGGTACTGTGCCATAGATGTGCACAAACAAAAAATTCATTAAGTCGCCATTAAGAAATGTAAAATTAAGTTAACAATTCTCCATACAATGCTTATCAGTTAAATAAAAGCATTTTGGTGACATACAATTCGTCCAGTGAAACACAGAGGGGCCTAAGTAACAAAAACCGCATTTTGAGAATATTACATAAAACAACTTGTTAAAGCAAGTTCTTTGGCATCACAAAAGGTCGTAAGTGAATTTGAACCCATTGTCGAGATTTCGCTTTTTTATTATGGGGCGTAACTAATGACTTTGACTTTGTAATTGTTTCGGAGTACGAATAACTTAGAAAACGAGATAAAATACAAGTTCAAAACAATTTTTAAAACAATAAAAATATTTGGTTAGTAAGAAAACCCGAAAAATGTCAATATACTTTAACGAAGGGATATCATTTTTTTTTCTTTTTAGTAAATATCACTCACGCAAGAAAATTATTAAGCTATTGCTGACTTCAACAATATTAGCTATATAGTGAGTCTATAGCGATTGCTTGATTTCAATAATGCAATTAGCTTGACCCACTGCACATTTAATCTGATGGCTAAAAGTTAAACTATGAAAAACGGAAGTTTTCACATCCCTGGTTATACAATTTTGTCAGAGATAGCTATTATTTTAATGAAAGTCTAAAATCATTGATTCTCTACCGCGGTACATTAAAGAAACACATAATATAACAAGAATTAAAAAATTATTAAAGGATTACTTTTCAATAAATATGTAAATAATAACATAAGAAATTGTATAATTAACTGGAGATATAACTGAAAGTATTCAAGAAAATAAATATTGTCTTATTTTCTTTTTTCGCAGCTCTTCGTTTTGATCACCCTGGAAGAAGACTTTGTTCGCCGGCAAGTTCATCAGAGAATCCAAAGCGATGCCTCTTTCATATCATGCGATTATTGAGGTAGCCTCAAATGCCGATGGATAAATGCGATTTTTCCCAACGCTCGGCTGTTTAAAAAATTTCACAGTATTGGCAAAAAATTACGTCACATGTCAATAAAATCTTTGTTTTGCGACAACCCCTTTCCATCTCCATCTTAACTGTATCCGCAACGATTCTGCATTTATAAAAATTATAAAATTGTAAAAATAGCTTAAGACAAACTTATAAGATAATATATCTTACTGTTTTTAAGCATTCATTAAATGAAATAAAAATTGATTAATCGACAATTTAATTTTAGTTTAGACAAACCTTGTCTAAAAAGTGGAGTCATCGAATCTCATCCGCAGCCACGTTATATCCATTTAGCTCATCTGTTAAGAGCCTGAATTCTTACCATGAAGTTTAAATTACAGTGGACGTCCAGTATAACGAATGATATAATGTTTGATGCCATTCACTATATCGAGCGCGTTCGTTATATCGATCGATAGTTTATATTATTTAAAAATTAAATTGAATCTTTTATGGTTTTCCTTTTAAATACTCTTAGGGTTTTAAAACTAACTTATATATACATTCGTTATCTCGGATGGCAAATCGTGGGCACCTATGAGGGTATAGAGATATTAATTTATATCTGAAAACCGTTCGTTATATTGCAAATTCGCTATATTGGATACTCGTTATTATGAACATCCACGTATATACTTTGAGCACGGAGTTGGTACGTTTTTAGTGAAAAATTTGGATACATATTATTCGTAGATGATGATGTCCAAGTATGATATAGTAAAAATATTTGGAAAAATGATGACGGATGGTTCAAATATCTTTATAAAAAAAACACACGCAAAAACGAAAAAATATCAAAATATCGCCATATTGAAGACCCACAACTCTAAACCAATGCATCCCATATCTTCTTAATTCATTTCTTTTGGCACCTTTTTCGTTAACTATGGCTGCATTTGAAAACCACAAAGGTACCGAAAATACTATTTATGGTTTCCCGAGTTAACATCAACAAAAAATTAAAACTCCAATGAAATAGCTTTGGTTGGTTTTTCCTTCTCTTTTCGAAGTTATACATAAAGCAAACACGTTCCTGCAAGCGAAACGATAAAAAAATGTTCATCTTTAAGAATACCAATTCTGGCAACACTCCGGGAAATAAAGGGATCTACCAGCTGCCATTGCCGAATGTCAGGAAAATCAAAAAATATTAGTAGTTCTTGTTCATGGTTGTAGAGAGTGTTGCATTGCGGGGGGAAATTTAAAATTTTTGGTGGAAAGTTCTACCGGCTCTTTCAGAAAAGTTAGTTTAATTTTATAGTAAATTTGATTTTTAAAGAAAACTGGCATTAATCCATATCAGAAGGTTCTTCTTAAATCTGGACAAAAGTCCGTCACTTTTGCAGAAGACTCACTTGTCTTTTTCTGTTGCAATGAAGACGTTCGAAACTGTTGTTTAGTACCTAATTTTGACGATGTGTTTCAGTTTTGTTTTGACTGTCAAATAGATCTTTTCAGTTGACGTTTATGAAGGGGTAGCCGACAAATCTAGTTACGAATTTCTTGATTGAGTACTTAGTTGATATGGCTTATACGTGACTGACGTAGGAAAACCCACATTAGGTAACATTGAATTTAAAAAAAAATCGAGTCCACTTAAGGTACTATTATACTTTAAATATGCATGTGAAAACTCCTTGCAATGATCTTTCAAAAAAAAAAAATACAAACCATTAAAATTCCCCGCCATTTCAAATGTTTCCCTTGGGATTGACAATTTGTTGTAGGTACTTTTTGTACTATTATTTATAAGCACACAACATCAGGCGGTACAATTACTAATGTTCGATTTAAATGCTGGGTATTAGTGTTTGCTATTCCCACTTTATTTGCCGTTTTGCTAAATAATTCTTTGCAAAAGACATGTATACCTACACTCATGTCCCATTTAAAAGGCATCCGACATATATGTCAACTGCGTAAAAATATTTATTTTATCACATCATCCGTCAGCAATAGGGATCATCAATTCAAAGTGATTTTCTATTTCTATTCAACACAATGCGCTGAATAGGATATAATTCATGTGCCTTTGTTTTTTCATTTTTGTATCGCTCCCAAACATAACCTCTACTATGCCTCTGCGGTTGGCACAATATAAAATATTTAGGCTCAGGCACGAATTGTTTCTTCCACATATATATATGTATATATATGTTGTGCGCGGTGTGGCAAAACATGCCGGAAATAAATAATATTCAGGAGCAACAAAAAAAGGCACATCATTCTGATTCATTGGCAAATCTGGTCACGTTATGGTCACTGTTTGGGAAAGGGTGATTTCGAAGGAGCTTTTTGTTTTCCCTTTGACAGGGATTTTTGGCTTTTGCATTTTTAAAGTGAATAATTTTTATTTAATAAGACAACAGTTGTTGGTGACAAAAATGGCCGCAAAAGGTGACTACGGGGTGTGGGTATAAAAGAGAAAAAATTAATTTATCTTTACTGTTCGTGACATGGATGATGACAGACGTTTTGTCAGTGAAGGTGCGTTCTTTTCAGAGGCGAGATACTTGAACTTGTAAAGCAGTGCAAAGGTTGCATTGTATATAATTTTGACAATCGAAGAGTTGTTGATCATTTTTTTTTATTTGGGTACGGAAATTATTGAAAGTTATTTCAGAGGCAAACATAAAAATCTTATAGTACGAATTTAAATATCGCTTGGCCCAACATTTAATAGAATGTCTAAGAACCAAGTTTAAAACAACTGTAACTTGTGTGGATAGCGTTCCTAAAATTATTGAGATAATAAACTCAGTACTGACAGCCGAAAAAGTAGCGAAATTTATTGATTTTGCTTTACCGAGCAGTATAATATGTACGATTTTTCAATTGAGTTCTTAGTATTATTTTCTTAAAAAATCGACCAGAGGGAAATCGATCTTCCTAAGGATACAAATACAAGTCTCGAACCGAGATGAGCATAGGAATGCTCCTCTTCTGCAGGAAGTTAAGAACCGACACAACTGTAGCAGCATGCGCAATACAAATAAACACCCACGACCACGACACCACTCAATGTTTTTTGCTTTGGAGTCTCGATGTCGAATACTTGCAGTTGCACGTTGTACACGCCATCTGCGATATGCAGTTACATCAGCTGCAACGGCATTTATGCACCCAATTCAATTAGTACTTGGCATCAGTGATGCCATTCTCATTTTTTAATGCTAGATCTATCATTTTCAAAGATGTGAAAGCGTTTTATTTTTATTTTTAAAGAGAAATGCAAAAGGCTTTTTTAAAATTTTCTCAAACTTTTTATATTTTTAGATTTTTGCTCTTTTTTACTGGAATTATTAAGCGGATATACAGTGCATCCAAGTTATACATGTCATTTTCGATGGAATGTGAAATGTGAGTGTGAATGCGATGGACTTACAGCTTATCTTTGATGGACCTCAGACGTCAAACGATTACAGCGACTGTAGTTAGATTCCTCGAATTGAAAGTGTATTTTTTTTTATTTTTGGGTGTGTATTGTAAATATTTCTAAATATTTATAAATTAGGTAGATTTTATTTTTGTTGTTTTGTTATTTCTGAAGACTGATACTTTAATTTTAAATAAAAATAAAATGCATTGTTTCAAACACATGTTCTTATAAATGTTAATATTTGCTGAGTTATTTTCAGGCTTTTTATTTTATTTATATGAATGTGTAAAATAAAAGTCAAAATATATATCTTTTTTTTTTTTTAAAAAGCAGACGAAAACACATTTTGTTTTGATGGACATTTAGTTGGGCTTCGTTGGCATTTCTTTTTTTGTAGTATAGAATTTTTTTTTGTGGTAATTCTGGCAGCACTGCTTGGCATCAGTAACAAAAAGCAAAAGTCAGTCGATGGGTAAACAATGTGCAGCCACGTTATTCTGTTTTACTTGGAATTTTAATCAGGGGAAATAGTAATTGTATTTCTATTATCGATTCACTAAACTACGAAGTCTTCTACTATCTACTGGATAGGTATCTGTAGATTTACTTACATATATTTTTGTACAACTTCTTTTCATTCATTCACCTTCACCTATTTAGGAGATCAACGGCTTTGAAAACAGCCACCTTTATAAACACAGGTAAACGAAGAATATGCCGAATGCAAGTAAATTGCCTTGGGTATCTTAGAGGGGTTTGAACGGAATTAAAGACCACCTAGAAAGTTTTATCAACCTATTATACACTTCATGAGCAAAGTGGCAACGAACTGCATTTCCTATAGCGTTCTTGGAGTCTTTTGGAACATTTTAGGAAAAGTTTAATCAAAATCTGCCCAGTGGTATTCACATCAACGAGTAACAAGCAGTCTTTGAAAATCATGATAAAATACCAGATTAAAAAAAAAACCCGAAGCCCACATGGAAGATGAAAAAAGAATCCTAAAAATCAACTCGCTGTCGAGCTTGTGTCACACTCCAGCAAAATATTCGCGTAATTTAAGACATCGGGAATCCAACGACGCGAGACCAACAATGATGACAACAGTAGTACTGCAAACACCAGTGATCGGTGTCGTGGAAAATGAGGACCTCTGCACCGTGTGCGCATACAACTGCTGAGTGCTGACATCTCGGTTGTTACTTACGCGTTTACCTAGTCGGGAATAAAGCTGTAATTTCACGGTCCTTGAACACACGTCAATGTTTGCCTATATCCAATGGTATCACTAGTGGGCGCATTAGACTCCCTCGTAATTGTATTTAAACGAGGATAGGTATGTTGAATATTTATTGTCATCGCATAGAGGGATAGAAAGAGTAAGTAGGAGTGTGACAATGCCGACGTGGAGGATTTGTTGCTGTGCTTAGATCCCACAACGGCCACCGTGCCTCCAGGAGCGAGGTGCACACCGGCATGGGTATATGGATTGATAGTGCCACACTCTGAGTAGGATGTGCGGAAGATAGCAACCTGCAAAATGCGAACACATATCTTACAGGCCGTAGTTGTCTGATGTATAGGTACGTGCGCCTTTGCCTTCATGTGTATTTAATAATGCGAAAAGGGAATAATTTCTGGAGCGGAAAGTCTGGATATCATTTGTCGGTTGGAATTGGAAAAAAAAAAGTTTCCCTTTGATTTCTCTTAATGGGATGTTCATGATGAAAACTGTTGGCATTTAGGTAGGTTGCTCTCATGCTTTATTTTAGTTTGACGCATTCGAGTGGATCGTTAATAATTGAGATGTAAGCACGGGAATATGAAATGCACGAGTGATTTGCACGCAACCATCGATCGTGGTTCGTGTTAATTGTAAGTATGTATGTAGATGCACCAAAACTACCTAGGAGGTACCTATTACCCTCTTGGCAGTTCGAAATATCGTTTCGGTTTCGACTGGAACTTTTGCCAGCGAGAGTATTTTCTTCAAGTTTACTTCCTAGGCACTTGTTGTTGGGTTAAGTCACCTCCAACTTCAGACGCGGATTGCTTGGGAAACGCTCTTACCCCGCATGACCCTCTTTAAGAGTTTAATCCTAATCCCTTTCATTTTCAAAAAAAAAATACTTAAACTCGCACAAACAAACCCATCCGCACTTTTCCGGCAAAAGGGAAAATTACACATAATGCTTTTCAAATTAGAACAATAGCACATTTTAATTCCATTGAAATCTTTCTGCATTCATTGTACAAACCTCCTCGCATGTGTGTGCGCCTTTATCCATAATCAAAAGTCCTATAACGTCACGCCAACACCTGCGGCACGGATAGCTACCTATTCAAAATATTCCATATTACATATCCTCTCAGGAAAAGAAGAAAATTCATCCCATTAGCATTGCAACAAACATACACTGTGTTAGTTTTTATTGCTTTTCCTCCTTAGCGAACAACTAGAACAAGTGGAATTAGAAGAGACTTAACAACGAGAAGCGAAAAAAAAGAAGAATTGATAGAATGCAACCGGGATTCGTTCGTAGATTGTCCTTCAATTATCTTGAAAGCATTTCCCGTGGAAGGCAAGCTTGTAACTGTTTTTGTGGTATCCGTTATTGCTGCGTCTCTCTGTCTTGCAGTAACAATTTAGAGAAATTTTCTTAAGCTCTCGGAAGTTGGCGGTAAGAAATGATTTACAACTCCCTGCCCGGTCCATTCTCTTTTCATGTCTATTATCCTTTCCGTGCTTCAGTTTTTTGCACTCAGTCTATCTCTTGCTTTCTACATCTGGTATATTTGCCATCAACATTCTACAAGATATGATATCGACAGAGTTTTCTTCCGAAGAGACTACACAGAAAGAGTCTCTTTGAACGAATAAAAGTTCCACTGCAACAGAGATGCTAATAAGAAGAGAAAATTAAAAAAAAAATAAAAGGAAAAAATTATAATAATCGTGGCTTCTCGAAGGGACAAGAGTGGACTTCTTCAAAAAGCATGTATTTGTCCTCGGACATTTGTATATTGCATTAATAACGCGTCAATTGGTGACCCAATGAATTTAATGCTTTAATTTTGTAGCGAAAGGAAAACCGATTTAAATTATTATCGTTCCACTGTGAGGCTTGTCCTTAAAATTAAAATTATTCGAGTTAAAACAAAAATAAACCTTTTCATTTATTTGTCACGTACAGCAACTACTACTGTGTAATTGTTTTAACAAATAACAAAGCTCGCGACTACTTTTTAAGTTGCTAATTAAAATGATTTTATGAAAAGTGCACTTGCAATAAAATTAAATTGAATTTAATTGCTACTTGAAAATGACGAGTTTGGGAATTATCAGCGCTACATTCAATTACTTAATGGGCCAATGCGAGTTATCATCAGGAGTGATGACAGCAAGAAGTACATTTAAACGTCTAATGAAGTGAACGAGATTTACCAGCTAATTGTGTCTTGACAGCAAGTGGGTGAAAAAGTCTTACTGCTAGTGAAATGTCAGTTCCACACAAGCCCTGTCCAAAAAATGCCAAAACTAGCGCTCTCGGTTCAAAACGAACGGGCACATTCAAGAATTTAGTTATCTTTAGCCGACTAGATTGGACTGGATGAGTTGTAACATGAATGCAAAAACTATAGATTGGTCGAAAACGTCACTTTTTCTACGTCAGCAACATATGCGAACTGTCATCTTAGTACTCATTCACGAATTTCTTGACTAGATTCGTTTTATAGCCCACCCAGAATCTCAACTGAAACAGCTGCTCATATGACCGATTTCAGTCAATCAAAACCGAAATACATCTAGTCAGACAGCTGTCAGACTTATTTCTAGTTTAGTCACCGATTAAAGCTTAGTACGCTGCTCGAGCTAAATTTTCGCTCCCATACAAGAATCTCTCCAAAATTTAGCTGAGCTAAATCTTAGCGAACCCATTTAGCTGAGTGGTACGCAGCTCGAGCTAAGTAATCAAACTTTTGTTTCAACATGTACTTCATGTGTCTGTCAAAATTTAGCGTAGCCATTTAATAAGTCGGCACATTGTCTCAAGCTAAATTGTGTCAGATCGTTGGATATTTGTTGTTCTGTTGCGGAAAATTACACAAGGATGAGATTTTTTAATTATTACGTGGACGAGAAGTACCTAGCATCAGAAATAGTTGAAATAAGAGGGAGTTAAATTTTTGAAAGAAGTTTTTTCAAAGAACAGCTGTTTTCTGTGACACTTATCCACGGCGTGCTATATGTCAAAATTTAGCTAGTACTTTAGCTGATGTTTGGAGAGAAAAGTTGGAGAACAGATAAAATTTAGTTTAGCTCGAGCAGCGTACTACGCTTAAAAGTGTAACAAAATGCCAGCCATCTTGGATTTCTCCATAGAATGCTAGAGACACCTATTGGGTATTATTAGATTAAATGGTTGCCATTCAAATTGTTGCGGAATGTTTTACAATAGATGTCGCATTTCAAATGTGGTTAATTGACGAGTGGAAAAGGTCTCTACATCATTAAAAAGGAATATGTAGAGACCTATTGAATTTTGACGTCTGTTTGTTTTGCACACTACTTGGATAAGGAATACGTGTGTTTTCGTGTAAGAAAATTAATTATATTTATTTTTTAAAAAGTTAACCAACTATCAAACTTAATTTGAAAGTCTAAGTACTACTTGCCCGAAATTGTCTGATTCAATTCGTCTGGTAAAACCAGCACAAAAGTCTGTTCAAAGTAGTATTGAATGTAATGTAAACACAAAATAAATTTGCTTTTGTTTATATATTTTGGTTGCTTTTTACCTTATAAAAAGCGTGGTGATTATGATTTTTACAGATTTGCTTGCTTTGATGATGGAGGATCCGCCCTACTAAGGTTGTCATAATATCGCTTCAGTGGTTTTAAATGATTTATCTGGGAAGGCGAATAAATATAGTGAAAGCTGGCTAGATACATAAGATTCTCCGCCAAACTTGTGGGTTGATGTGTCATATTTTCTTGATTAGGTCTAGAGATATCATTAAATTGAAGTGGAAACGAAATGTAGCAACTTGTAGTACCTTCTTCTCAGCAAAGCAGCTGAATCCGCCTTCTTTCGAAGGAATTGCTGAATTCGGAAGGTTTAGGCTGGAAAAGGACCTTTCACAAGTTTTATTCTATACTGAAAACCATCCCTTGTATTCGGTCGCAAAATATCTTTATCTCTAAAGTTAAGACTGCATTGGTATTTTTTTCCCATTAAAACAAAAAAACTTTGAAGTTCCGAAACTCTTTTGGAAGATGGTACAATGTAATTCCCTCTTTACGATACGAATTGGATTGAGGAACGCCACAATGCTGAACTCCGATGGTTTTCTGCATTTTCTACAAAAATAAAAACTTAGTATTAACACTTTATGTCAACACTTATCGCACTCACTTTTAAGATATTATTTATCTATTATAAAATGAGTCTTTTTCTTATATTAAATGTATATTTTAAATGAAATACACAGTTACCCACATTAACTCTGTCATTTTTCATGGAAATACATACCAGCTATCAAAATCTATAGCAACCTACGGATGCGAAAATTTACCGCCAGGGGTAAGCCTCCGTTCGTCAATAGATAGAACCAACAAATATTTTTAGAAAAAATCGTATTGTATTTGTAATGCAATTATTGCCCCATAAATTGCACAATTTTCGTATATTAGGCGTTTTTCTTTTTTTGTTCAGAGCGCAAACTGAACTGTTATACAAAAAGTTCGTGTTTCTTTTTTAGCTCAAATACATCACAGCTCAGAATTTGTGTTTCTTTTTTCGTTCAGAGCATGATCAGAGCGCGCTCTATGAACTCTGAATAAATTGACTGAGCAGGCTGAGTATGAAGCTGATTACATACTTACAGGCACATTTGACAGAAAAAAAAAACAGGAAAAACAAAATAATTGAAATGGCGGACGAATCTTGTTGTTCTGGAACTGAAGGTTAACCAATTTAAACAATTACAATTAAAAAATATAAAAGTTATACAGATATTTATTAAAAATGACAGCTATTTGCTCAAGTGTGTTTCATAAATACATCAGAACGATCTGAGTACCCACGCTCGGTTCAGAGCGCGCTCATAATGCTCGAGCTCGGTTCAGAGCTCAGCTCGGTTCAGAGCTCAGCTCTGAACTAAAAAAGAAAAACTCCTATTGATGGAAAATGAGTTCTTCCTGTCGTTTTACGTTTTTTTTTGTTTTTTTTTTTTAATATTATGCAATACAACTTTTGCATATATTTTAATCAGCAAATTCTTCTGGACAGTTTTTTCAAATATTGAAATGATATTCTGGACAGATTCATAAATCTGGAAGATGTACTGTAGGCTCCAAATCATCTGAACGATGGAAATGCTTCAGGATCGGATGGAATTCCATCCGAATTTTACAAATATGGGACAGGAGAGTTATTTAATAAAACTGACTTCCTTGTTCGACTTATCAGACGAAATGTATTCTAAGCCTTTTTATTGGCTTAAATGTATTTAAAAAAAATAATGAAGCCTTACTTAATTTCTGCTTCTTATAAGTTGTTTCCAATTATTATTGGAACCAACGCGAAGTTGGCTACTAGCAGTCCATAGGTATAAAATAAGTCTATGACATTATTTCAACCATGCATCTGCGATTTATTGTCGCGAAATTAGAACCTACGTATAGATAGACAGCGCAGCGGAGTAACAAATAAAACAAAAAACAAAAGTTGATGGAAAAGTTTCATGTCAGGCGTTGTTCGTGCACTTCAACTGAACACAAAAACTACAGAAATTATTGATAATTCACGGGAATTGCATGCCGACCTGAAATTTCCAAATAACAAGAGGATTTTCAGATTAAAAATATTTTTCTCTGCATTTCTATGGATGGAAAGCAAAAAAAAAAAACGAGAAGAAGAATGCAAAATAAAACATCAACACCGCGACATATATCAGGCATACATATGATTCTAATGCTTTATGACAGAAATTAGAGTGGCTAAGGGGGGAGTTCATTTATGACCTACTTTGTAGGGAGAATATTTATTATTTATTAAAAACTTCAGAGCTCAGAACGCTGTGCAATGTGAACAGCAGCAAAAGTTATTGAAATTCAACTTCGAGCTGAATTAGTGGAGTGGTCCGTGATGCGGTTGAAATGTGTTCTCTTTTTGAGCGACGGGTTATGTGTTTAAATTTGAGTTAATGCCGCAAAACGGTTAGCTTGAAATTAATTAATTAAACAATACATAGGTAGGTAGGTAGTAGTAGTAGTAGCAAGTAGAACATGATGCGTCTTTTTGTTACCACATTTCGTGTGGCCTATTTTGGGATATAAAGGGTGTGATGTATTCGGTGCCTATGTATATCCAACCTGTGGAATTGAGGAAACGGATTATGTCTAATATCCCTATACCCGAAATATAGCTAAGGTTATCGTAAGAACGTTGGTTCAGTGTACGTAGTCTAGCTCTTGCTAGTGCCGAACGTTTGCCGAGAAAATGGGAGAAAGTTTCTTTCTCATTTATATTCCCGCAACTGCGGCAATGAGGGTTGTGCGGGATCCCAAGTTTGGCCGCATGGTTTCCAATTGGCCAATGCCCCGTTATCATTGCCGTGACTCTAGCGATATCTGGGCGGGTTCCTTTATATTTTTCATTCGTACGTAGGCCATATCTTCCTTGTTTGTCCAACCTTTTGCCTTGAGAAGCTTTCCTGACACTAGCCAAGTTTGGCCGCATGGTTTCCAATTGGCCAATGCCCCGTTATCATTGCCGTGACTCTAGCGATATCTGGGCGGGTTCCTTTATATTTTTCATTCGTACGTAGGCCATATCTTCCTTGTTTGTCCAACCTTTTGCCTTGAGAAGCTTTCCTGACACTAGCCACGTCATCCGCATACGCGATAACTTTCACCCGTTCCCTGTCTAAATTTACTAGAATTTTGTTAATAACCATTAGCCACAATGGGGGAGAAATGACGGCACCCTGTAACGTTCCTCTATCGGCAAATTTGGTTAAGTGACTATTGCCTAGTGTTGAATGAATAGTTCTTGTTCCGAGCACAGAGACTATCCATTGACTAATGAATTCCTCTATGCCCAACTCTATCAGCGATTCAAGAATGGCTTCAGTGTGTACGTTGCTAAAAGTGTCCTCTATGCAAAGCGCAAAGCAGGCTAGGATTCCTTATAGTGTAATGATTTTCCGATTGTCCGCACTAGCTTGTGAAGAGCCGTTTCCGTGGATCTTCCCTTCTGGTTTTCTACTAGAAAACTCGGCATGTGGATGTCAATGACACGCCCTAGAGGTTTAAATACAGAGGAAGTTAGACTAATTGGTCTGAAGTCCTTCGCGGCTTCATGCCCGCGTTTGCCTACCTTTCGGTATAAACACCACTCTAGCGCGTCTCTAAAAGTAGGTCACGTGGCTTAGTATACAGCTTCTAAGCACTGACGCCAGCCAAGATAAAGCTAAGTCTTGCGTTCTCTGTAGCAAGACAGGTAATATGCCATCAGGAGCCGGAGACTTAAACGGATAGAAGCTGTTAATAGTCCAGGAAATCCTTTCCTTGGAAATTATTGAGGTGCTGTTATTAATTAGGAGTTCCAGGGTCTCCGCGCAGGATTCAGTCCAACCACCATCTGACTTTCGTAGAAATGAAGGCTTGGAGTGTTCCTTGGACAGAATTTTGCTACGCCTGTCGGAGTCCTTAAGGGTTTCTTTTGAATGACAGTAATCCATCCAGACCTCCTTTTTGGATGCCTTAATGGCTTTTTTATAAAGACTGTTTAGAAATGCTTTTGTTATATCGCAATTCAGTTATATTGCCTTTAAAATAGCAACATTATTTTTCTTAATAATTACCTTTCGTTACCAAACATTGTAAAGCTTACCGTACAGTTTTTCTTATATTGTTTACACGAGCAAAGATGTTCAGCTAAATCGCCTTATATACCTAACTTAGGTAGCTCTTTTCGTAATGTTTCACAGCACACGCACCGTACTTGTTGCAGGGCATAGGCTAGCTGATCACACCTATACGGTTTGTCTCGTTTGCCTATGCAATGTTATGCATTTTTGTTCTTGCTGTTTGCACTTTGCTGTGGGACATGAGCGAGCGGTACTTTTCGTTTTGTTTTTTCGTTGGTGAGTCGGCAGATCGATTTATCGTTCTCTTTTTCATAGCAACCACCACCGCGTCAATATCTTTGCTTGCGGTATTGTCTTGACGAGATTAAACTTGAATTATTATTAAATATTATTATTACAACGTTTGGAAGTCGTGCATTTTTAATTCATCAAATTATAATCTTGATCATAGACTAAGACAGTCCTTATAAGGCTGCCAGAATTTGTGTTTGTGGCAGATATTGAAAATCGTTCTGGTCATCTGTCTGAAATTGGAGAGATACTCGATCCACCATAGGGGAAGTGTTTTTTTTTTGCTACGTTTAACTGAACACGATACTTTGTATGCCACATTCATTGCGTTCTCGAAAGTTCTCGAAATTCTTCCTCCAATTCTTCAACTACTAAAGATGTGTTTTAGGTGTGTGCTTAAGTATTGCCAGGGTCTTTTTGGGTGCGGACTTGGACAAGAAGCTTTGATCTTTCGATACGTTTGTGAACATGCAATAATCTGCTTTAGATCCACAGCTCGAATACCACCAACAAGCCCCTCCAGCCGCCTTCGTAGTTAGTTGCTTGAGGAAACTCTTCAACTAAGCTTGAGTTTTCCTAATGGATGATTCAAAATCTCGTCGAACTACGTTTTCTATACGCTTCACTTAACCTCCCCATCACAGCCGTTATTATTCAAGCTATGTAAGCGGGTCAAACGAATAATAATACCTCCCGATAATATCACATCTTGGACATCATTCAACATTGATGAAGAAAACGACACATGTTACAACGACTTGGCGTACAAAATTAAGTAAGTAACAAGCGCCCAATCATTTGAGTATACACCCATTGTATAAATACTCGCTGGCAAAACAAATCCCTAAAGTCGATTTAAACGACGCAACATAACGCCAAGCTCTTTTCCATAATGGACGTAGCAAGGTTTCGTTTTGTACATCAATTAATTGACACTTTCCAAATCAGAAAAATATTTAAACATGCCAGACTTCACTCGTAATAATTGCCAACTATGTACACCGGGCAGCAGGCAATAACCCACGGTAATATCTCCGCACAAGGATCGTGTTTGCGAGTATACAAACTTTGTTGATTCAAGGAAACCGTTGCTCTGACAGATGTCTTTGAAATCGAGAAAACACCCGAAAGAAAAAAAAGAAAACCATTAATAATCCCAACAATTAAGGAATTGATGTTTTTATTTCTTTGACTTTTCAGAGGATTATTTTGAGATGCTCTGGTTACTCGAGGGGCCTGGCTTTGACACAGCAATTAACCGAAAGAAATTTATTTGGCCTCCCAAACGAAATGCGAAGTACATCAACCCCGAGTCATTAATAAACTCTGAAAGGGATATCAATTAGAGGGAAAATATCAATCCGCCCGTTGCAGAAAATCAATAAACGCAAGCAGATCGAACAAGAAAAGGACCATTGGCTGATGGGGCAGGGACATCGATTGCGTGCTGCTGCTCCCCCGGATTCTAATTAATCTCAAATTTGGTGGATGGTTTTTCGGGGGACAGAGATGTCGGATGCCTCTTCTTCTTCGAGGATTTCATTTGTGTTGAGTTTTTTTTTTTTTGTTCTCTTCTCATCTTCCATTTGATGCTATATCGAGTGGCTTAATGTTAGGTTGACACTTGGTCAGACAACTGCACGGCGTTTAGGATTAAGTAATTGCTATAGTGTAATTAAACTGATTCAATGCTTGTCGGGAGGATTGTGTGCCACTAATGGATATGCTACTCAAACATCCAGAGAAACAATTAAATCATTTAATTTGATGTTGGATTCGAATGGCTCTGTTGTGGTGTTTGTTTTGGATTGGACATCGTAATTATGTTTGTGAAGGGTACTTTGATATGTGTGACTATGGTAAACTAATGTGTTTTGCCATCAACTTGGATTTGCTTATGGCATTGAGGTATTTAATTAAATGCTCAAATGCCCAAATATAATGAGAGTTGGTGCGAGGGTAAGGTAACACGATCAGTGTTGTTGACCTCTTACTTGAGATGCTAACAGTACACTTGAGTCAGAAATTTGAGCCCATTGACATCTAGTGTACTCATATTGAGTGCAAACATTCACCTCTCGTTCGGTATTCTTAAGCGTGCTCGAAAGGAAATTTTGGTGGCACGGCTCCCCAGAATGTGGCAGACTATAGGTATGCTCTCGAACGTCTGTAAGGGATCTACTGAAAAGTGGAAAATATCCAAGGGCGACCCTTTGGCCATCTAGTGGTTTCTTTTTAAATCATAGGTTATTTTGACTCTGACAGCTGTTTGCCGCTCGAAATCTTGACAGAAAGTCAGTATCATACCTCCGCGGAACGAAATGGGTCGTTTTACGCTTGGACAACTTTGGGAAATATTGAAAACTTATTTCCAAAGTGAGTGCTGTGTAGCTTAAACATTGCATTTTCTGAAAAGAAGTTTTGGCCGAAATGAAGCATTCATAGCGTATGCTGTGCAAAAAGTTCGTGAGACTGGTATGCTAGTGGACAACACTTATGGTCCTCGTCGTCGTGCTGTAGCCGAGAGAGTGAGACTCAATTCACGAACCATTATTCCTCGAAAATGAGGCTGGGAACAACGTTTCGGTCCACTAGAGCCAACTACAGCTTTTTCATGCCTTTTAGGCATTATTTCATTACCTAAGGCTTTAAGACTTGTCTTTTTTTTAATAAAAGGCATTTTTTTTATTTTAAATATGTTTTTAATTTTTTTTAATTCAACATTATCTACTGACTTTTTAATTTTTACACATTCTTAAAAAATCTTTGTCAACAAAAATTATATGTAACCTCGGCCTTAAAGAGTGTGTCTCCACCTTCAAACTCTTTAAATTTTCCAAATTCCAGAGGAAATGAAATTGCAAACAAATTTGTTTGTTGTATAAATAAAAATATTTTTTCTTTACTTGATTTATTGTTTCACTTTAGCAAAATTAAAAATTATTTTTGGCATTGCATTATTGAAAAGGGCATTTATTTTTTCAAGTTAGGCATTTTTTCGTCAAAAGTGGTTGGCAACGCGAACACTGGTGTCGGAACATTGGTGTCGCGAGTTCAATGGCTTTATCCCATCTCAAAAATGCCTTAAGAAAATTTCACTTAAAAAAAAAACTTATATTTGGCCCATCCTGTACTAATTTTCAACTGTAATGTGTTTGTCCTGAATCCAATTCAAAACTACTGATTCCGGTTTTCAAAATTACTTTGCGAAATGTTAGATGTGCGAGATAGAATTGTTTTTATGAAACTGCCTTTCCTTGGAAGCAAGATCGGATGCTTAGTTTCCTCGGGAATAAGCGCATTGTGTTGAATTATTATCTCCTGTCATAGAACGGAGTTGACAGCTAAGCTTTCTACAATATATTTTCCATGAAAAAGTTCAAAATATAGTAAGGTATAAATCATATTTGTACATTATCCTAAAGTTGCAAAACAGAAAATGTCATACAATTCATAATTCGATCGGAGCTAAATCCTCAAAGACTAGTGGAAATATGAAGCTTCATGTGTACGTCAAAATAGACTTGTGCTTCTGTATACCTTTTGTGGTGTGTTTTCTAGTTTAATTTTTATATTCTACTAAATAAAATTACAATAATGATTACTTGACAATAATACATAATATAAATATAAAAAAAAAAACATTAAATATTTGCCACAATTAAAATGAATGGAAAATTATTTTTTAAATAAAAATCAATTTAGACTAAATTTCTTTTCCTATTGCAACTGGCTAAAAATACGCACTCGGTCGTACCCAGTAAAATGTTCGAAAAGGGTTGATTTTCGGTAGATATTGTGTTTTTCTTTTGTACATATTTGTAAAGTGGAAGAAGAGAGGTGAACAAAAATATAACATCTGCTCAAATTTGCCAAGAGCACGGATTGTTTTAAGCAATAAGAAAGTTGAGTTCTCTTCACCTTTTTACAAAGTCAATGGGGCTCAAAATAGGACTTAAGCCCTTTAAGTGAAATTCCTGCTATCGCACCAAACACGACATACCCTTCGACAATTCCAAATATTCCGTGTTCCACCGAAATTTTTTAACCAATGCAGATATTGTTTAGTAGCATAGCATACGTTATATACTCCTCCCAACTATAAAGAAAACAAATTGTCTCCGCCTCAAGGTACAAACTTTATTAATATCCCGTATATAACATTCCTTGGCCTTATTACTTCGTAACTTTCCACAAGAACTTATTACTTTTTAAACAAAAGAAAATATAAAAATAAAGCGCTTGCTACTGTCCTTACAGTAAAACAAACATAATATATCAACGCAAAAAAAAATGCTAGGTACGCACTTTAAACAATTAGAAAGTGCATTTGATATTCCTGGGCCATCATCGCTAGTACACCTATGTGAGTTTGAATTTCCTTTTCTAGGCAAACACACGATCAAAGGAATAAAGGTGAATGTGATTTCATTTCAAATGTCATACGTACCCGAAGCGAACGAGTTAATCATACAAACGATTTCCATGTGAAGTGAATGCTTTTGCTTTCATGCATTAGTCATTGTATAGCATGACGTATGCCAGCCCAAGGACAATCTATCCTTCTGAAGGGAGTTATGTTTGTAGGTAACCAGTACCGTGCAAGGATTCATGGTGAATTGAGTAGAATTGCGTGCGTAAAGTTAGTTCAAATGCGTTTTACGTGCTTTAATCCAACCTTGATTATTACACAAGTAACTGGTGCATAAATTTTGAAATTAAGAGGTGACATCAACGTATCGTAGGGGGCTTAATTTTTATTTTCCTTGTTATTGAATACAAGTGTACATTTCGCAGCAAATTCTTATGGCTTTATTTTATATTTCTTTTACTCATTTATGTTAAACGCAGTTTTATATAGATTTCGATGAAATTCTTTTGGGATGTTCATTAGAACACAGAGAAAGCTATAAAGTTTGTGGTTTATGCCACGCCTACTTTCTGGGAGGAATTTAGACCAGAATTTAAATTGACATTGACGAACATCGAAAGCACTGTTTTTACAGTGATGCCAGACTTTTCGGGCTGACTTGCCCACGACGATTCTCAGAAATACCCTTTTGGCCCAGGCTATGAATAAATACATAAATAAATAGTTATAATAAATAAATAAATAACGTAAACAGTCTTCTCTTTTATTGAATGGTTTTTCTTCAGATTCAGTTCCCATTTAAATTTTTTTTTTGTTGTGAGAAATGTAAAAATGTCCTTTCTTCGCCCTTTAAGCTTATTTTGAAATGAAAAATTCCCACGAAATGCATAATTACCAACGATCTAGGATCACAGACTTTCTGTCGTTTTTTCTGTTAGAGCAGAACGAGAGAGAAGAATGCGATATAAAATTGTGAATGCTAGTGTAATCAAGAGCGACAATGTTTTTGAGAAAATGCACAAAAGGCTCACTCACTCACTCAAATAATGTTAAATTTATACACAGCTTTCTCTATGTGGGTGTTGCCCCTCAGATCAGAGATTCACAGTACCAAGGATCCCAGATTGGTTAACCCCAATCTTGCCGCTGGCCTCCTCAATTTTTTTTCAAACTCGCCATTTTGTTTTCCTATCGGTGTAATGTCAATTAAGAATCCGTGTGAAATGCAAAAACATGCAAAAAATACAAAAATAAATGCTGCCAACCTCGGGGAAATGTGCTAGAGTTCGGGAATACCACCATACCATTTTTCCATTACTGAATGTCATTGGTTATATAAGGGAGATTTTTTAAGAGGTTTAGAACTTTTTAAAAAAAAAAAACACAAAAAAATCGAAAAAATGAATGAAATATTTATTTGAATCGATAGTTTGAACCTTGCAATTTAATGTTTAAAGATAATTTCATGCAAATGTTGACCGCGGCTGCGTCTCAGGTAGCCCATCCGCTGAGTCCAATTTTGGCATACTCTTTCACACATATCGGCCGGTATCTCACGAATGAATGCATGGATGTTGGCTTCCAGTGCGTCAATCGAAGCGGGCTTGTCCCTATACACATTAGCCTTGGCATACCCCCACAAAAAATAATTTAATGGTGTCAAATCGCACGATCTAGGCGGCCAATTGACCGGCCCGAAACGTGAAATTAACTGTTCACCAAACTCGCCTCGCAATTGCGCCATTGTTTCGCGTGCTGTGTGGCATGTGGCACCGTCTTGTTGAAACCACATATCATGCAAGTCAAGAACTTCCATTTCGGGCAAAAAAAAGTTTGTTATCATCGCTCGGTAGCGTTCACCACTGACAGTAACGCTGCGATTCGCATCATCTTTGAAGAAATATGGCCCAATAATGCCGCCGGCCCATAAACCGCACCAAACAGTGGCTTTTTCGGGATGCATTGGTAGCTGTTGCAATGCTTCTGGCTGATCTTCACTCCAAATGCGGCAATTTTGCTTATTTACGTACCCATTCAACCAAAAATGAGCCTCATCGCTGAACACAATTTTTCGATAAAAAAGCGGATCCTCGGCCAGCTTTCCAAGAGCCCATTCACCAAAAATTCGGCGTTGTGGTAGGTCGGCTGGCTTTAGTTCTTGCACCAGCTGTATCTTAAAAGGCTTTACGCCCAAATCCTTCCTCAAAATTTTCCACGTAGTGCTGTAACAAAGGCCTAACTGCTGGGAACGGCGCCGAATCGACATTTCGCGGTCTTCTGTCACACTAGCTGATACGGCCGCAATATTTTCTTCACTACGCACAGTACGTAAACGTGTTGGTGGTTTAATGTCCAACAAAGTAAATTTGGTGCGAAATTTGGTCACAATCTTCCGAATAGACTGCTCAGAAGGTCGAGAATGCCGATCATAAAATGGAAGCAGCGCGCGATGAACATTTTGAACCGAGCACGAATTTTGATAGTAAAATTCAATAATTTGCAAGCGTTGTTCATTTGTAAGACGATCCATGGTTAAATTGCAAACCAAACTGAAGCTGTTTGACAGTGACACAAGGTACTAAACACACGTCAGCTGTCAAAACCGGTGTTGCCAAAACCAAACCAGCTAAAAAATCACCCTTTATTATAAATTGTTAAAAGGCGAATAATTTGATTTGTTTGGTTAATAAAACTATCTAATGGAGATGTTGCATATACTAGAAACTTATTACGACAAACATGGTTGCGTATTTTGCGCTTTTGAATATCATTAACTTCGGTTTCATGTGTAAATTTTTCTTAGATAACTGAAGAAAGTTTGCTAAAAATATTTTTATTGTCCTTCAACAAATCTACATTGTTCATATATATTTTAAGCAAATATACATTTATTCCTAAAAAAAACTATCCCCACTTTACGAATAATTTCAAATTTATTGGATGAAAGTCTATTAACGCTGTCAGCAGCTTTGCCCACAGCGGAAGTGTCATATTCAAGGTGTGAGTGTATTGGTGAGCCGGAATTTTTGAAGTTAAGTGACATTTGTCAATACGAATTTCTATGTATAACAATACTAGCATTTGCCACCCCATAAAAATATAGCTTTTAACAAGAAATCGGCTGAAGTTTGTGGTCTCAGTATTGTCTCTGATCATTATATTAATACGTGAACATCCTAACACTTTTGTACCATTAAAGCTGCTAAAATTAAGTTCACTATTCCCCATACAAAATGCTTATCAGGTAAATGAAACCATTTTGGTGACATTCAATTTGTCGCCGCCATATTGCCATAGCAAATACGGAGGAAATTATTGTATAATATGTATATTTTTTTGTTATGTTCTTATTTTAAGCTTGTTAATAGAAAAGGTTAGATTTTTTAATTTGTTCATATAAACCCAAGTGCTAAATTCACTTATAGGGAAAAAGGGGATTTTTTTTTGGAATATGGGGAAAACTAATGCTTTTGCAAATAAAGCAAGGGAAAACTGTCTTCATAGTCTGGGAACACTGCTCAGTCCTTAGTGCATCCTCTTTGAATGCACTATACGCCGGAAACGCAATTGCACAGCTAGTTTTGAATTAAACAGAATTGACACAATCAGTCTTTATACCCTCCACAGGAAGATATTCACTTTGTCATTACATTTGTAACGCCAAGAAGGAGTCACCGGAGACCTCATATTCTGAGTCAGGACCACATTTTGAATCGATTTACCCATTTCCGTCTGTTTGTTGAAAGCACGACAGCGCCCAAAGGAATTGACATATGCGAATGACATTTGGTGAAAGGACTTCTTTTTATCGTCGCCAGGTTGGCAGTGAAATTGGGCTATGTCGGTGAAGTAGTTCTGGTACCTCCCATACAAATCAATATTAGACCCATGTGTCTCTCTGTCGGATGAAAACACGATAGCGTCTAAAGGAATCAGCCTATGTGAATAAAGTTTGGTGAAAGAACTTCGTTTTATCGTCGTTAGGTTGGTATTAAAAATGGGTTATGGGTCAAGTTAATAGTTCTGGTACCTCCCATACAAAACCAAATTTTGCATGACTTGTATGAAGTGGAGGGTATCAAAGCATCGGCCAGCCGATGAAAACACTTTTACTTGTTATTTTATTTGGAAGCTTTTGGCAGTGCAGTCATTCTTGGAAGAAGATTTCGTTAAAATGCTTGCTTTGGCAATGACGTTCGATTAAATTTTTGATAATCCTGTTCAACGTTTGCGGTGAATGTTGGCTTTCAAATTCTAAACGTTGTCGCCATAGAGTCTATACCATACACTAATGCTTTTACGTAGAACTAAGTAAAATAAATTGAGGGTGACAATTCACGTTACCAATTCGTAAATCGGCATCATGAGGGTCATCGTAAGTCAAACTAATCTATCAGCAAATTGCACTTATAGCAGCTTGTTGCATCAATGCAAAATCAATGTTCTCAAGTTTTTTCCACAGAAATTCGAGTATCATTGTTCTATAGTGCAATCCAATATTCTAACGAATAAACGTTGAGCACCATCAACTAAACTTGAACTCTGGTTAGGTTAGATTGAAACTGCAAACTGTACTGAATTTTTTAACAGAAACATCAAAGTTAGACAAAATGCCAATTAAAAAGACCGAAGAAATCTCTGTTTAATATATGGAGCACTTCTCTCGAAAGAATTTATACAACTTCAACCACAGAGTTTGTGAACCAAAACTGTTGATCTGTCATTCTGTTTTATACAACAGAATGGTAATGATTTCAGAACGGAATTTGTCAGGGGCTGCATATATAATTTAATTGAGTCACCTAATTCTCTCTTTTTGCTAATCGGTAAAATATTTGCGGGACATTTACTTTTTTTAAAAAAAAAAAACTTCTGACTCGCCAAGGCGAAAAAGAGGCACGTCGACATAGAAGGTCTATTGTGCCGGGATTGTCAGAAAATTGTATTTAGGTTAGCAGCGTCTCTACCTTCCTAAAGTAGCTGTTTGCGGCACATATAGTCTACCTTATATTTCTTTCTAAATTTCTAAACAAATGGATGCATTTTTGCTCAAAGGTTGGACTACTGGCGAAAGGGTTCCAGGTTCAACCACCGAAAAACACAAATTATACCCAACATTCCAGAATTTGACTGCCCCGTGAAAGTTTTTTAATTCAACTTTGTGCTTGAAAACAGCACAAATTTGTTGGTCCCTTTCATTCGTCTCAAAAACGGCACTCAAACCAATTTTTATATTTATTTTATCTCTTTTTCGACAAAGAAATTGAAAACACCTACATCGCCCGCTCTAAAGTAAGTGCAAGTAGGTACATTGTGTCAATATATCCTTCTAATGTAATCGTGCGCCTTGACACTTCAGAGGCGCCAAGCGTTAAGTTGCCTCTAATAATTCAATGCAATGGGGAGAGCGTATATCTTTGAAAAGCGACTTAACTCGCACTACGATCTGTATATTTATAATGCAAGTGAATTAATTATAACCTTTGAATGGCCAATTAGATGCCTTTACGTTCGCACGTTAGGACACAGGTATGCGCAGTGGGACCCGGATATCAAACCGTGCCAGATTGCTTAATGCATCGCATAATAGAGAGATTATAACTTATTCAAGTTCGAGGCTAATTTTGCGTACTCCAAACTAATCCTTGATGAATTGCGAGAGTGTTGTGAGTGTGGCTGCTCGCTAACACCGCAGAGGGGTGAATGCTTTGCTGAAGCAGTGTGCGGCGTAAAACAATAAATTAACGAGTGGAATGCATAAATATCCACCAACTCCCCGTGGGCACCACAGACAGAACAGCACACGCCGCATTCATAATATTTCACTTTTGCATCGGATTAATAACTATTTTGGAAAATAATCATATTTACCCCGAGAGATCGGCACTGGCATTTATGAAAATATTATCGGTTTGAATGAATCCTTAAATGAATGATAACTGAAAGCGCCATACCGCAGAGAGACGCGGCGCGCGAGTTGGCTCGTTTTGAAGCACCGCAGCGCTCGGTGGCTAGGCCGTGGCCATAATATCCATTTAAATTAACTTATTTCAACACATTCATCAATTATGTTCGCATTACTATCGCATTACTATCGCATTACTAATAATGCTCACAGTTGAAGGGGTTGGCATAACCGCGACTTTTGATTACAGACTTGCTCTGGAAATGGGCAAATTCCGGTAAATAAGTGATGCGATATGTGAAAATGTAACCTCAAAATTATTCAACAATTGCGATGCAGTGTACCTACTGAAATATGTAAATTGCACATTTAACAATTCAAATTGGAAATTATGCAGGTTGTTGCTGCAACTGTTTTCTTTGCAAATGCGGGAAGAAGCTGAGCATATGGTTTTGAGTTTTAATTTCAAAAATAAATATCGTGGTATGTATGCCCGATGGGAAAATGTAGTCACCGCTTTACAGTATTGAAGGTAATTCGAAGCAAAGCGGTCGAATAATAAAGTCGAGTGCAGTCGCCACCTTAAACATTGAAATCAAACTTGCGCGTTGGGCATGGGATAAAATCATTGAACTCGCGACACCAGTGTTCGTGAAATTGGAACGGAAGTTGAGAGGGTACATAGAGTCATTGTATATAGAGAAATATTTATATACAATGATAGAGTAGATAAATGTACAAACTATCAACTAATGAAACAGCGACACCTAGCAGATAATAGCCCTATCATACCTCAAGGAGAACAACAGGCGCCATGAATGGTGTCACCGGAAACTTACCTTCTCACTATATCGTTTGGATTGTAGTCTATGATATTTAATGTGGGAAATAAGTGTTACCATATTACAAGACATTTTGTGTTATTTCTTTGGGTTTTCCTTGTACAAGGTGGCGCAAAAGTAATCCTCCTATCAAAAAATGCTATAAATTTTGCGATTGGTCCCTAATGTCAGTTCTGTTTTGACATGTGTGTAGTAAACACATGCGAAATACATGTTAATAAACAAAGTTACGCTACACTGCTCCAGAACGCGGAATATTGGTGACTATTTATTTGAGCAATAATCGGTCGTTGACTTTGGCACAAAGTGAATTTCGTCGCAGATTTCCTAGCCGTCCAACGCCTACTGGTGAAACACTGCGACGTTTAGCCGCTCGCCTCGAAGAGACTGGCACAACACGAGACGTTGCCAAGAGTAGCGGGCCCCGGAGCGCCCGTTGTGCCGAGAATATCGCCTCTGTTGACGCGGCCATTTTTTTTTTCGAGAACGCCGCTGGTCAAAAGACAACAGTGAACGGTGCGCGCTATAGGGCCATGTTTACCGATTTTTTTCTACCGCAATTGGACGATTTAGGACTGGAGGACATGTGGTTCCAACAGGATGGAGCTACGGCACACACTGCGCGAGCCACAACCGATATTCTGAAAGCGGTGTTCCCGGGTCGTTTTTGGCGATTTGCACTAGCCCGCAAGATCGCCTGATTTGACCGCTCCAGACTTCTTTTTGTGGGGCTTTTTGAAGTCGCGGGTTTATGTCAACAAGCCTCGGACTCTTGCAGCTCTTAAAGACAATATCCGTCAAGAATGTGAGGACCTATCGCCGGAAGTTTTGGCCAAAGTGATGGAAAATGCCATAAAAAAGGCTCAAATGACAATCAACTGTGGCGGCGGCCATTTACATGACATAATATTCTCGACTTGATGTAAAAAAAATTAAAAGACCAAATAAAAATAATCCACAAGAAGAATCAACGTTTTTCATTTTTTTTTTAAATTACAGCCAAAAAACATCGGAAGGTTATTTTTGCGCCACCTTGTATTAGGGCTTTATTAGTAAGAGCAAACATTTCCATTATGGAACACAATGTCATTCAAGTGGCTACCTCGGCTGGCTTCCCAGCAGCGCATTCTTTCACTCCCATTAACCAAGACCTTGTTGATGGTTTCGGGCTGTAGCTCACGGATCGCTTGGATGATATTGGCCTTAAGTGCTTGAATCGTTTCCGGATTGTTGGCATGACATCAGTCCTTCACGGTTCCCCACAAAAAAAAAGTCCAAAGGGGTCAAATCGCAGCTCCGAGGCGGCCAATTGACTTCCCCAAGACGGCTGATAACGCGACTTGCGATTTTGGTACGCAAAAGATCGATTGTGGCATGGGCTGTATGGCATGGTGCGCCATCTTGCATAACCAGAGGTCTTCCAAATCCATGCCTTCAATTTCAGTAAAAAAAAGGTAGGTTAACATGGCTCTGTAACGTCCACCGTTGACCGAGACGTTGTCCCCAGCCTCATTTTCGAAGAAAAATGGCCCAATGATGCCACCACTCCACAATCCGCACAAAACTGTCACTCTTTCGTCTGTGCGCACCGTACGACGGCGGGGACCATGAGTGTTGTCCACTATAGCATACCAGTCTCACGAACTTTTAGCACAAATTTGCGTACAGCAGGCGCGTTGAGTGCTTCATTTCGGCCAAAACTTGTTTTCAGAAAATGCAATGTTTAAGCTACACAGCACTCACTTTGGAAATAAGTTTTCAATATTTCCCAAAGTAAGTCCAAGCGTAAAATGACCCATTTCGTTCCGCGGAGGTTTGATACTGACTTTCTGTCAAGATTTCGAGAGGGAAACAGCTGTCAGTGTCAAAATAACCTACGATTTAATACGAAACTACTAGATGGCGCACCCTTTATATACCCATCCATAAAAGGCAACGTTCGTGTTCAGGTGTGTATGTCAGTGCAAACGTTGTGCATGTTACCGCATTTTACGGCAGACGCGGTGGCACTTTAAAAGTCGAATGTCCAACGTTTAGTGGCCAAATTCGAGACATCCGGTTTGGTTAATAATCAGCCAACACTCGTACGTCAAAGAAATGCCAGATCGGCAGAGAACATTGCCGCGGTCCGTGAAAATGTACATGGGGCAGTCGATCCCTCGCTGTGAACAAGAAGTCGGCCCTACGCAGACTTCAGCTTTGCGAATTTTGTGTTGGCACTTCGGCCTACACCCAGATGCAACTGGCAAAATTACCATAGACAACGTTCGTTTGTTCGCTGACGAGGCTTTGGAGCATTTGAAAGAGGACGCCAATTTAAGCCAATTAAAACCATCTTTAGCTTTGCCTTATTTACAAGCAATATTGCCATCTACGGGACGACGTCAAGCAATACGGGGTTCACCAGGTGATAATGGATCCACCAGAAGTTACTGTTTGGTGCGGATTTTGTGGCGACGGTACTTTTTTTTTAAAATTATTGTTTTTAACGGCTACAGAACGATGCTAACCTATTTCCTTTAGCCCAAATTGAACGGTACCGGCGTAGGCGATATGTGATTCCAGAAGGGCGAGGCTACGTGACACACAAAAACAGCAGAAGCCACGATGGGCATTCTGCATGAACGATTTCAGGGTATGATGTTTATCTCACGCGTAGTTGTGACGTGGGTTTGGCCGCAAAGATCGCGCTGACTTTTTCTTGTGGGATATTCTGAAGTAGCAGGTCTTTATTCCAATAAGCCGCAAACGACCAATACCCTTAAAGCCAAGATAGCCAATGCCATCGCTCAAATTTAGTCTAATCTATTCGGTAAACTCGTTGAAAATTGGACCACTCGGATCGCGTGCCTGCGTGAGAAGGAAGATGTCATTCTCCGTACATAATGGCAACAGCGAACATTGAGATTTCGTTCCACCTCCAATGTTGTCCATAATTTTTGGAAGACTTATCAGATGCACCATTGACTCCAACTGCGTAATAAAAAGAAGCTTAACTTTAGGCGCATCTCGTCTGATTTTTATAGTTTTTTAAATATTTTTCTTTCCGCTACACCTTTGCCTCCCCGGTGGGTGCTTCGTTTCGGCCGAAATCTTCCCTTCCAATTAACGTATATGTATAATTCCACTTGCACAGAACTCTTTACAAGCCAACGCCAAGCGTAAACGATTCATTTCCTTCTAAAAGAGAAAGATTGAAGAGGAAAGGGCTATCAGTTTCAAAATGTCATATAACTTATTCAAAAAGAAAGAAAGCCTCTGCTAGATGCAGCGAACTCTATTCCACCAGCTTGGTTGATGAGCATTATTAAGAATAACGTAGTAGATTTGCAGTTAATGCTGAGAATTTGGTGTGAAGACTTGCAGACTGTTAAACGGCGAATATAGACAGAAATTCACTGACTGTCACCTCGATTGTTTAGATAGTGAAAACGTCCGTGCGCTAAATAAACACGAATTGGGAAAGCACAACAACGCGACCAAACACTTTTCTTATAATAATTTTCTAATAGAGAAATCTATTACACTTGAACAATGAACAGTGCTGCCAAAAGATTGCAGATAGATGTTAGTTCTGCACCTAAATTGACGGCGAAAATGGTTTAGCGTAAGGTACTTTCTTAAGCAAATTAAATAATCCCCCCAATTCTCCACCAATTAGTATAATTATTACACGCACACGCTACAAGGGTTAATACGATTTTTTTTATTTGCATTTCTACTTAGCGAAAAAATTAAACCCGTATTAAAACGTTTGCAAAAAATTCCACCAACAGATTACTTACCGCTGCGACAAAATTAATGCGAATAATAAAAATGGCTTTATTTGTTTTGATTTTAGCTGTTGTTAACATAAAATATTAAGGATAACATGTACAATAGCATGTAGGACTTGAAAACATACGTTTTCCGCTTTTCCATATTGGAAACCACACAAAAACCGATAAATTATACCAAACAAACAATCAGTTGAATCGGTTCGAAGCGATACAATATGAATATAATACAACTCGCCGTTCAGCCGTAAAAAAAAGCGCGGCCAGACAAAAAACATAAATAATCTAAAAGCTGCGATGGGACGATGGCTCCCGCGGAGTGCATTTATTACAACAGTACACCATTGTGATAATAATCAATAAATTTGGCGGTGCTTCTTTCGTCGCAACCTTAATGTGGTCCATGAAAACCGCATACACTCCTGTACATAATAATCGAATTTTATTTGATTTTACTTTGCACATGGCACCGACGAGGACGAGTACTAACGCATATAGCGATCCATATTCACACATGTATACAAAATCATGATTTATATGCAAATTGTATAGGGGGGGAGGACGTAAAATAAAACTTCCAACTGTGCAATAAAAGAATTATTGAAGCAAATTGCAAATTGTATTTTATTTCATTAAACTAATTAAATAATTAAAAGCACAATGGAAAATTGTTTTATAGCGATTGCATTAATATTTCACCGGTTGTAGAAAAAATTAAAATACTTATTACAGGTTAAGTTCATATGGAAAAAAACGGTGATCGTATTAATGTCGCTCATAATAATTATTTCACGAATATTAAATTATCAACGGCGAGTGGGGAATAAGCAACTGTCGCACTACCATTGTGCACAAAATGGATAATTTAAATATTGTTGCTAAAGTTGATAGGGTAAATGACGCCACGAAATAAAGCGAATGGAATGGAATGGAATATTTATTTAATCATATAAACGTCGTCGTCTATCAAAGTAAGTAAAATATTTCTCAAGACTGTTGATGCTACTGTCTAATGCGTCGTTTTCGATTTTGCAAACAAATCAATATTTTTGCGATAAAATCATTTTTTTTTCTTTTGATTTTTCATCTTGGATTTGACAGAAAAATATTCTATTTTTTTATACGGCGCTATTTTGAGTAATCTGATTTTTTTCTCAGATTTACAAGTACTTTTAATAAATTTAAATGTCAGTGGATTACCAGTCCAAGTAAAAAAAGTATTTTTTGACGTGAACCAATAAAATTAGATTTGGCATAAGAAAACTGAAATCTCAGATCTGAATCTAAAAGGCCAAATCGAGAGCCACACACCAACGTTTGGAAGTTTGTAAATGTCAAAGGCAAACAGTAAAGATCTGTAGAGCATACACATTTGACTGTAAGTAGCCAACTTCACGTTGGTTCTAACATTAACGCTGGCGCTCGCGGTTCAGAGCGGAAAAAATAAGAAACAACTTATAAGAAACAGAAAATAAGTCGGTTTTATGGGCTTCGTTATTAGTATGAGGAATTTAAAACTAGCATTTTTAAAATACATTGAAAACAGAAAAAACTTAGATTACATTTCGCATTATAAGTTGTACAAGGAAGTATGTTTATTCAATTGCTGCTCTGTTTTATTTTTTGCAAATTTCATCGTTCAGATGAGTTGTCACCTCCAGTACATTTTCCAGAGTTATGAATCTATATAAACTGCCATTAAAAAATTTGTAAAACTGTCCAGAAAATGTTGTTGATTGAAATATTCATATGCCGCATTTGCATATAAATATTTCATTGTGTATTGTGTAATATTTCCAAAAAAAAACAAATATAAAACAACTGATAACACTCATTCGGCATCAATATACGAACATTTTGCAATTTATGCTTTAATAAATGCATTGCAATATTTTCTTTTCTTAAAAATGTATTGGTTTCATCTGTTAAACTACCACATTTTCGATGCGACATCTATTGTGAAACATTCTGCAACAATATGAATTTTAACCGTTTTACTTAGCATATCTACTGATACCCAATAGGTGTCTCTAGCATTTATGGAGAAATCCAAGATGGCTGGCATTTTGTTACACTTTTTATTCGCTTTGAACCAAGATCGCTAGTTATGTTGGCCTCATTTTTTGGCACACTTTGTGCGGAACTGACATTTCAGTAGCTGTCCAAATAATAGTAAATCAATGCTGTAACACGCCGACTCCACTAGAGATATATCTCTCCAACTAAATGTCTGAAATCAAAACCATACCATTTTCTCATATTCTCAAGGGCAAGAGTTCTTGTAGGTGTAAAAAATGGCATTTCCAGACGAAAAGCAACAAAAAGCAAACATCTGTCAAATTCATGTCAGACATCCATGTCAGGATATGATCGCAGAGAGCGATCGCTGACATCCAATCATGAGATGAAATAGTGTGACTCCACGAGATCTTTCATCTCATGATAAGCATTATGAGAGAAATTATCTCCTGTGGAGTCGGGGTGTAATGTAGACTCTACAGACTTGTAGAAGATAATGGCGGGTGACAGAGTTGCCATGCCCATGTACTTAATTTTTGTGTATTGATACGAAAATATTTTATTTTAATAATGAGAATGGATGGTACATTTAAAACTCTAGTCGGATTAAGTCAGTTCGATTTTTTTTACCAGCTAAATAGTCGAAGTGTCAGAGCTTCTCAATTGACCGCATGGAGTCGCCATAAAATTGATCCCTTCCATTCGTCCCAAAAATTAAAAACCCACACAAAACGAATGGTTGAGGGAAACTATGCCTAGGGTCCCTGTTGCGCCAACTATGTATTTTATTTATAAACATTCGAAGTGTCCACTGGCGACCTAGAGTTTTGAACGTCGGCGATAGAGAATAACTGAATCGATAACTATCAGATTCAAGCAGATCGGTCTGTTGATTTAAATGGGAGTGGTTTACTTCGTTTTCAGTATTTTGGACTTTATTTATTCTTATTTTTATACATCTTTATTGAGCCAAGAAATGTCTATATAGGATCGCAGTCCGTATCTGGCTATTAATGTTGCTTTGCAAGTTCTCGCAGTGCAAATTAATATCGTGCTTCCTTCCGATGAAGTTTTCGACCAGAGCTGATATATGACTTCTTGGCATCTCAGGAATAATGTGCGGAAAGGGTATAAAATCAGCTGTCGTCGGGGAAGCTATTTATTATATTATTTGTCAACTTAAAAAGATCATTGATATGAAGACCAGAAAGGGTTGTGGAAAGTAAAGAACCCTGGGGTGCTCCAGCGTATATAGCAAAGCTTAACACACCATCTACTGGAACTAGAATTGATCTGCATCGAAAAAAGTTTTCCTTTTGAATGCGAACGGGGTCAAGTTATTTTTCTACCGCTTCGAAAAAAATATTTACGTTAGGTACCCTTAAACTGAAATCAGAAAATGGCAACAATGCAAGCAAGGAAATTACGCAGCTATCATTTTAAGAATTAGCAAGACTTCTTATTAAGCGCATCGCGTTTCGTAACTTGAATAAACTAAAGAAAAAGTTTTATCGCAAAAGGATGAATGAAAAAGGAGCAACCATAATTACACAGACTTTCATTTCTATATTTATAAATAGGCAGTTGGCATAACAGGTACATTCGTATAGGCACCAACCATTCGTTTTACTTAATGTAATGAATTTATTCATCGAAATATTTTATGAAATGTGCTCGGGTCATTTGACTGCATCAAATGACGGAATCTTTAGGTGATTTTCGTACCTCACGATGTTCAAACAGACGAGGTACGAAAATCACCTAAAAGTCAACTCATATTTCTATGACTGAATTCGCTGCGCATAATAACATTTTCGCTCGTTTTTCTTTCCAATCAGATCTATCGGATAAATGATGTAAAAATCTCGACGATTTATTGTAGCTTTGCACGCCTAAGCTAAGGCCCACGAAAATAGTATTCTTTTGACCTGTCAAAACTCAAAAATCCTACGGTCTGAACGCACCCATACAATTTATACGATTTTCGGACGTGAGCACCATGAGAAAATGTTGTACTACCCAAAAGTCATAGATGTGTTAAACGGAAAAGAGAAAATTTGTTAGTTGAATTTATAAATCACAGGCAGATTCACTTGGCTTATCTTGTCTTGTAAAGACTTAATTAAAATTTCACTCTATAATCATTGTAGCAGTTGGTGATTAATTGAATGTTGTTGATTCGCGTGATCTCTGAAAGTCAACGATTTTCGACTTACATCAACGATTTTTGACTGCCATCGGTTTTGAATCGCTTGAATGTGAAAAGCTCTGCAGGCAAGACCACTTCACGGAGCCTATACTGTATCTCACCGACCGACAGGCACCCCTGCCAATTAGATGCATCCCATCCCGTACATTCGCCCTCAACCCTCACACTCGAAAGTTACAAGTGCGATACCTTGGTATATAGTTAAGGTAACGCTTTCAATCTTGACACACAACATCTAGATAATACAAACAACCCATTTAATTAGCTTTTTCCTAGAAATGAACTTCACAAGACGCAACACTATCTACTTTGAAGGATATTTAGGTAGAGAAAAAAATAAAATTGTTTCGCAGTCCTAATTAGTGATTCTTGTAAATTTCTCAACACTCCTTCAAGTAGAGCACACACACTATAATGAGCCACTTAATTAGTGATATGGTTACGATTCGACGCAGAAACCTGTTAAATGTTTGTATGCACATTTTGTGGATATCTCCACCAAACCATAGAAGAAAGATACCTCCTGTGGCACCGAATGCTGGGAATAATTCGTGAAAATAAAGGCGCTCGCTCGTAATTCTGTTTACCAATTATGAATCGAAACTTAATACCGCACAATTATGGAGGGAACATTTTGTCGTGTCGTCTACCGCATTCTCAGATTTACGAGATCTCCAAGGAAATCAAGGATTTTTATGGAACACTTATCTTTCGAAGGATTAATATGGGCATAACAGGCTCTATGGGTTTAATGAGTAATTCTTGAATTCTTCCCAAGGTCACAGAGCCATCAATCCAACAATAAAGTAATGAAGGTGATGGATTTTTTTACGATTCATGTGTCCTTGTCTTTCTTGCCTCCAAATCGGGGTTGGTTTTTCGCACAAGGTGTGTTTGTTACAGAATATTTGCAGTCTTCCTTGCATACATAAATATCATATACTCTTAGTGCATTTTTCCAAATTCCCTTTGACGAAGTCAATACTCCTGCCATGTCCCATCCACTTAAGACGATCAAATCGTTCAACATCCATTTGTGAACTACAACAAATCGAGGACTAAGACCCAATGGGGCTTCATCCATGCAAAGCACTTTCATTTTATGCATCATTTATGTTAGAAGCGCCCATTTGTCTTTCATCGTGAGTTTATTAGGTCCTCAAACATTTATGTGTCCTTCCTGGGAGACAAAACAAAAAAAAAAAAAAAACTCTAATATCAAATTAAATTCAATGAAGTCTACCTTGAACCATCCCGTGGGATTAAAACGACTCAGGCGTGGTAAAACAAAAAACAGTTCCTACCGCAACAAGCGCTTTTTAAATTCATCTTCCGAAGGATAAGGTAAATACTGTCAGTCGCTAACAACAAAAATACAAGAAAGGAGAGGACTTTTCCCAACGAAATGCATCGTACGTTTTAAATAATGAAAAAACTTTATTTTCAACTTTTCTGCTTGTCTTTTTCTTTCCGCTCAATCATATCTTATTGTTATTCTCGGTGAAAGATAAACTTTGGAATTGAGTTGATCAAATGATTTATTCCTCCAGTCGTTGATGTGGATGTCCAATGATTTATTGGAAAGATGAGTAGTTCGTTATGAATCAGCATTTAGATTAGATGCATTGGCAGAATTAGTAAACTAAATTCTTTGACCGAAGGAACACAGTTGTAGATTACTGGTGCTGCGCCAATTATCCTAACTTCCTTTCGGCTCGGAAAGAGCATTATTCAGAATGTTTTATGTGTTTCACCTTTTTGAAGTATACTTCTTTAGGCACGCTTGACATGGGGTAAGCTGGAGAATGCGTCACAAAATCGTTACGGAAATTGCGAGCGGAAGTTGAGAGGGAGATATAAGTTAGTGAGATAAAAAGAAAGAGAGAGAGTAATGTTTCGTTTCGAATATTACTGTAGAGGCAAGAGAGATAGATGCACGCCCACATTTTCGTTCTCTTTTTCAACCAGCCAGTTACGTTCCATTATCTAAGACACATCATACAGTGCAGCAGTGATACCAGATCGGGGGATTTATCACCTTTTGCGGGATTTTCTCACTAATAATAAGTTAAAAGGGACAAAGGGATATTTCAGACCTCATAGTAAAAAAAGAAAGGGATTTTACTTTTTGGTCAAATTTTATTCCCAATTGCTCATTTCATTAAGAATACAAAAATTATTCAACCTACGATCAAATTAAATGTTTTCATGTTTAGAAAAAAGTCATTCAAAATATCTAAATGCTTTCATTTTCGTTTTTTTATTTCCCTAAACTGTTTCATAAAATGACATAATGTCTCTGTGAATGAATCACGAGTATTTTTTTAAAATAATAAATTTATTTATTTTGTAAACATAAAAGGGATATTTTGAGTAAAACCGTGGGAGAATCTGCCTCTAAATTCTGGTATCACTGCAGTGCACGCCTATTATCTGTATCACACTGTAGGAGCAACAGAGACAGGTGCGAGCATACAGTTTCTTTTCATTCTCTCATAGACAGTTACGTTTCGTATATCTAAGCAACGCCAATTGCAAGGTTGCCACTTTGGTAGTTTTTAACAAATTTGGTATATTTTTTTGCTTATTGAGCTTAGGTAATTTTTATCTGGTTATGGTAAATTTTTGAGCAGATGTACCAAGAATATTAACTCCATATCACCTCATTTAAATGCTACCGTACTGCTTCTGAGTGAACGCATTGCATTATTTGCATAGCTATGCTTCATCACCATCCATATAAAACTGTTTTATTCGCTATTCAAAAAATTACAGAATGCGCTCATTTTCTTCTTTTGACAGATGGTGAACTTCGAAATAGTTTCTGTTGCTGTTTATAAATTGAGATATGGATAGGTTAATTAATCATATTATTCATATACACACATGAAACTCTAATTTGCTAAGGGTCTGTTATAAGAAAATAAGTAGATGATCTCCCATGTCTTCTAGCAGCTGGTAATTTTGTGCAAAATCAAATCAAATAATTTTAGTTTTTTTTTTGTAAGTGGCAACCGTGGCCTATTGTCTGTATCATACAGTGCGCGCGCCCATTTTCTTGCTCTCTTCCTCTCATAGCCAGTAAATTATTGAAGAAACTTGATATATTAGAATGTATAAACTAAACATGTACATGATGGAGCTAAAGAAGTTTTACTTCAGTCGTGTGGTCTAACGCACACTCGTTTTTTTAATACTTACTTTAAGGTGGGAAACCTTTTCGGGTCAATTGATTCAGTTCTTAGTCTTAAAGAACCGAATAAGCCTTTTAAATAATAATTCACCGGGCACCCTAGTGTGTCAATTATTTCCAAGCCGCCAATTTGTGTGCGGTAACCCCGGAAAAATCCAAAATTGCATTTTAAGATTTTCCTCCCATGCGGCACGTTTCGCAACGAACTGAGAAAAATCCGATAGCGCAAATGTCCTGAAATATAATAAATTAACAAATTCGTTCATATAGTTTAAGGACCCTTCTTTCCAAAAATACGCACAAACGATTGGGTGTGAGAAACTGATAGTGACCTGTTGCGTGCCCACAAGTTATTTGTTTGTTAGTGGTAAATATTTTAAAGGATAACACCAGATTCTTAAATTCAGTCCTTTTGCCATCGAAATGCGTATAAAACTGCAACTGAAACTAACCACAATGAAATGCAATTTGATAGAATGCAATCCAAGAGATTGTCCTCATTCAAAGTATTCTATAGATTTGCACTCCTTTGGCAGTAATATCAACCTCGATACAGCACCAAGAAACTAATAACACCAACTATTGTTTTGAAGATTTCAAAGGACTATTGTCCCAAAGACCAATTGTTTCAGGAACTGGTACTTACCAAATGAGTATATCGATTATCATGGATGTCAATTGTTGTGCGGGGATCAAAAGGAAAATTGTTTTGAGGTCTTTTGTCATATATTCAAACCACTATAGTGGGTGATATAAATAGGACATGTATACGAACACACAACGCTGACTCTAGAATTCATATCGTTCGCTTTGGATTTGTTTGGAAATCGAAAGTTCATAACCTCCTGAACAATGGTTTTAAATGAAAGCAACAGAAATCTATTTCAAACTATAATCCACAACCAATTTAAGTTTCTCGGTTTCATTGCTTTTTGACATATTTTAGTATAATTGTGCTCAAGACTTGTTTCCATGAAAAGCCATTTAAATTTAAGGCCCGGTGTCACAAATAGGATGGTTCTTAGAAATGATAAATGCATAGATTCGAAACAAGTTTATTATCGGACTAAGTTTGTAAGGAAAGGGGTGTATAGTATAGTGCTCTAGAAATCGTTCTGTTGAATTGAACAGCCGGCATATTCAAAAATATAGTTATCTTAAGTAGACTACATTGGTTTGGACTAGATCTAACCTAAACGCAAAAACTAGTTTGGTCGGTAACGTCGCATTTTCTACGTCAGCTACACGTGCAAACTGTCAACTTAGTTACGAATTTTTTGACTATATTCGTCTTTTGAATATCCAACCTATACGTCAACTGAAAAAAAACTGTTCATGTGGCTGTTCTATCAAAACTGTAACACATCAAGTGAGCCAGCTGTCACACTTACCAAACTAGATACTGAACGTCCCCAATCACTGTTTATCACAATCTGGGTAGTTGAATTTTGACCTTGACGAACCCCGAATAAAACTTAATCATAAAAGTAAATAATATCACTGTTATAACGGTGAGATACATAAAACTGCCGGAAAACTGTTGACCCTAAAGAGACGGCCATAAAGCAACACATTCGGTGTTTGCATGAGCTTGAAATGCTCTTAACAATAATGGAGCTCAACTCATCTACTGTCGGGCAAACAACTTTTTGAACATACCCTTTACAAAAAGAAAGAGGTCGAAGAATATTATCTATTATTTACCTCTTACCCACTATAAACGTCGAAATATTGGGAAAAAAGACAAAGACAACACGACACACCATTACCACCAGTCCACTGAAACGTTTACCAATGACATTAAAATTTCTAAGTTTTGCATACAGCATCGAAAAATTAATTGCGCCGTCAACGTGACCGACGCATAATGACATTTGCACTTTCTTAAAGAAAATCGAATGGCGGTTTTTTTTTCAATAATGATTCGTGAAAATGACTCCTACAATTCAGACTTGCTATATTCAATGAAATTTGTTAGATCACTTTTACAATGTACATCATTTTTGGTTTTCTTGTTGTAACTTCTTTTTGTTTTCTACAATAAAAAGACAATTTTTGTTGGTTAAATCAAAATATTTCAATTGGTTAAGCCCTTATGACTAAATTTTTTCCCCATTTTTTTCATGTTGAAAAGTCAGCGATGTGTAAAAGAGACTGAAAGTGTATTACGAAAGGGGTAGCAATTGTTTGCAAGGCAACTACAAATTTTTAAACGAATTTGTTATCAAATAATCCTGAAATGTCAAAAAAAAAAGCTGCCAGCTGGAAAATGTGATTCGAATACATTTTTAATGCATTTTTTTTGACGTTTCTACATTAATAAAGTTGGTGCACTCACTCCCATCGGGAATTTTCGTTCTTATTTTTCGTACAGCTCTAGTTTCATTTTAAAATAAGAAAAAATGCCAAAAAAAATGTAGTGTCATACGGGCATACCTTTTGCACGTTCATTTTAAGTTTTTGTGATCGTAAGTTGTAAAATTTATTACTAACAAAACAACAAACATTGGCCGCGTTTCACTGCCCGCTAGATGGCAAGCGGTATGTCAAACTCTATATTAAAAATGGCATTTGACTATTTGCACTAGACTTTTAGCACTTTTTGCGAAATATTCCTTTCAGGAAAATTTCCCAATCTAGAGCAAAATTACCTTTTGAGAGAAAAAAAACAACCTGTCAAAGGAAATCTTTCAAATTTACATAATAGAAATAAGTACGAAGCCGAGCAAGTGGAATTCTGAGAAAATTGGTAAATAAGGTAAGTGAAATAGGAATTCAGACATTCTTTTTATAATAAGGGTATTCACTTCAACGAGTAAAAACCTCATAAGCTGCAGAAATTTACTAAGTCGTAAATGAACTGTCAGATTTTGTATGAAGAGTAGTTTATACGCAGACTTCATAAATTTCCGCGACGATTTAGACTCGGAAATCAACCCCGGAAAGTTGCGCTAATCCAGATGTCAAACTTTGATAGACAGTCGTGTGTTGTTTGGTTGTTTCCAGAGTTTTTTTTAGGAACATCTCAAAATGGTAAGAATTCAAGTAATAAAATAATGTTGAGTGCTTGGAAATGAAAATATTTTTGATTTGCAGCAAAATGAAAAAAATAAATTTGGAAATAATTTGAACATCTGAGTTTGACAACCGACTTGACAGTCGATTTACGCGATTTACACAATGATATTTCCGAGGGGTGTTCACTTAAAGTATCGCACAAATTTATGAATTTTCGAGCTGCATAAAATTATGATATTAAGTGAATACCCTTAAATAGCTATATTGTATCATTTCTTTAATTGTAGTGTGGATATAATTAATTATTAATGTCACATTACCGCTGTCGCTAAGGTTCTAGCGCGGGCGTTCCGTCATCTGGGATATTTCGTGCTAGACGTCTAGCGGGCAATGGAGCGCGGCCATTATAAATCTGACAATTGGCAAGTTTGGGTTGGTGAGTTCAGGGGAATTCTTTAAAAATATTGCGGACTCTTTTGTCGTGTTAAGAGTTGACTTGGAAGTGTTTTCTAAGTGCAATTCTAGATTCGCTCTTTTAATAAAACAAAAAAAACTATTCTTTTCTTCAATCGAAAATGACATAAATTCGTACAGTAATCATTCGTCGATTGTTGTTAAAACAAAAATTTAAGGTAGTTCCATCTCAAGCTCTATGTTTTTCCGACATTTCATATGAACAGGGTCGGCGGTTTTACCACATACAAACGGACACATTTTACAATTTAATTTTGTGTTTATATGGGTTGCTTCCACAAGTCAAGTCGCGCATAAGATACAACTCTTGTACGTCTAGCGTTATAAAATAACGTTGATAGAGAGAGAGAGACAGACCTCATTTAAACTAGTCAGCTGTTCTGAGTACCTATATTTAAGGAGAAAGGCTATTTTAGAAGCCTTATTGAGACCAGCAGGTCATCAAAATACAAAGTCAATTGCTTAAGTTTGCGGTTCAGTGGTGTTTTCTAAATTAACAATCGGCTTTCAAGATAAAATCCCCCTGTCCACTAAACTAGATAACCTCAACTGTCCCTTGACATTTCTGTTGCAGTTGTCCGCGTTCACAACTGGCTTAAGTGAAGATTTTCGTAAATTTATCCTGCCTATACAAAGTCGCGTCACCCTTACCACTTGTTGTTACCCACTAGCCGTCTATCAAGGACCATCAACAAAATTATCCATCCCAATTAAAAGATAAATTATAACCTCTTCCACCTGACGACGTGTTTTGCAACCAACCTAATACAAAATTCCACTCAAACATCTATGGCTTAACCAAATTAGGGTGCACTCTCCGTGAGAATAAAAACAAAATACAGCAATTAAGTCGAGAAACTCATCACCAACTGCAATGATAACTTTAAAATTAACACTTCTTCATGATTCATTACGCTAATTGGCGAGGCAATCAAAACTCACGGTGCTGGTGGCGGAAACTTGTTCTTCCATGGGAAATGTTTCAGGTGGCATGCTCCATCGGCCATCATCATCATAATCATCAGCATCGTCCAATAGGGTTACAACGTCACGACGGCAAGGTAAGCCTTTGTTCGATACATTTCGCAATAACTATAACATCGCGTTGTGACCTATTAGCAATATACTAAGCTCTGGTGAGGACCACAGCCAGGAGCAGCAGCAGTAGCACACCGGCCGTTGAGTTCATCGTCGAGAGGTATGCTGTGGAATACAAAGATTCTGATTATAATTTTCGTCGTCCGTGCAGTCGGTCGGTCTCCGTCCATTTTGTCATAGCATCCAACAATCTGAAGTTGAAAGCCGCCACCCTAGCGATTGCATTTGCACACTTTACAAGCCCATAGAAAAAAAGCAGAAGAAGAATCTGTGGACAAGGACAGACCAACCACCCACAGTGGAGTACCGATAGTAGTGGTTGTGTGAGAAGCAATTAAACCTTTGCCATTGGAAAACTCTTCGTGCTCGTTATGCTCTTTCTCTGCTTTGGTTTGTATCCTTCTCACCTTGGTGTTCTTGGTTTTTTTCTTTCGGTTCGTGTCGTGTGCAAATCGTTAAAGAGTTTGCATGGTTATAATGAAACAAAAAGAGCAAAAAAATCCGCTTCAAGCCGTTTAATTGAGGAAAAAGAAACCTCTTTAAAGTGTGCCTCTTCAAATAGTGTTTTGAAGATTGTTTGAATAAAGATGTCTTTTTTTCTCTCTCTAAAATTACGACACCCGAGTGACTGAGGAAGGCCAAAACTTTCTGCCATCCGGCCAAATTTCGTATTTGTAAAATGAATCACTGAAGAAGATGAAAAAAACCAAACCCACAAAGTTCCTGGCAGGGACCATTTACTGGTCGAAGGTCCGACATCTAAAAGCCTATTAACTCTACGGTACTTGCGAAACCTTATATACGTAGGCCTTGTTTTTGCATGGCAGTTCTTAGTTCGACTCGACCAAGTCTGCATTTCCATATTTCTGTATAAATCTTCGAGCCTCATCTTCATGCAGCATGACTCCAAAGACAGAGAGCCTTACTAATAATCATTTTTAACCTTCACACTAAATATTTTGTAGGTCACAATATACAATTTTGTATGGAAAATGTACTCACTGTGAGTTCGAAATAAAGATTATTAGTACCTATCGCGGAGAGTGTCTTGTACCTATTGCGGTTATCGTGCGGATAAAGTCATGCGGATCGCTGTAGATTGTGGTCTGAACTTAAAAGTGGCTTTGGCGCTCTTGGAGCTATATTTTCTATATCCCCATCGATATTGATGTGTTTCCACAGGTCCTTTTGCGGCAGAACGTTTGATGGAAACATGCCATAGATAGATGCAACAAGGACACCAACAGAGGAAATCACGAACTTCATTAAATCCTCAGGACGGTTTGTATGCAACGTAATTAATTAAGTAAAAGACTTACAGAATAGGTTACTTCAGGTAAGGGATAAACCTTTTACCCCGACGGGTATCACAATGGGTCAATATTGACCTGATTGTTGTGCCGAATACTCCTCAAAAGCCCCCAACCTTAACCTAGCTGCAATTTTGATTCTCTTCTCTGTGAAATTTCGTAGGACTTTGTTCATGTTAGACAGCGGTTTGTGCCTCCGTTTGAAATTTTCCATTCAGAACTGGGCTCGATTGCATAACTAAGTTCCAGACGTCTATATTTTTACTCCTTTGAACACTGTTTAAGAGAGATCCCCAGGTTTTGATACAAGTAATCGAAGGTCTGTGGTCACCAAACCGACTTTTCTTTCCTTTAACTGATACAAAACGAACTAAGAAATCTTTTTTTTTTTAGATTGTTTACTAAGGGCCGTTTGCTCAAACGATTCTTAACGATTTACGTTCTACTTAAATACTAATAGGCTACTTTTTTTAGAGCATAAATTAGGGCATAAACTGTCACATAAGAGTTTATGTTGCACTTAATTCGCTATGAGTCGTAGCAGCAAACGGCCTAAGACTTCTTTAAATAAGTTGTGTTTGAATGGCTGCATTTGAAATCAGGACTATAGCTTCATAAACTTTTAACAGTTGAATTCTACTTTTAAGATGTTCGGGCGCATCATAATTTAAGGGTGAAAAGACTTAGGTTGTGATCTGAAAATGAGCACGCAGTGGAAACACTCCTTTCCTCGACAAAATTATCGCAACTGTCTGTAGCTGGAGTCAAATTTCGAGGCTCTTCTCTAGCCCAATTATGAATAGTTAGTGAGTTGCATTTATATGCCCCATCTACAAAAAAAAGGCGATCCTATGTCTTGCAAAGAACTATCGAGGCATATCCCTGCTTAATTTCGCATATACGATCCTATCCAACGTACTGTGTGAACGTCTTAAACCGTTTTGCAACACACTAATCGGCACGTACCAGTGTGGCTATAGTGGCAGATCGACCAAATTTTCATACTGAGGCAAATCCACATGGAAAGACCAACGAATTTCAAGTCGAGACACACCACCTATTCATCGACTTCAAAGCCGCCTATGATAGTATACATCGTCAGGAGCTCTGTATGGCGATGGCCGAATTCGGAATCCCGGCAAAACTGATTCAGTTGTGTCGCGTGACACTCGAAAACACGCGATGCAACGTGCAATTTGGAAGTAGCTCCTCCGAACTATTCCAAACATGCACCGGATTTCGGCAAGGGGGCGCGCTATCATGCGACGTCTTCCATCTCGTACTGGAACAGATAGTGCGCAAGGCAGGTGTCAACACGGAAGGCACTATCTCCAACAGATCCGCCCAGCTACTGGAGTATGCAGACGATATTGACATCGGCGGTCGCTCTCAGCGTGTCGTGATAGAGGCGATTGAAGAACAGGCGAAATTCGTTGGTCTTGTAGTAAATGAGGACAAGACTAAGTACATGCTATCAACAAACAAACAAGCATCTGTCCACCGCCTAGGGCAGAACGTCACTATTGATAGCAACAATTTCGAGGTAGTCCACAAATGACATCCTAGTGGAGATCCGGCGAAGAATTGCCCTAGGAAACCGCTGCTACTTCGGTTTGGCAAAACAATTCGGTTCACAACTCCTTCCTCGAAGGACAAAATGTATGCTCTACAGAACCCTTATCCTGCCAGTTCTGTTTTATGGCGCCGAGTGCTGGACGATAAGCAGGAAGGGAGAGCTGATACTGGGCTCCTTCGAAAGAAAAATTCTTCAGCGGATTTTTGGTCGTGTGTGTGCGAGGGGGCGTACCGTGAGCCATACCAAGATGTGGATGTAGTCCAAAAGGCCAAAATACGTCGACTACATTGGCTCGGCCACATCGAGAGAATGGACAATAATGCTCCAGCTAAGAGGATCTTCGAATCCCAATCGCCAGGTTCGAGACGACAAGGAAGACCGAACCGCCGTTTCAAAGACCAAGCCATCGCGGATGCCAGAGCGCTTGGTCAGGATAACTGCAAGCAACGTGACCGGGATCGCAGGAGATGAAAGGCTACAGTGTGTCAGGCAGAGACTCTTCACGGGTCGGGAGCCCGTTAAGAAGAAGAAGAAGTGAGTTGCCTTTGTTGCATTTATAGTAAAGTGAGAAGAAATAATAAATTCGAACATTTACTCACTTCTTTCATAGATTTTCGAACGACCCCATTTAATTTAATAATAATAATAAGTAAATAATAAGTGTTGCCATAGTCATCGAATGCAATTTTTTTGGATATAATTGATAATAAGTGTTGCCACAGTCCTCGAATGCAATTTTTCGAATTTAACTGATAATAAGTGTTGCCATAGTCCTCGAATGCAATTTTTCGAATTTAATTGAAGTTACAAACACTACACTCACCACCTTGCATTACTTTTCAATTCAATTTCAATAATAAGTGTTACCATAGTCCTCGAATGCAATTTGTTTGGATTTAATTGATAATAAGTGTTGCCACAGTTCTCGAATGCAATTTTTCGAATTTAACTGATAATAAGTGTTGCCATAGTCCTCGAATGCAATTTTTCGAATTTAATTGAAGTTACAAACACTACACTCACCACCTTGCATTACTTTTCAATTCAATTTCAATAATAAGTGCTACCATAGTCCTCGAATGCAATTTGTTTGGATTTAATTGATAATAAGTGTTGCCACAGTCCTCGAATGCAATTTTTCGAATTTAACTGATAATAAGTGTTGCCATAGTCCTAGAATGCAATTTTTCGAATTTAATTAAAGTTACAAACACTACACTCACCACCTCGCATTCATTTTCAATTCAATTTCCTCTCCAACAAAGTACGAAAACTACAATTTTGTCCCAATTATTATTCTAATTATTCTCTAAAACAAAAACAAGACATGTCAACATCTTCACAAAGCATCCAAAATATCCGCGATAATAAGACACCGTTGTCGTCTTGACACACGCTTACTTTTCACTCAATCCTACTTACAAAAGTCGATAATTTGATTTCTGGTAGCACAGTTTTCATCCTTCCGACAAACATCACATTTCTTGCGGCATGATTGTATATCCTTCAAAAGTTCTTCAATACAACTTTCATCCGAGTATGAAATATTTTTCAAATCCAAAGGCAACCATTTGATTCTCATCGACACTCACACAAGAATAAATGGAATCTTCGAAATTAAGTGGAAAGACTTTGATTGAGACCGTCATGAAGTTTAACTCTGTTTAATTGGAAAATAAATTACAAGCTCACAGCATGTGTCAGGTGGAGGATGAGGATGAGGATGCGAAATTGCATACTGCACAGTCGCCGCCATCCATGCACCACAATCTGTTGCATAAGAATCGGTGGAAAAGGTTCCAGTTGCGAGTACCTTCGCGAGACGCGAACTCTATGCTGTGCATTGCCGTGTAACTTAGAACGCCCTAATGGCCTGTAAATTTAAATAAGGGATTTAGAAAGTTGTCCCTTATGAGAGTGAATCATGCAGTGTGTACCGAAATCGTTTGAGCTCCCCACACCTCCTTCTCCACTTCCACGAGCATCTCGTGAAAACGAACGTTTGCACAAAGCATGATGGAATGCGTTAACTTATCAAGAGAAAGTAAGTATCGCACGAGTGCATCCAGCCAGCAGGCACAGCGCGGATATGTGTGTGTAAATGAGGGAAATAAGTTCGTTGTTCTAATGAAATATCACTGTTCACGTGCAACCATGTTACGGCGGAGGGATAGCAACGTAATTAGATCTTATGTCATACGAATTTATGGAAATGTTTTGAAATTCATTTTTATTGCCACCGCTCGTTTTAAGTCAGGTGGAGGAAGGTAATGAGCCAAGTTCATGGTAATGAGTATTGTTCTGATGATAATTTTGATGGTGGCTTTTCTGTGACCTTGAATTCTGTGAATGTTACCTCGATGCAAGTACTTCAAAATTACTTTTCCAATTATGTAGAATGATTTCAGACAAAAATGTTACGTATACGCCCTGGGTAGAAGTTAGTTATCATAGCAAGTACTTTTGATTGAATGTTAACAAGAACTTGTGACAGCAGTAAAAAGCTAGTTCTAATCGTACAGTATCGGGCAGTTATGGTGCAGTTGACCGGACTATCTACAAATGGGATATATGCGTACCTACATAATCTGCGTTAGTTACACTACTTTTATGAGCTGCTTACTATTACCGATTTAAAAAAAAATTAAGTGAATTTGTTTTTTTTTTTTTGAGTTTACAACTTTGAACTTTGTGAAAAGTAGTTTGACAAAAATCGTGCCGTCTGCCAGATTGACATATTTGTTACACATGTCTCCATTTTAGTTTTAAATTAAATCGTACTTATAAAAATAAATAAATAGTATAGTTACTATTTAAACAATATTAGAATGTTTCGTTCAAGATTTGAGTTATATAAGATTTTGCAGCACTATAGAAATTATATAACTGATTTAACTCTCTCACAATTAAGGATCTCCAAAATTTCCGCCTCCGACTTCGAATCACTGCCGCGAAAAGTTCTTCTTTTCTCCTTCAGGTTAGGACATTTCCCGATAAAATGTAAGTCATATTCCCGTTCAGAAAAGTTACAAAGACTGCAATAGATTGGTAAATCCTCTCGATGTGGAATAAAGTTAAGTCCTACCAGTTCTCCCTTCATTTTGAATATAGCAGACATTAACTTTTGACTATTTTCATTATGGAAATAGTTTCGATCACATAAATTATGTTTTAGTTGGATATAAATTGCTCTATGCGAAGAGGACTTAGCTACGTTTATGCAATCTTTTCTATACCTCTCATCTAATTTTGAGGCAAAATTATAGAGCATCTCTTTAGCATACCCATTGGTAATATTCTGCTGGTTAACGTCAAAATTAAGGTCACAAAATTCTGCCAGCTGCTTCAGTTTCCTAAACTATAGACTCTTTTTTGGTATTCGATTGGGCGTTCTCAGAGCACTTATTTTGCTCTCAGAGCAATTTTTATGTTCGTAAAAAAAAAAAAAACAATCTTCAGAGCACTTTTGCGAATCTGAATTTCTTCTCAGATTTACCAATACAAGTGCGTTTGAGTTTGACAACCAATGAAGTTTGTTTACGTTTCCGTGAAATTTTTCAATTGCAAAGAAATGCATTGCATCGGGAGGATCTATTTTTTGTTAATTATTTATGTACAAATGTTTAGAAATCAATCTGGGAGGAAATTTTGAATGTTTAAGTATAAAGTTGATCTCTCTCTCCTTGTTTCCTTGGAGCCTGGGGCTGATCTGACTTATAGCTACCTGGAAAGTGTACCTCCATTAGGACCTCATTTGTGTGATCCAGTGATTCTACCATCTCCCCCGCTCTATTACGAATGAGTCCGATCTTGGAAACTGGAACTCTCGAGACAATCTTTTGTAGTCTACTGACTTCAGATGTACTCTTCATACTCGAGCAAAAGTCCCTCCACGACTCCCTTTTACGTCGTCGCAGAGTGACATTTAGCTCTTTCTTTTTCGCCTTATATTCATCGCATGCTTCGGGTTCTCCCCTCCTCATGGCGTGATTGAAGGCCTTCCTCACCACCAACGCGCAGGATCTTGTTTTCCCACTAAAGTAGGTGTACAAGCATCTGGGTATGCATCTTCAACAGCTGATTGCAGATGCTTCAGTTGTGATTCTACATGCCAAGTGTTTTTCGGTATTCCGCATGTCCTTACATTCAGTTTTTCCTCCAACACTTCAAGGTATTTTATCCTATCTGTGTTCTTCGGAATTCTGATGTTTTCCGTTTTTTTTTCCTTTTAGATCCATAGCGAACATCAAGTGAAATGGCTCTGTGTTCTGACAATGTAGCCTGATCCATTACCCTCCAATTTGATACTCTTTCAATTATCTGGCTACTGCACAGGGTAACATCGATCACTTCCATTCGCCTCACATCGACGAAGGTCGGCTCTGTTTAAGATAGCTAGATCCTTGCATGATACAAATTCGAATAAGGCTTCTCCTCTGTAATTAGCGTTGGTGCTGCCCCACACTGTATTATGTGCATTGGCATCACAACCAATTATTAGATCCTCGTTCCTGTTCCTGCATGCATTCACCAAAGACTCTAACTCCCTTGTCGGAGGAGGTTCTGGAGAATCATACGGCAGGTATGCAGATGCTATGACAAAATTTCCCGCACCTGATCCTACTCGTACTGTTGCAAGGGCACACTGATCCGGCAGTTTATATGCTTGAACTCCGTGCCTTACCAGAATACAGGACCTAATTCTTCTGCTAGTTTGCGCATAATGCAACTCAGCCATGTTATTTGGGAGTCCTCTAATCTTTCCTCTAAAGATCCAAGGCTCCTGTATCAGGGCTATATCAAATGAATCGTCATCAAAACTTTTAGTCATCATTGCTGATACTGCTTTGCTGTGATGAAGGTTCAATTGAATCACCCTCAGCTTTTCCCGGTACGGGAACAATCTTAATCGGTTCCCAATTGAAGTGTCAATTCTCCAGACATTCTACCAGACCTCTTCTTGACGATCATTCCTTTCGACTTATTCGAATTCACTGTTATGCCCAAAACACAAGTGCAGAATTCACTGCGCAGCTAGATTAGAATACACATGTTTATATGGACATAGGCACACGTAAATTCTGCACTCACCGCAGCACTGCAACATGTCTCTATTTCTAAATTCGCTGCAAAATTCAAGCGTACCACAACACAAAAGAAAATAAATTGCAATTTCAATTATTTGCCATCATCGGCTTTTGACATTTGCTGATCGTGTTTGTTTTTGTTTTGGCTGCAAACACATCAGCTGCTTAGTCGATGAATGACAGTGGCCGCATTCAGGAATCTAGTCATCTTAAGTCGACTGGATGAGATGTAACCTGAACGCAAATACTAGATTGGTCGGGAACGTCACTTTTCCTACGTCATCCACCTACGCGAACTGTCAACTTAGTACTCAGTCACGAATTCCTTGACTAGATTCGTCGGCTACCCCTCCATAAACGTCAACTGAAACAGCTGCTCACATACCGATATCGACCAATCAAAACCGAGATTCACTTAGTGAGAGAGCTGTCAGACTTACTAAACTAGATACTTGAACGTCCCCAGTAGCCATATTAGCCGATGCAATGCATGCCAAATAATTTTCTGCACATCTGTTTTACTTGCATCGCTGCATTCTGTGCTGCGTCCAGAATTTCTGCACATGTGTTTTGGGCATTAAGTTCTACAATCTGCAGTACCCTTCAAATAAATTTATCATACATTGCAGAGTTTCAGGTGAATAATATGCAAGGAGGACAATATCGTCTTCTGCGAAGAGAAGAGCTTTGAACAAGATTCCGGCATATTATATTCCAACAGGTAGATAGTCTATCAAATCGTCTATAAACAAAGCATATAAGGGCTCTGGGGACATCCTTGCTGTTGCCGCCAAAAATATAATCACTTTAGAGAAGAAATTTTAAATTTTCCGCCTAATAAGGAACCTTTTTCTTATGTACAAAAGGTATAGTAGATATACCGTAGATTTTCCCCAAAGATTAAATGCACCACAGTCAGTCTTTCTCATTTATTTTCTTGCTTCAATTCTTACAATTTGGTCATTCCATTGTCAACCTTTAAAGCGTTCGTTTTGAGCATTAATAAATGAAGTTTTATAACGTTTAACGAAAAAGTGAATGTGTTTTTTCTGAACTCAAAGAACAAAATCTTGATAAGAATTTTACACTTGCTTTACTCCCATTCTGCGATGTTCAATCCATTCCACACTGCTAATTGAGTGTCGTCATAGATGCCCACCAAAACCTTACCAAACTTCGACGATATTCCAGCGTTATACAACTTGTGGAACAAAGTTCATCTGTCAAATGTGTCGAAGGCTGCCTTGAAGTCGACGAAAAACATGTACAGTTTCTTTTTTTGCTCTAGGAATGTTCCAGCTATAATCCGAAGGATACAAATGTTACCATTCGTTGAATATCCGCTTCCAAATCCAGCCCGGAATTCTTTGAGGTTCTTACCTTCATGTATCCATTTGCCCAATCGATGATTTAACACAGGTGCAAAGATGTTATAGGAGGCATTAGAAAAAGATATTCCACGATAATTGTTTGGATCTGTTATGTTTCATTTCTTGTGGATTAGGTATATAATTTTTTTTTTTTTGAATTGTTGCTATTTCCATGATTTTGTTAAGTACACCGACAAGATCCTCTGCTCCATATTTGAAAAATTTCACTGCAACTCTATCCACTCCTGGTGCTTTTCCATCCTTCAATCTGTTGATCATCCAGCGTACTTCCTTCTGTGTTAAAGGGACATCTAATACATCACTAGAGAACGATGGTACTGCGTACTAGATAGATAGCGCATTTGTATTTGGATTTAACTGTTTTTGAAAGTGAAAGATTCAACTGTAAACTTTCAAAACTGACACGATTAATCCCATTGACAATCTGCTTGGTTGGTAAAGTGAGCGTGACTCTATTAAACCGGAACTACAGTGTCCCTATTCGTTCGAGTCAAATCTGTGCATACTGTAGCCCCGGGTGCATGGTAATGGGGTCAATGGATGCAGTCTCTCACTATCGTAACTAGCTGGCTCTTATAAGTTCACCCACAATTTGAAGAAAGGTTAGTAAGTTCGTAGTGCCGCCATTGGTCATTCACATACCTAATGTTCTTTTTCAGATCTCAGATTTTATGCGGCTCATAGAACATGCAATGAAATTGATCTGCTTTTGCGTTATTTGACAACAATATCAGCTGTTCAAATTGCATTTGTTTTTTTGGTAAAATCAACCATGGAAATCGGCTTGAAAAATGTTTCCTCTGATGTAGATATAAATGGAGTATTTTTAGTGATTCGTAGTTTCCAGATGATTGTTGTGTTTTTATATTAAAGACGTATAATTTATTTATTTCATTTCCAACTTTATTATTCGGGATTAGGTTATAGTAAAAACTCAAGCTTTAGACCACCCGCTACTGATGCACGAGATTACGAGACTGTCCAAGAGTCCACTTTACATTACCTCACAATCTCGTACATAAGTGTGTATATAATAGAATCGGATGACAACTTAGGTACTAGGTATTGCTAACAGTTTTTAACTGAGCAATGTTAAAAGGTGATCCGTGTGAATACAACAATGATGAGGAAGACAATGAAGATAATAATTCCTCTAAAAGTATGTCCATTGCTGTTTATGTATTTCTTTATTTTGGTTCTCACGAAACTTTGCACATTTGTTTTAAAACAAACTTCTTTAAATGACGTAAAACAGCTGTGCTGGATTTGTGGTAGTATGTGTAAATCTGAAAAAATATCGAGATCTGCAAAAAGTGATCCGAATCGAAAAAAAGATTGATTTTTTTTCCCAATGGAACGCCAAAATTTTGATTTAGATCAAAAAAAAAGATTGATTTGTTGTCCCAATGGAAAACGACATAAGCTATCGTCAGGTCAACGTCAACAACTCTAAACTATGATACCATGGAATCTACCCAATATTTGTAAAAGTCGCTAGCGCCATAGCTAGCCTTTGCATTAATGCCGTCACTTTAGACATATAAATACAATGTACGCAATACATCTAATTATACTGTTTGCGTATCAGAACGGTTAATATTATGCCTTTTTTATTATGCTCACATGATCTGTATAGATCATTGATTTCCATGGTATACAACAGAAGTTGGATCTTGTACTGTTGTTGGGAGCATAATAAAAAAAAGGCCTATTGATAGCAAGAATTCCACCATACAATGTTGCAACAGAGTCGACTTAAAATGATTCTCCCCTCCACCGGTATTGTCTCGTGGTATAACCCATATAAGTAATCTCGTCAAAAGAAAACTCCCAAATCGATCAATTACCGTCCCATTATCTCCGGGTAGTGATCCTCCTAATGCCTCATTCAATTCCCGATAACAACTAACTACAACCGATAACGATAAGATTTTCGATTATTTTTCTATTTTTAGTTCATTGACAAAGCGTCGTCGGTCGTCGTTGTTATCCTCCCCACTATTGCAAGATGGTGGTCGCATTCACGTGTGTGGCCATCTTGAAGGTAAACAAATTGCACACGACAATTTGATTTCGCGATAGACCCTCTGTCATCGATGATTCAAGAACGCAATCGAGGTAGATATGGTAAATAAATAAGGCAACTCGACTAGACGATAGTAAAAATAGTACGTTTACTTTATGCAATACAAATGTACGTATAATCGATCTGTTTGCCTATAGATATCAACTCAATATTATGGAGCACCGCTCGACGCCATTACCTTACACTATTTAAAATAGAAACACAAATTTCTTGATAGATAATTATAAAAGAATAACCCAACTATGGAGCTAGTCTTCTTCCTTTATGCAATTTTCCACCAGTTCTCGGAGATTGGGATTCTCCATGGCTGCAGCTATTCGCTCCTTGTCATTGATTTGTTTGTTAACTGAAACGAGAAATAGATTATTATCGAAACACGTAATGGTACACGGTGGAATGTTTATGCAAGATTCTCTTATCGCAGATATGTAAGCGGATTAAGTGACCTCTTTGTGGTTTATAGGGGTGCTTCCTATACAAGGTGGTAAACGTGAACCGCTTGGATGTCTAAGTTTTCTTTTAAACTCCCAGCTGTCCGAATGATCCGACATATAAAGCACTGCAAGCATTACGGCGATCGCAATATGATTTATTTATGCACTTCTTAATCTGCTGACATCCACGCTCGGTTATGAATGGAAAAATAAAAGGATTTGTAAGTATACCAACAATATATTGTCAGTAAGAAAACTCAAAAAGTTCGTGTATACTATAATTTCTGATCGTGCTATCAGCGATCAACTCTTTGCATATTTTGCTTTTAAATTACTCATATTTTTCATACAGGAGCTCGTCCAGTTGGCTACTTGGATTGTTCTTTGTTGGGGTCGAGTGCATATCAAGCTGATGTTAACAAAATAAATCTTGAACCGTACAAGATCAAATCTGATTCTCTAGAGAAGATTGTAAGCCTCTTTTGTATATAAAAGCTCCACACGATAAACTGCAAACACACGTCCCTGTAACCTCTTCAACTCAAATAAGCTTCTCAAAATTTCTAACCGAATTGCATCCTGAAGCTCTATTCAACAAGTAATATAAATAATTTACATGTCAATGAACAAATTATGCATTTAACTTTCTCATAGCAACTTGTCACGCCAGATGCAACGCATTTCCCGTCCCCACTGTCACAATAACTGATCCATGTACTTTCCGACACCATGCTAAGTATATTTCACTCTTGGCCTATCTTTCATTGTGTTCAAATCTCGATTCGCCTTCTTTCAAATAAGAAAACAACTGCGACACACAGTAACTAATCATTCCACTCCACCCAATCATCTTCTTATTTCAAGAAATACAAAACAAAAACTTTACTTACTTTCATCTTCCGTAGAGTGAGCACCTTTTTTTATATAAATATCCAATTTTATATTATGCGGCAGACTTCTTTCCACCTTCACACGAATGCAGAGACCAATTAACGTGGCCAATGAACAATGAGGCACTGTTGGATTAAATTCCACCCGAACCTACGGGATAAATTTTACAAACAACAATTCATACAAATGTATAAATCCACATACTACGTAAACATTCGATTTGGTTGGTGGCAGGACAAAGATTCCCTCCTCATAGATAACATTCAAGTCTTCTAATGTGCATGGTTTTTCTGGGTCACGAATAGATCGTAGAACATCTTGAAATTGATGATTTTTATGTAAAAACAATTGTGCAACTAAATATATTTTCTATTTCAACGACAGCTTACCGAACAGTGTCTCCTGCAACTCCTGGGCATCCTTGTATCCCAATTCTTTTAATAATGCCTCTTCGCCAATAGGAATCTCATCATCGAGTGACTCGGCGCCACTTTTTTTTGCTGCTTGCATGTTGTCCGTTGACTTCTTTCTGAAGAATGATAGCATTGTTGTTTTGGTTTGTATTTATTTAATTATATTATGTAAGGTTTTTTTTTTTTTTTTTGCTTTTCGGTTTATCTCTTGGATTAGAATGAAAATATAGAAAAAAAAAAAACTTTGTTTTTGCTTTGATTTTCTCCTTATCAGGGATGTGTTAAATAATGCTATCAGCTGATTCGAGATGCAGCTATAGGTGGCGGTAGTGGCAGTAGGCAGATTCACAATACAGCGGCGAGATTTTTTTTGAATGGAGATTTAATTGGTTTCCAGTTCAAATTAATAAATTCTTCTTGCTAGCTTTGATTATTTTCATATTGTTTTTTTTTTTTATATTCAACGGAAAAAGTCACATGCAGCTTTCTAACCACTAATACATAGGTAGTACAACTATTAATAAATTGTGAAGAGTACTTCTGTGTTCTTAACAAAAAGTGACTTTTTCTTATTATTATACTTTTGTTCTGACGTAATGCTTGCTTGATACAGAACGAACAAATAATTTTTGCATTCCGCTCGGCTTTAGCATAAGGCGTGTTTTTTTTAGCTTCGATCTCAGCAAAGCAAAGTAAAGTAGGATTTTCAGCACGTAATTACAACAACTACGTTCTACTTGACAATTCGAGAACTCAGAGTAGTTGTTGTGATTGCGTGCCGAAAATCCTACTTTACTTTGCATTGCTGAGATCAAAGCCCAAAAAAACACGCCTATAGTACGCAGTCCAGTAGATACAACAGGAAAAAATAAAGGTGTCATAAAAATGTGTATGCAAATAATTATGTTTGAGTTCGTTTATATTTCACATTTGATTTTCATAAATTTCCTTTTTTCATTACCACCCTGCCATATATAATTGCCGTACAGCGGCTTTCTCCCAAAACAGCTGATAGCATCCTTATCAGCACCAGTTGCCGTCTGCATAAAATTTTCGTCCGCAGTGTGTGAATTTTCATTTATCAACTTTTCCCCATTCCAGAAAATTTAAAAATAGAAACAGCATTTAAAAATATACACAAAAGTTAGCAACCGTTTGCCCATCATCGGAGGCCACGTAAGTACAAAAGCCTTTAATCAATTGGTGAACATCAAGTCGCATAAATTCAATTGGCCATCTGTGCACCGTATACACCAATCCACTTTGTGACTCATATGTTATATTTATTATACATTTTCTGTATTTCAAAAGAAGAAACAAAATTATTTGTGCGAAGAAAAAAACTACTTTAGTTTTATGCCACCCCCTGCACCTGTTCCAACGGTAACCTACTTTGATTCGTTTTCTTTTTTTTTTCGTTTGGAATTCAAAGGGAAAATAAAATCCCATAAAGATGAACAAAAAAATAACGGCGCATCTCGTGAGAAGGAAATTTGGGGAAAATTTTTCTTTCGGGAAGCTCATTTGAAAAGTTGAGGTCAAACTGCGAGGACTGAACAAAAACTGAGACTTGTGGCTGCACTTGCTAGACACGTGCGCACATTTACTTTTAAGGCAATTGCACTTGGAAAATCGGACAGAAAAGCTGGAAAATTAAATTTTGTATTTCCTTCCTGAAGAAAAAATTTGCTTTAGTTTTATTTTTTTTTTGTTGATTTATTTTCCTGCTCAAAAAGGTAAAATGGAATTTTCCATAAAATTCTAAACATTGTTGGTTATCGATGTTGGAAATAATTTTATATAATTTTCTTTTATCTCAATAGGGGTATATTATTTTCGTAGAAGTTCTGCGATGGCGTGGTGGAATTTAACAGCATTTTTCTTGTTACCGTTTCAGTATAATCAAATTCGAACAATATGGGTTCCTTAAACGAAGCTAAAACCGTTAAGACCTTGCCCAAGGGAAAATATACGCTAGTAGGTGTTGATATCGATACCACCGGTAAGAGGCTTATTGACGAAGTAAGTTGAATTTTATTCGTTTTAACTCGGAAGGCGGTTATTTACTGTTTTTACCTCGTATATAGATTGTCCAGTTGGCGGCTTATTCACCAAATGCACACTTTGAACAATACATCATGCCGTACATGAATTTAAATCCGGCAGCTAGAAACCGGCATCAGGTGCGGGTCATCACAATTGGATTCTATCGAATGCTCAAGTCTCTGCAGACGTACAAGGTGATTTTTTTTTTTTTTTTTTATCAAGTGAATCTTTGGTTTTTCAACGATTTCATGTCGATCAAAATGGAGATCTAACGGTGAGTGTTGGTTTTGTTTATATGAACCATGTGAGGCGCTCTCTATACACTCTGGCTCCGCTTAGTTGTCCAACGTCTACGTTTTGTCATCACTATTGAGATATGAAATGTATTTCGGTGTTTTTTTGAAAGAGTGAAGCTCTCTCGCGTAAGTGTTTCAGTTTTTGGTGAATTCAGTTCGTATAGGTGTTCTCTCTAGTTCTAAATTAGTTCATTTTTTCAATGCCATCATGAGGCTCAGCCCAAGTTGCTTCAGGCTCCGTCAATCTGACCAACAGTGGCCAAACTTGGACTTCTTCTCACACCTATGGGAATATGACGGACTGTGAGCGCATTTGAACGAACAATTCATGCCTCAAATTATATCTACAATTTTTCTAAACATCCATTTGTTTGATAAATCATCTCCAGCTGTTACCTGTAATTGTTGTATTTCATTGCAAATAATTTTTATAAAACTTTTGATGGGAATGGTCCCATACATGCTGATTGTCACAAAGTAAATTTAACTCTGTCCTGTCACTCTGCTAGAAGTCGTTAATTCCGCTTGCCTTATATTATGTTACATAATTCACTTCAACTTCAATTTGAGCAATTGTTGCTCCATTAATTGTTTAAAAGATCGTTCTGATCATTTATTGTCCGAAAAGTTCCTTATATTCAATTGGAAATTGTTTTTACCATTTCCCAGGTTATCAAATCCAAGTCGGAAGTGGCCGCTCTCAAGGACTTCCTCAACTGGTTGGAAATGCTGAAGAAACTTGAACCCGCATCGGATGGCATTATATTGGTCTATCACGAAGAAAGAAAATTCATTCCTTACATGATTTTGGAATCACTCAAAAAGTACGATCTATTGGACAGGTTCCAGCAGACGGTGAAATCATTTGCCAATGGTTTCCATTTGGCACGGAATTATGCGACCACAATCGAAGGTGGTGCACCACAGTATCTGTCTCTGCGAAAGCTTTCGAAAGTTTTGTCTGGCGATAAAGTTCCAACAAGTGACAAGAACAATAACAACAACAACAGTGATGACATAGTCAGCTCTACAACATCGCCAACAAAAGATTCGCCACCGCCAAAAGTGGAAAATGTCGACGCATCCACATCGAGTGTAGATGTTGCCAACAACTATAGCCAAAAACCACCAAAGCCACAGAGAAATCGCAGACACTCAAACAGCGAATCGGATGTATTCGATGGCAGTGCTAGCATTCGTGCAAAAATGACATATGGCGTGGCACTGCGTTTGGCAAATCAAAGCCAAACCGCAGATTCCAAAAAAACTGATGCCGAGCAGTTGCTCGACGCGATCAAACAATACGCCCAACCACTCTCCTGTGATCTAGACGAATTGGAAAGTCAGAATTTGATGCTGGAAAGGCAGAACTCGTTCCGTCCGGTATTTTTGAATTACTTCAAGGCGACGCTGCAACACCGCCTGCGTGCGGTGAAGTATCGCATCATCCTGTCGGAGAATAGTCACGATTTGAACAGTTTGAACGTGATTTGGACAGAAAAACAAAAAGAGGGTCTGGCAGAGGTGATTCAGGCCATCGATGACCTGAAACAGGAGGACAAGACCGAGCTAATTGAATTGTTTGATAGCTATTATGATCCGGCCAAGACGACCATTAAGCCGGTGGTGAAGTCCACCCGGAGAATACCCAGACGATCAGGTGAATGTTTTTTCTATAACAATATAATATGAAAAAAAAAACTGTAACCACCATGACTTAATCGAATCTCCTTCATTTTCCAGTTCGCAACAAGGAAAACGATTCAGCCGGCGATGCCAACGCCAACCATGGAGCTGGCGACAAACAAATGCAGCCAGATTCCACTACAAACAAGGGAAACCGCAAGCCCCAGCGATCCCGAAGGGGAGGAGCCCCCCAATCACGAAACAACTCGCTCGCCAATTCCAATGCCGCGAACGTTACGGTTGTTGCGATCACCAACGCTTCAGCAACAGCCGTTGTTGACAACTCTAAGGTGCCTTTGACTTCTACCTTGTAGACGCCATCAATTGAAACTACCAGCCTTCACAGTCACTGACGTGCCTGAAACACACAGGAACTCGTCGGATACAATCCCACGAGCACACATTTTTTTTTTTTTACTCACAAACAGAATGTTGCATTTATCGTCAACATTTCGACAACTGTTACACATTTTACAAGCCTATATAGTAATTTTTACTATAATCATGAAGTTATTCTAAAAAAAAAACACAAGAGAGTAAATCGATTTCCCCCCATTTCGATGCAGAACCGATAAAGAAAAGAAGAACCATTTGAAGTGTAAATTGCAAATGGTGACACAGCAAGTCGTCATCGAAATTGCCTTCTCGTCAGCGTCGTCTTCGTAGTTTGTTTGAAATTTTTATTAAGTTATTCACTTTCGGATCAAACAATTCGGCATACCGAAATTATTCTATGGAGGAGGAAATTCAACAAAGCGAAGGAAAAAAACAAACCAGCACGCACCTTACTGAATATGACGAACTATCTATGCTTCTATAAGTTTTTCTTTTTTTGCTGTTCCTATTATTGATTTTGAATTGAATTGTTCAACAGAATTTATATGAATTTAAATGAGAAATGTTTGTTGTGTTAATGAATACATAAGATACTGTAGAAGAAAACTCGCGCAGCAAACATTCGAAAACAGAACAAAGAATATGAAAACTTGCCAAACATATAGCAATTGTTGTTGACTATACGAGTATAACGAACAATACTGTTACCGCGCACACCATATGTGAATTTCAGTGCAATTTATGCAATATACTATGTGCATTATTTTTTCTATTGTTACTATATATATATATACTTGAACGTTTTTTTTTTATGAAATAATAAATTTGTTGTTGAATTAAATCGAATGGTTTTCTTTTTGTGTCAGACTCGTGTATTTCTGAAGAAGATTCAAAAGCTTGTATCACATCAAGGGTTACTTTGCATACGGGCAAATTCTGTCTCCTATTGCCATTCATGCATTGGCCAGTTCGAAATGTGGTATTCAGATAATGGCGAGCCGCCCAACTTATGCCAAAGGGTTTGGTTTCTCCGAAGCGTGTTTGCATCTCGAGAGACTGTTTCCCCATTCTGGCAAATCTACCACAGGGTCTTCATGACCAAAGTTCTATTGTATGATTTGTCTATGGTATAAAATATTTGTTTTAAATCGGACATTGTACTAATTTTTCCTACTTCCGTTTCCTGCACCAAATGTACTAGATTAAATACACCTGCGCACTAGCGCCACACATCACAGCTGACTCTAGCAAACACACACAACAAAACTGTCAAAGTGCGGACGGAATTTTCCTTTTTCCCACAGCCCAAATGTCACTTCACTTGTCAGTTGAATTCGCGAAGTTCGGTTTACCAGTTGAGATTTTGATAAGTAGATGAAAAGCTACCAAATAGAATTTCCTCGCTTAGTTCTTTCGGTTGTGTTGACAGAATTTAGTTCGAAAATAAGTTTTCCAATAAATACAGTTGCTGTTCCCATTCGGAACGAACAAATATCAAACCGAAATTCATAGTTTTGCAGGCAATAGTGTGAAAAGTGCGTTGTATAACTAGATCATTGCTAAAAAGTAGTCAAAATTAAGAAATTCATAATGGACGAAATGGCCGAGGAGTGCCAGTATCGGTTCCCCGAAGAGAAAATCCCAGCGAATATCTTCACCGCCGTATACTATTCTGCTAAATTTGATCTTGCCAGATCGCTGGTTGCAGCCCTTAATGATATAAAAAACAATGAGCTGCGCCTATACCTCTTAAATGCGGTAAGTAGTGAACGCCGCATGCATGCTGTCGTCAGTAGTCAGTCTAGAAATTGGAATTGAATAATGATTAAGGTGATGTACACGTTGTCTACTGCATAGGCAGTTACATAGTAATGCGTAGCTACTAGGACATTTTATTCTATAATATAAACATCGCAAAAATCTGACGGGATTTCGTGAGATTTTTGCTCTTTTTCATGTCTTGTCACGAATTATTTATAGTGGCAGTGGAGAGCGCTATTTATAAAGCCCAATCTATCTATTGGCTTGTTTGGCTGTGCTCCTCTAATGGTTGGATGTGTGCACCTACAAACGTGTGAATAATGATCGCGATCTTTGATCAAAACAAAAAAGTTTTTGATTGCGCACAGAGCAGCTCTGTGTCGAACGAGGCCATCGGAACGCGACGACAGCGATCTGCTTTGGTTCTACGATTCTCTGTTTTGGTTTTTTGTTTCTATTGCTGTTCGTCGATTTAGACAAAAACAGGAATGTTCAGCTGATTCAATACGATCCGGCTGAAGCATTCCGTTTGGCAATGACCCTTAACTCGGTGAGCTGGTTAATTGTTTATATTATTTGATTTGTGATGCCTACAGGATTTGATGTTGATTCGAGGCAGGGGTACGTGGCAGATAATAGTGCTTCAAATGAGGCATATGTATATTGTGCATATTAAAATGAAAATACAATCTTGATATTGCAGGAGCAGGCCATACAGAGCAACACTGCAGTGAGCCGTCTGTGTGAGAAGCGTAATACTTTCTAAGGGAAACAAACTTCGAGCACTGCTCGTGGCACAGTGTACTAGTGAATAACGATGTACTAGAATAAACTAAATTGTTAAGTAATCTGGTAAGCTAAGGCGGTAGGTATTTGAATTCGCATTTTGTTTGCATATACGTCTGGAGCTAATATGCGGAAGTAAACGAAAAATGTTAGTATGCAGTATGTTGTAAAAATACGTTTACAAATGTTGATAAGCAGTCTAGAGCTGCCTTTTCAAACAGCAACGGCATGAGCCTCAGTAAAATGTAGTTCCGAACAACAGCCGAGAAGTCGTATATGCACGTTCTAGACAATGCATTCGATAAACACGATCTTGGACATCTACTTGAAAGCTTTTAATGGAAAACGAGCACCCTTTTTTGAATGGACGGCATTCCACTGACAACAAAACAGTCAGACTTCCATAGATAGAAAAAATTAATTCAAAATATCACATACACCAAATAGATCTTTTCAGAAACTAGTCTCACTGAAAACTCAAGCCGAGTGCAGGCGCCGTGATCAAGACACCCATTCATAGGACGACGAATCTATGCACTTTTAAGTCAAATCTCTACCGGATATTGGTTTGAATTAAACCTCTCCTAGTCCTCTTAAACTGACTTTGTGGCATAAAAAATTTGTTGGTGCTTTTCTAAAAGACCAGCGACTCAAATGTATAGGTATTCAGATAAGCGCCAAATGGCTTTCAAGAATTTTAATGTCTCATTGAAGCATTCTTCAGCCTTTCGCTGTTGGCGCGGTCAAACTCTGGCCAGTGAACTTCCATTGATAACTAAAGGCTCTAAAGGATATAAGAAATCTCATTCTGTTGTGCAACTGTATGTCAGGTGTGAATTAGGAAAAGCAGGTAAACCTAATAAATAGTATTTCGAAAATATCGGAGTTCTGTAACATCATGCGAAGAAAAATCACTCACTCGCTTTGAATTCAATGGGAATATTGTAATTTAAAAAGTTGAAGTGTCGCAGCATGGGTATGGTCAAAGTCCATGAAAATACAAATAGGCATCTTTTTCATTCCTCTTCAAGGGAAATTTCTTAATATAAGCTGTTTTTTTTATCTTCGATCTCAGCAAAGCAAAGAAAAGGAGGATTTTCAGCACGCCATTGCAACACCTACTGCGAGTCTCGAAGTGTCCAGTAGAGCGTAGTTGTAATTGCGTGCTGAAAATCCTACATTACTTTGATTTGCTGAGATCGAAGCAAAAAAAATACAGACTGATAGATTACAATTTGTTGATTGATTGGGAAACTGTAGAAAAACCGAACAGTAACCGAATGTAAACAAATTTTGAGAAACAAATATGAGTGAACGTGGATTTCGTCGATAAAATTTTAAATACATTGAACAGAGTTCTCTTTTCACCTGATTTTACTTTAAAAGAAATGTCGTGCTATTGCGACAGAGGAAAGGGAACTTGGCTTAAGCCTAACGCAACACCAGACAATTGTAAATAAACGGTTTAAGAAAAATGTTTGTATCCTTCATTTAACACTACTCATTAGTTATCAGTACGCATTGGCCATCGAATTTGTTGAAATTTTCTTACAGTCGCATCCCAGTGTTTTCTGAAAACATCTCAGGCATGTAGCATATTTTATTTAACGCTATTCTCAAACAAGAATCCAATCGCCACTCAAGCAAAATATAACAAGACAGTCTCTAGATCTAGACATCATGCAGACAGGCATACACGCCATTCATTTCTCATTCTAACCATTTACAGTTCAATGCAACATCGAACAACATTATTTCTAAAATTAGATTCGGATTAAAAAGCAAGCCAAACACTCGGCGAAAAAAGAAATCAAAACACTTTGCCAAGAACGGATGTGACCTAAAAATGCTCTTGTGTTGAATGTGCATGTTCTTTTGAACAAAAAGAAATATGCGAATTATTCTTGAAATTTATAGAAGAAACGATAAATACCTCCGTTCAATATTGCGTACTTTGAAAATAGGTGAACAAAAACACTTTTCTGATTGATTATCAACAACTTTAGCATGACGGTGGGCAATATAAGATTTTTGTTGCTAGGACGATTTCAAGAACCATATTTGTCTTAGAAATTTAATTGTCAACTCAAATGTTGCAATATTTTTTTAATACTCAAATGATTTCAATATAGATTCGAGGGCAGTTGAGGAAGAGTAACATATGCTACGCGTGGCGAGTTGTTTGGGGAAGACAAACAAAAGTAAGGAGCACAGCATTTCAGTCTTCATACAGTGGACGTGTGTTGTAACGAATATTCGATATAGCGAAGTTGCGATCATATAATAATAACGAACGCTTTCCAAATTTACATTGATTTTGATTTTATGATAACCCACGACTTGCTGCCCAATATAACGAACGTACATAAAAATTGGATTAAAAACCCTTGCAGTACTTAAATGACAGGACCATCATCTATTCAATTTAAAATAAATAAATAAATAGTTGGCGCAACAGGTCCGTAGGGACCCTAGGCGTAGCTTCTCAGAACCATTTGTCTTGTGTGAGTTTTTATTTTTGGGACGAATGGAAGGGATCTACAATTTTATGCCGAGTCCAAACGGCCAATTGAGAAGCTCTTTCATGACAATTATACTCTCGGATATTTGTCAGACGTTCGCGAGAGGTGGCACAGTGAAAAAAAAAAAAACTTTATTTTAGATTAAATGAAAACATTTAAATAAACACATCTTTAAATGACTTCTTTTTTTTAAAAAGAAAATCATAAAAACTTGATCGATAAAACGAACGCCCTCGATATTGTGAATGACTGCAAACCGTGTGTCATTTGCATTCGTAATACCGGACGTTCACTGTAATACAAAAGGTCTGACAGTTCTGACCAGAAGTTTCCATCAGAAGGCGTTTTTCTTTTTTAGTTCAGAGCACAACCTGAACGCTCTGAGCCAAGCGTGCTCAGATTGTTCTGATGTATTTATGAAACACACTTGAGCACGTAGCTGACATTTTTAATGAATGTATGTAAAAATTGAATATTTATTAATTTTTATTTATTAAATTGGTTAACCTTCAGTTCCAGAGCAACAAGGTTCGTCCGCCATTTCATTTATTTTATTTTCCTGGTTTTTTTTTCTGTCAAATGTGACTGCGAGTGTGTATTCAGCTTTTTACTCAGCATGCTCAGTCAATTTATTCTGAGCTCATCGAGCGCGCTCTGATAATGCTCAGCTCGAAAAAAGAAAGAAAGAAATCTGAGCTAAAAAAGAAACACGAACTTTTTGTATAACAGTTCAGGTTGTGCTCTGAACTAAAAAAGAAAAACGCCTAATGATCGAGCTCGGTTCAGAGCTCAGCTCTGAACTAAAAAAGAAAAACGCCTAAAAAAAACAAAAAAAAAAATCAAACCCACTGAACAAGTGAAAAATTCGAATATTAAGAAATTTTTCGAATTCGAATATGGACGAACGCGTTTTTAACTGAACTCCGAATGTTTGGAAACTGGAGTGTAACTGAACAAATTACCCTTTATTAACTTCTAACCCAAAGCTACAAGGATTTTGAAATAACTTCTAAACTAGTCTAGGATTACAATAAACACCTCATGGTACTGGGTAACACAATGAAAATTCTCTTAAGGGGTCCAAAATATCAGAACGAATGTAATTAAAAAGGTGACCACTAGCCTAAAAAAAAAAACCCAAGCATTTATATTCATGTTGCTAGGATTATTCTATGGCTTGCTACCTAATAAAGGGTCTTCCAGTAGCTAAGATGGAACTTTGGCAGCCATATTTGAAAATATTTGACTGCCATTGCGTGCTCTGAAATAGTGAGCATTTTATCATAAAGCGCTACACGACTCAAAGATTAGAATACTTGAGGAAAATGTTGCCGTGGCTGATTGGGCCGTCAGTACATCAACGAATCATGCGGTGACACATAGTTTGTGCGAGAATAAAAACACGCGACGTGATCGTGTGCATGTACAAAATTCACAATATTCAAGAACTGAAGTCTATGTACCATTAATACGTCGCACATTCGCTGATTGCATACTGAAGGATTAAAAACCGATCTCCAGTTTGAAACAATGCAAATCCAGAGATATTTGGGCAACACCTTTGCTTGCTGAAAACCTCATTATTTGATGGCAACCGCATTATCGTCCAAATGAGGAGTTTATCGAATAAGACAGTCATACTCTCGGGGTTTGTCAGAAGTTCCTGAGAGGTGATAAGCTTAGGGGAGGAGATTTCTATGAAGCGTATGCAACTTTTACTCAGGAAATATGGACGTCTATTGTGTGAGGACCGCTACTAATAATACCATTTAAGTAAATATGTCATTTCTTTCATAAAAATGCATAGCCTCTTAGTCATATTTTCAGTATGATAGAAAGGGTCTTTAAATATCTATTGCGGGACACAAGTTTTACCTGAAATAGCAAAACCACACATTTTCGTTTATAGTCAAGTTTAATGGGACGTCATTAATAAAGTTCTTGGCCTGTGTTAAAAGTTGGATGTACCTACTATTCCCTGCCAGGTAAAAGTTCGCTTAATTCAGGGCGTTTATATCAGTTGTACTATTTTAAAATGTAAAAAAAGACTCTCCTGCTCAGTTTTGTTCTTGATTCTAAAGGGTCTTAAAAATATTGAGGTCAATCGCGAACAATCACAGACGCAGTAAAAAAGAAAAACCAAGTCCATTGTTTCATTTACGCGGATTTTTCTGATATTTCGTAAGAAATTTCCAGGAACAAATAAATAAAATGCCCGTTTCATAGCGACACGAGGTTATTTTTAAAAAGAAAATTATAAAATCAACACTCAAATATGAGACCACAAGTTTTTGTTGTCAATGACCGTCTTTTTCGTTAATTACCCAAAATGATGCATCGAACCGAGTCTACACTCACGGGGAGCGTTGATCATCATCTTTATAAATATTCACTCATGTCACACATGCCTATACATATCCATAGCTGATATACTCGTACCTAATTTTCCTTCCTTTGTCATCATTGGAAAAAATATTTTCCACAACAACTGTTGTTCTCACGCTATTTAAGCGAAATCTAACACAAAACAGAAAATATTTAATCGCAAATGCCTTTGTTTACTCATAAGGCAATTTGAAATTAATTTTTAAATTAAACCCGATCAAAGCGTTATTAGCTCCCTCTTCGCCATCCTTCGTCCATATTGATTCGGCAGAAGATTGTGCTCCTTTGGAACATAGGGGGGGTTTTAGGAAGATACAACCGCGCATCAGATATTCAAAATCAAGGTCTTTGACGAACAAACATAAAACACAATTTTCCTCCAATTGGGCCGGGGAGCGGTACAATTTCGGGGAAATGAAAATTCTCTTTATCTACAGACGCGTCGTGTGAGAAGAAATTATTTTTAGAGCAACCGACTCTTTGTTTCCTCGTTCCGTTCCACGATGCGAATTTTCTTTCTTTCCCTTTTGTGTTTGCGAGAAAACATGCCCACAATGTGTGTATAGCGTATATAGGTTATAACTATAAATAAAATACAAAAAAAATGTCCGCATGAACCAGCCGGTCACTGACAAGCTCCAACAGAATCCATTGACCTATGTAGCTGTCGGTTTTGGTTGGAAAATACACATCTTGGAAAGACCGATGCGGAATGCATCGCATATAGTCAGCAGCTACTTTCGGAAAACGCGCACTCGGCCAGTTCAGTACTGCGGAATTTCCTTTGTCCTTTTACGGTGGAGGTAGACGCACGCCACTTTGGTTCAATTCAAAATATTTTTAATTTGCGTAGACTTTACTTTGCTTTATACATAACTATAAAGGAATTGGCTGCGACTTTAGAAAAACAAAAACAAGACAGAACGCAAAAGCGAAATGTTTATGTTGCCATAATTTCATGGTGTATGACAAACGAAATATTTGTGAAACATTTTTAATGTACACGTGCTTGCATAAAATCAGGCTGTCCGATAAATTTTCGTTAAAATATCTCACAAATAATAGAGCCTGAGGTTTAGAGGATGAAGAGACCTAAAAATAATACGCACGTGTCTCTCTTTAAGAAGTAGACGAAGTAGGTAGCAACTTTCAGCATTTATGAAAATAAAATGAAAATATGCTTGTTATAAGAAGAATCTGTCAGATGCAATATCTGAGGCAATTCAGTTATAAAGATACGAGGCCAACGGGTCTTAATTTCGTAAAAACATTCGTTTAAATCGACTCCCTCACGTTCGGAAACATAAACTAAGTGGAACAATTCATGCGATAAGCGCTTCTTATTGGCCAGCAAGCTCTTTCTCAATTGAATGCAAATAAAATAAACATAATTAACATTGCTTTAGTAAAACATACACGTCATCACTTTTATTGCATTTTTCCACAGAGATTTGAAGAAAAAGATGGACAAACAGTTACACCGCTTGTACTGGCAGCAAGATATGGCCATTCAAACTTTGTACGGACTATCCTGGATCGATATAACTTGGATTTAGAATGCGAATGCAATGTGCTGTTCGATGGACTTATTGTTTACGGAGCAACAGCCCTTTGGACAGCAGCAGGAATGGGTAATTACAATACTTCAGATAACAAATGGAAAATCTTTCTTAATTGTATTCAATTACTTTACGCAGGCTACTTGAACATCGTGAAGTTCTTAGTTCATCGAGGAGCAAATGTCAATCACAACACAAAGGCGCATTCCTCGCCACTGAGGGCTGCTTGTTACATGGGTAATTTACCAATACAATTCTAGATTTGGAATAAGCTTAACGAACATTAGGTACTCTAATATTAATTAAAATGAAGGAGCAATGTTTTAGTTGGAAATAGAATAGTGAGAATATTCTATCTGTCATTTTGCATTTACGAAGATGTAGACGAATGGATGACTGTTCGGTCGGTTAGCACAATCTAGGCTTAAACCACGTGCTCACACTCTTTCTGAACTACTTTCTAAACGAACTATCGCACTAGCATACTTTTTCCACCTTAAATTAAATAGAAATATATGAAATAGATATGAATGAGTATGGAAAAGTATAGAAAGTAGATGCTAAGTTAAACTTATGACAACCTACGCTTATACTCAATTTGCACAGAATTACATACCATTGCTTCATAAAGTCTAAAATCACCTCCTAGATAAGTGTACCTTAGGTTACATCAGAATCAATTAGCTCACATGACTTGTTCGCGTTATCCAAGAACGAGCTTTTATATAAAATCGACTTAACTTCTTTAAAAGCATGGATGGCATGCGTCGTCCGAGCACTTCCGCGATAGGTCTTCTATTATGGGATATTCACATGTTCATTCTGACCTGACCCCTTTTTATACCCATGTATCCTTTAAACAGAGAGTTTTATAATAAAATGTTTTTTCTACCCCCCTAGGACGACTGGATATCGTAAAATACTTGATTGATCACGGGGCCGATGTTAATTTAGCCAACGCTTACAACAACACATGCATTATGATTGCCTCGTACAAAGGCCACACAGCTGTGGTAAGTGAATATATTCGTTGAAAAATAAGAATTCCACCAAATTTGCATTTATTTTGCCAAGGTTGAGGCACTTTTAAAGAGCGGTGCCGATCCCAATGGACAGGCTCTTTGTGGCGCAACAGCTCTACATTATGCAGCCGAGAGTGGCCACTTGGAAGTTTGTCAATTACTGCTCGATCATGGAGCCAAACTACAGAAAAATGAACATGGACTGACGCCAGTCCTTCAGGCAGCCGATCGTTCACATGCAAATGTTGTAGAAATGTTCATCAATAGTCCAGGTATCATGAGCACAGATGATGTAAGTACAAGCCCCATCAACAATATTCTTTCAATTGTTGAGTTCCTCTTGGCGTTTGTAGAAAATTGTAGCACTCGAGCTAATGGGAGCATCGTTCGCAACTGACAAACATAACTACAACGTGGTCAGCGCTTATCAGTATTTAATGAATGCTATGGAAATACGCTACATGGATCCGGATAATATTATCCGAAAGCGTACATTGCCGCCCATCCCTGCCTATGATAATTGGATCGAAACAGAAACTATTCAGGTTTGCTACGAGTACCAATTGCCGGTGAATGTGATTCTAATTTGAGTGATTTTTTAGGACCTACAAGCAATTAGACTGAATCACCACTCCATTCATATGGAAGCACTCACAGTTCGTGAACGTATCTTGGGTAAAAACCATCCAGACCTGCCGCAGCCAATTGTCTATAGAGGAGCAATTTTTGCCGATCACGAGCGATTCGAGATGTGCTGTAATCTATGGAATTACGCCATCGATTTGCGTATGAGCAACGATGTAAGTTGATTTTGTTAATTTTTGTGAATGCGAGCAGTGTCATTCGATATGTGTCCTTTACAGCTATCCGTTGAAAGAGATCTGCTTCGATTTGCGCAATTATTCTCGCAGATGATACGATTAGAACGAAATCTCGATTTATCATTAGCTGTGTCATTGCTTGTTAAGTGTCAACAGGAAATCGACAACAACCGGCGAAAGATTGCCTCACCTGGACCAAAGGATGTTGTTCATCTGATAGCTGTACGTATTTTATGAAGACTCCGTCAGTGTTCATCGTTTACAGTTTCTTTTTGATTTTAGGATGAACTGGATAATAATATACTCACTGCCTTGTATCTGACAAAAATCATCACAATACTGATTGGAAATAAACCAAATGGGAATGAAGCACAAATACGTCAAGTGTATACAGCACTTTCGAATCTTATTCGAACCGATACAAAACTGAGGGATGGTCAAACGCTGTTACACAGGGCACTAAATGGAGTCACACCGGTGGATAACTTCTATACGAGCGAAATATGCCGGTAAGTAGAGAGAATTGAATGCGGCGCCATCTTCGAATTTGTTTTTGCTTGTTTGATTGATGACGAGTGGTTGACGGAGAAAAAAACGTGATAAATCTGGACTCAAGACTGCTCAGCATACATTAGTTTATTGCTCCGTTTACGTATTAATCTACTTGTTTCCTTTGCTCTCTCAAACAGATTCCCATGCTTTAAGACAGCTTTGTTTTTGCTTCGTGCGCAGGCGCCCGTCACTGCTGAGGATTGTGAGAGAAATACTCCGTTGCACGTGCTAATATCAAGCGTATGTAATCGACGACATCTGCATTGGAGCATGTTCCTACTTGTAATTTCTTTCGCAGATTCGTCGCGACAATCCCACTCACATTAGTCAGGCTGAGAAATTTGTTCAACTTCTTGCTAATGCAGGTGCTCACTTAGACGCTGTCAATGCACAAGGACTTACAGCCGCGCAATTGTCTTCAGTTGGTAAGCAAATCGATTATATTTTCTTTAAATTTGTTTAAAACAATTCAAATTCCTACACAGCTTCTGTGAGCACCATGATGTTAAGGTACCAGAATAAATTCTCATCACTCAAGTGCATCGCAGCACGCAGTGTTGCGTTCTACAAGCTGAAATATAAAGATTTCATACCAAAGACTCTGGAGAAGTTTGTGCACATGCATAGTACTGAAAAATTGGAAGTTTGATCGAATGCTGCCTTTTAAAATTTAGTATTGGTTCAATGCAAAGCGCTGTGAATTTGTGTTATTTTTCTTTTAACAATTCTTGTCTTCATAGGAATATCTAGCAAAAAAAGAACGAGAAAGAGAGAGAGAGATAAATAAGATATAGCTCGTATCTTGTGCAATAATGTCCGATTTTAAACAAATTTTATTTATTTTTTATACGACTGGAACGTTATTTTTTTTTTATACTGTATGTGAGTGAAATAATAATTTTGTTTTTTTTCTATTATTCTAAGAACTGACATCGTTGGCATATTATAGTGCATGTAGAAGATTATTTTTGTATTGTATAAATAATATGTGGAAAATAAATCTCTTTGCCTAAGATGGCGAAAGCTAATCTGGCAAAACTGTCATAATGTTTGTCATTTTTTAATAATGCATAAGAACTCTACAAACAAATTAACAGATATCCCATTTGATTACACGGGGCGTATACGTAACATTATTTTGTCTGTTTTCTATGACAAAATGTGAGTATAATATTTCCTATTCCAGACGAAGTACATTAGATTCTATCGGGTTTTACATATGATCAATATTACAAATAACACTTAGATTTAGTAAATTCTCCGGCTTTCGACAACTCTGTAACCAGCCGCCCCAGTGTTGAAAGCCTTCCCTTGCATGTATTTTCTTTGCACAGGCTACATCATCCGCGATGTTATCATTAAGGAAATCTACAAGTTAGAACATGTTAGCTTTGAATATGATTAACTGATTATTATTATGCCCGTACCTTCACATTTAGCATTACAAATGCCACCTTTGTGTCCTTGTGTACACCAACCCTTACTGTTGATCTAAAAATAATTTAAAAAAAAAACGAATTAGATGCAGCATTATTTTAAAGGTATATAATGCACCTGGAAAATTCCGTAATTAGTACTGCCGTTAGGTTTTCTAGTCACTTTTGATGTATCCCTTCCGCTCTCATGTTCAATCATACAAATCCCTGAAAACAAAAAGAAGACCTTGCAGGTAGTGATAATTGGAAAGATCCATTTGCGATTTTTTGTCGATATAAATTTAGCACGAAATCAGAGCAATTTTATTTAATTAGCTTAACGAATGGACCTTTGGATGATCGTGAACTTACAATTGGACAAAAACGTCTTGTCAAAGTTGTGCTTCTGAATTAGTTCCTTGCATAACTCGCATCGCATAAATTGTTTGCCATGTGAGACAACCAGGCAATAGACGATTACAATGATGAAGCTAATGGCGACGGATTTCATGTCTGTCTCTGTGTCTAAAGTAAAAAATTAATTATCATCATTCGTCGTCGTTTTTCAACAAAGACAATAATATATCTGCAATTATTGCAGTCTACCCAACGAGAAGAAAACGGTACTGTGAAAAGTGTAAATAGATATGGATACCTACCAAGGTATATATAATAACATGTATTCTAGGTGTATACTCGCATACCTTGGGTGCCTACTAAAGTTTCTTTTTTTTTAAAGGGTATTTCATAAGCCATTATTATTTGTCTATCATCGGCATTTTTTTTATTTGTTTAAAAGGTCTATCGATGCCATTACTTATGGAATAAAACATTAGCGAAATGTCCAATTTTCCATGACTCTGGTGCATAAATCAGGATGAATTGACTGACCGATGGCATTGGTTTTGTTGGCTTTGAGAACCGCTGTGGTTTGTGGCTTAATCGCATAGACCTGCGATTACAGAAAACCTCACAAGAAAAAGCCTATCGGGGTCAAATCGCACGATGTCGGAACACATCCACCACACTGCGAATAGTCCTCTCGTTAGGACAATTACCGACCGTAAAATAGGCGTAGTGTGGAACGTTGCCAGAACAAAACACAAATTTTGATATCAAAATTTTATCATTTTTACGTGTTGTTAAACGTTATTATCCATCCATGGTGATTTGGCAAAACAGAATGAATAAATGACAGCCAATTTTAAAGATGTAGCTATAACAATATGGCCGCTAAGAACTGTCAAAGTTTCGGAAGTCCCTATTTTCAGATCTTTGCATAGACAAGGAGTTTACTAGTGATGGAAGGTAACCCCATGAGTCTTACGTTAATTTTGTTCTCCTGATGCCCAACATTTTAAAGAAACCCCTTTTGCCGTTTATTCATTAGTTTTCGAACAGGACATATTTTCTTACTCTAAAATATTACCAATTTTTTTATTACAAAGTTTGATAGGACGCCTTCAGTTCGCTAAATGCGCAGGTGGAAATATATGTCGTTTTCCATTGGGACCACCAAAAATATTTTTCAGATCTCAGATTTTATGCAGCTCATGGAACATGCAATGAAATTGATCAGCTTTTGTAAATGGATTAGTGCGTTATCTGACAACAATATCAGCTGTTCAAATTGCATTTGTTTTTGGTAAAAACAGCCATGGAAATCGGTTTGAAAAATGTTTCTTTAAATGACGTAAAACAGCTGTGCTGTATTTGTGATAGTATGTGTAAAACTGAAAAAATATCGAGATCTGCGAAAAGTGATCCGAATCAAAAAAAAGATTGATTTTTTTCCCAATGGAACGCGAAAAGTGATTTAGATCAAAAAAAAAAAAAATTGATTTTTTGTCCCAATGGAAAACGACATTATTTATTGTCAAACTGACAAAATTTGCAAATTTTAAAATGTAATATTGGTATCACGAAGGTTGTTACATTTTGCTTGCATGCAAATTACAATTGATAGAAAGAGACATAACCTGAACTTTATATTTTTTTCCAAACTATTGTTTCCATAGGTTAGTGTTTGCGAAACAAAAGAAACACAAACTGCGTCTTAACTTGGAACCATATGTTCTGACAGGCAAACAAAACTGTGAAAAGCAAATATAATTTCCAAATTATAAAGATAATTTTCTAATGTTAAAAGTTTGACAAAAAATGTATAGTTACGATGCATGTTTTTCTTAATCACCAGAACCACCGACCATAATTTTGGAATATCGTTTTCCAATTCGCAGGAACTTTCTCCCTACGTGTTGCCATTTTATTTTTTCGTGTGGATTTTCCGACGGTATCATTCACCGCCGAAATTCACCATAAGCTAACCTTTATTAATTTTTAAGTATGTATACCAAATCTTCGTCTTCGCGATCGAATAAATCTATAAATACGAACTAAGAACAAAGCAACAGCACTTGACAATGACATTTTTGCACCTATTCGGCCGCTTAGCGATGACGGTCAGTAAATGACCATCGATGATCCGTCGCTCAGACTCATAGCTCAATCGGCCCCCCTCGTCGCTCACTGCTTAGCCGCAACTCTAATCTGGTTTTCGATTGGGCTTCGTCAGATTTGCTCTCAGATTTCAGATTTCGATTTCGTGTGTCTAAACGAACATAAAATCGTCACTTGTTCTTTTTTGTATTGATATTAGTGCAATTCGAATATGTGTAGCCTTCGACAATTTTCTAAGGATTTTGCATTCACTGGTTAAATTTTATATTAAAACATTCGAAGTTTGCGCCCCAATTCATTTCTAAACATTTGTACATAAATAATTAACAAAAAATAGATCCTCCCGATGCAATGCATTTCTTTGCAGTTGAAAATTTTCACGAAAATGTAACCAAACTCCACTAGTTGTCAAACTCAAACGTACTTGTATTGGTAAATCTGAAGCAAATCTGAGAAAAAATCCAGATTCGCGAAAGTGCTCTGAAATCTGAAAAAGATTGCTTTTTTTGTACCAAACGAACATAAAAATTGCTCTGAGAGTAAAAGAAAGTGCTCCGAGACCGCCCACATAAGTATTTCTTTGGCGATGAGGAACCCAAAGCGAGCGAAATGCGAATCGCTTGGAATATCAACTTCCGTCTGAGTTGAGGAATTTCGAAAAGTTCACATTCATTAAAATGACACAAGAATTTTTTTACCCATTTAAAGAGTGTTTTCCTCAAAGAAAGTGCTTAGCCAAATGTAGAAGAATTTATAAAAAAAATAATTTCAAATTATTTAAGTTTGGATCTCATTTTAGTTTGACGAACTTGCATGTTCAATTTGACAGTCATTGAATGTTAAACTGATTAAGATGTTAAAACATTTTAGTAACAAATTGTTCAAATTGCAAAAAGAAAATAACAACAAAAATATTCCTTATTATTTGTTTCGTTATTAGGGCAAATTATAATGTTATTGGAAAACGTAGAGTGCCACCTTTTCATTAAATACGTGTACATCGGAGCCCAGATTATCTCACATCAACCAGCAAAGTAATGTGACCTTAAACCGGTGTCTACTTTATCCGGTAGAATAAAGAAAACGTACGAAATATAAAAAGTACTAAAACAATCGGTTCCTTGTTAGACCAGTCAGTTAAAAAGCAACATGCAGATGAAACCTAAAGAAAAAGAACCAAACCTTTCTAGTTGAGCCAGGCACAATTCGTGTTGGATGTGCTGGTATGAGATGTGACTATCCACGGGTAGATTTGTAAGAACTTTTTGCGTTTATTATATTTTCGGCGTCATTTTAAGCGGCTTGTGCTTGTGGCTGTTTTTTAGCGTCAAGTTTGGGCGGTTAGAAGGGCACCTTCTATATTATTTGCAAAGCAGCATTGAATATAGAATCTATATCTAATGTCTAAATAAAATGTCGCTGAGCTAATGTGTTTGACGCCATGAAGCCGAAAATGTAGCTGTTCCCGTGAACGATATAGTTCTCGCAAAGCAGGTGAGTAGCGTTCGAATTCACACAGTGTATGCCTCTGTTATTCTAAACAAAACGTAAAACATCTGAGCACCATACTGTGACATTCGAATAATTGCTCTGGTCTTTTCAAAAAGAAGCAAATTCAGTGACGGAGGAATGATAACACATTTTTGTTTTTGAAAACTCACGAAAACACGAGTGTTTACTTAAAAAGTTAACAGGCACTAACGCCCCCGCAAATATGTTCACTCGTCAAAAATGTAAATATTGGCTTAGCAAATTTGGAGCGTCATACTAGTGGATAAGAATCGGAAGTGAATCATGAATGATCACAGCGAAACAGAATAAACAACTTATTTAATGGCTTCCACATAAATCAACTATAACAAGGTATACATACAAACTTCTATTGCTAAAAAAATTAACCTGATAAATGTACGTTATATTTGCACTAGCAAAATTTGTTGTTCGTAATTTGATTTGAAGCTTTGAACCGAGCTTTGAACTCTCAAGATTCTTAGGCCACCTGATTCGAGCAATTATAATTGTTTGTCCAATTTATTAGCACTAATTTAGGGATGCACTATGAACTCTGAAATCAAGTTATAGTACATTGCCACAAGAGCAGTTATCTGGTACACGTTAACGCCAACACGGCTTGAGCACGTTTTGCGAGATCAGCGCGCAGAAAACTAACTCAAACTGGGAAGTGCTTAAAGGTTTTATTTATTTAAACAGCGATTTTCGCTTAATCAGTGTTATTTTTTTTTTTTTTTTTTTGTTTCTGAGAATAATTATTCCTGTACTTAAATCGCCCGAATGAACATTTATAAGTTGCTGCTGTTCTCCACATTTGAACTTAGTCGCAGATGCTTCGATCTTGTTGAAGATCATTCTCAATTCAGGTTCAACTGATTTTTGTTTGTGATAAGCAAGTGTCGTAACTGTAGTGTTATGGGATATTCCTGACGTGTTTTGTTTTACTACGCCGAATACAGTGGGGCGGTGAATAAATAAATTACAGAGATACCTTCCCGCAACGTAATTCTCTTACCTTCTGAAGAATTTGACAAGCACAGAAAAAAACAACTGCTTACATCGCATAGAAAGTAATTTATTTAATCGCTTTACATTTAGTACAAAAAACACATTTTCAATTGTCGTTTGTTTCTTATACCGGACACAACTGGGAAATATCTAAAGGACTTACAATTTATTTGTTAACAAAGTATTAATTTAACTCGGTATGTTTTTTTTTCGTATTTCTACAAATCACAGATATTTTAATATTTAGTTCAATTTACAAAATGCAATTTTTTGACTTCGAGACATGAGTGTCAGTGGTGTAAATTTTGAATAATTGTGTGATATGATTAAATTTCGAGACAATTTTATCTTTAAGGACATCAAGTGTTTACAAATTATGGTTGATTTACAAATTTTATCACAGGGTAGTAACAGTGATCAATCTCCGTCGTATTCGCCGAACACTTTAGGTGTTGTGCGATTGGGACTTTTGGAATTCAGTAACTTTAGGGTAAATCTCAGGTTGTCTCATTACTTCTTCGTATGTTGGCGGTGGGGCTGTAACGAAGAAATGTTTTACGTATTTTTTAAAACCAACAGTATAATGTAGTTCATATAAAATTAAATGTTATCGCTAGTTTGACTTTTTATCAAACGGTGGCAAAATGAAATGTTTCCCTTAACCTACGACCGTTTAACTGCAATTTCATAGTTTTTTTTTTGTAGTAAAGCTTAGTATCCTGCTCGCGCTAAATTTTTTTTTTATCTCCCATACAAAAATGTCTACAAAGATAAAATTTAGCGAGACAGTTTAGCAAAGCAGTATCCTGTTCGTTCGCTAAATTATTAACTTCATATAGAAAGGCCGATGACAAGTCTCCATTAATTTAGCTCGCGAATAAATGTCCGGTACATTACATCGAAGATAAATCTTGACAGACGAAAAAGGAGGGAAAAGTTTGTGTTGTGATTATTATAGATTTTTCGGAGGAAACCCCAGAGAACGTTAGCGTGATAAATAAAAAAAAAAACGCAAAACCAAAATACAAAATAATTAGTCAGCGACCATTTATCTGTGGTGTGGAGAATCCAAGTGGAGACTACGGACGCTAAAATTTAGCGCGTGCAGGATACTAAGCTTAATACCATGTTCCCACCAACGTTATTTAGCTAAATCAACTTGATTTAGCTAAATCATCTCATAAATTACGTGATTTATCATACATTTTCGTGATTTATAATTACGTGATTTATACGTGTTTAAATTTTAATTACGTATCTGTCATCGCAAATCCACACAAAATAAAATCGAACATACCTGTTCTTAACCTCAGCACTTTATTCAGCAAACAAAAAAGAATGAAAAACTGTCAAAAAAATTATTTCAAATTCAATTTTCTAATTTTGTTCGTGTTTCGGTGAGTTTTTGATATTTTATTATGCTATGAAAAATTGTTTTATTCTTGGCAGGTATGGCAAAAAAACAGAAAGAATAACAATGGTGTTGGACACCTAATGTCAAAGTCGACAAAAATGTCAAACTAAGTCACTTAAAGTTCGGTGGAGACGCCTTTCGTGATTTATAAATCACTTTAGATAAATTACGTTGGCGGGAACATAGTAAAAAACAATATTCTCTTTGGTCGAAATTTCGAACTTGAGGTCTAAGAAGTCTCTAGGGAATAGGAGCCTAAGCTACTTGTTTATTTAAAAGTTAAAATATGACATTTATTTCATCGCAGTAATTTTAAATTAACGTCGGTTATAGCCCAGTCTCCCCTATTGGGTCGATTTTTATTTTAACCTCAATTTTGTGCGCTCTTCTCTATAAAATAGCTACCCTTTAACTGAACTGTGACAAAATAGTTCAAATCGGTACAGCAAACACAACTGTGTGTAGGTACGCAGGTTTTCGTTAAAATCAGCTTAAAGAAAGTTTGAAATAAGCGGTATCAACAATGAATGCAATGAACAAGGAAGCTTCGAGCGACATTAGGCCTGTTTTTTTGAGCTTCGATCTCAGCAAAGCAAAGTAAAGTAGGATTTTCAGCGCGCAATTTCAACAACTACTGTGAGTCCTCGAAGTGTCAAGTAGAGCGTAGTTGTTATAATTGCTAAAATCCTACTTTACTTTGCTTTGCTGAGATCGAAGCTCAAAAAAACAGGCTTATTGTTGTAAACATTATTTATTTAAGGTTTAGTTAAAATATAATTATGAACACACCAGTTGATTATCTTTGGTTCGAGCTGATATACTACTTCTGAAATTAATTAAGTGTAGCTACATTTGGAGGCATTCTATAGAAAAAGCTCTTGGTATGAGAATGAGGTGACAGAAGATTGGAATATAAGATGCTGCTCCAAAGTAAGGAAAGAGAATCGAGTTAGGGGAAGATAGTAAAAGAAGATCGTGCACGGAACAAGGCGCCCAAACTAAGTCCTGCAATTTTCTATTAAAGCCAAGCAACAAGCTAGCTGATTGCATTCGAAAATTCAGACAACAATGCACCAATTCGTAGACAGAGAACTACGTACAGAAGACGCTCACGGAATGTGTTTTGGCACAATTTCCAGCAACTGCTGTATAGACGGCCTGATTGGTATATCAGAAAAAGAAGAACACATGTCCAGTCAGTAAAGGAAAGCTCGGCCGATCTAATAAAGACAAATTTTTTGTAGATTTTTACTGATGCAAAAATTGGAAATACCAGTGAATTCCAAATCGAGACTCGACACATTTTCATTGACTTCAAAGCCTTGTTTAACTTTTATCATGAAGAACTTTAGTATATGGCGATATTTCGAATCTAATATAACCTTGGCGCTGTCACGCTACAAAACACGCTGTACAATGTCCAATTTATAAGTAACCCGGACTGTTTCAAACATGCGCCGGAATTTCGTAAGGAGATGCGCTACACTGTTGTCGTTTTCCATTGGTTTCACTCGGGGAGCCACTCATTCTGTGATCCAATGCTTTTCATTGAATCAACAAAAGTATTGGTGAAATACCAAAAAATAATCTACGGCGGCTGTCAGCTGACTTGTATAAAATACTTCTTGAGTGGATTCTGACTTCAAATCGAGAAGCGAAATTCTCTTCTCAGAATCACCAGAAGAGTATTTTTTGTGCCAATGGAACGGTTTCAGAATTGATTTTTTCGATTCCGAACTCTTCCGGACGCTTCTTTTTGCCCAATAGAACACGACATATGACTTCGTCCATTTCGTTCTGGAGCAGAAAGCGCGCGCAGGGCAGAAGACAAAGCGCTTTATTCAACAGATTTGTTTACATACTCGAGTAAGCACGGATACCGGATAACGACAAAAAGAGCCAAATCGTTTGGCCTTCGAGTAGACGACGGCAGGACTAAATACTATTTACAAATTAACATAAAATGGCTGGCAAAGATTGAATTCAGTTTAAGAACTTAACTTAACTTGTCTCTCGAACTCACTTAATTAACCTAACCTCAACAATCAACAGACGCGTTAAAATGTGGATACTCGAAATAATACTTGAGCGCAAGAAGCGTTCAGGCTTAGTCTGGGAGCCAACCTGCTTTGACTAATAAGAATATAAAACATCAAGGTAAAATACACATACGTCAACGCTCTCCGCGATAATACATTATTGCTTAGGTCAATTCTCCACTCAATTTTTAATATGTATATTGTTTAGCTGGTCTCTAACGTCATCATATTCGAACTTCTAATGTCAAATGGTAACCTTTTGGACTCTCGACAATTTATGCGACTAGCAAACCATGACCACACTGCCTCATATACCAGCCCAGACCCATATATTTAATTTAATAATGTGTAATTGGCTTAAATATGGAAATTCGCCACGCGATATGCCACATCCGCACGTCATCTTCACAGCGCATTACACAAGAACATTCTAATAACCAGAAAATGTTACCATTAATAATGTATTCCTCTTCGTTCGTGTAGGCAGGATTTATGACAGCGTCCGTTGGATATGTTTCAATGGTCCTCTCATCGATGACAGACCTCGAACGGTGTGAATTTATCCTCGATCGACTGAAATGAGAATACGAATCCATGTCGTCTCTAAAATCATCCGATGGTAGCTCGATAACATGAATCGATGGTTGCCGTTCTACAACATAAAGTAAACACAAAAATTAGTCCACCTCCTGTCCCGAATGCATTCCACCACACTCCGCTCACCGACTGTTTCTGTATAGTTATCAGTGAATGCTAGATGAGGTGCTATTGACTTTTTGCATCGCAAAAACAATACAATCAAGATCCAGCCGAGAATTAACATCAAATAGATGAATCCCAACATCATCCGTGTGTTGATTCGTATATCCGTTTGATTGATTTTAACATTAGATTTGAATTCAATTCACTTTATTGTGTACACACTATTATAAGGCTCAACGAATTGACCATACGACGAAAACTGGACTAACTGAAAAATTTGCACTGCATTTGACCATAACAAATGGAAACCTTGGCAGCGGGACAAGGATTCACCTCAGCCAAACGTTAACGTACAGTGTAATCGAATTTTCATTGGTCAAGAGCTGCAAAAACAATGCGCACAGTACCGTCAAAGCACTTATCGAAGGCGATAGTAATTAGTTTCACGCACTTAGTTCGAGCAGGTTCCGGATAAAAAACGTTTGCTATCCGGCGCAGTGAAATCTTTTGAATGTCGTACTATTCACCCAAAACGCACCGGAGAACCGAAGAGCAAATGGAAAGATTTGCCAAGCACGGCGGCAGTCCACAGTAATATGACTCTGCACACAATACAGCCAACCCAATGGACAAGGATATTACGATTGTGGGAGTTTAGTTTTAAAGTTGTAACACGTTGTCTCCTTTTTTTCCTTCTTGTGATCCACTTTGTTCTGTGTAGTGGGGGAGTGTGTATTGGATTCATGAATTCTTTCAAAACTTGCACTTGTTTTAAGCAATAGAAACCAACGCAAGCGTTATTTAAGGAGGATACATCAGTCTTTAAATTTATATATTCCAACTGTCAAATTGAAGTGTAATTTTCAAAATAACCTAACTTTCAACATCCAACCATACATGGATTATATTTAAAAATCACTTGTTCTTTTACAAAAAAAAGGCGGTTTTGTCTTTCATTAAAAATATCCGGAATAAAATCTCTTGTTCAACAAACTTGACGACACAGAATGCGATGTATTGCAACTGTCATACTCTTAACATAGTAATGAATGTCAGCGACAAAAGACGTTATTCCACTTAATCATTGGGCACTTTCGAAATTTTCAACGCTCGGTCGTGGTCGGTAACGCCACTTTTCCTACGTCAGCCACATATGCGAACTGTCAACTTATGTCGTTTTCCATTGGGGTTTTCAGAATTTTCTCTCAGATTTCGGATTTTTCGTGCCCATTGGAACATAAAATGAGGTTATTTTTTTGCATTTGTGTTTTGGTGCGTGATTTAAAAGTTAGCTGTTCTTAAATTGTAATTTGTGTTTCTAAAAACCCATTCAATTTATGTTAATATCCATTGCAGCGGCCAAATGTAAATTTGTCTCTATTTTTCACAGACTAGTCGTCTAAAAACGTTTATAATAAGTAGGTGTACAACTTGCTAAGAAATCGAGATTCGAAAAATTGTTCTGACTCTGAAAAAATTGTTGCTTTTTTTGCGGCCAATGGATCATGAAATCTGACAGCCAGCTGATTTAAGGAGCAGAAAAACTGATCTGAATCTGAAAAAATGTCCCAATGGAAAACGACATTAGTACTCAGTCATGAATTCCATAGACGTCAACTGATAAAGCAATACATGTCACCGATCAAAGCCAATGGGGACGTTCAAGTATCTAGTTTAGTAAGTCTGACAGCTCTCTCACTATGTGAATCTCGGTTTTGATTGGTTGAAATCGGTCATGTGAGCAGCTGTTTCAGTTGATGTTTATGTAGGGGAAGCTGACGAATCTTGTCAAGAAATTCGTGACTGAATACTAAGTTGATAGTTCGCGTATGTGGATGACGTGGAAAAAGTGACGTTCCCGACCAATCTAGTTTTTGCGTTCAGGTAAAATCTCATCCAGACCAATCTAGTCGACTTAAGATGACTAGATTCTTGAATGCGGCCAATCAATACTGAGACATACATCAAGCCAGACAGCTGTCAGACTTACTAAACTAGAAAGGTACTTAAACGTCTCATTCAACATCCGCATTTCGATAGCTGCCAGGTCGTGTATTTAATGTATGTGACAGTTGCTGATGGAAAATATTTTTTTTTCATTTTATGTTATCATTATAATTTTCTCACATATATGACAGAAATGAAAAAGTTTACAAGTTATTATAAATATAAAGCCCTTTGTTTTAATTCTGCTGGCTGTCAGATTCGTGCGTAAATTTCGGAATATTAAAATTTACACTTTTGACAAACGTGAATGACAGAAAAAATGTAACCAATAATCAGTTATCCTGTAAGTTCTTGAAAGAAGATTCGATTATTCTGATAAATCTGTCAAATTTGGTGAATGAGCCGACATGCTACATTTTGCAGACTTTATGGATGACTTAAAAATCTACCTCCATCCGGCAGTTTCCTTGAACAGAATTTCTACATTTTCTGTCAGTCAATATTCGTATTCTGGTAGCTGTCAGCTCGTTTTTTTTTATAAAAGCTCATATTCTAAACTGCTAAGCAACTACCTATGACCTATCTGCACACTTAAAACATTTTCACTTCTATAATAGCCATTTAGCTAGAGGGGTGTTGTTGTATCTGTGACAATGTGCATTGTGTACAACAGTATACCATCAAAATTGTCGTCCTAATGTTGGAACATTTAGCTTGGGAAACAAAATTCTACGTCATGCTTTAGCAGTAAGGAAGGCTAGTGAAAAATATTTTCATTTGTAATTAACCCGCGGAATGTGGGGGCGCGTTTAAGAATGGAAAGAGGGTTTGGCTTGTGAATGATGTCACACTTAGTTACAAAGCGCAAAGAAGGGCAATGATAAAGCTCGCAGTGTGGAAAGGTGTATTTTTAGGATTTTGTGTGAAATAACGCATTCCGCGTAGGTTTATGTCCTTTTCGAAGGCGAATGTTGACAAACTTTCAAAGTAAACGAAAGTGATAATCGATACGTGAGTCAGGTGTTTATTTTGTGTCCTGTCGGCCACATTTGGTATGCACATTGGAAGGGTTTAAGAAAGTTCAAGGAGCTGCAGCATAGTGGATAATTTATACAAGGTATTTCTCCTGTCCAGACAAAATATCTCGTGTCGTGAAATAAAGGGCAGGTGACAGTTCCTATTATTATCATATTTAACAAGAATTTACATAGTTTGTGTCTTTCACAAGCGATAGAAGCAGCCATGGCCACGTCTCGCGATGTTATGGGCACGTGTAAATTGTATGACTTTAATTACTGGTAACTGCCTTTCATGGTACGCAAGTCTAGTTTTTCGAACACTCTTGGATGTATATAGGCGGTTATCATAAGAACCTAATTGGTAAGAGCTAGAGCGTTCCTCTAGCACAACTGTGACAAAGGGCTTACAGATTGGCCAATTTCAATCTCGAAAAACTTCATAGTTATATAAATTTCCTGCATGGGCACAAATCAGGGTGAAGCTCGTCATCCATCATATCATTTTCAACACTTTGAGTAGTCTGGAATTGTCCTTCTTTTCCTAAGCTTCAAATAAGTCGGAGTATCTCACCAACATCCCACTTACTCAATCTCGTGAATTCAATATCCTCATGTACTTCTTGACTTTTAAGGCTTATTTTTGCAGAGTATAAAAGTATAAAAAAGTATAAATTTGACACCACATCTCTTAAACATTTTAATGAAGCAAGTAAAAAAGATTTAAACAATAACACACACGATTTAATAGAATTTATTTTTTAGATTATAACTTTTTGACTTCAACTTTTAGGTGAATGCTTAAATAAAAAAAAAAATAATTAACATAATTTTATAGATTCTCTATATACACAAATAAAATAATTATCAAACAAAATTAAATTAAAAACGTTTGTTAATAAATTAATCCTAATGTTAATGACTTAAGTTTTTTTGTTTGTTCCGCGAAAACATAAAACAATCATGTTACGGTATATTAAAAAGAAAAAAGAAAAAAACGCATTTATGGCACCAGGCATACGCACTTACCCTAATAGTGAAACAATATTGGTAGTAATAAATTAAATATAATAATTAATAATAAAAAACCTGTTAACAATGAATTTCGTTTCGACTTTTTATCCTTCTTTGTTTTGTGCAACAACAAACAAATTTAAGACTCTATTATGAGACAACCAACTTCTCTTGAGTTGCATAAAAATAAAAAATAAAAATGGGAAATAGCAGCTATCAACAAAAAACAAAAAAAATATACATAAACGAAATGAACTTTTTGCGCATACTGTTGCAGAACACGGCACATTGGTACAGTAATTATCACAAGAGTTCCAAATCCATTCTCAGGATCAACTCACAAAATTGCAAACAACGTCACTGGCTAGATTGAATAGGTTCAACCCTCAGAGGCTTGTTGTCGCCTGAAGTTTCAAGTACCTAGCTCCATGTTCTGGGTCGGCCAAATGGGCAATGCGTTCTGAGGCAGCATAGCATGTGGTTGCTGTGGGCGTACTTGGTCGACTGCCGCTACTTCGTATCCTGGTCGCACCCCAAATCAGGACAAATACACTGGTGACTAAAATGCCCAGTCCGAGTCCGGGTAGGAAACTCTTATTGAGACTGTCGACAAAGTTGTAGGCTCGCGTGGGATCCTGACTCGGATAATTGGAAATCGAGAATTTCCGAGGATTGTAGTCATCGCTGTTGCTGATCTCATCGCTTCGGGTTGAAATGCGATCAAAGTTAGAGATGTCAGATGTGTAGATCGGTCGACGGTTAACTGATGGGGGTCTCACATCAGCATTGGAGTTTGGTGGGCTGAGTTGAAGTTTTGTGATGTTTGAACAGCCAATAACTAGATCAGACTTGGGGTTGTCTTCCTCCACCAAAACTAGGCAGAAGCGGTAGCTGAAATATAAAGAAATAAGTTAAATAAGTATTCTTTACAAATGACGATGAGTGCGGGCTTAATTACCTTTCTCCGATTTCCAGAATGGAACTTTCAGGAACTATTACACTGACGGTGTTTTGACCGTTTATTATTTTGCTCTCACAGTGAATCTGTAAATTAAATATTTTTAAAAACATGTAACCAACCCTTGACAATTTTAAGGAATATATTTTTTATTTATGTCCACTCAAAACACATGGAAAGAACAAAAACACACGTATATGGTTAGCGACAACTTGTCTACTGTGTTCGATTGGAATTATATTTACATATTTCAAACTGCCACACTAACTCATCATCAGACTTCTGGAAGGGAATAATGAGTAGTTGAACTTTTGCAGTTCATTCATTCTAGTTTACAAAGTTTATTGACAGTTTTACTCGTCTCCTTTCACATTTTTTACTGTCGGCGAATGTTTAAATTCGATTCATTTATAGCCGTGTTTTTTTTAGCTTCGATCTCAGCAAAGCAAAGTAAAGTAGGATTTTCAACAATCATTACAACAACTGCTGTGAGCTCTCGAAGTGTCAAGTAGAGCGTAGTTGTTGTAATTGCGAGCCAAAAAACAGGCCTATTGTGACATAAGGCCTGTTTTTTTCAGCTTCATTCTCAGCAAAGCAAAGTAAAGTAAAAATGCGATTACTTGTCTCACTGAATTTGTCTGATTTTCGTATTATTCAATTAACACTAAATTTGGCATCTGTCTGCCACATGCTAGATTCCTTGTCATTTTTTCCTTAATTTGGAACAATTTTAAAACAAAACCAAGACGACCTTAAAAAACAACTATAATTCGTTCGTACTACGAATTGCTATGAAAAACAACGACGCAAAGGAATGTCAGCTGAATAAAGTTATGATTGTGAACGTTCACAACTCTAGTATCTAGTTTACTAATAATAATTGTCGTTTTAACAGGTACGTTAAAATATCATAAATCTGACAGTCGGCAGCTTTAGCTGTCTTATGCCTGCATTTTTATTGTTCTATAATCTAGATATTGACGTTTATCTAGTCACGAACTTTTCAACTGAGTACGAACTTGACATTTCGTTTAAATGGCTGACTTTGCCGATCAATCTATGTAGTTCTAACATTCAGATAAATCTAGAGTTTTAAATTTGCAAATATTTTTTTTAAAATAGAATTCTCGACAAATACGTGAACTTTCAGCCAGTTCATCTGTATGTATAAACTTAGATCGTGGTTTGTTCGGGTGTTTAAAACTTGAAAACGACTGAACCAAATTGGGTACTTGATTCTGAGGGTTTGTTCGTAACTGCTATGTGAAGATTTTGGAAAAAATAAAAGTTGGAAAATTCACAACAGGTGGCGCTGTAGGCGCACAATTTATTTTTCATCTATCTACTAAGTTGTAGTGTGTAAGAAATATGTATGTCTGATTTGGAAGACCTAAAAGCACATGCGGAATGTGCTTAAACCTACAGCTAGGTTACGGTCTTGTGTTTTTTTTTTATTTAGGTTATTGTCTTATAATTAAACAGATATTAATTGCAGGATTACTTTCACGGCAGTGAAATATCACATAACAGTCACTGCCACAAAAGAACTCTGCTTATGGCAGAGACAATCGTACGCAAAAAGTAGTACTAATTGCGGCAAGGTGACAGACAAATGTACCACCTACTCCGCGTGTAATAGGGCTGTTGACAAATTACTACTGGCTGGTCTATGATTAGCAGTCACACTCACAATAGGCATACTACAAATTTTTGGAATGATTCGTTGCAAATAAACTTTATTAGAATTTCTGTTCGACATTCCCTTTGGCAGCTACAGTTTACCCAATTCTAAGGGAGCACATTACACGATTTCGTGGTGAAAAGCAATAATTGTTTGTGGCTTGTCGTGAGCAGAAAAGTTTGCATGATGTGTCTTATAACTCAATATGGCGCTCCCCATTTTTATTCCCGTGTATTTCAAGGTGTAGGTGTTGTTTTGAAACGCATTCATATGTAGGGCATAGTTTTTACGTTTCCTTTCCTAGTATCACGGTCATGTGGAATCAATGTTGTATGTATTTACTCGCGTCATGCGAATTTTAAAGGCTACGCAGTTTTAAACGATGGCTGCATTTCCAGGTATAGTCCACCACGGACATAAGAAACCTCTAAAGCCGAAAAGTTGTTTCTTTTATTGGAGTTGTTGAAATAAAGTTTCATAAAAAACAAAGTTTGAATCAGTTGAAACCCAGCTGACTTCGTGCCAAGCAAAAGTGCTAACTTTTAATCCTATAACGTCCAAAATAAGTCCGGTTGAGTTTTTAGGAACTTATTGAAATCCTTTGTCCTCCAAACCGAGGAACCCTTCCGCCTGTCACACAGAATGACCACCTGTCACACAGAATGACCACCTGTCACGCAGAATGACCACCAACATTATGTAATAGTTGGCCACCTATCAATTATATGGTTTCAACTATGATACTCCTCGTGAAGTGTCAAACTATGAAGCAATTTTCTAATTTTTAGGCACCCCCTTTGAGACCTTGGGCGTTACCAATAAACATTTTTAGCTTTGACTCTAAATTTTAGTAGTTCACAGTGGCTATATTTTCGAAACTTTATTTAAATTCGAAACTAAACTTTGTTATTAGCACGGCTGCTTGTCTATCTTACCGGTGACTTGTCAATCAGGATCTCATTGATGTTCTCCTCTTTGTACACAAAAATAGCATCGCACATGTAATCGTCCTGGCCGAGATTCAAAATCCACTGCAGGATAAGTCCATAGTCAGCGGAATAATGCAGCTCCAACAGGGAAATCTGAAACAAGCCAAATTTTATCATAAGCTAATATTGCAACCATCAGTGTTATGCCAGTCTTACCTTCTCACTCAGATCTCTGATGTTGGTTGAGTCATTCTGTCGGGAGAGTGCCTCGAGTTGTTCCAAAATGTTCGCATTGTCCTTCTCGACATTGTCCATGTCACAGTGCAGAGACTCAACTGGAACCTGAATCAGTGGAGCACCTTCTAGCCGCGGTGGTGTCACACACGTCGGACTTATCAGATCTTGTGATGGCAACTTGGCCAGCTGTAACCACTCCGCAAACGACCGGATTGTGCAATCACACGAAAGTGGGTTCTCCTGCAGCGAAAGACTCTTCAACTCCTTGGCGCCATCGAGAGCGTTCTTGGCTATGATGGATATGTCATTTCCCGCCAGGCGAAGTTCGCTCAGCGATGGCAGCGGAGAGATCAAGTCCGAGGTGAGGGCTCTCAGGAAGTTGTGGGTTATGTCGAGGACTTTCAACCGAGATAGGTGCTGCAGTGACGAACTTGAAATCGCCACTATTCCGTTGTAACTAAGGTCGAGAACTTCGAGAGCTCCGAGTCCGTAGAATGCGTGATCCTGAAGAACATCGATTTGATTGTGACGAAGTGACAGACTAGTTAGACGCGTAAAGTTTTGCAGAGCCTTGTTCTGAATGCTCTTTATTACGTTCTTGTCGAAGTTGAGAGATTCGAGGTTGCGCAATGCTGGTAGGGTTGATGCTGATAGCGGGCCGTTTATAGAGTTCGAGCTGAGATCGAGTTGGCTGTAAAGGAATAGCTGTAGGCCAGTTGTGTGAAAAGAAAGAAATTTTTGACTTACCGCAAGTTGTAGCACTGGCTAAGCGAGCGGAAGTTTAACGGATAGTCCCCCAAGCGATTTCCACCCAGTTTCAGAACCTCCAGACGCTTTGAATTGATGAAGGACCTCAGGGCGATGCTAGATATTTGGTTATTGCTGAGCTCTAGGTATACGAGGTTCTGCAGGCCAGCGAAATCAGTCGTGCCGAGTGCCTTGATCTTATTGTTCGACAGGTCAAGACGTTCCAAGGAGGTTAGGGAGCTTATTGAGTTCCATGGGACTCCTAAGAGGGCGTTGCTCGGTAAACCTGGTTCACATGAAAGCTTTTGGATTAGATAAACGGGCTTAAGCGGTTATGTGTTGGCTTACCTAGGGCTTGAAGAGGTGTTTTCAGACCAAGAAAGGCCGATTTATGGACCCGTTTTATTTCCCCCGAAGACATGACCAATCCATGGAGGGATATGTTCTCGAAAATTTTGGCATCGCTTAGAAAGGTCACGTTTCGCAGCGAGCAGTCTAGCAGTGAGATCGGATATGGAGATGCCCTAAGGCTCTGCGCTAATACCTGCAATTTGATTAATTATAGTTGGGATATAAAGCAGAAAATATAAAGTGTTGTTAGACTTACCGATAGGCCATGAACATCCCCGTTGCACCTCAAAGTGTGCGGCAGATCACATCCACACTCCAAGCTCCTGGAACTCGTTATGTTGGGACACTTCCATTCCGCTGAGTTCTGGCCAATTGGCAGGGAGACCGTTTCGACTTTTCGTTTCTTCGGTGAGCTTTTATTGAAAAATTTCACAGAACTCTTCCCAACAACCGGCAGCGGAGTAGTTGTGCTTGTAGGTGTTGCCATTGTCGTCTCACTTTCACTCGCATCCGATGGATCAAAGATCGTCGTACTATTCTCAATGGCATCTTCAGCTGCACGTACGATCGCCAACGTTGCCATAACCATCCAACATATCGTAAGATATCTGTAACAAAGAAAACAGTAAACACTTCATAACATATCCATCATTGAGACTTGAGTGCGGTATTTTTTTGGGTCAAGTAGTGCACTATGTGATAAGTAGACATCCGATGCAATTATCCGCGCGCCTAGCTATACTACGGTTATGATGAATGCGTTACGCATTATTTGATTAGCACGGTGAGCGTATACCGTGAATGCAATTGCTAAATTGTCCGACAATTTGCCAGTTAGAGCATACGGTCTAATCAAGCAATAAGATTTATATCTTTCCCCGCCCGCGTGGTCCACTCGTGGTCGTGGATCTCTGAATTGGCAAAGAAAAAGTGATGCGATGTGTGACACTGTCATGTCAGTGGGACGGCTATTAATTTGGCGCGTTTTTATTTGGGTGATTGTCGGCATTTGACCTATTATTTGAGTCACAAATCGTAATGGGTATGATATGAGTGTGGAAGCGTGATTTAGATCGGAGACGGGGAAATGAAATAATTGATTTTCGTGGAATAATACTGCATGGACGAACGCATGGGATTGCGATGAGCTTGTGTACGTGAGTATACGTGACTGACATCATATCTATTAATGGATATATTTCTTGGCAAATTGCAGCGGGGATATTATAGAAATGAAATTTTGCGGATTAAAGCAGATTTTTAAATTATCGAACCACTGTACAATTTGTTGAAATTAATTGCGATCACTATGACCAATCAGCTAGCGAATGTATGATCAACTGATCTACAATAGGTAGGAAATTGTAGGAAATTAATTGCGATCACTATGACCAATCAGCTAGCGAATGTATGATCAACTGATCTACAATAGGTAGGAAATTGTATGAGAAAGTATGAAAAGTATTATTTTTTTTTAACTGCATTTAAAATATTAATGTTGGTCTACTGTATTAGGTCTTAGGTTCGTCCCAATGAGCAAATATTTTCCAGAAGAAGAGGAGCACAAAGAGACGGAAAATAAACCACAAAATAATCTGCAACTGCGAGTCCAATACATTTTATTGTGCTAGCTTGTTTTAGCTGACAGATGGCTGTCAAATTTCGCAAATGTCAACCTGTTAAATGTGAACGTATTCTTTGTTTTGCTGGTATTTTTACCGTTGTGCAGATTTTTTTTTCGAATAGTTTCATTAATTTTGGATTGAATTGACAAGTATGACATTAATAACATTAGGCCTTTTTTATTATGCTCACATGATCTATAACGATCATTGACGTACAACAACAGTTAGATATCGCATTATTTTTGTCAATCAATGATCTATATAGATCAGGTGCATAAAATAAAAGAAATTCCTATTGAGCCTATAGAGGAAAAGGTCTAATGTGATTGTGCACAAGTCTTAAGAGGTCCTTTAAAGAACTAACATTTGTTTTAGTTCGAAATAAATAAGACTTTAAGTCTTTACATTAGAATGAAGAGTCTGATTAGAGTTTGATTAGAGTCTAAATAACCCATTCAACCCTAAGTTTGTGTCAAAAATTACGCGAATATTACCTTTTTTCAAAATCCTTGAATTTGGGCAACAACAACTGTTATAATCACTTTGTCTATCTGATAAACAAAACATGTATATTTGGTTTAATGGGATTTTCACCTGTTAATATGTCAGTCGGTTCTAGGTCGTGAAAAAAATGGCAGAACTGTGGAATTCATAAAACCGAAAAACGGTATTTACTGTTTAGCATTAACCGTAACTCGTTTTCCCCTTTTGAAGTGCTACGGTGTTATTTTGCCGGATTTTTTTGGCTTTTAAAGAATGTCTGAACTCATTCTGAATTTTCTCAATGTGAATAAGGCCTTCTTTTTCTGAAAAATAACCGTCTTTTGACGTGAACCCTAGTCCGCGCTGGTGTAACCTTCAAAATATGAGAAGTACAAATTTAACCGTCACTTAATGAGAATCGATTTGTATCTGTTTTTTTTTTTTTGTTTGACAGGTTCCAATTTAGTTTAGTAAGTGTGACAGCTAGCTGACTTGATGTGTCTCAGTTTAGATTGGCCTAGATCGATCAAATGAACAGTTTTTCTCAGCCGACGAATCTATTCAAGAATTTCGTGACTGAGAGCTAAGTTGACAGTTCGAATCCTGTTTACTGTCTCTAACGGCCATATTATTCACTCCGGTTGTAAATCAGATTTAAGTTAATTTTACACCCGTTCATTCATCCGCATTTTTTATACCCGACAATTTAAATCCATTTCCATGGTATTCGCTCAAAAATATGCAATAAACCAGTTGGATTAGAGATGATGGATTTAAATTCGGATTTAAGAGAGTTTAAACCGATTGTAACCCGTTTAAAGCTTGCGAAATGTCAAATTTTACCAAAAACGACTTTTGATTTTAGTTTTTTGTTACTAGGAAATTTATTTCATTTGTTTTGGGCCCAGTTATATTTAAGGTGCCGAAATGTAGCCTCCAAAATGCCTCTTTTTCCAGCCAGAAATATTTCTGAAAATATACCACATCGTAATCGTCGACGCAAGCCCGCTTGTGCATTCGATATATTCGACGACAAGGACGACGTCGATTTACCATCAGCTGCTGTTTCATCAGCTCTTCGCAAATTCGTTCTGACGACGAAGACATCGACATTAATTTTCTCCTTTTTTAGTTTCTTTCCATTAGTTTTTCTATTCCCCTTTTCAAGTTTTCTTATTTCTTGCGCCCTGCGAGCGAAAAGATGTCAATATTATAAAATTGAGTTCACACTTTTTGGAAAAGCTACAAGTAGAAGGACATTGGATTTCTTTTGGAGAGATGCCTCCATTACATCTAAATATTTTTTAGCTATAAGCTATAAAAGACTAAAGAGGCAACAGACAAACATGTAATCCAGCGGTAACATTCAAATTACACTTTGATCAAAATAATACTTTAAATGGTTTGGTGACCCAAATTATTTTATACATTATCGAATCAATATATTTGTAGATCTGGCTAAATGTTATATAGAAACCTTCCATAGTACCTACATATCTGCAAGTGGCTGCCAATCATCTCATCATGCATTCCTATCACGGAAGATTAAAGGGATGCTAAATACTAAATAGCCGTGTGACTGAAAGGGACGGCATTACCTAACACGCAAAAAACGTGACACGGTTTTTGGTCGGCATCTTATTTAAGTGATAGGAATTATAGGAAAGCTATGCATGCTGATATTTTTATAGCGATGGCTTACGAAATTTCGATTTCTTATAAAACAAAATGACTTCCGGAAGTAATGAACGGAGAATTATTTATTTATTTCGTATAACTGATAATTGAATTGTTGGATTAATTTACTGAAACTAATTACCACTCTCATTTCAAATGTTTTGAATCAGAAACATAAATGCTTTCAAGTGAATGCAGAAATGTTGTTCGCCGGAACTTGTATTTGTTTCCGTTTTACGTATCTATAATTATGGGTAGAACATCCATGACACTTAAGGCGTCTGATTTGTTATCTCATTCTTACGCCTTTATTAGCATTGAGTGCGGACAAACGGATGTCTCTGTCCCGTCTCGGGCAAATATGCGTGTGCGTGATGGTGTAAATGCGGAAAAGTTCCTCGTAATTTATTGTTACAGATACGAAAAAGTATGTTAATATTTTTATTTAATTCTTAAATTTTTTTTACTACTTTATTAGTTAAGATTTAACTGCAGTCCGTAATTCCTCCAAAGATCAAACTATGCAAAATCCTTTTAGCCGCAAGCAGTAAGAAATTCGAGCTAAGTTTCTCGGGCTGTACAGAAATCTCTTGACTGTTTTTTTTCTTTTTCATTGAATTTTTGACAGATCAAGAAAACGTTTTCGAGTTCGATTTGCTTTCACAATCTTTAAACATTTACCCAAATAAAATACAACTTATATTTTACTTATACATTTGGCGGTTGAAATCTATCTAAAGATCCATTTTGTATTATAAGTCAAGTGAAGTGCCAATTTGAAGTTCATAGAGCGGTAATTTCAACTGTGATTTTACTTTAAACAGTCAACAGATGTAATGCAATGTAATTCTTTATGAAACTCGTTCAATACACCCAATATGGCTTACAACTTAAGCTCTAAAACACAGTAATAAAAGTATTTGGCAGTTGAAATAAATGCTGGTTTTTTTGGTGACTTTTCTCAATACTATTTTTAAGTAAAGTGACATTTTTGTATTGTTACCTCTACCTTCATCTGGTATGCCATTCAAAAAATGCTTAACCGATATTTCATCAAACGCATTTTGTGTAGGTATATATTTCTTCACAGCTACCATAAAATTCTATTTGTAGCAGCAAGTCAACACTGTTCGCGAAAGGCGCCTTTTTTCAAATAAAAACAACTTCGACTGCCCCTCTTTATGTATGCATAATTGCATAATCAATCGTGTTAGGGGTTAAAATACAAAAAAAAAATTAATTAAGTACGTACCTATACCTATACTAATCGTAGGTAGCTCTCATCTATTAAGCAATCGTTTTCGCAAAAACAAAATTCTAATAACTTTAAAAATAGGCAAAGCTGTCGCGCATCGAGGGGTGAAGAGTATTTGTTGCCGCGCGCAAGTGGTTGATAATGCTGCCGCGCATAATTCCAATTCGCTTCAGACTTTATGTCTAAGCTAAAGCATTGATCCGAGTCTTTAAAAGGCCCGCTTTGCTATTTTTTACAATTAGTCTGTCGCAAAGTATCTTGACGCAAAGAAGTCGCTTAGAGAACATAAATCTTAAGCGAATTGTTGGCAAGATAATCTTTCTTTCCCCAAGCCAGAGTGTGGTGTGTTGTTGTGAAGTGATAATCTTTGTGGTTCGCCGCCCGTCAGTTTTATCAGTCGAGGTATTGTATAGTATTATTTGTTTATTTGAATCGTATTGGCAGTATAGATTATAAATGCATGCGCTTTTTTGTATGGCGATATTAATAAATTAAAATCAAATCGTGATCAACAACATGACATTCACATTGTGGAGATATGCCAAGAATTGTTGAGGAAGAAGCAACTGTAGCGCATTGACTAATGGATTCGTTTTCTTGAATAAAAAAAATACAAATTGTTTCTTCATCAGGGGGAAATTGATTTATAGCCCATACGTTTACAAATAAATGGTTCAAGATGGTCGGTATGTCCTTTGAATTTCACAACCTAGTTAGAAAGTTCTAGCAACCGTAAGGGTCTGCAACCCTTCATTCAGCAAAATATAACATTAGTTAAGAGTAAGAACATAATCGGGATCCTATTTATCTTATTTAAATATTTGTAACTCCTGGAAAAATGTGATCGCAGAGATTATTTTATCAATTTAATACGATTTTAAGTTAATGAATTTGGAAAACTTTTGGAGAAGGTTAAAGGAAGCTGAAGTGGAGTCTTTTCCTCGTTTAGCGGACTACAGTATACCTTTTGCTCGCCAAGAGCAATACAATGCAAAATAGAAAAAATCACCCAGGGCTTCTAAAAGGACATATACGATCCCACCTACCTTTGATGCATAAGAAAAGTGGAGATATTAGTGAAAATCCAGGGACAATCAATCCACTTTCAGATTTACGAAATTTATTTCCCCGGTCCAGTAGAAAGTTTGTTCCTGTTTATATCTACCATTTTACAACAACTTCAGGTTTTGTCTTTCCAGTTATAGGTTAGGTTAGAACTCTCGTACAACATAAGGCACCCGCTATTTAAACCGATTATTCCCATTGTAAAGCATTGAAGTACCATGTCCAGCGGTAAATATCACTCCGTCCTTCATTTAGAAAATTTAAGGCTGAACCTGAGTCGATCTATTCAGAATCCAAATATTTTGGTGACCTATTTCTTTACTCCTTGCATTCTCAGCTGAGCTGATTAAAAATTATGTTTGCCAGCAGCAGGCGGCGGCACTAGCCTTTGCTAATTGAAATAACTGATCCTCACTGCTCCCAAAGGCGCATTTGCTAAAATTTGTTGTTTTATACCTATAAAAGAGTTTGTCCGGACTAGCTGATGACTATTGTCGTTTTCCATTGGTTTCACTCGGGGATCCACTCAATCTGTGATCCAATGGAACAACAAAACTGCTTCTGATTGAATTCACAAAAGTATTGGTGAAATGTCAAAAAAATAATCCACGGCGGCTGTCAGCTGACTTGTATAAAATAAATAAATTACATTTGTGTGAGTGCTTCTTGAGTGGATTCTGACTTCAAATCGAGAAGCGAAATTCTCTTTTCAGAATCTCCAGAAGAGTATTTTTTTGTGCCAATGGAACGGTTTCAGAAGTGATTTTTGCGATTCCGGACTCTCCCGGACGCCTCTTTTTGCCCAATGGAAAACGACATATGAGTGACCGACTGTCTTTTTGACTCATCAATGCATGCACAGTGGCTCGATTGCGAAAAACAAATTGTATGAAAAATTGTTTGATCGTGTTCGGGCGGTATACAAAATATGTCATAGGAGTCTCTGAATAGGAATCCAAAATATTTTCTTAAAATTCCAATTTTTAATACTGCCCCAAGGACCTAAAAGATTTTCTAAATATGACAAATCTTAAAAAATAAATGTATAAAATCGTTTAAAACTGGCTCATGTTTCATTAATTAAACATAAAATGTTATTTAAAAATCAAAAGGCTTGACCACAAAAGGCGCCCACAAAATGGGGGCAAGAGGGTCAGGTCAACATTTTGTAATTATTTTTTTTAACATTTGACTTTTCCTTTCGTTAATTCTTGTTTAACTTTTCATTCCTAATGTTCGATTGTTTTTTGCTTTAAATTTTCTTAAATCTCATTAATAATAAAAATTGGACTGGACTTAAAAATACATTTTTTTTTTTTGTGTGCGAAAATTATTTTTTTGTCCAAGTTTCATGAGAAGTTTCTATGACCTTGGGGCAGTAGAGGATCACAATTCTTTTACAATATTTTAATTCCACACCCCCACGGCTACTTTTCGGAGAATCTTTCAGATTGTGTTCCACAAGCTATTGACGCCCTTTAACAATGGATATTTTGGATAGCACTCTGCAATGTTAATAAAAATAAAACACATATGTCTCACTCTTTTGCAAAGTTTTTCCCCTCCTAAGTGGTGCACGACCAGACTTATTTTTTGTAGAGGGTGTAAATCGTATTGATTTAAAGCTTTAGAGATTGGAGAACAGTACAAAAAAAATTTGTAGGCATATGTTTCACAATTATTACTTTTCCTTGGGGTTAAAAACATTTTAACAGTTTTTCATAGCTATAAACAATTTTTTACTGATAAGGAACACAAAATTGCCTCACACGTATTTTATTAAATTTGATTTTGGCGAACTTAAGGGGACACTGTTAAGGAACACATTTTTTAGGGCCGTTTGCTTGTACGACTCTTAACGATTTAAGTTCTACTTAAATACTTATAGGCTACTTTTTTTAGGGCATAAACTGTCACATAAGAGTTTATGTGGCACTTAATATTTTTTGCGGCCAACTCAATACACACAAGAGCCAATAAAAATCGGATTTTATGTTCGATTTGGCAGCAGAAATCTGAAATCTCAGATAAAAACCTGAAAAGCCAATTTGAAAACGACATTAGTACTCTACAATTACGATGCAACACGTATCTTTGCATAATAGTCTTTCGTTATATAAAAACAGTGATACCATTCTGGCATTTTTAATGCAAGCTAGCATTTTCGAAGACTTGAAAGCATTTTTTTTTTTTTAACAAAAATGACAAATGCTTTTCTAGCATTTTTGTGGAATTTTTGTATTTTTCGATGTTTTCTCTGGAATTTTGGTCATTTTTGTAGATTAAGCTGATATACAGTGCATCGAAGTTTAAGATGTTTCGCACCAGATGGTGCACCTGTTGCCAAAAAAGCCAATGCGTCCTCTGTCAGTGACTTCCGACCCATAAGTATTCTGCCATGCCTGTCCAAAGTGTTTGAGAAGGTGCTTGCTAAACAAGTCCTTAATCACCTCTCCAACAACTCTCTTTTGTACCCTCTCCAATCAGGTTTTCGAGCTGGCCACAGCTGCTCAACTGCACTGGTCAACATGCTTGATGACATTCGAATTGACTTTGATAAAAGTTTTGTAACCTTGCTTTGCCTACTTGACTTTTCGAAGGCCTTTGACAAGGTCAATCATGACATCCTCTGCTGGAAATTAAAAAATAATTTTCGGTTTAGCGAAAAGTCTGTTAAGTTACTGCGTGATTACCTTTCTAATAGATTTCAAAGAGTCGTTGTTGGTAGTAGCTGCTCGGTATTCAAGCCGCTCAAACAAGGAGTGCCTCAGGGATCAATCTTGGGACCTATTCTGTTCAGCATCTTTATAAATGACTTACCCTCAGTATGCAAGCACTCTTTCATCTATTTTTACGCTGATGATGCTCAGATCCGCCTATCACGACCCTTTGGAAAGATGTCAGAACTTGTTATGCTGCTAAATGAGGATTTATCTGCAGTTAATGATTGGGCAGTACAAAACGGACTTCTCCTCAACCCCAACAAATGTTTGGCTATACCTATTGCAAACAAATTCTTTGAACTTGATCTGGTTCCTCACATTTGGCTGTCAAATTGCAAACTTAAATTAGTTGAATCTGCTACCTGTCTTGGTTTCATTATTAATCGCAATCTCTCGTGTTATAACCACATAGACAATGTAATTGGACGTATCTACGGTTGTCTCCGAAAACTATGGCTAACTGCAAGTTTCACACCCCCAGAAACTAGGCAAAAACTTGTTCGCACCCTCATTCTACCTATGATAACGTACTCAGAAGTTGTTTACCCCAACCCAGACTCGCTATCAATGCATAAACTGCAAGTAGCTTCTTCGCAGGTGGGATAGAATCTCTGCTTATGCGAATGATTTTCATGGATGTTCTCCTATCTCTTACATAAATGCTAGGAACTGAAGTTATAAATTTTTTCTCAGCACAGCGATAGGACCATGCTTTATATCTCTTATCATTTTTCATTTTTCTTTTCTCTTCCTGTCTATTTTTCTCTATTCTCAACTTTTTCTTGTATCTAATCTTACTTTTTTCTCTATTAAGTTAGGTATAACACTACTATTTGTTTCTTTTTAGTTTTAAGAACTTTTTTACTACATTTAAACCCTCTTTGTACTATAAAAGACCAAGTCTTACTGTACTTATAAATATTGTTTAATAAATTGAAATTGAATTGAAATTGAAATTGATGGAATGTGGAATGTGAGTGCGATGAATCCAGTCTATTGTACGTAGATAGATGGGCTCTATGGTGCAGGATTTAAATCTTATCTATGATGAACCTCAAAACGTCAAAAAAACACACATACTACTGTATTTAGATTCCTCGTGTAATTTGTTTTTGTGTTTATCGTAAATATTTACAGCCGTATTAATAATTGTCGCGTAACTACATGTTAGGCCTAACTATTGGCAAACACATTCGTTAAACTCGAATTGCCATTAATAAACATTGTTACAAGATAACTAACGTTTCCTAACTTCCACATAACTAACTTACGGAAGGTCTGATAGTGAGTCAATAACTCTTAAAACACACGATTCTCATCAAAATGGAAAATAAAAGTTTTTCAGTGATTTTAAATAATGTTAGGCAGCATTCGGTTACCATAGCCGAAAAGTGAACAAAAAACGAAAAAAAACCCTATGACATTCACAAATAAATACAGATTTTCAAAAGGAAATATGAACATTTTTTGTGGTTTTAGTTGACTTTCTTTTTCATAAGTCACAATTGAAATTTATTAGCCAGCCGTGATGACAGCCAATATGAAATAATTTTAAGTACAATTTGGTTAGGTGATGCCAACTATTTCAGAGAAAACATCAGTTAGTTATTATATGAGTTATTTTCATTTATTAATAAGAAAATTTAACTAACATGTTATTTATTTAACTAAATGCTAGGTAACATACGAGTTGGAGAGTAGTTTCGGGATTTTTTTTATTAATACGGCTGTTAAAGAATATGCGTATGTTGATATTTTTTTGTTTTGTCAACTGAAAGCCCTAGTAGTATATATATATATTTTTTTTTTTATATTAATATTGTAATTTATTACCTATTAATAAAGTATATTATTATTTTTTGTTTTGTTTTTTTTTTTCTGCAGAATTATACTTTAATGTTCAATAAAAATAAAATTCTTTGTTTAAAAAACATGATTTTTATCAATTATAATTTCTGAGATATTTTCAGGCACGAAATTCATTACTAGAAAGATATTTCTATTTTATATTATATAGGTGGGCAAGAAAGATACCTTAAGATGAATGTGTAGTGTGGAATGAAAGACAAAAAAATATTTTTATTTTTTTTAAATGCTGATGAAAACACATTTTGTTTTGTCTAGCAGTTTCTTTTATTTTGGTTTTATACATTCTACATTTTTTTTTCCAGTCTAGAAATTTCCTTTTTGAAATTCCGGCAACACTGTATAAGAATTTGCAAAACCCCTAGAACCGCTTTTAGGCCCTTTTCTGAAAGTTGGGTAATTGCTTGCAGTTTTTGTTAGCCACCCGTTGTCCCTTTTCTTTTTAGCAGCTGCAATGGGATTAATATTCTCAATACTTTGTAGAATTTCGTCAACCTCTTTGAAGTTCCAGAGTCACACTTTATGTTTGTTATTCAAGACTATATTCGTCAAAATCTCCTTGTAAACATTTCATACTCCCTTTTTCTAGATCCCACCACTCTTGTCAAAATTCACCAAAAAGAAAATATGGCTACAAAACACATCAACGCCATTTTAGTAATAGTCTTCCTGGCTTACCTCGGCAGTTGGCAAGTTGAAGGACGAATTTTTACTCGGTGCCAATTGGCAAAGGAACTAGTGAGACACGATTTTCCACGAAGTTATCTTTCCAATTGTAAGTAATCGGATAAGTTCCGCCAATCAATTTGAGTAACTAATAAAATCAAATACAATTATTCCTGTAAGGGGTATGTTTGATTGAGCATGAAAGTGGCCGAAGTACTTCAAAAGTAATGCAGCAACCGAACACTAGCGTCAGCTATGGGCTCTTTCAGGTGACTAACATAGCCAATCAATAAATCTAATTTACTAAACAATACAAATTTTCATTATAGGTTAACAGCAAGAACTGGTGCCGAAAGGGTCGTAAAGGCGGCATCTGCAATATGAAATGTGAAGGTAGGTGGCGTTACCCAATTATATTATTAACAACGTATACACGATACAGAATAATAATCGAAAAAGTAGGCGGCCTACCACATGCAGAGCTGAATTTTTATAATCAAAATCTGTAAACGCATTCAGCCCACGATCAATTACATTTTTGTTTTTTTTTTTTTTTTTTTTTTTGTTTTTGTGTAGATTTCCTCAACGACGACATTCTGGATGACTCTAGATGTGCTAAACAGATCTTCAATCGTCATGGCTTTCAGGCTTGGCCTGGTTGGGTGAGCAAATGTCGTGGGCGAAGTCTGCCCGACATCACAAGATGTTAAATGGGAACAAGAAAGAAACGAAACAAAAAAACGATTTTGATGTACGCAAAGAAGGATGATACAAAAACACAGAGCTCCATAAAGTTATTACGTAGAGAGTGATGGATGACAAAAGGAAACACTACAAAAATTAAATACACAACAAAAAATAATTAAAAAGAAAGATATCTACAACTTTATGCAAGGAAATTCATGAGACTAGATTGGAGTTTACACATTTGTTGGGCCGTGTGTCAATTGCTATCGTTTTCTGACAGTATCGCAGTAAAATATTGAATTTCAATATAAAATTAAGAACTCAATGGGCCTTACCAATGAAAATTATTAGTTTCGATTCTAAATAGTAGATCACAGTGGCTATTTTCCATGCTAATTTCGCAATTGTGAGCTGCCGTATATTTTTAGTCGAAACTAAAATTTGTTATTAGTACGACGCAATGTTTTATATTTATCATTATGCGATGAAAAAAATCAACAGAAAATATTTATTTAATATAATTTACAAACGGCCTTAGATTATGAAACTATATTTTACATTTTAATGTTTATTTAGTGGAGATTGTAATTTAAGTTAGCGAAATGCAATCGTGATAAGATAGTACCTATCAATTTAGGACTAGTGTTACTGTGTAATATATACTCGTGTTCTGAAAATGTCTTACATAAATTATTAAAACCGTATTTATCCGCATTTAGTTGTAAGTCTTATTAACCAAATTGTTAAGGTAGTTATACACAAAGACAAGCATTTATGAAATAAATAAATATAAAATTAGTTGTTTTTCTTTTAATATGTATTTCAATCTCTGTCTTCTGGGCCTTCACTCACTAGTGGCATTTTAAGTCTCGACTTTAAATTAGACAAGTTCACAACTACTTTATTTTATATACAAATTTCCCTGTTGTGAGCTTTTGTAAAGTTTTAGTCGCTGTTAAAATTCGCTACTATAGTACGGCGCTATATGTTTTATATTCAGTTTCCTATGTATTTAGTACAATTTTTCTCATTTTGGATAATGGCTGTCAGAATTTAGAAGGCATATAAGTGTTTGAGTTACCAACAGTGGGCAGCTGTATGTGTTGCACTACTATTGAACGTTGAGTCTCAGGTTAAGTAATACAGAAAACCAGTATAACCTACACCTAAACTTGTATCCCTTTTGCGTTGTCACTCAAGTCAAATTCGTAGATATCTACACAAATTCTCTTTCAACAATTTACGAACTCCCAGAGAGTAAATTTGAACTCGACATGTAGGTACTTATGTTGTTTTATATTTGTAAATTTATTTATTGATTTTTTAGTTTCCATTTGCATAATAATAAAAAAAATAGGCCGGACATCCTAAATGACTCGTGGAATTAATTAAGCAAAATGCTTTACAAGCAACTGCATAATGTCGACAAATTTATATAAAAACTAGCTGTACCCGCCCGGCTTCGCCCGTGCAAAATGTGGTTTCAGAACAATTAATGGAAAATTTGCTGTCTTGTAGGGGACACATTTTTTTTTTTTTTGATAATCGCTCAAAGAAAAATCATCGATAGACATCGCAGAGTTATAACGCGAGGGAGCGGTTTGCAATAGTGAGGGACATGAGCCCGTATTAAAAAACATCCCAAAGACTGAGTCCACTCTGCCTTCAAGGCATTGCACCTGGTCGTTGGACTAATCGGCAACAATTTAATATTCTTTGGACAATGAAAATGAAAGAAAATAATTTTATAATAGGTATTTAACTCACTATTTTATTAATGTAACGCTTCTTTGTATACTATATTAGAAGTTTTGTTTCTATCGGCTGAGATAGTGATATTTCCTGCGTTATTTACCCTGGAGCACACTACATAGTAATCTATAACTACCCGTGAATTCAACTCCCAGTTTTCTTAAAGTTTGACTTATTGATTGTCATGGCAGAACAAACATTAATAGGAAATTGAATCCGTTTATACTGAAATGGATAATTGCTGGGAATTATTTGTATTCTTGGTATCAATACCGTATCTCCTTTACCACACCCAGTTAAAATTAACGCATTTATAACGTTTTTCTGTAACGAAATCACTCACATTCTGGTACCATTACGAAGCTTGGGGGATTCAAATTGCGAAGCAACATAATGGGAACTCCAACTTTTAATTCAATTTTATGAGCAAAAAGGCCATGGGCTGTAATGCTATTTAAAAACTCCACCGGGCAATTTACTGCCTCATCTTGATTGCAAATAGCATTTATAAATAGTACGACGTGTATCACCAGGAATTTTCTCTAATAAAAATCCCCTAATGAAAGAATACCACGATCTGGTATCATTGGTACCTATACCTATACTATACTGACATTTCTTTCTAGACACTTTTTTTGTAAGGAAAACAGAACAAACAAACTTTTCCTACATATTTGTCACTTCTTTTGTTTGACTGCCGCTGTCTGTCTCCCTCTCCGTCGCAATAGTAAAATAGGGTTAAAAGAGATGTCAATATAATATTGCGCAGTTAGTATGTTTGATTTGAGAATGAATTGCATATCTACTCACTCATGTTAAAATCGTAAAAATGTTTCAAATTTTGCCTATTTATTAAAAAACCTTTTAAGTTATCGAGTTTTTGGATAACCTAAGTTGTAACTGCAGAAGTCCTCCATAAGCTGGTATTTACTATACTTAAATGCTCCCAGTATTTTCGAACGGAAAGCGTGACAAAGAAAAAAGCAAAACGAAACGCAAAAATAAATTACTCTTGTTCAATTTTTTCCAAATTTTATAAAGATAATGAGTTGAATCAAAGTAGATATTGTAGGCCTAGGTATCCTTTATAGGCCTGTGAAAAATGCACCAGAATATATTGAACAGTTTCTAAGATTTTTGCATTTAAAGATATGCCGTCAAATTCAATCTTAGTCGAACAGAACTACACCAATTTTATTTATATGATAAAATTAAACCGACTGGATTAAACAAAATGTACAAGATCTATCCTATATTATATATTCTATCCCTTTAGAGCATATTTTTATGCACGGTACACATATTAGGTCTGTTACTTTACTTTTAAGTCTTACGAATTTTTACTCAATGCGGTTCCTTAACTCAAAAAAGAAAGCGTCATCGGGAGATCAATATATTACCCCTCCACTGAGGATCTTACGAATTTTTACTCAATAAATTTCTTGGTGCACGAATTGAAAAAGCTGTCAGTCACCTTACAACATTTAACAGTTGATTAGAAATTTTTTGTCCTATTTGACATATGAGTGCATTTGTATTGATTTCTTGCGTATTCAAATGGTATCAACTGGCGTGAAATAAAAATTAAATGTTCTTAGATTCTGGCGACGAAATTCTTCCTCACTGTAAGGAGTAAAAAAGGACAATCTCCTCCAGGTAATTTTTAATGCAGTGTCGCTTTTTCCTCTTCTCGAATGCTGGTAGTGCAATCAGTACAAACTCTTCCCTATAATCGGATTCATGCAGAAGAAGTTCGATTAATTCCGAATCATTTTCATCGCTAGATAGATATATCGACTAATTTTGTTCGTAACTTAGCAAAGTCTTCGAGTTTATACGATTTTTTTAACGATTTTTCGTACCACTTTTTTAAATTTTTAAATTATGTATCTGTCATTTTTATAGATTACTACGGAAACGCTTTCCCTAACTTTTTTAAAGATGTCTCTATCTGTGAGAGAATTAGAGAATTTATCCCCACCATTGCCATTTTAACAGTCTTTTCCATTTTTACTATAAAAGTAAAGGAACAGACCTATTAGTATATTCCACATCTATCTGACGCCTGTCAGGCAGACAGTTGTGACTCTCTATAAAAAAACCCAAAACGAAAATAACTGCTACTACCGGTCGGTTGAAAACATCAAACCAACGAAAGCAGGATTTTGTACATTTTAGCTGTTTGGACCTTTCGGGCTAATTGACTTCGGATGAGATGTCGTCGTCTATATGATAGTTAGGCCACGGTAATCCCTTACAACCAGAAACTGTCTATTTTAGCATTCAGTCGGATTCATAGATGAGCTTAATGTATGTCCATTCTGTAGAGGGCAGATATACTCAATTTCTGTTATGTTATTCAGTTGCTCAATTCGGCTAATTCAAAATAAAAAAAATCACACAAAACAATTGGTTGTGGGAAGCTAGGTTAACTTTAGAGATCTGTTTGTTTTATTTTTTACAATAACTAGTGTGAATATGGTGGTTGGTTTGCTGTAGAATCTGTTTCTGATGTAAACCTACATATTGCATTCTGGAAACATATTACTGAATATTGCAAGACCAGGGATGGCCTGGAGGTATGTGACATTCTCCAGAGAAATCAAAATATAAATTTAAAATTACTGAAACTAACTAAATAGCCTTTCGTTTTTGTTTCTGTAAGTACGACATACAATATTCTTCTGATGAGTTAACCCTTATTAAACAAAAAAAAAATTGTTCCAATCATTCTATCGAACCACAATTCCGCGTCACGGAATTCCCAAATAAAACTAAAAGTCATTCGCTGTCAATCAAATGAATTCACACCATCTCTGTGTCTGACTTTAAAATAAATGCAAATTCAAAACAAATGCCCATATTACGCGAAGTTGACCTCGCTCTTATCACTTGCAGTTCTGAAATTCCGTTTCGTAGAAGATATATGTACAATTTTACAACTAAAAAAAATACCTATATATCTTTATGCTTATCATTGAATTATTCTCCTCAAACTGCTCACAGTTAGATCATTATTCATATTAACCGATGAAGAAGCCTTTTTTTTATTAACAACTAGTAATAAAAACCACACCACCAACACAATTAATGAACAAACATTGTTTTAATAAATATAAGCTTAAAACAGTCCCCACTTAGATTTAGTACTCTGCGCACCGCTGCCGGTGTCTCAGAGAGCTTGCAGCAAGCGGCATATTTATCCACATTATCGTCATAGGATCGTTAGATACTATCGCGGATCAGTTACACTAGTAGCGTGGCGAACTTTTAAAATTTAAACTATATAAATTGTGTTGTTTTGTTTGGTTCAATAAATTCGTTCATTCGAAACCAGTATATATGTAAATAGTTACGTTAAATAAATAAAAACAGAAGAAAACAATACTTCAGCGCACCCATCAAAATTATTGTCAGTAGTTGGAGGTCTACAAAACCCGAAGTACCGGCGCGCGATCAACCAATTTGGTGAGTTTCAATTTCGTTGGCTGTTTGGTTATTGTGAAGTCCCGTCAATTCAATGTTTTTCTCACGTTTCTGTTTATACACATTTTTTTTTTTGGGGAAAAAATGTGAGTTCTTACCATTTGTAGCCTTGAATAATAAATGTGTTTTGAATGTTTCGTGTTGTTCGTCATAGCCCATTACATTAGTTACCATGTTGCATTCAAATTTACTGATTTGGATTTTTGTATGGGTTACACAGTCAGTCATTGCAATTTGCTTAAGCATTAAATGAATCATTTTGCGAGTTTATCGTCGAGATTAAGCAAACGGTTATTTTTCTTGATAACATTGTTGATTTTTTTAAGCTGAAATATGCCTTTTTTTTTCTTAGTCATATCTGTGAGTGAGTACCTTGTTTTTGAACGTGCTTTGCTTCGAATGGAGAAGGTGTAATTAATTTTTGTTTACATGACAAAACACCTGTGCAGTGTGATGGTGGTTCAGCAGCAGTGCACTGTATTTCTTTCCATATCTGCACCTATTTCTACAAGATCTAGTCATAAGTCATTGTATGTCCGCCCACTATAGCGCTAGCTTGAAGCGAACCCGTGGTATTTTTACAGAAGGTTTTTGCATATCTATATAGGTGGGTATGTGGGAAAGTGTATTTCGTACAGTTAATTTTGATTAAGTTCTTAAAACGCTGTTATCTTATTACAAATCTACTAGAGTTAGCGGAATTTAGAAAAATTAAAATCCGTCAGAATTCGAAGAAATATTTTACGATCCTTTTCCATGTTAAAAACTTACGAATCACACCAACTTTCGAAAATTTACTTTCAGTTGCGCAATTACGCTTACTTTTGGATATGAATTTAAACAGTGGGTATATTGCGTTGCAACTAGTCTTGATAACAACTTTTATTCCAGCTGGTAATACCCAATTAAAGCTGACTTTGATTAAGCGTAAGTTGCAAATCCGCTCACAAAATATTTTTTTGTTTAAATCTAGATCACTATTCATGTTGCACTGGCCAAATAAATCAATCTTGTGTTTAATCTAGAATCTAGATCATTTTCTGAAAATCTGGATTTATTTAGCAATTTACAGTTACTTGTACATCAACATAAGTCTGGCTATTTTTTTGCACAAAAAACCAGTGAAGGCAAACGTTGGCAGCGTAACGATTATTAAAACAAGATGCAGCATTGTGGAGTGGGCTTAAAGTGTTCTAATTTTGATTGGCCTTTCTAAATTCGATGTTTGTATTACGCTTGACTCGCAATTTTTTTAAATAACTTAACAAAAAATTGTCATAAATTAACTGGCTATAACATTGTCTGACAGTTGGCTGACATAATGGGCGATATTTTTTTTAGCCCGCAGTGATCACGTAAGCAGTTTCTTTGGCTGAATTGGTTAACCGACGAACTCATACATATACTATTATAGTTTACAGGTAGTTACATTACGATTGTGTCCAATTTTGACAGAGAACTCGTAGATCGCACTTCGATTTGTATGCATTTAACGGAGTAAAAGTGACATCGAAAACCAAGCTTTTCCCGTTCAGGAGAAATTTAGTGGAAAATAAAAGTCGACAGAACTTTTGTACCGTCAATCATGTCAATATAGCCCATGCTTGAATGCTCAAGCAAAATTTTACACATTGAAATGTCAACAAAGTGCCCAAGCAGGACATTTTTTACTCAAAGTCAATTGGAAAATTGATCGCATGATAAATATAGACAAATGCTGTCAGGCTACTATCAGACTTCGTTAACAAGAAATCCGAAGGTCCCCAATGAAACTGAAAGCCACCATTTTTTTCAAGTAGAAAAAATACTGTGGCCATTTATAAAAGACTTACAATTATGACCTTATTTCTACGAAGTCATTTCACCATTGTGACTATAAATTAAAAATATTTACTACGAAATCTCTATTTAAAGTGAGGTTAAAAATGATCATTAGTTAAACTGAATTTCAATCTTCTTCATTCATCCTACGCTTGTTTTTAACACATTTTCATAAACCTTTCTCAATTTCAGAAATGTCGTCTATAACAACTGTTACACTAGCAGTTCTAGTATTAGTTGCTACTTGTGCCATATTCACAAATGCCAAGCAATATATGCGATGTGAAATGTCCATAGAGTTGGTGCAGAAATACAAATTCGATAAAACGTTATTATCCAATTGTAAGCCATGACACCTTTAGTTTTGCATCACCCTAATAAATGTTCTAAACAAAAAAGAATGTTCCATTTCAGGGGTTTGTATGATCGAACACGAAAGCGCTAGGGATACATCGAAAGTAACTAAAAAACCAAATGGCAGCTCTCGTTATGGACTTTTTCAGGTATTCGTAGTCTGAAAATAATTAAACGATTAAAATCGTAACTGACTTGCATGTTTTATTGCAGATAAGCAGCAAAGAATGGTGCAAGGAAGGTCGTAAGGGCGGCATCTGTAATGTCAAATGTGAAAGTAAGTTTATCTGCCGTTTTGCAGCTCTAAAGTTTTGACATGTTTAACTATTATATAAATAGGTTTCGTTGATGAAAACATTTCGGACGATGTGGTATGTGTGAAAAAAGTTTTCGAACGTGATGGCTTCAAGCACTGGGCTGGATGGAATCAAACATGCCGTACGCCGATAAATTTACCGAATTTAAATGTTGCATGTAGAATTTAATTTAGTTATAAGCGAAATGGTATAATCAATGGTATAGTTCATTCTGCAGTAATGAATATAAAAGAAAGAGTATTTTAAATGTGATTTGTTGTGTTTTTGTTTTCAAAATAAAGTCTAAAGTCTTTCTATTTGGACCCTTTTTGAGAACGTCAAACAAATGCAGAAATAAGCAACAAAACATATAGATTTTAATCAGATTCAATTTACAATCGAATTACTATCGCTATAGTGAAGACTCTTTTAATTTGAAATTTTGATTTAAGCCAACTGCGCTGTTCGAGCTTAAATTAACGTCACATACTAAATTCTCCCAAATATAAATTAAAGCCAAGCTTTTTACCCAAGTGCTAAACTTTAACAACATTCTTCTCAGACTGTACGGAAATGTCTCCACCAACTAACTTTTTACAGACTAAGGCCGGTATTTATCAAGCCCTCTTAAATCGATTATTAAGCTAAGTACGCTGCTCGAGCTAAATTTTAGCTCCCATATAAAATTCTCTGCAAAATTTAGCTGAACTAAATTTAAGCGAACGCATTTAGCTGAGTGGTATGCAGCTCGAGCTAAATAATAAAACTTATGTTTCAGAATGTAACTACTTCATGTGTCTGTCAAAATTTAGAGTGGCCATTTAATGGGCACATTTTTCGGCACATTTTCTCAAGCTAAATTATGACAGATGGTTGTGTTTTGTTGCTGAAAAGTATGCAAGGATGGGTTTTTTTTTATTACATGGACGAGAAGTACATACCTTGATTATGAAATAGTTGAAATAAGAGAGATTTAAATCTTTAAAGATAATTTTTTAAAACAACAGCTGTTTTCTGTGGCACTTATCCATGTCGTACTCTTTGTCAAAATTTAGTAAGGATTTTAGCAAATGTTTGGAGAGAAAAGTCGGAGAGAAGCTACATTTAATTAAGCTCGAGCAGCGTACTAAGCTTCAACACAAAAACGCAACAGAACACAACGATCTGTCAAAATTTAACTTGAGAAAATGTGCACGCTAAATTTTGACAGACACTCGAAGTAAATTCTGAAACAAAAATTTGATTTTTTTAAGCTCGAGCTGCGCACCTCTCGGCTAAAGGGATTCGCTTAAATTTAGCTTAACTAAATTTTGGATAGAATTTTGTATGGTACCTAAAATTTAGCTCGAACAGCGTACCATCCATTATTCTGTACAAAAAAAAACAAACAGGCATTTACCAACCTAGCAATTAAATTTAGGGCGAGTAGTATTTGCATATTACGCGTTAATCGAATGCTCCTTATATTGTGTAGACTGTAGAAAAAATCAAAGGATATTTATGTCTGTAGACAATAATTATATATTTAAAGTGCAAAAACGTTGACTTGAACCAAAAGCTGATCTCAGGCAGATTTACACACTAACTTATTCGAATTTTAATGCGCAGTGTGAACAGCGCATTAGTAAGAATCTTGACAAGTTCATCATACTTGTTTAAATGGTATTTAAAGAGATTTTGAATATAGATTTTCAGACGGATATTTATTTTGAAAGTCATGAAATAGGGTTGTTTTATTACAAAAAAAAATAGACGAATGATCTTTAAAACTATCAGAAGAGAGTATTCAATCAAATGATTTTTTGATTGCTCTTTGGGAAAAATTTGCTTTTGTTGGCGCAATAAAATTCCCTCGGACTGATGTTGTGTTGCGAAGTTCAACGAAATGACCGATTATATAGCCGATAACAAAAATAAAAAGAACCTTTGCGATATTGCTCACGACAAGACTACCCATCGAGCTATGAGTTTATTTTTTCCTTTTCGATTAATAAAGAGACTTATTTAGTACATTGGTTAGTTCCGTTTTTTCAGTTTTAGTACAAGAGGAAATTCAAAAAAATATGGCGAACATTGGTTTATTGGCGCTAATTTTTAAATGTTACGTTTGAATTCAATTAATGTGTATATACATTGTAAGTTAGCAAATTAGATTATTGTTAGTGTTAATGTATATAGGTAAGTTAGCATTTAAGATTTTGTTTGATTATTTTGATGAATGTGAAGTTTGTTGTTGTTTGTGAGTATGGGGCGTTTGTGTGATCCAACATTCCGCCCTCTTTGAAAGCACACGATTTCAACACGGAAGTACGGCCAGCTTGTGGATCGGTCTCTTAATTACTCCTCTCGGTGTTCGAATTTCTGCTACCCGCACTTTTCCGTCTATTCCAGGAATTGTCCTTTGGATTCTTCCCAGCAACCATCTTTGCGGGGGTGTGTTGTCATCGTGGATGATGACCATCGAGTCAGCTTCGAGATTTGGATTTTCCGAAGACCACTTCGTTCGTTGCTGCAGCTCCTGCAAATACTCTTGAGTCCAACGCTTCCAGAAGTGCGTTTTTATGTTTTGGATGCGACGCCAGTATTGCAAAGCACACGTGTTCGGAGCATCGTCTGGTGGTTCAGGAATTGCTTTCAGAGCTGAACCGATGAGCAGATGACCTGGAGTTAATGCTTCGTAGTCGTTCGGGTTGTTCGTCAGCGCTGTTATGGGCCTAGAGTTCATCACGGCTTCTATCTCGCAAAGCGCAGTAGCGAGTTCTTCAAATGACAGCTTCGTGTTGTGTAGACTTCGAAGCAGATGTCCTTTAGCCACCTTAACAGCGGCTTCCCAGATGCCTCCGAAATGAGGTGCCCTAGGAGGGATAAAATGAAAATTTATTTGTTCATTACTACAAAAATCGACAAGTGTATCTCGAGAGGTTTTGTGAAACAACATGGTGTGCAATTCTGTCAGCTTTGAGTTGGCTCCAACAAAGTTTGTTGCATTATCGCAAAATATGTCTGTCGGTAGCCCTCGACGACTTATCATACGTTTTAGCGACGCGATGAAAGCCTCTGTTGTGAGATTAGATACCGGTTCTAGATGAACGGCTTTAGAAGTAAAACATACAAAAACGGCTATGTACGTTTTGTAAGGAACCTTTCCACGAACCCTATGGTAGGTATATATTGGTCCGCAGAAATCTACCCCACATCGTTGAAACGGTCTAGCAGCTCTTACCCTTTCTTTCGGCAGGTTGCCCATTACTTGCCCTAGAAGCTTGGGCCTGTATCTGACACAATGTACGCAACTGTGAACGATTTTGCGGGCTAAGTGTCTGGCGTTTATAACCCAGATTTTTTGTCTAAGAAGTACAACGAGGGCCTTTGGTCCGGCGTGAAAGTTCTTCCTATGCAAATGACGAACCAGACATGTAGCCAAGGTAGAATTTTTGGCCAATAAAACAGGGTGCTTGTGTTGCTCGGGAAGCGTTGAATTTTCTAACCTGCCTCCAACTCGCAGTATTGGAAATCCTTTAGTACTGTCCAAAAATGGGCTGAGATGCTTTAGCGAACTTTTTATATCTTTTCCGTTTTCGAGTAACTTGATTTCTTCGGCGAAGTGGTTGTTTTGTTCAAGCCAAGTTATTTTGTAAAATGCCGCTTCAAGCTCGTCGGCACTGCAAACTATATTATTCTCAACCTTGGATTTCTTCATACGTGCAATGAATCGTAGGGCATATGCGAAAATATGTAAAAGTTTTGTGTATGAACTGCAATTATTTACTGTGCTGAGTAGATCGTTATCGACGATTTTACTGCCTATTAATACTGTTTTTCTCTTTTCCATTGCTAATTGCTCCGAAGAAAGTGAGATACTTGGATTTGAGGGCCATTTTTCTGGCGGTTGCAGTAGAAATAAAGGTCCAGCTGACCATATCGAATTTTGAAGCTCCTCGATTGTGCATCCACGGGAGCATATATCTGCTGGGTTATGTTCTGTAGGTACGTGTTTCCAGTTGATACCGCTAGTTGCTTCCTGTATCTCCGCCACTCGATTCCCAACAAAAGTACTCAATTTGGAAGAATGAGTGAAAATCCAGTGCAGAGCTACCGACGAATCTGTCCAAAAATATACTTCCGTTGTTGGCTCTTGAAAATAATGTTGAATCTTTGACCAAAGTTTTGCCAGAAGATGAGCAGCGCATAGTTCGAGACGTGGAACTTGTTTTTTCTTAGATGGTGCTACTTTCGACTTTGCTACCAACAATCTTACTGACACAGAACCCTCACAGTCGACTGTTCGAACGTAGATGCAGCATCCGTACGCATTTGTAGATGCGTCACAAAATCCGTGGATTTGGATATTCTTTTTGGAAGGAGCCAGGGCATATCTCGGAACAGGTATATTTTGGATTGTATGCAAATCACTCATGAATTTTCTCCATTCTGTATCGATTGACTGTGGAATGGCTGCATCCCAGTCAATCTTTTCCATCCACAACCTCTGCAATATGATTTTGGCCTTGACGATTATTGGACATAGAAGACCTAATGGATCGAAGAGAGAAGATGCTACAGATAAAATCTTCCTTTTTGTAAATGAAGTGTAGATTTTGGTTGGGTTATACGAAAAATAAAAATTGTCATCGAGCGAATTCCAAATTATACCTAAAGTGCTTGTGACGTTCGAATCGTTAATGTTTAGATCTTTTCCAATATACTCAGTTGAAATCGAAGAGTTGCTGTGCCACTTGGAAAGTTCCAGCCCTGCCGATTTCAAAATGGATATAATTTCAAATTGTATGCGTTTAAGAATTTCGATATCGTCAGATCCAGTAATTAAGTCGTCTACATAAAAGTCTTTTCGAAGTACTTCTGCTCCAAGCTTGTACTGCGACTCATATTTGTCTCCTAGATACTGAAGACATCGAATAGCCATGAATGGTGCCGATGAGGTCCCATACGTTACCGTATTCAAGGCATAGGTTTTAATGGGAGTCTTTTCAGTATCCCTCCATAGGATGTATTGAAATCTACGATGGTCGGAATGTACCAATATTTGCCGGTACATTTTTACAATGTCGGCTGTAAGAGCGAATCTATGCAGTCGGAAACGAAGTAGAATCAGGAAAAGGTCTTCCTGAATGGTTGGACCTACCATTAAGATCCCGTTAAGCGAAATGTTTGAGGAGGTGCGACAAGATGCGTCAAATACCACTCGCAATTTGGTTGACGAGCTATTCGGTCGAATAACACATTGATGAGGTAAGAAATAGTGAGGCCGACTAAGGTCTGGATTTGTAACTAACGACATGTGCCCTAGTTCTTCGTATTCCTTTAGAAAGTCTTGGTATAATTGTTTCAATGTTTCGTCCTTGGATAATTTCCGCTCTAACGACAAGAAGCGACGAAAAGCAGTACTATATGATTCGCCAAGGATAGACGGGTCTTGTTTGAAGGGTAATTTCAGGATGATTCTTCCGCTGCTAACTTCCTCCACCGATTCCTTGAAGTGCTTCTCGCATTCTATTTGTTCGTCAGTCCATTTTGACTTCCTGCCCGTAACTGCCTCGAGTTCCCAAAATCTTTCTACGAATTCATCAAGCCGACTGTCAGTTGAACTAATACAGCAACTTCTTCTTTGATTGGTGTTTAAGGATCTATACTTCCCTGATACGATCCATCCTAACCGAGTATTTTGAAGCGACGGTAGCCCACTGCCAAGCTTTATTTGACCTACCAACAATAAGTCAAAAAAAGTTTCTGCTCCTAAAAGCATGTCTATTGCCGCCGATCTATTAAATTGCTCATCTGCAAATTCTAGGTTTCTCGGAAGATTCCAATTGTCGATGTTCAGTGACGGATCTGGTTGGTAACCAGTGATTGAAGGCGAAACTAAAAACTCTAAAGATAGCTCAAATGGTGAGTACCTGGACCTGACGGTAGTTTGAGTGGTACAACCAACCTTAGTTTCAGTCATACCGATTCCTTGAATTTCAATATTTTTTGTTTTTGTACGCAGGCCTAGGGTTTTAGCAAAATGTTCCTTGATCATATTAACCTGGGAACCAGAGTCTAAGAGAACTCGCCCCAGCTGGAAACTTCCTGAAGCATCCTTTACGAGTACTATGGCTGTAGCTAATATGACTTGAGCCAGCTCTCTTCCTACTGCAGAGTTCACAACAGCTGACGGCTGAGAAGAAGACGCAGATGATTCCGGTGAAGTTAAAATGCTTGCAGCTTGGCTTGGCCGATGAAGCATCGTGTGGTGTGATTGCTTGCACACTCTACACTTAAATGTCGATGTACATTTGGACACATTGTGTCCTTTTCGAAGGCAATTGATGCATAGACCGAGCCTTTTTATGTTTGTGAAACGGTTATGAATAGATAGCTGAGCAAAATCTGAACAGCTAGTAATGGTGTGCGAACCATCCTTGCAAAATGTACAATGTTGTTGAGTAACTGCAAGTGAAGTTCTTTCGGAATACTCATATTGAACAGGTTTAGGTTTGTTGACCGATTTCTTGTTCGTATCGTAGCGAATTGTTTTACTCTCACGAGCCTCCAAATATTGGCATCGTCGACTTAAAACTTCTGAACAATGATCCCATTTGGGGAGTTTATCGTACTGAAGCTGTTCATCCCATTTGGCTTGGGATTCTGGGTCCACCTTTGACATCGCAATGTGAATTATAATCGCATTGCATATTTCAGATTCTGTTCCAATTGATTGCAGAGAATTGAAGATTGCAGAAACATTGTCAACGAGATTTCGTAAATGAAAAGCAGAGGTTTTTTGTACTTTAGGCAGCTCAAACAATTGTGAAATATATTCCAGAAAAATCAGGCAATCGTTATCGTAACGCTCCTTTAACCTCTCTAGTGCTTTGTTGTAGTTTTCTTCACTAATTTGGAATGTTTTGACTGTTCCTAACGCTTGGTCAGTTAAACAATTAAGTAAGTGGTTAAATTTCTCAATTTTCGTAAGAGTTGTATCGTTATGAACACGCGTTTTAAAAGTATTTATGAAGTTCTTATATTCCGAGTACTTTCCACTGAATCGTGGCAGCTTTGCGTATGGTAAATGGTTCACTGACTGAGGTATGGATATGGTTGTTTCCAAAGCTCCATGACTACTTTTTCTTTCATGGCCCATTTGCGACAGTATTTTCGATTTGGTTGAGACATACACCTCTTCCAATTCACTACGGCCTGTATCAGAGGCGTCCAAGCCCTCAATTTGAGTTTGATAAGACATTGCCTGTTTAAAATATGATTCTACAATTCCCAAACGGCATTCTAGTTCTGTCGGCGTCAGGGTTTTCGTTTCGATTAGTGTCTTTATTCGCGATATGCTTCCTTTGGTGGAGGCGCGAGAAGTTTTCAGAGTATCGATAGACATGACGATGAATAATCTTTTAATGAAGAATTAAACAAGCCGAAAGTTAAGTTCTGTTTTTTTTTTTTTTTTTTTTTTTTTTTTTTTTTTTTTTTTTTTTTTTACGCCAAAGCTAGTTTTAAAGGACAAAAATCGATGTAAAACGACGAAAATCGAAAATTGTAAGCGAATTATTGAATAAGAGAGCAACAGCAGCAGCGAGAAAATGACGAGTGAATTTCCCCAGCTTATCAAATCAACAGCAAACTTTCTTAATCGAGTGGATGTTAAGAGATGACGTTAACCAAGATCAATGTCGTTGCAAACAAAGGCAAATCTAAGACGATGTAACGGCGAAAGCTTTTATGTGGTTTTGAGGAATTAACTATTCCGTATACAACGATGAGCGTCGAGCGATGATGAGAGGAATTAATTTGATTGAAGCGAACAACTATTGGGTATTATGATCGAAATAGAACGAACGGAGAGTGCAAGTGCAAGGCGTGGACCGGGCGAGTGTAGAGCAAGCGTAGGTGTTGGTATGCGTGTGCGAAAGCTTTTAGAGCGAGTCCGATCACAGAAATTGCAAAAATAATATTTCTGATTTCGTTGAGTGTGGATTTTAAATTGACTTTGTGGATTGTATGATCAGCGACAGCTTAATGCGCTTATTGGTTTTCGATTATAATTTGATAGCCATCGAAGATATTTCGAATTTTGCACATTGTTTCACAAAAAATGAGTACATAACTACTTTGCATGCAGAATTATTTTCTCTATTTCGAATGTGCGTTTTTATGATCAGTGGATATATAGCATTTGAACTTTAAATTTTTTTTTTTTTTTTCTTTTTTCATATCAGATTCTAACAGTTAAGCGATTTAATTTTCAACGCACGTTCGAATAATGAAACCAAGCACATACCTGAGAGGGAAGGTTTTTAATACTTATTTCCCTTTTCTATCTCCGAATCCAGCGCATTAATTGTTTTTGAGACTTCCTACTCCGAATCGGTGTATTTTTCCTTAAGCGAATGGTGGTGGTAGTTTCCTCGTTGTGTCTGGGGAGGATCCTTGATGTTCTGGATAAATGGAATCTGCCTTCACTTGCACTCACGCGGACCGTTACCGTCACCGTTTTGCGTCACGTGTAATTTTTTGCACTTTATAAATAACTTATTCAAAGGACACTGGTTGTAACGTCTTGCCGGAATACTTCTTTCGTCGTGTCCTGTCACGGTCGCCAAAATATTCAATCAAATGATTTTTTGATTGCTCTTTGGGAAAAATTTGCTTTTGTTGGCGCAATAAAATTCCCTCGGACTGATGTTGTGTTGCGAAGTTCAACGAAATGACCGATTATATAGCCGATAACAAAAATAAAAAGAACCTTTGCGATATTGCTCACGACAAGACTACCCATCGAGCTATGAGTTTATTTTTTCCTTTTCGATTAATAAAGAGACTTATTTAGTACATTGGTTAGTTCCGTTTTTTCAGTTTTAGTACAAGAGGAAATTCAAAAAAATATGGCGAACATTGGTTTATTGGCGCTAATTTTTAAATGTTACGTTTGAATTCAATTAATGTGTATATACATTGTAAGTTAGCAAATTAGATTATTGTTAGTGTTAATGTATATAGGTAAGTTAGCATTTAAGATTTTGTTTGATTATTTTGATGAATGTGAAGTTTGTTGTTGTTTGTGAGTATGGGGCGTTTGTGTGATCCAACAGAGAGGTCGACTTTTGGTTTGTTTCAAAATTTACATAGCACCCGCTCGCTGAATGTGAATTGACGCTAAAAACCGTTTACTGACAGTATCAAGAACACATTTACCCAAAAAAAATGTGAATAGAACCACAGATTCTCACTAGGTTACAGATTTCAGCTGCTCCCAAGTTACCTCTACTTGCGATAAATTCTCGATGTGAATCCTAGAAGTGTCAAGTCGAGTGTACCTGTAGTAATTGCGTGTTGAAGATTCTACTTTAGATACTTTGTTAGAAAATCTTCATTAGAGCTGGCCCTGTTTCAAAGTATCCGCATTCAGTAAATTCAAGTGACGACAGACGGCGGCTGCATAAAATCATCTACCGACTTTTACTCGTATCTATTTCTTCATATCACACTGATAAAAAAAAACCAGCTCCTTCAGAACGAACACAGATCCAAATGTATGACAGCACTAACGTCGGCCGTCGTCCGCCCAAGCACAAAAGAATTGCCCAACATCTGAATCCGAGTTGGTTTACAATGAAAACCAACACGTGGGCGTAGATGCGTGGAGGCCAACAACTCTTTTCATGTTAAAAACAAAAATTATTTCAACAGCTCTTGCCATCGCCAGCAATGATAAATTCAATTTCCACCGACTGTTTGATTGTCGGACGGCTGAATGGCTAATGTGATTCCATTCATGCAGTGACCATTTTCACATCAATTCATTTCGTCTTTCCTCTTTTGCCATAGTACACTTCAAATCAAGTTCGACGGACCATGAACATTGAACAGGTAGTGCGATAGATAGACGCACATTTAGCTTCCGCCCGCACGGGTGTCGTTGACGTTACACAACTCAACCTGTCCAATTCGAATCGGTTCTGACACTTTTCCCAATTAGAGTCCGGTTTTCCGTTGATTTTCGGGCATTTTACATTTTCCTCAACGGAAATCACTATAACATAGCGGTTCGATCAAAGCCAAGTGGTCGTCTCAGGTAAAATGTTAAACCAAATGCTTAAGCTATACGCTTGCATCCTACTCGTATTTGCTGAGTGCGAGAGAGCGTGGTGACGGCCAGCCGTTAGCACGATCTTGGTTAGCATTATTTGTCAACTTTACTAGCAGTGTGGACGTGTACTGTAAATGACATCTATTCCAGCTAATGGGGTTTTCTTGGTGTTTGACAACCAAACCGTAGAATTATCTGGTTTTGAGATGCATTAATTGGAAGCAGCAGCATGCCGCTGAATGGTTTTCTTCGATTGCCATTTGATATGAGCATAGTGATCGTGCCGACGGGGAAACAATTTGTATGACGTTTGTATTTATGGCGCTGTTACATGGGTTTGCTTCAGGGAATGACAAGAGCAAAGTGGATTTTGTTGGTGCTCAAACAAAGTAATATTTCAGCGAATCTTAAACAAAGTGCTTCTCAAATGTTTCTCTCCGCTAACTTGCTGAATTGGTGTTTGGTTTTGACAGCGCAACGTTCAGATGAGATAATAATTGCAACCAAAATTAGTACAGACGGATGACGTTCTGCATTTGATAATTTCGTGTCTATTTATTTCTTGATCAGAGTCTTGTGCCGCAAAAATCAAATCTCCATTCAAATATTTCTTGCTAAAAAAAAGTTAAATAAATAATAATAAAAAAACGATTCCATTTTAGAACATTTTACTTCAGGCTCTGTTCTCCATTTAAAAGGTTTTTGTTAGTTATACAGTTGTAATTGGGACTTCTGACTTGGACACCGATTTTTTTCTCTTGAACTGTCAACATTAAACATGGGCAAATGAATTTTATAATTCTTCGTCAGGTTTTTTTGTTTTTTTGTGACTTTTATTATGGAAAAGAAAATACAATTTGTATAATTAGACTTGCACTGCATACTGTTCAGCTAAAGTACTTTGATAATTTTCTTTTTAGAGAGACTGTTGTTCGGGGGAATAAGGCTGATTCCAAAACGACAGAAAAAATGCGCATTGTGAATGTACACTGCTTTTCTAATGCCAGGTTACGAATTCTTTTGTGCTGCTTTGCATTCGTTATGCAAACCAATGTAAAATTGGCAAATTATTACAAAATATATTATTTTACTTACGAATCAGGCCATCAATCAATTTTATTTGACGACATTTGAAATGTCAAATATCATTTGCATCATAATCATTACCGATGCTCTGTTTGCTTTTGTTTGCGCAGTTGGTGCGTTCACAATGCGTTTTGGAAAAGTATGCATTGCATCATAGTAATCCGTTTGCGTTTTGAGACGCTTGATTAAGCTGTAATGCAGAAGTACTGCGTTTTGGAATTTAGCCTAATTTAGAAGCAAACAGCTTTTTTGCCATGTTCCCACCAAAATTTAAATCGCGAGGTTTCGATGAACTTTTACCGAAACCTTGTAAGTCGCTTCCCCCGAGTTGAAGTGAGTTCAAAAGTCATAAGCTGTCAAAACAACTGTTTGTTGATGCAAAATAAAAGTGTTGGAAAAAGAAAACACTAAAAATGATTTCTGAAAAAATTAAGGAAATAATTGAAGCATTTACCTATAAGTATTTCTCTTAAAAATATTATTTAGCTCTTTTTTGATTTAGATTCTTTTATTATTTCTTTGATTGTCACAATTGTTTTGGCGTTTAATATTTTGACATCCACAAATGAACACAAAATAAACCAAAGTTCACGCTTTAGGCATGTTCGGTTTGATAACCTCTCACGAACGGATGAACTCAGAGCGGTGTCAAATAGGTTTCGCTGAAAACTCGAGGTTTCGACACCTCAAAAATGTATGGCAAAACCTCGGAGGTTTACAGAAATTTTACGGAATCTCGCGGTTTCGTTTGGTGAGAATATGCCATTAGATCCGAAGAAATATCATAAGTCCTTTCCTCTATATTCAAATTCGTTTAACCACTTGCCGTTTAAATACATCGTCTAGCTTTCGGTGATAAAAATTCCAATAACGAAGTGTTCGGTGAAGCCTTAAATTAATAGCGCGTTATAAAAGCTTCTGTACAAAATAGAAGCAAATTTATCATTTTATTTAAATAAATTAACCAAATTAATATCAATTAGGAGCAAAGGTATATTAGTTTGTTCGGAATTTATGCGTCCAGTTCTAGCACTTAACTTAAAATATATTCTTACCAACCGAGACCCATAAAACCGCGTGCTCTCCTATGACCTATATGACTGTTATATGAATTATGCATGCAACTTGGATTAACACTGGAGCCATGCAAATTTTTCAACTAAGAATCGTCATAATTAACATTTTAATAGCCCGAGTCTGCGCGGTCCGTCCGGAAGCTGTTTTATACGGCTCTCTGCGTCGAGCCGCATGAAAACAGAAAATACCTCCAGCGAAGCGTTAACTTACTCTAACTGTGCACATACAAAAAACTTATGCGAAGGCGTGACGCTCGAAAAGTCATCTCTGTACTGATAATAATAGCGTTTCCGCAGGAGATGCGCCAGTAAGCAGAACCAGAACATTTTTTTTTTATTTTTCCAGGCCAGCTAGGGTTTTAAATGTCGTTATGTCAACAGCACGGGTAATGTAAGTTTTCATTCAGCTTTTAGGTTGTGTTGTCTTTGCCGTACATATAAAAATGCTTCCAACCATCTATGGATATAAATGATCTCGACTGGTCGCAATTTAAGGTTACTGTCAGAGAACTGGCCTATGATAGAGAAGTTTTCCCAAAAAACACTGTCGAAAATACCGGAAGACATTACATTAACATAAACCTACACCGTAGACAATTTATCGAACTGACCCGCACCAGCCGCATATGGCGATGTTGTAATTTTTCAATCCAACAGTTTGCCTTCAAAGGCCTGACAAATGTAAGAGCATTGTCCGAATGAATTTATGTCACGCTTTATTAATCGATTGCGTTTAATTTCCGGTCCAACCGACCGACGCCTATTGATTACGCATAAAGAAAGGGTCTGCATGCGGTACGCGGTACACTTCACTGGGGGGACGCTCCATATACGAATATACCGTCGACGCCGCGCCGCATTGACCACAAAACAAAATGAATTTGAAATAGTTTTCGATGACAGAATAAGCTGCCACTATGAATCACTTACAAATGTCAAAGCGATGACTCAATCGACGATTAATCTATGTGCTTGAAGTTACCTTTAGCTATTTTGTGTTTCTTCAAAACTACACATCACTTTGTTGATTTGAAGAGCAGCAAAAGATTGCTAACCACCCAATAACAAGATCTATCCTCTACGATATATGATTTCCACAAATGGGTATACGCTTTATGTGTACCGGCAATTAGCATGCAGGTCATGAAGAGGAAGACCACTGAAAAAAAGACTGACTGGCAGGTAAACACAAAATAAGATGAATTACCTCCGTGGGATAGCAAGTGGTAGTTAAATACTGGTTAGTTATCGTACTTTTTAAATAATTTTTTTCCACAAGATGAGTTTAAAAGTAATAAGGTGTTAATCTGGGAAGCAAATAATGCTTCTGCTTGGAGGTGTCGACGAAATGGGAGTATATTGGTGTGAAGGTTAGGTCAGTTTGGCTTTAAAGGGAACGCCTTCATTTAGAACCTCTAACTGATTGATTTCGAATGATCACTAGTGAGTATCTAGGTACTTTTGAGATGGCAATACTTATCGAAGTTGCACTAACTGCCAAAGGCAGCACTCACATTGTTTAAAGTATGACAGGAAATGTCAACTCGACATTCGGATGTGTTCTCATTTTACTTCGTTTTGCAGTAACTAAAGGGGGCGTGTTTTTCCAATCGAAAATATAGGTATTGTTTTAGTTTTAATTGCCTTTTGTTTATTACTTACGGTCTTACTATAAAAATCCTTTTCAGTGTTCAGTGATCGAAAAAATACATTGAATGCTTAGAGCTTGTTCTGAGTCAGTAGAGTGACAATTAAGCGATCAAGTTCGAAACTGCCTAGTGGTCCAACAAAAAGCTTTTGTTGGTTGTAAGTTTGTTAATAGGAAATATGGTCGGTAGATGGCAGGTGAAGCATTGCGCGTGGCTAATGGAAAACACCAGAAGACGGAAATTTCTTAAGTTTACTTTGCAGCGTAGAAGGAGGCCTTCATATTGAATGGAAATCAAATGAAAGGCAGCGATCAAATGTAACAGCAGAAACATTTACCCTATCATCAACTTAGTGAGAGTTATTCATCGGTCCATGTGACACGCGCTGAAAAATTTTGGATGGCCCTCTTCATGTTTCAGATGGAGACCAGATCAAAAGAAGGATGAAACCTTTTGCTGTGATTTTTGAGTTACTGAAAGTGCTAGCAATTACTTCTATTGCTATTGACGTAATACTAAACACAGCTCGAGTGAAACCTTCCGATCGAACCAAACCAACTTAACACAATTGTTTGATTGTGACCCCGCGTATTGAGAAGATCTAAATATAAACCTCCCTCCCAAGAAGGTCACATTTTCTTGCGTTTCTCTGCGCGTCTTCATATTTACTATAAAAATCAAAGAGATTCCTCATTTCAATTTATTATATCGCACTTCCGATTAAAGCACATACCATCAACAGAGTTGTGGTATAAAATACATTCATCTGACCTGCGAGATCATTAGTCCTAATTAAAAAAATTCTCCTCAATCTACATCAACTCATAAATAGAGTGTTTTCAAATGAACCACTAAAAGCTTTCAAAGTTTTTTTTTACTTGCAATCATTTAGCTTTTCAATGCACATTTTTCAATGCGCAAATGTAACATGCGCACAATCTAAACCCACGCACGTATCTGCTCGCGTTTGCATGTATGATTTGCTTATTGTTGTTGACAAAAAGACAGAATTTCACAAAAAATGCATCCGCCCAAGAGGTGAGAATGATATTTAATAAACGCACCACTCACGCAACCAGTAATGCACATGCACACTCCAACGAGGTTGAGAGAGAGATATACAGATACGAATGACACGTCGCGCGTTAGCCGTGGGTTAAAATCGCGGGCGGAACGGAAATGCAGTAATGTTAATGCATTTCGAAACTCAAACTCAGGTGGGCGTCTGAAATAGAGATCATCGTTGATCGAGATTAACGTTTTCAGTGTTAAAAGTTTTGTAAAACTATTCACCACAATCTCGCTAGAAAGTGTATAAAATTCAAACCGTTTAGCGGGAAAACGCGTGAATACGTCGTAAAACTTTCATTTCAATCGTAAAAGCAAAATATAAGAACAAACACCTTGACAAATGGCAGATGCCAATTAAGGACCCTCTACTCTCCGCACCAGTCAGAGTCAGGGATACCTAATCTCATTAGTGTAACACCGCACAATGATTTGAAATCTATGCCTCGCTCAACGAATAAATCTGCGTTTGTGTCACTTTGCCAGAAATGGAAGTCCGATGGGCAGCAAAAGAATAATGGACACCCTCGCAAGATATTCAAAAACATGTTATCGCTCTTGAGGTGGAAGCCCCACAACTTCCCTGGCCGTTGTCGTCGCGTCGGTCGGTGGTTTTATTGATGCACAATGGAACCGTTCGTTGTCGTCGCAGAATCGCTTTCTGCGGTTCTTGATTCGGAGCTGTTTATGTCAAATTAAAATTTATACCCAAAAGGTGCCAATAAATGTCACTGTCGTTGGTTGGTTGGTGTGTACCTCTTTTTTTTGCTCAAACTCCAAGTGAACAAGTTTAAATGGCCCGTTGGAAGTGGTTTGGGCACTTTTCACACAAATTCGCACTAAAACGGTCCTTCGCAGAAAAACAATAAAAAAAAATCCCGCGACAATATAAAACGAGGAAACTCCTGGTCTCGATTTAAATTGAATTCGAAGCACTACACGGGGGACGATGTCATCGGTAGATGTGTGGGCTGGGCATGCGCACGGGCAGATATCGAGGCACATAGCGCGTGATCATCTCGTCGACGATGAATAGCAGGAGTGCATCCACACTCATACACTCTTTGTGCGGAAGAGAAAATCAAACTGTGACTGCTGGAAGTCAAACATTAAAATTAGGGAATTAATGTGTTGGGTGCACTGTCGGTTATATTTGTATGCTTCTGGGCTTCTCGTTTCAGATAACTTGCTAATGGTTTTATCCATATGAAGCATACAGCTGACCATAAGCAGGAAAACAGTTGAAATGCAAAGGTCGAGAAAAAGGATCACTTTTGAGAGATATTGACACTGAAAGCCACTAAAGCATTTATATAAGTTCTGCAACCCTTCCAATCGACATTATGTGACTTATCGTAACTTTATAGCTGGGGCATGATTTCCTCAACTAAATATTGTTAATAAAACGTATAGCGATTACTAGATCGTCAAACAAGGTGGAAGGTACTCCATCAGTAGTAGACTAGATGTTCGGAGCTCCGTATACCTCGAGCAGTCAACATGAATTGGAACCTAGATAGTGGTTGCCACAAGTTTTTATGTTAGATGACAGCAGTCGCAACAAACCGCTAAAAAATGTTGCGATCGTGTATCCCTGAACATCACATGAAGACAATTTGCTGTCACGGTTGCCATTTTAGTGACTTTGTCGCTATATCTATAGTGGAATTTTCAAAAGTTTAGTGACAAAAATTTTTTTTTTGTCACTAAAAAATTCTAGTTACTTTTCTAGTGACATGTTTTTCTAAATTACTACGCCCCTGGTGATGTTACATCCCTGGTATTCGAGTTTGACACTTGCAAATTGCTTTTGTTCTTTTAAGAAATAATTTCAAAAATGCCACCTACATTGAGGTAAATTAAAGTGATGAGGATGAAATCGATGACATTTTTATTGTAACTTTGAGACTGAATTTGCTTTTTTTTATAAGTAAACATTATGTAGACTTTTATACATTGTAAGTTTTTTTTTTTGCATTTGTAGGTAGTGAACATTTTTTTCTAAGAATTTGTCATTGTCAAAAACTGACAGATTACAGGCAACATTTTGCGTTCGATATACCAGCCGAATTTTCAATATTTTTTTCTTTGTGGCAACGCTGGTACATTATATTATGCAGAGAGAACTTGAGGGCAAGTAAACCTTTTTCAAGCTGAATTTTTTTTTTTTTTGCAATCGTACATCTTAGGGTAAATTTATATTTAACGATTGAAGAGAAATGTGTTATTTGTGTTTTATTGTTTTGAAAATTGTCAAACAAAGTTATTGGCATATTTCGTTCCATATTTCTTCCAGAAAAAAAGTTTTTCTTCGCCTGCAAGTTCATATGAAAATACCCAGGTGATACATAATAGGTTTGAAAAAGGTGACGTTGTGGTGAATGTCAAAACCCACGCGGAAGAACAAAACGCGAAGATATAGACGAAACTTATCCAAATGCATACATACTCTAAGATTCTGTGAACTGCAAATTGACTGCGGTGCAAAAATATGCGTTACAGTGTTACAGCGTTAGTTATATTTTTCTGTAAGAATTTTTAAGTCACCTTCTGGTGATGCCGTCTTTAAATAAGTCTTACCTCAGCACAACAAGCAATTTACAATTTCATCGACTGTCAAAGTGTCAAGTGTAACGCTATATTTTTAAAAGACCTTCGACACCAGTGATATCGTGGGTATGTACACAGAACAGATATAAAATACAGAACATCTTAATAAAACAAAACTTGTTGCCGAAAAGCATTTGTATCAGCTGGGATTGCTTCTATGTAAACCACGTATAAATATTTCATCAGAAGGCAAATTATCTCAATGAGCAAATTTCGAAGACGACCTTTGATAAATCATAGCGCAGTGCCCACAAATAACCATTTTATGTGTCCACCTTAAATATTACAGCTCACTGTCCGTAGAAAATCAGCTATTGTGATCTAGACAAAATAGAAGGTAAGGTAAAAAATAACTGTTGTTATCGTATTATTACCAATTGCGTGGTACAACTACTTAGTGTCGCTTTTTCGAATTCACAATGACTTACCGTACGTAAGAATTAACTATTGTGACCTATACAAAATAAAGGTACAGATTAAAAATGAATGTATTACTAATACCCTGTAGAAATAACCACTTTTAGTGAATTGGTGACATTTACCGATCTAACAATGGCATAATGGCCCCATACACAAATAGCTATTGTGACCTATTTAACGTGCTTGGCCTTCAAATGGTTGATAGTAATACTCATAGTTGAAAGTTCTCGCCTTCAGCTTTTAAGGTATTGAATAAAGAATTCATTTGGAACGTCTTTATTAAAGGGCGTGTTGGTTAGGGTTTTCGATTTGGCAAACAGATAAATTTTTTTGAGAAAAAATAATTTTTTTTTTTGATTCGAGGTTGATTTTCATGTTCGATTTGCCAAAAAAATCAATCTTTTTTTCGATCTCAGATCACTTTTGAGAAATCTGAATTTTTTCTCAAATTTTACACAAATTTTCACTAAAACCAATGCTTATGACACACAGCTGACAGTTACGAAGTTTTTATCGTTGGAGGGATTGCTTTTTTAAACGAATTATTAATTTTTCGAGTATGGAAACGTTTTTTTATTTTAATTTATTTCGAAATGAGTTATTATAAATGAGTAAAAATCAATTGAAATGGATTTCCAGTGCAAGTGAAGAAAAATATTTTTTGCGGCCAATTCAACACACACACGAACCAATAAAATTTGGATTTTATGTTGGATTTGGCAGCAGAAATCTGAAATCTCTAAGATCAAAATCTGAAAAGCCAAATCGAAAACGACATAAGTAAGCCTTCATAAAAGACAAAAATTTCGCAATTACTCCGATTTTTTCTCTTGAAACTATAAATTTCAAAACACCTACAGCTACAGCGCCTATTTCAACATTTTTACCTCGTAATGGATCTTCATTTTTGTTTTGTATTTCCGCCGGTGGTGGTGGGAAAAGTTCATCTCCCATTCAAAAATATTCAGTTACAATGTACCATACCAACGCAGACAAAGACCATTTGACACCTACGTACATTATCTCTGCGCTGCATCTATAAATGATGATGACAATGGTGGCATCATGCCTTGGTGCACAGTCCCTTCTCCATTTTAGTAACAAATGCAGAAACTGCAGCGATTTCTCCAACGCACGTGTGCGCTCACGCCAGACCAAAATGAAATTGATGCGAGAGATCTTCTTCTACTCGGCTGCATCTCTGGCATGTGCATGGCGCATCCCGTCGAGCGTTGCATTGTGATATATGAAAGTTCATATTGTCTGCTCTATATCTCTGTGTTGTTCTTTTTAGAAAGTAGCTATAATTTTACTCAATGCTGTGTTCAGGTGAGTGGTTTGTGTAGGGCAATAAACTGTCCACATTAACATACACCCGGTCTTCTATATGGTCCAGCAAAGCTATAGTGTTGTAACGTTTTGTTTTGGATTTTCCAGTGTGATAAACTTCTGTAGGTGGCATCTTTAAGGTGAATAATAAATCGTGAGGAATGTTTTTTTTATTACTTAAGGAAGCATTAACACACCTCTTTTATTAATTTTTCGAGTCCGTAGGTTTTCGGTTGGGTTTGGTCTGTCATAATGGATAAGACACGTGTATATCGATTGAGAAGAACAGTTGATGCTGATCGTTAATGATGGACAATTTGACAGGAGGTCTACGCGCGTGACACCACCCACCAAACGCAGAAACGAAACCGTGAGAAAATCGTTTCAAAGTTACGCGTAAATCATGTCAGCGCGCACGTAATAACTCCTGTGTTCATAAATCTAATTTAGATGCACTGTTGCTTACGCAGTTTACACGATTAATTGAAAATGCTCAAGCCTTTGAATTCCTTTTATGGAGTCTAAACGCGCTCGTTTAGACCATCTACACCAATTTATGTGCATCAATACGCTCATCATGCAGGTAATTAATCAGCCATTACTCCATATCCATCATCAATCTCTCAAGACAACAAGAAAAACTCGAATAATTAGATACTAAATTATCGGCTAATTTCCCACTGTCCACACTGTCAGTCCGGTGCACTACAATAACAGTTCAATTGAATTGTGTCATTAAGCCGAAACCAAGTTCGTTGGACACAGCCATTTGGCCATCGCATCGGGTGGCTATCGGAGTCAACTGTTTGGTTTAGAGCTGTGCAATTGCAGTTTGCAGTTGACCGCACTGCCCCAATGGTTTATTGGTCTCAATGAGAATATGCCTCGAAACGCCACCGGTTAGTTGCGGTGTGTCGTGAATCGTGCATTGTGATTTGTGAAGTAAAATGTGAGACCATAATGTGGTGCGTGTTCCTCGCAGATGTCTTATTGTGTTATAGCGAATCGCGCCTACAGACGGATTCTTATCGTTCTGAGGTTTGCTGCTTGACCAGATAAATTATACATAAATATATTGGCTTCTTGAGCAACGCATTTAGGGTTACCAGGGAAATTCTAATTGAGACGTAGAAATATGTCTTACACTCCATTCACACCGCACCGAAAACTCGTCGATGCATTCCCACCGAACACCAACTAGTTTTCGTTTGACGTTTCAATGAGCTGTGTGACACTAGTCGTGAAACTTCTGTGTAAACTATTTTGGTTTCAAATTTCGATCGCATTATAAACAAATAAAATTAATTCAGAGCACTTAAAACAAAAAAAACCCAATCAATTAAGTGTGACAAGATTTTAAGTTGTTTAAGATATACTCAAAATGTCGTCTTTCTTTATTTTATTTCTACACAAAAAGATGGCCACCGAGCGTTAAAATCCCAATCTTACAATATGCCGGATATTATGGCCATTTTGCACTTACTTCAAAACTGAGCTAGTGACGTTGCAAGGCTACTCCGCCATTAATAAAAGACATTGGCCGCATTCAAGAATCTAGTTATCTTAAGTCGACTAGATTGGTCTGGATGAGATGCAACCTGAACGCAAAAACTAGATTGGTCGGAAACGTCACTTTTCCTACGTCAGCCACTATGCGGACTGACAACTCAGTACACAGTTACGAATTTCTTGAGTAGATTCGTCGGCTACCCCTCCATAAATGTCAACTGAAACATTTGTTCATATGAACGACTTCCCCCAATCAAAACCGAGATACATCTAGTGAGAGAGCTGTCAGAATTACTAAACTAGCTACTTGAACGTCCTAATTGTCATAACTCATAAACAACTTAGCAACCAACCAGCCGAATGGCAAGAAACTATAATTACACTACAGTTGTGAGTTGTGACTTTTGTTCGATCACCTGTTCTGTTGAAATTGCTGAATATTGCAAACGGTGTGTTTGGAAGTCGTTTTCGTGGAAACTGAAATATGTATGGGAAGACTTCTGTTTTCGATGAAGTTTTCGAATATTTTAGTGAAAACCCAGTTTTCGGCTCAGTGTGAATAGGGTATTACGTATTTACATTGATAGAGTGCACCTGAATCGTTTATATGGTGCGTTCACGTGGTCTATTGCGTAAGTGGGTTTGCGATAAGGGATGATACTACACGACGTGCTTAAACGGGGTGACAGTTATTTTGGTCATTCTTCATTTTTGGTAAGGATTGCATTTTTGTAGCGATGAGTTACGGAATTGTTTGTGTGACTTCTTGGTGGATATAATCTTAATGCCAATGGAGAAGAGATGTTAGATCTTTGCTGTGCAAATGTTATGCTCGCACACCTTCTGTCCTCACAAAGTCATCCACCATAATTACACACTATATATCGCCGAAGTCTTCGGCAGCGGTTGCTAATGAATTTTCTTTGTGGTATTATGCGTTCTCCTAGATGAATATAACGCGAACGTCGGTACTTATTCCACCGAAACTCTGACTTATAGCAAACCCACATAAATTGGCATGTCGTTTTCTAATTGGCATAAGTTTTCTCTAGATGCATAGTAGATTTTTCCAATCGCCGGCGATTCTTCCATTGACCGATCGCCTTACGTGGAATTCGATTGGGCGCTCTCAGAGCAGAGTACTTTTTTATGCTCTCCGAGCAATTTTTATGTCCGTTTGACAACTAGTGAAGTTTGTTTAGCTTTTCGTGAAAGTTTTCAACTGCAAAGAAATGCATTGCATCGGGTGGATCTATTTTTTTTAATTATTTATGTATAAATGTTAAGAAATCAATCTGGGCGCAAATTTAGAATGTTTTAATATAAGGTTTAACCACTGAATGCAAAACGCTTAAAAAGTGTCGAAGGCTACACATCAGAGACAAATCATACTGCTGCCCCCAACCAGCGTTGCCGGAGAGAAATATTATTAGGGAGTACTGCAGCCAGTAAAGGGGAGTAATTAAAAAAAATAGGAGTACAGACATATATTTTTTTTGGAAATTACCTTTTTGACAGTTTGGAAGATAGAAATGCTGCCAAATTTTCATTAAATTTGAGGTAAATTAAATTTATTAATGTTGAAATTACACTTTGCTGCAAGTGTAAGATATTTTAGGACTTTAACAAAAATAGGAGTACGAATGTCAAAGGAGGAGTACGGGAGTGTGGAGGTGTTGAAAGTAGTGCAATACTCCTATGGGAGTACTTTCGGCAATGTTGCCCCAACTCACAATCCTCTTGCCGCTGTTCCCCTCAATTTATTTTCAAATTCGCCATTTTGTTTTCCCATCGATGTTATGTCAATTTAGAATCCGTGTGACATGCAAAAACATACAAAAAATACAGAAATAAATGCTGCCAACCTCGGCAACCGTGGGAAAATGTGCTAGATTTCGGGAATAACACATTTTTTCATTACTGAATGCCATTGGTTAGTTATTATAAATTGTTAAAAGGCGAATAAATCGATTTTGTTGGTCAATAAAACTATCTAATGGAGATGTTCTATATACTAGAAACTTATTTGGACAAATATGGCTGCGCATTTGCTGCATTTGAATATCTTTAAGTTCCATTTCATGTATTAATTTTTCTTAGAAAACTGAAAAAAATTTGCTCAAAATGTTTTTATTTTCCTTCAACCAATTTACGTTGTTCATTTTTTATTAATATTTTAAGCAAATGAACACTTATTCCTAAAAAAAATATTATCCACACGTAACGAATAATTTCAAATTTAACGGATAAAATTCTATGAACGCTGTCAGCAACTTTGCCCACAGCGGAAGTGGTATGTGCAAGGTTCGAGTGTGTTGGTGAGTCGGAATTTATGACATTAGGCGACATTTGTCAATACGAATTTCTATGTAACAATACAAGCATTTGCCACCCCATAAAAATATAGCTTGTGGGCAAGTAACGTGAAATCGGCCGAAGTTGGTGGTCTCAGTATTGTTTTGCTACACATATTCGAACAACACGAATATCAAAACAAAAAAGAGCAAGTGACGTTTTTATGTTCGATTAGACACACGAAATCTGAAATCTGAGAGCAAATCTGAAGAAGCCCAATCGAAAGCCACATTAGAATCTCAGTTAAACTCGCCGGCGAACCGAATCATTTCTCGGGAAACTAAAGCGAAACGAAAGGCGAAACGCATTTGGACTTTCAATGAAAAAGATGAAATAAACAACAGAGAACATCGCTTGATTGTACATCGCCTTAAACAGTGCGCAAAATAGTAGTAGAGGAAATTACTTTTGTGAATAAATCGTGGATAAAATTGTGCGAGAAGCACTCAGGGCACTTGGTGAAAAAAATAAAATTCAATGGATGTGACCTGATATATTCGGCCTTTTTTATTATGCTCATATGATCTGTATAGATCATTGATTTCCATGGTATAAAACAAAAGATGGATCTTATACTGTGATCTATATGATCATGTGAGCATAATAAAGAAGGCCTATTGTGACAAACTGGGAGAGGATACTAGATCGGATTGCTTGAGTTACAACTTTTAAGTCTTCCTGAAAAGTATTAGCTGAAAGAGTGTTACAAAGTTATCCCTAATTCATGAAATAGAATTGGTCCTTTATTGCAAACTTGTGGGACTACACAATTTGTAGTTACATGAAAACCTGTTTAAAATACTTGAAAATAATGTAGCAGGCTTTATTTTAGATACAATCGATCAGAGTCATTAATTTGCCGCCGATGGATTGTTGCCATTATCTCTCTCAAAGGCCATATTTTCTTTGTTTCCCCTATGCAGCTTTTGAGGCTTCAAACTGACAGTCCAATGCCACTTCTAAGATAGGTAAATGACTGTGCCACACCTGAACTTCAGAAGAGCAATTTGATTTTATTTTTACATTTGAAAAATTATCAAAACACTCCTGGCAACTCTACTTTCTCCTAATTGCGCGCGTCTTTTGCCAGCTCCCACATAATTTTGCGGATATCTCAACGAAATTCTTCCATAAATTTGAATTAATTGCACACTTTGCGCAGTCTGAAGCACCGCACCACCATCACCCAGATGGTCTCGGGTGTCTCTAAATGCCTCAATTGTAGATGCCTGAAGTGCTTCGCTAGCAATAGTTGACGCTCTTGGGAAATTCTATGATTTGGCGAACACGGTTGGCACCATGTTCTCAAGACTTGCCTATCTCAAATATTTATCCACTGCAGCGGAGCGCGCAAAATGTGTGCGCGTGCAGTTGCAGCGAAGTGTTGTTCTTTCGCAACATGGGAGTTTAATTGCGCGCTCCGGCTCTAGAATCATAAAATGTTTTGACAGTATTGCACAATTTGACTGCACTGCTGCGAGCAAAGCAACTACTCGCCTAAGGTCGTAAGTAGATGCACATTTTCACTTCCAAAATCGTGCTCAATTCAAAGATACGCCAGATTATACGAGTATGTTCAATGGAATTTGTTTTGCCTGCCTGGCTTGCCATTTCATTCATAAAACTCAGCTAATTAGAAAGTTCGTGAGAGTTCCAAGCGGTCGAAGATTAGACGCGCTGGTGGCTGGGTTTGGTAGCCTTTTGTGTTCACAAGATCCGGTGAATAGACTTAAGCGGGTTTTTTTTTCAGCAACGTGAACAGAACAAAGGCTCATCTGGGGCATTAATGCATCCCATCTACCTTTTTCCTGCATTGTTCCATGGCACACACATGTATTTATGTACTTGGTAGACGGTGTATAGCCATTCCATAGTCCAGACCTCCATAGCCACCCGTATGCATGTAAATGAAATTAAATGCGCGGCTGACGCGACTCAGATGAGTGGGTCGCTTTGTTTGAATGAGTTTAGTATCCGTCGCGCTCTGACGTTTGTTCGCGGTCGTCGTTACGTTTCGTCGTCTTTTGTCATTTGGAACTTGTTCCAGCGGAAGTAAACAAAGCTGGGGCTGCGACCGATGCTTTTGCCAAACATCACCAGTGAACCCAGCTCCAATAGCAGCAGCAGCAAATAGAAATGGTCACGCGTGCGTAATCCAGGAAATTTATACACAGACAGACACAGTGATAGCAAATTATAAATAAAGTACCTATACCTACAGTTTGGGAAGGTAATGGATACCGAAAGAGGTAGCTAAGAGATGACCATTTCATTCATTGTTTCAAAATCGGATTTTGTGACTGTCATCAGGGAGGAGGTAATTGGATATTGTAAGCGGATGCATGACGGAAGATGGCATGTTGGCGCAGGTGAATAAATACGGTAATTGGTATGTTGTTGTTTTTTGTTTTTTTTTTGTTTTCAGATAAGACACAAGCGAGGATTTAATACGCTGGCTGTCACTGATAGAACAATAGTAGTATATGGGAATAATTAGGCTTCATTTGGGGAAACAAGAGGTAACGATATCTTGATATGTTAATAATTGCTGTTAATATTGTTGGGATTTAATTATTGACTATGGGGCCGCAGAAAATAATTTCCGTAGACCTGAGACAGAACTTTGAAGTTCTAAAGAAGGACAGATGGTAACTTTATTGGGACAGCTGGTTTGCGTTTTTCAATTAGACAAATTACCTGATAATCTCATATCAACAGTCAAAAATACTGAAGACACAAAAAACCGGATATGAAACCAACGATTTTTACAAGTTGCTGTGATATTAAATGTCCCTTTGACATTCGAATGACAAACTAAATGCTTGGACTTTCCTTTTTAATCGCAATCATCGATCAAGTGAGGATATTACTGGCTAAATTCCTTAGATTGACAGTCAGAATACACTGCGCTTGAAAAGATAGAACGCTGAGATATCGAGAAATCTATTACTTTATTCACTTATTACGTAAGAAAACAGTACCACGATTCTATATCAATCTAAATCAAAAACTTTTGTTCCCCACTGGCATATTTAATTACCGAACCAACCAAATAAATTTTGAACATTACTTATGGCCTTGTCTGACCTTACTGTTCACTTTAAAATCCTGTCTCAAACTTCTGGAAAATTCAACCAGATTCTGAAGGTGCCTCGGCGGTAACTGGTTTTGAGATTAAACTGCTACTTTCTGCAATAGTTATCCATGATAATCAATCATCGCCAACTTTGGCTTGTAATAACTGGACTATTAGTATCTAACTTCACTCGTGTTCCAAGAAGGCATTGGCGCTATACTGTTTTACTGTCTATAAATATGTAAGGTAGGTAACACATGCCGCATCTAAATTTAAATTTCGATAAAAGGCCTTTTTTATTATGACAACATGATCTGCATAGATCATTGTTGTATACAACAATAGTTGGATCTTGTAAACCGTAAATGATCTATACAGATCATGTGAGCATAATAAAAAAAGGCCTAATAACATAAACTAAATAGTGACATTTTTTAATTGATATTAAAGATTGGTTTATTTAAAATACAAATTGTCCTCACTGACGACTGGAGGTTGCAAGTGGACGGCCAAATGAGGACCTATATTGGGAATATCGTATCAGTCAGTGTTGAGTGTTTTACCTAACTATAAATAAATTTAACTAAAGCTAGTTTCGAGGTTAAAACAGTGCAGCTAAAAGCAGTACATTCATGGACATACTAAATATGGACTGCTAGTGAAAAGATAATTTCATATTTTCTTCTGCGACAAAATATGTTCCAAAACAGCACAGGCGCTACTGTTTTACAGCGGATTAGCAAAGAAGTACATGCCGCCGTCAAGTTTAAATTTCCATCGTTACGTAAAGCTTAGTACGCTGCTCGAGCTAAACTAAATTTGATCTGCTATCCAACTTTTCTCTCCAAATATTGGCTAAAGTCCTAGCTAAATTTTGACATTTTGACAATTTTGAGCACGCCGTGGATAAGTGTCACAGAAAACAGCTGTTCTTTGAAAAAAAACTTCTTTCAATAATTTAATTCTCTCTATTTCTGATTCTTGGTACTTCTCGTCCATGTAAAAATGAAAAAAACCTCATCCTTGCATACTTTTCCGCAACAGAACAACAAAACACAACAACCTGTCACAATTTAGCTTGAGAAAACGCTAAATTTTGAGAGCGTTTTCTCAAGCTAAATTTTGACAGACACATGAAGTACATGCTGAATCAAAAGTTTGACTATTTAGCACGAGTTGTGTACCACTAACCTAAATGGGTTCGCTTATGTCGTTTTCCATTGGTCCGGGAGAGTCCGGAATCGAAAAAATCACTTCTGAAACCGTTCCATTGGCACAAAAAATACTCTTCTGCCAGAAGACTTCTGGTGCTTCTGAGAAGAGAATTTCGCTTCTCGATTTGAAGTCAGAATCCACTCAAGAAGCACTCACACAAGTGTAATTTTATGTATTTTATACAAGTCAACTGACAGCAGCCGTAGATTATTTTTTGGCATTTCACCAATTCTATTGTGGATTCTTTCAGAAGCTGTTTTGTTGTTCCATTGGATTTCAGAATGAGTGAATCCCCGAGTGAAACCAATGGAAAACGACATTAGAATTAGCTCAGATAAATTTTGGAAAGATTTTTGTATGGGAGCGAAAATTAAGCTCGGGCTTATTTTTTTCCAAAAAAAAAACTCGTTTCCATAGAAACATGTAAACAAACGACATCTTGAATCTTGTCCGAAGAGATTCATTTCCATAGTTACGTCTAAACAAAAGAGCGTCATCTATTGAAAAGAAGCAAAGCTACAAAGCTATCAACGAAGACACGATTTCCGGGAAAGTGGGGTTTAACGGAAAGCGAAACAGAGAAAGTGCATTCGAAATGTATTCAGAAGAGAACTCAAACTATTTTATTGACAAATAATGAAATTCAAATTCTGTCAAAGGTGACAGCCTACATCTACTACATCATGGGCCGAAAAATTAACATCACAAAGTAAAATACAAAAACGCAATAAAAACCGAAACCAACACTGAAAACCTGAACCCGAAAAAGTCCAATGATGAATGAAACCAGTAGCGTCGCGTTGCCATACATATACTTTCCATTTAAAACTCGTATACCTGACATATGCATCACCGGAGTTGCGCCGCAGCCATATAAACTAATAAAACGATAATTTTGGACTTGTTTTACGAATTTTATGAATGAAAATCCCCACCAAACACAAAGCAAGCAATTAACGCAAATTCAACATAAATGGAGCAGCAATTCCAATGCCCAATATTCAAGTGGGCACTAGTCGTCACCATATAAGTGCGTTCCACATGCACAGCACATTGGCAACCTATGCGCGGAGCCCGACAAGGCCCACACATTCATCTCTCATCCCATATTGCGGAGGCGTTCGTCCCGTGTTTCGAGACAATTCCGCCATACATTACAGTGTGCACCTTTATTCAAATTTGAACAAATTAAAGAGCGCGAACGCTATTAAATTACTAGTGACTTTCGAATCAACAATATTTAACATTAATATAACGAATCTCGCAAGTCTGCCACAGAACCGGCTCTATTAATCAAAACCTACACAAAATTTACAAAAACAAAAATCCCAACCGATTTTGTTTGTTTTCTTTTATTGTTTAGTTGGATGGCAGTTCTGCAGTTGTCAGAAGTGTGACACAGGCCAGCGAAGCAGGGACAACTTAAGGCCGCGCGTCGTCCGTCTGTCCGTACATTTAGCCGAACCTTATTATCCATGCAGAATTATTCACAAATGATTTTCAAACATTTTTGTCGTTCTCTTTGGTTTATGCCAAATTTGGAATCTTGATGTAGGGATCTAGAAATAACGTCAAAATATGCAAATGCAAGTTGTCTGTGGTAGAGACAGCACAAAAAGCAAAGAACAAAAACAATGGTAGTTTACGGAACAAGGCAACCTCATACTCGTGCTATGGAAAGTGGTCGCTAACACCTACGCATGGGCGCCTAAATGTATGGAGTCCATCCTGTGTATGCCTGTGCCTGCGATTCAGCAAGACACATCTCTTGTGGCAGTTGATTTGTGGTACTTTGGGGGGGATCTTTTTTTTTTTGAGAGTAGTTTCTGTGGTTTCTTTGAATACCGGAACTGCAAGAATGATGTTCCCTTGGTTGGAGTTGATTTGGAAAGACGATGGGTTGATAGAGTTTGCATTATTTATGAGCTGCGATACATAAAACACAAAAAGCAAATAGAAACGTGGTTTTAAATAATTTTGATGTCTTTTAACTCCTACGTATTGCTGATTATGGATTTATATATAGCCTATAAAAAAAACACTACTAGTTATAGTAACTTATTGTGGGCTTCCGATAAAAGGTACCTACGCAATTTCGAAGAGCTAGATGGGCTCTCCCTCTCTATAGATGGTTTATGTTTGGGCTTATGAAGAGGCGGTTTGATGACAGAGTTGCCCTTCTTTCGAAAATAAATGAGTTTTGAGAGCCACCTGCAAAATAAAAATCATTTAGAGCTGGAAGAATTTATTTGACTGATGTAGCACTTTCTTTGATGTTTTCCAATTCATTGTGCATCGCCCTTCAAGTAAGTACTATAAAATATTTTAGAATCTAGAAACTACACCTCACATTATTCCCTCTTAAATTAAGTCCAACACACAAAAATGTCTCCAAAGATAAAATTAAACAAAGCAATTAAGCTGAGCAGTATAGAGTTCAAGCTTAACTTATGTTCCAGTGTACTTACACTGTTTGTTTTTTCTCTGAACGTTGAACTGTCAAAACTATGCGATAGGTTTTGGAGAGAAAAAGAGTTGAAGCTTTCTCGAAACAGCTCACGTGGCTTCAGATTAGAGCAAATGAATCCAACTTTAAATTGAGTGAGGATTTAGTGGACTATTTAGAGGCGGCAACACATTCTGATTAGAAGCCCGAACTGAATGGTGGAGAGTTTTTTTTGGTAATTTGTTTTAAGCTCGGCTAAATTTCTGTATGGAAAATAAAATTTCACTCAACCTGGATAAAAGGCTTATGAAAAAATACGATTTGAAAACGAATTTACAAGTTTGACAGCTCGATGATATTTATAAGCACATTAAAAAACCTAGTTAACATCAACTAAAAAGCAGTTCATTTGACTGAGGGCAATCAAAACTACGATACATCAAGTCAGTCAGCAGTCAGAAGTAGCACTTACTAAATGTGATACTTGGGTTGGACGTATGATTACTTTTTCAGTAGTTGACGTAAACGGATGATTAACCCACAAATCTAGTCAAGAGGACTAAGCTTTTGAATTATGACCACTAGCTAGATATATACTAAGCGAAAGAGACTGAGGGCCATTCCAATAAACATTTTTAGTTTCGACTTTAAATTTTATTAGTTCACAGTGGCTATATTTTCCATACAAATTTCGCAATTGTGAGCTTCCGTAAATTTAAAGTCGAGGACTAAAATTTGCTATTAGTATGGCGCTGAGACTTTTATGGGAAAGTATGACAGCTTATTGCAATGACAATGGCTATTAAACTTTCCCATTATAGCCAAGTATGCTGCTCGCGTTTAAATTAAGCTCCCATACAAAAATGTCTCCAAAGATAAAATTAAGTAAAGCAGTTAAGCCAAGCAGTACGCAGCTTAAGTTAAATTTGTTAGCCACTGTACGAAAAATCTACATAGTTCCACAGCTAAATTTTGACAGATCTGCGAATATATCGGTATTCGCAACAAAATTTCAATCGAAAGCAAAAAAAATACGTAACAGTATGGAGAATGGTTAGTTCAACAGAAAGAAATACTTTGTTGTTAATTTAATTCCTTTTTGAAATGGAATATTTTAACGAGGAGTAATGGGAGACGTTTTTGAGGAGGGAGCTGTAGAAGTACAAATTAAGAAACAAGCAGAGTCAATCAGCTTTACCAACACAGTTTTTTTTTACGGAATATACACTGTCAAAATTAAGCGAAGTGGTGGAGAGAAACATTGGAGAGGCGCTTAATTTCAGCTTTGCTGGAACAACATAGTAGGCTTAAAGTTACAAAAATTAAAATAAAATCATCTTCGTTCAACAGAAATAAACAAAACCAATTATGATTTATTTTCGTCATATCGCGTCAGTGGATTCACAGATAAAATTATGGTTCAGTTGACATCTGACTTACGTACTTTTATAATAGGTGTAACTGAACTGTCAATCTTGCCAGTTATTTGAAAATATTCGGACGAAGAGTGCGAATGAAAACCCCTTTTTTACTAGTGAGTGAAAGTGACAGAAAACTTAACGAAACTGATCCATAACCCTTTTAAGCCAATAAAGTCAACATTGACATCTTGTATTCGCAATTAATGAGGTCGTACGAAGTTCTTATATAATTTTAGTTTTAAGAATGCCAATTGAATTGAAGGAGTAGGTAGTATATGGTTGTTCCGTAAATGAGTTTCTGTGATCCTCGCGCTGCTGTAAGTTGAAGCCTAATTATTGTTTCGAAATTATTTAGACTTTAAAACGGAAGCACAGAAGTAATTAAAAACAAGGAGGAACTATCATATCCCACTTATTGGTCATTAGAGGAACTTCGTCTAATGGTACTTCAAATTGAACGAAAAGGCGATTTTTTGTGGTGTACACAGACAAATAAGTTCCGGTGATGTTACCTCATCATTTATCTAATCGAAAACTCCAGCTGTGTTTTCTGGGAATACATACGCTTTCAATAACCTATACGCACAATCTTTCAGCCTACACCCCAAACATACGGCAAAGGGGCCCAATAAAACAAAGAGCAAAATATAGGAACGATGTACGTACGTATATAATATCTCCAATAACACAAGATTAATAACCTGTTAAGTACTAGCGGATCGATTTGTTGCTGCGATATGGTCTTGAAATGGCATGCGCGCAATCTCAATCTGATTATAATCTCTTCTCTAGTGGATTGCAATTAAAGTTCATGCGGCTTGTAATTGAACTGTGAGTACAACACAAATTGCGTTATTAAGCCATCGGGGTCCATAAGTATACGGAGAAACTGATTGTAATTGCAATCTTTTTGATTATTCACAGCGCTCAGTCGGAGCAGATTTGTATAGCTCTACATACATACTTCTTTTTTTTCTGGTCTGCTACAATGGCAGATACAAAAATTAGTAACAATATCTAATGAAATGTATGTTAGGCGAGAGATAATCTTTATTTTTAACGAAAACTGGTTTCTTTTTAGGAGCGAGGTATTTGTTTATAAAATTTATTCGATTGGTATTCAAATTTTGGTGAGTGGGTGTTTTTTTTTTTTTTTTCAATTTAATTTGTTTATTTTTTCCAACTTGAATATATACAGTTTTATTAATTAAAACTAAGCGACGGACTGTCAATAAAATGAAGAAAAGTCAATTGATTGAAATATTTATGGTTATTGAAATTTTACATATTCTTTCGGTGGTAAGAAATGGATTCAATAGATCAATGGCCATCAGGTGGATCATAAAAGACTTGAATAGAGCTCACACTTCGTCAGCTGAAATTGTACTTTTCTCTTACTTGTGTAGCGGTAAGAACATGTGAATGAAGGTAGTACAGAAATGATATTTGAGAAAATGTTTTCAGAGGAAAAAAAAGGCCAGCTTTTCAGAAATGCGTTCCACCTCTGAGGTATAGCTGCAGAAGACTGGTACTGGTCAGACTACCCGAAAAAGAGGAAGAATTTTGTAAATATGAAAGATATTTATTTTTTGTTCTTATGGATGCTGTAGTTCAATGGTTTGTGTCCTATGTAATACTGGGCGTGGGTTGTCATGACCGATCACCGAAAAAGTCATATAACATTTCGGGTTTTTATTTACTTGCGATCATCTGACATTTATCCGAGAGTATAGACATAACTGGGACTTATAAATCAAGGCTCAGACCAGTTGAAAGTCGCTCAAAAAAATCTTTATAAATAAATTTACAATCTATTGCCTAAACTTCAGCCATTTAGGGCCGTTTGCTGATACGAATCATACCGAATTAAGTGCCACATAAACTCTTATGTGACAAAAAGTAGCCTATAAGTATTTAAGTAGAACTTAAACCGGCCAAAAGTGCAAACGCAATAATGATTATTTTCTACTAATCATAAGGGTATTGGAACATTATACTTTTTATTTGCAACATGAGCAGGAATAGTTGGTACATCTTTAAGAATCTTAATTCGGGCTGCACTAGGACATCCTGGAGCCTTAATTGGAGATGATCAAATTTATAATGTAATTGCAACTGCTCATGCATTTGTGCTTGTTTGTATAACTTACAAGAAGAAAAGGGCGATTGGTATAGACGGCAACTTAGGGAGGCGTGTGAAATAGTAAAACCACGCTTTACAAGACACTCAAAGCAATGGTGGACCGGTGGACTGTTTCTTATCCACTATAGGACCTCTGACAATTACTTTTACTACTTCTTCTTACCGATTAGGGTATTTAATTAAATGGTGAATGTCAAATACATGGATTTCAATACGCGAGTTAAGAAATAGGATTACAGGCAGCGTTATCGTTGTGCAACTAAAGTTCCAATTTGACACATTTTTTTTTGAAAGTCTGCCAAAATGTTGGCACATTTTTAGTTGGAAAAGGAACTTCGCCAATTTTACCAAATAAATACATTTGAAATGAAAAGCGTTTGCCTGTCACAACAATTTTATTGTGTTAAGTGAGCCAATGCTTTTTGCAGAGTAGCTCCAGAAATGACACTTTTTCTCTCACCTGACCCTTTTTTGCGACTTTACAGAATTCTGCTGCCCTCACTCTGATTACAGGAGTATGAGGGCAATGGCACGCTATTCATCAAGCTTTTGCTTTACTTGAAATAAGTGCGGCGAAGAATGCTGCAAACAAAACATGCATTCTACGAACATATAGAAGGTGTTAGTCATAGAAAATATTTTCGAGGAGTAGGTAACTCACTCCTGTGATAAACAAAATGTCGGCTCGCCAACGCACAACCGCCAAAATGTATATCCCAGATTCAAAAGCCTTAAGTGCTCAAGATATGTCGCTCACCGTTCACCGAAGTGAATACGTTTGGAGCAATATGTCTCAGCTGGCGCCTCCTAGACAAGAAAAAATACGAATATGCTGTAGGTGTACGGGAGCTACTGTTTGCAAAACAAAATTCACGCAATAAAAACGTATAACTTTCAATTTTTATTTTTTAGTTATTTTTTATAATTTAAACCGTCAAATGCGAGAATATGCTCGTAGCTCGTAAAAAGCTTGCCTGCCTGTGCCTCTGATGTAGGTACAGCTTTGTTGCGAATATTCGGATCATTTACCAAATTTCTTGGCTGTGCAGACGCTACTCCAAAATCGTCGCCAAATTCGTGGGTATATCTAACTGATGAATCTCCGAATTTATACTCAGGGTCATGCGTATCTAATATACCACCGTGGGTGTTCAGACCAACGCGCTACATTTATAAATCTGGAAAAGATATTGCCTGATCAAACATGTTCCTTGTAGCAAGTATAAGATCCCAATCCCAACTACACAAATGAACTGTGAATGGAACTTTTTAATGTGACAGTTCAAGCTTTAGCTTTACTTAATCACCCCCACCAAAACAGAACGCAATTTAAATTCAATCAGTTAAACTTTATATTTTAGCACCATCGTCGTGAAACTCCAGGCCCTTGCTTAAATAAAACTCTGATTAAATTCACACCTCTTTCACACGAATTCTATTAGCAAAACTAAAATACAAAAAAAAAAAAACAATTCTATAGAAAATAACAAAAAAACGTCCAATTATTTATGCTAAACAAGTTCTGGTCTGGCGTTTATCGGTTTTAACGATTTTCTTTCTTTTTTTGCGAAATAAATTTTGCAAAATTAACACCACACCTCCCCCGTAAGGAGAGATAAACAAAATTCTGCCAACAGACAGCGAAATGGTCATCGGTTGAATTAATTCAGCTTCAGATCCAAAGCAAGTGTATGTGCCTAAGTAAATAAAAAGTCTCGTCATAAACTTACCTCATTCTTGGCAAATTCATTGATAAATCCATATTTCTGTTCGTATTTGCCGCTCTCTGTGTATCTTCAGAATTCCATTCAAGTTTGGTACAAGTTTGGTAGGTAGAAAAGCGCAAGTCAACCTTATTCGTCCTGCTTGTACTCGACGAAGTGTTCCCACAATTGTTGCCAGTCTGTATCGTGTGTGTACTATTAGCGTGAGAAACACAAATAAGATCAATTACACCTGTTCGAAACACGCACACACATCCGTAGGGATAGTACTATACAAAAGTATCTCACGGATACCCAAACCGACTCTTATCAAACTCGGAACCGATCCCTGTGTTACAACACACCGCACCGGATATAATAATTTTGAAAATTCTTCTTTTTTCGATTCTTTAGGATATTCGTTGGAATGCCTAGGATAGGTACCTGCAGCTGCAGTTGGACATCTCCTTTGTTTAGGGGATTATTAAGAGATATTTATGACAACTCGTTGTGCCTTACTCACTACCTAATCAATATTCAACACAGTATCACACGTGAAATTTTGTTGCTTTTTTTTATCGATATCGATTGGAGGCACAAATAATATGACTTCATTAAGGCTCTTGCGCCGATCAATGGCATGGATAGAGGCGGAGACGGTGCACGATCAGACGACAGGCGACAGCAACAACAACACCACCATGAAAGCGAAATGTAAACATCAACAATATTCACTCGTTGCGCTGTAGTATGCACACAGTCCGATAACTATTTGTTTATTTTAATTAAGACGCGCAAGCGGCTCTGTTAAAGGAGAGTATAGACGAGACGAGACAGCGATTATGATGATGATTCGATTCGAAGACGCGTAACCGGAATGAACCTCAAAATAACACCACCGACAAAGACAGAAGACACCAGTTCAAGCTCCTCCAAAAAGATCGATATTCCGAAAAACGTTTTGCAAGAGCACAGTCTAAGCGATCTTCACCGTAAGCCCACGAATTTGTATCTAAAACGATCGTAGCTGTTGGATTGTTGAACAACCGTGAGTCGTGATCCGTGGGATGATGGTTGGGTTGTTTGATACCCACACGGTTTCGTCTCTGTTGTTGGTTCTTTTTTTGTTTTTGTGAACCGCTACGAATATTGTGGTCTTACCTTTTATGAGCCGGTCGGTCGGTGGTGTGTGGCAGCGCTTGGATGTGGTGGTGGTTTCATTCAGGTGAACCAGCACCGCTTCAGCACACACAAGTCACAAGTGCGGTGGTGTGGTGATGTGGGTTTGTTTCTATACCTCGTATGGTTAAAGGGGTCTAGTGGTACCTACGAAATAGGCAATTCTGGTCGGAGGCGATCGCGTTGGAATTGTGAGTACATTTGTATGTATTGGGCTGCAGTTTTTTTCTATCGTATCCATTGGATGCATACGATAAACGTAGTCTATGATTTTGGAAATACGAGCGGACTTATAGTGGTTTTGACTTTAGGGCGCCTGCTTTGGATCCCGGTTCAACCAAATTAAATGCAAATTTTCTGTTTTCTAATCAAAAGACTTGAGTTTTTTTGAGTTTTAATTTAGTTTCTTAGATTCTGTAAAGGGGAAGACCCGCCCAAACAAACAAACCAGTGCCAAATTGAGTTGAGGTCGCTCGCCAACTTTGTACGCGACCAAAGGAGGGTGTACTTAATTTAGACACAATGGGCTCCTTTAATAGAGGCCGCAGGGGCGGAGCCCCACAGAAGGCTCTTCCTCTTCTCCTCTGTTGGCTGGACCGTTTTTACCGTCGGGTCGGTGCTGGCATGCAAGTTCCCTTTCTTAGCTCGTCGGTGAGTGTGGGACTTGACCCTTAATCCGTGCAGCAAAAAAAAAACTATGCCAGTCTCTCGCGCCGAGGTGATGTTGACGCTGCGAGAAGTCTGCTTCTACCCTCCCTACCTTGGCTACTAAGGGCTAAGTAGCCCCTTGATTCGCCACCTTTCACCTCCTACTGTGACAGCTGATTGTCGTTTGTCATTTTGCAGGTAGTGTAGTGCGACATATTCGAAATTAATTTATTTCGTAACATGGCTTTTATCGACATCACAACTGCTGCAATTTAAAGCTTTCTTTCCTTGTCAGTAGAAGTCAAAGGATCGCAAACGACTTGCTCCTGACAGTGAAGTTTAAAATGATTGCAGTGCTGGAACTACCAAGGTCGTTAAGAAGAAATGTATTTCCTATATAACGGGAATGAGAAGGGCAGAATAGGTGAAAAGGCAGTGGATGATGTTTTACTCTTTTTCCTCGCATTTGCAGCTTTTCGCAGAAACTTTGAATACGTTAATGTCGTTTTCCATTGCGACCACCAAAAATCTTTTTCAGATCTCGGATTTTATGCAGCTCATGGAACATGCAATGAAATTGATCTGCTTTTGTAAATGGATTAGTACGTTATCTGACAACAATATCAACTGTTCAAATTGCATTTGTTTTTAGTAAAATCAACCATGGAAATCGGCTTGAAAAATGTTTCCTCTGTTGTAGATACAAATAGTTTTGGTGATTCGTAGTTTCCAGATGATGAGGAAGACAATGAAGATAATAATTCCTCCAAAACTTTGTCCATTGCTGTTTATATATTTCTTTATTTTGGTTTTCACGGAACTTTGCACATTTGTTTTAAAACAAACTTCTTTAAATGACGTAAAACAGCTGCGCTGTGTTTGTGGTAGAATGTGCAAATCTGAAAAAATATCGAGATCTGCAAAAAGTGATCCGAATCAAAAAAAAGATTGATTTTTGTTCCCAATGGAACGCCAAAAATTAATTTAGATCAAAAAAAAAGATTGATTTTTTATCCCAATGGAAAACGACATAAGTCTGTTGAGCCGTTTAAGTTCCTTGGGTTTAAATTGTGTACAGAATTGTGCAGGTGGTCCTAAATGCGCCCATTTATGGTTTGATTTACATACATTTCTTCAAATGGGATAGTTCTATAGCCAAGGAACTAAGTGGGGTTCTGGAAGTTGAATCAGGTAAAGGAAGTATTCCACAAACAAATTCAATTACTCGCGAAAAGTATATGCATCGCCCTAGTGTTCCCATTTCGATAAAGTTCTCAATATAAAAGTTAAGTTGGCTTGTGTTTTTTGGATCTTCTATCTTGAGCTGAATTTTGTAGGGCGCTTTATTTGCCGTAGTTCCAGCCCTGGATCACAAACAAAATAGTACAATTCACTTTGAGTTTGAATCCATCATTTATTGTTCAACTATACCAACACAACGAGTGCTGGTTAGGCGATATGGTACAACGATATCAAATCATATATGGGTACTCCCAGATTCTTTATGGCGCACACTCTTCTGTCTAGTCCGTCCAAACATAGGTGTCGTAGGTATTGCTTCCCAAAACGATTCGTAGAAGTAGTAGTGGTTATAAGCGCCGATCGCGCACCAGTTTACCGATCTCATTCATATTTGCTCCGTTTGTTTACCTTTCCACTAAGGTGCGGAGCTGGAACGTAGTGCAGTGCCCCTACTATCGCTGGGTGGTTATGAAGTGTGGGGGTGTCTCCTTCGTATGGTTTTTATGCATTTTACAAATCAACGAACCGAAATTCCTTGTAGAGCGTACATTTTGAGCAAACACAAGTAATTAGCGGCAATGAAATTTAGTCAGGTCTTCTTTGTATTTTATAGGTAGCAATTTAAATATTAAAATATCTACTACCAGGTAGCCGCTACAAGCAAACTCAATTCCCATGACCAGGGACTTCTGGGAAACAAAATTAGAGAGCTCAGATCTCAAATTTATTGTCATGTTTGTCATGACAATTTGAGTGTACGTTCATGAATAGATTTCACTTCAGGGAACCTTTAGTTAGGACTAAGTTCGTTTATGTAATAGGGGCATACATGTTGTAATTGGTGCCGCATTAGACAAGATGGGTATTCGAAATATTTTCTCTTAAGGGCCATCAAGTGCAGTAGTTTGTAGACGTGGATCGATCTACCTAGAAGGGGATGTTGGTTGAAGGCAGAGCCAGATTTAGAGAAGGACATCTGTGGCTATAGCCCCACAAAAGAAGTGCCCCCACTATAGACTTCGAACAAAAAATCTTCCAAATTGCATCCAGTAAACACTAGTAAACAACTGAAAAAAAAATTGTGCATTTTATATGGAAATAAGTGGGGGACAGGGAGCCTCCAATCCTTTGTAAAATTGTGACATATCTATATATGTGTCATTCCACCACCAACATAAGTTGTCTGTGCTTCAATCTACCTATATATGCTAAATTTGAATACACCGTAAAAAAATATGCGATTTGAAAAACTTGAAGTTTCACTTATTCCAAAGTTTTCATCTAACTTTCGGTAAACTACTGGAACCGCGGTTAAATCGAACAAGCAATTTGTAATGACGTCTGTTGCAGTAAAGCTTATAAAACTGTATCATCTAGAGTTCGCCCAATGGTAGAAATTCAACTATTTTAGTGGCATGGCTTCTACACAACATATTTGGAACCAGCGAATATGTAGTGTACAAGGCAGTGAAAGTGTTTCTTAACTATTTGCCTTAGCCTGTTTATAAAATATAAGATAAGGCCAAGAGGCTCCCGTATGGAATAGCCAAAGTGACCGCTGTTCCGCCAAATAGTTTTATTTCCTCACCAAGAAAGTAAGGAGTTGTTTATTCGAAGTACTCACGACTGTTTGCGTGCAAGAAGTCCTAATGCAGAAAATAAAAGAGAATCTAAAGGAATTTCCCTTTTACCGTCTTATTTACGAATTACTTACAATTAAAATTTTTATATTTATCAACAAGCAGGCCACTCACTATAGTAATGTGACAATAGAATTAAAACGTAGAAAATACAATTTTCATTGCCTTCGTTCTCGGTATACAAAACGGACGTATTATTTTGTTTATGTGGAAACTCCCTTTCCAATAGCCCTTACGGAAAATTAAGCTGGCTTTCGAAAGCTAATATATTCACGTAATCCTGAAGGCAGGTGCTGGAAGGAAGTCACCGTTTCAGCCCTCGAACTACGTCTTATATTTTTTGCTAAATTTCGAATGAAAAAATTAAAGGCCTCTCCACTGAATCGTTTTTATTATTTCTTATGATTTCTACTTTATTGGGTTAACTTTTATGCTCCACTTAAACTAACACCGTCCGTGGAGTTCTCGCCCTGTGAGGAGTTGTCCGTTGGAATAAGAATCGCCGGAATATTCAGTGTCTGAAAAATAAAAGGGAAACCCAAATGTGTCTATGGAATTGCATAAAAATGAAGTTCACACCTTCCCAGGGCAAGCTGCCTCATACTGATGCTTTAAGCTCTCCAATTCGTAGACACACGTCGACAGAGCAGTCCTCAGCTCACACAGAAGTACCATGTCTGAGCGCATCTCATTGAAACTGTTACAAATGTCCTCAGTGGGCGGTGGAGCGGGGTCTAACGAAAGTTATAGAGATATGAGGTTCTTTAAGGACGGAATAATGTCCAACTAACCAACTTTGAACTCTTGAATGGCCTGCTCTAGGGCCTTAACCTTCCGCTGTCCAATATTTGCAGGCAGCTTCATTTTCTGCGATCGCAATGAGACACCAGAGCCACGTAGATCTGCGAATTTTATTCCACTGCCACCGATTTCAATTGCCTGTAATTAAACTCTGTAATGAGTTGCTTAATGAAAGTACCACAAAAGCATACATTCACGACCGAGTCAACCTTTGACGGTCTGGGCTGATGATGGATTTTCTTCTTGTAGAGCTTCTTCTCGTGTTTTTTTGTTGCTTGTGCACTTAGGGCTACCTCGCCCTGCTAGGAAAGACAAAAGACTTCAAGAAAATGTATTTCATTGCTAGATGGAAAAACGTTAACCTGATCAGCCTGTGAAATCAGCTTCTGTAAGTCCTGTGTCTTACGCTCGCGTTCCTTCTTTCGAGCTTCGATCTTCTTTAGTTCATTGAGAAGCATTTGCTCTTCCTCAACCTGCTTGGTCGTGCGCTCAAACAGTTTCTTAAGTTGATCCTTCCTTTTCCGCTCGTGATCGGCATCAAATGCGTATGATTTCTTCTCAGTGTTCGTGCCCTTCGCTTTCGCAAGCAACCCGATAACCTCATAGTAGCGCTCCTTTAAATCTTCCACAGTTTTCATTCCAAAACTTACATGATCCCAACGATCTGCCATGATGATGAAACGAAGATCAAATCTAGAACATCATCATTTAAGACAGATAATCAACTTAAATACAATAACCAACCTCTTGGCCAAATCAAACAAGTGATCGGTTTGTTCCTTTGTCCACTTGTTTGGCTGTGTTCTCAGGTGTGTGTTGAACTCCGTGACAGTGTACACAGGTATTTGCAGTTGTTTATTAAACTTAGCAAAGGGATACTCTCGTGCATCGTCCGAAATACGTTTCCAGTGGTGAAAAACTGCTCCGTCTGGCCTTGCCGGATTACTGAATGGCGCCCATTCCCATTTACGGACTTTTTTCATTCCCAATCGGGCTTTGGCCTGTTTATAACCAGAACCAATACCAAGAGCTGCAAAAATGATTTGCATTCAAGGTTTTCACTGATAAAATCAATAACATTACCAGTATCCGTGGGTAACAGCGGTGGTGCGTCTTTGTTGTCATTGTAGAGTAATGCGAAAACCTCGCGGTGCATTCCCTCCGGTCGTTTGCTGGTCTTAACTCTAAAAAAGAATGCATTTCCAGTAAATTTTATATAAAATATTGTAAAATTACGAATTTTACTTTTCAAAGTTCCTTTTCTTGGTAGCGAGGAATGACTCTCGAGTTACTTCGGGAGTATTCGCTCGCTCAATGTCCAGAATGTCCCGAACATCGGAAGTCATTTTTTGATATGATTATCTTTCCGCTAAAAAAAAATGGGTGTTTAGTGAACTATTATTAATAAAGTTCTTGTCTTTCTTGTTTCTGACAAAGTTTAACAAACGCAAATTTTGTAAAATCAAAACTGACAGCTGCCAAAATTGTGAACACAGCTATAGGCTAGCCGCTTACCGGCAGTGATACCAATACCTCAGTTTTCCAAATAACATTTCCCCGAAAAAGCCAAAATTATAAATAATTTTAATTTGCCAATTTCTTTTGTAGATATCAACATATGATTTACTCTGGCTTACAAAATATTTGATGGCAACGAATGATGCAATTTGACAGTTCCATTAAGATCTTAATTTAATTGAAAAGAAATTGTCACAGAATAAATGTGAGGAATGAATACATACTTCTAGGCGCATACCTAGTTATAAAACAAAAATATATCGGAATCATCAAAATATCAGATTTTGCATGGCTAAAGTTGAGTTTAGCAGAGGGGGAAATATTGCAGATTTAAAAATTTATTGTTTAATAAAATTATTAAGCCGAAAATTTAGTTATCGCGTCTGTTTTGTTTAACTAATGTCGTTTTCCATTGGGCAAAAAGAAGCGTCCGGGCAGAGATGAATGAATAAAAGAGATGGATATCTTTCGTACGTCTATCCCCCCAAAACCCATTTGTTTACATTGTTGTTTTTGTAATTTCAACCCCCGTCTGTGAATACGTGTGAGCTACAAAAAAGCATGTTGCTAATGGCTGGCCAACATTCCTTTTGGTTTTATGGGCATCGCGCTGTTCAATTGTTTTGTGTTAAGTATTGAACTTATTTGGTTTTTGTTGAGGCTTCGATTAAAATAAAAAAATAGTGAAATACATTATCGGAATAGCGAATTCTTGTATTAAAGTCCAATTCATGAACTCACATATGCTAGAAAAGAAATGAGCATATGTGCGTGACTTCATGAATTTTACGGGAAAACAGCTTGTAGGTAGCCGCCTTTCCACTGGAAAGTTATATATCTCTGTATTCCATTATCTTTGGTCCGGAAGAGTCCGGAATCGAAAAAATCACTTCTGAAACCGTTCCATTGGCACAAAAAATACTCTTCTGGGGATTCTGATTTCGTTTTCCAATGGGCAAAAAGAAGCGTCCGGGAGAGTCCGGAATCGAAAAAATCACTTCTGAAACCGTTCCATTGGCACAAAAAATACTCTTCTGTGGATTCTGATTTCGTTTTCCATTGGGCAAAAAGAAGCGTCCGGGAGAGTCCGGAATCGAAAAAATCACTTCTGAAACCGTTCCATTGGCACAAAAAATACTCTTCTGGTGCTTCTGAGAAGAGAATTTGGCTTCTCGATTTGAAGTCAGAATCCACTCAAGAAGCACTTACAGAAATGTAATTTATGTATTTTATACAAGTCAGCTGACAGAAACCGTAGATTATATTTTGGCATTTCACCAATACTATTGTGGATTCTTTCAGAAGCTGTTTTGTTGTTCCATTGGATTTCAGAATGAGTTAATCCCCGAGTGAAACCAATGGAAAACGACATAAGAAAATGAATGAACACTATCTGGTTTACTCCTGAGCAATCAGCCATACAATTGAATGTTTATTTTCCTTTTGCTTTGCTCATAATTAAACAAACAAACTGTTGTTTTCAAACAATTCCACCGGCGAATCAATCCACAAAACGTATTACGACAAAAACAAATTATCTGTCTCCTTCGCTCACGCGCTGTTAAAAGGTGTTTCGTGTTTGTTTACAAATCCACTTTTGCAAAAATTTGTTTACTACGAATATTTAAGCAAAAAAAATCCAAAACAATCTTCTGCGCAACTACAAACAAATATCAGCTGTTAATTGCAAACCAACGAAGAACAGAAAAAAATGGATGGAAACGTCAAAAATTCTTTAGAGCACGTGTGTTTTACTACGCATTTTACTTTGGATTCTCCAGTGGATTAGTTTGGTCGCAAATTGTATCAATACCGTGAAATTCAATATATAAACCACAATTTGCTTTGATTTTATTTGCTAATGCAATTAATTTCTTTTGGAAAATGGAAATAAGTCTAAACAAATTCAAAAGATCCGCAAATAATTTGTTGGGTCTAGTAAAAGTAGAAGATAAACTGTTGACTGGGTTTTTGAGGTTATCGGTAAGTGGTGGCTAAAGGTTCATGAATGAACATGAATTTTTAATGACACGTGTTCGAATTTTATCCTTTACTATATATTTTCTAGAATCCTACAGTTGAAGACGTTGAAAAATTACTTAAATACTTGGGATCTCAGTTGTTGGATCCCCAATACACGGAGAGTATAGCTGTAGCCTTTCAAGAGTGTATTTTGTTAATTGTCACGTCGACGAATAACACCGATGATGATGCCGTGAACGACTTTGAAAAGTATCAAAAGAAATGCATTGCACTGTCCAAGTTAATTAACGGCTCGCCAGATATCTTACGGTAGGAAAACTAAACTCAACCACATACAACATACTTTCATTTGTAACGAAATTCGTTATCTTTTTTACAGCTATGCAACAAAATACTTCACCAATAAACCGGCACCATTCATACGTCCAAATGAAGACGCAATCATTCAAAAGAAAGCCAAGCTATCCCATTCCACTTCTGTTACCGATTTAGAAATAGTTAAATGTTGCTTCCGTCTGCTATTCTGTGATCCTGTGTTTTTTAAAGACCTCTGGAATTGGTCTCAGTTTGTGTCATCCTATCTGAATCAAGGGTGTAACTTGCAAAAGATTTATTTTAACCATGCGATTGCTTTGATCACACATATGACACCTCATCAGGTGAAGGAATTGAACGCAAACATCAGTGACGAGGTGATTTTGTCCTTTTACAAAGAGCATCGCACTATGCGCCCAACAATTATTTGTGACGAAATTGACGAAGATGACTGCATAATTAAATTACCTTTTACCAGTGAATCCGTAACCCATATCGAAGGAGTTCTGCTTCCCATATTCAACAATGAAAACAAACGATTCTACGAAGAGACTGATGGCAACTATGACTCAATTGTACGAGTGGATTCTACTAAAGTTAATCTGAGGAGCATAGCTTTGGGAATATCCTCAGGCAAAGCAGTCTGCTTATCCGGACCAGTGGGTTCTGGTAAAACTACCTTGGTAGAATACCTTGCACGGAAAACTGGAAGGATTTGTCCAAAACAGATGGAAATGCAGAATCTGACAAAGCAAAAGGAGAATAAACGTCCGAAAAGTAAAGTAAAGAATGGAAATGCTAAAAAGGACAAACTCAATGCCAGTAAACGAAAGAGTGACTTTGAGGAAGACAACTTGAATGATCTAGATGAGAAGTTTGATAATAGAAATGGATTTCTGCGAATACAGCTTGGAGATCAAACCGACAGTAAGATGCTACTGGGTCAGTATCGATGCACTGACGTTCCTGGGGAATTTATTTGGCTGCCGGGCGTCTTAACACAGGTATGATATAGTCTGGAACTTGATTAACTATCTACCCATCGCTATCGCCAGACTGATACACAACAAGTGTTTGCATATTCAATAGTTTTCTTAATTGGCAATTTGTTTTCTAGGCCGTAATGAACGGATACTGGTTGCTTTTGGAGGATTTGGATTCAGCCACTCAAGATACATTCACAATTCTAAACAATTTACTCGAGAACAATTTCCTAAGTGTACCGGGATTTAGGGATTGCGTGAAAATCGAGCCAGGATTCCAACTGTTCGTCACAATAAGGTAAGTCCATCTAATTCGTTCAAACCTCTGAATTTTTACAACTTCTTCAATTTAACATAATAGAACAAACAAAGGCTCAAACGCGTCCCAAAAAAGTCTGTACTCGCTACTGGAAAAGTACCTCTACACGATAAACATTCTGCCACTGTCGCGCAATGAACTTTGCAGTGTCGTCAGTACTAATTACCCAAAGCTAAAAACCGTAGCCAATCGCATTGTTGACGTGTTTCTCACATTCTCCAGCGGTGACCACACGGTTGCCGATAATTTGCGTACTCACGAGACTGATGACAAAGCCGACACAACTGAGAAATATGTTGCCCTGCCATTTGAAGCCGTGTCAATGGGAAGTATACCCAACTCGGGAAGATTAGTGTCGACGAGAGATTTGATAAAACTATGCGGCCGTTCGAATCCCGTCTTCTCCGTGACCAGCACAGAGTGTGCTTATTTTGTGTTTCAAAATGCTGTCGACGTGTTCTGCTCGTATTTGGCTGAAGGAAAGGAGAAGACTCGTCTCGTAACAAGCATTGGTGCAAAGCTGGGCATCATCCAATCGCGGTGTGAATTCTTTTCCGATGAGTACAAGCCGGATGTGCAAGTGGACGCAGAGCGGATTAAGGTTGGCAGAGCTGAGTTGGTATCGAAAGCGTGCGGTTATTTGAAACCTCAGTCGCAGGACGATGATGAGGACTTTCTACGACCCGTTAAGAAGCAAAAGTTGGCTAAGAACGTCGAAAAAACTATCATGGCACAGAAGAGAGAGAAGTGCGCGACATTCTCATTTACCCGAATGGCGTCTTGCCTCTTGGAACGAATTGCAGTCTGTGTGGGACAAGATGAACCGGTACTGCTGGTCGGTGAAACCGGTGTGGGCAAGACATCATCCGTGCAGTATTTGGCGGAGAGAACTCTGCACAAGCTGGTCGTCGTGAATATGAATAACCAGTCGGATGTCTCCGATTTGGTGGGTGGTTTCAAACCGGTGGATTTGAACTACGTTGTGGCACCATTGAGGTCGGAGTTTGAGCATATGTTTCGGAAGACTTTCAATGGCAGCAAAAACGAGACTTTTTTGAATAAGTTTAGCATTTGCTATAATCAGGGGAACTTTGAAGTCCTTATAAAACTCATGATAACCGTGGTGGGATCTGTTTTCAAACGCACGCAAGAGGGGGAGTTTAAGTTCCAAGATGATTTACCCAGATGGAAGCAATTGCAGGTGAAGCTGAACAAACTGGATTCCCAGCTGACGAAGTCAATTAACATTTCGTTTGCCTTCATTCCCGGCTCGCTCGTGAACTGCATCAAAAACGGTGACTGGGTTCTGCTAGATGAGATAAACTTGGCATCCGCTGAGACACTGGAGTGTCTGTCCACAATTTTGGAGCCCGATGGGTCTGTGGTTCTTTTGGAGAAGGGTGACTTTACGCCAGTTAAGCGGCACCCGGACTTTCGGATCTTTGCGTGCATGAATCCCAACACAGATATCGGGAAGAAAGATCTGCCAGTTGGCATTCGGAATCGATTCACCGAATTTTTCGTCGATGAACTGACCACGGATGGGGACTTGTCGCTGCTTGTGAGTGACTATCTGAGTAGCACGGGAATGGAGAAGAAGAGGGTCACCAACATCGTCAAGCTTTACAAGAAATTAAAGATCCTCTCCAGGTTGGAGCTGAACGACGGTCTGGGCAATCGACCAGTGTTCTCCCTGCGTACGCTGTGTCGTTCGCTGCGCATCTGTGCCAAAAACCTTTGCGGTTCCATCGAAAGAAATCTCTACGAAAGTATTTGTATGAGTTTCTTGACCCAACTGGATCCCCAGTCTCATAATATTGTGTTGGAACTTATCAAAGGATCGATGCTGAGCAACGCCAAGGCAGTGTTGTCCCAGGAAATTCCACGCCCAGGAGAGAATTACTTGAACTTCGAGGGCTACTGGATCCAGAAGGGGCCAAAGGAGGTGCAGGAATGCAGCAACTACATACTGACCAAAAGTGTTGGCGAGAATCTAAAGGATCTGGCGAGAATTATATCGATTGGCAAGCTGCCAATCCTGCTGCAGGGGCCAACCAGTGCCGGCAAGACCAGTTTGATTGAATATGTCGCCAGGAGAAGCGGAAACCACTGCATGAGGATCAACAATCACGAACACACCGACCTGCAGGAGTACATTGGCACATACACATCTGATGTGAATGGAAAGTTGTCGTTCAAGGAGGGCGTACTTGTGCAGGCAATGCGAAATGGGTTCTGGATTATTCTCGACGAGTTGAACTTGGCGTCGACAGACATCTTAGAAGCGCTTAACAGAGTTTTGGACGACAACAGAGAGCTTTTTATTCCAGAAACCCAAACTGTGGTGAAGGCACACCCGAACTTTATGCTGTTTGCCACTCAGAACCCGCCGGGATTGTACGGCGGCAGAAAGACCCTGTCAAGAGCGTTTAAAAATCGGTTCATTGAGCTGCATTTTTCGGAGATCCCCCGCACCGAACTGGAGGTGATTCTGGAGAAAAGATGCCTCATACCACAGTCCTACTCTAAGAAGATGGTTCAATGCATGTGGGATCTGCAAAAGAACCGAAAGACGACCACAAAGAACGTATTCACACTGCGTGATTTGTTCCGCTGGGGAAACCGCTACACATTTGCTGACAAAAAACTGCTGGAGGATACGAAATATGACTGGAATCAGCATCTGATCGAAGAGGGCTACCTTGTGTTGTCTGCGAAGGTGCGCACCGACATTGAGATCGAAATCATCGAAGAGACTCTCTACAAGAACTTTAGAAAGCGGGTCAACCTGGACCAGTTGTTTGGATTGACAGCATCCTCTGTCACCAGGGACATCATAGATGCGATCAAAAGCTATACACAGCGAAACGACATTGTGTGGACGAGGAATATGACACGAATGGCAGTATTGACGGCGAAGGCTCTGCAATTTGATGAGCCTGTTTTGTTAGTTGGTCCAACGGGCTGTGGTAAAACGACGGTGTGCCAGATCTTGGCCAGTATCAGGAGTGTTACACTGAGGATTCTTAATTGTCACATGCACACGGAAGGTGCGGACTTTTTGGGTGGCCTCAGGCCTTGCAGGACAAACTCGGAAGGAAACGACACCCAAAAGCTCTTCGAATGGGCCGATGGTCCCTTAATCATGTCGATGGTAGAAGGTAGTTACTTCATGGCCGATGAGATCTCCTTGGCAGAGGACTCGGTGCTAGAGAGACTGAACTGTATTTTGGAGCCCGAAAGGACAGTTCTCTTGGCCGAAAAGGGAGGCGTTAGCAGTGATGACGATGCAGAATCGATGTCAAAAGAGTTTGTGGTCAAAGCAGGGGATGGGTTTCAGTTTCTGGCCACAATGAATCCTGGTGGGGACTTTGGCAAAAAAGAGTTATCTCCAGCATTGCGCAATCGGTTCACAGAGATTTGGTGTATACCATCGGATTCGAGGGACGATTTAGTGAACATTGCTTCGAATTGCATGGCCCAAAGCATGGTCGGAATGGAGGGAGATCGCATACGGAAAATTGCCAATTTCCTGGTGGACGTGGTGTTCTTCATTCGTGACAAAGTCGAGAAGTTTAAGTTTTCAATTCGTGACATTTTGGCGTGGTCCAACTATCTTGTGGTCAATTCGAAGCTTGAATTCCCCGAAGCTGCCATTTTTGGCTTAGAGACCATTTTCTTAGACTCCCTAGAGATGTTGCCACATGAATCGATAGAGAAAGTGGAACAACTCAAGTCGAACATCGTTCGCTACGCAATCCAACAAGCCAAGGTGACAGTCGGCATAGATGTCACAGAGCAACACATCCTGGAGAAGCGAGGCACTGTAATTGAAACGATGGAAGCATCATTTGGCATCAGACCCTTCTACATTGCTACGAATCCCCAGAGAAAAGTAACAGCAAATACTAACTTCCTATTCGATGCGCCGACAACAAAGAGAAATCTCTTCCGCCTGCTGTCCGCTTTGAGTTTAAACAAACCCGTGCTTTTGGAAGGACCCCCTGGAGTGGGTAAAACATCGACAGTTGAAAGCCTAGCCCATGCCATCGGTTACAACGTAGTGCGAATAAATCTCTGTGAGCACACCGATTTAGCAGACCTATTTGGAACAGATCTGCCCGCAGAGGACGACATCGATGATCCGGAATCAACCAACACCATCGGGTCCTTCGTTTGGCGCGATGGTCCGCTGCTAGCTGCTTTAAAGTCGGAAAATACCTGGATATTGCTTGACGAATTAAATCTGGCTCCGCAGAGCGTACTTGAAGGTTTGAATGCCATTCTCGATCATCGAGGAGAGGTGTACATTCCCGAGTTGAATAAAACCTTTATCCTCAACAAATTGACCCGCATTTTCGCCTGCCAAAATCCCCTACGCCAAGGTGGCGGTCGTAAAGGTCTACCGCAATCGTTTTTGAATCGATTCAATAAGGTCTACCTGAGGAAGCTCAGCACCGCAGATCTACTCTTCGTGGTGAATGGGAAATACGCATCACACTTTGAAGACATCGCGGCGTACTTTAAGGGATTCTTAGATCAAATCGACACAAAATCGCAGACGAACTTATTTGATTTACCAACGCAAAGGGATAGTCTAACCATCAGAGCGGAAGAGCATTCGGCTAGCGTCGAATTTGATTTATCAAGCCGCTTAGTGAGTTTTTCCGAAAAGCTGGACAAAGGAATAGCTGACATGGAATTCGGCTACAAAGGCGGTCCATTTGAGATCAATCTGCGCGACATCTTGCGATGGTGTGATTTGTTGATTAGTCCCAAGACAGGATTTTTACCAAAGAAGACACCATTCCAACGGCAAGACTCGATTAAGCAGCTTTTGAGTAGTTTTGAAAATTTCTTGGTTGTACTCTACGAGCGCATGAAATTGGTGTACTATCAAAGGATGAGGTCAGAGCAGGATAAGCTGTTTATTCGCAATGCGTTTAGCGAGATTTTCAATTTTGACGCCGAGAAACTGAACGCAGTCTCAGAGGATGTTGCGTTTTATTGGACCGATACGAAAGTTTACCTAAATGATATTGTTCTGGAGAGGGACTCGTCGACCTCTTCATCGGTTTTAAGGCCGTTGAAAAGCAAATTGGCGACGCCTTTGCTGTTGTCTTCTCAGAGGGAATATCTGAAGAATTTGATCGAATGTGTGTACATGGAGAAGCCGGTGCTGTTGTGTGGTCCAACGGACTCGGGCAAAACGAAACTGATCGATGTGCTGTGTACGCTGTCAAACGAAGTATGCAATATGGATACCATCGATGACTCGGTCACTGGAAGTTTTCAGCAGGTCAGTTTTATTGGTTTACTCTTACTGCATTTATTCTAAATAGAGTGAATTAGCTTTCTTAATTCCCACTTCAGTTTGATGATTAACAGCAGTCCTGTTATTTTCATTCTCCCACAAACTGCGATTCGTTTCAATTGGTTGGTTCCAAATCGTTTATAACTTTTCATACACCAGTTGTGTAAATATTAGCTCCTTGCTGTGGTTACTCTTGCCGCGATTCTGATCATCTAGTTTCTTTGTTTGTACCTCTATTGCGTGTCCTTTTCCACGTAACTATGGGCGAACCTCTTTTGAACCGCTCTTGCATAACAGCGCCCACGTCATCCTATATTTTTATACGAGTACAAGTATAGCCTCTCTTAGAATCCTCATATATCCCTCCTCACAAAATTTGTATTATACATTTCGAAATATATTCATAGATCGATCTAAATCGCCACTTGGAGGAAATCTCTCAAAGCGTGGAAGCAATTTTCATCACTGAGGTACAAAAGCTGATACTTGAGCTCAACACAACTCCGGACGCCCAGGCGGTCTATAAATTAAAGGATTTACTGAACGCTTGGAGCAAATACTCGGATCTCAACAAAATCAAAATCGGTAAGTCCCTACCCAAGTCCCCACGCCGAGTATTCTCAGCAGCTGTCAATGGCGATTTGCTTACAGATCTGCACAATCCATCGGAAATGTCTGATGAACTAATGAATTTCCGTGATCGCATTCAACTCATAACCGTTGTTAACGATAAACTCCGTTCGGTGAATTCAATTTCCGCCGAAGTGAAGTGCGAGCTGGAGCAATTGCAGAAAGTTCTTACGTCTCTGCAGAACCTGGTGCGCAATTATGACTCTCTTAACACCGGCGGCAGCTTTGAGTGGGTGGATTCGAAAATTGTAAAATCTTTGAAAACCGGCCAATACATCAGCTTGGAGCATGTAAATCTCTGCTCGTCCGCTGTACTGGATCGATTGAATCCCGTCTTTGAACCGAATGGGAAGCTTTTAATTTCCGAGAAGGGTGTCACCGCCAATGACGAAGCAGAGATTGTCGAGAAGCATCAGAACTTCCGCGCGTTTCTGACAATCGATCCGAAGAATGGAGAACTATCACGTGCGATGAGGAATCGATGCGTCGAATTGGCGCTTAGCAAGGACAACTACACCAGAGATGATCTTCGTGTGATTGTCCACGAGAATGGAGTTCGAAACAGCAGCTCCATTGACGCAATCTTACGGATCCACGATCGAATTTGCACCGCGACGGAGATTAATAATTTCAATGTGTCCCATCTGACACAATTTGCGTTCTTGGTTGACTCGTACAAGCGGATTGGTTATGGCGAGGAGAAGGCAATTTATGTCAGTGGAATGGAGGTCTATGTTTATGCGTCGAACGTGGATCTCATGGGGTATGGCTTAGCCTATTATCAGAATCATCTACGGGAGATTGTCCTTGAGGAATCGAAGCAAATGGATAGGGCTGCCACGAATGTAGATCTGCAAAATGTAGCCCTTAATGGCGAGGAACTGAATACAGTGGCGCTAGTGAAGATGCAGGTTGAACCGTTTAAAATGCTGCTCAAAGGCGAAGCGGAGTCGCTTCACAAATTATTAAGCGGCTTTGAAGATCTCGAGCATGAAAGCAGCTTGGAATTAATAAGAACGTGCTTGTACATGCTGTACGAAATAAGTTCTCTGGAAGACAGCAAACTGCGTCATTTGTACTTGAAGGACGTTTTGATCAGTTCAGGCTTTTTGGAGCAATCAACACTCAAGGACCTGCAGAAACTCAGCGACCAATTGTATGCCCAGATTCAGCACTGCAAATCGAATTTTGAAGACAATCTCGGCAGCCTTCCGTGGAATAGTAAACTATTCCCTCGCGTTAGGGACTATACACTGCAGTCGAATCCGGAATATGAACAGCAGGGATTTGCATTGAGCGCGTTGTTGCTCTCCAAGTTGTTGATCGAAGAGGTAGGCGCAGAACAAGTAACCAAATTGAGTCAAATCAATGCTCTGGCATACTCACAAGCGGTTCAAGGTAATGCTATCAACGACAAGCTCAACAACGTGTTCCTAAACAATTTGGCACCGTTTGTCAGCAGCATGGGACACATTTTGAATTCATCCCTTGATTATGCCGGGTTCAACTTGACCACATATGTGCAGGTTATCACAGACTTTTTGTGGCTGAATCGCATCTTGAAAGTCTCCAAGGACAAACTGTTCATCGACAAGGCTTTGAATACGAATTTGATGGACAAACTTCTGCTGCACTTCAAGTGGCTGAACAAAAACCTTCTCAAGTTGCTGGAGAAGCTGCTTCCGAACTATAAGCAGCTAAATGCTGAGTTCGAGTCAAGTCTCCAAAGAATCACCAACTACGCGCTGAGTGTGAATCATCCACTGAATCTGATCAGAAAAGTTTACACCAAGCAAGTGTCACAGTTCCAGCCGTATTATAGTGAGCAACAAGTCCAACGTTTGTTGATGAGAAATAAGCTCGACGCTGCTATTGCCATAGTTCCTGTTTATGGAACGTTTACGAACGAGCTGATTGCCAAGAAATTGCTGGCGCAGAAATCGGACGCTGCTAGGAGGCTGAAAGCCGCTCTTCTGAGGGGACAGACTTTCGACCTTGAATTGAGTCGACTTCCATTAGCTGGGTCAGCGACAGACAACATTCCGCAGTCGATTGTCGACGCGATGAGACAATTCATGAACGATCTAGATGATACCCCGAAAGATGATGACACAGACATTGATATCGAGGAATGTGAAAAGTCCCTTGAGTCGATTGCAGGCCTTATTAGCCTGGAGACAATTCAACTACCGAACCAGGTTGAGTTTGAAATGCTGCCACTACGGGAATACTTCCTTGCTAAGTTTGTTTCTCAAATTTTGGGCAATAAATCGAGAAGCACACAGTTGAACGATTGCTTTGTAGATAGCCTACCGTCTCTGAGTTCCAGATCACTCGAACTGCTGCGATTGATTCAAAGCAAGAAGTTCAAACAGTTCGAGGGCTTATATGGTGAAATATTGAAACACATTGCGGCCACTGAGATAGAAAGCGAATTTGAGGATCTTATTCGCTATCTGTCCACGAATTTTAAAACCATTTCCACATTTTCTCGCCTGGTGTCGAAAGACGTTCACTCGTTTCTCCTGAATAACTTGGCATCCCGCAGCGATGCCTGCCTCAGTCTTGAAAAGAAAGACGAGGAAATCGGCTCAACATACACCTACACCGGTCCACCACTCAACGAGAGCATCCTAAAGATGCTCTTCCAATGTGATGGTCGACTCAAGGCCATCCCTCTCAACAGTTTAAACATTTGGAAGAGTTCGCTATCCGACATCCGTCAGCTAATTTGGAATAACGGCCTCCTAATGACTAACAAATTTGATATATCCCAGTCAATCCTTGAAGACAGCCTAATAAAAGCAAAAAAGCTTTCCCTAGAAGTCGGCTATGTCCAAAAACTATGTCAAAGCATGGAGAATGAGAATTTCTCCGATTACAACAACAATTTCCAGAAACTCGTCTCCAAGCTGAAGTCGCATTGCCTCAAGTCAACAACTGAAATAAACGCTCAACTCCATCCAATGCTGCGAATTCACAACAACTTTTATAACGCTTCCATAATCCATTCCCTGGTCGGGGCAATAGAACTCTGTCTCCTTACCTTCACTCCCCTCATCGATCCGGTGGAGAAAAATCGCCTCAAAAAGGGGTACATTGTCGAGGACATTAATTGCTTGACCACTTTAACAACAGCCTATGACTTTATGAAGATCACCATGAACTACAAGGGTCTTGGAGCAGAAATTTGCGCCGAATTGAAAGCTAGACTTGCCGCCTTAGCTGAGCGAAAGGCAAAGTTCTCTCAGAAGGTTGCTCTGCGGCCAAGTGAATGCTTGTACAGCAGCCTAGTGCAAGATATAACGCACTTTTTGAAGACAAATTGTGAACCCCATTCGTTGAATAGCCTCCTCCAGCTGGTCGATGACAGCTGGCTGGATTGTGTTGACTTCAAGCCCACTCCAGATGAGTCTAAATTGTCGAGACTCAGTGAGACCTACAAGAAGCTTGACTTGTGGATTTCCAATTCACAGAGATTCATAAATCACACGCTGAAGCGGTATACCGGACACTATGAGGATTTCCTGCAACCAATCGAGTACTCAGTTGGCATGGTGAGGTTCGGATTTGAGGGATTGAAAGTGTCACTGAAACAGTTGCAGAGTTCGATTGTGCCAAATGCCACTGGGGTATTGTCCAATGTGAATGAGAATGGAAAGCTTGCCGATTTGTTGACGAACATTGTAGAGTTTCCTAGTGCGAGCAGTTTGCAGGCGTTCAATGTGAAGAGTTCACGGGATATACACGAGAATCGCTCGACTATATTCACTGTTTTGGACAAGGTGGACGGCAGCGAGTTTGATTACTTTAGGTGAGTTAAAATTTAAATAAGTTTTGAAGGATTGTTAACATTTTATTTTCGTAGACTCCTTAAAGCCAAGATCTTGGAACTTAAGAATCGTATTTCCATCTCATCGGAAATCAACGAAGAGAACTTCAACGAGCTGGACTTTGCACTCAACATATGCAATCAAATCTGGCAAAATGAAGAGGAACGTAAACGCCAGCAAAAGGCCGACGATGAAAGTCTCTATGTCACAAAGTGAGTTTTGGGAAATTATTTCGAAAAATATATTCATACAATCTTTAACATTCCTTAAGAACCAAATGTGAAACCGAAGACGAAGAGCTGCTGGAACTGCAAGAAATTGAAGAGAACTTCCCAACAAATGTCCATGAAGATTTTGGAGAATTCATTGTCGAGGATTCCTTGGAGAAAGTAATGAAATTGACTGCCGACAAGAAAATCACCAAGAAGGCAGATCTTGTGATTCGGGACGAGGACTACGCATTCCTAGCACAGAACTTTATCACTGTTATGGAGCAGTTTGCAAAGTAATTGGCATTGTGCTCGTATTCTTTTGCAAGTTGTTATTAACATTTTGGGCGTTTACAGAGTTTACTACTACAATCAAGATAGCAGCCTAAAGCAGAGACCAACCGTCGACTTTATCTCGCCGTTCAAGGACCGTATGAAAGTATTTGTCAGACTTTTCTCCAAGTACAAGCCAGCGCTGAACGAGTGGTTGGACGAAAGTGTTTACAATACTTTTGCCTTTGCGGTTGGACTTCAGCAAGAGATGTTAAACGAGATTTCATTCGGTGGTAAGCGGTTGCGATGTCCTTAGAAATTATGTTTGTATTTCATGCGCTGTCTTTCAGGTAAAAATGTCAGGGCTTATAACTTTTACAAAGATTCCAACATTCCGGAAATAATCGCATGTACAGATGTCATGGGTAGAATAGAAGCTCGAGTTACCAGTCAATTGGAGTTGTATCCCGAGCATGCCAGTTTAATTGACGTAAGTTAAATTGTCGATTGAAGACCTCGGAAATCACGAAACCCTAAACAACCACCATTTCCTTTTAGATTATTCGTGTTATCCACAAGATTCGTTGTCTGCCATCTACATCGCCAGTGGTGCGTTTCAACACCGGCTTCCAAATTTTGCGACAGAAAGTAGCTCAGTGGAACGAAGTGGCACACAAGAACAATCACCTGCGCGACTTGGAGATTGAAGTGGCCGAATTCGTTCAAAAATGGACCAAGCTGGAGTTGCAGTTCTGGAGGACTTGCCTGTGCCAAACCCATGAACGGTGAGTTTGTCTATAACACCCAAAGATCAAAATTGAATTACCCATCCTCATTTAGGGTACAATCGAACGCTTACAAGTACTGGTTCTTCATCTACAATCTGTTCCAAGAGTACATACAGGATCACGAAATTGATTCGTCCTACACCGACATGAAGTACACTGAAAAACGTTTCGCGGAGGGTGAAACAATGGACACCGAACAGGAGAAAACTACCAAGATCTCCCCCAACGACATAGTTCGTATTCTTCGGCAATTTGTCGAGTCGGCCAACTATGGAGACTTCCAAGTTCGCATGGATTTGCTGAAATCCTTTGAATTGTATTTGCACTATGTTCACATTGGCGACGAAGAGAAGAAGTCGAGCCTAATTGCTGGCCTACATAATCTGCAGATCTACTTCAGCCAGTTTGCGGTGGAGATTGAGGAGACGATCAAATCGATTCGCACTCCCATCGAGAAGAAATTGAAGGAGTTTGTTAAAATCGAGTCGTACAATAAGGATTTGTCGTACTTTAGTATGCGCAGTAACGTGGCCAGGGTACATAGGAATTTGAATAAGTTTCTGAAGGACTATCAAAACCAATTGACGCAAAAGATTACGCCGGTCTTCCAGCCGAAAGATGCCACTGTAAAGGACTACAATCTCGAGAATGAGAAAGGCAGAGAATTGCGCTACGATCCAAAGATCAAGTATTACATGGTGGACGCCAAGACGTTCCTGGCCCCGCAGAAATTGAAGGAGAAATTCAACGAATCTGTGGAGTGTGATGAAGCCAGCCTTCTGCACAAGGTGGGGAAACTGTTTTTGACATCGAGAAATGTAGTCAAGGAAACCATTACCAATGCGACTTATCCAAGTCTGATCAATGGACTTGATGAACTGCTGAGCACTCAGATTGACACTTGTGACTATCTAAGGAACTTGCAAGTGGATAGATCACAGGAGCGACCTAAGCAGGTGTTGGAGGCCAAGCACATTCTCCAACAAAAACGCAAAGCTCTGTCGGACTTCTTCAAAACTTTAGCCAACCTTGGTCTCAGCTACAAAACAGGTCTGCTTGAGCTTGGTCTGCGGTCTGAATTCGAAGATTACAGCCTACCGCCGTTCTGCGTGAAAGCCATGCTAGGTGGGTTCAAGGACAAAAAAGTCCACCAGAACATCGTTCATTTGAACGTAAATTTGGACAAATATTACGCAAAGTGCGTATTTAAACTGAAACTTCTTCAGAATATCATGCTGGCGCCGCTCAGTGAGCTGGGACCGCCAAACATTGATCGTATCAAGGGATTTGCCGTGGAAACGTTTCTCCTGGTGCAGAATCAGAGAACGCTGCTAAGTCACTCCATGCGGCAGGTGTACGATCTGAGGAGTGCTATCTGCAACTTTAAGCTGTTGGCTGAGCTAAATGCAGTCGAATCGAGCTCCTTGAAGTTCGCCAAGTGGAGAGATGAGTTTGTGGCGTTGCGACTGAGTATTTGCCGCGTTCGCTTGGTTATGGAACAGTTTCTGTTGCTTTTGAAGTGCGTTCCAGAAACGGATTCGATGGAGAACACTTTGATGATTAATCCAAATACAGTGCTGATGCAGGGGCAGGAGAAGTTCTCGACTATCACTGATCGGTGCAATAAGTTGTTGGTAAACATAAAAACTATTCTCAGTGACATGGCGAAGAACGATGTGGATTTCTTGAGTTGCGATAAAATTAAGAGCTTCCACGGGGCGTATAGTGGTGTCCGTGAGCAAATTGAGGCAATTCGACAACTGTTCGCGGTGTCGAAGGATGAGTACCTTCCGGCCGCGAAGAGTCTTTCTGCCTTGCTCATTCACATGGCAGAGGTGAATCAGTCTCTTCAGCGGGAGCTAGAGTCCGAGGAGGTAGTCGACTCTGCCAACATAGATAACGAGCTAGAGAATATTGTCCATTCGATTTTGATGTCCATGCAGAAGTTGTTCAAGAAGTACCCTAAACCGGTGGTGGTCACTGATGGATCAAAGGAGAACCGAATATCTCCCAGCAAAAAGACGGCCGAAGACGACCAAATTCAGGAGAATCATCTCAAGGGAAAGTTGTACCAAGAACTCTTGACCGACTGGGAGATTTTGAATCTCTCCCATGTCACTGGGAAAATGTCCAACATCCTGCTTTCAGTTAAGCACTCCAAGGCCAATCAAGGGGAATACATTCGAAAGATTACCTCGCTCCTGCCCATTCTGGAGCAGTACAACTTGGTAGCGGACTACTATCTCTTCCAGCAGTTGGGAGCTCACAAGGTCTCGGCTAAGATGCTCTCTATTATGCTGACTGTGTTCGTCGAGCTCAGTACGAAGGGATTTTGTGTTCCCGCGGATCTAATGCAGGACGAAGAGGGCGAGTCCAAGAAAAACGAGAAGCAGGGCGAAGGATTCGGTCTCGAGGACGGCACTGGCGACAAAGATGCCTCTGACAAGTTAGAATCTGAGGACCAGCTGGACGATGCAAAACGTCCAGAAGACCGAAAAGATGAGGAGAAGAAGGATGATGACTGCAAGGAGGAAAAGGGCATCGAGATGAGCGATGACTTTGAGGGCAAAATGCAGGACATTGAGAAGCCTGATGAAGAGGACGACAGTGGCGAGTCTGAAGACGAGGAAGAAATGAACAAAGAGATGGGCGACACGGAGAAGGGGGCCGACAAGCTGGACGACCAGATCTGGGGCTCTGATGAGGAGCAGGAACAATCAGAAGAAGAGAATGAAATGGAAGAAGAGGAGGAGGGAAAGGGCTCAAAGGATGAATCAGACTCCCACAACGATTTGGACAGCAAGAACGAGTCGAAAAAGGGCGAAGACGAACACGACAAGGACGGCTTAGATGCAACAGACGATCCAGCTCAGGACAAAGAAAAAAAACAGCAGGAGAAGGATATTGACAACATGAAGGAACCCGAGTTGGACGAGGAGCAGGTGAATCCATACCACAATCAGCTGGAGGAGCCACCAGAGGCTGAAGAAATGGATTTAGGAGACAATGTCAACATGGATGACGAGAAGGATGCAGACGACCAGCAGCAGGACGATAATCCGTTTGACATTGACACAATGAAGGACCAAATGCAGCCGGAGGAAGAGAAGGACGATGCTGATAAAGAAGAAGGCGAAGATGAGCAAGACGGAGACGATAAAGAAAAAAATAACGCTGATTCCTCAGATTCGGAGGAAGAGCCAGAAGCTGGAACTGAGTTGAAGAAGGACAAGGATGGTGGTGACGAAAATCCCGAGGAGGGGGCGCAAACGGAAGAAGAAGAAGCGGACACCAAAACCCGTGGTGAACTCGACGAAGAGGAGCAGAAGGAAGAAGAAACCAAAGATCCAGAGGAAAGCAAAGCAGAAGAGCAACAAAGCGACGAAATTGACGAGTCCAAGGACAAAGCAAGTAAGGAGGAGAATGTTCAGTCCGTTCCAGAAAATGAAATGAAAGGGTCCACCGACCAGGTTCAAAATGAGGAATTGGAAAAGGATGTCAATCAAGATCAGACCCTCGACGAACAAGATACTGGAGAGGATAAGGACGGAGTTGGTCAAGCAGAGAATGAGACATCGGACCAGGGCCATCAAGGAATCGCCGAAACAAAGGAAACCGAAGCGAAGGCCGAGCAGTCGAAGGAGAAGCAAAAACCAGAAGAAAAGCGAAAACAGGGTCGAACGAACGAAGAGAGAAGCCTTGGTGAAGCTGAACAGAATAAATTGAAGCAACTTAAGACAATCGACAAGCTCAAGGAGCAGAAGGAAACCCCCGAGGAGACCAATGAACAGGAAAAGGAAGCAGAAAGCGACGAGTTTCAGCATGTGAAGGAGCCTAAAAACAGTGACAAAACTACGCTGGATAATGCCACAGAAGAACAGTCGAAACAAATCAAGCATCTCGAGGACGAAGAAAAGAAAGCGGAAGAAGAGAACGCGGGCGATGAAAACACCGACGAACTGATGGATGTGGACGAAACCCCAAATGCAAATGAAATGGATGAAAAACCTCCAGAAGTAAGCGCCGAGAAGCTAGATCAAAAGTCGGACAAGCCATCAAAATCGGAGAAAAGCAAGACAGACCAATCCGACGCCATGGAGAACGTCGAGGTGGAAGGCGATGTAGTGGAGACCCTGACGGTGCCCAGAGGTGATGACACCACGGCACATTGCATGTAAGTATTTACGTCTTCAAATTTGAACATTTTACTCAGTGTGTTGCCATTTGTAGAAAGGAAATCCTAATGGACACCAGTGTGGCCCAAGAGCTAACAGCAGCTGAGACGTTGGAGCTGCGAAAAATGTACCAAAAGCAGTTGGTATCAGGCAGAGGGGTAAATGACCGCCCAATATATTCGATTATCAATATCTTATCCATTTTTTGTTTCCATTCGCAGCCCCTGCCCCGGCACGAGGACTACGAGTCGTGGCAGCTTATTTCCAACAAAATGCTTCCCAATGCTCGTGAACTGTGCGAGCAGCTGCGTCTTATTCTAGAGCCAACCAAGTGTACACGCCTGAAAGGCGACTACCGCACAGGACGTCGCATAAATATGAAAAAGATCATACCATACATAGCGTCACAGTTCCGCAAAGACAAGATTTGGTTGCGAAGAACGAAGCCAGCACAGCGTGACTACAAAATTACTATTGCCATCGATGATTCAAAGTCCATGGATCATAACAACTCAAAAGAGTTGACCTTGGAGGCGATTTCTCTTGTCTCGCAAGCGCTTACACTGCTCGAGAGTGGACGACTTAGCATTGTTTCATTTGGCGAGGAGCCGAAGATAATTCTAAATCACACAGAACAGTTTGACGGTCCCAAATTGGTAAGCTCGCTGGATTTCTCACAGGAGAAGACGAACATTGCCGATTTGCTGGACTTCATAAGGACTGTGAACACGGAGGAAGGTTCCCTCGGCTCGGATAATGGCATTTTTGAGAATCTACTGCTCGTACTGAGCGATGGACGGAATATTTTCAGCGAGGGCAATGTTAAAGTGAGTTTTGGTCAACAAATAACTTGATCGTTATTTTATTTTTTGTTCGCTGCGTGCGAATGGTTTTCGACAGTCGTCCGTTTCCGTTATATTTGAAGCCTATTATTCAAGTTAGCCCACGGCGTCTGAAGGCTGCACTTGAAACAATGAGTTTCATGCATGGCACAGCAAATTAATTGTTACTGTTTTTATAAAAAGCACCTTCAATGTCTAGATATATCCTAACAGCGCTAGGGTTCCTAAATAAACTGGCGTCAATTTTGAACTTCACATATGCAGTTCTTCGTCGTTATTCTTATTCTAATTCTCTACTTTTCAGGTACGAAATGCTGTGAAACTAGCCAGACTGCAACGTATGTTCCTTGTCTACATCATCATAGACAATCCAGAAAACAAAGTAAGTCAACGGCCTCATCTTCTGCTGATTGGAAAACTCATTTTTCCCCTATTTTCAGAACTCGATCCTTGACATTCAGTCGGTGGAGATGCTTCCCGATAACAAACTTAGTATTAAATCTTACCTCGATGACTTCCCTTTCCCGTACTACGTAATCGTACGAGACCTAGGTCAACTGCCTCTAGTTCTCAGTGAAGCAATGCGACAGTGGTTCGAGTTGGTCAACAGTGAGCAGTAAATTTATTCGAGTTCGCCCATAGCGAGAAGTGATTTTGTTAAATGAATATGTACATAGACAACAACTATTAGCTATAAGACAACTAATCGAAATAAGGAAAATGAATTTAAACACACTTGCATTGGTTTTTAAATCAATGGAACTTTATTGTGTCCTAAGTCTTTGCGTGTACTGTAGTGTTAGTAAATTAATGCTTTTACTAATGTCTCCTGATTACCGTATACACATACAAAAATATATATATATATTGATATCATTCTAAAACAAAATGGTTTCTCCAATCTTAATTATACAACATTCACCCAGCGCTGCTTAATGCACACAAACTAAACACCGTCTACGAGCATAGCTCGACATTCAAATCAAATGGGAATTCTTTGGAGTTTAGACTCTGTCGAAATAGTTGGGTGTGTTGCCAAGCAACATCACCTTTTCCTCCAGACATTACAGCCGTTATCACAAGATCGGTTGAACCGATAACTTCTTTGCTGCCTTCTGCAGTTCGAACTAGGACGTCAATCACACCATCCCCAAAGGTTTTCTTGTCCAGATGTAAAGTGAAATCTTTGACTTTAAGGTTAGCTTTGGAGAAGTCAAACTTCCATACAACTTCAGCTAAGTCGCTGCCCTCTGGAACAAGAAGAAATATTCAAATTAATTAACAACATACGCACGGTGGATAGGGTTATTGATAAAACATGCATTTACCTTGGCGGGCCAAGTACACCATCTTCCAATCTCTTTCGACTTTTCTTAGAATATTCTTCGAGGAGAATTGAGCGCTTTGCCAGGTTTTGTACGTGTCGATTATCTTGATGTTTGTTCTATCTGAAAGGTTTGATTGGGGGTTTAAAATGTAAATAAAACCCATCGTAAATTTGGAATAGCAAACCTTTTATGTATCTCTCATAGGTATCGGTGACGCAGGAATATCGCAGATTGAGCTGTTTCGCTCGGACTTCCGTTTCATTTGCTTCGAATACAAATATCTGGAAAGAAATAAAACTGTCTTGTAGGAGAAATAACTAATTGCAGGGAAATGCAAGTTCACGAGGTCAGCAATTCTTTGTTAGGCGTTTAAAGTTTGTGTCGTTTCTTGATACGCAGTTCTAGTAAACATTTTTTGTGCAGCTTAGGACGGAAGTGATCATAACGAACTTTAAAAACATTCCGCCAAGTTTACAGCTTAGAATGGGAATTATTTTTACATCTATGCTAACAGAAGCTCGCAGGGCTACCCAATAAGAGACACGTTGTTACTTCTTGCCCAAAAATCGGAATCCGGCTGTCAAACCCCGATACTACTGAATGACCAGCATTATTGACTCGATGTGTACGACAAACGACAAATTGGTGCCGCTCGCCTAAAATAAAATAAAGTTGTGTCCATTCCATACTTACATTGTTAAATGTAGTTTCACCACGCGACTGCCTCCATGCCAAGCTTCCAGAGCTCCTTCCCTTCAATTCGTCATCTGTGGGAGTTCTTAAATGCAAAAACACTTTGTGTAAGCAACTAATTTAAATGCTATTACAAGGCAACTTACCGCTCTACAGTCATCTGGATCAACTCGAGCATGTCTCTTTGACTAAGATATTTTCTTCGTTCCTCAGAAATATTAGCCTGACGCTTATACCTGAGAGTGACCAATGTATTGATAAGATCCTTCTCCGTGCAACGTTTGCGTTGTTTCATCACCTGTTGATGATTATTCGTATAACGCCATGTTACGTCTTGAATATCATCTCGCGAGTAAGCAATAACATAATCAATCTCTCGTTTCCAACCATGTTGATACATCAGTGGCGAGTCGACAACATTTTCCGATGGATCCACATGCAGCCATCGCAGCTGACTCTCCGAATAAACCTATAAATTTCAAATTAGAGCACAGGCGGCATTTAACTGTAATAGACTTACCTCTGTCCAAACATGATCGAAGAAGGAATACACTAATCTCGCATCATAGTCCAGGCAGCGGCATATGAATGTGAAACAAGTTGCATATTCTCCACAGCGGCCACGTCGTGTGGCCAATAGATGGGATATATCGTTGTATCGGTAGAACTTCGTTTCCTGGCCACAGCATATACCAACCTCAACTCGGACACCATCCTCGACTTGTGTGCGACGGAGTTTCATTTCTTCGCTGCCACATACTTTGCACGGCAAATTGTTGACCCATTCGAAGAGTTCTGTATTGAACCAGTTGACGAGCTCGGCTAATAGGAGGTCACGGATGCACGGCTCTTTCTCGGAGCATGCTCCCGATGAAAGTTCGTCTTGAATTGAAGTCAATTTCTCAGATGCTCGTTGGGTGAGCTCTTCAATGGGAATTATAGCACGCCCCGCTGCCAAGAGTTTTTCATCCTCAAATTGAATAACCGAATCCGAGCAGTTTTCCAGCAATTGGAGGAATTTGTTTTGTATGTTCTAGAAGAAACAAAGTGAGACTATAAATGGATTTTGTTTATTCGAGGCAAGCGAGTTTTTTTTTATTAAAAGTTCCTAAGAACTTATTTATATCGTAACTCGCAATTCCAGCAAAATGGAGGACACAACTTTTTCCTTTGGAAAGACTTCAAGTCAAAGACAAACAGTAACAGGCTACGCTCTTAACAAACATCTGAAAAGAAATTTCGGCCTTACGGGGGCCCTACTTTCTGTTTCGTTCCGAAAGTGAATTCTATTCTATAATTGCTTTTAAGTTGGTACTCTGTAATACTTTCGGAATTCTAAATGGGAGTAGTAGTAAATACATTTCATTTAGCTTTCGAAATAGAGAGTACGAAACGTTCATTTTCGAAAAATGTTACTTTCGAAACGAGGTACAGAGTAGGGCCCCAGTTTACAGAATCCTACCTTATCGTTTGCATCCGGCATATGCTCTGCCTGTAGGTCAGCTCACCCTTAACTACCTGGTGTGTATTCTATTCAACTGGGATGTCATCTAAACTCAATGCCGCTTACGTCATGAACTCTATCGAAAGTGTGTGAAGATATCTTGGTTTGTTTCCGTGCAGGAATACAAAAATGTCATTGCCAAGACATTTCCTAATTCAAAGTTTTTGGAAAACTATATCCTTGCGACCCAACAACATGAAACAATCACAACGGCTGAACCGAATGCGGCCGATATCAGTTATTCACTTCTTCCTACAGTACGGTGTATGGCAATGTTCGTCATCCACACATGAGGCTTTTAATTCAATTATTTCTGGCATCGTTTAAACATTGTTTCTGCAGTTATGGCTAACGATTGGTTCCTTTCATATACATACTATAATCGATATCACTTGAAAGTTAATATTTTTTTTTGCTTGTTCAAAGTGGTATTGAATTCTGTGACCACTTACCATAATTACCATATAATTACTGCATGTGATATTATACATGCTTTTGAGTAGATAAAGAAGACAGTCGCCGTAAGCGTCGTATTCTAGGGCAAACTCATTAATATATTAATAGGTTTGTCTGACGTTGCAGCCCACTAGTGCGCACTGAGAAGTGCCAGCTAATTTTCACGCCTGTGAAAAACTCTGCACAACCCTGAAACTTCGGCTTCTATATCGAACGCAAAATGTTGCTTTTTTAAATTGACAAATATTTATCTTTTGGTAACACTTTTTCCCGATTATTGTTAAAAATGAGTGAGATCAATTCAGAATTTTAATTTGCCATAATGCAATTAGTTGATAAAGGCGTTCGGAATATAGATGATGAAAATGAATAACAGCAATCCAAATGACAGCAAGCTCAGCACTGAATTCTTGCCCCGACAAATTAACTGGGGTCGCTTCAGGGCACAACTGGGGTGCCCTAGAAGTAATGTCAAACACAGGTTTTCAGTACCAGGAGAGTTCAGTGCTATATCGAACGTATTAGGGTCAACCCAGTGCGCACTAGTGTGCACAAGGGCCCACGTCAAACAAACCTAATGTATGTATGTATGTCTGTGCTACTTTTTTTTATGAACCTTCGATAGAAAATAAAAAGCACGTGGGCTCTTCATATTCATACCACATTAACATGAAGTCAATCCTAATTAAAGACATTTCGCCTTCACTTGGAGCGGTAAAGGCATTTCCCATAATAATAGGTCGTCTAATTAATGAGAAAGTCAGCTGTTCTTAATTGACTAGGTATTTGAAATTAAAACGGACAAACTGTTGCTCAGATAATTTGTTGTCATATTTCTGCTTGTAAACATTTAGCTTTTCAAGTTTGAACTTGAAAATAGCCCAGTAATTTGCTCAATTTTTGAGAGAGGTGCTGTCACCCGATGCAATAGGACACGTGCGACAAATCCACTGCCCACTCACCCGAGTGGAAGAGCAATCCAATCCAAGGAATTATAGTCGCCCTATCTATTGAGATTTTATCTGCAGTTGAACCTGAAACCCAGTAGTATCACACTCCAACTAACAGATTCGAATACCTATTTGCTTTTCGCTAATGACTTGGTTATTCTAGGGCCTTTCCAGACTGCACTTCAAACATCAATAGATTTGTAGCCGTCTATGTCGAAGCTGGAATTAAGGTAGATAAACATAAAAAAAATCCGAAGTGATGGTTCTCTGAAGAACTGTTGAGATGTTAGTAACAAATCGAAAATATATTTAGCTTAAAATGTCTACAAGTTATAATTCCTTGTTATGATTATCAATTCAATTTTTTTATATATTAATTTTTTTTAATATTTCCTCCAATAAACATCTCTTAATTAAACAATAACGCTAGAAAAAAAGAATTTACTTATTTTTTCGTCCGTTAAACTAATTTTGTTGATAAATTGGATTTAAGCTTCTTTCATAGGCAAAGATTGGGAAAAACATGCAGTTTAAGTGGCAGGCAACTTACAGGAGTTGGAGGGGGTGTTTTCTGTTCTGATCTAAATTCCAAAATCTCATTCAGCCTTCCTAATCATTGTAGTGTATTCCAGACGGAAATCATGGCGATCGTGACTTGGGTATAATGTAATATCTGTAAAGAATATCACCATCTTTACCAACAGCCAAGTCGCGATTAAATCCCTCGATTCTGTCGTCTTCAATTCGACAACTGGCCTCAATTGCCGATTATCTCTTAACGAGATGGCGAAACAATTCAAAATTCCGAGTCACAGAGACATTCCAGGTAATTGTATGGCCGACGGACTCGCCAGGAAAAGGAGAATCTCTACATGCCGCTTGCTACTTGTAAGCTCCTAATTAAACAAAACGCGTTAAGCGCTCCTAATCGCAGGTGGTCCAATTGTACAACGTGCCACACCTCGAGACAGAACTGGCCTCAGCTGGATCTCAAGCGCTCTAAAAATCTCACTTCACTGAAAAGACCCATGGTAAGCACTTTAGTAGGTGTCATAACGGGACACTGCATCATAGGGAGACATGCTCTCAGGTTGGGCCTCCCTTCAAATGATTTCTGCAGAAGCTGTAGGGACGAGGAGGAGGAGGAGACTATTCTTCACCTTCTTTGCACGTGCCCGGCACTGCCAGTCCGTAGAAAACTACACCTCGGAGAATACTTCTTCGACAATCTCAGCGAACTCGCAAACATAGGAATCAATTGCCTCAAACCCTTCATTCCGGTTGGTTCAACGGTTAGTGTGAGAACACTGATCCTGTGGTATCACAATGGGCCTACTTTGGCCTAAGTGAGGCTGCACTTGAGGCGGCCTGCCACTCTAACCTAACCTAACCTAAGTGGCAGGCAATCACAAAACAATTCGAATTCGTTCTTCATTTTTGTATGGGTGAAAGATTCTGCTTATGCAAAGCGAAAGTCCGTCGGAAAAATCGACACACGAACACAATCTTGATGATCGGCACGTCGCTTTTTAATATAACGTCCACGTAGAACTAGCACCACATAAAGTAATGCTAATGATAAGCGGATTGCGCTCTGAATATATTGTACCAAAACCAAAACATAAAATTCCTCTGGAGTAGGAGTGTGTCTGGAGATTTCGCTTGCTTTGCCTCTATGCAAATGTATAGTAAAAAAGTACTTCCAAGTTATTTAATAAACGCCAAATCATGTGTATAAATTGATTTATAAAAAAAGAAGACGACAAATTTTATTATTTGTGATGCCAAATTGAACAAACAGCCCTAGTTCAATAAACCTTCCCAATACATCAGCCTTTGCACAGCTAAATCCCTCAAACCTTTCACTCGTACCTCCCGCACTGTTGCCGGACGCAGCCGTTTTATTTTATTCAAGTCGACGGATATGAGAAACAATTTCAATTTTTTTTTTCCATTTGGTTCTTGCCAAGCGATTGCACTTTACATTTGGCCATATGCTAATTTCAGGAGCCATGGCTCGATCAGACCTTGCAAACACGAAAACATCCCATATGTGTGTTCATCACAAGCGGGAATATTATTTCTCAATTTTTTTTATTTTTTTTTTTGCTTTTACTCTAAAAATAGAAAACATATTCACAAATAACGAGACGTATTGAAATGCGATGAAAATGCCGTCGCAATGCCATTTACACGTAACAGTAATGTGACTAGTGTCACTGAAGTCAGACTCCGCTCGGGGTCGCCTTTATGCGTAATCTGCACCATGAATGTAACATTGCCACTGGAATTTATAGCACAGCACTGGCGGCACTCCGTGAATGAGTTAGAATTGTGTGCAATTAATTTCATATTTCATTGTTTTAAGCGACAACGCTGACTCAGAGCAAATTGTTCGTTGTTTTGCCATTTTGTTTTCTCAAAGAGGAAAATAATTTCGTTTTAAATTAGATTTCTGATTTTGGCCTGAAAATTCCATTTGCAACACCCACACGATGGTTACGATTACGACGTGTGTGGTGTGTATGCGGTACAACATTTTCACGAAATTACCTCCTGCACCTGCACCGAAATTTAGTCGACCAAAAAGCAAATAAAATGAGCGACAAAACAACACACAATAATCTACGGGACACACACCTCACCGCCCCCACTGTTGTAATCAGTAAAGTTGAACATTTTTCGTTGCTTTGATTCGATGTCTCATATTTTCACAACACTATTGTCTTGTCTGTCGGCTCGGCTCGCTGATAAAACTAATAATTTTCTTTATTTACGCCTTCACTTTGAGATTCGAGAGAGTGAGAGGGAGAGCAAACAAATTAGCTTTTGGCAAACTTCCGAAAATCCCTTTGTTTTGGGGGGCGCTTGGGGCACACGCTCGACTTTAACGACAGGTAGTTGGCAATTAATCGATATTATCGCCACCCAATCTAACAGTTGAAACGAATCTGATTGCTACTACGAGCAGATTGATTCACTTTTGGTCGAAATTCAAAAGAGCTCTACTGTATAGAACAGTGCTCCACCAGCAAATGCACACACGAGTGTAGAATGCCAGATGATGTGGGGGGTATTTTGTCTGATAAGGTGTTGGTACACTCTCGCTCTCGCTGTGATGCATATTGTTTCAAGTATTTCAAGGCCAAGGGTAGGACGAGAAGGTCAACCCCCGCCGCAAATACGAGAGTGCAGTGAGTCACAAAAATGAATACACGAAGTTGAACGGAGACCCAGCCGAATAGCCGCATGGAGTTGTGGTTTGGGGCAGAAGCAATAATTGAAGGCAGAGAATTTGTTTTTATTAAATACTCAGGAAAACGAAATTTAAAAAACGAATGTTTAAACTGATAACTGATAACTTTCTAGGACCACAAGAGCAACATTGTTGAAGAACGAAGTACCTTTGTATTTGTATATTTATATGTTTTTCGATAGTAAGTAAGATTTGTCAGTGATTAGGAGTTTATGCATGCAGGATTGAGACTGTTTGGAATCATTTTTTAAAGCATGGACAAAATGAAAAGGGGAAAAGCAAAAAAAAAAACAAACGTAGCTCACCAACTCAATCAATTGAAGAACATGACATATCACTCGCAAAACCAGCGCGCTCAAAGTTAAGTTACTTATGGCGTTTTTCATTGAAGATCCGAGAGAATTGCCCCGAAATTCAGAATTGACACTTTTCAATGAAATTCGTAGGAGCACTTTTGCAATAGTGGCACAATATGAACATCATATCTGAGGTTTGGTTTTCTGTCTCTAATTTTTTGTTCTTTTAAAAAATAAATATGAATGTTTTAATAAGTCAAATCAATTTGTTTCAATTAAAGTTTATGTTCGCACCCATGATTGCATATTTTCGGATCACATAGCGCAAAATTAGTTTTCAACAACTCAACAAACTTTTCAATCTGACATTTTGCTAGTGTAGCTTGGTGAGTTCAATTCTTTAAAAATATCCCGGGCACTTCTGCCGTGTTAACAATTGACCTGGAAGTGCACTTTCTCTTTCAAAGCTACATTGAAAATACAGAAAGAGCACTTTAGATTTGCTTTTTCGATAGAAAGACATGATTGACATGACATTGGTCACTTAGGATTTTAGAATTGCATTTTTTTCTGATTGCATTACTGTATGCAATAACCATTTTTTTTTTTGCAAAGAATGTTTTTTTTTTACAATTTGAAGTCGCCTCCAAATAGAACATAATTCATAAGTGTGTGTCTTCCTTTCAATATTTTTTTAAACTTCTCTCTCACCTAATAAAAACTGAAAAAATGTACAAGAAACGATTGCAAAATAGCCATAGTTCAATCGAATCGTTTTGCCGACAGTGTTTCGACGTTTCGAAGATTAAATATCGTTTTTTGAAGTGAAAACTTCTTTAGGCGCGTTGGGCATTTTTGAGATAGGAAAAAACCATTGAATTCGCGACACCAATGTTCCAAGTTCCCACCAGAGAAGAATGAATAAAAGAGATGTATATCTTTCGTACGTCTATCCACCAAAACCCATTTGTTTACATTGTTGTTTTTATAATTTCAACCCTCGTCTGTGAATACGTGTGTCCTACAAAAAAGCACGTTGCTAATGGCTGGCCAACATTCCTTTTGCTTTTATAGGCATCGCGCTGTTCAATTGTTTTGTGTTTGGTGTTGAACTTGCATTAAGTTCCAATTCATGAACTCACATAAATACTAGAAAATAAATGAGCAGACTTCATGAATTTTACGGGAAAACAGCTTGTAGGCAGCCGCCTTTCCACTGGAAAGTTATATATCTCTGTATTCCATTATCTTTGGCTTTTATTCTTTGACATTTGACAAGTAGAAACTACGCCATTACTAAAAATGGAACGATACACGCTTCAACAACGCATTGAAATTATTAAAATTCACTACAAAAATGGTGAAAATCTTGCAGTCACAGTTCACAAAACTAAAGCATTTTTTGGTCGTCGTGAAGCACCTTGTCGGACCGCAATACAGAAATTGGTGGAAAAATTCGAGCTGTTGGGACAAGTTAGTGATGTGAAGAATAAAACCCGTGCATGTCGCTCAAGAACAACTGAGAATATTGCTGCTGTAGCCCAAAGTGTTGATGAAAACCCAGGTTTGTCCATTCCTTGTCGCTGGGCCTTACTTTTTCGAAAATGAGGTTGGATCAACAGTTACGGTGAATGGATTGCGCTATCGAGAGATGATTAATGATTTTTTTATGGTCGGAGTTGAATGGTATTGATCTGGACAACATTTACTTTCAACAAGACGGCTCTACATGCCACACAAGCAACGAAACCATTTTACGGGAAAAGTTTCCGAACCGTGTTATCTCTCGAAGAGGTGATCACAATTGGCCACCGAGATCTTGTGATTTAACACCTTGCAGCTTCTTCCTTTGGGGCCACGTAAAAGATAAGGTCTACGCCAACAGCCCAGCGTCGATTCAAGACTTCAAAGATAAAATTCGTGAGGCTATCGAGGACATAGGGCAGCTACTTTGCGATTTGGTTATGGAAAATTTCATGAAAATGATATGGTCCTTTATGCGTGCTCGTGGTGGCCATTTGGCTGATGTTGTTTTTCATTATTAACGGCGAACCTTCTTCTTAATTATGAAATAAACATCCGATCATTTATCTCATTTTTTTTTTGGTGAAGTGGGACAATAAATCAAAAACTAAACATAAAATTAAAAAAAAAAAAAAATAAACAAAAAGCTTTAAAATGTGCCTCCAATTTCATTTCACTTTCGATTGGGCTTCTTCAGATTCGCTCTCAGATTTCAGATTTCGTGTGTCTAATCGAACATAAAAACGTCACTTGCTCTTTTTTGTGTTGATATTAGTGCGGTTCGAATATGTGTAGCCTTCGACACTTTTCTAAGCATTTTGCATTCGCTGCTTAAATTTTGTATTAAAACATTCTAAATTTGCGCCCAGATTGATTTCTTAGCATTTATACATAAATAATTAACAAAAATAGAACCACGCAATGCGTTTCTTTGCAGTTGAATAATTTTACGAAAACGTTAACAAACTCCACTAGTTGTCACACTCAAACGTACTATTGGTAAATCTGAACAAATCTGAGAAAAAATCCAGATTCGCTCTGAAATCTGAAAAAGATTGCAAAAAAGTGCTCTGAGAGCGCTCAAACGAATACCACATTAGTCGCTGGAAAACATAAATTATACCTACACTTTTGTAGTTTATTGCGTGCGGGCTTTATGATCGTTTCACAGACTCCTCGAAATAGCCAAGGCAAGAACTGATTATATTTAAGATGCATACCAATCTATTGGTTAAATTGAGATTTTTACAAAATGCGCTATGTGATTCATTTTAAAACTTTTGCAATTGCATTGCTGCATATACTAATTGGTTAGGAGCAAGAATATTAGGATCATACTGACGTCCTAGCTGTTCTTGCCTAGCTCATCACAGCTCATTGCTGTGGATTTATTATTATTTATTTATTTGGGAATTATTAAAGCACCTTATCGACTGCATTTTATCAAACTTACCGAGATTTCAAATGCTATTTGCTCTGATATATGTATAAGCACACGCGTAGCTCACCGCGTGGAAGTAATAGTAAGTGTAAGTAGATATAGACCACCGGCAGAAAAATTCCTTTTTAAAGGCATGTTTACATTTGATTTTTTGGAAAATACTACTTTTAACCATTCAGTTCTACTGATAACCATTTGTTGCTATGAAAGTTTGCGTAACCTTTAACCCGCAGAACGATTCAAAAAATAACGCCACATCTTTAACCTTATTCTAGTACAAATTTTGTAATTACTTTTTTTTTTTTTGCTGTACAAATTATTGTATGTATCACTGTACATATTGGTGCTACTAGTACTACGGCGAAAGAACTGCGCATAAAGGTTCCATACAGTGAAAGACTTACCACAACTCTTGGAAATGCTATCCTCTGCCGATATGGCACCGATGGAATAACAAATGTACTTTGATTCTTTACGGGCGAACTATTATTCAAAAGCGCCGCCTTCTGTTCATCTATAATTTATGGGATAAGATTAAAATTAGAAATGACGTAGAGAGCCTTTGTTTTTCGTAATGTTTACTTACTTGCACGCGTCATTGCCGAGCTAGTGGACGGCAGAGCCTCGATAAAATCCTGAACGCGACGTTGTATCTTCTCGCGATACTGCTTAATATTATCGAGTACAGTATTTTCCGGTAAAACGTATTCACTTTGTGTTCGAATAAAACCGATTTCACGCAATAAATCCGTAACACCAACCAACGATAGAAGCTTCTCGCGAATTATGCGATTTTCAAGACGAATTGCACGATACTTGGGGTTATTAGGCTCACGAATTACGTTGTCGAGCAAAATAAGCAGAATGCGAACGGCCTCCAAGTATGATTCCCGAGAATTCCGCTCGATTGCCATCAGTGAATTAGAGTTAATTGATTCCATTGTTCTAATGGTTTCACAAATGCGTTTGTGTGCGCGAATATTTGTTACTTATGGTTTGTGGCTCTTTTTTGTAAACAAAATAAATTTAAAATGATTCACTTTTATTGACGAGAGACGTAGAGGTCTTGTTGAACGATTTGGAACAGCTGCAAATAAATTGGATTTTTTTTTGTGAAGGGAGTCGTCCAGCGGCTGAGAATTTTGACAATCAGCTGTTTTTTGTTACGTTTTATTGATTTTGGGGACATCTAGTGGTGATTTTTAATAATGGAAATATTGCTTAATATATAGCCTTATGGTATGCAATAGTGAGGTTATGCGTTGCTGACAGTACGGCCCTTGCATTGTTTCAAAATATGAGTTATGTTTCATGGACGAAAACACAAAAAAATATTACGTAAAGCTTTTTCATGGCAGTTACACTCTCGAGTGTTTTTCGAACTTTCGAGAGTATAACTGCCATGGTGCATTGGTGGAACCCTTAAGATGCATGTGGCCGTCTTCAAAAACAAGTAGTATTAGTTTTGTTCCTAGTAGCTCATTTTCCTTCAAGTGGCAAAGAAAGTCCGTGGATCACTTCATTACAGCAGCAGAAAGATAACATTTCATTGCAGTTTTTCTTACAACAACATGAACCGTTGTTACAACACTTACTAATGAACTATGTTGATCGGGTTTCTGTTACATTATGGCCAAATCTTCCGTGTTAAAGTTGTTAATATCTTCCACCTGCTAATGGCTTACATTCGAATCATATTCTAAACTCTGTTCCTGAGGTTAGGAAGTGTCTGATCCTGTGCTTTGATAGTTTATGAGCTCTTACCAGCTTAGTCCGTGTCCAGGATTCGAGCAATAATCTGCAGCTGCGGCAAGCCAAAAATCTAAGGCTCTTCGAGACAGCGCTAACGTATAGTTCGGATTTAATTGGAGTACCATAAACTGTTTTCATGGCTGTTTCCTAGCTATCAAATCAATGAATATAGCAATGGTATTACCATTTCCATCATCTCAGGGCAAAATTAAAGTTCTATCAAAGCCCATCTAATCACATACAGATCTCTTTAACATCTTTGCATTCCGAACAGTTTGGCCAGTTAAAAAGACTGTTGTTACCGAAAATCAAATGATCGACTCAAAACATTGTCTCTTGTTTTTTTCTTAACTTTTCTTTATTTTGAATGAAAATTACTTTCCAAAATGTTACATCATATAGGAAAAAAATATATATAAATGTATATTTATGTGTATCATGTTAATGTTCCAAACAAGTTGTAAAAAAAAAACAAATATATCAAGTTACATTATACACTTAAGTTCTTTTTTTTGTTTGTTTATTATTATTATTCTAACATACAGAGGCAAACATTTTAAACTTAACGATCGCTTTTAAGTATAATCCCAATTATAATGTGTGTGTGTGTGCATAATTACGATATATCCATATAAATATATGTAACATGTATATATCGAAGGCATATTCAAAGTTGGACTGGATTGGATACTTATTAATGATTCTCGTACATTTGTATTTTGATTTGATTTTTAGTACACAAAAAATATCAAGGGGGCAAGTAATGATGCAAGGATGAACTGATGGATGAATAGGTGTAAGAAATAATAAAGAATTTGAATAATCTTGATTACAAGACTTAATCGCTAACACAGATTTCTAAGTTTCCCTTTTAATGTCACAGAATAGAATACAGAACGTTGTCTCATCTCCTCTCATCGTTGATTGTTGTTGACAGTGTTTTATTTTTCCTTTTCCTTTATTTACATATTTTTCTCCTCTAAAGCGCAGTTTTTATTTTTTGAATAAAGTGGCAAATAGTTTTTTTTTTCTTTTTTTTGTTTATTATTTAAGCTACACACATAATAATTTCAAGAACTAACATTTATCGTGTTTTAGATGGTATTACATTTATAAAGTTTTGGTAGGTTGTCCAATCCTATTTATTGTTTTCAATAAAATTTTTATATTCGCCAAATAAACTGGTGGAAATTATAATTACAAAAACAAACAATAAGAAATTTCAAAACAAAAAACATATTACATCAATCGCCGTTTATCGCTTGGAATATTTATTTTTAGCTGTTGTTGTTAAATGTAGTAATGGTGGTTGTTTATTTTGATAGAGGGGGATAGTTGGTGTTTTTTATTTTATCTGTTGTTGTTCTTGTTGTTATTTATATTTTTGTTGTAGGTTTATTGTTTTCCTTGTAAATCTGTAGTAGGTGAGTTCAATCCCGATGATGTGTTATTGTCGTGTACATCGTTGAAACTTGCAATCGAACCCGATCGCGACGTGGTTACTTTTGTCTAGAATAACGGGACGTGGATTTATTTATTTGTCTTTTTTCTTTCAAAATCAAAGTGTACAAACACAATACATAATAATATGGTAAAAGTTTACAATAAATTTGAGAAGAAATTAAATTTTGATTGATGTCGCTGCCAGATTATTGAGTTTTTCAATTTTAATTTTCTTATCTTTCGTATTGTATAGACTTACTTTGACATTGCCATAGGCAGAGCCAACACGCTCCTCGATCGAGCGCATCGATTCGGAATTCTTCATTTGAGATAGTTTTGAGGATATTCCACTGGTAATATCGCCAAAGATTGAGGTGGTCTTCTCAGCAGTTGATTTGAATACAGATTCCGTGCGTTGATAGCTGCAATTGTGATTTAAGAACAGACAAATCGAAAATGTAGATAAATAGATCCGTATTAATCAAAAGCACACTTCTACGACACCAGTGAGTTAGTAAATACATCCATGGACATCGGCGATTGTGTTATAGACGACATTCGTATCACGCTAAGCTATAAAAAAAAGCGACGAATCACAACATATATAAGCTAAAAGCTGGGTGTGCGCACAAATTATGTATTCCGAGTATCTTGAACCTATTTTCGTTTGTTAGTGCGTTGATAATAGGGAATGTACACATATATAAATATAATATATGCCAAGAAAAAGCTTGGAAAAAGTTCACTAATGCAAATGGGAACAACAATTTGGATGAAAATTATCGGAAATCTCATTATCTAAGATTGCACCCTTTTAAAAATGCCAACAAGTTCAAACAAAACGGACTAAATAGTAAATAGTTGCACTTGAAGCCTTGATATAGGATATAACTTTGAAGAAGTCAAAGGTTTTGCCTACCTTCATCCCTGTGTGTTCTTACACCCAAGCTAGTTTCAGTTCTTGTACACACATCAATGCCGATGACGTGTCGATTTTCGGATTGTCCAGAATTCGTAGAAAGCCCCACCAATAACATTTTTTAGTTTCGATTTCAAATTTTAGAAGTTCACATTGGCTATATTTTCCATACAAATTTCATAATTGTAAACTTCCGTCAAATTAAAGTAGAGACTAAATTTTTTTTTAAGTACGGTGCAATGCCGAAACAGAGAATTTGTTTACAATCAGCAGGTTATGGAAAGTTGTTTACACCTGCGACAGAATTAACAAGAAATTGTATTCGCCAATAGCTCAAAACATTATTCATGGGAAAACCAACACCGCCACATTAATGGCGCTTAAATAGGAATCTATACACAGTTTCATTGCTGTAGCAATCTACGGACCAGAAACCAACATAAAGCCCGCTTCAGCGGATAAAAATCAACAACAAGGGTATTAATAGTGCATTTAGTTACACATTGCGGTTGTGTTTACTTGTGGTTGCGTGAATCAGTCTCAAATTTTGCAATTTCCTGCCCATCAAATCATATGGTTTTCATGGCATTGTACTTAGATGGTCTTCCATTGATTCCAGATAAAGAGTCAGCTTAAGTGATAGATAGATGATAGAAAGCACCCACATCAAATTGAGTTCTAATTTACGACTACAGACCATCGTTTTGTAATTTGTTTTAATAATGCTTGGATTATCATCTGTCCATAGACTTTACTACACAAAGACTGAAGAGAATGAAATACTGGTATATGTGTAGCCAGCCAACTCTTTTAGAATTCCAGAAAACTCCAGTTCCAGCTGCAGTGGACACAGTGCAATAATATTTACTGCCAACAAATATATAATACCCAATTTCCGTGCAACTTCGATGAGCCTTCACCATAATAATTAATATTAGTTATGTAAATGAAGTTTGTTCCGATTTAGTTTGCCCGTTTTTAAACCAGATGTGTTTATTTGAATTAATTTGTTAATGCAAAAGTGAAACAATTTGAAGTGTTAGTCACTTGTTAGTAAAGTGCAATATACCAGCGACATATTGTCTTATGAGTATTTGTGGGTGTTTGTGTTTGTTTGTACTACAAATACGACACCAATTCCACACAATACTCTTGGAGGTTACTAGAAAATTACTTACAGTGGGGCATCATGTACAGCTTTAGCAATATTTTCCACATTTTTCTCAACCGATTGGTAACTTAAAAACGTATAATAAATTAAAATTAAAATTAAAATTAAATCATACATCGATTGATATGTTATTATATCTAACAAAATTGTGTAAAAAAATATAGTGCATCTAACTGTTCTAACATTTAATTAAATAATTAGTTGCACATATAAGTATATTGGTCCAACCACCATTGCGTAACAGCATTGTAATTGCTTACGTTTGAACAATACTTACACAGTACTTTCCTTTACAGACTTGATTCCCTGATTCATATCATCGGTTAGCTCTTTCCACACTGTGATGCCCAGTTTACGTTTAAGATCCGAAGCGAGTCTGGTCTTTGATGCTAACACCGTGCGAAGAGTGTTAATTTCCTCTTCAACTTGCGCGAGTTCCTATGAATTACTAAAAGTTAGTCTGGGCATTCTTTTTTGATTGAGAACTATAAGGAGACTAACTTGACTCCATTGTGCTCGTTGTTGTTCCTGTTCTTCAACTGTTAGAGCAGCAAATTCGGCGGCAATATCTGCTGATGCAACAGATGCTGGGGAAGCTGGCTCTGACATTTTTTGTGAGTTATCTGAGTATGATAAGAAACGGGAATTTTGATTTAAAAACGTAGCAGGGATTATTGTTTTTAAATGTAAGTAGGTACTAGTATATATTAGTGCCTCAGAGTCGAGCTTGGGGCTTCAGGTTTAATCTCCGGGAAAACACAAACAAATTTTGCCACTTATGGGTCAAACACTTTACCAAAAATAATAAGTGACTGCTGTGAATTATGAATGACCGCTTTGAAACGGCGTTAGCGACCCAGAAGCCGCTGTAAGGCAGTATGAGCCATCCAATTTTGACGATAACACACATAATTCAAAGTTTAAGATGATTTAGTTGGAAGCACCAAATAAAATGAGAAAATAGTGGTCACAACAGGTCCATATAAGTCCCTTTGGTCCAATTTGTGTGGCCCTATAATTTTGTGCCGCATCCGACCTGCTGTACAAACAACTTCTCGCAGGTATACCTATTCTCGGATGTTTGTCAGACGTTCGCAAGAGGTTGCGAAACTTGTGTTGTTGAAAATTTTCGCTCAGTTGTCCAATCAGTTTAAAAATAAAGTTGCAAGAGTTTAAAAATATTTGTGAGGTTAAAATGCAACTCCTAAAAAAGAATGTGCTTTTCAATACAGCGGTCCACAAAGTAGCGTGTTGTCGTGTGAAATGAATTTAAAGTAAAAAATATATTCTTCTAGAAATCCCTGTGGTACGAGCGAGGCAGCTACGTAACTAACTTTTGTTATAGCTTGCTGTTGATTATTTTGTTTACTTCGATACAATTCAAACGAACTATCGCTGCGGGAGTTTCTTAAAAAAACTTCTTTATTACATATCATTCTCATTACTTACATACTTCATGTGTTGGCAATGCGGCACAGAAAAAGAGAGAAGAAAAAGAAACAATTACGTTAATTACCTTAATATAAACTGAAATAAGAAACGGAATCGTGGAACTCATGCACAAATATAATTTAAAAAAAAGGCAAGCACCAGACACTATTGAGATGTAATCATGCACGTGGTAAGTAGACAGTCGGAGCGGCGACTTTCACTTCAAATTTAAAATCAGCTCCCGATACTAGGATGATTCATTCCTTTCGAACACAAACGGATCGATACGTACATGATGAAAGCTAAATTTTAAACCAAATAACTGAAGAACGCTTCTGACCAATAAGTTCACTTTGCGTTTGCAATATACGCACATGAAAGCACTAGAAAGTCCCTACCCCTGCTATGATTACTATCTGCAGGTTCCATATATAATTTCTCATCGATTGGAATGTATAATCACGTAATTAATTATGCATTGAATGAAGTTCAATTGCGAGCGGAAGAGCGAAGTAGTAGAGCGGAAAGTATACTTTAATGGATGATCAAGTGTGGCGCCCATGAGTAGGGTACATTACTCTCGCTGCAACAAATCTGGGTTGGCATGCAAAAAGAATAATAAATCATTGAGCTTCGCCAAATAGGCAGACGATTGAGTGTTTTCTGCAGATTTTGCTGCAAAAGTAGACTGTGCTTGCAAATGATGATTACAAAGGGAGCGATTCGCGACGCTTTGAAGAAACTTTAATTACAACGACTCGGATATTGTTTAATTCACTAGAAACACACGACTGTTCGTGCTTCTGTCAGTTTACTATCTCTCTGCGCGAATTGTTTCATTGATTCCAAGGCTAAATAGCTTTTGTCTTGCTGGGCTTTGCCATTGTTATTTTTACGTTGCGCGGCAGTTTACTTCAAATTGATTTAACGAAAGCACATCGACATCAACAATAAAAACAATGAAACAATATTCTAGTAGTTCAATTTATTTTCATTTGATTGCGGTTTCCAGCATATGATTGGTGTGTATTTGTTCAACAAATTTATTTTTTAATGTGCGATTTGCATGCCCTACTTCAAAAATAAAAAATGGTCCATGTACCATGTAGGCCATGAACGAACCACCACTGGATGGAAAGGGTTAATGAAAAGAACATCCCACAAAGGCCAAAGGTAGAACCCTTTTCTTGTCAAAGCTGCGTGGCAAACCCCAAGGGGACCGTAATTATATGCTTTGTAATGTGTAGGATATCGTATGTATATTCAAAAGCATGGTTATACATCAAACATCACATTTAACTAGATGCGAATGATTCCCTTGTGCATAGTTATAGAATAGAACTAGAAATAGAAATAGAATCCTTTGAAAGTGATTCCCATATTTCATCTCTTAAGTGCAGATCCAGAAAAGCGATTGAATGCAACAATCATGACTGAAATCAAAGAAGCCAACAATTGTATAGTAAATATCTTTGCCATGTTTAAAGGAAAACTGAAGCAGAAGATCAAATGCCTGTTGGTATTTTTGTCAACGATAATAAAACTGTTCGTTAATTTAATACGCTCTTAAATTTAAACATTAATGTGGTAGTATTCACCAAACCGACGACAACATCTTTTACAGTGAAGAAGAGAGTATTAGGCCTTTTTTATTATGCTCACATGATCTGTATAGATCATTGATTTTCACGGTTTACAACAACAGTACAAGATCCAACTTTTGTTGTATACCATGGAAATCAATGATCTATACAGATCATGTGAGCATAATAAAAAATATTCTTACAGACACCTCTTATAACCTCACACATGTCGTAGACCGAAAATAAAAACTTGTTTTTTCACATTAATGAAGACTTCGGCAGTAACAGTTAAGAATCCAACTTATCCCTCGCTTAGTAGTCCAACACACACAAATCACCACTAAGCCACAGCGCCTACGTAACATACATTTATTGCTATTAAAAACATGTTTTTCCCTTTATTTTTCTCACATAATGTTTCTTACCAACAATTTGTATTCGTTGCTAACAGTTCAGTTTTGCTTTGTCCATTGGATAAGTTTTCCCTCAAGTAGTTCCGTATCGCCTTTGTCCATAAAATGTATTTAAAGAATCCCATCCCCTTCAGTATTTATTTCAATATAGCCCTTTATATTAACCAAAACACTGTAAATTTAATTTAAATTCCCGTTTAAATATCCAGGCTCCAGATAAAGAGAATATTCATCTTTAATCAGTCTTTTCGCAATCGTGTATACAACTTTTGAAAATTTCTGAATGTAGCTTGTACCCTTATCCCCAAAACACTGTGTAGAAATTCTGGACGCAGCGCAGAATGCAGTGCTGCAAGTAAAACAGATGTGCAGAAAATTGTTTGACAAGCATTCCATCGGCTAATAGGACTACTGTCATTCGCCTAAAGCAACAACGATTAGCAAATGTCAAAAGCCGATGATGCCAAATTCTTGAAAAAATCGAATTTATTTTCTTTTGTGCTGTGGAACACTTGAATTTTGCAGCAAATTTAGAAAGAGAGACATGTTGCACTGCTGCGACGAGTGCAGAATTTACATGTGCTTATATCCATCCATGTGTATTCTAATTTTGCTGCGCAGTAAATTCTGCACATGTGTTTTGGGCATTAGTAAGAAAAGTAAAAGAAGCATAAACGCCCATGAATGTGTGATATCATAGGAAGACTAATAAAAATAATTTAATAAACTATTAGCAGATATTCTCCGGCAAACAGATACCTTCCCAATTTATATATAATTATAGACCGAGCCAAAAATGAAGTAGAAATGCGAAATATTCACCCCTAACGGGGTATCCGTTCGGAAAAAATTCCGATACGAAAGTCAAATCTGATCGGAACTAAATTTGCGTTCGAAGTATCCGTTTCGGAACAAAATAAATGAAGCATATAAACGCGTTCATTTCACATTAAAATATTCCGCAGCAATAAGTTGTCGGAGAGCTTCGGAAAAAATGTGCAGCGTAGCTCTTGTGACAACGTATAACGCGGTTCCTCGCAATGCGACAAGGTGCGCTACATGTCATCGGAGAATTTTTCCCAAAGTTGTTTTGAAACGGATACCTCGATTGGAATTTTTCCGATTTCGTACAAATCGGAGAAAATTCCGTTCCGAACGGATACCTCGATAGGGTTGATTTGAAATTATTAAAAAGAAAATTTCCCACGATATCGCAACACTGTTCCCCGTAACCTAGCGAAACAAACAAATATAGTCTCAAATTTTGCCCGTCAAATATGTAAAATCATTGGCCGCGTTTCATTGACCGCTAGACGACTGGCACTGGGTTCTAGCATAAATAATCCGCTGGATTATAAAGAGGAAGATCAAAAAACGATCTGTCAACTGTGAACCCGACTAAAAGTAGACATTTGTAATTGAAAAAAAGAGGAGTGGATTTCGTCGGTAAAATTAGGAATAAAGTTACTTCACGGGTGAAATTTTGTTTGCTCACGGGAAGCTCGTTTAATTCTGAAGTTTAAATAAACATAAAAAATTTCTATATCTTATTTCTTAATAACTTATTAACGCTCCTAACTCTGCATACTAATAACCGTTGATAAACTGGTTTACGAAGTACTGCGTTTAAGATTGGTTTGTGAGTACCGGCCTGAACGTTTTCCTCGACCATTGTAGTCTAGGCTTCTTTCTTACATTCGAAAACTTAACAAGAACATAGTTTGAATAAGCCGGCAAACCGTTTCAGAAGTTTTGGAAAATTAGAAATACAAAACAAGCAGCAGAACAAAAATAGTCCCCATGATCGATGAGGTAGGTATACATCCTGGCTTGGGGATACAAAATAACAACATCCATCAGAAAGCGGAAAGAGCTGTCAAAGCAAAAGCATGTATTCGCAAAAACAAAGAAGTATTGCCACTAACAACTCTGTGACGTGACATGTTTATGGAAGTTGCTCATCATTGTTGAATGTGTGTACCTTGGGATTTGTGTTTGGCTAGGATTCGTGCCAACAGATATTTAACAAAAATGACAAACATGTACAGAAATAACTTGTGAGGTATTCGTGTACGTCAATGGTTCAGGGAATTATGAAAACAGGATAGAGTGGATTTAGCAAAGTTCTTGTGCCCTTTTACTACGCATTTGCGTTAATGGCGCTTTCAAGTTTTTTTTTAACAATTTTTAGCTGTTTGTCACTCAAAATGAATGAGTTCCCAAACCTTTGCACAGACCAAAGAAATCCGTCAGAAAAATATCCATTGATAATGACCATTGACCAATATGCATGACACCAATTGATGAACTTCCCCGCGCTGAATTCGGCGACCTCGTTCCAAATCGAATTTCGTATCTGCTACAATTTCTTACATTCTCCAAACAAAATCGTTTCCACCACCAAGATCCATAGAACGGTCCCCTTCGCTTCCAATCACATTAATAACCAAACAATGGAAACAAAAAAGAAAATCTCTCTGCAAGTTCCTCAATTTTTCACTCGAATTAAATTCAGCGGAAGCGTTCATTACCTGGTGTTGATGCTGCTGCTGCTGTCGCTGTTGGACTGCCGATGTTCAAAAACTTTTTATAATTTTCACTGCTCGAGATCTTGGCCAGATAGGGCTTGGAAAAATCTATAAAAGTCACTTTAACATCGCGCATCGAACGCCTCGTGAGGAACTTTAAGCGAAAACGCTTCGCAATTGATATTTGCGGTTGTTGGCTGGTAATGTTTTGCTGTTTGTTGGCACCGAACTCAGCCTCGGCAGTCTGATATTCCAGACCATCAAAGTCACTGTGCGCATCATAGAAAATCTGGTCTAAGGTGAGATTTCTCAAGTATAATTCGGTCTCGTCGGACCAATCACAAAGGCTAGCGTTATTCGCATTGCTGTCGATATATCGCTGCTCGAATTCTGTTATTTCATCTAGTGATGGTGTGAGGCAATTGTCCAGTTTTGGTATGTAGGGGTCTTCGATGAACCCCAGACTTACGGGCTCGTTATCGTTGAGTTTTTCGTCGACTTCTTCGGTATTTGGGTAAATCACAGACATAGTTACGGATGGAGTATGAGAGGGGCTTTTGTCTCAGCAAAAAGGATATCACATTTTTTTCGACGAAACACAGTCACTCAGAAGGACGTCTCGCAATACTATTTGCACATTACACTGTGTGAGATTCACTATGTAGTAGCGCGCCACGACACTTAAGACACACTTGACTAACAGAGTGAATATAGACAGATGCACGCGAGTTTGGCCAGTCAAGTTATATTTTAATGTTACGCCACCGCGCCGTGAAAATCAACTAAACACTAACGAAAGTTCGTAAATCGTGTCAGTCAGGCAGGTAACTCCATTACACGTTGCTAACGTTAACGTAGAGCTAAGGTAAAATAACTCTCATTCTGGTTTTTATTTCAGTGTTTGTCTTGTCATTTTCTTGGTGCTTTGTAGTGTTGCTATATTTATACTGTGCTGTGTGGATGTGGAAGCGTAGCACATTGTTGTCGATTCTCTTTTGAGCCAGTTTAGAAGGTTTGGTTTGGTGTGGTAGAATGGTGGTTTAGTGACTTACCTACCTACCAGTGGTGGAGCATAAACAGTAAGGCCAACTGAAAATGAACATGTGTTGCTTATATAGCTTACGTTTGTTTACTAACTAAGCGCTATAAATGTTCCATCAGTGCCCCTAGAGGGAGACACTTTGCGGCCGTGAAATCACATTGTGAGGTAGAACCACCGTTGCCAATCAATTTTGCCGAAAAAAAAATGCCTTTTCAATAAAATAATGCCTAAAATATATTTTTTTTAGGTAAACAGGAAAAATAAATCAAAAATTAAAAACAAATATTAAAAAAATAAGCAAACAATAAATCACAGACGAAATTCTTAATAGGAACAAAATTTATGACTTTTTAGTTTCATAAGTAGGTACAACGTATTAAACAAAACAAACATAGTTTTAGTCCAATAGAAAAATATTTGAAATAAAAAAAACAGATGACAAAAAAACAAGCCTTGAAGCCTTAGCTAATGAAATAATGCCTAAAAGGCATTAAAAAGCCTTAGCTGGCATCACTGGGTAGAACTAAGTTTTATATGTTCGGTTAACTTTGAAGTTCAGTTTTAGCTTGAAATGTCAGCGATCGTTGCTCTGGGTACAAACTGTGGAGACTTTCGTAAGTATATACATATAGGGTTTGGTGGCCATAATGCGTTTCAATGCGGGCAAGAACTTCTAAGCTTTTCTCGACTAGTATCTGTCGATTTAAATTAATTTTTAACGTTCTCTGCGGTTTCCTCCGAAAAATCCATAATAATCACTACACAAACTTTTCCCTCCTTTTTCTTCTGTCAACATTTATCTTCGATTTAATGTACCGGACATTTATTTCGCGAGCTAAATGAGTGGAGACTTGTCATCGGCCCATCTATATGAAGTTAAGAATTTAGGGAGCGAACAGGATACTGCTTTGCTAAACTGCCTCGGTAAATTTTATCTTTGTAGATACAAGGTGGCGCAAAAGTAATCCTCCTATCAGAAAATGCTATAAATTTTGCGATTGGCCCCTAATGTCAGTTCTGTTTTGACATTTGTGTAGTAAACACATGCGAAATACACGTTAATAATCTATGTTACGCTACACTGCTCCAGAACGCGGAATATTGGTGACTATTTATTTGAGCAATAATCGGTCGGTGACTTTGGCACAACGTGAATTTCGTCGCAGATTTCCTAGCCGTCCAACGCCTACTGGTGAAACACTGCGACGTTTACCCGCTCGCCTCGAAGAGACTGGCACAACACGAGACGTTGCCAAGAGTGGCGGGCCCCGGAGCGCCCGTTGCGCCTCTTTTGACGCGGCCATTTTTTTTTCGAGAACGCCGCTGGTCAAACGACAACAGTGAACGGTGCGCGCTATAGGGCCATGTTTACCGATTTTTTTCTACCGCAATTGGACGATTTAGGACTGGAGGACATGTGGTTCCAACAGTACGGAGCTACGGCACACACTTCGCGAGCCACAACCTATATTCTGATCCGGTGTTCTCGGATCGTTTTTGGCGATTTGCACTAGCCCGCAAGATCGCCTGATTTGACCGCTCCACACTTCTTTTTGAGTGGCTTTTTGAAGTCGCGGGTCTATGTCAACAACCCTCAGACTCTTGCAGCTCTTAAAGACAATATCCGTCAAGAATGTCAGGACCTATCGCCGGAAGTTTTGGCCAAAGTGATGGAAAATGCCATAAAAAGGGCTCAAATGACAATCAACTGTGGCGGCGGCCATTTACATGACATCTTATTCTCGACTTGATTTAAAAAAAATTAAAAGACCAAATAAAAATAATCCTCAAGAAGAATCAAAGTTTTTCATTCTTTTTTTAAATTACAGCCAAAAAACATCGGAAGGTTATTTTTGCGCCACCTTGTATTTTTGTATGGGAGATAGAATGTAGCGCGAGCAGGATACTAAGCTTAAACGGGTATTTTGTTTGCGCTCAACTGGGAGTGTACAAGTGCCATTCCTTATGTCATTTTTTTCTGAACAAAAGGAAGTGTTTTTTTTTTTTTTGGGGAGAGTGGAATATGATTTCTCAACCCGTCTATTCCAAAAACTTGGCTATACAGGCATTCCCATGAACATTATGACCAGCGAAACAGGTAGATTTTCAATAAGAAGAAAAGGGAAGGGTAGCTTACAGACAAATTCACAATAAGACCCACTTTCAAAAAACTGTTCTCGAATGGACATGACGAAAATTTCTTTCGATACAATATGGGTGGCGACGAGAAAAGCTTTCAGCTTCAGCTTTCCCTTATAGTAGGTACTTGTTTGTGTTTTCAATTTTACTACTCCCGTATCTGAAAAAAACAGACGAGTCTCTAGACATTTAGTGGTTGATGGGTGAGTTTACGGCCCCTACAAAGATAAAACATCAAGGCATTTCTTTCGATTCAACAATTGTGTCCATCACGTGAGAAACACTAGTTTATGAATATGACAAATAGATTTAAGTAAATGATAAGGGGCATAGATAATGTTAATACCTTCATTACTCTACTACACGATGCGGGAAGAGCATATCGGCTCCTAAATGACGCAGCCTACACGGTACTCCTCATACACGCCATGTCGGATGTTCTTAAGATTGTGATTAATTTATAGCTTTAATGCTTTTATGGTTACAGAGTTCTAGGAATTAAGGAGTTTCAACTCCTCTGATAGCCAATTTTAAAATCGATATCCATACACTTGGCTAGAACGTACCTCGGTTTTTGCACTTTTAACCAGCTAACAAGTAACAACGTTTCTTTACACACGAGTATCATTGACTCACTGTATCCGATAGCAATGTCAGCTAACTTCTAAGCCATTTGGTACTCTTTAGTTCGTGTGAAGTAAATGTTGACGCTACAACACTGATATGGTTCGTATACCAATATACAGTGCATAGCCAGCAACGTATCGTTGTTTTGTTTGTGGAATAGCGGAGACGTATAAAGAATGTCGTTGCTCCGGCTCCGCTAATGGACAAATCGATAGGAAAATAATTTAATATTTTCTTATCTTAAATATTTTATTGCTTTTCTATGCCTATTGCTATGAAGAACTTTGACAGTGGTTAAGCAACAAAACTGATGCCTCCAGAAAATTATGTGTTCACATTGCAGGGCTTATGATGGCCTGGGCAAAAATTGAAAATTTCCATCTCACACCAATGGCTGCCAATAATCTGTGTCGCGTTGGAAGTCTGTAATCTGATAAAGAAAATCACAAAATTAGCTTTATCTTGTTCGGGTTGACTGCGTGGCGCTGTCGGCATACGCCTATATGGATCTGTAACTGAATCATTCTTTTGTGTCTAAATATACGGGGAGCCCAGTCGTACATATAGAGTTTTATGGTTTCCATGCTATTAAATGTTTTTAAATATGAACATTTAATAGCATGACTCATATCGAATACTGTTCAGAGTGTGAACATACTCACCATAGCGGCGGGGGTGCCTTGTGTATGCTTGGTAAATAAAAGTACACAGCTTAGGAAAGAGCGACCATATTTGGAGTGTTAAGCTCATAAGTACAATAATTATTGGACTAACTAATCTGGGGTTGTATATTGGCAGTCTGGGTCAACATGAAACTTGCTCTTTGCTAATCCGCTTAATGGTGGTCAAATGGATCAATGCTCATTAATTTATTCAGATGTAATGATTGCTTAATTTTGTGTAGTTCATAATTTATTCAAAGACTAAACATTGTTCTAATGCCTTCCCGAATTATACTACTGACTACTCAGAAGAATGTTGCATACTTCTAGATGCACGCTTTCTGTCAAACTTGTTTCACCTATATCTTATCGTTCGTCTCTGAACGTGATGAAATGTTTTCCTGCTCGAGCTATTTGAGTCTTTCAAATTTGATTGATTTCTTTAATTCAATTGGACAATTAGAAAGTAGAAAAACGTTTTGATGTTTGTAAAAAAAAAACAGACAGATTCAGAAATCCCCACATTATTGGGAAAGCTTCAACAACGTAATAGATAATTATATCGAATAGTCGATACGACTGAAAACGCTCTATGAACTTGCATAACAAAGTCGCGATTGCATCCACGTCGCTCTATCGTACAAGCTCCTAACGACAGTTAAACGCTTTAACACTAAAAAAAAAAAGTTGTGGTAAAGAAGCGTGTTTGGGCCACTCTTGTACCTGTAATTTGCAAGGTTTTAAGGTTATCTATTGTGTTAGTCTAAAACCAACACCATTTGGGTTCCATTTCGCCAACTTATGCAACATATCTATATGAAATGCATTGTTTAATATAACCAACTGTATTATAGTTGAGATATCTATTAACGACAGTTATGGACATTCAGTTTTTGTTTCTTCTTTTCTTTTAATAAACGAATCAAAACATAAACTCAGGCAACATTAGAGTTATTGATTTGGCACTGCATATATCTACAAATTTGCACAACAATATGCAATAGGTGGTCATTGTGTGTTATAGAAGAAAGTGTTTTATTTGTTTAAAAATGTAAAATCTTCATGCATTCTTAAATAAAGTTTGTATGTATATGACGCAAGGGCAAGCCACTGTCACGCTGTTAAGGATACACAAGCTGATTTATAGCAGGAGGAGGTAAATAGCTAACTAAGTACTTGCCCTAGGAAAATTAAAATCCAGCATTAAATGCACGACAGCAAAAGGGGGTATGAACATAACTGGAACACATACAAAGCAATATCAGAGTGAAAAGTTGTAAATTCTTCAGAATTATGTGACTTTCACCCTTATCATACAATTTGAAATGACCTGCAAATAAAGTACATGATAAAATCCCTTTGAACATTCAAATCAAAAAAGGGAAACTAAGAATGAACTTTCACAATAAAGTTAATATTAAAAATGAACTTTTTTTGTTAGACCACTATTTATTTTATAAACAAATTCACAAATATACAAATGAATTATTATAGAAAGTGGTATACATCCAGATGCTCTTTTCGGTTGCATGTACAAATTATACAAAATAGTAAATTCTGTACGTGATTTCGAATCTAACGCAAACATTTTGATCTGTTTTAACCTTTCCTTTGCCTTTTGCAACTGATGTACGCAGTACGCACATTCTGCTGGTCAACAGCATTCTATTTTTGGTGGAATGTTTTCCTTCATTGTCTCGATTTTCACATTTCCATGCCTCAAGTGGAGCATTTAGATAGACGTACCTACCAATCGGCAGTTTGAATGTTCTTCGTACAAAATAACAAAAAAGCCCTTGAACCGACGGTATCCTACAGAAATGTATAAAATTGAACACGGGCTAGATGACACCTTTGGCCTGTAGTGTTTACACAATATGAGATTCTGGGCATTCTGGGCATTCCGAATTATCATTTTTAATCTTCACACTAAATAAATTTTAGGTAGGTCACAATCGGCAATTTTATAAGGAAAATTTTGCCATTGTCAGTTCATTAAATCTAGTCTGGATAATAAATAATATGATAAGTATCGCGCTGTGTTCCCATCATTTAGGGCTGAGTTTATTACCACTTTACGTGTGCTGCATAAAGGTTCAGGTCCCGTATATACTGCATGAGATCTTTAAACTTGTTCTCCTTATTCCAGCAACCTTTTCGTTACCCATTATGTCCATGAATACATAATAATTTGGTCATGTTTGTGCTATATGGTTTAGAATTAATTAAATCTAAAATAAGGATTATTAAAGCTGCCTACTCTCTCTACTCTCTACGAAAAAATTTCTGACATACTGTAGGTAGTAGCACACGTCCATTCAGCTTACATACACATGGCAACCGCAGAACAGAAGGGAGAAATAAAATAAAAAGGAGGAACATTTTAAATTGGAAAAACAGATGCATTCCCACGTCATATGATACATAAACAACAAAAGAATTTCGCAATGTTTCCCTGCCACGTAGGATTCGATAATTAGTCTGTTGGAATTTATGGAGCAGGCTGTGCCAACATTTTCCAACTAGAATTCTCCATTTTCCCAACAAGAATAATCCCTCTCGTCGATCCGAAGCAGAAGCACATGAATGCGTGAAACCATAATAATTAAAACAAAACTATCGCTGGTGTAATCTAACACAATTGAGTCATGTTTTCCAAATTAGCGGCTTCGATGGGCCGGAATGTAAAACAATTGATTGTACAGTATATATACTTAATATTTGGTTTATTCACCGAGGGGCGGTGCAGGTAATGTAAGAAAAACAAGATATATTGTCATGCCATTGGTATAAGAACTTAATAAACTTTCAATGTAATGAAAATGTACTCACGGTCCTCCATTGTTTATTGGAAATATAAAGAACACACACTGCGATTGTACGAAGAACTAATTTATTTGAATTTTCTTTTTTTGTTTAAGTAAAAATCTTATTTGTTGCTCGCGAACGTTAATGGTTAATCCACTGCACTTGACAAAAACTGTTCAACGACAGTTTCACAGAACAAATACTACTCGTCAGTTTTTTTCTTATTCGATAAGATTCGCTAGTTGATTTGTTTACCGAGTGATTGAGGAGATGAAAGAGAAATGTCAAAATTTGAACAGGGCTGTACATAAAACTGAAAATAGAAAAAAATGTCGTTTTCGATTTGGCTTTTCAGATTTTGATCTGAGATTTCAGATTTCTTCTTGCAAATCGAACATGAATTCAGAATTTTATTTTGTGTGTATTGAGTGTATTAGTCGTTCGTCTATCCTCACAAAACCCAGTTGATTACATTAGGCGTGTTTTTTTTGAGCTTCTTTCTCAGCAAAGCAAAGTAAAGTACGATTTTCAGCACGCAATTACAACAACTACTCTGATGAATTTTCAGTGTCAAGCAGAGTGTAGTTGTTGTAATTGCGTGCTGAAAATCCTACTTTACTTTGCTTTGCTGAGATCGAAGCTAAAAAAAACAGGCCTATTGCTGTTTTTGTAATTTCAGTCCGTGGCTGTGAATTGATGTGAGCTACAAAAAAGCACGTTGCTAATGGACGCGGCCGGCCGGATTTTATGGACTGAAGACTGAGCGCGATACCAAAAACAAATTCTCGACTTTAAATTTATGGAAGCTCACAATCGCGAAATTTGTATGGAAAATGTAGCAACTGTGAACTAACAAAATTAAGAGTCGAAACTAAAAATGTTTATTGGTAAGGCCCTGAATCTCTAAATTTGGATGAATGCAATAAAAAATCCTACAATTGTTTTATTAACTTAAAAGTGGAAAGGAGACTGGCTCGATTTTACTTTAAGGTCCAAAGGTTCATATTAGGCATATTGTGCACGACTTCCTATACCGTGTAGGCTGTAGTGGTATGTGATTCTGTTAAAATTAAATATTAGATTTACTAAACCATGTTTTTTTGTTTCAGTCCTTAAAAAAATGGTTAATTGCATAAGCATAATTTATGAGCTCCCCGATGTTTGCATAAATCTCTCTATTACAAATTTGAGTTGAAGAGCTCGCTTTCGTATTAACACTTTAATATTTTACTAATTTATTCTCCAAACTTTTTGTCACTCGAATTCCTCCAAGTAAAAGTCAAAGTTGACTACATTCTTTTCCAAAGAGAATTTGCCATTTTGATTTTGCTACATGGCGCTTTTATTCATTTTAAGGCCGGATGACATCAACTTCAAAAATGATTTTGCACGACACTAATAATATTTAATGTCCATGTTAGATTTGACGAACTCAAAATGGCGAAATTTTAAATATAAAACTACCCATTGGGACCTACAACAAATTTACTGTGAAGGTTAAAAATGATTTTTGAGCCCATTGTCTATACAACAACTTTAATATAAATCCTCTTATTTCTCCCCAAAATTTATGCTATTTTGCTTAGAAAGAAAAAAAAAATCTGTGTCCTTGTGTCTTTATACCAAATATGACAATTTACCGTCTGTAATAGAGCTCTGGCAGAAATTATGAAATGAAATTCGTCTTCAGAAGTGTTTTTTGATGAGCTATGAAAACGGTAATCGTGAGAGGATGGTACCTACAAATTGGTATTATTTTTTTAAAGTAATGATAAAATACACACACCATGCTTTCACAATGAAAGGGGTTAGAATAGTTAGAATAATCCGTCATCACACATGTGCGTGCATTGACAGGGGTAACAATGAACCGTCGTGATAGATGTTTTTATTTTCACTATTACCCAATAAGAAATAAAAGTTGGTGAGAGTATTTTATTATAATTTTTAGTCTTCTCAAACGAAAAGTAAAAACGAATATGTTAAAATGAATTTAGGTAACATTATTTAACAGGGATAATTTACTCAAAAGCACCCGCGTCTTTCTTTGCTCTGAAGCTGAATTTTCGCTCCCATACAAAATTCTCTCCAAAATGTAGCTGAGCTAAACTTAAGTGAACCCATTTAGCTGAGTGGTACGCAGCTCGAGCTAAATAATCAAACTTTTGTTTCAGAATGTATACTGCATGTGTCTGTCAGAACTTAGTGTGCCCATTTAATGTGTCGGCACATTTATTCAAGCTAAATTGTGACAGATCGTTATGTATTGGTTGTTCTGTTGCGGAAAAGTATGCAAGGATGAGCTTTCTTAATTATTACATGAACGAGAAGTACCTTAAATCAGAAATAGTTGAAATAAGAGAGAATTACATTTTTGGAGGAAGTTTTGTTTTAAAAAAAAACAGCTGTTTTCTGTGACACTTATCTACGGCGTACTTTATGGAGAGAAAAGTTGAAGACCAGATAAAATTTTGTTTTGTACTACGCTTGAATGTGAAAATTACAGAGAAATCATAATACAGGTTATTGTTTATATCTCATACTTTATAACTTAATATACAAATTCCTGTCTATTCTTACAAACAACACTTTTATATCAATAATAAACGTCTAGATTCTAGAATGCCTACATAAGATAATAAAGGGTGTTTCCATTTGCAGCGTCAATTCTTCAGTGTATCATTTGTACTTATGATCATAATTTTTGTAAACTCTTTTAACATAATACGAAACAATTTTGAAATTATTAAGTACCTACCTACATAAATATCCATAAATATCTTCTTTTTAGGTTGAAATTGATATAGCACAAAATAAAGTTCATAGAGAATTAAAAAAAAAAACAAGTGCGCCAGAATCAAGGCCTTACAGTTTGATAGAAATAGTATTAACGAACAAAATTTCTCAATTTCTGAAAATACATAAATAAATGTTGAAGCAAATGTTCCGATGAAAGTTAATTTATTATATTGTTATTGCATTCAGTTATGTATTTAACGACTGCTGCATTATTTGTTTTTACTTTTGTCCTTGTTAAATCGACTGTACTCTAACCGCAACACCCTGTATATATTTATTAACTACGTATTTCCAAAGCTGTTAATTAATTTGTACCATTGTCTATAAATAAAATAATAAATTTTGAAAACTTATTTGTGGACGGTAGAAAATTAAAAATTAACAATTATCAATAAAGCTAAATAATAAACTTTAACGTATATATCTATCATCTATTATTTTCAGGAATTTTTCGATGGTCTTTTAAGTATTAGCTCTCGAAGGGCTTCTTCTTCCCCGCAGTTTCCTTGCTGCCACGAGTAGATATAACTCATTAGCAGCAGAGGACATTTTGATCTTCTTTCTAAAGATCTAAGGGATGTGTTGCTTATCCTAATCTCGGAATCGATGCATTTATAGTGAGAGATTTTCACGGTCCTTCCCAGAATGGTGTCTTCATCACCTCTTACATCGGAAACATGATTTGAGCAGACGTTTAAATGTTCTCATATGTTGAAGCACTTGTTCCTGAGAAGAAATAAACAAAATATTAAATCGAAAATTGAAACAGTGTTCCAGAGATGTGATACGATTTACCTGCATTAAATTGAAGCACATAGCAATCAGTGCCATACCTAGTAGCAAATACACAGCGCACAGTATAAAACTTATTTGTACCTTTTCATTATCAGTACTTATCTAACAAAAAATGCAAAGTAAAATAAAGGATTACACCATCGTCGAGTATATTTTACCACTTTTTCTCCCGGTACTATGTCACCAAATCCAATACTGCTCAGTGATATAAAACAAAAATAGCTTCCGTTTAGTAAATCCCATTTCTCCCATTCACCGAAACAAAAGGCTCCAAACAAAATGTAACTATAATTGCAACAAATAATACTCAAGCAAATTCCCTCAAAGTGTAGAATCCATACCCTATCATAATAAAAACACAAACTGTCACTGGAACTGTCACTGTTGAGGTATTCGTTTGAATCTCTGCTTCTATATCGGAATCATCCTCTTCGTAGAACTCAACTGTTTCGGAAGAGGTCTGTTCAGTGGACTGGCTTGATCTGGAATCACTTCCTTCCTCCATGCTGTCGAACTGAACATAAGGAGAGAAATATTTTTAAGTGAAATCTTGAAACACGTAAATAAAAGTGTTTATACTAACATCTCCGTCTAATGTCATTCGGCGCAGTTTCCGTCGTTCTCGGATTATTCGTCTGCGAGCGACTCCAGGACAAATTCGACATAGACACACCTTGGCGTAGATCCACTTGAACGACTTGGCCAATATGTCGCCGATATTTGACAGGTAGAGAAGAAACAGCGGCATTCCGATTATCGCATACAGAATTGTAACTAGTTTCCCCCAATCAGTTTTTGGAGATATATTTCCATATCCTAAAAGAATATGTTTTTTTTTACTTAATTTTTGATGAAAAACTTATTGTCGAAATGAAATCCGCCATCGTAGTCTGTGGGCAAACAAATTGGGCGCGGAATCCCAATTGACAGTTTATTATTAATAAACTACAACTCTTTCTGACATTTCTAACTGTCAAAGCATTTCTGAAAAACCACAATGACGGAATCGATGTAATGGGATATGTTTTCGTTTTCGGAGAATTCGTGATGTGCATTGCGTCGACGGATATGTCAAAGTTATCATATACAACAAAATAAACGAGCCAATAAGAACCATTGCATATCCCTTACACAAACTGTCTTTTGCAGAATAGTTCTACAGAATGAATGTTTTGTGAATGAACTGTCATCGAGTTTTAAACTTTCCACCAAGGGATGAACTTTATCTCAATTAGGGCAAACTGTCAACGGATTTAGCATCTGTCGGCATATGATGCGCTTCTTACCCGCCTAATATGCGCGTCGCCCGCCATAGGCTGGCGTCTTTTGTATCTGTCAATTGAATACGTTGCAGCAACGGATATAACCGAATTTTGAAATCAACAAAAGGAAAGTGTAAAACAACTTTTTTGCTAGTCTATTTTAAACTGGGCGATAAGGGCTACTAGGAGTACCCACAACAACCCATGTTTTTCTCGTAGATTAAGGATGACGCAGGTTCTGATTGTAATGTCAGCCTAACGATTATAATATGAAATATTGGTCGAAATGTGCTTAAATTCATACTTTTATGTTCCCCTCTAGGAAAACTGTTTACATTCTATAGCTACCTATGGTTGTAATGACAGTCAGTGAATAAAGGAATGCTCCAGAAAAACTCCATTGCTTCTCAACGTCCAAGCCAGCCAATTCTTTCTTGATTACAGCTCGTTGGAAACTATGCATTGTTTCATTTACCCTGAAATTCCAATTAAAAAAAAGAGAACTATTTAAAAGCACATATCACTATTAGTTATCGACCCTCACCTCTTTTTGAAATCAGTCTCATTAAAAACATTCGATTCACAGCATGTTATCCTCCATAAGAGTTCCGTTACCACCGACACATTCAGTTCTCCTATACGCAGTTTGTTTCTTGCCTCGATGTTCGCTTGGGAAATTTCGATCGCTTGGAACATGAACGCGCCTCCTATTGTGTAGATAATTACCAAAAGGATAATGCCCACATTGCTGAACATAAACGCTGTGAATTTTCGAAAGTGATCCTTGAATCGTTCGAAAGGTGGTTTCTCTTTTCGTTTAAATGAACGTTTACGATTCATCGTTGTCACGCGGTTACGATTACGCTATGCGAATACACGAGTTTCTGTCCTTTCAGGGCTTTCTCCTTGTGGGCCGTAGAAAATCTCTCTGCAGCCGTGTCTGAACGGTGTGTTGCTTTAAGTGCATGCTTTGTTGTGTCTTCTTCTTCTGACTCGAAAATCAATTGTTGTTCGTCCTTCAGTTTGGTTTGTTCTTTTTCATCTGCAGGAAGGAAACAAAAATAAAAATAAATAAATAAATACTCGCAATGCGGGGTGTCCGCTGTGAGGGCGTCAGTCATTTAAATTAGCGCAACCATGCGTAAATCTGATTCTGAACCGGTCATTGATTTATAACACTGCGAGACCACGCAAATGTGGCATGCCCCATTAAAGAGGACTAGTCTCTTCAAACATGTGAATTTTTTTTTTTATTTTTTTGCGGCTAACAGTGTGGGGTAATGGCTTTCAGTTTGCGTGTTCGTATTTTTTGCTTTCATATTTTTATTTTGTTCTTAGGAAACATTGAAATTGAAAAATGTCTATAGTTTATTATTGTTAGTAAAATTTGTAAACTTTGTTGATTTCGAATAGTTTACACAAATTAGTGTAAAATAAACAAATACAGCAGTCGGTAATTACTCAAAAGTGTGTAAGCGACCTCGGGGGCGATGTCTCTCGCTGGTACGACTTTCTGTGAGAAAGCATGTATGAAATTTCCTATTAGCAACAGGTGTATATCATTTTAGATTACGGAATTCTATTCATCAATTTATCTTTAAAAATTGTAATTTCAACTCAGACGATTCGAGGGCCTATGTGGAATATTTGTGTAATTTTAGGTACTCTCGGGTATAATCAATTAAGTTAATGAAGACTCAAGACTCAATGTTTTTTGGTTTTTATTTGAAAATCCTCCGAATTTGATATCAAATTATGTGCAGTGCAGACTAGTTATATTGTATGTGGACGGTAGGTAATTTGTGGCCAGTTGATTAAGTTTGATTTGTTTACAATTATTTGTACTACCATTTTGTTTCGCATTTAGACATTTGGAATACAAATGTTCATGGGGAGTTCATGTTGTGTTTGTATAAGTTAAGTTTTTAGTTTTCAGCGAAAAAAAACATTTGGTTGTTTCTTCTGAATTGTTATATTTTCTTATAAACAATTTACACACGCTATGGGGGTTATAAATTGTTTACATACTCTAAGTCGTTTTAATTTCGTTCAGTATGTGAGAATGAATTATATACATATTTGCTTTAAATTTTTCTGTAAGGTTATGATGTTTCTTGTCGCAAAATAGAAAGAGAATAAAGATTGGGGATATAAGATGAGTTCGTCAAAAAACAAAAACTCTTCAAAGTTTCAAGCTTAAATTCAGCGATGGTAAAAACAAATTTCTGAAAAGAAGTTGCTTATTTTCTGTGTGAAAATTAGAGTGTCGATAAATTCTTGCAATAGAACGCTCTCAGCTAAATGAGAAATCTGAATTTGTCTTTTATTCCAAGCAATATTCCGCGAAAACATTTAGTAGACCTAATTATTATTAAACAGCCTTAAATAATAACTTTTTGGAAAATTCTTGTTCTTTTTGATTTTCTTTGATTTATTTGCCTTCTTCCATTTCATCTGATTTTAAAATCCAAAGTTTCCATGATCTGGCACCACTGATATGGTAGTTCAGCAATCGTTCAATGAAAATCTAGCGATGAATTGATAAGCGCAAGAAGCGAGGAGAAATATAACTTTGTCAAATATTTGTTAAAATTTGACAGATAAAGAATGGAACATTTTGGGGTTACATTGTTAATATTTAAAGCCGTAAGATTATTTGACAATACCTTATACAGTGGACTGACACAGAGAAATGCATATACTTGATTAAGAGAGCCATTCGTATAGTAACATAAAATGTTGTCAAGTTTCCAAAGCAACTAATAAACAATAAACAACTTCTAACTAGGCCCAAATTAAGGAAATAATGTTACTCGCCAAATCCATATGCTCCAGGGATGGCACACATTGAATACGAGTTGTCGCAACTAACTTTTTGGTAGACCTACCCTACAAAAAATTCAAGTTGAAGCCAACATTTTTTTTTGAATCAAAAGAATAATGCATTTGAAAATATTTCGAAGAATTACTAACTAAGAGAAATAAATGCTCAATTACTTTGAAGTCATTATTATCCATCAGGCTATTTCTTTCAATCTATACAGAAAGTAAATCACTGAAAACCGCAAAACTAAAAGCAATTCACCTTGAAGTGTTAACAAGACAATAAATTGAAAGAAGCAATTTGCATGTAGCGTTTTCTTGTTAGCAAAATTTTTGCCAATCGAATATTTAAATTTCCCAAACACACACCCACCGAATACCATTATAGTGGAAGTAGCTACATTTTTAAGTGGAATTTTCACTTATTGTTCATTTTCCTATTTGATTTGTTTTGGCACAATTTCATCTGTACATCAGATAAATTCTCAATTTTAAATTGGCTCAGCAACGACACGACTGGTTAAAATGCAATAAACGTCTAAATCAATTATTTGAAGGATTTGTGGAGGTCAATGAATTAGTGCCATGACTTTTCAAAATCGGGGTTTTCTTTTTTCATTATTTAAGTTTTTCTCGTGAATAAAAATAAAATTCATAATAAATTTAATGTGCCTAAACTGTGGCAGACTTTACCGCCTCTCGGGGAGTGCCTCTTATTTCATATACTTACGGTAGCGGAACCGAATGTCTGGTTGGCTGATTTGCCTTCCGTTTTCGAGATTGTTTTTTTTTTATTTATTGTTTCATAATTTCTTGACATTATACTCGAGCTGATTTATCCTTCACAGTATTTTTATTTATTTGTTTGTTAATTATTAATCAGCAACTGTTGTTGGTTGGCGCTGAGGAAATACAAAACTCACTCACTGACAGGCGAGTTTTTTCGTCGACTGTTAATGTTTCCAATTCATAGGCAAATGAACTTTTCGGGAAAAGATTCCCACGCAGCGCTGTCGCTTCGTACTTTGGGAGGGCAGACCGGTTCCAGGAATACATTTTTTTGATTATTCCCATTTATTTACACGATATGAAAATGTACAAATATTTGGACGTCGAATTGAAATTGTGTGCATTAGATCGAAACAGAATCCATAAATCTGCACCTCAACATGTTGAAATTGTGGTTGGAAAAAAATAAACAACAACCACTGTCTAGTAGTTGAAAGTAGTGTAACGTTTAAAGGCGCAGACGAACACTGAACTTTGTCAGTTTGAGAGGAAAACATTTAAAGAAAAAAAAAGAATTTCTATATAAAGAAAAAAAATATTATAGAAATAAAAACATGTTTTTTTATGTTACATGTTATTTTTATCTGTTGCTAAGAGATTTGTGTACTATCTGGATTAAAGAACATTGTGCTGTGGAAGAACTCGTCACAGATCACTACTATAGAAATATTCGTCACAAAGTGTTGCTTTCTCGGTCATATAATGAAAAATCTGTCAAGGAATTCACTCATAAAGTAGATCCTATACTAGGTTTGTCTAACTATGATAACCTTCCCTTTTTTAAATTAAGACACTTAATTTTTTATCAAACTTCAGCAGGTATTTCCTAAGGTTATTTTTCGCTGCAAAAAATACACAGCTTTGTCATTCGTGTAGTTGATGTTTTCTCCAGGGCAAATAAACTCTTTAACTACTTAGAGTAGACACACCAAACCAAAACCAGTGAAGAACTGCGCAAAAATGTATGCGGAGATGCGTTCTGGGCGAGATGGATAGTGGCAGTGACATAAAAATGAACTCGATGGTTCCAACATTTTTCAAATAAAGTCTTTAACTACATCTTCCCGTTGCCTTTTACTTCCTGCCATTTTAACTACATCTTCCTGTTGCCTTTTACTGCCTGCCAATTTCAGTTGCTATTTAATATTGCCTTCAGCAGCGTCACGTTTTCCGGTACCCTGAATTCAGCTAACGTCACATACAGCTCCCGCTGCCATCATGCATCTCTGCTGTCAAATCAGTTCAACTGTGGATAAATACCTAGAGTAAATCTAGCAAGTCTTAAGTAGAGTATAGTTGTTGTAATTTCGTGGCGCAGATTCTAATTTACTTAGCAAATTTTTACTTTGATAAGAGTGACATCTGATAAGTAAAATGGCATAAGGTTCGTTCGAATACTTACTGAGAAAATTGAAAAAAAATGCATTTCCCCTCTTTTCATTTTTTCGTAATTTTCTACTCGCCGAATTTCGACTTACTGAATAAAGCTACGGCGCAGTGGCTTAGTGGTTATTGTGGTGGACTACTAAGCGAGGGGTCCCAGGTTCGAATCCCGAGAAAAACCCAAATTCCAACTTAAGGTTTTTTCACTGCGCCACCTCTCGCGAACGTCTGACAAACATCCGAGAGTATAACTGTCATGAAAGAGCTTCTCAATTGGCCGTTTGGACTCGGCATAAAATTGTAGATCCCTTCCATTCGTCCCAAAAATAAAAAAAACTCACACAAGACGAATGGTTGTGAGAAGCTAGGCTTGGGTCCATACGGACCTGTTGCGCCAATTATTTATTTATTTTATAATGGAAAAAGTCACTGCTATTTTTATTTGCTTCCTGAGAAAGACGTTCAATAAAACACACCTTATAAAAAAATGTTAAAGGTTGAATCTGTACGGCACAGATAGATATTTAAGTTTCATTTCAAACATTGGTCTGATCTATGTAGTATCCACCTTGCATTCTATAAAATTAAAATCGGAACATAAATTATTCAGTTACACACCTAAGGCACACATTTCTTATTCTATTCCATTGAATTTAGAAACCTCAAATGAAATTGATTGAAAACATTAATTGCCAATGCATCATGTCTGACACGAGATAACCGTTTCTAAGGAAAACCAATTTTCGTTCTGCAACTCTTCTCATCTACATTCAATTAAATTCTTTGATCTTTACCTTTTTAAAGTAAAAAGGAAAAAGTGAACTGACGAAATAGAAAATTCGAACACCGAAAACACATGCATATTGACCAATAATATTTTTTGGAACATATTTTTCGTTTCAAGTAAATGTTTGCTTAATTCCGTTTGGCTTCATAAATCATATTTTATTAGGTGTACTCTGTCTGCAGCTACAACCGCAGGTGAATTCAGGACTGACTGGCCTCTAGTTTTGTTTATTTTTAGCAGGTGATCCGTAAAAACGGTATTCTCGAAGCACAGCATGCGATCCAACCATCAATAACAGCGAGGATATATAAAAATATGGCCAATGTAATTGTGGAAAATCCTTGGAGAAGCTATTTGAGATTTTAATGCTAGTGGTAGTGTTAATGGATTTGCGGATATTCTTGTCTAATCATTACGAGTAGTATCAGAGAATTGCTAGTTACAAATTAATATTTCCAAGCTTTCAAGTGCAACGTTGTAGTTGAATTAAGTATTTTCGTATCGAAATAAAATCCCCTGCCCACACCAATTTATGTAAATGAAATACCTAATATTGGCTTGCGTGGGGCAATTAAACCAAATTTTGTGCCCGAGTTTTATATGTACATTTTTTTAAACGTTTAATTTTAAGTGATGTCATTTCTAAACCTTTATTATTCAATTTACATAGAGCTACTAGTTCGTTAAAATCACATGCTAAGAGGTTTAGCTTGCAGACTATTGCAAAGGTAGATGAAAACAATAATATTGTCATGCGTTTCACTAAACCTAAAGCATTCAAATGATAAAATATTGAAATAACTTAAAACTTTTGATCGGATGTAATGACGCAACTAAATTGAATTACTCAAGTTATCGTGAAGCATCTCGAGTTGAATTTTTTGTTTTGTTCTTAAAAAGAATTTAAAACATTTCGTTTTTGGAATTTTCGGAATTTTAGATTTCTTGCCAAAAAATTAATTCAATTAGTTGTTGATTGGAGCCACTTCAAATCAGCTTTCTTACCATTTACAACAAAACATAACTACACGAAGGTATGTGCATTTTAGGTCTGATTAAATATGTAATTGGTTAAAAATTATATGTTTTTAATTACACATTCTTAACAAATTAATAATGTTCGGATTAATAAACTAAGAGAGTTTGCGTCAGAAAAAGTTCGAGAGAGTAGAAATCTATTACATTGCATGTTTTGTTGCGACCGATAAATTTAATGATGCAATGCTTTTCGTATTGAGCAATCAAATCTATATAAACTGCAGCACATATTTATATTACAAGATTGTGGGTCTGTCGTACTGCGAACACCTTGTAAAACTCACTGAACAAACCCTAGTACCAAACTACTTGCGCGGACGCGAAATCGGGAAGACGCCCTTCCTGGTCAGATGTAAAAGGTGATATGAACCCAATTTGTCTGCCACATCCATCGAGCTGCGTTTTGTAACCTACTCTATGCTACCTAATAGAGCCGAAGGGATTTTCCTGCCATCGTCTGAGAGAAGAAACAAATTTAACGAAATTTTGCCTAAGAAAAGAAATTGAAATACTATAAGAAACGGACCAAGCGAATTGACGTTTAAAGTCAGCAATTTTTTAACAAACGTGATTTAGACTCTTGGTAAGAGCGTTCACAAAGGTTTCGCAAACAAAATCGCTTGTCCTTTATAAGAAGAAAGTAAAAATGGGGTTTCGTAATCGCTACTTGCACTTGCACTTAAAAAGAAGTTAGGCCATTTTGTTGACTAAACGAAAGTATTGTCACTCAAATCAAACAATTGTAACAATGTTGCTAAAAATATAAATTAGAACAGAAATACAGATATGACTTGCCATGTTGAATATAAAAATGTTCAAATGTCATATTAAAGTCAATGTCGTTTGTAGGGGACGCCGCTACTCTGTATGATTTTTTATTATAATTCAAGAATATTAGATTTGTTCCTTTACTTTGTAGTAAGAATGGAAAAGACAGACAAAAAAGCAGTGGTAGGGATAAATTCTCTATTAGAGAGAGACTTGCGAAAAAGTTGGGCAACGCTTTTGTATTAATCCATGAAAAATGACAGATAATTCATAAATTGCATTGGTAAGTAAAAAACGTTACGATATCTGATAAACGTGAAGAATTTATTAACTATAAAAGTTGATTCATAGTGATGAAAGTGATTCGAAATTAATCGAATTTCTTTCTGATCAATTTGAGTATATGGAAGAGTTTGTACCTGAGATGCAAGCATTCGGAAAAGAGGTAAAGTGACACTGATGACATTTCAATACTTTGAATATATCAAAACATTATGTCCATATATTCGATACACAAATTTTTACTTTGACATGAGTGACATCTGATAAGTAAAATGGCATTAGGTTCGTTCGGATACTTTTTTGCAAACGTACTGAGAATATTGAAAAAAAAAGAGACAAATCCATTTCTCCTCTTTTAATTTTGTCGTAATTTTCTATTCGCCGAATTTCGACTTACTGAAAAATGAAAAATGAAAAATGAAAACTGACAACTAAGTGACAGCTGAAAAGTTTGACAAGTGAAACTCTATTTATTTTCGTCCTCAACGGAAGAAGTTGTAATTGAATGTCTCCTAGAACATATCAGCGCAATCAAAATGGTAATTTTAATAGGTATTTAGCTTGTTTCAATTCCAAATTATTTTGTAGATGCTGCATTTTACGATAATGTCAAAATGACATTTCTTAAACTTTTGTTAGAAAACCCGTCAGGTACTTCTCTTAAAATTGGGAGATTTCTCTCTCGATTTCTGATATTTGACGTGTTTCATTTTTCTATGCTGGAGGTACACAAACGACATATATTCGATACACAAATTTTTACTTTGATATGAGTGACATCTGATAAGTAAAATGACATAAGGTTCGTGCGAATACTTACTGAGAAAATTGAAAAAAAAAATTCTACTCGCCGAATTTCGACTTACTGAATTATGGAAAAAGTCACTGCTCCTTATTTTTGCTTCCTCAGTAGGTCACGGGAAAACTTCTGAACTTAAACTGCTAATAAAAATAATTGCTCTATTTAAGAGTACGCTCACTCTGGTTTCTGACATATTAAAGTGGTCGAGCACCACAATTCTCAAAAATGCTCGCATAAGTTTATCTGTCAAAATCTCCAATGCGATGCGAAAAAACTGAATTTTGAAGTTCTCGAAATCCATATACGAGAATTTCTCTTCGAATTGTATTCGTCTGCCTTTTGCATGCGGATTTGCGTCTCGCATACGGAATTGTGAGTTTGACACTTCAAAGAACGGTTCGTTTTTTGATTTGTGTGTAAGATTGCATGTGTTGCGATTAATTCGGGTAGCTGTCAAAATCAAACAGATGCTAGCATATGTGGACGTCCAGCGTAAACACGATTTTGCGGCAACGCGTGTTTTGCGACAATTCCGCATCGCACGCATTGTTTGAAAATCAAACTGATTTGATTATTCTCGCATTTATCGTACGGACACTGATAATGGAGGTTATAATTTCGAAAGATAGTTAAATGTTTTGTGGAACAAGTGTCATTTTCGCTATGAAGACAGAAGAACTCCTGAAAACGATTGGAACGCAGTAGCTACAAATGTGGGAATTTCAAATAAGTAAACAATGTTTTAATTTTTATTATTTTATTTGCTGTAAAGTATTCACAATTTATATTTTGTGTAATTTCTGCTTCTCGCGGCGGGTGATTATTTACTCTGGAAAATTGTAAATTATTGTTGGGGAGAAAATAAAATCATTTCGAATTGAATAGGTATATTAAAGAAGTGGTTTTCAACGCAACCGGCATGTACATCGTGCGGGCATCACATCGCACGCAAAAATCGTGCCCGTGCTTACGTTGGTCACGGCGTTAAACCACATGCTTTGTGACCGGCGAATTAAAGGAATACAGGAATGCATTTGCTTCCTGTACTTCGCTTATCTGCTCGCAGTTTTTGGTAGTCATCGGAACACTCAAACCTGTTGCATATATTGACCTGTTTTTCGAAAGTGTTTTTTTGAATTCTTCGTCTGTGTTGCTGTCGCACGTCTAAATCCGTCAAATGGTTCACAAAACGCCTGCACAACCAGACAATTAGATGAACAGACAGTCCTCGTGCTGAAAACGCAGGTGCCTTCAATCAAATGTGTCGTCTGCGTCTCGCTTTGAACATGAGTAAGGCGTATTTGTACGGCTTTGTTGAATTTTTCATTATTTCTGATTTATGAATTCAATGAGGGGAATAAAGAAATATTGTTTAGTGGATGGTTTTGGATTAATTTGTTAAATTCTCCACATCATAAATTTGATGTTTCTCATCGAATATATTACATTTTCTTTTTGTTAAATATGTTTTTCAATTTAGCGAATGGGTGTAAACATTGTTTTTTTTGTTTTAAATAAAGTTGAATGAAATGTTGTGTGGTTTTTTTAAAATGCGACTAATGTGTCCTTACATAAATCAGACAAATAATATGGGCCACAACAGATTTTTGTGAATAAATTTGTCGAATTTAGCTAATAGAAATATTTGACAAAATGCCTTTACCACAATTAATTGGCTCTATGTTAGAACTTGTCTCTTCGAAATTTAATTTAACCAGAAAGATTAAAATAACACAATATACTTGAATAGAATATGATGTCATAAATGATGGCTGCGGAATGGATCGGTAGTCAGAGGCATAGGTGACGGACAGACACACAGAGACGTTTAGATTATGAAACATTTTGCCAAATGTGTGTTAACGTGCCTCATATTATTTGTTTTCGTGTCTGCGGTAATTGGTTATTGGATCCATCATTTATAACAGGCCTTCATGTAGATGTGTCAAAAAATGTGACATTTGTCAAATTGACACCGACATCCGACATCCAAACATGGACAAAAGAAAAATTATTGTTCACAAAACAATTATTTTATGAACTGCTGCGTCGGTGGAAGAATTTGAATTTTCTCGGTAATCGAACCTGGGACCCCTCGCTTAGTAGTCCAACACACTAACCACTAATCCACTGCGCCGACCTCTGCTTGTTTTAAAACACATATCTGTTCTGTTTTCCTATCTAATATGTACTGCGAACATATAAACAAATTAAAAAATGTGACAGAAAAATACATTTTCGAATGTTAATTCACCAGACGATCAAACCGCTGACAGTTCACGTATGTTTTGTAGGGTGTATTTAAATTGTAAAGATCAGCGCAAATTTTAACTCCCATACAAAAATGTATACAAAGATAAAATTTACCGAGGCAGTTTAGCTAAGCAGTATCCTGTTCGCTCGCTAAATTCTTAACTTCATACAGATGGGCCGATGACAAGTCTCCACTCATTTAGCTCGCGAATTAAATGTCCGGTATATATTAAGTCGAAGATAACTGTTGACAGAAGAAAAAGGAGGGAAAAGTTTTTGTCGTGATTATTATATGGAGGAAACCGCACAGAACGTTAGTGTGATAAAAAAAAGAAAACGCAAAACCAAAATACAAAATAATTATTAAGCAACCATTTATCTTTGGTGTGGAGAATCGAAGTGGAGACAAAGGACGCTAAAATTTAACGCGAGCAGGATACTAAGCTTAAGAAAGAAATTGCACATTTGTCTTCAATAAAACATACATAGAAAGAGCAGTTCTAAGTGTAGGTCTTTTAATGGAAAGAGCAATATATTCTTCAGTCAGAAACTCAGTAACTTTACAACAAATATTTCGAAAAAAAACACCCAATCACACGAGGTTTTTTCTCATAGTTTTCCTCAATAATAATAACATTTATCATATCATTTCCTAAAAAAAATAATAAGTAATGATTCAGTTTAAAGAAAAAAAAACAAAAAATGTCAAATCTCTGCAATTATATAATGTAAATTGGGCTACAACATATTGTTAATTCATGAAGCAAGAATAAACTAACTAACTATATTAATTCACTCATCAGAAATGCATTCAAATTTTAATTGTTCAATAATAAATAAACAAAAATAAGACACTGTTGCAGTTTTACGATGTCCCAATGTTTTTCAAATCACTTAAATGCTTTTAGTAAAGAATATTTTATATTAATTTCAATTGTAGGCAACAAGAAACAGCACAATGTCCGACTTGTCAAAAGTGGTGGGAAAGTGTTCATATTAACATACTTCGGAATTTCTGAGACAAATGTAACTGGTTTTAATTAAAATAGGTTTTGCAATGCAATGTACTTTTGATGAGAACTGAAATTGCATGAACCGTCATTAAATAAAAATACTGACAAACCAACACTAAAACAATTTTGAAAAAAGTATATCGAAAACTCTACGAATCAAATGGTTCGCAATATTTTTGAAGAACCAACATTCATTAACTTTAAAGGGGCATAAGAACCTACTATTTGCAGTCTTGAAAATGTCAAACACGACACACGAATTCCCCCTCTCACTACTCCAACTGTCACTTCATATAAGAAAAACTGTCAAAGCTCCTTATAGCTATATGAAACTGCACAAACATAGATATTCATGACTTCCGCATTTCAAACACTGACACTAAGTGACATGTGACACTTATCTCGTGATCATTACGATGATCCGCTTCTCTTATATTGAGTTCATTTTGCGCTCAGCTAAAATAACACATTTTACAGTCATAAGGAATAAGAAATGACAACGCCAGTTCAACAGGGTGAGATACGGCAGAAGGCGGCCAGCCCTGTCTGAATCTGGATCTCTTACATTAAGTGTACGAAAATAAACACAATTACCTGCCCACAATCACCCAGTTTATGTCCTCCATTTACGAATTGCGTTGATGCTTTTGATTTTTCCGTCTCGGCACCATTACTACAGTATTTTTGCTCCTCTTATGTTGTTTGATTCGGTTTTTTTTTGTATTTCTTTGTTTATTGGCAACAGATGAAAAGATCAGCACAGACAAATTATTTGTACGGAAAATAAGAAAAATCGAGCAATAGCACCGTACTATTTTCGAAAACTTCAAACATTCCGAAATACTCTTCCGAAAGTGACATAAACTCGATCGAAATCACGAATCGTTTTCCTACATCATTCAGATGTAATTAATTTAATGACGTCAAATGGAATTGGAAAACTCACTATCTAATAGGTTAGACACGGTATAGTAATAGCGTGTTTAAAGAAAACTTGCTAAAAGAGAGAGAAACAATTTCCTTCTATTTTTTAGCTGGCGATAGTTTTCCCGAACCGAACCGTTTGAGATGAGTTCAAAATACAGACTGGAGGCTACTGAAAGAACAATCTTCTCGTGGCTAGCTTGACGTCTAGTCCCGTCGATGACGGATTGCATTTGAACCAAATCGGTTTATTTTAGAATTTGAAATCGCTCAGAGCTGAATGCCGCTCTCACACGTTTACAATAAATTTGTAATCGTCATGAATTTCCAACGCCTGCCCAGAATGAATGATAAAATACCGTAACATTACTGTTGGCGGCACACTCTGACAGGGAAACGTGTATCTCTAGTTCTCTGACCACAGAATAAAATCATTCGCATGGCAAAAGTCATTATGAAAGTGTAAAGTGAAAAAAAAGGGAAAAAATTGTATAAAATTACGAAATGTATTTTTAGTGAATAAACGAAGCAGGGAAAAGAGAAAAAAAAACAAGCAAACTCAGACTTTTTCTGAATAGATAGTGAAAAATACGGAATAAGAAGAATGTATTGTTGGAGCATCGGCATTATTTTCGAATGAAACAACTCAGTGTGAGTCACTGTTGCTGTTGTCAACAACTGTCAGAGTCATCGATGACACTTGGCCATATTTTTCTCAAGTTTCGACGAAAATTAATAAATTTTACAGACAGGCTAGTTAATTAGTAGTATCATTCGCTTGATTGTGTCTGAAGTGTTCAGAAATATAAATTTTGTATCAGTCTATGCTTATAATTATGTCCCTTCACAACTTGTGAAATTACAAAAGCGGTTTTCGTCAATGGATTCGCATACGAGTCTCTTTAAATTTGGCATCCAATTACAGCAGCGAACATTGTTTTCCTCTCCTGAATTTGTGAACCTTCTTGTTTTTGGTTCACAGAACTGTTCCTTGTTCGGGTGTTTTTTACCTATTCTTAAGTTTAAGTCAAACTTACAGGAAAATTGACGTTTGAAAATAAAAAATAGATAATTATAATCTTATTTAGGTCAAGTCATTAAAATTCTATGTTATTGCCTATTGGCTTAAGCTGGATTACTTCTATACTATCGTACTATTTCTATCCCTTAGTTTCAACTTGTAAGCTAGATAAAAATCACTGGCGTATCATTGCATCAAAACCAACCCCAAATACACTTCAGAAATGTCAGCATAAATGGCTAGTTGAGGTATGTATTTCCATTCGTAATAATAGCTGGGTTTGTTGTAAAAAAAGATGTTATTTTAAATAACAAATTAGAAATTTTATTGAGAAGTGATTTCGAATTGATGGTCTGTAAAGCTTTCGGCCTTCGATGTCCGTTGATCTATGACGTAGATATAATCAGATTTACGATATTTATAAAAAGCATTATGAATATTAAGTATGTTATTTCTGGAAAACTATAATCGCTTCATTTCTTCTCCATAAGGTGATGATCATTGATTCGTTTATAGGACTATGTTCGTTTCATTGCATTATTTGTGACGCAGAGTCGCGGAGGAGTATTCATTGACAGTTCTTACATACCTAGCATTCAAAGTACATATGCGTGTGTCCAAATGCTTTGTCTGCAATTGTATTGATTTGTATACACTCCGCGTCACTATAACGTCGTTTTCGATTGGGCATTTCAGCTCAATCAAACATAAATAAAAATAAAATCCAAAAGTTTTGTGATAGCTGTGAAAAAGAAAACAAGAAAACAATTCCAAAATATGCAATGTTTATGTCAATTTGAACACTGCAATTAGTATTTAATGAAATATTCGACTTAAAACTAATAAAGAAAATTGTAAAAGTTTTGTAAATATGTATAAAACAAAAGGCAGTTTCTTACAGTAAAATATACACATAGCGATAGAAAAATAATTTACAGTCTAATAACTTAAATAACAACCATAGCTTAAAATGACAAATGCTGGCTGCTCAACTTAAATATCACATTTACTTAACTTTAGACTTGAAACCTTTCGACATAATAGAGGCCAATTCCGACGAATCGCGTCCTTTAGTTTCTGGCACAAAGAACACAGTGATAAAGAATATAATAGTACATGAAATGGCAAATGGCATGAACACAAATGCCCCGATGAGGTTGTTCAGTGGTGGAAACAGCATGCCCACTAAAAGATTGCACACCCAATACACAAGGCTTCCCAAGGACATGGCCACGGGTCGTCGTGTCACTTCAACTAGCTCTGCAAAAATGCAAATCGTTGATTGATCAAACTGGCCAGAACTAATTTGTTAGTTCCTTACCTGAACCGATGAAGTACGGTATGGGTCCCAATCCGAACTGAAAGAAGAAAATAAAGATGAAGATGCATGCGACACACACCATTGGTATCCAGCTTGCGTAGTCCTGTGAATAGCTATAAACATTAACGAAACGCAGACTAAATTAAAATAATTTATAAGGACTTACAATGAAATATAGTGTCAAGGAGACTGCCACAAGGAAGAGGGCACACATCGAGCTGGATAGCATCATCAAAGGCCTTCTATTGAATTTCGACATCAGGATTGGTCCCAAAAGCGAGACGGAGAGGTTCAAGCATCCAGTACCAAGGTTAGCCCATTCGGCACCGGTGGACGAAAAGCCAGCTTTTATGAAAATCGGCACCGAATAGAAGAAGATCTACAAAGAATGGATTGCGATTAGCTAATATCTCACAGACTTTCACATGCAACTTACCGCGCTAATACCGGCCAGTTGTTTTCCCGCTTGATAAGAGCAAATAACAAATAGTGGCAGCACCATCGCTGGATCAGTTACTACAGACCAGAAGGTGCTTTTCAGAACCTGCGCATTCGCTTCCTTTTCAAGATCCAACATTTCGGAATTCACCTCAGACTCATCATGCCTCAGTCGAGTAAGATTAGCACGGGCTCCCTTGGCATCGCCCTTAACAAGATATAGCCACTTTGGACTTTCGGGAAAGTAGTAAGATGGCAGGTAGCATATAATGACCAAGGCGCCGAAGGCGCTTTGCGAATAGTGCCACAGAGCTTCATTTCCAAAAATAATATGCAAGCTGAAAACCTGTCCAACCACAACGCCTGCCGTAACGCCAACTGCGCAGAAGACTCCCAAGGTGCCGCGTAAATGTGATGGCGCTATTTCCAGCAGATACATAGGCAATGCAGTATAAACTATACCGGCTGCAATGCCCACAATAAAACGTCCGACAAGCAGCAGTTCTATGCATTTCGCAGCACGACAGAAGTTCAACATAAATGCTGCGGCTAAAAGAAGTGCCCCAGCTATGAGAATGGCACCCTTCCTGAAAATTGTAAGATAGTGTGAGTTTTCGTTCGTAGTTGTAAATAGCTTCAACAAACTTTATCGCACGTGCATATAAGTGCTGTGCAAAAACTTACCTTCCAAACTTATCGGAAACCCAGGCACCGCACATAGATCCAAATATACCACCAACAAGGACGATGGAGACAACCGAAGCCCAGAGAATATCCAAGCCTCCTTCACTGAGATGCCAGTCGTAACTTTCAATTAGCGTTGTATTGCACCAATCCTTTATCAACTGTAAACATCATTTAGCATGAAACACGTTTTAGCATGATTCTAAAATTTGAAAGAGATGAGAACTTGCACAAGGCAGGACTAACCAAAGCAGGATTATTGACGCAGCCTATAACGTATCCAATCGGAACTGATGCACCGATCGTTGTTGCATATGCCACCAGTATAAGAAGGCCACCCCATTTTTTTGGTTTCTGAAAATAGGAAAAACACAAGTTGCGGTATTTGCATAAATTTTAAGATTATGTAAAAAAGAAATATTAAGGACTAGAATGGCGCCCTCGCAATGGACATAACCTTTGCAGTCAATTCGATTTTCAAATATTTTATACTGGTGGTAGGAAGCGATGTCAAACTGCAAAATAAAAAAACATCTACAGAATTGTACGTTTCTGACTAGCATTGTGAATTTTATTGTTCGCACGAATATGTTTTGCACCTTTATTTGTTTAGAGCAGAGCGGAGTACTCAGATCATTTATGTAATATGCCCTAATTCCAACACTTTAGGTTTACTTACGTTTTTGACAATTTCGTATGAGTTAACCATAATTTTAGTGAAATAATTTTAGAAAATTTTCAAAACACGCACAATAAATAAACACAGTTTTATTTAATTAACGAAATAGTTACATCCAGCGCACATTCATTGTTACCAACTAAATAAATCAATGAACCTACCAAATGTACCCGTACTTATAGGACTGTATTGAAGTTATATTTCCCTTATCTTCAATCAAAAAATATGTTTATCATTTTCTATTTATTTATTTCCAAAAACAAGTCTATCTCGTTTTTTGATTTTTGACTTAAGTTTGACATCACAAGTAGGTAAAATCAATGTCATTGGGATAACTATCGATAAACGGTTCCTCGTATTATAAAAATGAACAAATTAAAGAACTATTGTAACAAACAAAACATTGTTATGTTTTTAAACATAGGATTTATTCATTCATTCAGTTAGTTTCACTTAAACATCTGCTGCAGTAAATCTCGTATACGGACGATATCATTTTTAAATGCGATTAGATTACGCTCACGTGAACGGCTATTTATACCGAGACAGGTATTTCGTTCTTTAGCGTACTTCAGCTTGTAAATCGCCAAAATTGCCGAAATTTGTTTTTCACGAGTGACTGTTGAGAGACAAATGCAACCACAATGTGTTAATGATTAATAAAAACTATAGTTCGCCCAGTGATAGAAATTCTATGTCCTTGTTTCGTTTGCCAGGTTCGTCAACAGTAAAATCATAGGCATCCACGGCTTGTTATTGCTTCGTAACTGGACAGTTTTTTTCCGTAGGCGGGGAATTTACCGCGGCGTACAACACCAAACCTGGAGGGCCAGGCCCTTTGTTGGACCCTTTGGGCGAAAGCGGTCGGATCTTCCGGTGTCACTAACCCACTACGGGGATGTGAGAGCTGCCGTTGACCCGTAAAGGGTTCATCCTAACTAGTACTCACTGACTTCAGCTCCATATATGTCGAAGTAGTTCAAGTGAGGTTTCTGCCAAGTTGACTGTCACTGCCGTCACGGTTGATTCAATGTAGTGAATTCATAAGCCACACATCCTCTTTCTGAGGGGCTCATGTAAGACTTCTGAGACTTCTATACAATGATGGAAAGACTCATTATCTTATAGTATGCGGCAATCGCCTGATGGCAGAAAGTTCTTGAACGAACCACGGCAAACAAGCTTTAGAAGCTTCAACGGATTGCCTGTCTCGGCATCACAGGTGCAACGCGCACTTGTCCAAAAACAGCACTTGAGGTCATAATTGGGTTCTCACCCCTGCAATTCTTCATTATGAAGACGGCTGCTAGATGCGCCATTAAACTACAGCTCGAATATAAGTTTAAATCAGATGAACACGTGGGACATCGGAAAATACTTAACCTAATCCCAAACATGGATATGTTCTCTTTCGTACCGGACGCTATGGTTATGGGAGTACAGTTTTGGGAAAGTATTCGAAGTAGAATTAATAGATCGTTGCAGTTGGTCCAATGGTGTTCCGTCCTGGACCCTAAACTTTAGTCTGGTACACCGACGGATCAAAAATCGTTTTCAGAGTTGGAGGTTTGGACCCAACACCAATATCTCGTTACCCATGGGAATGTGTCCAAAGGTTTTTCAAGCGGAAATCCATGCTATAAAGGTATAAAATGCGCCATCATACAAATCTTCTCCGAGAGTCAGGCAGCTTTACAAGCTTTAGTGTCGAATACAGTTAATTGCTGTCACAATGCTCTGCAAACACTAGCCAAACAGAACAAGGTAAAACTTGGTTGGGTAGGTACCTGGTCAGCAAGGTACACGGAAAAAATTTTAAGATCAAATCAAGAAAAATGAGCGCAGAATCACGAAAAGGATGTCTAGTTTTAGAGCTTAGATCAGGATTCACTAATTCAAAAGTCGCGAATCGCTACTGTCAATGATGCGATCAAATGAGGAATACATATTGCAATAACCAATCGCAATTTGACACAAATAGTTATTAATTTGCTATTACTATGAATTGTGAATTGCAAAAATAATTCGTAAATTACCATTTTTGTGTTGTAAATTCGGATTTCCTCCCTTAACAAATTACAACCATTTAGTCTTGAATTGCAATTTAAAAGTGTTGATTTGCGAACAAAAGGGGTAGATTTACCACTTCAGTAGTTGCAATTCGTAATGGTTTTTTGAATCTTTTTTTTATCAATTTGCATTTCATATTTTGCAATTTACGATTTTTGAGTAGTGATTTGAGGCATCACCGTATTAAATTGAAATTGTTTTATCGTGAATTTCGAAAACTTTATTCTTAATTTACAACTTATATCTTATGATTTACAAAGCAAAATTCGTAGTTTAATTATTTAGGTTGTTTTCGAATACATATTCAACGTCACATTTTAAAATTTGTTTCCTCCTGATATCCATGAAAAGCATACGGCGCCATATCGTCCGGAGACAACGGGATATGTCTGGGGTGGTTTTTCGGTCTATTATTTAAAATAACTTGCCATTGATAGGAACCTTTACAATCGATTTCGATTACATATTTTAGTATCCATTCCAATTTATACTTCTTTCTTATAGCGAGATGTACCTTCTGAAAAAAACACGAATTTATGTACCTACTTCAGTTGTTTTTGTATTATTCAATATGCAGTTACAAGATATATTCCAAAATTCTTTACAATTTGTTGGTTAGTACACTGACTATCACTACGAATGAGTTATACTTATAAGTAACTTTGACCCGACAAGAACTGCTTTCAGCAAAAATTGAATACCGACTGTCTGACTCTAATGAAGCCAAATGCGCATGTTTTAAGCTGTCCATGCAGAAAATGAAAGCCCTAAAAGGATTTCTTTACATGGACCATGGACATGCTATGACGTTTCGTTTTTGTCAGCTGCCTGTGCGCACAAAAATTTCACACATCGGGTAGTTAAATCCATGGAAAATATTTTGTAATTCACGATTTCTCTACGTCATTTTACGTTTTCAATTTACATGTGTTAAATTATTATAAGATTTCATTGATTCATCACTCAGTGTTTGTAAATCAGCAAATACTTTTTGCAATTTGCGATTGTGAAGTAGTGCTTGAGAAATTCACCCATTGAAGTGATAAATTGCGCCAATATCGCAAATCACTACAAATAAAAGAAGCTCGAATCAGGACCGTCTTTAAGCTATTGGAGGCCCTGGGCATATTAGGATAATGGGGCCCCTATGATATTAATATAAATATTTATTTATTTATTTATATTTATTTTTATTTATAATCACATGAACCAAATAGCTAAATGTAATATCTGTGGCCACAAGCAATAACAGCTTAAGTCGACTTAAGACGAAATTGAGATTTTGATGCCATTAAATTCAGCGTACCCAAATCTATTTTGTAAATTTTTTTCAGCTTTATATCTTTAAAAAAGTGGTAACAATTTCAAAAAAACAACAGCTTAAGTCACTTGAGTCAATGGAGAAAAAAAAACTTTAAACTGCTCTCCTGAACAATGAGTAAAACAGACTTAAGCTGTTATTGCTTGTGGCCACAGATATAGTCCACAAAAGTAACTCTTTTAGCATTTACAGGTTAGTGCTTAAAATCTAGGTTATTTGTAGATTTCAGATGGGCAAAATCGTTAACCACTCTTCGAAATCTTTGCTTTTTAGCACAACAGATTCTATGGACATCAGCGACAAACTGATTAATCTCTCTTGAAGCATTGTACTTCTCAATTCGGTTTTAATTCTATTTAGTTTGGAGAAGGAGCGTTCCCCGAAAAAGATGCTCAATGCGATTTCTACATTTGGAAATGTGTCTTCAATTTTGTTTTCTTTCAAAAGTTGATATATCTTTAATATACAATCCTTATTTTCATTGTCAACAATTTTAAAGTATTCTGTTAAAGGCAAACATTCTATTTCTAACTCTTTCTCATTAACATCTTCATTATAAAATTCAGCAAATTCTTTGCTCAACTCTTCAGAATTCAGAGTTTTCAAGCGAAAACATAAATCAAAACGTTTACTGATATTCGTATACGAACTTAATCGTTGTTTTAAATGAACGCTGAGGCTATTTATTATGGGAAGAAAGGTTTCTATTTTAAATTTCTCTCTTCCATTCAGTTGGACTGATGGCGCAGAGCCATCAAAAAAATTCTGGCGAGAACTCCTGCGTTTTGTTCTCTGAGATAGGTCCTGGTAGTCAGATTCCGGGTTTCTTTCTTTGGCAGAAAGCCTAACTTCTGGGCGAGAGTAGAATAGCTTCAGGCATGTACAAACTATTAAGTTGGTATTGTAGTCAGTAAATTATATGGTCGATTTCTTCGAATTATATAAGTTTTTTGGTAATAAATATTGGTTACCGTTTGGTGATCTGACAGGAACTAGGGACTTTGTATTTTTCCTGAGGGGGGCCCCTATCGATCGCGGGGCCCTGGGCACTTGCCCAAAGTGCCCACTGGGAAAGAGGGATCTGGCTCGAATTAATACTTCTAATCGCAAAATTCAACAAGCAGAATTTTGTATTCTACGCCGTTTTCAATGTCGAATTACGAATTTTTATATCAATCCAAGAAAAAATAGTTGTAATTTGCGACAAAGATATAATTCGTGAATTGCAACTCAAAATTTTGCAATTGGTGATTTTCAATTCTTTCCGTGTATTGCAGGCAACGAACTTGCAGACAAACTAGCTAGGGCTGGTTCCGAAACCGTTCTCTATGGAACAGAATCTTACTGCAGAGTCAATTGGGCTACTGCGCTTAGACTAATTAATGAATGGGAACATCAACTTCGTCTTAACCACTGGGAAAATGTCCCTGATCTTAGACAATCTAAGCCCTACTCCTACAAGAAAATCCTTAAACTCAGTAAGGATAACATAAGAAAGCTAGTGGGCTTCCTCACAGGCCACTGTTACTTAAGATACCACCTCAAAGAAATTAACCTCTGTCCGGATACAGAATGCAGATTCTGTCTGGAGGATGTCGAATCCTCTGAACACATCTTATGTGACTCCCGGCTCTTCATTGGTTAAGAAAACGTGTTTTTAATAGAGAGACTCGTACGCCAGCAGACTAATGAACTCTCCTACTACAACTTATTGGTCTTAATCAGGGAGATCACGCTTCTCTTAGATTAACTTTTGCCCATCGATACAATAGATATTTCAGATCGCAGCCATCAGGGCTAGAATACTAGAGGTTTCTGTATTTGGTGTACTAAGTACTTGATGCGGCTAGCTTTTTAGCCGTATATAATTGCGACTTGTGTGTCGAAAAATAAAAGAAAATGAAAGGCAATACCAAATTTGGCTTAATAACTTTATTTGCTATGTTGCTGCGTTGATGAATATAACCAAACTGAAATTGTACAAGGCACAGCACTTGTTCATGTCTTCGTCTCCATCGGTCCCAACTACCACTTAGTTGAAACAAATTTTTAATGCCGTTGTCGGTCACATTTACCGCTATTTGGGAGCGACGATCGCGATGGTGTTGGTTTCTGGCCTCGTAGGCAAGTGTAAGTCTTCTTATATTTTGGTCGCAACCACCGCTATTTGGGAGCGACTAATGTTGATGGGTGAAGTGCATTAGTTTGCCTAGGCCATTTATATACAATGTACTTGAGATTGGTGTTGCTAGTTGTGGCGCAAAGAAAACGACGAGCAAATAGGGTGATGTTCGGGTGTTTGCGTTGAATAAACAATTTTATTAGATTGCGAGTAGCAACAATACTAGTTCGAACGGAGTGTTTGCATGGCCGTTTTAATCTCATTTTCATACAATCTACGATCTACTATCATTTTTTTTTCTTTTTGTAACCCATTATTGTCAGATATTTAGTTGAGGTCTTACTTTTTAGTGAAATTCACAATCGCTACTGGTGTATACATCGATCTTGTAGATAGCAAGCAGCTATCAGAAGATACAGTCCTATTAATATTTGAATTACGTCTGTATTGTGTATATTAATAAAATCATTTGTTAATCGCAGGTATTTCAGGCTGTTTGATAAACACAATTAATCGTTACTTTGAGGAATTTATTTGCGTTTGTGATAATAGCTATGTTTGTTGTAAAAAAAGATGTTATTTTAAATAACAAATAAACGATTTTATTGAGAAGTGATTTCGAATTGATGTTCGCTAAAGCCTTCGGCCTTTGATGTCCGTTGATCTATGTTGTAGATAGAATCAGATTTACGATGTTTATAAAAAGGATTATGAAAATTAAGAATGTTATTTCTGGAAAACTATATTTGTGGCAAATAATGTCTGCTAGACTGAAATGCTCGGAGTAATCGCTTCATCTCTTCTCCATAATGTGATGGAGGGTATAATCATTGATTCGTTTATAGGACTACAATGTTCGTTTCACTGCTTTATTTGCGACGCAGAGGAGTATTAATTGACAGTTCTTAAATAGCGTTCAGAGTACATATATGCGTATGCCTAAATGCTTTGTCTGTAGTTGGGCAGTTCAGCTCAATTAAACATTAAGAAAATCATTTTGTTCTTTTTTTGGGTGTCAAAAAAGTCTGTGTTAGCCATGAGAAGGAAAATAATACCAAAATATGCAATGTTTATGTCAATTTGAACACTCCAATTAGCGTTTAATGAAATATTCGACTTAAAACTAATAAAGAAAATTGTAAAAGTTTTGTAAATATGTATAAAACAAAAGGCAGTTTCTTACAGTAAAATATACACCTAGGGTTAGAAAAATAATTTACAGTCTAATAACTAAAATAACAACCATAACTTAAAATGACAAATACTTAACTTAAATATCACATTTACTTAACTTTGGACTTGAAACCTTTCGACATAATAGAGGCCAACTCCGACGAATCGCGTCCTCTGGTTTCTGGCACAAAGAACACAGTGATAAAGAATATAATAGTACATGAAATGGCAAATGGCATGAACACAAATGCCCCGATGAGGTTGTTCAATGGTGGAAACACCATGCCCACTAAAAGATTGCACACCCACGAAGTAAGGCTTCCCAATGACATGGCCACGGGTCTTCGTGGCACTTCAACGAGTTCTACAAAAAAAAAAAACCATTGATAGATCGAACTGGCCAGAACTAATTTGTTAGTTCCTTACCTGAACCTATGAAGTACGGTATGGGTCCCAATCCGAACGGAAAGAAGAAAATAAAGATGAAGATGCATGCGACACACACCATTGGTATCCAGCTTGCGTAGTCCTGTGAATATCAATAAACATTATCGAAACGCAGACTAAATTAAAATAATTTATAAGGACTTACAATAAAATATAGTGTCATGGAGATTGCAACAAGGAAGAGGGCACACATCGAGCTTGATAGCATCATCAAAGGCCTTCTATTGAATTTCGCCATAAGGATTGGTCCCAAAAGGGAGACGGAGAGATTCAAGCATCCAGCACCAAGGTTAGCCCATTCGGCACCTGTGGACGAAAAGCCAGCTTTCATGAAAATCGGCACCGAATAGAAGAAGATCTACAAAGAATGGATTGCGATTAACTAATATCTTACAGACTTTCACAGCTCAAAGCTTACCGCGTTAATACCGGCCAGCTGTTGCCCCGCTTGATAACAGCAAATAACAAATAGTGGTAGCACCATCGCTGGATCAGTTACTACAGACCAGAAGGTACTCTTTACAATCTCCGCATTGGCTTCACTTTCAAGATCCAACATTTCGGAATTCACCTCAGACTCATCATGCCTCAGTCGAGTAAGATTAGCACGGGCTCCCTTGGCATCGCCCTTGACAAGATATAGCCACTTTGGACTTTCGGGAAAGTAGTAAGATGGCAGGAAGCATATAATGACCAAGGCGCCAAAGGCGCTTTGCGAATAGTGCCACAAAGCTTCATTTCCAAAAATAATATTCAAGCTGAAAACCTGTCCAACGACAATGCCTGCCGTAACGCCAACCGCGCAGAAGACTCCCAAGGTGCCGCGTAAATGTGGTGGCGCTATTTCCAGCAGATACATAGGCAATGCAGTATAGACTATACCGGCAGCAATGCCTACAACAAAACGTCCGACAAGCAGCAGTTCTATGCATTTCGCAGCACGACAGAAGTTCAACATAAATGCACCGGCTAAGAGAAGTGCTCCAGCTATGAGAATGGCACCCTTCCTGAAAATTGTAAGATAGTGTGAGTTTTCGTTCGTAGTTGTAAATAGCTTCAACAAACTTTATCGCACGTGCATATAAGTGCTGTGCAAAAACTTACCTTCCAAACTTATCGGAAACCCAGGCACCGCAGATAGATCCAAATATACCACCAACAAGGACGATGGAGACAACCGAAGCCCAGAGAATGTCCAAGCCTCCTTCACTGAGATGCCAGTCGTAACTTTCAATAAGCGTTGTATTGCACCAATCTTTTATAAACTGTAAACATATAACTCGTTTTAATATGATTGTAAAATTTGAAGATGATGAGAGCTTGCACAAGACAGGACTTACCACGGCAGGACTATTGACACAGCTTAAAACGTATCCAATCGGAACTGATGAACCGATCGTTGTTGCATATGCCACCAGTATAAGAAGGCCACCCCATTTTTTTGGTTTCTGAAAGTAAGAAAAACAAAAGTTGCGGTTTTTTCATAAATTTTAAAATTATGTAAAAATGAAATATTAAGGACTAGGACTAGGACTAGGCCCTCGCAATGGACGTCCCTGTTGAGTCAATTCGACTTTCAACTATTTTATTTGACTTATACTGGTGGTAGGAAGCGATGTCTAACTGCAAAATATTAAACATCTACAGAATTGTACGTTTCTGACTAGCATTGTGAATTCAATTGTTCGCACGAATGTGTTTTGTACCCTTTTTTTAGAGCAGAGCGGAGTACTCAGATCTTTTTTGTAAAATGCCCTAATTACAACACTTTGTTTAGGTTTACTTACGTTTTTGTCAATTTCGCATGAGTTAACCATAATTTAAGTGAAATAATTTTAGAAAATTTTCAAAACACGCACAATAAATAAACACAGTTTTTTTTAATTAACAAAATAGTTACATCCGGCGCACATTCATTGTTACCAACTAAATAAATCAATGAACCAACCAAATGTACCCGTACTTATAGGACTGTATTGAAGTTATATTTCCCTTATCTTCATTCAAAAAAAAAATGTTTATCATTTTCTATTTATTTATTGCCAAAAAATAGTCTATCTCGTTTTTGTTTTTTGACTAAAGTTTGACATCACAAGTAGGTAAAATCAATGTCATTGGGAAACCTATCTATAAACTGTTCCTTGTATTATCTACATGAACAAATTAAATCACCATTGTAACAAACAAAACATTGTTATGTTTTTAAACATAGGATTTATTCATTCATTCAGTTAGTTCCACTTAAACATCTGCCTAAGTAAATATCGTATACGGACGATATCGTTTTTAAGTGCGATTAGATTAAGTGCATCCGATTAAAGCAGGGAGAAAGGTACCTAAGATAGCAACTGTATGGCAAGAAGTGGTCATATCTGAAAGTTTTGTCTGTCGAAATCAAAAACAAAAATATGATGGTCAAAATAAGTTAATATTTAAAGGGATTTGACGCAAGACCTGAAGTGCTGCAAAAGAAAAAGACGGCGTTACAGCTCTGAATTATTCTAAATAGAGCGCGCTATACATAGGAGCCATGCGTTTTTGATGTTCAGCAATATTTTAAATACGATGAAGGTTTGACAGCTAGAGTTAGCATATTTCATTCTTTAGCGTTCTTCAGTTTATTAATCGTCGAAATTGTCGAAAATGCAACCGCAATGTGTCAATGATGAATTGAGAATATAGTTCGCTCAGTGGTAGGAACTCTACCATTATAGAGACCTATGCACGCCTTTTTGGAAAACCAATAACACACAGCATTGCATCTCTGTACAATCTACTTTTTTCATATAAGACTAGCAGTTACCCGCGACTTCGTCCAAGTGGGACTCTAATGTACTTTTTTAGAAAAATTGTTACTTAAATTGTTTTTTTTTAAGTATTTCTTTATGGACAATATTTTTTGTTTCTTTATTGGACGGCAGTAATATCACCAGACTTGAGGGTGAACTTACACGAGAGCTACATAGCTACGTAAAACTAACCGTGCGTAAAGCAATCTTCCCTTAAATCTATACCAGCGTATTTCAAAGATCGGCCCTGAGATTTATCGATCGTCATGGCGAACCACACTTTGAGGGGATATTGTAATCTCTTAAAGTTAAAGGGGAGGTCATTAGGTATCAGAGGAATGCGCGGCACGTTTCCCCTTGAACAACCCCGGTCAATATTATAGCTTCGATTAAATTTGTATGCAAACTTTGATTTGCAGTCTAGTGCCATTACATAGTTTTGGTGGTTTTGAGTTCCGAGGGAGCATTACGGGTGTGCCCTTCCGAAGAGTCTATGGTATGGAATAGGTACCCGATGGTTTAAGGGAATTAAAAAAAACTCTACCGGATAGTTAGCGGCTTCATCAACATTGCAAATAATGTCTATCTAATAGAATTAAATAGGCCTTTTATCAAAGGCAAAATAAAGTAAAAGTAAATTCAAATTAAAAATAAATTGAAATTCAAATCAAATTTGATTTGGAACATGGAACATGCAATGAAATTGATCTTCTTTAGGAAATGGATTGACAGCAAAATCAGCTGTTCAAATTGCATTTGTTTTTGGTAAAATCAACCATTGAAATCGGCTAGAAAAATGTTTCCTCTGTTGTAGATACAAATGGAGTAGTTTTGGTGGTTCGTAGTTTCCAGATGATGACGAAGACAATGAAGATAATAATTTCTCCAAAACGATGCCCATTGCTGTTTATGTATTTCTTTATTTTGGTTTTCACGAAAATTTTGCAAATTTGTTTTAAAACAAACTTCTTTAAATGACGTAAAACAGCTGTGCTGGATTTGTGGTAGTATGTGCAAATCTGAAAAAATATCGAGATCTGCAAAAAGTGATCCGAATCAAAAAACCGATTGATTTTTTGTCCCAATGGAAAACGACATTAGACTTACACTAACGCTACATATCCATTCAATATTCCATATCCATACGCCATGAGAGAAACCAAAAACACATTCTCACGCAGACCTCACCAATTCAGCCAACACCAAACCCACAGCCAACAGCAAACGCCATGTAGGCATGTACGCACGCATGCATTGGTGGCTATGGACGTTGAGTAGACTGCGATTATTATTTATTTCAGTCATACTCGCATGCCCGCCCGACACACACAACCCAAAGTCCAAAACAGATAATTAATGGAATATGGAACAATATTAACCATTGAGAAACCGAACGCATTGTGTCTGTAGGTATGTGAAACATTATAACGCTTTCCATGTGTACGATATACTCAACCCACTCACCCCCATATCATAGCTGGCAATCGAGAAATCAATCTCTTCTTGTTGATTAAATGAGATCTTTCTTTAATTTATTCTAGCTCATCCTCTGGAAGGAGCAGAAAGATAATTGGTAGCTTAGAATACTCGGGGAAGTATTGGCTAAAGACAATTTTAAGCTTTTTTGAATTGACCAAGCTTTATAAATGTAATAGAAGGTTGAGTGAATTCTCTTTTTCAACCTTTATAAGGCGAGTTTTGAATAAAAAGGCGAAATAGGTGTTCGATGATTTTTTTATTTTCTATAAATATACAAAATTTCAAGTTTATACGACTAACGGTTCGTGAGCAACAGAAAAACCTCTCTAAAAAGGGCAGGGAGGGTGGTATCGAAAAACAGCTAGTGGAATATATCCCGAGAGTTTCATGAACATACAATTAGTGGTTTGACCTGTATGATGTCTGTCACCTCAATCAGGATACTCTTTTATGTTTAGAGAAGATGACTGATATGGACGTCATGTAGTGTCACTTACTACAAGATCAATGAGAACCTATTCTCCTCTGTCATCTAGATGTTGACAGTTGGGAAGTTAACAGACGCTTTAAAAATAATAATTGAGGCAAAGGAGAATCAAGCAACAGATTATTGTCAAATCATTGATGGGACACGGGAATGATGTCTACATATTCAAGGGGATGAGAACTGCATTATCGATCACTGTCCTATAATACATATTTCTTTCAATAATGTTCTCGAATATAATAGAAATAAAGCGCAGAATAAGACTTGGCAAATGTTAAGAGAACCCCACTCAGGATTCATGAAAAGAATCAGTCAGCGCGATGATAGGGTTTTGATATTCGAAGATTGTTTCGTATTGTTGTTCTTGTTTTTGGTTTGCAGAACTCCTTGTTCAGATGAATTTGTACGTAGAATTACCTATTCTTCAGTTTAAGTCAAACTTAGAGGAAAATTGACTTACATTGTGTCAAACGTTTGAAAATAAAAAATAGATAATTGTAATCTTCTTTATATCAAATCATTAAAATTCCATGTTATTTCCCATTGGCTTAAGCTGGATTACTTCTATACTATCTTACAGTGTTTCATCCCTTAAGCTTAGTATTCTGCTCGCGCGTCAGTAGTCTCCACTTCGATTCTCCACACCAAAGATTAATAGTCGCTAAATTATGAAACATGATATAGATGGGACAAAAACCATATTATGTTCATTGCAGTTCATTCGTGTCGGTTAAAGCCCTATTTGCATTGGAATTATTTTGCAATCTCCATATTTCTGTTTTCTCCACAAGCCCCGCAAGTTTTTTTTCGTTTTTTCATCGAATGAAAAGAAATTTTTTAGTTTGCTTCAGCTTCCTACAAAAAATCCAAAGTAAACACAATACAAACTCTTTCCTTCTCTTTCTCCTGTCAAAATTTATCTTCGATTTAATGTACCGGACATTTATTTCGTGAGCTATAAAGTGGAGACTTGTCATCGGCCCATCTATATAAAGTTAAGAACTTAGCGAGCGAACAGGATACTGCTTTGCTAAATTTTATCTTTGTAGACATTTTTGTATGGGAAATAAAATTAAGCGCGAGCAGTATACTCAGCTTTAGTTTCAACTTGTAAGCTAGATAAAAAGCACTGGCGTATCATTGCATCACAACCAACCCCAAATAAACTTCAGCATAAATTTCGTCTGCGTAGAATTAGTACTTCGAGTAACTCATTAAAATATTCATATCAATCGGATCCAAAACTATCCTATCCTTCAAGCCAATCAATTAGCCCAGCACATTTAAATTCATTGATAAATACGAATTTTATTATCCCTAACTTGAGAAATAATTGGTTCGTCATTTAAATTTCATCCATGTCACATTTTTTTTTTCGCGGCAAAAAGTAGCCTATGTCGTTCTCAGAGGTCCCATCTATCCCTACCCTATACCAAAATACAAAAAATTCCTATGACTGTAACTCTCATTGTAGAATAATTTTTCTCTTTCGTTGCGTCGTTTGTAGGGGCTAATGGCGCTACGGGCATGATGAATGAAAGAAATTATTTCCTTGCATCATAGTTTGTACACAACTGCGCAGTTAAAATTTAATGTAGTAAAATTAAACTTTTTCAATTGTTAATATTTAAAAAAAAAAATGCAAAATAAGCACCCCGAAAATCTCTTTGGACACTTCATTTCTTCAGATTGATTGAGTGTGTAAACCGCAAGAGGTAAATATACTACTACAGAAACTACAGAAATATAAAAGAGTGGATGGATGGATTAATTGACATACAAAAATTGCAATCTATTGCTTAAAACGTAAATTTACAAATGCATGAAATATGAAGTTCAATTCCAATGAAACTAACGAAACCATCAGCTCGCTCGCACCAACCACCAACCCGATTGCCCCGCAAATTTTGTAAGTAAAATTCTCTATTAAATTACTTGAACACGGCAAGCAACCACATGTTAACGGTGAAAACGGCAGCGTTGCCAGCCACTTATAACGAAAAAATGCAAGACTTGAAAAAAAGAAGCATTTTTCAATAAAAGAATGCCTAAAATATTTTGTTTTTGGGTAAAGTGGAACAGTAAATCAAAAATTAAACACAAATATAGAAAAAATAATCAAAAACAATTTTTATTTATACAACAAACAGCTTTCAAATTTGTTCCAATTTCATTCCACTTATTGGAAGTGTAAGCTGGAATTATTTCCTGGATGGCGGTCTATTTAATACTTAGCTTATGATAGCAGCACTACTGAAAGCATTCTCATGAGAAAGAAAACAATTCCAAAATATGCAATGTTTATGTCAAATTGAACACTGCAATTAGCATTTAATAAAATATTCGACTAAAAACTAATAAAGAAAATTGTAAAAGTTTTGTAAATATGTATAAAACAAAAGGCAGTTTCTTACAGTAAAATATACACCTAGGGTTAGAAAAATAATTTACAGTCTAATAACTAAAATAACAACCATAACTTAAAATGACAAATACTTAACTTAAATATCACATTTACTTAACTTTGGACTTGAAACCTTTCGACATAATAGAGGCCAACTCCGACGAATCGCGTCCTCTGGTTTCTGGCACAAAGAACACAGTGATAAAGAATATAATAGTACATGAAATGGCAAATGGCATGAACACAAATGCCCCGATGAGGTTGTTCAATGGTGGAAACAGCATGCCCACTAAAAGATTGCACACCCACGACGCAAGGCTTCCCAATGACATGGCCACGGGTCGTGGTGACACTTCAACGAGTTCTACAAAAATGAAAACCATTAATGGACCAACCTGGACAGAACTAATTTGTTAGTTCCTTACCTGAACCGATGAAGTACGGTATGGGTCCCAATCCGAACTGAAAGAAGAAAATAAAGATGAAGATGCATGCGACACACACCATTGGTATCCAGCTTGCGTAGTCCTGTGAATAGCAATAAACATTAACGAAACGCAGACTAAATTAAAATAATTTATAAGGACTTACAATGAAATATAGTGTCAAGGAGACTGCCACAAGGAAGAGGGCACACATCGAGCTGGATAGCATCATCAAAGGCCTTCTATTGAATTTCGCCATCAGGATTGGTCCCAAAAGCGAGACGGCTAGGTTCATGCATCCAGCACCCAGGTTTGCCCATTCGGCACCGGTGGACGAAAAGCCGGCTTTCATGAAAATCGGCACCGAATAGAAGAAGATCTTCAAAGAATGAATTGCGATTAACTAATATCTTACAGACTTTCACATGCAGCTTACAGAGTTAATACCGGATAGCTGTTGCCCCGCTTGATAAGAGCAAATAACAAATAGTGGTAGCACCATTGCTGGATCAGTTACTACAGACCAGAAGGTGCTTTTCAGAACCTGCGCATTGGCTTCACTTTCAAGATCCAACATTTCGGAATTCACCTCAGACTCATCATGCCTCAGTCGAGTAAGATTAGCACGGGCTCCCTTGGCATCGCCCTTGACAAGATATAGCCACTTTGGACTTTCGGGAAAGTAGTAAGATGGCAGGTAGCATATAATGACCAAGGCGCCGAAGGCGCTTTGCGAATAGTGCCACAGAGCTTCATTTCCAAAAATAATATGCAAGCTGAAAACCTGTCCAACCACAACGCCTGCCGTAACGCCAACTGCGCAGAAGACTCCCAAGGTGCCGCGTAAATGTGATGGCGCTATTTCCAGCAGATACATAGGCAATGCAGTATAAACTATACCGGCTGCAATGCCCACAATAAAACGTCCGACAAGCAGCAGTTCTATGCATTTCGCAGCACGACAGAAGTTGAACATAAATGCGGCGGCTAAAAGAAGTGCTCCAGCTATGAGAATGGCACCCTTCCTGAAAATTGTAAGATAGTGTGAGTTTTCGTTCGTAGTTGTAAATAGCTTCAACAAACTTTATCGCACGAACATACCTTCCAAACTTATCGGAAACCCAGGCACCGCACATAGATCCAAATATACCACCAACAAGGACGATGGAGACAACCGAAGCCCAGAAAATATCCAAGCCTCCTTCACTGAGATGCCAGTCGTAACTTTCAATTAGCGTTGTATTGCACCAATCCTTTATCAACTGTAAACATCATTTAGCATGAAACACGTTTTAGCATGATTCTAAAATTTGAAAGAGATGAGAACTTGCACAAGGCAGGACTAACCAAAGCAGGATTATTGACGCAGCCTATAACGTATCCAATCGGAACTGATGAGCCGATCGTTGTTGCATATGCCACCAGTATAAGAAGGCCACCCCATTTTTTTGGTTTCTGAAAATAGGAAAAACACAAGTTGCGGTATTTGCATAAATTTTAAGATTATGTAAAAAAGAAATATTAAGGACTAGAATGGCGCCCTCGCAATGGACATAACCTGTGCAGTCAATTCGATTTTCAAATATTTTATACTGGTGGTAGGAAGCGATTTCAAACCGCAAAATATAAAAACATCTACAGAATTGTACGTTTCTGACTAGCATTGTGAATTTTATTGTTCGCACGAATGTGTTTTGCACCTTTATTTGTTTAGAGCAGAGCGGAGTACTCAGATCATTTATGTAATATGCCCTAATTCCAACACTTTAGGTTTACTTACGTTTTTGTCAATTTCGTATGAGTTAACCATAATTTAAGTGAAATAATTTTAGAAAATTTTCAAAACACGCACAATAAATAAACACAGTTTTTTTAATTAACGAAATAGTTACATCCAGCGCACATTCATTGTTACCAACTAAATAAATCAATGAACCTACCAAATGTACCTGTACTTATAGGACTGAATTGAAGTTATATTTCCCTTATCTTTAATCAAAAAATATGTTTATCATTCACTATTTATTTAATTCCAAAAAATAGTCTATCTCGTTTTTGTTTTTTGACTAAAGTTTGACATCACAAATAGGTAAAATCAATGTCATTGAGATCGATAAACGGTTCCTCGTATTATATACATGAACAACAAACCAATATAAATATACCAATTTTAAATATAGGATTTATTCATTCATTCAGTTAGTTGCACTTAAACATGTGCTACAATAAACATACGGACTATAGCGTTTTTAAATGCGATTAGATTACGCTCACTTGAACGTCTCAAACCCGCTATTTTGGAATGCATCCGATTAAGGCAAGGAGACAGCTACCTAAGATAGCAACTGTATGACAAGAAGTGATCATATCTGACAGTTTACCTGTCGAAATCAAATAAAAAAATATGATATCTTGTCAAAATAAGTTAATATTTAAAGGGATTTGACGCAAGGGTTGAAGTACTACAAAATAAAAAGACGGCGTGACAGCTGACAGCTCAGGATTATTCTAAATAGAGCGCGCTATACATAGGATGTTGACAATTTTGAAGTTAACAGACGCTTGAAAAATAATAATTGAGGCAAAGGAGAATCAAGCAACAGATTATTGTCACATTATTGACGGGAATGATGTCTACATATTCAAGGGGATAGGAACTGCATTATCGATCCTATAATACAGATTTTCTTCAATTTGGTTCTCGAATATAATAGAAATAATAAACTTGGCAAAAATAATCAGTCAGCGCAATGATAGGGTTATGACTGTCGAACATTGTTTTCCTCTTCTGATATTGCGGAACACAAACCTTCTTGTTTATGGTTTGCAGAACTGCTCTCTTTGTTCGGGCGAATTTGTGCGCAGAATTACCTACTCTTCCGTTTGTGTCAAACGTTTGAAAATAAAAAAAAAAGATAATTATAATCTTATTTATGTCAAATCATTAAAATTCCATATTATTTCCCACTGGCTTAAGCTGGATTTCTTCCATACTATCGTACAGTGGTTCATCCTTAAGTTTTCACTTGTAAGCTAGAATAAAAAATGGTTAGTTTAATTATAAATTTTCGCTGACGTAACGGACACAGACGATAACGAAATCGATAGAGCAGCTACTAGGTTTCTGTATTTGGTGAACTATTTCGAACGGAGTGTTTGCATGCCGTTTTAATCTCATTTTTAAATAATCTACGATCTACGATCAATTTTTTTTTAATTTTTTTTAACCTATTATTGTCAAATTTTTAGTTGAGGACTTATTATTTAGTGAAATTCACAATCGCTACAGGTGTATACATCGCTCTTATAGATAACAACCAGCTATCAGAAGATACGATCCTGTTCAACTCGAATTTCAAAAATGTTTCCTTAAAATAATTAATATAAATAATTAATATCTAAGGTGTTGCTTGCCCTGTCTTGGGTCCTTGTTGGCATGATTGCACTCACTCTCTAAGCTCGCCGAAGGGCATGGGAGCTTAGCCCTTGGCACGTCTCTAAAAGCATCATCATGCCAGTCTTCACGTTTGATGTTCTTCTCTTCCCAACCCCCTCATCTCAACCCTTTTTAGTTAAACTCCATTTTTCTTGGTTTGGCACTTTTAAACATATTTAGATTTTTTTGTTTTACATTTATCACATTTTTTTTTAAATGTTTAATACAAGGCGGGCCAAAAGAAGTTATCCGATGTTGTTTGGCTCTAATTTTTTTTTTAATAAAAAACTTCGATTCTGTTTTTTTATTATGTTTATTTGAACCTTTAGAATTTTATGGGTCGAAAAGATGATATCGGCCAAATGGGCGCCGTCACAATTGATTGCCATACGGGCTCGTTTTATGGCACCGTGTGTTGTGGAGTGGTGTGTCGCTATCACTCCAATGGATTTCATATAGTCGTAAGGAGAATCTTTTCAAATGTGCGGTATAAATTTGATAAATTCAATTTTCTCGCATAGCTAACTCTACGTTGCATGCTCCCGAGTCGGAAAACCATCTGCAGTATTTGTTTTTAGAGGCGATGGATAAAAAAGAACCCAGAATGTTGTTTATGAAAAACCATTGCAGTAAATGTTTTAATTTTTTTTTATATAAAATTATGCCGTGTTTTTCCTGCTCCTTGGTTAGCTTTCCTTAAATTCTTCTCCTGCTGGTCGCTTTATGTAAGCCTATTTGGACTATACACAATATTGTTACATTCGAGCTGGGATTCTAAAAAATAAACGAGTGTGCTTTAGATCACACGACTGAAATAACACTTCTTTAGCTCCATCGATATATACATGTTTAGTTTATACACATTAATATATCAATTTTCTTCAATAATTTACTGGCTATGAGAGCAAAAAAATGGACGCGCGCACTGCTCTCTCTTGCTCCTACACTACACACACAATGGGCCACGGTTGCCACTTACAAAAACAAACTCAAATGATTTTATTTGATTTTACAAAAAATTACCAGCTGCTAGAAGACATGGGAGATCATCTACCAATTTTCTTATAACAATCCCTTAACAAATTAGAGTTTCATGTCTGTATATAAATAATATGATTAATTATCATAATCACCATCTGTCAAAAGAAGAAAATGAGTGCATTCTGTAATTTTTTTAATAGCGAATAAAACAGTTTTATATGGATGGTGATAAAGCATATGCAAATAATGCAATGCGTTCACTCAGAAGCAGTAAGGTAGCATATAAGTGAGGTGATATCGAGTTCGCATTCTTGGTACATCTGCTCAAAAATTTACCATAACCAGATAAAAATTATCAAATTAGCAAAAATCAAAAAGCAAACAAAAAAACAAGTTTGGTCAAAAATTACCAAAGTGGCAACCTTGCAATAGGCGTGTGTTAGATATACGAAACGTAACTGGCTATGAGAGAAAAAAAAAAAAAAACTGTGTGCTCGCACCTTTCTCTGTTGCTCCTACAGTGGGATACAAAAAAATGCCTGTACTGCAGTGATACCAGACTTTAGAGGCAGGTTATCCCATGGTTATACTCAAAATATCCCTTTTATGTTTACAAATTATTATTATTTTAAAAAATACTCGTGAATTATTAACAGACACATATGTCATTTTATGAAACAGTTTAGGGAAATAAAAACAGAAAACAAAATGAAAGCATTTAGATATTTTGAATGACTTTTTTCTAAACATGAAAATATTTAATTTGATCGTAGGTTGAATAATTTTTTTATTCTTAATGAAATAAGCAATTAGGAGCAAAATTTTACCCGCAAAAAGTGATAACTCCCCCGATCTGGTATCACTGCTACACTGTATGATGTGTCTTAGATAATGAAACGTAAATAGGTGAGGTGAGAGAAAGAGAGAACGAAAACGTGTGCTCGCATCTATCTCTCTTGCCTCTACAGTAATATTCGAAACGAAACGTAACTCCCTCTCGTTTTATCTCACTAACTTATATCCCCCTCTCAACTTCCGCTCGCAATTTCCGTAACGCTTTCGTGACGCATTCAGCAGCTTACCCCCCAAGTCAAGCGTGCCTAAAGAAGTATTACTTCAAAAAGATAACACGCTATTCTGTTGAACTTTCTAATAAAATCATTTTTATTACACTATGTATTCTAATAATTCACTTCAAAACAATATTTCTTTAAACAATTCTTATCCGACTTACACCAATCACTTAATTCACTTCTTTATCTTCACAACCAATTGCTATCTCGAACTTTACCAATCACTTTCATGATTTTTATTATACTTTATATACTTTTTACCGTATTTTATTATTTTCGCGCGTATTTTATTATTCTCTTAGACATTTATCTTTTACTTAAATGGGTTTCAGAGTCGTCCTGTGTTTCGCCCTGCCGTGATTTATGAACGCAGTCATCAAAGGCAGGGTAGGGCGCGACTAGTCGGTCATGGAGTGAGTATTCGACAAGGATAAAAAAATTCCAAAAAAAAGGAAGGGTGGGTGTTCACTATATTTTCTACCGTAGTAAGATAGTTAATTTTTTGTTCTATTCAAGGACACTACGAGGACATGATCGACAACGATTCCATTACTTAGTTTTCCTATAGGTAGATATATTTTTTTTTTTTATTATTTTACTTTTTCTATTGGGAAACAATGTGCTTATTTACAGCAACTGTAAAGTGATCAGATAATTTTAAAAGAAGCAGGCAAGGCCAACAGAGACTTTGCTAATAGAAGGGCAGCCACACAGTCAAAGCTGGGATTCATAATTTTTTTTTCATGAAAGTGCCTAATAAAAGATTAAATTAAATTTGAAAATGTTGTTGTTGGGCCGACCATAATAATTTACTTCCAATTTATCAGCTGAACACAACTGCGAAAATGGTCTCAAAGTATTTTTTTCAATTAAAACAGTTGCAATTTGAAATATTCGAATTCATATTTTTACACTGCGCAACCGACTTTTATAGTCTATTTATACACTCAGAGGAACAGAATGAGAATGAAAAATTATATGAAATGCCAGCTTGTGCTTTAAGGTTCTCCAAAGAATAACGCACCACAGGAGCATGAAGCACAAAGGCGGAAAATGGACGCAATTAGAGAAAGCACAATTAAACAATTTTTTTTTACATTTTACTTATTGTAGAAACCAAGAATTTACGCATTTTTACTTTCTATAGCTCTTGATATTATTTAAAAATATGTTTGAGCTATAAACAAGAACCAGAGACAATACTGAGACCACCAACTTCGACCGATTTTCCGTTACTTACCTATAAGCTATATTTTTACGGGGTGGCAAATGCTAATTGCGCTAGTATTGTTACATAGAAATTCGTATTGACAAATGTCACGTAACATCAAATATTCCGGCTCACTAACACACTCGCACCTTGCATATGCCACTTCCGCTTTTGGCAAAGTTGCTGCCAGCGTTCATAGAATTTTATCCGTTAAATTTGAAATTATTCGTTACGTGTAGATAATATTTTTTTTTATGAATAAGTGTACATTCGCTGAAAATATTAATAAAAAATAAACAATGTAGATTGGTTGAAGGAAAATGAAATCATTTTGAGCAAATTTTCTTCAGATATCTAAGAAAAATTTACACATGAAATCGAAGTTAAGGATATTCAAAAGCAAAAAATACGCAACCATGTTTGTCCTAATATATTTCTAGTATATAGAACATCTGCATTAGATAGTTTTATTGACGCACAAAATCGAATTATTCGCCTTTCAACAATATATAATAACTAACCAATGGCATTCAGTAATGTAAAAATGTGGTATTCCCGAATTCTAGCACATTTCCCCACGGTTGTCGAGGTTGGCAGCATTTATTTTTGTATTTTTTGTATGTTTTTGCATGTCACACGGATTCTTAATTGACACAACACCGATAGGAAAACGAAATGGCGAATTTGGAAAACAAACTGAGGTGCTCAGCGGCAAGAGGATTGTGAGTATCATTTGTCTATGGTGCGAACTGCAACGAGGTGCGTTTGATGTAGGAGAACACCAAACCAGGTATATTTATGAGGGAAAAGGGTCTTTTATTTTTAATTTTGTGTTGTTGTTTGCAAGTTATTTTGCCTGTGCCACAGTGCTCTAAAGCGAGATGAACACACCGATGGGCAAGTTTCCTTACCACCAAGTTACTTCGACTATAAATTGGAATTATCGATACAGGGAGTTTTGGATTTTGGATTTTTCCCCTATCATCGCTGGGCAGCAACATTTGCTTTGCAACAAGTATTTGAATTTATGTCTATATTGTGTATATCAATATAATTATTTGATAATCGCAGCTATTTCAAGCTGTTTGATAAACACAATTAATCGTTTCTTTGAGGTATTTATTTGCATTCATAATAATAGTAAAATAATAAATAAATAAAAGTTGTTATTTTAAATAACAAATTAACAATTTTATTGAGAAGTGATTTCGAATTAATGGTCTGTAAAGCTTTCGGCCTTCGATGTCCGTTGATCAATGTCGTAGATATAATCAGATTTACGATATTTATATAAAGCATTATGAATATTAAGTATGTTATTTCTGGAAAACTATATTGGTGGAAAAATAATGTCTGCCAGACTGTAATGTTCGGAGTAATCGCTTCATTTCTTCTCCATAAGGTGATGATCATTGATTCGTTTATAGGACTATGTTCGTTTCATTGCATTATTTGTGACGCAGAGTCGCGGAGGACTATTCATTGACAGTTCTTACATACCTAGCATTCAAAGTACATATGCGTGTGTCCAAATGCTTTGTCTGCAATTGTATTGATTTTTATACACTCCGCGTCACTATAACGTCGTTTTTGATTGGGCATTTCAGCTCAATCAAACATTAAGAAAAAAAAAATAAAATCCAAAAGTTTTGCGACAGCTGTGAAAAAGAAAACAAGAAAACAATTCCAAAATATGCAATGTTTATGTCAAATTGAACACTGCAATTAGCATTTAATAAAATATTCGACTAAAAACTAATAAAGAAAATTGTAAAAGTTTTTTTAAATATGTATAAAACAAAAGGCGGAAGTTTTTTTACAGTAAAATATACACTTAGGGTTAGAAAAATAATTTACAGTCTAATAACTAAAATAACAACCATAACTTAAAATGACAAATACTTAACTTAAATATCACATTTACTTAACTTTGGACTTGAAACCTTTCGACATAATAGAGGCCAACTCCGACGAATCACGTCCTCTAGTTTCTGGCACAAAGAACACAGTGATAAAGAATATAATAGTACATGAAATGGCAAATGGCATGAACACAAATGCCCCGATGAGGTTGTTCAATGGTGGAAACAGCATGCCCACTAAAAGATTGCACACCCACGACGCAAGGCTTCCCAATGACATGGCCACGGGTCGTGGTGACACTTCAACGAGTTCTACAAAAATGAAAACCATTAATGGACCAACCTGGACAGAACTAATTTGTTAGTTCCTTACCTGAACCGATGAAGTACGGTATGGGTCCCAATCCGAACTGAAAGAAGAAAATAAAGATGAAGATGCATGCGACACACACCATTGGTATCCAGCTTGCGTAGTCCTGTGAATAGCAATAAACATTAACGAAACGCAGACTAAATTAAAATAATTTATAAGGACTTACAATAAAATATAGTGTCATGGAGATTGCAACAAGGAAGAGGGCACACATCGAGCTTGATAACATCATCAAAGGCCTTCTATTGAATTTCGCCATAAGGATTGGTCCCAAAAGCGAGACGGCTAGGTTCATGCATCCAGCACCAAGGTTAGCCCATTCGGCATCGGTGGATGAAAAGCCGGCTTTCATAAAAATCGGCACCGAATAGAAGAAGATCTTCAAAGAATAGATTGCGATTAGCTAATATCTTACAGACTTTCACATGCAGCTTACCGAGTTAATACCGGATAGCTGTTGCCCCGCTTGATAAGAGCAAATAACAAATAGTGGTAGCACCATTGCTGGATCAGTTACTACAGACCAGAAGGTGCTTTTCAGAACCTGCGCATTGGCTTCACTTTCAAGATCCAACATTTCGGAATTCACCTCAGACTCATCATGCCTCAGTCGAGTAAGATTAGCACGGGCTTCCTTGGCATCGCCCTTAACAAGATATAGCCACTTTGGACTTTCGGGAAAGTAGTAAGATGGCAGGAAGCATATAATGACCAAGGCGCCGAAGGCGCTTTGCGAATAGTGCCACAAAGCTTCATTTCCAAAAATAATATTCAAGCTGAAAACCTGTCCAACGACAATGCCTGCCGTAACGCCAACCGCGCAGAAGACTCCCAAGGTGCCGCGTAAATGTGGTGGCGCTATTTCCAGCAGATACATAGGCAATGCAGTATAGACTATACCGGCTGCAATGCCCACAATAAAACGTCCGACAAGCAGCAGTTCTATGCATTTCGCAACACGACAGTAGTTGAACATAAATGCGGCGGCTAAAAGAAGTGCTCCAGCTATGAGAATGGCACCCTTCCTGAAAATTGTAAGATAGTGTGAATTTTCGTTCGTAGTTGTAAATAGCTTCAACAAACTTTATCGCACGTGCATATAGGTGCTGTGCAAAAACTTACCTTCCAAACTTATCGGAAACCCAGGCACCGCACATAGATCCAAATATACCACCAACAAGGATGATGGAGACAACCGAAGCCCAGAGAATGTCCAAGCCTCCTTCACTGAGATGCCAGTCGTAACTTTCAATAAGCGTTGTATTGCACCATTCTTTTATAAACTGTAAATATAAAATGTGTTTTAAAATGGCCAAACAATTTTAAAATGATGAGAGCTTGCACAAGGCAGGACTAACCAAGGCAGGACTATTGACGCAGCCTAAAACGTATCCAATCGGAACTGATGAGCCGATCGTTGTTGCATATGCCACCAGTATAAGAAGGCCACCCCATTTTTTTGGTTTCTGAAAATAGGAAAAACACAAGTTGTGGTATTTGCATAAATTTTAAGAATATGTAAAAATAAAATATTAAGAACTAGAATGGCGTCCTCGCAGTGGGCATCCCTTTCAATTAATTTTTGACTTAGACTGGTGGTAGGAAGCGATGTCTAACTGCAAAATTAAACATCTACAGAATTGTACGTTTCTGACTAGCATTGTAAATTCAATTGTTCGCACGAATGTGTTTCGTACCTTTTTTTTTAGAGCAGAGCGGAGTACTCAGATCATTTTTGTAAAATGGCCTAATTACAACACTTTAGGTTTACTTACGTTTTAGACAATTTCGTATGAGTTAACCATAATTTTATTAAAATAATTTTTGAAAATTTCAAAACACGCACAATAAATAAACACAGTTTTTTTTAATTAACAAAATAGTTACATCCGGCGCACATTCATTGTTACCAACTAAATAAATCAATGAACCTACCAAATGTACCTGTACTTATAGGACTGAATTGAAGTTATATTTCCCTTATCTTCATTCAAAAAAAAAATGTTTATCATTTTCTATTTATTTATTGCCAAAAAATAGTCTATCTCGTTTTTGTTTTTTGACTAAAGTTTGACATCACATGTATGTAAATTCAATGTCATTGGGAAAGCTATCGAAAAAGGTTCCTCGTATTATATACATGAACAAATTAAATCACTATTGTAACAAACCAATATACCAATTTTAAATATAGGATTCATTCATTCATTCAGTTAGTTGCACTTATACATCTGCTACAATAAACATCGTATACGGACGATATCGTTTTTAGATGCGATTAGAATACGCTGACTTGAACATTTCAAACCCGCTATTTTAGAATGCTAATCGGATGCATTCTAAAATAGGCAGGGATACAGGTAATTAATGTGGTTTTCCAATGAGACAAAAATCAATCTTCTTTTTTTATCTAATTGCTTTTCATGTTCCATTGGGCAAAAAATCCATTTTTTTTTTATTCGGATCACTTTTCGCAGATCTCGATATTTTTTTTGAGATTTACACATATCTACTGTTTTACGTCATTTTAAGAAGTTTGTTTTAAAACAAATGCGCAAAGGTTCGTGAAAACCAAAATAAAGAAATATATAAATAGCCATAGATATCATTTTGGACAAATTATTATCATCTTCGTCTTCCTCGTCATCTGAAGAATACAAATCACCAAAACTACACCATTTGTATCTACAACAGGGGAAACATTTTTCAATTCGATGTCCATAGTTGATTTTTTTCAAAAACGAATGCTGTCAAATGCTGAGATCTGAAAAAAATGTCTGGTGGTCGCAATGGAAACGACATAAGATAGCAACTGTATGACAAGAAGTAGTCATATCTGACAGTTTTGCCTGTCGAAATCAAATAAAAAAATATGATGGTCAAAATAAGTTAATATTTAAAGGGATTTGACGCAAGACCTGAAGTGCTGCAAAAGAAAAAGACGGCGTTACAGCTCAGAATTATTCTAAATAGAGCGCGCTATACATAGGAACCATGCATTTTTTATGTTCGAAATATGTTAAATATGATGAAGGTTTGACAGCTACAATTAGCATATTTCGTTCTTTAGCGTACTTTAGCTTGTAAATTGTCAAAATTGCCAAAATTTGTTTTTCACAAGTGACTGTTGAGAGACAAATGCATCCGCAAAGTGTCAATGATTAATAGAGACTAAAGTTCGCCCAGTGGTTGAAGTTTTACCATTATAGCGACAATATTTTGAAACACCATTATACACAGCATCTCTTTACAATCTTTCTATTTACATATAAGATGACTGATATGGACCTCATGTGGTATCACGTATCACTTATTACGAGACCAATCAATGAGTACCTTTTTGTCCTCTGTCATCTATAATAATGTTCACAGTGTTGAAGTTAACAGACGCTCTATGGGTTAATTTTATATCATCTAGTACATATAAATACAATATTTTAGGAAGAAAAGAATCAAGCATCAGGGGACGGAAATATCACATCATTGACGGGAATAATGTCTACGAACATTTGAACGGATGCATTATCGATCACTGTGCTATAATGCAATTTATCTATAAATATGTTCTCGAATAGGTATAATAGAAATGAAACGCAGAACAAGGCTTGACAAATGTTAACAAATCCCCACTCAGGCTTGTATGAAAAGAATAGCGATGATATGGTTATGACTGTCGAGACCTTTTCTCACGTTAAAGTGATACGAAAATAATTACTAAATCCTTGTGCCCTAATTACTAAATTTACGCCCTCTTATCCCTTATGCTGCGCTACAAAATTGTCAGATGTTTAATGTGAAAAATGACATGATAATTTAACAACATAAGTCAGCAGTAACTTTTGCAGTCAGCAGTAACTTTTGCAACATGCCAATCAATTTTTAAATTTAAATTTAATTGCAAATAGCAAATCAAAGGTGTCGACTTTCATTCTATGAATCTACGACAAATATTTGCAATCATAACAAATTGAAACTCTACTTAATTTTCTAGGCAATGGTCTAAATACAACTCACTTTATTGGAGCAGATTGCTATTGCTACTAACCGTTACTTGTTCTGTTTCAATATAAGTTTCCTCCGATGAAATAAATTCAATTTCTTCAAATCGTTCATTGCTCTGTACTACAGAATTGTAGCCAAACAAATATCGATTCATAATGAAACTAGAAGTTAACGAATGAAAAAACTTGAAAAACGACACACAAGATGCAATCACGAAAACTAAAATTAAATAAATTAATCTGAGTACACCATCTTTCCAAACATCAATTTAGCAACTGAGCATGATGAGGATGCCATGTAAGTTGGAGTTGTAATAAAAGCCGTTAAATTGGTTCAATGCGTTTGTAATAAGAAACAATTGATAACGCTTTTCGTAAACATAAGCAACAAAAGTATTGCTTACTCACTATATGTGAGCAACCAACAAATTGCAGTTATATAATTTAGTAACAGACATGGCTTGTCTATGTAAAGTGCGCGACTAGGTTGCACAAACTTGCTCATCTTTAAAGAAATTATAAAAAAAATTCCGACGAAGATGTTGCATGTTTTTTTTTGACAATGAGATAGCCTTAAAAGAAAACTGTTACATTAAAATTTAAGGTTTGCGACAATAATAATACGATTAGGTGGACATTTCAGCAAATGGCAGGCATTAAGTGGATTTCCATACGCTTTCTTCAGGTTTTTATGTGAATAGTTGACTTTTTTAAACCCTATTTACATAGTTAAATAAAATCATCAGTGCCGGCGCACGAACTTCGCATAAAGAGCCCGGTTTACTTTCGCAATTTAGCAGGATAGTATTCAATTTACAACATGCATGAAGGCAATGCCTCTTTTATGCTCTTAAATAATGGCGATCTATATATTATTTTGTATTTGTAGCAATAGAAGTATCCGAATAACTTTTTCGACCAAAAATTTGTCAAACACTCTCAGAGAACCGAAAATATGTATATTCCATTCCAATCCAATTCCAAAGTACGTCAATTTGTAAAAACTTCGAGTTACCTTGAGCCACTCACTACTTTGACATCTACTAGTGTTAAAGAGGAGAATACATCAGATATTTATATCGTTTCCCTTGCTTTTCCTCGGGGATCCACCAGCCACATTATGCGAACTGTCAACTTAGTACTCAGTCACGAATTACTTCATAAACGTCAACTAAAACAGCTGTTGCTGATATGATATAAATACCGATTAGGATTGCTCCTTATTCACCCCTATCGGGAATAATATTTCCCGCGGAATTTTTTCAATTCAGCAATCTGATTTACATTGCTGACAAAAGAAACATTTCCATCGGAATTTGTTCACGATACCCCTGCATAACTTCGTGAACTTACCTGGAAATCATAGTTAAGAACTGATTCATTTAAGTGGATAAAAACTTTAAAGGCAGTTGTTTTAATTGATAGATATATTTTCCACAAGCGATGTCGTCCGAAGATTCGATAACTCTTTTCTGTAAGCAATGATGTTAATTTTACAGTGATCCTAAAATCGAGCCTTTACGCCCAACGACACGGTTAAATACAGCTCGTGATTGTTAGAATTCATAATGGTGGAGATTTTTTGAGCGATAAAACGTAAGGGGTGTTTAAATTGTTACTTTGGTGTAGAAATTGCCTTTTAAGAAGACAAAATGGTACCACGAATACGGTGGGGTTACTAAAAGTTTCCGCGATGTAGGTATTATACAAAATTAATCACATTTAGCCTTTATAATTAAAATCACAGTATAATGTTAGCATCATTACGAATAATTTGTGGAAAGTTAAGCTAAAGTGAGATTTAATCCCTGTTTCATGGGAAAATGAAGATGTTTCGATGAAATTTCACTCAAAATTAATAAAATTTTGCCAAATTTCTGACAGAAATTTGCACAATGCGTGAATTATTTATAACGAAAAAGGAACAATATGCCAGATTTCTAATGAATAATGCTGCCTGCCGGCAGGCGACATTTATACGAAAAAGAAAAGTTCCATGTTTTTTGTGATTTCGGGCGCTTATAGCTGATACATCCACCGCAAAATCCTAATTCCCGAAACGTCAGGAATCGCGGATTTTCACTCCAGAATCGGGCCCTAAGGGCGAAAATTCACGAAAATTACAAAACCGATATTTCCCAAAATGACGCGATAATAAATAAAATATCAGTCAGACTGACTTAAGGGTGTTGGGATTGATTGTTTTACTTCACTTTAGCTGAGATATAACGTTTGATTTGAGCCGCACAAGAAAAACAATCGAAAATTGACCATTTATTAAGAATTCCTACTTCCGTCGGTCTAGGAGTTGGAGTCCTTATCTTTGCACGGACCAAAGAGGAAAAACCCGGGGCGTCCGACAAAAATAAAAACCCCAAAAAATCAAAAAATTACTCCGAATTATAACGTAATTTACTTAATTCACCAGGAAAATTGTGAATATCATGGCGAATCGGCATTTTATTTAGAGCTTTAATAGCCTAAAAATGTGCAACGAAAGTGATAAGTTTGTAAATAAAAATTGCTAAAATAACTGCATATAAATATGCGAAGGATGTATTTTTAGCCCCGTAATAGACACTTTTCCTTCCAAGGATCATAAACTTGATCATTACTCCAATTTCAGTCGTTAAACCTGCACTCTTCCTGCTTTTATTTTAAATGTACGATTGTATTTATTCGAGGTATGTCGCAATTCTTAAGTTTACAGCAATAAAAAAATCAGGTTTTGTATAATCCTCTTTATTGTACTTTCGTTATAATTGATTTCTACTTATAAAACCTATTATATCGATATAAAATGTATATTTTTCAAATTTAAATTATTGTCTAACTACTATATTTCAAAAAAAAAGAAAGTCGATTACTGTAACGTGTATTTTCAAAAATGGAAAATATAAAATAAATTAAACTATAACCGGAGATAGAGTAAATTTCCTTCGCAGAGTTCTAACAGACTTAAGATTATTTTTATAGTTTCGATTTAAAGCGCATGACAAACCAATCCGTATCATCTTTAAGTTATTCATGCCAATGTATCAATCATCGTTTTCAGTATAGAAGATAGAGCATGGATAGAAGGATGAAAAAACACAACCAAACAAAATAGAGTATACTTGAGGAGAAAAAATAGTTGTGGGCCATTTTTTTGAGCTTGAAAACTGTTCGTTAATGTGTGCGAAAGTACATAATTGACTGATTCATCTAACTTTTGAGCGAAAACCTTTCGATACAAGTGGAGCCACTTCAGAGGGATCACGTCCTCGTGTCTCTGGCAAGTAGAATCTTGTTAGAAGGAACAATAGTGCACATGTGATGGAGAACGGGAAGAAAACAGATGCTCCCCATGCTTTTTGTAGGCTGGGAAAAGTCATACCAATGATGAAGTTACAGGACCACGACGAGAGGCTTCCCATCGCCATAGCTACCGGTCGCGGCGCGACTTCAAACAGTTCTGTAAATAAAAATAAGATAAAAGTAAGTGCTGCAAGTATTCAAACATTACAAACCGGAAGGAAATGTTACATTTTTGTGAGGTAGTAGATAAACCTAAGACTTAAGTTGAACGAGTTTTAATATGTCACACTCAGAGTTGACATCTCAATCGAGTAGCGACCCACAAAATTATTCCTTATTGTGATTTATGATTAAAAATATCCCGCCACCAGACACACTTGGGACAACGCCATGCCATCATATCGAAAGCAATAATGGTCATTATTCCCAAAACTGCGTCAGCCTACAACAAAATATGCATTCACACTGTGTTTAGACTATGCGTGCTCAGAGGCAATCCGATAAATAGAAATTGTCCCTTGAGAATAAAATTCGATGCAGTATTTTCCCGATTGATAGATAAACATAAACGTGCTGACCACATACTTAATATATATATATATAGAACATCAAGTGATATTTATTAATTCGGTCATGACGCACTACTTTTGCTTTCTAATTTCCGCTCAATTGCCGGCAAAACAAAGTACAAACAACCCCATTCAATTAGAGACGCAAACCACATGTAGCTACTCGAATGGAGTAAGTATGCTATTTATAGAAATCTGTTTCAATTGAGTCTCGACAAAAGAAGGCATGTCATTCAACACAATTGAATTACACGTCTCAATTTGGATATTGACTTGCGTGAAATACAATCTGGACGAACGACGCTCACAAAGATCACCAGAGGTCCAAAGACTAATTGAGTCAAAAAGAGAGACGACACACAGTGTGCGAGTTTTCAATTAATCTAAATTGATTGCGCGCGACTAATGTCGCTATCAAAGGACCCATCAAAGAGGCACTCATGTGCGGTTTACTACTCACCCGAGCCAATGAAATAAGGAATCGGGCCAAGGCCGAATTGATAGAAGAAAATGTAACCAAAGATGCAGACAATGCATGCAATTGCAAACCAACTGACAGTGTCCTGGAAAAATATATAAGCAAACAATTACAATCTATATCAGGTGCATACGGTGCTGGTCCTTACAATGTAGATCATAATAAAGGCAATAGCAAATAGGAATAGCGAACAAACAAGGCTTGAGAACTGCATAAGTGGACGTCGATTGACTTTAGCCATTAGTACTGGACCCAAGAACGATGTCATCAGATTAAGGCAACCAGCGCCAAGATTCGCCCACTCGGCGTCGGTGGTAGATAGTCCAGCATTCTCGAATATCGACACGGAGTAATAGAATATCTAAAACAAAAGACTAGATATGAATTTTCAAATCAACAGAGCAATAATCTATGATAATTACCGCATTGATGCCAGACAACTGCTGACCACCATGGAAGGCACATACAATGATTAAGGGCAGAGTAAGGGTAGGATCACGTAAGACGTCACAAAACGAACTAGTTTGCATTTTGGCATTCGATTCGGTTTCCATTTCTTCGATTTCTTTCTGGATTTGTGCAGTTTGATCGGCTCCCCGTAGGCGGCGTAGTTCTCGACGGGCACCTTCTCGATCGTCTTTCACTATGTAGAGCCATTTGGGACTTTCGGGGAAATAGTAAACCGGCAGGTAACAGACAACTATGAGTAAAACATAAAAACTCAGCGCATAGTGCCATTGGTCGGCGGTGCCGAAAAGATCGCGTAAACTGAATACTTGGCCAACTACCACGCCACCGGTTACTCCAACGGCACAGAAAACACCAAGAGTACCCCGTAACGAGAGAGGCGCCAATTCAGACAGATACATGGGTAGCGAAGCGGTTGTTAAGCCCGACGCTAGGCCAACAAGAAACCGGCCAATCAGAAGCATTTCAATTGAACTTGCCATTCGGCAAAAGATAAAGAGTATCGCACCCAGGACAAAGAGTAGGCCGCTGATCAGGAAGCATCCTTTTCTGGAATATCAATTAAAAATTGAATGTTGTTACGAGATATTCAAACTGGAATGTAGTTGATTATGAGCTAAGAAAATGGGTACGAATGGATAACAAGCCCTAAGATGACGAGAGCTCGGATCACCAGGATGAGGAAATGATTTAAAACGATTCCATTGAAAACTTAGTTTTACCCGGAACAGTAGCCTCAATTAGAAACAACAACGAAAGCTCGTAACAGCCCCGTTCAACAAAAGGAACAATAACAATAAAGTGACGCAGACAATTACTGTTATTCTTCAAGAGGCCATCCGCTGACAGCAGTCAAGTTTGAAATACATCCAAAAGCAAACCGTTCAATATGTTATTGGTGAAAGTTGCACATAAATAACTCTAATATTGTCACGATCATTGTTGACTATTCTGAGATAAGTTTTATATATAACGACGTTTTTCAATGGGCTTCTATTGAATCCCGGGTCGTGTTAAGCCATCATAAACCTATTTGTTTGCTAATCTTGACATACTTGTGCTAGTAGCCCTCTACAATAATTCTATGTTTCTTGGCGCAATAGTTAAAGAAACGCTGTTCTACTATCAATGACCGTGCGAGTTCCTTATACACCACTTCAATGCAACTTAATTTCATTTAACAGCTTAATAAAAAGCATTAATATTTGCTCGCTGCCCCCACATCAAGAATGCGGTCTTGACAGTTGGCGTTCAAGTTTAAATGTAGTCTTTGAAGCACTATCAGCTAATTTCCTTTAATTAAGGAAACTATTTGTGATAATGGGATAATCGCTGTTTTTCTATTTGTATATTGGATAAATGGGACAACTGCATAAATATTTATGATCAGTTTACTGATAGTAACCAAAGTACGTACGCAATTCATAAATCGCATAAATGAGGAACACTTATGTATATTAATTCTCTCACGATCACAATTACCGATTCATCATTTTTCTGGTTTCTACGAAGTAGCAGTTACTCACAGTTGAGTTGGGAATTCTCGGGTTTTGATTTACTGAAGTTAAAGAATGTTTAGCTACTACTTAGCTACTTTGCAACTTGCGAGTTGTTATGCTAGCCATTCATTATCATCGAAGAGATATTGCACGCTTGTCTTTTGATCAATAAAAGCGTGCCTTTTTAATCTGTGTTCACCCAAATATTATATGCGTGCGCTAAACCAGTTTTTGGCTCGTTAATGTGTCGGATTAAGCAGAGAACTCATAAAAGTAGGATACTTATGCGAAAAATAGACACAAACATTACATATTTTATCTTTATTTTATATAACAACTGATAAAATATATTCAGCCAGTGAGAATAAAAAAAATATACCAAACTCTAACGACTACCGGAGAAAAGCTTTCAACTGCTTTATGTCATAAAATACGATCCCTAAGGCCGACAGCATCTCATATATATTTTCAATATATAAAGCTTATATCCCAAGTCTGGCCGGTAATAATCTCCTATATTATTCTGCAAGCTTACGTAAGTGAATTGTATAACGATAATAATACAGTGGCAACTTCTGTACATTTCCATGATCTTGACTGTCTTTAAAAAGTGTAAACACAACAAACTGCGTTCGACGATGCGATAAGGCAGCTATTTGTGTTTAGAATGAGCGAGCTAATGCGGATTAGGTAATTTTATAATATTTACCTTCCGAATCGGTCTGCAGCCCATGCGCCACCCAAGGAGCCCACAGCTCCTCCAACCAAAAATATCGACACAATTGTCGACCATAGAATATCGAGTCCGCCAGGACTTATCTGTGCGTCGTAACGTTCTGTCCAAGTCTCATTGCACCAGTGTTTCATGTACTGTAAAGTGAATCTTATATGTGTATTGGATCAAGACCAATTTGCAATACTACTTACCGATGCTGGACTATTGATGACTCCAATGCAATATCCCACAGGCACTGCCGAACCGAAAGTTGTCGCATAGCCAACCAGCGTGAGCAGTTTTCCCCATTGTTGCTTCTGTAAAACCAAATGTTCTTTGTAGTTAAATTCTCATTAATGTATTTTTAGAAAAGTCTCAGTTCTAATCGTATGGGGACAGGATTTGGGATGTCAGAGTCAAAGGTTTCACATTCATTAAAAACATGTTCAGTGATAAGAAGACAGACCCGACGCAGAGTCGAAAAAACGAAATTATGGGGGTCAACGGAGAGATTATCAGTTGTTCCTTTAATAGAGGCAATTACTACAGATAATGAAAAAAAGACTAATTTCTCCGACCACACGGCAAAGCAAAACTCACCTTCGTTTGGGTAGCGCAACTATTGGGTACGATATCGACTTTGTTTTCATGGTAGAGCCTCTGTGATTCACATCGTAGCTCCATTGCTGACGACCACACACTTACGCGAGATAATTAATTAAATATACAATTTTGAGATTGTTTATAATTAAAACCCTTTCAGGAAAAACAAAGAAATAAATCTGCGTAGGTGGGAAATGGGGACTATTACACGGAAATCGTGGATGTAACACTTTTGTTTAGTAGTTTCACTTTGAATTTATACCATCGCGCGAGCTAGTTTGTTATCTTATAAATTTATATGCAAGATTGCGAATAAAAAGACCAAAAAGATTATAATTATTATACAAAGAACACGTAGAAATTTGTGGTGGACCTGGACAGTGGACACTGGACAGTGAAGTACTGCGAAATGCGAAGTCACCTCACAACTCGGAGTCGGAGAAGAACTTTGTGAGATGTGACATTTGACGAGTCAGTATTTTTGTTTGGCGCTGTCAAGAGAAAATGCATATGTGTGTGCATGACATGTGCTCATTGGTGTTGCCAATCAATTTTATATTGAGTGAGAAGTTGTTTTGTATATTTTTATTGGCAATTAATACATCGCAAAAACCGATTAATTGAAATAAAAAAATATCACTATAATTCAATTTACACAGGCAAAATGAAAGAGCGCTTAGCGCTAGTAAACAAAATGATGAGAGTGGAATCATATTAAGTTGGCGGTATAACCAATCCAATAAAATTTGATTTACAGGTTGATATAGCAAATAGTCACCGAGAGCAATTCACAAATTCGCAGCGATATATATCTATTTCTTCACATTATGCTGCTCTCGCTCACACAATTAAAAGTTTCACTGCATAATAAGGGACGACGATTAAATACTCTGCTAAATTATGAAAGACGATTACAATTTTCAATGCGATGTGCCTAGATAATCAGAAACCATCAAAGTATAGTAAAGACTAGCAACTAGACATGTGATCAAATTAATGTAGAAGCAAAAAGAAATTATGTGGGCAATCAACTGATAAACAACAATAGATTGGGACTAACATAAAACATCAGCTTTTTCATTAATAAACACATTTTGCTCGTGTTAATTAGCTAACAAATTTCAATAGACATAAACATAATTGACGCAACTAACAATGTGCGCAGCACTCAATGGGTAAAACATAATCGTTGATCTCGCAACAATTGAAGAGTTGTAAGTTCAGGTTACAGATAACCCATTGGTAGCTAAAACACAGCTTTTACTAACAAAAATATGAACATAAATCAGTTTATGCATAACAGCGAGTATAACGTTGATGGGAAGTTTGGAATGGTATCGGGAAATAAAAGTTTGGAATTAAGCTCCGTGAACATGTGCAACATATTGAAAAGCAAGCAAAACATAATAAATAGGATAAAAATAATCACCCCTATCGAGGTATCCGTTCGGAACGAAATTTTCTCTGAATAGTACGAAATCGGAGAATTTCCATTTGAGATATCCATTCCGATTCGATTTTCGGAAAAATTCTCCGATGACATGTAGCGCACATTGTCGCATTGCGTGGAACCGCGTTATACCACTTACTTTTTACAGTTACGCTGCACATTTATTCCAAAGCTCTCCGACAACTTATTGCTGCGGAATATTTGAATGCGAAATGAACGCGCTTATATGCTTCATTTATTTTGTTCCGAAACAGATACCTACTTCGAACGCAATTTGAACTCCCATCAGATTTGACTTTCGTATCGGAATTTTTTCCGAACGGATACTTGGATAGGGGTAAATAATTCCATATTTTTTTCAAATTCATAATCCTTACTTTTAAAAAAATCATTATAATTTATCTATACTTTCAGTATACAAAATGTTACCCATCTTTACTGAGCATTAAAATTAAAAATAATTAATGTAATTGGTAGGTGGAAATACTTACTGATATTCAGGACACACATTTCCTTAATTACTGAATGAAGAATAGATTTTTTTTAAATTCATTTTACAGGAGCGGGACACAACATCACTTTACTTTAATGGAATGTTTATTTTTACAACACAAGGCACGAAACAAAATTATTAATAAGGAATGTGATAATATGCTGTTAAATAGAAAGAAAAACAAAACAAAATTAGTAAATTCAACATAGACATTTAAGTATACTTACTGGGTATGAGTACACATTTAATCATTTTCATTGTTCATACAACACAAAACAACTACTATGAATAATTTGCTTTAAATAATTTAAAAAAAAATAATAATGATGCAGCGCCCTGTTGAGGTTCACCACTTTCTACCTACTTGCCTGCCACCTAGCGACAATAAATACACAAACTTTTCGATTTGTTTACGTTGAAGGTTTTGTTTTTCATTTTCAAGCTGTCACCATCAGACGTCACTTTACCTACGAGCTACGACGAAAATTAACCGGGCGACGTTGGTAGCGAGTTTTATTTTTGTTTTTACTTTCTCTAGATTCCTAAGTTGAATTTTTCTCTCAATTTTAAACAGTGAAAGATGTCTCGATAGGTTTTTATTGAAACGTCTTCAGCATAGTAACTTCAAACGAATTTAATTGGAAAAGACTGCGCAAGCAATCAAGATCGGAAGATGGTTTCGTCATCGCTGGAATCAATTTTAGAGACCTCAGCTGTGATAACGACTGTTCTGCAGTTTTTATCTGGAGCGTAAGATTTTTCATTGCATACCTAGAGCGATCTAACCGCGTGATAATTAGTCGCTAACATGAGTGTGTCGTATTCATATTTTTAGAATTGTTTGCCGAAAGTACATAGCCAAGAAGAGCACTGGAGACTCGTCTGGATTTCCGTTTATCTGCGGATTCTTGTCGTAAGCCAATCTATTTTATGCACGCCTTGTACTACTGTATTTGCTTCCAGATGTAGCCTATGGCTGCGTTATGGAACGCTGACGAACGAGCGGATTGTGGTCATGGTAAACTGTGTGGGCACTGCATTGATGTTTTTGTACACCGCAATCTACTATGTGTTTACGGTGAACAAAAGAAACTATGTGCGACAATTTGCATTGGCGCTGTTCACTCTGATCACTGTTGTTACGTATACAAAGTATGAAGTCGATCATGAAAAGGCCATACAGCTAATGGGTAAGTATGCAAAGATTTATCAGTGCATCTATTTCATTTTGCTTCTTTGCTTTCGCAGGCTATGTCTGCTGTGTGGTGACCGTGTTCTTCTTTGCTGCGCCTCTTATTATGCTGGTGCATGTGATACGAGCAAAGAACTCGGAAAGTTTACCATTCCCACTAATAGCGATGTCCTTTTTTGTCTCAGTGCAGTGGTTGATCTACGGCGTGATCATTAAGGATGCTTTCATACAGGTTTGACGAATGCGTTTATTTGCAAGCAGCTAACAAAGGTTTCTCTCTACGCAGATTCCCAATTTTCTTGGTTGCGTTCTGTCGCTTATGCAACTGAGTCTATTTGTCTGTTATCCGCCGAAGAGCTATACTGGACAAGGCTACAAGCTGGTGGATCAAGCAGTGATATTTTAGGATACACATGTGTCTATTACTGACGTGTATTTAAAAGTATTGGCTTTTGAAGAGGGTACAACCAAATTTGTATTCGATGGTGAGGCAAGCAGCAGGATTAGTGACTGAATAATGGCTTATTATTTGCGAAAAAGTGAATTGAAAAGTATATTTTATTGTAAATTTAAGTGAAGAAATAAACGCAGGAGCGATACAGGATAATGTACCACACAGAGAGTAATAATATTTTGAATTTTATGGAGACGAAGCTTTTACTTGGAATAAGCTATTTATATGCAGTACATTTTGGAGAAAAGGAAAAACTAGAGGAAAAAAATAAAAAATTGGGCTCAACCGGGATTTGAACCCGGGACCTCTCGCACCCAAAGCGAGAATCATACCCCTAGACCATTGAGCCTCATAACGGGATGGTGCCCAAAAAGTTGTAAGAAACGCTAAACATTATTTACTTTATTTATAAAAGAATGGAGGAAATATAAACAACACACTATCGAACGAAGTCCGTTTTGAAATTTTTGTTCACGTTCTCCTTGCTTGAAAAGAGGAGCAGGTGCAGGACACAAATTTAAAAGAAAAACAAATACATGACAAGACAATGCCTTGTTTGAAACATATCGCTTTTAATATTTTCCGACCATGTGCAGCTACGTCATAAAACAATAAGATCCCATTATGCGAAAGATTAGAATAACGCATGCCATTACAAGACGACATATAAACAACATTTTCCCAAATACAAACACTTTTTGCGAGTTGACACAAATAACCAAGATGTTGAAGAGAGTTACATAATGTAATTCATTTGAATACAGCAACTGGTTGCGATGATTATTGAAATAGAAAGAAAATACGAGTTAAGGTATCGCACTTCACACGTCATATCGGCTTAAGCGAGTATTTTATTTTTGCTGTTCAATTGCATCTGTTTTAAAAACAAAACAAACACAACGAACTCAAAAGAGGCTGTGCAGAGAGAAGTGATTGATTTCATCGAAAATGAATTGGGCTTCTAATGATGATGCATGCTTTAAGTTCAATAACCATTTTATTGATTACTAAACTTGAGAGGTTATTCACTTAAAATCGTAATGCGGCCTTAATGGCTTGTGTTTCCCGATCTTTTATGTCATCGATCGGTTCAAATCGCATCAAGGTAAAATAAAAACTAATTATTGTTTATAAATATTGAATAAGTACATCCAACCTTGTAGAATCAATAATAGAATAAATAAGCTCAGGTTTTATAGCTGTGCGAACCGCAATTAGATCTTTAAACTTAATCTAATTTGTATTAGATTGAAAATACTACAATGAGAATGAGAAATGCTTTGAATTATTTAATCTTTATCCACTATTGCATAAGAATTCGCAATTCTCTGTATGGAAGCCGATTAAATTTAGATCGCAATTATAAGGTACCGCGTATAAATTCCCTTTCAAGGTTTTGTTAATAAAAACACTTAAATATAGTCTTTAGGAAATTTAGTTATAAATTTCCATTCTCTTTGCAATTTCGTAACGACAGAGACGGAATCGCATTTTGCAAGGTTGAGGGTCAGCCTTGGGGTTAAACATAGATACTAGACTTACATAATATACTGTCAAATATTAAAAATACAAGGGTTGGATGACCAAGATAAAGGGTTACTTCGGACATGCGATATATGTTATTGAAGTCTTAACATGTTTTAATAAATTCCGTTCGCCAGCTTTCCTAAAAAAAAAAAAAACTAACCGAGGAAAATCTAAATTTAAAAACCTTCTTTTGCAAGCTATGTGTTCGCCTCTATTTTTGCTAAATTAACATTGTCTGCTTTTAGGTAATTCTGCCTCTATCCTATTATAATTATCCCACCACAAATTTGACTGAGAAAAGTACACAATATACGCCTTAACCGTAGAAAATTATTATACTACGTACTGAATTGACATAACAATCGATTTGTCGGACCGCGCTTGACCAAAAACTTTTTTTCCTTTTTACCTTAAATTTAGTGAAAGTCACACAAGCTAATTTAAGATGAAATTTTGCGAGTTTGTAAGGATTGTCGACTTGAAACACTAGATTGAAAATCGGACGTTAAGCAATGTGTTCAACACACTCAACAGTTGTCAAAGTAAGCTCATTTCCTCATACACTACACATATTTAGCAGTAATCTCCAACATCCAGAGTTGAGAGAGGAGAGCCTCCTACATTAATGCTGAAGTCAAAATTGATTCGTTATATGTATTCTGCGCATGTAGTGAACGGCCGGCATTACGTTGTCTTTCAAATATCGGAAAAGATTTCACGTATTTAAGACGACTATGTAGTTGAAGACTAAAAACAACAAAAAGAGGTATTGTTGTCCACCTCAATATACAATTACAATTGATTGTATTTGTATTGTAATATTAATATAGTCTTAGTATAAATTTAATATTTTGCCTTTTCTATAACAAATATCTCAAGTAAGGCCTTCGCACGCGAATGTGTACAACATTAGTATTCGGACTGTTTACTGATTGCAGTGAATAACTGTTTAGAAACTTCCGATTTTCACGACACCACAGCAAGTTTTCAAGGTTGAATTATAATAATACGTGCATTGGCAAGGGGAATGATGTTTTATCTTTAAGGTAATCGAAATTAAATTTTTCATTTACATATTCAAATGATTTATAATGATTCCAACTAACAAATCACCAACGCGTTTTAAACCAATTATTACTAACAAATGTCATTGAGTTCTATTAGGCGTTTTTATTTTTTAGTTTAGAGTTAAGGTCTGAACTGAGCTCGAGCATTATGAGCGTGCTCTGAACAGAGTGTGCTCAGATCGTTCAGATGTGTTTATGAACACACAATTGAGCACATAGCCATTTTTAATAAATATATGTATTTATATTTTATTTATTAATTGTTATTTATTAAATCGAATAACCTTCGGTTGCACAACAACCAAGTTCATAACGCCATTTCAATTATTTTGTTTATCCTGTTTTTTTTTCTGTCAAATGTGACTGTAGGTGTGTAATCAGTTTTTTACTCAGCTCAGTCAATTTATATTGAGCTCATAGAGCGCGCTCTGATCATGCTCTGAACGAAACAAGAACCACAAATTCTGAATCTAATGTATCTGAATTAAAAAAGAAACACGAACATTTTTTATAACAGTTCAGGTTGTACTCTAAACTGAAAAAGAAAAACTCCTATTGAAATGCATCAGCAAAGACGAAAATGAATCTCAGAATAAACTCAAGCTCCAGCGTGGAACTGACATATCTACAAACAAATCGCTGTTCATCCGACATAATATTATAAATTTAGACACTTCCGTAACGATCTATATTTACTTCCGGAATCAGTTGGAGTGGTATTGTTCCTTGGTGTCTTGCTGATTTCAAGAATAGAAAGAAGAGCGTTCCCGTACTTTAGTTATTTTATCTCCCTGTAGCAATAGTTCTATAGCACTAATAACCTATTCACATCGCACCGAAAACCGTATATTCATAGAAAACTCGTCGATCCGTTCACACCGAGCATCTACTAGTTTTAGTTTGGCGTTTTAATCAGCTGATACACATTAGTCGTGAAACTTCTGTGTGAACTTTTTTATTTACAAATTTCGATCGCATTCATTAACAAATAAAATTATTACAGAGCATTTAAAAATAATATTACCCCGTCAATTAATGTGGAAAAAGATTTTAAGTTGTGACTTCAGTTCGGTCAGTTGTTCTGCTGAATTTGTGTGTGTTTCTTTCAAAAACTCATCGCTTAGAAGTCGTTCTCGTGGTGTTCTCGCGGAAAACGACTCATTTTGAAAACCGAAATATGTAACTTCTGTTTTCGAGTGTTTTCACGAAAACTCGGTATGAATAGGGTATAAGGGAAAGATTCCATTTTTGTTCCAGAACAAACATATTGAGCATATTAACTGTCAAATTTGGGTCGATTCGCTTTTGCTTTTGAAATAATGTTAGCATTATGAATCTAGCTGGTACCTATACCTACCTACTAAAGAGGAAAACAAACATGATATCGACTGGTGGCCCATAAAATTGGTGCAAATATTGTTTCCTATGCCTATGCTTAATATTTGCCATCACGATTGTGCGATTTTTCTTCTATGCAAAGCTACAATGTGATAATCATTTTTGTTGAAAGTGTTAACAACTTAATTATGTGTGTTACCAAATTGAAAACGACGCAATATCGTCAACAGCAATGGAATAGTTTCACAAAAACCTACATAAAATGGAATATGATTTGATGATCAGATCTTTGTGATGCTGTTGATAATTAATTCGAAATTCATGTAATAAAGTATTCATTAATTGATCACAATCACATACATCCCAATAAGAGGGTATTTTAGTGTACATTTTTCCACCTTTTTCCGTGTTGTTTATATTTGCATTCCACACGTTTTGTATACGAGTTTCTAACCTAAACAATTAGAAGTGGTTTTTCTTTCGTGTGGCTAATCACTTCCGTGAGTAAATTTGTTTTGTTGTAATTTTAATTGTAATTAGTACATGTCAAAATATAATTGCGATGACATATTAATAGTTGGTGCATTTCACGAAGTTTATTTGCATGCTTAGTGATAAGGTGGGTATGTGAGTACTAAAACAATGTAGGTATTGTTAACCTTTTCAACGTCACACGGTAAATGCTACCCGAGCGAAACGATCTTACAGGAAGTTGTGTTATATAATCCAAATCGATCAGTATCCGCCTTAAACCGATCTTAACAAGTTTGTTCAGCAACAGGTCGAACAATATTAATAATTTATGTGAATGACTGCAAGTCGGTCTTACTTTCGGTTTGTTTGTTTTTGCAGAGACATATAGTACAGCAGGAAAAGTAACACCGGCTTTCTTGCCTTTGCTGCAGGCATACTGGTTAAGTGCGGAAGAATCTAAATTCTGCTATAGAGATCACAGTTTGTTTGCGGTTACCAATGAACGTGGTTATGAAAGTTGCGAATGAAGTTGGCCTTTGTTACCGGTACTTTTTCGAATTCAACTGGCTTTTACGTAAATGCGATATTGGAGATGTTCGAACATACGCAATATATTGTAATAAATTGAGTGAAAATGATAATGAAACTAAACAAGCTGACATGTCAACAAATCCAATCGAAAACTTTGCCCACTTCTGCAATCTACTTATACTACCGAATATCAGTTCTATAATCGCAAATATCAGAAGCGCCAGAAGTAAGTAATAGCGTGTTCCAAAGAAAATCGGTAACAATATCATAGAATTCAAACATGCTCGATACACAGAAGTTCGATTAACGGAATTGCTTTTGTCCTTGCCTCATTTGAAATACAGATCTCTTCTTTTGTGCTATACATATTGTTACAAGCAAGATCTTGTTTCTAATTTGCTAGATTATTGACAAACAATTTTGATAACTATTGAAACAGCCAAATAAATATATTTTTCGTGGGCAAATCAGAAACAATTTTGGTAAGCATGTAAACAAATTTAGAACGCAACTATACATACATACATTTTTCTATTCGCCTTTTAATGACGATAAAAAAAACTAGTGCAATAAGAAGGAAACGTCATATGATTCCATGAGATTAATCCAGCTTAAGTCCAATCGCATACCGCCTGTAAAAGGAAACTACCCACTTCAAGCATTCGACAGAATTTATGTGAATTTTTGTCAGTTTTTGACACTCTATTAAGGCCACTATATAATTAAAATAAGATTATACTATTTATATCCAATAAAGTCTATTCTACTACTACTACTACTACTATTTATATGTCAAGTGCTCTAAATATTATTATTTCTGATAATACTCGCTTTCAACATAAGGTCATGTTGTATATTTTTCATTGACGGTGTTTTATTAGTTTAAGCTCGCTATTTATTTTTGACGTCTACATGTGACAGATGAAATGGGACTGTGTCATGTTACCTGAGTCTAGTTTTCCAGACATCTCTAATGCGTTTCATGTCATAACTCCTAACAGCTTCTAACTATCACGTTAGGTATTTAAAAAAAAAAATCCTATTTCACAAGTGACAGATGAGAATAGCCGTTTTTAACATCAGTCTTTCCCTCTTGTCTGTTTTTGATGTCAGAGAGAGCCATTTGCTCCAACTTGAAACAGTCGCCAGTTTATAACGAAAAATTTGGGTTTCAAAATGTACATTTCTCTTTCAAGTTTACTAAAGTCGAACATTTTCGAAGGATACATTCTACAAACTAAAAAAATTACAACTACTTCAGGTTATTATCTTGCAGTCTTTGATCGGCACTAAATATCCAGGCTAGACGTATGAATTCACAATGGCGAAATTTTCCATATAAACTAATCAATATTAAGTGTGAAGTTTAAAAATGATTACTAGTAAGGCCCTTTGCGTTTCCGTTTTTGTGAGGTGGCAGCTGCGCATGTAATTGAAACCCTTAACTGGTAGTGGATTAACAAAAATCTGTTGAGTCGATACTTAAACGTGTTCCCAAATAGAAAAAAAAAATGCAATTGGCCATTGCACTGTCAGGCTTTCGTTGAGATTGGGGATGTTCAAGTATGTAGTTTAGTACGTCTGACAGCTCTCTCACTAGATGTATCTCGGTTTTAATTGGGGGAAATGGGTCATATAGCAGCTGTTTCAGTTGACATTTATGGAGGGGTAGTCGACGAATCTAGTCAGTTTGACAGTTCGCGTATGTGGATGACGTAGGAAAAGTGACATTCCCGACCAATCTAGTTTTTGCCTTCAGGTTACATCTTAGCCAGACCAATCTAGTCGACTTAAGATAACTAGATTCTTGAATGCGGCCATTGTATTTACTGTCTTTCTTTGACAGAAAATATGCTTAGAGTCAATACCGTTATGGACCGTATTTTTAGTGTATTCACAATTTTATTTGTTCTTTTAGTTCGAGAAAAAATTATTCGGCAATTTGACTTTGGCAACCGTTACCTTCAGTTTTGTTTTTTTTTACCTTCAGTCGAAGTTATCTGTCAGTTTTACTTTTTTTTTAATTTTCCCAACCGTTATTCTTTCTTTCATTCACAAATCAGTGCAGAGCATTGAACAAAGTTCGAGCTTGTCTTGTTTTGAATCGACTTTATTTAGAGCGATCTATTTTATTTATGAAACACATTTGAGAAGCACTCGCATCATATTGAATTTTCATGAGACTGATTTTTGCTCGTTTATTTTTATTTTTTAAGGAAATTATATACTAATGCTGGATTTCTATAAAAAGGTCTTAATTCATACTCATGTTTGATACAGGATTTAAGTAAATATAAAGAACTAATAAGTTTTCATTAAATAATATGAGTAAGAAATTTCCTTAATTTTGAACCCAAAGAAAAAAAAATCTGAACAGTATATAATCGATGTATCGAATTTTCGAATGCAAGAATAGTTCCTTTTCCAGCCGCCGGATTTTTGTAATAGATTTAACTAACAGATGCACAAGAATTGTTCATGTAACTTTACTGGTTTGAATTATTGTATAGTATATCCTGAAACTCAAGCTATATTATTTCACAATAAATTTTCAAGGCGAAAAGCCATTCCAGGTTTGAGACAACTTGCTGCTTATTTATTATTTTTAAGTAAAATAAACTTTGTGTCTTATTACTGCATTTTTCGTTAAATATAATTCACCATTCGCTCTTAATGGTCTTTGAAATTTTTCTAATTCTACGAGTTGAGTTTATTAAACCGACACAAACTCAAACATTCCTACACGCATTTTTAGAAAGATTTTATTATCATCTTCATAACACCGCACAAGAATGCAAGGTCAACATAATTCTCAAAACAATTGTTCCCCAGTCTCTAAAGAATACAACGATCCATTTGTCGTATTCATCGTTTGCTCTTACTTAAAAAATAAAATGTGTAACCATGCTAATTAAAACGAACAAGAACGCAGATTTATTTGTCTCAGAACTTAAATGCTGGCAAAGTACATGCGTACTCTACTAAGTGACATTGAATTTAAGTGGACAGGTACCTGTCAACTGCAGAGAGATTATTTTTCAATTTTCAAAACAAAACATTGCACTCATTGCAAACATTTATTATTACAAGCAAATACTACTACTTTCCGAACTAATATAATTTATGACTCCACTTTTGTAGCATAATCTAATCGGTTTATGGGTTACCTTAGATCCAAGGATCTAATCAAAAATAAACACTATTAACCTATTTTTGAAAACAGCGATAACACAGTTAATCGGGTGGAAATCCTTGCTGCAGTCTTCTTTTTCCACAAATATTTACTTTAAAAGCAAAACATGCACAACTCACCACTTTTTCATCCTGAGACTCATTTGTGTCCCTCATTTTGACAATTTGACAAAAATAACTGCACTTGATAGTGGAAAATTCCTTTTCGCACAACACCAAACACTGAACTAAAAACTTGTGATCCTTCGAACCAAAAAAAGTTTTTTTCCAACGACGCGACGATATCAAACTGCAAACTTAACTGGACCAAAACTCGAGTTGGATTAACTTTTGACCCAAAAGTTGAATCTTCCGAACATATATACGATGAATGTTCCACAACAATGAAATCAAAACAAAATCTCTTCAAGTCGGTTCTATTTATATTGGCAGTCGCAGCCAATGGAGCGAATTTAAATTACAACGCGAGTGCGGATTAGGTATGATCGTCTCGAAAGAGCCGACAATTTTGTTCTGGCATTCTGTGTCAGGTTCTGGGCTCTGAATTGAACTACAATGACACTCGGAAGTAAGTAGACAACAAAAAAATTAAACTTTTTTGTAAGCCATATTACTCGGTTTCGGATTGCATTGAATGGTGGGCACTTCACGACGTTCGGTCGGTCGTCGCAAACGGCAAAACTTTAACACACACAGAAAAGAAAAAAAATTCGCAAGGTCTTACAACGCCGACTGTGGAGTACGGGGTACAGGTGCTGTGCGAAAAAGCTTCCCGCTCTATTTAAAAAGTGTAAAAGTGTTGGTCCACAGTGGTGGAGCGTGCTGTATCAACTTTTACTGAGGTTTTACTAGCGAATAGGGGTAGCTTACTGATATCGTTGGATGAATGAACAGATGCCGATACAATCGCGTATCTAATCGTAGGTATGTGCTGCCATTTGACTTTATCAAATTCATTTGTTGGATTGGAACTATATATTTAATCAATCAGCATGATCGGAAGCCAATTGTGAAAATGGTTATATGTATTTGCTTATCGGAGGTTTTTTTTTATTGGTATTGATTGACATTAATAGCGAGGAAGGGCGAGGCTGTACACTTTGCGGTTACTGTACTGTAGTTGCCGACGATCAAAGTCATGGTCGCGGAGAACTATTTATAGCTTCATATATTTAAAATTAAAGTTTGTGTGTTTAAAGTTTGATGTCGGTGGTAGGCCGAAAACTAGCATTACCGGCTTGAATAAAATCTGGTGTCTTTTTTCAAGGGCAAACCAATGGAATGCATGAAAGAAAAGAAGAAGCTCTGTTTATTTTTATTGTTTATGAGTGCGAAAACAACAAATGTATCTGAGCAGAAAAAATGTGTAGAGGCATTTCGATGGTAATACTATAGCACGTGTGTAGTTTGAAGTAGACTTTGCCGTAATTCTGTTAGTATAAACCGTCTAGGGGTATTTTCTGCCACTCGTATACAAATTCGTGACGTTTTTATATTTGATAGACAAAATTTATTAAACTTATATAGTATTATAATCTACATATGAAAATGAATGTCTCTTCGTGAGTTCTAAATATACCGCATATTTGAGTGCGATAAAACGTTTGCAAGTCGTTTCTTACGTTGAATGGTTACTAAGTAGGTGCGATAGGTTGGATGAGAGTAATATTTGTCATAGCGGAAGTGTAAATAAGATATCAAGACAGATAAATTATTATATATAAATGTATTGACATAATAAAACAGAAATGTTTTAAAAAAATATCAGTGTTCGAAAGAAACCACAGAACGATATAGATTGGTTGTCCAACAGTGTTTGGGGATCATAAATAAAATCATTCTTTGTGGATATTTTCAAAAGAACAACAAAAGGAAAACCTAAAGATTTTGTGGAAATTTTGTTTTGATTATAAAAATTAATATGAAAACAGGTATTACACCAGTAGAGTCCTTCAATGCATTTGAGGCGTAGGTTTTTTGTCCGAGTAGTTAAAACTTAATTGAGACAACTCCGGGTTAGCCGTGACCAGTATAAAGTGAGATGGTTCGTGGAAAATGGAAGTTTTCGTCTTGGTTAGTGGGTTTCCTCTAAAATGAAAAACTACTCGGAACAAACTCTTCTAATAATGAGTTCATACCGAAATTTCTATATATATATATAAAAGAGACTGACGTACGTGCGTGCACTCAAACATCGAGAACGCATTGTTCAATTTTTATGATTTTATGCGGATGGATTCGCATTGGCCCAAAAATAAATCTTTAAGCTTATGAAATAGGGGATAAAATTCTATATGTGGAACCACACTTTGGACAAAAACAAGGATAGAAAAACGGGGAGTGTCACTTCAAATAAATAAAATAATACAAAATAAATTTGTTTAAATTATACTATTGAACGAATTTGGGCGGAACGAACTTCGCCATGTCGACTTGTTTATTAATAAAACGTTCATAGGAAAAACTTATTTTAAAACGCAATAAGGGCTTCTATATCTTGAGCGAAGCTTTTCTATTTTATCGCTATAGGAAGAAGCCTTTTTCGAAGTTTCTTCCCAAACAGTCAGCACGGCTATTTTGCGAGTGGTAAATAACCAACTCGTTACAATGGGCGTGGATTTTTGAACACCTATCTCAGAAAATTAAAGCAAAGTAGCAGCCGGTCCAGTCACATTTAAGCTGGAGCGTAATAAACTGGTATAAAGTGTTGTGTCGACTTATAGTTTGCAGTTTAATTTCCACACACATCGCCAGAAAGATTCCAACATAAGCTGCTGCTGTCAAGTCACTTACACTTGGGATAATACGAAATGTGAATATCGGAAGTGTCAAGTAGGATGTAGTTGTTGTAATTGCGTGCTGAAAACCGACTTTGCTTTGCTGAGATAGAAGCTAAAAAGTAAGCCTAATTTTGACTTATTCATAATTTTAGTTGATTATTTCGAAATAATATGTCTTACGGGAAAGTGTTTTTAGTAAGTGCAAAACTATTTAGCAACGTTTGACTCAAATAAGGATTTTTTTAAATAACACTCATATATTTTAATATTCGAGTTATGTAGCGAACTTTTGCAAAATCGTACAAAGGTTCTAGTTTCCGCTATTTAATCTGCATTCTGTCGTTGTTGTACTGGTAAATCTCTCCGAATGTGGACCGCACGATTGGATTTATTTACAAAATGCAATCGAGCACGAACTGTTATTTGACTATGAAAATACTCCATGGGCCTTACTAATAACCATTTTTAACCTACACCCTAAATATTTTGTAGGTCACAATATTCAATTTTGTATGGAAAATTTCGCCATTGTGAGTTCGAAAAATTTACCCTGGGCACTTCAAATGATTATTAGTATCGCGGCATGTGAACAGTATTTGTTGCATTTCCTAAGTCTGCTATACCTTCTTTTATACAATTTCTTTTCTTGTACCAGCATTCACATGATCAGCAATAATGTGAATAGCTGTCAAATTATAAAACGTCAGATCTTTACTCAGATTGTTCGACCAATTTCATAGACGCTGTTATAATGTTCTGAACGAAAAAAGAAACACTAATTCAGATCTCTTTTTTGTTTTGACAGTTCAAGCTCTGAGCTATAAAAGAAAATCTCCAATTATCAAGGCAAGTCATCTAAACGATGTCTACCTTGAAAATCGTTTCTTTGTCACTGTTTTACCATTTGTAATACCTAATAACTATTTAAAAATACATCGCTGCATTGATACTGGAAACAAAATTCTGTGACGGACATTCAAGGTTAATATGAATTATTAAATAGCTTGAAAAGAATGGAGGTAGAGACAGAATAAAACCAAACAAACTTTTCCAGAAAGTGCAGTTTCCAGGCAACGAGTATTAGCCGTACTTGATTTTCGAGTTTGAGCAATCTCATTCGATCTATTTTTGTATTTAATTTACAAATTTATTTACAGCACTAAAATGATATTTCAACAACTCAGCGAGAGCCAAGGCCAGTTAGAACAGCATTTTAAATCACGTAATAAAATACGGTTAGCATCATTGTTATTCGAAATTCAACGCAAGTATTTTGCCATGGTATCTCTAAATCAATTCTTAAATACGGAACGAACTTAAGTAGCTGTGTCATTGCACCGTGCTTATAATAAATTAAGTCTCGGCATTAAATTTTCGGAAGCTCACACTTGCGAAATTTATATAATAAAATATAGCCATTGTGAATTACTTTAATTTAAATAAAAAAAATTTATTGGTAAGGCCAAACGTATTTTGATTTATTTGTTGTTTTGCAAAGCCTAACAGATTGTGTAGTGTTCTAAATTGTGTTGGCCTGTAAATAGCTGGACATCTTCAAAAAATTAAGGGCAAGTTCTTAGCAGGTGTTACCATTCGGGTATGTAATCAGTGTGTTTGTGTTCTTTGTCTAGGCATAGAACACCACAAGTAAGAATTTTTGGTGTGTTAGCTAGTATCAGGGATCTTTGTTTTTCTTTACTATCAACTACAAATTGCAAATGAATTTAAAAGAGCTCGAATATTTATTTTTCCACTTAGTTCAGTACAGCCCGTTATAGCGTCTGCAATTCTTTGGTGCCTGCACAGTCGTTAACAGCAACTTTCACTTCATTCGAATTTTTATTCAAAAGCCTTTCAAAGTTGTTAATCTTATCCCTTCTTCTTGAATGTTGACGCCATCAATTTAATTTAAAAGCTTTACCATGTCGATAATACAGTGAATGTGACCCAGTTGTCACTTTATTTTCTGAATTTGCACTTTTCTTGTTGGGTAGCTTGAGCAAATGATTCGTTTCCTATTCAAATTATGATTTAAATTAAATAAAATTGAATATTTCTCTTTGTTGACAACCTAATACTGCCGTCGATAACGAAATAGACATCATCAGCACTGGTATAGTGTAGTGTTTATTTGGAACGTGTTGAGTTCGGTTTTATGTTGGAATGTTCGAAAATATATCGGGCTGCAGTTGCGATGATTAATATTTAAGATGCAAAAGTCACGAGCGTAAAAATATATTTTCTCTAATTTCTTAAAAAAACATTTCCATGAACTATGTAATAGAACTTTAGCTATGATTAAATGTGCCAACCTTACCAAAATTTTAAAACTAGAGCACTGGGAATAAGCACTCCTGTGCTTTTTCTATCTTATCACTTCCTATGTTGATTTTTCTTAACATTGAATGCCATTGGCTCACAATTTTTCACATAATTTTGAGCCCTAGTACACACTTCACTGCTTGTCCACAAGTTAGCTGGACAATTAATAAAAGAATATCGCATAGCACAAAATGTTGTCAAAACAGCGAACGGTGAACAGCCTTCTATGGCTCCTTGATTACTTGATGAACCTTTTTGTCTTTTCGCTTCGAAATCTTGCATTTTCTTGAAAATTTCTGGACCGCATTTCTGGAAGCCCGCAAAGAATATTCTCGCAAGGTCAGGATCGTTGGGCATTATCTCATTGAGGAATGCATTCATTTGTGGCATATTAAATCGGCCATTGCTGTAAGCACCTCCTTTTGTGTAAATACATTCAACAGCGCACTAAATTGGGAGTACATTTTTATAAGCCACTTAATAAGTAATAAATGTACTTACTGGATTCATGAAAATATTACGTTCACTGGGTGCGCCACCAAAGAATCCCCTTTTTTCATAGCATTGATCCCTGTATTTGCTTATGTCTAGAGTTGGTCGCTTGCAGCAGTTTCTCACATCCTACAGTGAGAGTGTTAATAGAAAAGTATTTTTTAGATGTACATAGTTGGAGTGCCTTACCGGTGTTAACGGTGGCCTTTGCTGGCAGTCGAAATTTGTTTGCTGCTGTCCAATTACCTAGAAAGACAGTCCGATTTATTAAATTTGTCTCAAAAAAATTGCCGGATAAAAAAGAAATGCTTACGCTAACTGCAATCATCAGTATTCTAAAAAGACTAAGAGCAACCATTGTGAGTGTATGGACAGGGACACAATGAAACTGAGTGTAACAGGTGTCACCTGTCCATTTATACTCCTTTTCACAATTAATAGTAACGCAGTGATATTATCAGCTGTCACAACTTTAATTTGCTAATTTAGACAGGTGATTAAAATCAAGGTTCGGATGTTGGTCTGATTAACAATTGTTTGTGTTTTGTTTGTGCGTGAATTAAACTTACCGTGAAATGATTGTATTAAAACAATAAAATTCGCATGGGGGAATACCCAAATTCCAGTGACTTACTCTCCCATCGTAACAATGTGACAGCAGAAATACCTGATGATCGATAATAAAAATGTTCCCCTACTGTATGTTTGCAGAATGGACATATTTACTTTAAAACAAAGGTGGCAATAGGTGGCTTGTTTTTTATTTCGATTTTAGTTATGAGTTTCTTTCCAGATCCGTTATTGATTCAGTCTTACAATTAAGCTTGTACAATGTTAAAAATCGAAAATCGTTCGAAAGAAGTATGCATGCAAACGCCGCAAGTTTTATATTTATTGCGCAGCGGCCAATTTTTTCTGATGCTATGATTATAGAGTATGCATTAATATCTTGAACAACCAATGTGCACTATTTATGCCTTCTTGCCGCTGATTCTCAGATCGAATGACTCCCTACTCTTTATTTACTCGTTCAGCCCACTGATGGTGCTCACAAAATAAACAAATGCCATAGTGCGATTGACATATCACATCCAAAAGTTCTTTATTGGATCCCATATGTCTTGGAGATGCACCCACATTGGCAGTGTGGGTATTGCCTACATCGTTAGTCGAAAGAATATTGGTGACAGATCATTCGTGTTCCACTTCGAAAGAATAAAATAGCTGGACGGAAAAAAGCGAGGAGTAACAATTTTTTTCACTTAAATTGGGGAGTATCCCCTGACAATCTTCATTTCGAACTTTAAAAGCTGTCAACTGTGCTGGACAAAAAACATTGCTTTGCAGTAGAGCTCCTTTGGGGACTAAATCTCGGTACATATTCACGTATTACCAGCTCAAATGCTTGCTCGAAATTTATGAAAGTAAAGTAATACGGGTACTTGAACTTTGTTTGAACTTGACTTTAGTGGTTAGTGCGTTGGATGGGTTATTTATTTATTTTGTTGATGTACCCAACGAACATCAATACCTGAGATTGACTTTTTTTTTATCTTTGCCATAAATTTGTCCCTCCAAATTTATTTGGCTTAGAACTGCCTGGGTTAATGAACAACAAAAATTGCTTTCAGGAACTCAGTTGGAATTAAATCAAAACGATCTGATTTGATTGCCTTTAGGAGATTGATTGTAGTTTGGATTTCTCTACCTCTCTGACTCTTGGTGTTCTGAGTTTCGAAAGATCTGTCAACGCCTTGCAAAAATGGGCACACTCTACTCGTGAAAATTATCACAAAAGAAAGCACCAACATATTTGCATATTTCATCTGGATAGCCGATCCTTATTTGATATCAGTATAATGCTGTCCGTTGTTGGATTTACTTTAATGGACAGAAATTTCTTTGTGTATCCTGTGAATCATTTTGATATCTCCGCTTTTCGTTTTCCGTACTTTCCTCAAGCCTGCCTATCATAGTTTTCTTGTGAGATATGAGCAGGTCCACCAGCGTCTGTTGCGCTGAGAAACGTAAAGATTTAAAAAAAATGCTTGCACCATTCCTATAGGTAAAAGTTATTGTACAGTCACCTTATAAATAAATAATTAACTGTCACAACGGGGTCCTACACTGTTCTGTAAGTGTATATTCGTTTCTGTAAGTTTTTATTTTTTTTTAATGAATGGAAGCTATCTATAATTTTATTCCTGCTGCAAACGTTTGAAGAAGAAAACTTTTTTTCAGAAATCTCATGCTAAATGTTCGTAAAGAGTGAAAAAGTTTAATTTTGATTTTTCAAGGGGCTGAACTGCGATCCTTCGTTCAGAAATTAAAAGAAAGTTAAAAAATAGTACGTATACGCCTCAGTGTCCACGAAGTAATCAAAAACAAATTTTATAAATATTCAGGCGAGTTTCCAGCAACCATATGTCTGCCTCTCTGTCTGTCTCTCCTACGAAAGTGGTATAATAAAAAAATCACAAGTCTAGGAATTGGTCGATTGTTTCTCAACATGTTCAACCTTTTACAAAAAAGGCGTAACTCGTAAGTATAATGTAAACAAAATACAAGTTTATTTTAATCAGTATTCAAATTTAATTACTGATTTCTGCACCGGAATTTAGTAAGAGAGATGAAATACATCATGTATACGATATGTTAATTCATAATAATGTATGCTTTTTGTAAAGTTTAATTGATTTAAAGAGAAAAGTCAGCGTTCACAGCAGCTCTAAGGCGCAGTTTGTAGCACATGTATCTGTGCACCCACGGTAACTATCGTAAACCGCTTTAGCGGCTTCCACCTAATCACGTTTTCAACGTTTTCCAACTACCGGATATCAATTCATTGACTGGCTACATAAAAAAAAAAAACACGTGAATTCTACAGATTTAAATAACAAGTTTGGATATCTTTTATTGATTTTATACTAAGCGCCGACATTTTTCAGCAGTTACAGTTTTAGTTTATTTCAAAATGTAAACAATGAATTAGCTACTCTATTCAAGCTAACGAGATAGTCTGTTGAAAGTGATTTATAATGCTGCGCACCTACTTTCATTGCTGTCATGACATTAAACTTGAGAAAGGTCATCTGAACTAAATGCAAGCAAATATTTGTCATATTCCAACCAGCAGTCTTGTGTTTTATTATTGTTATTAGACTCAGAGCGTAAGCCGACAAGACCTTGAATGCGTCGTATAAACTGATTTGCTTTAATTGAGGTCTAATTGTTGCAAGTGCAACGGAACATGTGCTTTGTGCATGGTCTTTCTAGTAATAAAAATGAAAGTGATACTTTTCCCTTCAAGGCTGTAAAGTAAGACAGGTTTTCAACCATTATTATAATTCCGGAAGGTGGGCTACCATACCATTGCAGTGAGAGCGGGAATGGTGAATATTTTAAACTATATGGCTTAGGAGCTTCTGCTGCTACACGTATGTAATTAATGAAAAAGTCAAACAAATTGCTGGAGCGTCGGAGAGATATTATTTTGATTTATTTGATTACTTAACGCAGTTAAAAGTGCTATACATTCTGTGATACTATACAGTAAAATATGAGCAGCGACATCAAATATAATGAAGATTAAGTTTCGGTATTCATTTACAGCGCAATTAAATAATTTTTTTTTTATTTTTCTCGTTGGCATGCGACATTTCTGGTAGAGCAGATTGTAAATAAATGGATTCATGAGAATAGGAAAGCCCTGCACCGAAAATACGACGAGTATAGCTCCTCTTCTGTTAAATGTAGCATCAATCACATAATTAACTGTGATAATAGGCATCAAATAATATTCCGCCAAGAGGCCACGCGCTCTTTGTTTTCCTCTATTCTATTGGGTGATATGAATAATAAGTAAAACAAAGCATTGAGTTGCTTTTACTCAAAAGAAATATCAAAGCTAAGCATTTGCCAAGTTTCGTATACAAAAAAAAAAACTGATTTAAGTCAACTCTAACTTTTGATATGTTCGAAAAGCGGTTTACTCGGTACGAATAAAACGTGTCTGACAAAGCAATTGCTATGAAAATTCCAAGTGTGATATTTTGCTGAATCAGAGCATTTCCTATATATTTTGTACGCATTTTTTCACATAAAAAAATCTAAGCATTGTGAATTTTCGATGTTTTGTTTAGAAATAGTGAAATTTTGTATGTGGAACGCCAACAAAATATGGGTGTGATAAGTGGACACATTACACATAATGGTCGTGAATGAAAAACGTGTCAAAATTAGACTATATTTTTGCAGGTGCAATTGGAACAATAGATTGGATTTTCATTTTTCACTTTTCACAAAAATCGAAATTAAAAAATGCAAATTTACTGTTTATATGCGAAATCAATTGCAAAGCAAGTACATGTACAGCGAAGTTAATGGGTACGTTCAAGAAGTTACCTTGAGGCGGCTAGATTGGTCAGCACTAGATGTAGGTAACTTGAACGCAAAAACTAGATTAGTCGGGAATGTCACATTTGCTACGTCGGTCAATGCGAGAACTGTCAACCTATAGTACTCCATCACAAATGATTCGTGCTTCCCCTCCAAAAACGTCAACTGAGACAGCTGCTCCGATTTTAGCCAATTAAAACTGAGATACGTTTAGACAGCTGTCACAATTACAAAACTAGAGACTTGAACGTCCCCAATGTTCAAATGGTAAAGTTAAAAATATGGACTGTTTCACACAAGTAGTGGCATTCTTGTCATACTCATATGTCAGTCAATGGCTCTAAATAGTGGTTAGTAAATATATACAAAATATATACTAGATATACTATAGAGAGCTATGTAGTAAATTATTCTTCACTTTTTTTCCATTTTTCCAAGATTAAATAACTATTGTGATTAAAGTAACAAGAAACGAAGCATATGTTTAATTATTAGCTTTTGGAATATGTGACAGCTTTTGCAATTAATATTTGTTAGCAATTTTGTTCATGTTTTCATTTCATGCGATTTGCTACAGTGTTTAGGAGGAAATAAATCCTGAATCCTGAAAACTGATTGAACAAACGCATAATGTCAGAAAACTAGCCGGTGATAATTATTTGGCTCGATTTATACACGCCCCAAATACTTACATCCTTTTCAAGCAATAGCTGCACGTCTGTTTTGCTTAATCCCCGAAATCGACAAAAATTCTATATTCCACAGTCATCAATCCTCAATATTCCCCGGACATAACGTATACCAAAAATAAATAAATTTCAGGCGCTAATGGTATAAGGTCTTGCACGAAATCGATTTCCTCTTTTTGTTTCTTTTGTGTAATATGTAAATAAATACCAAAAAATACTTAAGTCATTCATATATAAAAAAGCAGTAATACGATTAACCGGAAATCTGGTTTTAATCCGAAACAAAATAATGACACGCTGTTTCTTTCTTACTTTGAGTTCGGTTCAAACAGCTTCGAGCTTGTTTCATGGCGCAAATTCACTGGAACCTATAGGTTCACATTTAAGCGTACTTAATTTTCATTCACATGTTCATCAGCAATAATAGAAGAAATGTTGTTCTTATCGAATTACAAATAACTTTGGCCTTTTCATTTTATGGCCGGTAAACTTAGAGAATAGGTTTTTTTACGGTGATAATTGGAGTTCTCTGTTGTTCGTGTAGACACAAGCAAATTAAAGGATAAAATTTAGAACAGAGGTTGGTACTGGGGATGTGGATGACAGAGTTGTTCGAACTGTCAACATTTTTTTTTCTTCACTTTCACATCTGTGTAAAGTTTATCAATCATAATGATCATAATAGTTAAGATCGTCTTTTTTTATTTAGTTTTTAAAGTCGAACGAGTATCCACTTTTTATTTTCAAATTTTTAATCTAAATTTATTTGGCAAAATATAAATAAGAACAATTATTGTCATTTATAGTACATTAAAGCTCTACAGATATAAATTAAAAATAAGTACAAGGTACCTTCGAAGATCGAAGTGAAAACAACATCCGCCTTTTAAGGTCGGAAAAACTGTAATAATTCTAATTTTGTTTGTATCAAAATAAAACACCATTACAAAGTAATGATTCACTCAAGAAAGTTTATATTAACCAAATGGGATTTTTAACTAAAAGTGACACATATACAATAAATGCATACATAAATGCGAGGAACGTTAAAAAATTCAGATGAAGATAAATAAAATGCTTTGAAATTTCATTCTCACACATTCGATTTTTATAGAGTATGTCGCAACAAACTATGTTATTCAGAAGAAAAGATTTCCATTACAAACAAACAGACATAGTTGGACCATTGACATCTATATAATGGACTGCTAGTAAAATGTCAGTTCCATTCCAGAAAATGACGCCAACATAATACTAAAGCTCTTAGTTTTCAAAGCGAATAAAAAGTGTAAATACCAACGATTTTGGGGTTTTCCATAGAATGCTGGAGACAACTATTGCCTGTTAGAAGATTTGCTGCGAAATGTTTTACAAAAGATGTCGCATCGAAAATGTGGTAGTTCAAATTGTTAATAATAGATGGAACTATGAATAAAAAATTGTATTCGAATTCTTTTATTGCGCCATGAACTCCACAATTTTGGTATATTGATGGTGTATGAGATTTTTCTGTTGTTTAAATTTGTTTTTGTTTTTTTGGAAATTTTATACAATACCAATTTTGCATACATTTTAATCAAAGAAGTTTTCTGAATAGTTTTAATTTGTTATAAATGGATAAATTCATAGCTCTGGAAGATGAGCTGGAAAATCATCTGAACGAAGTAATTCCCTCCGAATTTCACTAATAAGACAGGGGAACTATTCAATAAATTTACTTCCTTGTTTAATTTACAAGACGTATTTAAAAAAATAAAAGATTTTTAAATTCCTCATACTAATAATGAAGCCCATAAAACCAACTTTATTTCTGCTTCTTAAAATTTGTTTCCAATTTATTTCTGCTTCTTAAAATTTGTTTCCAATTTATTCCGCTCTGAACGAAGAGCGCTAACACCAATGTCGGAACCATCGCGAAGTTGGCTACTAGCAGTCCATATTTTATAAGTCTATGAGTAGGACTATAAACATTTCACATTACGATTTTTAATTTTCTAATGTCATGTTCGACGCGTATAACTATACACAAATTGCTAAACTTATTTTATAATTATTTAAACTCAAATGATTATTTATTGTCGTTTGCCAAATTAGCCATTAAATTGATAGATTGCCATTAGGAGTGTGATATTGTTTTTATTGTTTCACATTATGACGCTAAATCATTCGATTAACCTCAGATTGAATTCAAAAAAAAAAAGGTTTTGTCACTCACAAAAGTTATCAGAACGTCAAAGAACTAGTTGAAACTTGTACAGAATGCATTTTGTACTTCGTTTGCTGTTTTACTGTATTTTTGTTTGTAAATTTCACTTCTTTTATAGAATTCAATAATTAGTTGTTTATTTTTAGAGTTCTGCATATGGCTGCACGGAAAAGCCAAATTTCGAAATGGATAATTTTTTGGAAACAAAACATGTGGATAGTGCTGGGCAATGTGACGATGGTTCAACAATTGTACTAGATGTAATATGCTTTGATAGTTTCAAAAACAATAAGTCCTCAATATATTCTTACTCTCAGCGACAGTTGGAACAAAGACTAGGTCAACTTATGCAAAATGGTGAACTGATTATGGCGAATTTGATGGTCAAATTGACTGAAATGTTAAAGGATTCTAATTTGCAGAGTCTCGTCGATGGTAGTTCTGTTTTTGTTAATTTTTGCAATACTTAATAAATAATTTTATATTCTTCGCAGAATTACATTCACACAATGGTTGTACAAGCAATACATTTGAATGTGACCTTTCTGACGACGACAGGGTAATACAAACGCCCAGCAGTGAAGTGGGAGCTAGTTGTGGAGCTTTGAATTGAAGCATTATTTCTTATTGGGAAGGGTGTTTGAAGGGAAGTAACAAAAGTGAAATAAAGGGAAAAATTATGCTGAAAACTACTCAGAAATATATGTTTTTTTTTATTATGCAATGAGTGGCCTTAGTTTGCATTTGAAAAGTATCTCTCACGAGTAGGGAAAACGAAACCAAACAACCCTTTCGGGAATAATATTTCCCACGGAATGTTTTCTATTCAGCAATCTGATTTACGTTGCTGAGAAGTGAAATATTTATGCCGGAATTTATTCACGATGCCCCGGAATAGCTTAAGCAGAGGATGGTCTAACTGAGGGATGTTAGCTGCTATTTAAAACTGCTCTTCCGAATGGGTACGGTCTCAGATGACTTGAAGTTGACAGGTATAGAATGAAGGTTAAAAATTATTCACTCTTGTATGTCCGTATGTCTACTAAAATTGTTAATTTGATCGGTTTGCATGTGGATGTGAATAAGAATCACATTAATCTATTTGTATTTCTCAGGAAAATATAAAATTTACTATGGACCAACACTTGGTCTTACTTTCATCGCAATTGGCCATCTCATGTTCCGAAGATATATGAATTTACAGTTTTCTGGAAGAGCAAGGGGTATGTCATTTTCTGTTGTCCACAATACAATTTCTCGATCATGTTTGCGATATAAGCAAACAAATTTCGAGGAAAATCTACAGCCTTAAGTGACAGCTGACGGCTGCCTCTCATTTTTGTTTTCATTTGTTGCTTTCTTCTTATATTAGCTTTATTAATAAAACGAAAGCATATACATTAGAAGATAGCCAGGTTCGTAAATTACCACACTCCAATCGTATTGACAATGGACCTGTAATCGGCCATCTGTCACCGCGTAAGACAAAACGTCACCATTTCAAGCAGCAACTTCGGGATAGCTTAGGAGTTCATCAAACCCAAAGTAAATATTAAGCCAGCGAGTGTCAGGTAGCCAACGAGCTACTTTGGTTTATCAAAAGAAATGTAACTATTATCCTGCTTATTCGGCTCAATGGCGCTGGCTGCTTAAGTTGTTCATATGATCGGAAATAAGTAAAAATGTTTTTCTTAACAATCAGACTGTCTTCCCCGTCGCATTTGCAAATCATTCAAAGAATAATAAAACCGAGAATTATAGAAAGAATTTTAAATGTATATTTATTTCATAATTTCTGATTAATAAATCCTTAATCTACTCTAAACCCCTTCAATCGGAACGAAGAAAATCTTTAGTTCATTGGCAGAGGTACATGTGGCAGTGGATTACATTGCTTTACGAAATTCCTAGCTAGATTGCATTGAGGTTCGTTCTTCCACATTTTTTCCGGGCAATTAATAAATGTATCTGTGTTTACACAGCCCCAGATCATGCTCGAATATGGGCTACAACCTTCGGGTAATTTAGCGTACATGTTGGTTTTGATGGAATTCATGTGTCCTCGAACTGCAAGAAGATTAAAATATAATAAAGGAACTACTAGTAATGTTGATCTATCCCTACTATTGTTGATGCAGTTCTCAAACGACTTCGTGATAACTGGAATAATCTCTTGATCAGTACCGCGAATACTTCTGCGTAGGAAATTTTGAACGCCCTCCATTTTGATTTCTCCATTTTGCAGGGCTCCGGATTCACGGTAAATGCACTCGGGATAACACTGTTGGATAAAATGTTGTACGACTAGATTGCACCAAACTTTAAGCCTTAAGCCTTACCACATGAGCAAATGATGGGAAATCCGGATGTGATTTGATCGCATCGATCTCTCTCATGCATTTTTGTGGAGCTGTTCCCAAATCGATTTGAGGAACTCGGCAGCATGAGTTGATGTCCTGAGATAAAAAATATGGTTACATTAAAAAATCAATCATACACTGAGGTTACTTACATAGTCGTTGAAGACTGGAGGGCTTGTGCAGTTAACTTCTGCATTAGAAGAACCCTGAAAAAAGATAGTTAATGGGTTATTAAATTTAATATGTAAATGTTGTACGAACAAAATTTAAGCAACGAATTATGAGTCGACTTGTGTTGCTCGATATTAGGCGCATAGTTTATTATGGGTATTTTATTAGTTTGCGCCTAAATGCGATCCGTATAAATTGGTCCAAAACTAGATTTCGGGCGTTTTTACCTAGCCACCGAACTTGGTCACTGGTATTTAAAACTAATGACAATAGGTAATCAGAAATTTGCTTCAATTTGCGATTTGAATGTGTCACCTAATGTCCCCCTATTGTATAGCATTTTTCCGGTACATTAGCTTTGCGTAATGGAATGAAGTGATACAAAAAATAAATATGACGCAACAAATCCACGTGCAACTTTTTAGGGTTATTTTCAATTCTTTGGAATAAATTGAATTGTGCTGTTGTCGCCGATATTTGTGAACTTTTTGAAAGTGGAAAGACAATTTAAGGAGAGTGCAGTCCATTATTCGAGTCGAATCTAATTTTCTTATGTCACATTACCTAGTTAAAGAGGTTATTCGCATTTCTTTCGCTTCGATTTCGTTCGCCGGCGAGTTCATCTGAGAATCGCATGCTTCGTGTGAAGTGGAAGATGGAAGAATTGGTGGCAAGTCGCAACAAACAACAAGCGGAAAAACAAAATACAAGCTTCATGCAAATTGGGAAATAATAATCAAGTTTACGGTGGTAGTTCTGGAGGTAAGGAACAATAAGCGGAACAGATTTACATTAAAGTACAACGCATCGGCCGTTCATTTACAAAAAGTAATTGCATGGTCTGTTCTTATGGCAACTTACTTTTAAGATTTCACATTTAGATTTATCATCGTCATCTGTCTACATAAGATCAAGACCACTAACCAAATGTCACATGTTACTCCACCTTAGAGAGATTACATAAATAGATCGGATCACAATTGCGCAAAAGCTCTGCCGTTAACGTTATACACATCAAAAATGATAGAAAACAGCATACGCCTTTCAAAACTAACGAGTAACGAGTAATTGTTCTCTTGGCTATTATACAGACTTGCAAAGTGTAAAATTGTAAGAAACAGCTACCATTTCTTCCGCAAATCTATTTGTGTTTGTCAAGAAGAAGACAAGAAAAAATAACATTTCTAAAGCTGGATTGTTGTCCTGGAATATTTTTACAAACATTTTATGTTTTCACTGTCGTTTGAACTAATTTTGTTTCGCGAGATTTTCTCGTTCAGTATTTTTCATTTAACATTTTTAGCGACTTAATGGGAGAAGTACGCGAACGGACTTAACTGTCGGTTTTCTTTCAATCAAAGGTAAGTCGCCTGTTGGCAAATCAGTATTTTTTTTAATATTAATTAAACATTCCACAAAAGTCATTTTCACTGCCTTATGTCGAACAAAACGAACATCTTGGATATAATAAACATAACGCCCCATTTGAAAAGCCATTTAAAAGTGACAGCTAATATGATTTTCACTTTTCCTTATCAAACTAAAACAAATTTAACTCACAAAACTAAAAACGGCAATCACCAAAACGTAGGCCAACATGTTATACTAATATGAGAAAGCGCACTCTCGTAATATCGTCAACATAGAACAGAAAAACGAAAACTGACTTCAAACCAGTGATTGATGGCACATTTATACAAGTTCTAAAATTTTAAGCAAGCAAAGCAAAAATTGGCTCACCTCTGTTTTGTGTTGTGAGATTCTGAAGGCCAATGAAAGACCTTTCTGATATCGCACGCAATGGCTAATTTGAACAAAAGATCGGTATGACCTACAATATTTGACATTAGTGGGTATGAATGGTAAAAGTTTAATTGGGTGAAACTATCTAGATTTGAATATTTTTTTTTTATTAATTTCTATAGTTGTTAACCATATGTTCTGGAATTTGTTTTCATGCATATGTAAGCGTTTGAGTGTGGTTTATCCCCGTTTTTTAAATGGCTACGCTATGAGTAATGTTGTCTAATTAGTCTTTTAATGAACCGTGATTGCAGCCTGATGAAGCTAAGAATAAAAATGCTGATTGTAATTGGTAGCGAAACGAATTCTTTGTTGCTTAAAGGTGTATTGAACTTAATGGAGAAAGAATGAAGAATACGCAAATTTCATGGTTAAAAGCGTCGGCTCAAAATAATCTGCCTAACTATTTTTAATGAGTTTTTTTAATTGTTTTCGTAGAATCACTGCAGGTTTTAAGGTAAGTAGTTCCACTGAAACGTGTTCAGCTAACTATTATAATGACTGCCGAAGAAAACAAAATGTTCTTTTTGAAATGATACTAAACAAATTAAAACCATTATCCCCGCTTTGATCAGAAATGCATATGATTGATTGACTTAAGGTAATTTGACAGAGTTCAGGATATATATACTCATAATTAACAGTTTTTTTTGACTTGGTCACCTTTAGTGCACATTGAGCTGCATATATCGCATTATGTAGTACAAGGGCAAGAACTCTAGCACAACCGATTACTGTTATATTTTTTTTATATAGCGTTTGACATTAATTTGACATCTAGAATATGAATTTCTACGAATCGCGGGCAATCTATTGTAGTTGAAGCTGGATTTCTCAACATTTGTTCATAAATAATTCAAAAAAATAAATCCGCCCAAAGAAATATGAACTTTTGCATTTGAAAAATTGCATGAAATCGTAAACAAACTTCACTAGTTGTCAAACTCAAGCGCACTTGCATTGGTAAATTTCCATGTCGTTTTTCATTAGCATTTTGCTCTCAGATTTCAGATTTTTCGTGCCCAATGGAACACAAAACGAGACTTCTTTCTGACATTTGTGGCCGTGCGTGTTTTAAAAGTCAACTGTTCTTAAACTGTCATTCTTTTTTATAAAAATCCATTCAATTTATGCTGATATATATTGCAGCGGCCAAATATAAATTTTTCATTATTTATCACAGAATTGTCGTCTAAAAACGTTAGTAATAAGAATAACACAGTTCAAAGTTCGACAAAGTTGGCGTTAGTGTAAGTAGGTGTAAGTCTCGCTCAAAAATCGAGATTCCCCAAATCGCTCTGATTCTGAAAAAAGTGCTTTTCTGTCCCAATGGAAAACGACATCAAGCGAATTTGAAAAAAAATATCCTGATTCGCAAAAGCGCTCTAAAATCGGAAAGAAGATTGTTCTTTTTGCTTCCAATCATTTTTCTGCACAATCGAATACCACATTATTTTATAGAAACCCGATATCGCAGTCGTGACAGACAGACTGGTCATTTAAAAGTAAACAAAAATACATAGCAGGTTCTTAAAGAATATTTTTTATTTTAATACAACTGCAATTCTTTTCCGAAAAAAAATGTTAACATCATTATATTTATAAATGGTTATTAATAATTAGCAACGTATGAACAAGCGCAAGTACTCATCAACGTCCGGGTCGTCATCACGCCTACCTGAGACAAGATATATGATTATTAATTATTATACATTGCTTTTGATTACTACATAGATTCGTATTCCTTTTTTTCGAATGGAGTACGAGGTATATGAAAAGTCAGATTCAGATCTCAGATGACTCTGAGCCTTGATTCGAGTCATATTCCGAGTAAAAAGAAGAAGATGAAAAAGATGTATCCGAATCATAACTATAGTCTGAGTACGATTCCGAACTAGAAGAGTTTCGTCCTAAACATACTGAGAAAATTTCAAATTGAATGCAATCGATCAGCGTAGCGTAATATGGTAAACAATTGAATTTCCGGAATTTAATGTCGTTCCTAAAATCGACTGAAAATAAAATGTACTAGATTTATTTAAAAATATTGAATTATTTGCTACTTACTTTGGTGTAAGCATTTATCCACTGTGCTATCCAACAGTACTTTTAGTTCATCACCGAAAAGGTATTCCCTTATAAAGCCAACGAGCGTTTCCCTTTGAACTGCTCCATTATCGTCAATAACTTTCGATTTGTTCAAATAACAATGTATTTCACACTAAAAGGGTCAGTAATTCAGTGTGCACGTTATTAAGAGTTTTTTTTTTTTTTGTTAATTAAGTGGAAATAAATCTACTTACAATATTCATCAAACCAAGGTCGGTTTGCTTGTTCTCCTTCTTGTTATTATTCGACGAATCTCTGCATGGTGTCATAATCTTCTCGGAGAAGGCTATTTCAGATTCTTCGCAGCAGTCCTATTGAACATTACAATTCAAATTTAGATTTTATTATTAATATTAGGCCTGTTTTTTTGAGCTTCGTTCTCAGCAAAGCAAAGTAAAGTATGATTTTCAGCACCTAATTGCAACAACTACGCTCTACTTGACACTTCGAGACTCGCAGTAGTTATTGTAATTTGTGTGCTGAAAATCTTACCATACTTTGCTTTGCTGAGAACGAAGCTAAAAAAAACACGCCTATTGTCTGCCCGTCAACTTATTTTAATTTGAAAATGGCCAGTCAGATTTCTGCTTATTGAAATCGAATTTTATTCAATCACATTTTTTAATAAAGTTGATATGGATTCAATTTTTCATGAACAAAAGCTGACGGACAACGGACGGACGGCTTAGAACTGGGTTATAATTTATTTCATGTATTTTTACTTTGTTATTCGATTGGTTTACACATTCCTCATGTGCTGCTCCGACATCCTTATTCCTTAAACTCACTGTGATCAGCAACAACAAGAAAAAGTAACTGCCGGTCTGAAGTTTTAATTTCGACATTTCACTAGCGATAAAGCGTTTAGCACAACTTCCTCCAGTTACATTTATAGGTTATATGAGATAAGGGTGTTTTATTTGTCGCTGCACATGCAATTATTTGTTCATTTCGATTTGATTTAATTGCCCGTTTTATCTCGAGCACATTATTCGTTCTACAATTATCATTGAGAAAAAACATTTTAAGTTGTAACTATATGCGGGTAATCAAAAAGAAAAACGTTCTCTACTTATAGGCGTCATACACTTTTTAATAGTCAACGTTCCAATGAGTGCAATTAAAGCTGCATTTACCACGCGATGCACTTTTTCCTTAGATTAATCAATTGTTAGCTAGGTTTAAAAGATCTTTTATCAAGATACTGCCCAATAGCAATAACAGTTCTCGCATCAAAATGAGTTTTTGCTTGAACAACTTAGAGTCCCATTAATAGTTGTTATAGCCTAGTGCTTAAAAAAAACGTTATTCAGCCGTTCCGGTGTCTCTAAACGTAACAAAGCGATATTTCCACCAAAACAATGTTTTTAATAGCAACATCCTCCATTGAAATGTTTAAAGTGTATTCCATGGAACTGCCACAGAACTCTCACAGTCTATTTGAAGGTCCACTTTAGTTTGGACAGCACAAACCGCCGTCTTCTGTATTTGATGGAAAAAGATCCATTTTAAAATGTGTAAAGTAATAAAAACAATAACACCGTTCTTTTTCTCTACTTAAGAGTTCTCTTGTATTTTATTTTTTGTGAGTTAGCTTGTACAAAAAAGAAAAAAATTGGCAAAACCACTACTACCGTTGACGTTTGTCGTAACCGACTAATGTGCCGATTTGAGGTCATTTTTAGCGACACTTTCAAGTCCAACGATATTAAACTGCAGCTGTACACAACGAAAAAGATAATAGACACGAATATAAAAGTTGAATAAAAGTGCGAGCATTCCTTCTACAACGACACGACACATGATGGGTCGTCCTAATCGTATACGCCAAAACGACAGCAGAAATAGTGGTGAATATCCAAATTCGCAGTGCGAAATTAATTTCACTCAATGAATGACTGATGTTGACGAAGAAGGAACCCGCTTCTGCTACCGGTGTTGACGCATCTTTCTCTCCTGAAATGTGATAAATTTACTCCCAGCAGACTGCAACAACTGATTCAAATGCAGGGTTAGCGATGCCCCCAACGGCGACAGCTCCCGCATTGCTCGGTTCTGTAAGAACAAAGTAAAACCATAAGCATTTTGGGAGTCGTTGAAATATTATCCGTAACGCACCTCAAATGGAGACAGTTTGGCCATTTTGAACCGCTGCAATGCTTCATGCATACGCACAGCTCTGGTCTCTAGTTCCGTTGTCGTTGGCGGGAATGAACTCCAGAAATGTTTCAGCAGTTCACTTAGTGATAAATACAAATTTCTCAGCTCCTTTTCCACGTCGGGCGGTACAAGTTCTAAAAGAAAAACAAGAAACAAATTTATCTTCGAATTCCTTGAAAATATTAATACAATCTACTTACGAGCCAATGATTGTTCTTGGAAACCGCGCATTAGTGCACCGCCTGGACTTAGTTCGCCCAAGGCGTTGACTGCCGCTGTAGAACTCACAGGGCACCGTTGCTGTGATCTATGATTCCAGCTTTCGGCGACACGAATCAACTGGTACTGGGTTTCGTCCAGCTCTCTAGGATCGTCGTGGGTGTCTTGGTGCGACATAGGAACTGGTCCGTGCATATAGCGCTCGCCTTTGGCTAAATCCAATTTTTGCGACTTCTTAACAGCGGCCTGTGCGACTACGTCGTCTTCGTTTGTAACAGGTTCGCCAAGATCCTCGTAGGAGATTTTTTCAATAATTCGCATCCTCTTCGGCTGTTTTTCTGGACTGCAGGTATCGCCGGCGGCATTGCCATTCGGCTGCAGTTTACCATGGTCTTTGTGTTTGTTCTTGTTGCTCATGCCGTTCAAGACATTCTTGTTTGCGTCTGTTTTCGAGGTGGATGCTTGTTGGTTGGCTTCTGCTGCGCCTTTGGAATTGGTCACATCTGTGCATGTTTTCAAAACCATAATCGAGTGCTGATTGAAACGTTTGATCATGTTCTGGTGGATAATGTTGCCACTGTTTACGAGATGCCTGTCGCCGGCTACACTTCCGAAACCCTCCTCTAGAGGCACATCTTCGAATTGTCGCAGATCAAGTAGTGGATCTCCTGAACCCTGCTGGACGGCGATCCGCAATGCTTGGTCGTCAATCTTACCGCATTCGCTGAAAATATCTTTGGTCCCCGCAGTGATTCGATCTCGGTGGAAATAGTGCGATTGAAAGAACTTTGTCCAGAATTCCGACTCGGACAGTTTAGATGGAACGTTCTCGTGATGCTTGCGTTTTACGGCTGGATATGTTTTGAATATACAGTGTATAATGTCGGCGGTTAGATTGTATTTGAGACCATTGCAGCCGTCTGTTTGGGGCTTGATGTCGGCTAAAAAGGCACCCGAGACACCTAGGGACAGATGAAAAGTCAATAAACATTTACGACAATGCAAAACGTGGGCACTTACCAATTTCCTGTTTTGTAGCATTTTTCTTTGCTGCGTACTCCTTGGCGTGTGTTGCCCAAAATTCTTCACTAGTTAGCACCTGTGTTATCACCAAATCTTTGTACAACTGCAGCAGATTTGGATTTTCTGATAGAATACGATTCTTCTCTTCGAGCTCTTTGTCTACTTTCCTTTTGAAGTTGGGCAACAACTGCTGCAGCAGTTCCTTGACCTTATCACGATCAAGAAGTTGTGCGGATTGTCCGTTGCGATTGACAAAGTGGAATGTCGAGCTGTTACCATCGTGGAGAACAACTTGTAGTTGGATCTTTGGTTTGCCCTCGGGTGAGATTTTTTGCACTGAAAACAAGTAAAGGCACATTTACACTAATCTAAAGAAAGGATTTACTTTTTTTTTACAAACATGATTCATGGAAGGTACTAAGAAACAAAAAATTATAATCCCACAGGACAATGACCGAATTTGATATAAATGTACTCCAGTTCATGGCCATTGCTGCGAGATAAGCGGCCAACTAAACAACCTTTCTTGACGTATGAAACTATAACATTTCGGTACGCAGTCTCGAACAAAGGGGGGGCCAACAATACCCTTCTTGCTATGACCTAGAATTTTATGCGTAACATCGTGTAAGATCAGAATAAATTGGAGTGGTTTCAATTTTATTCATTACAGTCCTACTTTTGATGATTCTCAACAGTTTTGAGACATTTCCTACTTAGAGATTAAGACAGTACACATGAATATACCTGAAAAAATCGATTTCACGTCCGTAGATAGACACGATAATATTCCCTGCCCTTGTTAAAATTACCTCCCAGAAAAATTCCCATGTTGAGGATCAACTTGAACAACAGAGTAGAGGATAACCACAAGCTTTGAAGCGCACTCACTTTTTATTTCAGCAAATCGATGGGACACCGCTACTGTGTCGCGATGCTCCGCCATCCAAGCGAGGCGTTCGTTCATTACGTAAAGGGTGCCATCGCCCTTTTTATATCGGACTTCGCCCATCTGAAGCAAAACATCCTCGCTGCTTGTCGTCATCTTTATCTTTGTCCAAATCGAAAAATTCACTGCTGTTGTCGAAAATTGTTACCTGCCTAAAGATTTATTACAAAACTCGGCCGAAAATATACGAGCTTATGACAAATTAAAGAGGACCCTGCAAAGAAAACAACACCATTAATTAATTTATGCAAATTATTAGATCAAACAAAAAATTGTTGAACATTTTCTTTTTTTTTCTTTTGTTTTCTGGAAAAAATCACAACCAACTTTTTCTAGGACTCAAAAAGAACATTATAAATATGAATTTCTGATTGAATAACTATTTCCACAGAAGTGCTAAAAGCTAAATTTTATTTTCCGCCAAATTTGAAAACAAAATACTCAGTAAATAATAGCAAATTTAATAAAAATTTCACATCACTGGGACACCAACCTCTGTTCCAAAGGCCGCCATTTGCAAAATGCATATTTAAATGTCAAATTTGCTGTCAAACGGTAGAACAACGTTCCCATAGCGTCTCTACTCAAGTAACTGAATTGCAGCAACAGAAAATGAAAAAGGCGAAATTGAAAACGAAATTGAACACACAGCCGGCCACACGGTTTCACTGTAAAAGATGGTGCGAGTGCGAAAAAGAGAAAAAAAATCCGAGAGCACGTCAGATAATGCGCCAGCGTTCTCTCAAAAAAGTTTAAAGAAAGAATACAAAACAACAAACTCCGCTCAGCTGTTTATATCAAATGTCACCGGTACGAATGGAACTAGAAACGCTCTTGCTCTTGCTATTGCTTTGCTACAAAGCGACAAGAATAGTTTTGTATGGCATAGCCTAAGGTCCGTGTGACACTAATTTTTTTTTTTTAATTTGTACTGCTCTTAAAATAAAACTAGAGCAGTACAAAAAAATAAAAAAAATTAGATTAATGTAATAATAATAAATAAAAAATAATTGGCGCAACAGGTCCGTAGGGACCCTAGGCCTAGCTTCTCACAACCATTCGTCTTGTGTGAGTTTTTATTTTTGGGACGTATGGAAGGGATCTACAATTTTATGCCGAGTCCAAACGGCATGACAGTTATACTCTCGAATGTTTGTCAGACGGTCGCGAGAGGTGGCGCAGTGAAAAAAACCTTAAGTTGGAATATGGAATTTATTAATGTAGAAACATAAAACAAAAATGCATTAAGAATGTATTCAAATTACATTTTCAGCTGCTGGCAGCTTTTTTTTTACTTTTCAAGAGTATTTGCAAACAATTGCTACCCCTTTCGTAGTACACTTTCAGTCTATTTTACGCACCGCTGACTTTTCAAGATTATAAAAATGAGGAAAAAATGTAGTGTCATGGGCTTAAGGAAAATAAAATGCCGATTCGCCAGGATTTCACGATTTCCCTGGTGGATTTCGGTAGAGTTACGTTAATCCGGAGTTTTCATGATTTTTTGGAAAAAAAGTCATATCTCAGCAAAGTGAAGTAAAACAAAGTAAACAAATCTCAACTCCCTTAGGTCAGTCTGATTGATATTTCATTTATTATCGCGTCAGTTTGGGCAATATCGGTTTTGCAATTTTCGCCCGATCTGGAGTGAAAATCCGCAATTCCTGGATTTTCGGTGCGGTGGATGTATCGATTTACGTATTTTGTGCAAGTCATCTGACAGCAGACTGAGATTATTTTTTTGCCGCTTCACCAATACTTTTGTGGATTCAATCGGAAGTAGTTTTCAATTGGATTACAGAATGAGTGGATCCCCGAGTAAAACTAATGGAAAACTACAGAAGTATGCAGGCAGGTAATCCGAACGTGCCCAATTATAGGAGTAACATTTTCCCTCAATAATGTTCAAAGAAGGAAATTATTTAATTATTTGCAAAGAAGAATTAACAGCATTAAAAGGCAATTCGTTGCAGAACTGCAACCATTCAAAATCAATTGAATTTTAGACCGACATTTTTTATTTGTTCTCCTAATACAATTCTGAAAATGACAAATAAGTGTAAAAAGCGATCTTCTTTTAGTGCCTACTAATAGAATCTTTATTTACAGAAAAACTGAAAAAGTAAAAAAAAATCAGTACATTACATACAAATAGTTTAGATAAAAACAATTCAGTAATTATTTTCAACTCATAACTTTCCAAACTATTGCACCCAAAAAAGGGCTCTACAGTTTCCATTTGCAAAAATTACTGAACAATTGTTTCCTTTTAAGGCAAATTATTCAATTTATATACAGTAGGTAAATATTTAAAGCTAAATAGTTTCACAGGTATTTTTTAACAGTGTATCGTTGTTAAATTTGTATCGTTATATGGGTCGCATTCATATGAGTAATGATTTTTATATTATTGCTGGCGTCATTAGCCACAAAATTATAGGTAAATAGATTTTGAAAGTCTACAAAACGGCAAAGCCAACTGTGGCGAATGCCAAATTTTCAAAACAAACGTGCAAGAGGATCTATTAAGAAGGAGCCGCAAGAAATATTCAACTAGATCCACAATCCAACCGGTGCAATAACCGATAAATCCATATCAGTAAACAGTATTCCAAACAAAAAATTTCCACTAAATGACGTGGCTTCATCTAGTCCATTCTCGAGTAGTCTCTTTGCGTTTAGTTGAAAAGTTTCCAAGAAACTTTGTTTTTTGATTGTACCATCCTAGACGAGGCGTAGCGCAATACTGGCGTCACTTTGCCAGAATCTTGAATAAGGGTAGCGATTTTAAAAAGTTCCCCCCATCCAAAAAATCAGCGCATGACGCTGATTTTAACTATATCGAAGATTTGCGTTAGCTTGCACCGCCATAGACACACGAATGTGCCTATGGCGGTACCCTCGGTCTGTTTTTGAGCGCACTTGCAGGGTTCGTTGATGAAAACTGACAGCGGATCATTTCGATAGCCTTGTTCCGCGATTCAAGCTCTATTTGAACACATTGCAGCAATTCGGATGTAGGTCCAGATATTCCACGCATTGGATCTGCCTCGTTAATGAGTTTGACTTCTTGGTCGGTAACCTCGGATGGTGCGAGTTCGGTGACGTTGTCCTTCAAAGCGGGCATGGTAACAATTGGTGAAACTACCTTTCGACGGAGTGGCTAGTGGTGCAAAAGAGGTTACAGCTGCGAAACTGATTGCTCTTATCGAGTTGTTTAGTTGGTCCGACGTCATCTTTTCCCCAACATGTTTAAATTTTAGATTTGAATTATGTTAAAAAAAATCACAATGATTCATGGTTCACTATACAAAGCCAAGTCGATTGGCGAATGCCTGCGATTGAATGCGATACGATGCGAGTGAGTGCTCGGTTGAGACTGCCGTACAGTAAGATGGTCACTGTTTTTATACGAATTGAATTTCTACTCATTGTGAAATGGCGTTTGAATCACAATCTTATTGCAGCTGTACCTATGACCTCACTTATTGAATTAGTCCCTAACTTTTGTTTCTAACTCTAGTTAAACATCAAATTTGTATGATGGAATTTTAGCATGAAGAAATATCTAAGTACTCTGTCTGAACTGCTCCAACAACTGAGGAATAAGTATGCTCAAAATTGAATGCAAGATCCTGCCTCCAATAATGTCTGAAAGTCTCAAGGCGTCAACAACCTGATTGGTCCTTCCTCGTACAGTGTTTACGCCTGTATAGTCCCCGAACTTATATTATCGCTCACCCTTCTTTTTAATTAGACCACCTCTAGGTATTCATAGCATTTTGTCGTTCCAATAGATTGGGTCTGTTAGGGAGAGCCAGATGGGGAAGGTATAAAAAAGTAGATTTTTATGAAGCATTGTCCAAATACAAATAAATAAAGAATTGCTGCTCGTGGTAAATATATATAACGTATTTTTCGCGGTTTGCACCTGACAATGTCTGTACCACTAGTGGTGCATTTCTCAAATTTTACGTCCTTACATTCCTCTGTGGAATTGCCAGACTTCTCTCTGCTAAATAGTGTAAGTTGTTTCATAACATGTTAGTTCTGAAAGTAATAAACTATTTCATTTATTTATCTATTTCGGCCAACTTGGCCACCGTATTCATAACCATTGCCTAAAAGTTATCACAGGAGTTATACAACACAATTGACGTCTGAAAGCTAACACAACTGACGTCTGAAAGCTGGACGCAGCACTGAAAGCAGTGCTGCAAGTAAAACAGATGTGCAGAAAATTATTTGACATGTCTTGCATCCGCTTATATGGCTACTGTCATTCACCGATTAAGCAGATGATGTGTTTGCATCCAAAACAAAAACAAACACGATCATCAAATGTCAAAAGCCGATGATGCCAAATACTTGACATTGCAATTTATTTTCTTTTATCTTCGAATTATTCCATATAAACATGTGTATTATAATCTTAATGCGAAGTGTTTAAGGCATAATGCTTTTTCTTGATGAAATGATTGGCCCTTGCTATCGAAAGAGTAAAACACGATTTTTAAAGAATTGCCATTGAACTCACCAACCATTTACTTATTATATATGGACCAACTTCGCGTTGGTTCGAACATAACCGCTAGCTCTCGTGGTTCGAAGCGGAATAAATTAGAAACTCACTTCTGACGTTTCCATTTCGTTGCAGATAGTTTTGCATAAGACTGTGTTATTGCGATTAATTTCATGTGATCCGAAAATACGCGTGCGAATGTAAACTTTAAGTCAAATAAATTAATTTGGCCTGAAAAGATTCAAATTTATTTTAGAAAACAACAAAAATGTAGCAACTGAAAACCAAATCTGATATAATAATGTGCAAATGGTTTCTACTACATTATTCACATCCTTGATGCGAACATATGTTGTTTAATACGTGGGTTAGGGATCCTGTCTCAAAATATTCATTTAAAATTAAATTAAGTATTTTCCGATTTGCCCCTTTTATTTCCGAAATTTTTCCAATCATGCTTTTTGAATATGCGGACCCGTTGGGTTAACTATTTATTTTAGCTATTTTATAGTAAAAAACGAATGTACATATAAATATATATTTAACACATTTATTCATAGAGTAAACAAGTTGAAATAAATATATAAAACAAGTTGGATTTATAAACCGGATGGGTTACGTCTTTATTCAGTCCAACGCGGTCATTCTAATTGCCGGTGATCAGATCAAACAGCTTATGTTAGCCATGATTCGGGAGAATTCTCCAACTTTATTCTAAAGGACCTGCAGACCTATACGAATCGGTGTAATTGCGCTCGATATTGCGGCCCTTTTCCAGTAGATCTCGAAACGTCTTCACGTCATGGCGGGGTATATTCTTTCTATAGCTGATATCTAACAGTCCATAAATCAAGTCAATTTCGGTCTCCTCGTCATGGCGTGCTTCTGGCAGTTGTGCTAACAGAGCTCGTTTCTGACACACAAATGTATCGATGGAAGTACGATCGGACTGCTTTTTCTCAGCGATATCCATGTAGATATGGTAGGGTGGTTTCGTTGGTGAGAAATGACTGCGGATCAGTTCGAGAGCATCATTCCAAGTCTTGGGCTCCCTTTTTACTCCTTGCCACCATGTCGACGCAAATCCAAAGAAAAGTAGAGATATTCCACGTAATGCGTCATCATCGGTAATTTGCTCGACTTCTTTGTATGTTACTATGGCTGTTATGAATGCCTCAACGACGTTGTGATCACGAACCCCTCCAAAGCCAGAAGTACAATCAGAAAAACTGCGCTTTGGCTGTTTGTCTTTTGGAATACTAGCAGTAGCACTCACTACTGCAGCTGAAGCAGCTGCAGAACGAACGGCTTCAATCAGCTGTTGTAGTTGGTCCGTCGTCATTTGTATCTCAGCCGTTTCCCCACTTGGCCAAATAGAATTTCAACCAAGGTATTAGTTGCTTTCGACTGTGTACTAACGCGACGATACGAGTGAGAGTGAGTGTCGGATAGGAACTGTTTGTAAATACGGTATGGTTTTAGCTTTTATGTGTCAGCAACCAAACAAGATGAAATTGTTCTACTGGCGAAATCAGTGTGTATGTGAATGTGAAATACGAAAAGCTTTTGTAGAAAGAGACGTCGTACTGAAACACATTTTAATGGTAGGGCCTGCACTGGAGTAGGTCACTCTCGGGTCGCGGCAACAGCGGCTTCTTTAAAAAGCAAAAGTCTATGGCCGCATTCAAGAATCTACTCATCTTAAGTCGACTAGATTGGTCTGGATGTGATGTAATCTTAACGCAAAAACTAGATTGGTCGGGAACGTCACTTTTCCTACGTCATCCACATACGCGAACTGTCAACTTAGTACTCAGTCACGAATTTCTTGACTAGATTCGTCGGCTACCCCTCCATAAACGTCAACTCAAACGGCTGCTCACATGACCGATTTCGAGCAATCAAAACCGAGATTCACTTAGTGACAGAGTTGTCAGACTTACTAAACTAGATACTTGTCCCCTATGCCAATTTTTGATGTTTAAATCAATTCCAATGATAGGTATCTGAAGAGAATTGTTGCTAACATAGACAAATCATGCTGAGACCCCCTATTTGGGCCGATTTACCGTTACTTCCCTACATCCTATATATTTACGGGTGGCAAATACTAGCTGCGCAATAATTGTTACATAGAAATTCGTATTGACAAATTTCAGGCAATATAAAAAATGGGCAAAGTTGATGGCGGCGTTCATAGAATTCTATCCGGTAAACTTAAAATTATTCGTTACCGTGGGGATAGTATTTTTTTAGGTCATTTGCTTAAAATATTTATGAAAAATTTACAATGTAGATTTGTTGAGGGAAAATAAAAACATTTTGAACAATAAAATCTGATTATCTTTTTAATATAACATTCGTGTACAAATAAGTTGCTTACTTCATTCTTAACCTCGACAAATATCACTGTAGTCCCGAACACCTACTCTCTTTTACAGGCTACCAATTGGCTTTCTTTTTTCTACGACAGTTGTCCACAAAATTTTGTAGATCACAATATGCAATTTTCGCCATTGCTACTTCGAAAAATATAGCCTGGACACCAAAAATGATTATTAGTATCGCGGACAATTTTGTATGGAAAATTTCGCCAATGTGAGATCAAAAAATTTAGCCTGGACACCAAAAATAATAACAAATATCGCGAAATAAAAATATCAGAAGGCGAAAAATCATGACTGAATTGACCAGTGGAAGAAAGACTTCATCGGATCGATCTTGGAGAAAATAACTTTTCATGTGTGACAGCTGTTAGGCTTAGTACCTACTTCGATCGTATCCCCTTACAAATCAGAATCCCTTTACTTGTGTTTGAATTTCTCTAAGAGTCAATATTAAATTTATGTTATTGTTTAAATAGAATCAGAATAGAATATGTGTTTATCATAGAATCGAAAACCTTTCAAAACCACTTGACACAAAAGAAAGAAGATATAAACATACAATATGAAGAAAAACTAATGATGACAGATAAGAAACAAAAAAAAAGTCGGAACGGAACAAAACAAATGAAAATACATTACAGTAGGAGTTTAACTGTATTTAACTGGAAGCTAAATACAGTTGAGTTTAGTTTAAGTCATTTGTTATTGTTTTCATTTAAAGGTGTGTATTACCGGCCGGCATCATTTCTGTAATTATTTAGAGCTTATTTTTTTGTATAATCTTATGCTTAATGAAAGCTGTTTAGAAAATGACACTCAACTCTCATATCTTTATAAATAGAAAAACTAGGTTTCCATTGTGTTCTCGAACTCTGTTCGTAGACATAGAGAAATGAGAGATTTTTAAAGCACACTTTGCGTTGTTTACTGAGTGTGTGTATCTCTGTCTACCCCATAAGAAGAGTCTGCGTATTGCGTGATATCATGGAGAGTAAAACAAAGTTTAATGACTCATTAACTATTATACATCTTTATGAAAATTTGTAGGTATTATTTGGGGGGATGTTTTTTTTCTAAATTTTACTTTCGCAGATTATCAATAAGTTTATGAAACACCAGGTCAGATAATGTCCAAAAAGATAATTTGTAGGTATGTATACATGTCTACAAAAAGGAAGACAAAAAAACATAAACAAACTATAAAGATTTGTTATGAAAGAACAACTACTATCTTTCCAATATTGTGAGCTCTATAGGTACCTACGATTTTGGGTAGTATTAAGCGACGCCATAATTTCCGGACTCGACTGTACTAGGTAAACCCATTAACGGCATAATTTATACTGGTAGAACTTTTGTATAGTAATCATTTGAAGACACTTGCTATGAAATAATAATAAATGTCAGATCTTCTTCTGCAGCATAAATTTTCAAAATTAGTACATACCCACCTAGTTAAAAGTGGGCTTCGGGTTAACTTCGCTTGACAAATTTTAAGCGTTTTACTAAAAGCGAGTTCTCAAACATTTTCCACACTTGCTTGGGCCCAAATAGGTTCTCCTATTCATAATAATTTAGTTAAGAAAATCCTGGCCTGGACACTCAGTTGGCATTACGAAGAGCCAAGTTAAAAATCAACAGGATGGCCGCTGCAGAATTTCTGAAAGGGCCGGTTAGAGAAAATGGGGTCATTTCTGAATCTTCTCTGCAAATTAAGAATTTTCAAACCACATTTAACAAGCGTTAGCTCGCATAACTCTATAAAATTTTGTGATAAAAACAAACGTACTTAATTTGAAATAACAATTTTTGAAAAATTTGCAAAGGTCCTTTTGCAAATTAAAAAGGGTGAAATAGCAAAAAAAATGTGGCAGGCTCTCGAGAAAAAAACCGACTTTAATTGCACAACAGTACAGCTGACCACGAGAATACCTATAAAACACATTCGTATAGGTAGAGCCAGTGTGACCGTTGCAGAATTCTGAAAAGTCTCAAGAAACAGGGTCAATGAGAAAAAAAAGTGTCACTTCTGAAGCAGAATAGCTTATTTAGAATTTTTGAACGCTGTTTAATAAGTATTGGTTCAGTAAACACTATAATAGTGTTGTGACAGGCAACTGCGTTCCATTTAAAAGGCTCTTCTTTGGAAATAACAGCATTTGAAATTTTTTTGAAGCGTCTTCTCCAACTAAAAAAAGGGCTAAAAATTGTGTCCGTCTCTCGAAAAAAGTGCCAAATTGCAACTTTAGTCGCATAACGGTCACGCTGGGTAGGGGTACCTAGTCCAGACAAGTCTGTTTGACGTTTTACATGAAGTAGGTATCCGAATGTCCTCATTGGGTTTTTGGGTCATTATAGTCATGGGTGTTAGTGGCACGTCAATTATTGCATAGTTTTCACGTAATTGTGTTCTTTTTTTCTTATCAGAATATCAGCTAGGTACTACTATAATTTATAAAGATTTGAATCGATCCTATAATGCATCCAGATCCAATAATGTAAATCACTATTTCACAATCTTTCCAAATTCAGAGCAGCAATGCAGTAGAGGTGAATAATATACCCCAATCGCACTATCAAAATAAAGGCATGCATATGGAAAATTCGCGGAAAAAGAAAGCCAACGACATTTCCATTGCCAACTGCCATATCATACGCCCGGCGCCGCCAATTTGTAAGAAAACAACATTTCGTTGGTATTGGATTTGATATAAATTTGTGTAGGTATTATTGAATGGCTCATTTATTATCACAAATGACGTCACCTAAAGCTTTTCATACAATACAACACCTAACCTAACTAGAACCACACCAACTCAACTCTATTTCACAACAGAACAAAATACACATTTTTTTTAGTTGAGAATGTGTGAATTGTGATGCCAGGCCTGGCCAGCGCCAGTCGCCCAGTTGGTATGGTATAAAAGCCGCGATGATGGCATTCTCTGGCAGTCTCTTCCGAGCGCTCACTCGTATCGCATTCAAACACAGGCATTCGCCAGATTCGTTGGCTTTGCTCTGAACAAAGTGATTTTCTATTTCTTTTGAAGTTCTATAATTAAAAGTGCAAACATGTCGGTAGTTCAAATGACGTCAGACCAACTACAACAGTTGATTGAAGCTGTTCGCGCTGCTGCTATTGCTGGTACTCCAGTCGGTGCTGCTACTGCCTCTACAGTATCAAAAGGTAGCTTCACCAATTGCATCGCTCGCTTCGGAGGACAGCGCGATCATGACGCCGTTGAGGAATTTATCACATCCGTTGAGACATACAAAGAAATCGAGCACATCAGCGACCAAGACGCTTTGCGTGGCATATCTCTGTTGTTCTATGATCTTGCATCCACCTGGTGGCAAGGTGTGAAGAGGGAGGCGAAGACTTGGAAGGAAGCCGTAGAGCTGATTCGCAGTCATTTCTCACCAGCAAAACCAGCCTACCAGATTTACATGGAGATATTCCAGACAAAACAGAACGAGGGAGTTGCCATCGACACATTTGTGTGCCAGAAACGCGCATTGCTTGCTCAACTGCCGGAAGGTCGTCACGATGAAGATACCGAAATCGACTTAATTTATGGGCTACTGAACATCAACTACCGTAAACACATTCCCCGACACGATGTCAAGACGTTCCGCGACTTGCTGGAGAAGGGTCGCATCATTGAGCACAACTACACCGAGGCTAGTGAGGCTTCCAACTCCAATGCAGTTTCTACCAAAGGTGGAAAACGATGCACCCATTGCAACTACAGGGGTCATACCATTGAGAACTGCCGCAAGAAGAAGAACGAAGAGGATTAGTGGTGTGTCCAGTCCTAATGTTAAGTTAACTATTATCTAAGGTTGAGGTATACAACAACTACCACAGTACATATAATCTTGCACATTTTAATTTAGGCTTTTCAAAACTGTGTGTTGGGGAAACCAGTTCGTTAGGCTCTTTGAAACATTATTACCGCCGTTCTGGTGGTTGAGATACTTCAAGGTGCCTTATGATATGAGCGTTTTCTCGCACCCAATTTTGGAATAGCCACCATATCTACATATAATAACAAATCTGGCTAAATAACGTCAGTATCAGGCTACGCCACACAAAGGATAGCCACCATTGATCGTAAAGTTAAGTAAAACTTAACAACTTGAACAAACTCGCCGCAAGGCACAATGAACTCGAGGACGATGCTGAATCTACTGATGTTGGGTGCCATCTTGTGCGTTCTCTATGGAATAACTAGCAGTGTGGAATTGACAAGCTGGTTGGAGTCTTAAAGTTGTCGATACTCGTATCGGTTTCTCTTACATCTCCTTTCCGCTTTGTCCTTTCCTTACGGATTTTTATTCCACAGAGTTCCCATGAGTTTGGACGCCCCGCAGAATGGAGACATCAGCAAAGTACTCACCCCCGTTTGCACACTTGATTTGAAGCTCACCGTCGCATTGGAAGGATTTTCGGCATTCGAATTGGAAAACCTTGGTTTTTCAGTTCCTATCCTGAATTTCCATGCCGTGCATGTGGCAGGAGCTTCCCTTAAGGTGTACAAAAGGATTTCGGGGCTAGTCCCCACCAACCATCACTGAAAGAGATACCCAATCGTGTTGAGGTTGCAAAGTGTGTGGAATTCCTTTACTCAAACGACGCAGAGACTTCAGAGAATTTGGTTTCCTCAGACCCAGTTTCATTTGGAGTTCGCTTCTTATGAAAATGGGACTTTGGAAGCCTTGCGATCTGCATGTTCTCTGTGGAGTCGGAGTAAAGGGGCCCATCTGCTTTGCACGTTCTCAAAATGCTTTGAAGTGTTTTTGATGTGGTAAACCTTCAAATTGGAAAATTTGAAACCCCTTATTACGCGTAAGCGCAATAAAACCAACAACTCTCTTTTATTTCAATATTAATTGAAATTTTGAAACATTTATACCTTTTTGGTATGTATTTGGACATTCGCCACAATTGGCTTTGTCACGGGCTTATACAGCCCACTCCACACAAATGCATTTACATGCATTATATATATTTTTTAATATCCTGGCTAACGGCGCCAGCAGGCATAAATCACTTTGTATACGAATGCGATCGAAACAATGATGAAACACAACACACACAAATATTTGGTATCGAAAATGTTGCAATTGAACATTAGCTCATAGCTGCTTAAAGGAATCGATTGTTAAATATTTCTGCATCTCAAAACATAGATATTTGTAAAGATCACCTAAATTGTTAGTTAATTTTTTATTTACGGAACAAAATTGTTTTCTTTATGAATAAATTGTTTGATTTATGAGTACCGAATTTGGACTTTTACTTTTGAGACTTTTCAGCTGTTTGTTGCATTTTCTCTTTCAGCGGTGGGGTTATACGTTATACTTCTTGTTGCAGACATTAAAATGTGCTGCATTTGCAGGTAAATGAAGTTGGGTAGGATTCGCTTGTACTAAACGTTTACGGGCCTACACCTAGAAATGCCGTCTATAGTACAGTCCACTCCGGATATAAGAAAAAATTGGATTCTTATGTCCGAATTGTTCTTTTAAGCGAAACAAAGTGACACGGTGTTTCCACATGCGATTCTTAAGCGATTTGTTATTATGCGTGTGTTTCTATCCGACGAGGACTCTAACTTTAAAGTGGAATCATCGACATTGTAAGACGAACTCTGTACAACCTATGAACATTGATTACAGAGGGTCATGAATTCTTGTTATGGTTTGCATACAACTGACCTGTGCCTACGCCTTTTATACGATTTTAGTATGTAATTACGAGAGCAAGTGTTCTCAAAGTAATTGAATTGAATTCCTTAGCATTTTTGTTCACAATTCATTTTCTTCTTTGCTTCATAAGGAAAATTCCGTTTTTCAAGCAATTATATGACAGCTTCACATTTATTTACATGTATATGTCGAACATTATGACATGAGCGTTTTTTTTTTCAGAGAGCCAATAAAATCTGTCAGCTGTAAAAGAAACCAGAAAAAGCTTTCCGTTACACTTTACCCCAATAGTACGGATATGACTCATTCGTCCATACCGTCCGTCGTACGATAATATTCATCAAAATATTTTTCAGCTGGTAGGTATGGATTATGCAATGATTCATACTTGTGTTTTGAGGTATGTATATTTTCTGAAGGGAAAATTGTTGTTTTTTGCAACACTTTTGAGAGGGATTTTTTTCTCGTGTTGAAAAGTCAGCGGTGTGTAAAAAATACTGAAAGTGTATTACGAAAGGGCTCGGACTTTACTGCAATTGCAGTAGATCTACTGCAATTTTAGGGAAAAAAAAAACTGCTGCACCACTGCGCTCGACTGACAATCTACTGCAATTTATTTGAATTTCGATAATCTTAAATCAAAATTGAATATATTTACATATTTTCGTTTCTTAGTATTATAAGTCCATTGCAAATAATTAGTTACTGTTAGCACTGTTTATTGATTCTGCAATCTATTATAATATATTTTAGAATAAAATGTGCATGTCATCTCATTTTCACTGCGTTTCCCTTGCATGCACTGATACTGAAGTCAAGTCTCAATTGTTGTTGTTGCTGTGCTCTTCTGTCGGCTGTCTAATACTAATACACTTAAAAGAAATATTTGAAAACTTAATTTTTTCTAAATTCAAAATCTACTGCACAAAAAGTGAATCTACTGCACTTTTTTTTAAGATGTACTGCGAAATTTTACAACTGAAGTACGAACCCTGGTAGCAATTGTTTGCAAAGCAACAACAAATTTTCAAAAAATGTTTGAAATGTCAACCAACAAAAAAAACTGACAGTAGCTGAAAAATCTAATTTGAATACATTTTTGATGCATTTTGTTCTTTACGTTACAGCTTAGTACACTGCTCGAGCTAAATTTTCGTTCCCATACAAAATTCTCTCCAAAATTTAGCTGAGCTAAACTTAAGCGAACCCATTTAGCTGAGTGGTATGCAGCTCGAGGTAAATAATCAAACTTTTGTTTCAGAATGTACTTCATGTGTCCGTCAAAATTTAGCGTACCCATTTAATGGGTCGGCACATTTTCTCAAGCTAAATTGTGGCAGATGGTTGTGTATTTGTTGTTCTGTTGCGGAAAAGTATGCAAGGATGAGCTGTTTTAATAATTACATGGACGAGAAGTACCTAGAATCAGAAATAGTTGAAATAAGAGAGAATTAAATTTTTGAAAGAAGTTTTTTCAAAGCACAACTGTTTTCTGTGACACTTATCCACGGCGTGATCTATGTCAAAATTTAACTAGGACTTTAGCTGATGTTTGGAGAGTAAAGTTGGAGACCAGATAAAATTTAGTTTAACTCTAGCAGCGTACAAAGCTTACTACATTAATAAGGTTGGTGTGTATACACTCACTCCTATCGATTTTTCGTTCTAATTTTTCGTACTGCTCTAGTTTCATTGTAAAAGCAGAAAAAAATGATAAAAAAAAAATTAACTATCATACGGGCTTTAGCAACAGACAGACTCGCCTACAGCTGGGCCAGAAATTCCATTTTCGAATATTGATGCGATTAAATGTGCAATAATTTGACACCATCGATAGAAAAGAAAATATACTAAGACTCAAATTAGACTATATAGCACCTTATGAATATCTACCACGTGACGTGCAGTCCAATATTTCCTTTATGTCAACAATTCGATATTTCAAATAGTCCAATGAATTTTGGTCAAAGTAACGTTAGTTTCAGACTTCCATTTAAGAAACGTGGTCAAAAAACCCCCGATAATAAAGACAATCCGCCCAGTGGCTTACCTTTAATAAATACGTTATAATAGGAAGTTCGCGCAACGGATTCATGTAATGAGCAGTTACTAAGCAGATTTATTAAGCTATTATAAACAGAGTAGGTTAGGTTAAACAGTAAAGGCCTTAAAAAATTGACAAGCTTTATTCAAAATTTTAGACAAAAATAGCGCATGCCGTAATTTGGCCCGTCCTTTGTCAATATAATGTTGTCCATATTGCATGAGTGTCACAATTCTGCCGAATCTCTAAATACGTCCTTTTAATCCAATTTTACATTTGCGATAAATTTTAAAACTATTTGAAATCGGCAGATTTGTTTTCAGACGTTCTTTTATTTTACCCGCATGATCTATATAGATCAATGATATCCACGGTTTGCAACAATAGTACGAGATTCAATTGTTGTTATAAACCATGGAAATCAATGATCTATATATATTAATACTTAGTTTATGCTATGGGTCTGGCAAATGGCAAGCAAGAGCCCAAGAGCTTTCTTGATCTCTTTAAAACTGAGAGAATTTGTTAATCGCCTGTTGTGCTTGTGGTGAGAGTTTTTCCTAAACAAACTAATTTAAACAAACAAATTATTGCGAACTGGTTTTAACGATGAGTCATGTCAAAATGATAGCGTATAGCGTAACAGGGCACGCAAAGTGGAGGAATGTGAATTTAATTATTTCGAGACACAACTTTTATTAGCTTTCTAGTAGTAGCTATACTTGTCAGGGTCTTAACCTATAACAAAAATTAAATGACCCTCTGTAATCAATGTTCATAGGTTCATAGTTCATAGTACAGAGTTCGTCTTACAATGTCGATGATTCCACTTTAAAGTTAGAGTCCTCGTCGGATAAAAACACACGCATAATAACAAATCGCTAAAGAATCGCATGTGGAAACACCGTGTCCCTTTGTTTCGTTTAAAAGAACAATTCGGACATAAGAATCCAATTTTTTCTTATATCCGGAGTGGACTGTACTATAGACGGCATTTCTAGGTGTAGGTCCGTAAACGTTTAGTACAAGCGAATCCTAGCCAACTTCATTTACCTGCAAATGAAGCACATTTTAATGTCTGCAACAAGAAGTATTACGTATAACCCCACCGCTGAAAGAGAAAATGCAACAAACAGCTGAAAAGTCTCAAAAGTAAAAGTCCAAATTCAGTACTCATAAATCAAACAATTTATTCATAAAGAAAACAATTTTGTTCCGTAAATAAAAAATTAACTAACAATTTAGGTGATCTTTACAAATATCTATGTTTTAAGATTCAGAAATATTTAACAATCGATTCCTTTAAGCAGTTATGAGTTAATGTTCAATTGCAAAATTTTTTGATACCAAATATTTGTGTGTGTTGTGTTTCATCATTGTTTCGATCGCATTCGTATACAAAGTGATTTATGCCTGCTGGCGCCGTTAGCCAGGATATTAAAAAATATATATAATGCATGTAAATGCATTTGTGTGGAGTGGGCTGTATAAGCCCGTGACAAAGCCAATTGTGGCGAATGTCCAAATACATACCAAAAATAGGTATAAATGTGTCAAAATTTCAATTAATATTGAAATAAAAGAGAGTTGTTGGTTTTATTGCGCTTACGCGTAATAAGGGGTTTCAAATTTTCCAATTTGAAGGTTTACCACTTCAAAAACACTTCAAAGCATTTTGAGAACGTGCAAAGCAGATGGGCCCCTTTACTCCGACTCCACAGAGAACATTCAGATCGCAAGGCTTCCAAAGTCCCATTTTCATAAGAAGCGAACTCCAAATGAAACTGGGTCTGAGGAAACCAAATTCTCTGAAGTCTCTGCGTCGTTTGAGTAAAGGAATTCCACACACTTTGCAACCTCAACACGATTGGGTATCTCTTTCAGTGATGGTTGGTGGGGACTAGCCCCGAAACCCTTTTGTACACCTTAAGGGAAGCTCGTGCCACATGCACGGCATGGAAATTCAGGATAGGAACTGAAAAACCAAGGTTTTCCAATTCGAATGCCGAAAATCCTTCCAATGCGACGGTGAGCTTCAAATCAAGTGTGCAAACGGGGGTGAGTACTTTGCTGATGTCTCCATTCTGCGGGGCGTCCAAACTCATGGGAACTCTGTGGAATAAAAATCCATAAGGAAAGGACAAAGCGGAAAGGAGATATAAGAGAAACCGATACGAGTATCGACAACTTTAAGACTCCAACCAGCTTGTCAATTCCACACTGCTAGTTATTCCATAGAGAACGCACAAGATGGCACCCAACATCAGTAGATTCAGCATCGTACTCGAGTTCATTGTGCCTTGCGGCGAGTTTGTTCAAGTTGTTAAGTTTTACTTAACTTTACGATCAATGGTGGCTATCCTTTGTGTGGCGTAGCCTGATACTGACGTTATTTAGCCAGATTTGTTATTATATGTAGATATGGTGGCTATTCCAAAATTGGGTGCGAGAAAACGCTCATATCATAAGGCACCTTGAAGTATCTCAACCACCAGAACGGCGGTAATAATGTTTCAAAGAGCCTAACGAACTGGTTTCCCCAACACACAGTTTTGAAAAGCCTAAATTAAAATGTGCAAGATTATATGTACTGTGGTAGTTGTTGTATACCTCAACCTTAGATAATAGTTAACTTAACATTAGGACTGGACACACCACTAATCCTCTTCGTTCTTCTTCTTGCGGCAGTTCTCAATGGTATGACCCCTGTAGTTGCAATGGGTGCATCGTTTTCCACCTTTGGTAGAAACTGCAATGGAGTTGGAAGCCTCACTAGCCTCGGTGTAGTTGTGCTCAATGATGCGACCCTTCTCCAGCAAGTCGCGGAACGTCTTGACATCGTGTCGGGGAATGTGTTTACGGTAGTTGATGTTCAGTAGCCCATAAATTAAGTCGATTTCGGTATCTTCATCGTGACGACCTTCCGGCAGTTGAGCAAGCAATGCGCGTTTCTGGCACACAAATGTGTCGATGGCAACTCCCTCGTTCTGTTTTGTCTGGAATATCTCCATGTAAATCTGGTAGGCTGGTTTTGCTGGTGAGAAATGACTGCGAATCAGCTCTACGGCTTCCTTCCAAGTCTTCGCCTCCCTCTTCACACCTTGCCACCAGGTGGATGCAAGATCATAGAACAACAGAGATATTCCACGCAAAGCGTCTTGGTCGCTGATGTGCTCGATTTCTTTGTATGTCTCAACGGATGTGATAAATTCCTCAACGGCGTCATGATCGCGCTGTCCTCCGAAGCGAGCGATGCAATTGGTGAAGCTACCTTTTGATACTGTAGAGGCAGCAGCAGCACCGACTGGAGTACCAGCAATAGCAGCAGCGCGAACAGCTTCAATCAACTGTTGTAGTTGGTCTGACGTCATTTGAACTACCGACATGTTTGCACTTTTAATTATAGAACTTCAAAAGAAATAGAAAATCACTTTGTTCAGAGCAAAGCCAACGAATCTGGCGAATGCCTGTGTTTGAATGCGATACGAGTGAGCGCTCGGAAGAGACTGCCAGAGAATGCCATCATCGCGGCTTTTATAACGACCGCACAACGAAAATAATTGAATTTTGTTCTGTTGTGAAATCGAGTTGAATAAGTTTGGGTTTAATATTCTACGAAAAGTTAATGTATTAGCGATGGATGTGATTAATGCCAATACCATTTAAACTTTATTATCATACGATAACGATGTGGGGGCATTCGTTGTTTGAATTGGAATTGCATGGCTTCTCTTGCTATTGGAAATGTTATGGCGCGATGGCGGTACTAATCATAAGTTCAGGTTAAATTTTTCCAACTCACAATGGTAAAATTTTCCATATAAAATTACCCATAGATATTTAAAATATTGTAGGCGACCGATAAAAATGATTAGTAAGGCCCATTGTCTCTCTTGTTTTTGGGAATTGCTCATTCTTAGGATCATGGCTCTATTTTAATACACACTGACAATTTTTTTTACTGCTAGAAGTGTCCTTTTTTAATTTTAAGTTATATTAAATCGCTGTGATAATGACTAAAAACGGAAGAAAAATAAATGCAATTTCATTTCTAGGAAGAAATTTTATTATTTTCACTCGTTTTTGCTACTATTTTACAAAAAATGGGGAATTTTAACCTTCAAAATAATTTCAAAAAGTTTTACCTACCCATAACTCTTTAGGAGCCCTTTAATATCATTTTTTCCCCCCAGATACACAGAACTACCTTTTCCTCAAGATTAACATTTTTATTTGTTTTAAATAGGTAGGATAAACTTGTTTTCACATTTTTGTCTTTAGTTTTCAATATTTGCAGTACCTAGTTCTTAATTTGGCCGTCAATTTCCAAATGCCAGTTGTCCGTCAATAAAATAGTGTTTCGCGAGGCCCATTCTTGCACAGACAGATGGGCTATCGTTTTCGTTCGAATGTGAAAAAAACTTGTAGGAAAACATGGCCGGTTTATAATGGCCAGACTAGTGTTTTTCTTTTTCAAATTTCCATTCCGTTAACTTCTCGTATTTTACCTAAAACATTTGATAAACATAATTCTGTCAATTCTACAATGCTTCTATTCTGTTTTTTGCACTTTATTATAAACCTTTCAGTAATTTTTCAACATGATTAAGCCATATGCATTGTTTTCCCCACAAGATTTTTAGCTGACACTTGGTTTCTCCTTATTATTATTATTTGACACTGACGTTGTCGCGAAGTTAGGTCTATCTAACTGAACGCCCCCCGCAGTTTAACAAAACATACAAAATAAAATGTATGAGCTTAGGTATCTATTGTCAATATAGAGATAATAATTTTAGAACATTAGTTGACAGCCATTGGCTTGATTTCTGTTCCATTTCCAACTCATTAGCTCTTAAAACGCATTTAATCATTTGAAAAACAATAACATTGATTAATTTATCGATCTACAAATAAAACGTCAAATTTTAATCTACTGACATAAATAAACAACAATGTTACATACACAGACCAGCCATGTATGAATAAAAACGAACACTAATTATGGGTATTTTTATGACGAAATACATTTACAGTTATTAGTCATCATAGGTGGCTTGCTTTTATTTACCTAATGTGCTGCTGCTGCTGTGCCGGCCGGCATCTGACATAATATTTGAAATCTGAAATGTGATAACTTCATAAGATGTGTGCTCTTTGTGAATTGTTTATCTCTCGCTCTGGTTTCTGGTCTGGTGTTCATATGTTTTGCTTTGTTTTTTTTTCTAGTTATCTATAATATGTAAAAGCTCTCTCTTATAGAGGCAGAGGGAGACGCAGCCGAGCCGATAGATAGACCACACAGGAACGAACACGACACGTCAGAGTAGAGCGTAGAGCGAGAGTGAGCCTCTCATTCTCCATCTCCAGAGCAGTGATGCAAAAGCAGATACAAATGTATCTTTTTTTGGATACAATCTGAAAATAAAGTGACATAGATACAATGCACTCGTAAAAGTTACAATTTACCCAACATTTGCTTGCTTCAAAAATAACACAGTTACAATCCTTCTTTAAAATAATATACAATGTGATACCCACGCGACGAACACATCCACAATTTGTAATAGGAAATGTAAAATGCGTTCTGAACTTAAGTTCAACTCTATTACATTCGGTTAACCAATTCACTTTTGCCAAACACTCCAATGCAATAACAAAATACCATTTTTTCATATGTCTTGCGTACTCCGTTACTCTTTCACAGTGCTCGCCACACATTAGTATTGCGATTTCCTTTTCGTTTTGCAGTACGCTCCTGCTGCGAAATGATGGCGGAAAAGTGGGTAGTTGTAGTAGATTGCTTGGTACAATTCTCCACTCTCTTTTCGCTCACGTTTATTGCCCGGGTCCGGGACATTATTTGCTTGCGAAAATTTGACATTTGTACTGCAGTTTTATAAGATGTATTGAGTCAAATTTAAAAAATATTAGAGCAAAAAATATCCAAACACAAATACAATGCACATTTTTTGCAATTCTTTAGGCACAATTATTCGGATTACATTATTTTTAAGGACGACAATATTAAATTAAAACACAACACACACTCATAATTGAAAGACTTTTCTAGTTCTATTTTTCAATGTTAAAAATGTTAAAAGAAAAGAAACGCATATTAAAATGAGTTTCTATATTTAATTATTTCGCAATGGCTTGGTATAAATGGGTGAAAATCAATTGCAATGGATCTCCAGTGCAAGTGAAAAGAAGTGTTTTTTGCGGGCAATTCAATACGCAAAAGAACCAGTAAAATTCGGATTCAATTCGATTTGGCAGCAGAAATCTGAAATACTATCGAAACTAAATAATTCTTTAGAAAGTTTTAGTTGTACGAAAAGAGGACGTTGGCAATAGTATTCATTTAATAAATTCCTAAGGACCCTACAAATCGCCAAACTGTAAAGTGAATAGCGTAAATTAGGATAAATCCCAAATGACAATTTTAAGAAGCCAGTGAAAAGTTCGAGTAGCCAAATCAGATATAAATAGCCAGTGTTGGTAACACTGCTACTTGTGTATCAGCTGATGGAACTCTCCACAAATTATTTTCCGCTGCCTTTTCGGAAACGTTCCGTTGTGCATTTGGAAACCGCCGGAAAATTTCGTTCCGGAACAGGTACGTACTAGCCTTAAAGGTGGGCACAAAATTAAAATAAAATTGCACGAGAAACTGGCGGTAGAAATATGGAGAGGCGTTTGCAACTTTAAGCTTAGAACGCTGCTCGAGCTAAATTTTCGTTCCCATACAAAATTCTCTCCAAAATTTAGCTGAGCTAAACTTAAGCGAACCCATTTAGCTGAGTGGTATGCAGCTCGAGGTAAATAATCAAACTTTTGTTTCAGAATGTACTTCATGTGTCCGTCAAAATTTAGCGTACCCATTATTTGCATACTCGGACGACTTTTCTGGTAGATAGGTAAAAAAACTAAAATTGGCAACCTTAATATCGATGAAGAGGTTTAGTTTTATCTACAGATTGGTTAGGTAAAGATATAGGTTAGAAAAAAATGTTACCAGACCTTCGGGCTGATGCGCTACTCCCGCTTTGCCAAGATGTGTCCCAATATTTTAAGTCAGCGATAGTATAGTACTTATTTATTTACAGTCCTTCATTCTACAGTTTTAAGAACTTCATCAGCTGAGAATTCTTTAAAGACTTCGACAAATAATTAAAACTTTCGGTTGGGATATCTATATGCACCTCAGGAAATCAAGCCTTTTATGTAGGGCGTTTGTTAGATTTATTTCAACATCCTATCTGGATCCATAAATCCAGAAGTTTTACCAACAGAAGACAGATTTTCTTATTTCACTCGCACTAATACAATTTCATAAGCAAACTGTAGCTACAGCAAATGTCATCTTCAGTGACAGCTACTGGCAATAAATTGTAAACCTTCGAGGTTCCTGTTAGATCTCCTGAAACTCAATCGTCTATGCAAATCAAGCCATGATTTACTTCCCCCCCCCCCCTCCCCAAAAAAAAGAAGAAGCACTTATTCCTTTCGTCCTGTTGCGGCAATATTTGAAAAGCTGAATTATATTGTCCTCACAGACACACGAGCGCACTGACAAAATCGTTTTGCAAACATATACTCCTCCCACACACCCACCTCTCACTTTTCCCTAATGCCACCAAAAAGAGCACGAGTGGAACTAAATCCCTCACTCGAAAGGTCACAACGGCAGGAGCAAAAAACAAAATCGACATTGAGTTCAACTCTCAAGGATACTAGCAAATAAAATGAAAAGCCAAACAATTTCATTCATCCTCATTGCCATATCCTCGCCAAACAACAACCACGTCGATGGCGACCGACGATATTTGAAACGAAAGAACAACTCAACACACACCGAACCTCCCCATTGGAGCGAGGGTTTGTGATTTCCTTGGGGTTAAATAAAAATGGAGGCACTCCAACTACAAATCATCTGTGAGTGGTCGGTTGGAGCAAAACTACTTTTCTCCAAGGTAACTGTGCTGCTGTTCTTCTTTGTGAAGATTATAGTTCTCATGGAAGGGTAATCTACCCCCAATTGAAATGCAAAACTCTCTTTTCAAGACCTCCACCCGTATACCCCCACCTTGCGCTCATTGCTATGTATACTTAACATGAGTAATGCCCTCGACTTTGCTGGTTTTGTTGTTGGTCCTCCGGTTCAAGTGTAGTGAAGGTTTTCCAGGAAATGTTTGCGATTCTTGGTTGATATTGATGTAAATCCTGCACTGCCACCCCCTGTCACGCCCACTGTTCTTTAACTATGCATGAAGAGTCTTGATATAAATTATTTACTCCGATCGGAATGGGAATGGAAAATCAATTGTTCTGCAAGAAGTCCCGTGAGGAGGTGAGGTGCCGTGCGGCCAGCTAATAGTTAAAATTTAGTGTTGCTATACCTCTGGGCGAAAGACAATCGCATACCGACTCCACTTCACCGAAGACGAAGACGAAGCCGGAGAGCTATTGAATCGATTTGATTTCGGATGCACACAAACTCCATCGCTTGGCTCAATCAGAAACAGTCAATCACAAGGATCCTTCGCTTGAAATTGAATTATTGAGTTACGGTGAGTGACAGCGGGGTCAAAGGGTGCTTGTAGCAGCATGTCGTTGCTTTCCAAAGGAAGCTGGATGTGGTAAAAGGATTCGCAACCTGTATATATGCATGCATGTATAGTTATATATGTACACCTCCTTTAAAGGCATAGTTTATCAAAGATGTTGTATATGGATGGCAGGTAATTTTCGACAAACTACTTCTGGACAGGACAAGCATATTCGAGGCCACTTGACACCGAAATATGGCCTTTAAGCCTTTAATGTGTATGACCGGAGGACCGAACATGCACGCAATAGACAGTGGAATGCTATTAATTTTTGAGAAAGAACGGTCACTTGTAAACAATTTTGGTTCAACTCTTAATATAGCACACTTAGAAGGGATTATATAAGTAACCAGTCGCTAGGATTAATAACCAACAAAAGGGGCAAGCTTGACTTTATTTTCGCATCGAGCTTGATTTTATTTACCCAACTAAGGCTAAAGCTATACACTTTACAATTATTAGGTGCGGTGGTACGGTTTGAGACTGTCAATGGCAAGAGACGTAATAGAATATTTTAAAGGTTCTGAACGAAAAAGTTTGTTAACACAAAATGACAGACTATGGGCATATTCAAAAATCTAGTCACCTTAAGTCGACTCTGAAAGATCAAAAATTCGCGCCATTATTAGCGATCTTAAAAGAAGGCTAAGCAACATACTGCTGTCCTTTGAGACCGCAAACAATTCTCAATTTGGAGTCAAATTCAGGACAGGACCAAAATTATTGAAGGTTATTCAAATCTGCATACGGTAACATTGATCATCAACAGTTTTACAGTTTTAATTCGGGATCCAAATATATACACAGGGTGTTGCGTTTTTTTTTATCCAAATCTTGCTGAGGTCTTCCCAAAGAAATATACAAACGTTTGTTTATATGATTGTACATGATTATAAGCTCTAAGGTAAAGACCTATTACAATTTTTTTTTTTATTTGTATTCTTTATTTCTTTCTTTAAAAAAACTTTATAAATAAATATGTTACCTTCGAAGCTCAAGGCTTATCTGCAGGTGATTGCGTTTCAATATTTTCATGTTTGGAAGTATTACAATAAAAGGCGAGTTTAAATGTTAAACAAGCGGCTTGTTTACAAGCGTAGTAAAGAGAGGTCCCACGACGAAGTGTGGTTCCTTGGTAAGAGTGGCAGACAGCGGAAAGCAAGCTTACACGAAGCACAACAATGACGGAAAAAACGACAAAAGCAAATTTATCCGCAACAAAATTTAGAGAGTTGACCGGAAAAAGATCCATTTAAAAGAAGTCTTAGCTATCTTTTATATGTATACAAGATTTTGAATAAACACATTAATATATATCCGTAAAAGCTCTCGCAAATGGCGCTTCATTCAGGCTTTCAAAATCGGAGCGAAACAAATTATTTGTTACAAAAACAAAAATGTAAGAAGCCTACAGAGATTGAACAAAATGTAGTTTATTTCGTTAAGATCAGCTCAGCGACATCGAGCAAAGATAAAACAGTACTCCGAACAAGAAATTTTACAAATCTCAGCACCATGGTTCGAGGTGGATTTTCTCTTTGATCGAAACCAACCCAACTAGGCACCCCAAAGCACTATACTAAACATTTTTCTAGCGACTTACCCAAAGATGTTCCCAACTTAGCTTAAAGTACACAAACCTTCGAAAAAGCCCTGTGCGAAAAAACCTCCCATCTGTTGGTAATACCCACTATACTGCAACTTGACCTTATCCGACCTTCCGACTCAAAGTCGAAATATGCCCAGAGCGGAAATAGGCTTCCGCTACAATGCTCAATTAAGCCCATCCGATGTCCTTGTCCGCAAAGTTGACACACAAATTTTCCCATACAATCCCTTTTGGACATCGTTCTGCTGCCATAATCCTTGCCTTACTCAAAGAACTGTTCGTAGAACAATCTCATTTATTTCTTCTAATTTGTGTACATTAGGACTTAATCCCCATCATTCTTAATCTCATAATAAATCCTTCAAGACTTCAACCCAACGAAAAGCCGCAGAAGAAATATAACTGACCAGCTACAATACATAGGCATGCAAATTGGATTATTAGGCCATGACGGTTAAATATTTAATTAAGTTTCGAGACTTTACCCAGCCGCCCACCTCGTGGAATTAAAATTAATTGAAAAAGCAAACAGATCTCGATTCGGTTTCGGTCATACAGAAGTAGTAGCGACTCATTTGTGGGACAGTTCTCAAAAGTTTTCAGCGCAGTGTTTTTGTGTACCTTGTCACAAAGGAAAACAGAGAATTTCACTTATACTTCCGTTAATGTGTGTACGAGCATGAATAGTTGTATACGACGATATTATGAAACTCCGAAGCAAATAAGTGGAACATTGTCCTGTGATTCCCTTCTGAGAGACGAGATGAAAAAAGGAAGAATGCATCACGTAATGGATGGACGTCGACGACGACGGAACATGTCTCCAAGACAACTATGTTCGCTTAGCTGGACTCTGTGCATTGGGGTCGTTGCATTTCATTCTGATAAACTGTCACGAGGATTCGCCTTTGTTGTGCTCATGGTATGCATGTGGGGTGGGGACTTGGTTGTGCATTTATTACCCAGTCACCTACAATGTTCACTTGAAACGTTACAAAAAGCTATGCGCCTGGAGACTGTGTCATGCTGGCAAAAGGACTTATCCGAAGTGCTTAAATATCTCTACGTTTTATGATTTAATGTTGCCACCCAAGTGGAGTGGATGCTTTCGCTGTTTAAGTGGTATTTAGCAGAGGGTAGGCGGTGTTCAAGTACAACAATGTGAGTTTCACAGTATTGATGTAAGAGGAAGCTATAGGTTTATTTCAACTGAGTGTTTCTTGAGTTGGCCAGTTGATTGTCAAAGTCCCAAGGTCCATGGTGACTATTTTCCGACCCCTTTATTCAAGGAACCGCATAAAATAAATTCTCCGAGTCTCAAAAATACTTGTCCTGTTAAACAGATTCTTGAAAATCATACACAGTGTGATGAGGAACTGACTTCTTAAAACAAAAACTAGGAAAGCAACCAGAACAACAAACCTTGGTAGACGGAACATTATTGATTGGCTGAACAACCAGCAACTAGAACTTATTGGAGGTGCTACTCAAGACCCGCTTTTTGGGGCGGCACTCACTTAGGAAGCCAGTTATTCAACTCAATTGATAAATAAAAGAAAAGCGCATTCGCCTTCAAATTATACTAATGTCAATCAAAATCTTTCAACCAAGAGTCAGTGTATAGAAACAAAATTCGTAGGAGTGAATAAAGAACACACAAGTGTAGAAATATTTTAAGATTAGTACGCAGTTCAAGCTAAAATTTAGCGCAGCTTAATATTGATTTTCTCTCAATTCCATAAGGCGAATATTTACCTACAGGTTGAAACGGAACCCTAATTATGTATATGTGAATTCTTCTCACCGCAGTCAAAACTCTGCCAACTCCCAATTCCCAAAGAGAAATCAAATGTACCTTTTACTGATCTGTCAAAATTTAGTTTACGAAAATGGTGTCTAGCATTTATACTCGAGCTAAAAAGAGAAGGCAGACAATTCTGTGCAGTTCGAGAGGAAAGCTGCGCAATTCTCGGCTGAAACTCTTTCCTTTGGTTTAATCTATGAGGATGTTTTGTATTGTGGTTTAATGACTGAAAAATAAGAAAAGACAGACAGTTTTCACAGACGGAACCGAGTATAAAACTTAGTACGCTGCTTGAGCTAAATTTTCGCTACCATACAAAATTCTCTCAAAAATTTAGCTGAGCTAAGCTTAAGCGAACCCTTTTAACTGAGTGGTACGCAAATAATCAAACTTTTGTTTTGGAATGTACTTCATATGTCTGTCAAAATGTTGCATTCAATGGGTCGGCACATTTTCTCAAGCTAAATTGTGACAGATCGTTGTGTATTTGTTGTTCTGTTGCGGAAACGTATGCACTGATGAGCTTCCTTATTTTTACATGGACGAGAAGTACCTAAAATCAGAAATAGTTGAAATAAGAGAGAATTAAATTATTGAAGGAAGTTTTGTCAAAGAACTGCTGTTGTCTGTGACACTTATCCACGGCGTACCTACTCGTTGTCAAAATTTAGCAAGGACTTGACTTGGACTAGCTGATGTTTGGAGAGAAAAGTTGGAGACCAGATAAAATTTTGTTTAGCTCGAGCAGCGTACCTACTACGCTTAAAACTTAAATAACTTGGCGGTTAAGAAATGAAAATATAAATATTTCAGAGGTCTCCAAATCGACAGTGAATTTTCTACGCAATTAAAATGGAGAATTATACACCAGTTGTAAATCATGTAACGTAACTTCGCAATTACAGTGAATTATTCTCTTTAATGTCATTAAAAATAGGTATGTCCCAGACAATAAATTGAGGAACGAGAGTAAAGACCTACTACCTTATCTATAGCAAGTGGGTCGTTAACCACTTCAAAATTATTTTTCTGTGGGCTACCGTCGGTAGATGCCTACTGCAAACCGAAAACTTTCAATTTTTTTCAATTGTGATTTCCTCGTGTCACTTATGTATCGGATTAATATTTTCACCACATCAGCGTATCGAACCTATCTATGAAAACATCTGCCATTACTGTTTCCATTGGACAAATGCTTCCCGCTGCGAAATGCACATAGTACATACGCACAATCACAATATAGGTAGGTACGACAATTTGGCGCTGAGGTTAAGAGACAGCACAATCCTGTCAAAAAAAGGGAAAGGGTACCTACCTACTACATTTTTTTACGAAGCCTCCTTATAGTTTCTTATTACATAGGTTTGGCATGTACCCACTTACAAAACACTAAAACAAGTGGGCGAAAAATACTTTTAGTTTCAGATTAAAGAATAGTGAAATCTCTTGCCAATGTCAATGATGACAAATCGAATATCGTATCGTGGAGTTTTTGTGCACGCACATTTTCCACCAACACGCTTACAAAATGCAAAAATATAAAACTTAAGACAAAACGGATCAAGTACAATGCTCGCAATCGCAATCTTATCTCTCGCTTGTTCAATGCAGTGTAAAAATATGTGGAACTGGTTCACTTTACACCATCATAATGACAGCCGAAAAAGATTTACGACACTCAAACACGACTAATTAAGACATTTTGATTTTATTTTCAATTCTCATCCGAAAAATGTGACACAAAACCCGAATGGTGCGTACAAAAGGGGAGTGCAATAATGAAATGAAAAATAGCCAGTTTTTTGCCGCACGCTGCCTGCAAAAATCCTGTCACAAGGCAACGTGAGAGTTAAGGAGGAGTGATTTATTAGCCATCCATTGGAATGCAGAGCATATGGAGCATTAATTGGAAATTAGCCCACCATACGGTTGCATTGACCTCATTTAACAGCAAGAGATTAAAACGAATTAATTGGGCAATGCAAAACCATTTATCAAAAATAGAACAAATGTAGTGGTTCATATTTATATTCGACATTTGAATACCATTTTATAACAATCCTCGATAGTATAGTGGTCAGTATCCCCGCCTGTCACGCGGGAGACCGGGGTTCAATTCCCCGTCGGGGAGGTAAAGTGTTTTTTTTTTATTATTTATGTTTCTGATAGTTTTATGTATGTCATCTTTCACTATTGCAGGTGGACCACGTCATTGCCAGGTTTGACTTGTGACTTATATCCCAATCCAAAGAATTCTATTTCAAAAACGTAGATGAGGTCTTGAGTCTGTAGCATAAGGCGTAGTACGCTGCTCGAGCTAAACTAAATTTTATCTGGTCTCCAACTTTTCTCTCAAACATCAGCTAAAGTCCTAGCTAAATTTTGACATAGAGTACGCCGTGTATTAGTGTCACAGACAACAGCTGTTCTTTGACAAAACTTCCTTCAATAATTTAATTCTCTCTTATTTCAACTATTTCTGATTCTAGGTACTTCCCGTCCATTGCATACTTTTCCGCAACACAACAACAATTGCACAACGATCTGTCACAATTTAGCTTGAGAAAATGTGCCGACCATTTAAATGGGCACGCTAAATTTTGACAGACACATGAAGTACATTCTGAAACAAAAGTTTGATTGTTTAGCTCGAGCGGCGTACCACTCAGTTAAATGGGTTGGCTTAAGTTTAGCTCAGCTAAATTTTGGAGAGAATTTTGTAGGGGAGCGAAAATTTAGCTCGAGCGGCGTACTAACCTTAATAAAGAAAACCTACAAATCTGAAAATTGGCATTGGTTAAAATTTTATTTACTGCCACTTGACGTTTATGAACGAATAGGCTATCTAGTAGATGCCTACAACAACGTAAGTGCCATTTGAAATGGGAAAACTTGTAAGAAAATAAAGAATGGCTAGTGCATAGTTTTGTTAAAAATTGCTGCAAAGTTTATAATATAATGAAGTGCAAGATTCAAAAAGAAAACATTAAACACTGAAATCCAATGTTTATCAAATATCATCAAATTATAAAAGCTGAAAAGTTAAAGTAACTCCCACGTATATTAGTAAACAAATACAAAAAAGTCAGTACGATTGCAGACGTTAAGCATTAAAGAAATGGACGTAACTGATGTGCTACGATAACTTTTATTTATACTCGGGATACAGATTATTCGACTCTAAAAATTGTTTTTTGTTTTATTTTGACGTTTAGGCGAGAATTTTATATAATAGGAGTGTCATTGCGAAATGCACTACTGACAGTTTTCGCTGTAATAAAGTGATGTTTTAAATGTTATAAGAAAATAGAACTACAGCAAATACATTCGGTTGATCACAAGACTTTATTTCGTAAAGAGTGTATGAAAATCATTTTAATGTTTCGTCCGATAGCCACATTTATGCTTAATTCGAAAGTATTCTGGGCATGGGCAATGAGAAAATTGCCGGTGGTGCTGTTTTTCGAACTCGACAAAAGTTTAACTTTACTCAAATCAGTTTTTATTCAATCGAAGGCTATTGCTGGGTGATATTTTCCCGATCGGATTATATTTCAAATTTGCAGTAAAATAGATCTACCAACGATTGCAAAATAGCATATTTTGTTCTTGAACACGTCCATAGTATCAATCGAAAACAGTTAATCTACACAGTCTCTGTTTGTCTCTGTCTAGGCTGCAAAGCCATATGATGTGTCTAATTTGCTTTTGACATTTCGCTCTTTCCAAACAAACCTGTTTCTTTTCAGCTTCTGCAAAACGGTTCTGCTCTCTTCTCCATAGACAATAGAAACAATTTGAAATCGAAACGGCAACATCAAACCTAACGAAAAGCATATGCTCGTAAAATGCCAGTGGAATTCCCGTTTCCCGCTCTCATATAAACAATACTGAAACGAAACCCAACCCAGGCCATAGATGCGAGGAAAACAAACACGAAAACGAAAACCAGACAAACCACGCCAAACCAAAATAAGATTTCTTCAGTCTGCAAGTAGTTAAGATGGCGGTTGGTTAGTGTAGCGGATGTCACTTCGTTTCGTTGTTTTTATCACAAAAAAAAATTACAACTCCAACTGGGCAAAGTTTATTGCTCCTCCGGTGCGCACACACACACTTTGTTGCAATGGCGATGGGATTGCATTTACAAAATATCACACTATAATTAAATTGTACGCACAATTATTCCGCTGTCGTACGTTTTTCATTCATAAAATTGCAATCTGCATCAGGGTGGCTGAGTTTTAGTTCGGTAACTTTTTTTCCACAATTTCCACTGTCAGGCAAACGGCCTTGTCTAGTGTTGAGAAGAAAAAGAAGTAGCCACACATCGAAGAACCAAATTAAAAAAAGGAGAAGAAAGAAGTAATTTTTTGGGTTAGTGTGGGTGTGTTTACCTTTTCGGCGCTCTTTACGCGCTTTTCTCTTTCGGGTGTCGCGTGCAGTCCGGTCCAACTAAATTGCATAATATAAATAAATACGAAAAATAGTAAGCAGTAGTGTATTCAGTGATAAGATTAAATTAACAAAATAACGAGAATTCAAATAGAAACGAATGTGAGCGATAACAAAAACCGCCAACAAGTTTGAAGTTTCCTTTCGAAACGGTTGAGAGAGGAAGAGCGGCGAGTGCAAATAACAAAGCAATATTGCTAGATGCTGGTGTTTGTGAATAAGTGAATAATAAAAAATAACCACCGTCTGTTAAGAAAAATCAAAGAAAGGAGAGAATAAAAAAAATGTTACTATGTTTCGGTAAAGGAATTTGTTATTAACAAAAAAGAAAAAAAATCGCGCATTCCGCATAGAAAATCGAGCAGTGAAGTGACAGTGAAGGAAACACATTTCTTATTGCATTTTTGGCACCGGCAGGAGACGCAGCAGCAGGACAATGGACCGACCACTGGCCTTGGGATTATTTTTGGGACTCTTGCTGCTGGTGGCATCACTACGGATTGCAGAGTGTCAAGGAAGTCAAGGTAGGACTGATACTGTTGTGTAGAATAGAATTAGAGCCCAACGAACACAAGCGAAAAGACGCTGACACAAGACGTAATTACATATAATTTGCGGTAATTGTAATTAATTGATGTTGTGCACACAACATAGGAACGAGTCGTGGCGTGGCATACCGCATACTGTGTGTATCACTGTATCAGTATATCGTGCAGGAGGAGGAAGCTTTATGTGTGTCCGGTATTTTAATTTCTGTTAACTGGTTGTTTGTCTGTTTGAAAGTGTTCCAGCAATTAGATTTGGGTTCGAGTTGAATGGAGTGTAATTACGGACAATGGCTATTGTTAAGACACCTATTAATTGGATAGGATCAGCAGTTAACGAGTGATAAATGTTGACAAAGAGGTCTAGACTGTGCTTCAGCGTTTCTTCTTTTAATTGGTAACAGCGAACAGACATATGGTTGTCGATTGTCGTAGCTTTCGCTGTTAATCAACGGACGTGATTCGATTTTTTTTTTCAGTTTTTTCGTTGTCACGAAGAGCGATGTAGATCTATGTAAATTTGATAGTAAGAACAGGACGGTGAGGGGAAAATCCCTAATCCGAACAAGTGCCACTTAAAATTCTGCCCTTTAAAATCGAATAAGCATCCGAGTTAGACCGGCCATTGTAGCTGACCTTCAAGTTTCAAGTTCCTATCTTTCGGAAACAAAAGATATCGAAAATCCACTTCTTACGATGACTGATTATGAAAACCTACGGGGTACTTTCGATCATCTCGAAATTCAGATAGAGGCGATGTGTTCAATTTTATACCGGAATATACCTAGGTATACCAAGTTTGAGCATTGGTAGGTAATTGACGTTTGTATTTCCGATCATTAACTCTTATACGTAAAAAAATCAATGAAGCAGCTTTGCTATATAAGACTCGGTATGATTTATGGTAGACGCAACTTAAGTCTGATCACTTTTTACAAAATAGCCTTGGCAAAGGTTCACCTGGAGCGGGAATGATGACGAGAACATAACTTCGCGGTACCCTGACCTAGGCGTAAACAGCATTACCGAATCGGCTTCCATTCTTTTGCACAAACTCTAATTTTCGCGTTTAAAAAATAATTTCAAGCTTAAACTTCGCTTTAGCAATTTTCAAAATAGTTCAGCGGTTCCTTAAAGTTAACACGTTGAATCTAAATGCAACATTAAGAATCGCACGGTTATACTCGATTGTTTTACGCTAAGCGCTGTAACGAAGTTCAGCACGTAGTCTTTCGGATTTTGCTATTTTAGAAGAACGTAATATATATCGCAACCTTCGACCGCGACATACATCGCTAAATTAAAGATCAACACACCTTAGCAACATTCAAAGACGACCGACAATAGGCGTGTTTTTTTGAGCTTCGTTCTCAGCAAAGCAAAGTAAAGTAAGATTTTCAGCACACAAATTACAATAACTACTGCGAGTCTCGAAGTGTCAAGTAGAGCGTAGTTGTTGTAATTGCGTGCTGAAAATCCTACTTCACTTTGCTTTGCTGAGAACGAAGCTCAAAAAAACAATATAAGAGTTAAATAAGACAGAAAAACCCCCTAATAAGTAGACACGTATATTTTTTTTTTTTCAAAAATATTATCGAAAAAAAAAAATTCTTAACCCAAATTTCAAAGATAAAATTTTCAGAAAGTATTTTCCCCATAAATAGGGTGTCAATATACAAAAAAAGAAAAGAGAACATAATTTATAATCAACTAATTTTTGTACTTATTTTATAGATCCAAGCGAAAAAATAGATTGCGAACAAAAAAGAGAACACGTTCTTTTAAAAGAAATGTTCTGCAATCCATAAACATAAAGGATCTTACAGAAATGTCACTGAAATTGAAGCAAGTTCTTATTATTATTTAGTACGTTTATTTTTGCATTCTATTGCTGAGAAGAGCTAGGGGTCCCAGGTCCGATCCCCAGGCAAACGCAAACAACATCTTAATGTTTTTTTCACTGCGCCACCTCTTGTGAACGTCGGACAATCATCCGAGAGTATTTAACTGTCATTAAGGAGCGTCTCAATTAGCCGCTTGGACTCGGCATAAAATCGTAGATCCCTGCAAAAAACTCACACAAACGGGCCTACGGTCCGTATGCACCTGTTGCGCCAATTGTAAAAAAAATAATGTTGAATGGAACCTGGAACGTCTTAAAAGTGTCTGTCATTAAATTGACTAATAGCGCTTGTCAATGTAAAAATTGCAAAAAATAAAATGTCACACTGTTCCATTGGCCCGGTACTGAATGTTTTGTCAATGAAAAGACACAGAACGTATTTGCTGGTGACTAATTTTACTTGTGTACCTTCGATTGAGCATGACAGTGACATAATACATTTGGCATAACCTTGACAGCATTTCTGAATTGCAATACAAACTTGATAGCACGCTCACTGAAACTCAATGTTTTAATGGCGTCAAGTCAAACTTCATGTAAAAACAAAATTGACACTACACCATTTGCTAAACTTCCCGAATTTCTTGGGTTCGATTTCAAATAACGTCACGTCACAATTAACTCTTTTGTTGACAATCAAATTCCGATTCCGAGTTGATACTGTAGTTTGAAGTGATTGTTTATCCCGTACCGTAATAGGAAGGCCAAATTTTGACCAGTTCTTGGACCAGCTGGGGAGTTATTTATAATTCTATTGAAATGACATACGTAAGTCGACTCATGGCAAATGCAACTGGTCGCAAATCACCTGTCAGCTGTCAAATTGACTGTCGCTGGAATAAGCGTTGCCAATTCGTTAAACAAACTTCTAAAAATTAGCACATTGTATTAAACTACTCAGCCATTTGGGTACTTAATATCGATATTCTACACAACCCCAAAATAGACTAGGCCTAACAAACTTTATTGATCTTAAGTATGATGCCAATTACTTTTCAGCGTCTCTTTAAGAACATTACCCAGAATCTCAGGCACACTTCTACACCCGTCATCAGAACGCTCGCTCATCCCGAAGTACTTTCTAATTTCCTAGCTCCTAATCCATTATGGCACATTTTTCTTTGACAAACAGAGCGTGTTAAGTCAACAACCGGACAGATGACAGATGATCAGTTGGCCGCCTGATGCGCACTATCATATGCCAGACGTCACAAATCAAAAGTTCGCATAAACGTGATATTTCTAGGTAAAGAGTTATAAATACCTGCTTGTGTAGGTACGAGTATTTTTTGTACACGTAAATAATGTTTGTTCTACTAATACGGTTCTACTCTGCAGAGACAAAGATGGAGTATATACCTACATGGGTACTTTATGTTTACTTGTGAATTTTCGCATCTTATTCGTGGGATGTATCTGAAGATTTTGTCAGCCCCGTCTCCAGCGAATGGAATGCGTTACTCTTGTCTACATTTCTCTATGTCACAAAAGTATTTCAAGGAAGAATTATTATGTTTGCGGTTGTCAGTTGTGTGTCTGGCTGGCTGTGTTATTTGAATACGTAGCCAACTTGGGGGAGTCGTTTTGCGCCATTGAAAGCATTTGAAAGTTGATCAGCGGTTTGACTATATTATACCAAACACCATAAATACAGACATCTAACGAAGGCGACATGATTTATTCAGTCTAATCAGGATAATGTTTATACCTAGCTATAAGTTGTTAAGTGGATTGAGACGATTTGTCGACCAAAATAAATCAACTCAAATATCATACGTCTCCACTTATTCTGATGAACTGTGCTACCCGAAGTAAAGTTGGCTTAAAAGTTGGGTTGCGTTTTTTTTTCGAGCAATTGTTATGATTGAGTTGAATAGACGGAAGAAAAATGGATTTTTTGACAATAGCAACAAAGCATTGAATGAAAAGGTTATGAATAGAAGTCAAATGTACCCTTATAGGGACCCACTCTACGAAAATACATTCCAACGTAAAATACCTAAGGAAAGGGGAACGGCACAGCAGTATACGTTCCTTTGACTCACATGCGATTGCTAATGTTGCGTTTCTGTGCTCACATCTTAGAAAGGGGCGACTCCTGGCAACTGTCGTCGCAAATAAAAATCGATTTTATTTAAGATTGATGGCCAAAACGTTAAATGTAGGTAATTTCTTAATATGCAGGCGGTTATTGATTTCGAACAAAAATATTTTTGATTGTTGATCATCATCACATTGCTTGGGTGCTTAAAGTTTTCATACAGTCTCAGAAATCGAACATGAGCGATTCAGAAAAAGGACGTTTTGCGGATGAATTCTGACGACAGCGTCAACGGTGACGCCAACAGTCAGGTTGACAGATTACCTTGTTTGAGATCATTAAGAAATTTCAACACAAGTCATGGTGTTGAAATGTAGATGAATACGGAATGTGACAGCATTATAAATTATGACATTTACAAAGTGGTTGTTGCACGAAACAGAAGCAGTGTCTTATATTGTTTAAGCGACATTCGGCCTTACTAATAATCAAACGATAGTGTCGACGATTAGTTTGCTGCCAGCTTTAGTAAAAATGTAGAGCACTTTTGAAAAGGTACCAATAAACAATTAGACCTCCACATTTGCTAGTGCGACAACTTTCTTAGAATCTATTACATTTGTTGTCATCGCAGAATTCAAAATTCATAATTTGTTTCCATGGAAAACAAGGTCAATAGTTTATTTCATAACGAGGTTTTTTATTCTCAAAAAAGAGTAACATAAATTGCAATTAAATTTTGCAACACAGATAAATGTTTTAAAGCCTTTTTGAAGCTTGTTATAAGCAGAAAACAAAACACAAAATAGGAAATGCACAATATGTCAGCTGATCTGTCAAATTTCATAGGCAAATCAGTAATGCCCTTTCGTTCGATCGGACATAATTTTCAGTACTTTTTATAGTACGCCTTCCTTTGTTTTCTAATACTTCACCATTGATTTATATGTGCATTTCATAAAATAAAATAAATAATTCGCGCAACAGGTCCGTAGGGACCCTAGGCCTAGCTTCTCACAACTATTCGTCTTGTGTGATTTTTAATTTTTTAGACGAATGGAAGGGATCTACAATTTTATGCCGACTCCAAGCGGCCAATTGAGAAGCTCATGACAGTTATACTCTCGGATGTTTGTCAGACGTTCGCAAGAGGTGGCGCAGTGAAAAAAAAACCTTAAGTTGGAATTTAGATTTTCCCGAGATTCGAACCTGGGACCCCTCGCTTAGTAGTCCAACACACTAAGCCACTGCGCCGACATAGGCGCATTTAGGGCGTACTAATATCCCTGTCAAATTATTCAATAAATGGAACATATTTTATTACAATGTCTTGATTTTTTCATAGGTTGCTGTTGGAAATCGGAACTTATTGTTGATCTAGAGTTAAATCATTAGCGAGTGAATATTTTCTTCAAATAGCTAAATAATAACCTGCCAATTCATTTCGGGATGGATTAAAATCGCACGTAGGAATCCATAAGCTTTTTAAGAACCTATTGCTTTCGTCTTTGAATTTCAAATTGCCAAGCAACAAAAGAAATTAGGTATATTCAAAATTTTATAGCTTATATTACTTAAATTCCTGCAGAAAAATAAAAATCCGTGGCGCACATCTTTTATACAAGAAAGCTGTCATGTTTTCTCTTCTATAAATTCGCACTGCCTGTTTTTTCTTCAGAAGTTCTGCTGAATATTCACAATTCTTATACAAGGTGGTGCAAAAGTAATCCTCCTATCAGAAAATGCTATAAATTTTGCGATTGGCCCCTAATGTCAGTTCTGTTTTGACATTTGTGTAGTGAACACATGCGAAATACACGTTAATAAACAATGTTACACTACACTGCTCCAGAACGCGGAATATTGGTGACTATTTATTTGAGCAATAATCGGTCGGTGACTTTGGCACAACGTGAATTTCGTCGCAGATTTCCTAGCCGTCCAACGCCTACTGGTGAAACACTGCGACGTTTAGCCGCTCGCCGCGAAGAGACTGGCACAACACGAGATGCTGCCAGGCGTGGCAGACCCCGGAGTAGCCATTCTGCAGAGAATATTGCTGCTGTAGCCGAAGATGTCATGGAAGCGCCGTCGACATCGACCAGACGACGTGCCACGCAAATGGGTATCAGTCGACGGTCTACAGAGCGAATTTTGGTACAAGATTTGAAGATGTTTCCGTACAAAGTCCAGACGGTGCATCAGCTGTTAGCTGCTGACCGCCAATCGCGTCTAACACACGCTCAAGCCATCCTTAACACCACCAAGAGGAAGATGATTTTTCATCAAAAATAATCATGAGTGATGAGGCCCATTTCCATCTTAGCGGGTACGTAAATAAGCAAAATTTACGCTTCTGGGGCACTGAAAATCCGCGTGTAACCCACGAAGAGCCATTACACCCGCTCAAAGTCACTGTATGGTGTGCTGTTTTCGCTGGAGGAGTCATCGGAACTTTTTTCTTCGAAGACGTCGCGGGCCAAACGGTTACTGTGAATGGTGAGCGCTACAGAGCAATGATCAACGAGTTCTTTTTGCCGCAACTTGATGAATTGGGATTGGAAAACATGTGGTTCCAACAGGACGGTGCAACGGCACACACTGCACGTGCCACAACCGATATGCTGAAGGATGCATTTCCCGGGCGCCTAATGTCCCGTTTTGGCGATTTGCACTGGCCAGCAAGATCGCCTGATTTGACCGCTCCAGACTTCTTTTTGTGGGGCTTTTTGAAGTCGCGGGTTTATGTCAACAAGCCTCAGACTCTTGCAGCTCTTAAAGACAATATCCGTCAAGAATGTGAGGACCTATCGCCGGAAGTTTTGGCCAAAGTGATGGAAAATGCCATAAAAAGGGCTCAAATGACAATCAACTGTGGCGGCGGCCATTTACATGACATCATATTCTCGACTTGATGTAAAAAAAATTAAAAGACCAAATCCACAAGAAGAATCAAAGTTTTTCATTTTTATTTTTAACTTACAACCAAAAAACATCGGAAGGTTATTTTTGCGCCACCTTGTATCTATACTTTTCACAAAGTCATCTTTTTAACACCAGCCATTGTTTCATTAGAGATTCTTTTTTCCTGCGAGGAAAACATTTTTTCAGAGAGTTTGATAAGACTTTGGTTGCAGCCAAATATCTACCTGTATCTTTGAATCTGACCATTTATGTTTGAAGTTGCACTACCCCTCAAATTTTCGCCTAAGGTAATACTGAGAATTGTTTGGAAAAGTAAATATTCGGACATGAACCCTCCAACAGATGTCTTATTCTCTTTGCTACAACTCGCAAGAAAGTCTTCGAAAGATCCCAAACTTATATATAGACATTATTTTTTAGTAAGCATCCATTCGATGCTTGCAAACTATTGGAAAAGGAAAACGAATCAAAAATCAAGTACTCGCGGTTAGACAAGATAAAGCAGAGAAAAACATTATCCATTTCATTTAATCAAAATAAATGTAGGTATATAAAATAAATGAATAAATATATTTGTATATTATATTTAGAAGTAAAAAAATTGTAATACTTTCCATTTTTGTGCATATATTTCGAAAAAATGTTGTTTGTTAAACTTAAAAACAACAACAATTCAGAAAACATTTACAACTTATTAAAATTAATTTATAATTATAAACGCTCAGGCTGAACAAAAACGTATTAAAATTCGCTCCTTTTACGAAATTCAATACCTTTATTTTGGATGGTTGGGCAACACTCCTCTTCAAAAGGACATTAAGGGAGGATTTATTTAATGCTTGAGATAAGCATGTGTTTCTCAACATTAACATTTAACGCTACAGTTAGCGATATTCTGGCAACTATATTAGTTTATTTTTAAAGGGATTTTGGAAAGTGTGAACTCGTTGCGTAAGCTGCCAGACTAAAGTTGACTATTGGTAAGGCCGATTGGGGTTTTAACGAGGGAATTAACGTCTTATAATAATCCAGTTTCTTCGTTAACATCATCTATCTTCTCGACGGCTTAGAGAAATAAGACGATGCAACCAAGACCATATCGCCCATGTCCTACATATGTCATGTGTCATTTCAACGGCTGTAACAAACTGCGATAAACTTTAACTTAAGAGACCAGTGGCATCGATGTAACCCATTAGTACTGCCCCGACTGATTACACTTGACTAGAGCGGCTCGTGAGCTCTTCCCGCTGAAGAGTCCGCAAGAACATCGCCTTTTTCAAAGGGGGAGGAAATAGCATGGGATGCGAGTAATGGCGGAAATAGAGAGCTCCAAATTCAGGAACAGTGTTTGAAAAATGGAAGTTCTACCAGAAGGTAAAAAAAAATCATGCAAGACAACAATATCGTAACAGAGGCTTTTAAAGATGAACCACTAAGAAGTCGGTGTTGAGAATAAAAAAAAACGCCAACTAAGCCGACTCTCAGATGCACCTTGCTGTGCTGTGTGTTTTTTTTTTTTTTGTTTTTAAGCAAAACTAAACTTTGTAAAACCATCTGGGTCGTAGATCCGTTCTTTTCCGAGGTTGTTGATTGTTTCGCAACGGTATTTTTCAAAATGGTTTGGTCATGAGCCACACGCACTGCCCCCAACCTGGAGGGCCAGATCCTTAATTAGACCCCTAGGACGAGTGTCCGGAAAGTTCCGATAGCAGTTACCCGCTTCGGGGATATGAGAGCTGCCGTTGGTCCATAAAGAACTCATCCGCCACCGTCGGAACCCTGACGAAGACCTTCGGATACGTCGAATTAGCTGGTATAAAGCGTCTTCCAGTCAGACTGTTGACTCCACCGTTGACCCCAACTTGGGAGTTCGTCCCCCGTCGTCCGTCCTCCTTCTGAGTGTTCTTGTTAGGCATCTGAGAGGCAATTCCGCCGATCAGGAAAACAAGAAATGCTTTGTTCAGTACATAGGTGCTGGATGTAACCAGGACGTTGAAGCAAGACGCTAGTCCAAAGTTTCCGACTCTCCATAGTGATCCGGACTCAGCACACGCTCGTCGTTAGTGCACTATTAAATGGCAATCAAGCAGGTAACGAGGGGTGGTGATGCGCCTTTTACCTGTAAAACCATCTACAGGATGGCCGAATATATAGCAACTCCCTTCCTCTCTTTCGGGGGACAGTTTTTCCCGCAATAGCTTGTAGCTTCCGAAACAGGCATGAACAGGTCCTTCTGCTTCTGAGTTTCTACCTCCGAGTGGAAATTCTATTTCACATTTCGTCTTCTTCCATCTACTTCAAATTAAGCTGCCCATTGAGATTCAAGCCCCCATAAGAGTGCGGTTAATTTTAACAAAAGAGTTCTTACGCGAATGTTTGGACAGAACTTTAGCCATTTCCTTCCTCCCATACCCATAAATTCAGCTCAGTTTCATTGAAACAATGCCGAACTGTTTGCCAATAAGTTTTTATGCGAATTTTGTCAACTTCCTGCCAGTTTGGGGGGGACCCAGATTTAATAGATTTCATCCACCATAACTCAAACTTACCGTCTAGACATTTAATTGTCTCTTCTGCGAAACTTTTTAATTTTAAGGACATACACATCAGTTCTCTCCCCAGCCCCCACTTTAAGTTCATGCAAAAGGGGGGAAAAAAAACTTTCGAAGAACAACCTCTCCATTCGTAGTAGTTGTCAGTCCAGTCCAAATCACTCGAGATGTGAGTCCACGAAAGATATCTAAAACTGTGCTTCAAAACTATTTTACAACTTGAACACACTTCCCATTAAATTATTAGTTAGACATACATCTTTCAGTCCCCCTATAATAGAATTCCACAACAGGAACTACGTGTGCGTGTGAGCACACGCTCACTGTACGGGTGCGGTGTGAGAGGGTGAAGTCTCTTTTGTGAAAATGCCTGTGCAAGTACAACGCCTTCAACTTATCTACTTGTTTTGACCTAGTTTTTCCATGCAATTATGGAATTTAGAGAATGGCCATAAGAACAAAAAGAAATAAATACATTTTTGCCCACCCTTATCTGCGGGCTTAGGGGGCGGAGGTGGGTGGCCCTCAGATGCGAGCCGCCGGCGGCGGCAAGTACACGCCATCATCAATGACATGACAAAGAACAACAACAACAACAGAAAGAGTAGCTCGGCTAACTACATAATGTGGCGGTGGAGTGTATTGTCCTCCTCGCCATGCTATTGCGCTTCGCATAAAACAACCCTCGGTTCAACGGTTCAAAGCGCAGAAATTAAAACACAGTCATAATAATAATGATAATTCACCCCCCTTTCGGTGGCTGTGTGTTGGTGCGGGCTGTTTAAGGGTATACCCATACCCATTACTTTCAATCAGAAAAATGATATCTCTCGGAACAAATTTCCTTTACACACACACAGAGTCAGTCTGAGGATAAATTTATATTCACCTACCGCGCAGCCGGCGGGGGTTGTGTGTGAAATCTGAGCAACGCGCCCGGAATTATAGATAAAAATCTGTTCGAGGGTTTCTCTGCAGCGAACTATATCGCACAACGGTTCGTACACCCGTACGCACACCTGGAATTCGATGCCGATTCCAACAGTGTGCGTCCTATATCCTTGAGAGATCTTTGAAAATTTTAACGAATTTATTACGTTTTGTGGTATCTTTGCATCGTTCCCTTTTCCCCGCCTGCACCACACAACAACGCACGAGGTCTAAACCCACAGTTCGTATCGTATTCGCATACCTTTTTGTGTACGCAGATGGGTGGATCTACACAACGAATCCTTTTCACATTTCTAAAGGAGCAACGTTTACAATGCACAAACATAATTCTCAGGAGCGTTCTCCGCAGGTAAATGTACACAAATCTAAATGCGCATTGAACGGCTATACGGTTACGGATTTGTTCGTCTCCTTACGGTTCGACGAGGTTTTTTGTTTGGCCCGCACCCGGCTGAGTGTCAGGATTTCGAGAGAGAAATTTTTGTTTACCTTTTGCATTAGTAAGTTGTGTGGAAAATGGGATAATATGCTGATTTGCAGCCTTTCCTGAACTGCTGAGAGGGAGTCGTAAATAACTAATTTATTGCAGTGCGATATCGTTGGTGGGTGTCGTGTCGTCCTAAATTACATAGTGGCATTCGAATTTGGATACGGAAATAAGTTGAGGTTGTGGCATGATTAAGGTGTCTTCTTCGTCGAAGAAAAATGCGCCATTGTTGCGTTTTTTTTTTTTTTTTATTTTTTATCCTTCCTTGGGTTTTATTGTGTTTTTATGCTAAACACATACACAATGGCAGAGATGCAGAGATGAGCGATGGAGTGAAATTAGCTGGCCTTTGAATTGAACCGAAGTTCGTAAAATTGACTATTCTTTTGTGCACTAAGTAGTTCATTTTATATACGCGGGGTAGAAGGAGAATGGTGGAGCCCAGAAGCATTGTGCGTGCGTATAAGGACTCTATCTTACTGGTACATTTGCTCAGCTACATTAAGCGGAGGAACAATAATGAACAATTTTCAAATCACAAACCGACAAGAAAGACCGAACCTCCCGTTTTAAAAAAATAAGCGGATTTTAGCGGAATCACTGATGATAGAAGTATACGTTCTCTTTGCATCGATGTCAGGAGGCCATCGGAAAGGGCTCAACTAAGAATCTGATTCCACATGACCACCTTTACAAAGCCTCTACCAGTTCGATGAAATAGCAAATAGCACTAGTAGCGGGCATGTAACTTGAAGGGTGAGAGTGAGACTGGGTCTTGAACTCTACGAGCAAAAGAAAGTTTCCGCACTGAGACCTGAGAAATGAAAAAAGAAGCCTTGTAACAGCACATATACGGTATTGGCAAGATGGGGAAAAAAGGTGACGCCTATAGACAGAACGAGCCACTTGTCCTATAGACGATGTAAGTCGCAAAAATTAAGTTCCGAATAAAATACAGTGACTCCAATAGATTGACCTCAGTTTAACAAGACTGCAAACAAGTTTAAGGGTTTGGGAGATGACTTCTTCCAGAGCACCAACTCCTCAAGATTTGCTAAGAAAAGAGTTTGACTGATGAATGGATCTTCACTATCGCCTGGAACCCTCTAAAATAAGTCAGCTATAGTCTTCTTATCATTGAATACCTGGGTCGGCATTCTGTAAGGCGAAACGTTCAAACATTTTCGTGTGCACGAAGATATTTGCTTGTGTTATAAAGGGCAAATCATTCGTGCGCACGAAAGCGTTTGATCGTTTCGCCTTACAGAATCTGAACCCTGATTCTTATGGCCATAATGTGTGAATGCGCAGTGGCTTAGTGGTTATTGTGGTGGACTACTAAGCGAGGGGTCCCAGGTTCGAAGCCCAAAAAAACCCAAATTTCAACTTAAGGTTTTCTTTTCACTGCGTTACCTCTCGCGAACGTCTAAAAAACATCCGAGAGTAGAACTGTCTTGAAAGAGCTTCTCAATTGGTCGTTTGGACTCGTCATAAAATTGTGGATCCCTTCCATTCGTCGCAAAAATAAAAACTCACACAAGACGAATGGTTGTGAGAAGCTAGGCCTAGGGTCCCTACGGACCTGTTGCGCCGATTATTTATTTATTTAATGTATGAATGCATTTTTCTTATATATGCAAAGGATTTGTTTTTGAATAGTAGACTTTGCGAATGAAAATTCGTTTCTTATATCCGAATGTTTCTTATAAGCACGTTTCTTATATCAGATCTTTGCTTTTTTATGGACATATAGAAAAAAGACAAGATGTTTCCACATATGTGTTTCTTAAAAGCGATTAGTTCTTATATGAGTGCTTCTTATATATCCGTGGTGGACTGTAATAACCCAAATGTTCTAGACCGATAACCTCAATATGAAATACCATTTAAATAGACGAGTTATAGCTAATTTTGGTATCCATGTCCTTTACTCTTCAGATTCAGCAGAATGCCAACAAAGAAGACTCGCTGCTACATTAAATAACAATCTCACCAAATCCTTTGATATCAAAAAGTTTAACCACCTTTGGTGGTGACGTGCTGCATGGTGACTTTTGCAACATCAAACTTGCGAACTTCTGCTTAACTCGCAACCTCCAACCATAGGTGCATTATTTTCGGAAGAATGTAAAACTACAAGCATATTGCGATGATATTTTTTTGGTTTGCAGAATTTAGTAAGCTCTCACTTGGGGCAGAAGCGGCTAAAATGGCGACAAGTCATGGCACATGCTTCCAACTAAAAGGAGAATCGGACGGAATTTCAAAATAGACAGCTCTTACTTTGAAGTGGTTACGAACTTTGTCGGCCTCGGCTTGGTTATCCTGCTGTGAAAGACATCCCATCAGAAATAAAGCGAGAAGTTAATGAAGAACCAGAACCATATCCAAATTTCATGGGAATGGGAACAGATCGCTGGTTGATATTGTTTTTGAAATTCTGACGACCACAAAAAGTTGTTTTCAGACTTAATTTCTTTTTGATTATCGTAAGTTTTCAATACATTTGTGGATAATGAACTAGATGAAGCTTTTAAACTCGTAATGTTCGAGGTCTATCGTTTGGGCGATAGTCGTCGCAAAATCTACGTGATTACGGGCCAGCTTAAGCCAATGTGCGACATAGTACATCGTGACCACAATGGGATAGGTCATTCATTTCAAATGTGTGACTGATCTTAAGTGTATTTTCATCCCTTTTTGGCACAAAAATTAGGCCCACATATTTCTATACCGATAAAACTGTGCAATTGCTGTTGTTATGGGTTAAAAAGAAACCGAGAAGTAAAGCATTATCAATAAATACTAAGGTGACTGCAAGACCCTAAACATACAAGTTCTGCATAGAGGCGCAGGGACACAAGTCCACGAGACATAAGTTTATAAAGTTCAAAATTTGATTGTGAAATTATGTCCCACTAAAGTGGGATATAAGTCAATAATTTATTTTTCAAAGATGGAACACAATTCCAACAATTTGTAAGTAGAAGAACATGCTATCATAAAAAAGTCCAAACACCACGTTTTAGGCATTATTTTTACAAAGTAACCATCAAAATAACACCCACATTTTTACCACATTAGTGTCATGTTTAACAAATTAATGTTTATTTTAAGGAAAAGGAAAAGAACAAAAATCTGAAGTCAATTGAAAGTCAATTTATTTTCTCAATCAGCCTTCTTTTGTTTTAGGTGCGCCCTTGAAGGTTCTTTTTCTAGAGCTAAAGGCGAATTTATTTTCTCAAACAACATTTTGTCTTAGCTTCAGAAATTTTTTTTGTAAAAAATTCTCTCGAATTTTTGACTTTTATTTTCCTAAATTTTGTGAAGCTAAAAGTGAATTTATTTTCTCCAAAAACTTTTTGTTTTGGCTTCAGAAAATTTGAGATAATAAAAGATCACCCAAGATAATATTTTGCCTTCCATTTTAAACAATTTGGGCGTCTATTATTATTATTAATATGTAAAATAGCCCAAATTTAAAATTAAATTAATAAAATCGATGCTTAAGAGTCTGGCATGGCAGCACTGCTATTATTTTCAATTAAATTAAGCAACAGGTACAGCATTTCGTTAAAATCAAAACATGTTAGAAGGGCCATAGTTCCATAATTGTTTTTAATGGACTAATGTCTCACTTCGGTATAACATAAGTCCATAACAAAATTTTGAACTAATGCCCCACTTCAGTGAGACATAAGTCAATAATGGATTTATGTCTCACGGACTTATGTCCCTGCATGGAAATGAGAGTACAGGCGGATAAAGTTACCATTAGTCTTACTGAGAGTCTTATTCTGCGAACTGCTGGTAAAAAAATACATGTAGAACCTATGATCACCATCGTTCCGAACCCAATAGTTTTCGATTTTAACTCACAAGTGGGTGGGTGCAGTAGCTCAATGATTAGTGTGTTGGACTATTGAAGGAGAGGTCTCAGGTAAGATCCCTGGAAAAATTAAAGATTACTTCTCATGTTTTTTTTCCACTCTCACGAGCGTCTGACAAACGTCTGACAGCGTAACTGTCATGAAAGAGCTTCTCAATTCAGCCGTTTGGACTTTGCATGATATTGAAGGTCCCTTCTATTCCTCCCAAAAATAAAAACTCACACAAAACGAAAAGTTGTCAGAAGAAAAGGTACCTTAATCTATACGGAACTGTTGCGGCAACAACAAAAATTTCAAATTCACAGTGAAATTACTTTGTATGGCCGCAACTGGAGGCAGTTAGCGTAAGAATGCCTGAAGGTATGTATTGGTGGAGGTCCATGTCCAGGCCCACTCTGGAATGTGGTACACGCTGAAAAATTACTAATTTAAAATCAACCAACTTTCGGTTAAAAACTCCTAAGTAATACTGTTAATATTGTTTCTACAGAGTTAGTGGATTAAAACTAACCGCTTCACCAAGTTCAAGGAAACTCGGTTAAAAAGCACCGATTTATAAATTTCCCCTCCGAATTATCTCGGTCGTAAAAACCGAAAAAAAAAACTGCTTGGTTGATATTAATCTATAGGAACTTGGTTGTTAACAACTGAATAAGTGTCTGGTTTTTTTTAACTGTATATGCATCTCGGTAGTTTTTAATAACTTACTCGTTATTTTCGACAAAGGCTTATAACCAATCATACATCCATCGCACTCTGTTGGCCAATTTTCGAGCGCTATGCACTTTTAATATATATCCTCCTTTGAAGTTTACTTTAATCTACTTAGGGTCGTTTGCTGATTCGTCTCATATCAATTTAAGTTCCACATTAATGCTTCATTTTGTGGGGTCTATAAACTGTCGCTTAAAAGTTTACGTGGAACTTAAATCGCCACAAATCCAAATACTTGCCCAGAAATCAACTGTTCAAACGGCTCCTTATTTAAGTGGCTTAATGTGCGAGCGTTTTAACAATTTGCTTCCTGCTCAATTTGAAGCAACTACTTTATGTTGTAGCAAAGACTATCGCAGTCAACTGTCATTCTCAACGTTACGTATCTAAAATGAATATTTTCCTCTGCTTCAAATCCAAATATTTACCCACAAATCAATTGCACACTCACCTCAGCGCCTGTCAATTATTATAATATCCATCGCTCAAGTCGACTTGTCAGTTGCTTTATTGTTATTACAACACAACCGGGCCAATTAAGGTCGGCGATAGGTACACGCAGTATGTAAGTACCCAAGTGTCTCTTCATTCGCCCATCGATATTCTTAATTTCTCTTACCACACACTCATCCATCATCGCACATGTTTCAACAACTGAGGCTGCACTATGTAAGCCACATAAATAAAATCCTAATTACTGCGCACAACTCAACTATACTCGCCTATATAGGTATATGTACCTACGTAAGTGATGCCAATTTCGATAAATTAGCTGCCATAAAACAACGTAGTTTCCGTCGTTGCTGTCGTCGAATAATATCAATAACCACTTCATAAAAGCAAGCACGCTAATTAAATTCCATTACCACTGCGGCCGAATGAGTTTGTGACTAAAATCACGTTGTGACAATTTCGCGAACGAACGCACTCTTATCGCTTCATGTTCGATTTGCCGCGCACAAATTTCGCCCCCCCTGGAATGGGAATACGAGTATAATCTTCGTCAGAGTAACTAGTATCTAAACATAAAAGTACCGCAGAGTGGGTTTCTTTTTTCTGTTACATTTAATTGCGATTTTTAACGCGTCCTTGCGTTATTGGCGACATTTTTTTTTCTTCTTTTTTTTTATTGTTTTCTACGACTTTTTCGTTTTGTGGCAACTCCGCACCTCAATATCCGCCAAAAATCGCCTGCATAGTGGATTAGGAGGAGTATTGACTTTGTGAGGCACCACATTTCGCAATGGCAGGTGTTTGAGGAAGGTATACACAAAAAGACGGAAGAAAATAGTACCACCATCGCTTTTGGGTGTCTAATGCAAATTTACTCGTGCGATATTCATCAATTGGGGCAGACTGAAAGTCGCCATTAGGTATGCGTATGACAAAAGCAAACAGTGCCAAGTTAGCCAGCTTGGCGGGTATAATTACATCTTGTGTTTTTTTTGTATTTTTTTATTCTTTTGAGTGTTTTTGATTACGACTTCCAAGGAATCGAATCTTATCTTATCGATTCGACGAGCGCTTTTTAGTGTTCTTAAAAGAAGTACAAAAATATTGATCGCAGTTGGATGGAATTGGCCAGAGAGTGATAGATATGTCATCCAAGTGGTGTGGGTTTTGTTTTTAATTGGGTACTTCTTATTTTTCCACTAGATTTGAAGGACTGAAAAGGTTATTTAAAATGTTTTCAAAATTATCTTCTATGTGACATTTCTGGTGAATTACTAGCTGACGTGCGTAATCTTAAATGGACGTTTAGACAGTAGTTAGTTTTAAGTGTTGAACCTTTTATAATTAAAAATACATATCAGAGATTACAAAGACTCGAAGGCGTTGTGTCAATTGATTGCCCAGGGTGGCTATATATAAATAAAAACAAAATAGACATCAACGATGCCGAAGCGACTTGGCAGATAAAAGTATACTTCTATCATGAATGTCAACTGTCATCAAATAAAATTTGAAATTTGTAACGAAAATGGTGGCTATCCCCCTTTATCGGACTTAACTTTCCTCGTTGACACATTCCCACTTTGAACTGCAGTCCAATGTTGACCACAACCGTTATCGGGTGCACAACTAAAGTCGTGAAAAAATCCAATGACAGCTGGAATATAATATATCTGCTTATGAGTAACATTCCCAAAATATGGGCCAACGTGTCAAATATCAGACAAACAAAAGTGAATACAATTTTACGCGCGGGGAAATGATAAGATACCAAAAGCACCCCAAATTGGAGCGTTCTAAGAACACGCTCATGCCAATCAATTTCGTCGTCTATATTGATTGGAAAACGTAAAAGGTTTTTTCTTTTTAAAAGCAAATTAATCATGTCATGTCACTGGATTAGGTTCTGTTTTGTTTAACCACCTGATGCGCGAGACTTACTTGGCAGTGACACAAAACATACGATGGCAATCAGACATTTTTGTATTTTGGTAGCTCAATTTCGTTGGTAATTTGATGGAAATCGGTTTAAGCTAATTTCGTATTCTAAGAGGTCGTGATCTTGTTATGCCTTGAACTGTCATAGATGTGTGCAGTGCCTTTGATGATATCAATTATTATTTTAACCTAGATTTCGACTTATAGATCGTGGTATCGTTTTATCGCTATATCAAGTCTATCGACATCGATACTGTCAATAGCAGTGTTGATAACAACATTATTTTTTATCAGTCAGTTACAATTTCAAGTGATTTTTACAATGATGATGATTTGCTGTATACAAAGCTACACTTTTAATATTACAAAGCATTTCGACCTCAAGAGGTTCGATTAGCTTCGCAGAAGGCTTTGTGAACTTCAAAAATACGAGTGTGCGCTACAAATACAATGTAAATAAATTGCTCTCAACTTAATAAAATCTTGTTCTTTAGCAAAAACGGAGAGGTTGATGTTAGTTGATGGGAAAACGATGTGAATTCGTTATCGCACACATGATGTGCGTTTCGGTGAACGCGTGCGATTTGACTACTTCTACTTAAAACTAGAATCGTTGGTGCAGCGGGGATATACAGGACCCCAGGGCTAGTTCCTTACAACCAATCATTTGTGTGAGTGTTTGCTTTTAGGAAGCATAGAAGGAACGTACAATATTATACCGAATGAACGGCTAAAATAAGGAGAACAGTGTGTTCTCCGGGTGTTGAACCAGAAATCAAACGCTCAGAAGTCAAACTGTGCCAATATTCTAATACCAGAAAATAATTCCCGAATTTTCAAGAAAAAGCGCCATGCATTCGTTATAAACGTATCGGTTGAGGCTTGCAACGCAATAAGACCATTGCTTGATTGTTCCGCCGCACAGTGATCAATCTCTATTGTCATAAAAAACAAGAATCCAAGAGTTTCACAGCGAAAATGGCATATCTATTGGTTATCGCACATAAGATGTGCGTTTCGTTCAGTATGTGTGCGCTGTTGCTAACAGAATTGATAACGATAATTTTGGATATAGTGGAAGCACTGGTTGGTATTTTTTTCGGGTACGCTCTTTTAAAAGAGTTCAGCTGACGAGGATATATTTTGGATATAGTGGAAGCACTGGTTGGTATTTCGGTTGGTATTTTTTTCGGGTATCTAAAATACCAACCAGTGCTTCCACTATAACCAAAATATATCCTCGTCAGCTGAACTCTTTTAAAAGAGCGTCCGTCTGTAGGACCGAACTTTTCGCAGTATTTTTAATTAATCATTGCAAAGTTAGATAACCCGGGTCGGCATTCCGTAAGGCGAAACGTTCAATCGTTTTCGTGTGCACAAAGAAATTTACTTGCTTAACGTTGAGCAAATCATTCATGCGCACGAAATCGTTTGATCGCATTGCCTTACAGAATATGACTCCCGGTTTAAAATTTATGGGAGTGCTTTTCAAGTGTCCAGCTTGCAAATTGTCATCAACCAATGAACCTCTACAATTAGCTTGGTTCTTTCCTTCAGTTGCGAACTTCAAGTTGATGGAGGTGTTTTTGTTCGTATGTGCGCAATCATTGGACTGGCCGTCCTGTATTCACGTGTGTTCACCGTCTGAGTTAGTATAGAAATTAGTTTAGTGCCGAATTCTACCGCCCACAGAATGCGTTCTAAGAAGGTGAAAGACATTCGCATACTCACGGCGGTCAAGGACTTCTGAGACCTGCTTGGTTTGAATAGAAGAATTCAATTTTTGATTACATTGTACTCGCGCACATAATTTTTCCAAAGCAGCAGTACACCGTAAGTCGAAAATGGATTCTTTTCGTTTGCGCACATTGTGTGCGTTTACGCATTCCTTCTATATCAATGCTCCGATCAGTTCTCTAAATTGAGTTGTAGGATTCACGAAGTCAGATCATAACGTTAACACCAATCCATCGCTGTAATTCACTTTATTGTTGTGTTTCAAGAGAACCATGGTGAACCAAGTTAAGCGAAGCGTTTCGACGAGTGTACATCTATGTAAGTGGCGACTTGTGTCTTCAAGCGCAACCGGTAAATCTAAATCATAAGTTCTCACGTCTTAATTTAGCCATTCAGTGAAGAAGCTCCCAAAGTTTACTGACCGTAACGCCCTTTGTTGCGAACTTAAGATGCGACACACCTATCAAGTCAAATAAATCAAAAGAAATGCGCCCTAGCAGTCGATTATTAAGACAACTGGGACTCATATCCGCTTGACTAGTTTACACAATTAAATCATAAAGTCATGCTTCATTGGTGTCTACGATGCGTTTCAAGAAGCCGAGAAGGGTCGCATCTTACTCATAGTTTAAAAGATATATCTAACCTTATTAAATTCTTCGAACCTTACATCACTACGAGTACCTTACATATATAACTTTTGGCATAATTAGCTGCTAGGCTACCCAACCACCGTTTAAACTTGCTCTCCTTTCTGAAGAAACAAAAAACGGAAGACAAACAACTCACGGAGACGAAAAAAGGAACCAAACCCGACAGCAAACTTAATTTTCACGTTCCCTTTAGCGTATATTTATATTGAACGTCGACTTTCACGGGAAATCTTCCCACCACTACCCACACCGTGCACGCGCCTGTCGCAGACTATAATTTCATTAACTTTTCATTTTCTTGTTGAAATAATTTTCACGGCGCTATGAATTAATTGCAGCACTTGACACAGCAAAACCTGATACAGTCGTTGGCGCACATTACATTTGTGCGTGTGCGAGTGCGAGTGTACGCCAGCGATACGCTGTATATTATCCTTCGGGGAAACGACTGCGAAAAAAATGAGCAAAAACTGGCAAAATAATTCCTCTAATTGTTTGGATGAAGTAGTACTTTCAACTTATGCAAGAGCATAATTGGATTAATTATGAGTCGCGAAGTTAAAGTTGCAGAAATGTTTTCGTAAGTGCTCTATCTCTATACGCAGTAATCCCGATTCCCGACCCACCCACGCAAGAAAACATCACTGCACCATGTTTAGCATTAGTACGCAACGACAGTTTGCCAGTTCAACTATCCATTAGTGGTTCGGAGAGCGATTTAGTTTTAGTGTCGGCCCGCATTACCACCAGCTAATGTGCGCTATCCAACCAAGTTTGATTGGTGTCACCGTCACACATACATACACAGAGTTCAGCGACGGGGATGTACGCCATGAATTGACTTTTATGCGATGACATGGATTTACTACACACGTTTCGATTGAGCTAATCCTTCAACGCAACATAACATAGACATTTTAGTGGTCATGTTGTGCGAATGTGGGTTAATCGGTTCTCGTTGAGATGACGGATCATCGATTCACAAATGTTAAGTGGTGGCGATTTTTCTCCCTCTTCTTTGGTGTGTGAGTCATGACATGATGGGGTTAATGGACAAAGTCATCAAAGTTGTTACAGAGGTTAGTGCTTTTTTCTTCTTCTGTGTTTTCCAACCGACAGGTTGTGATGTAAGATGCTGTAGAGGATCATGAACCCGATGAATTTGCAATTAGCCGGAAAAAAGCTGTTAACATTCAGGTGTTTGTAGTTCAAACAGAACTGCTGCTCTGACCAGTCACTGGGCAATTAAAATGTTTGAAATAAGCGCACATCTGTTCCACTGGGAATTACTGAATAGGAACATGTGTGACCGTTGATGGACTACTGTCAAGCTCTTGCAAATTATCATGTGATTATTGCGCCATTATGGAGTTTGCGTTGGTGGAAGGCCTGCCAATTAAATTACTGGACATAAGTTCTTCACTGGTAAAAAGAGTTTAGTTGATGAGGACCACACCCAACAGATACAAAAAGTGTGTTGTGGTAGGATTGACAGTTAACACTTCGTCTTTTATGAAACGAGCAGAAATTGGAGAAACTACCTGGGAGGGGTTTCAATGTCCAGTGCGTTTATGAAGCATTAATTTACATCACGGTAGGAATGTGCAAAGGATGCTTGCCGATAAAATGTTCGCTGATCATTTACTACGTAAATATATAACATCGAACTAAATTGGTATTGTGGTTAGTGTGTGTGGGCAAAAAGAAATATCAAGTCAGTCCTTAAAGTTTATGTCGCAAATCTTGCGAGCATTCAAATACTCATTCCTGTGTCCGTTCAGAATACACTTGCCATTAGGTTTGGAATTGAATCATATACAAAGTTTTTAACTACAGTGAAACCCCCGTAAAGCGGACAGCTGCCTTTAACGGACGTGTTTTCTTGAACAATGTCTTTTATTCAGATTTATGCGTTGAATTACTCTCGTGTAAACAGAGACTTCCGAGTATACAAAGATTCGTTCGTTAATTGTGCTTGGGTAGTTCTACTGTCGTCGAACCGTCTAGCACTTTCAAAAATCTTTTAGTTACCGGGACCGAATCGAGATATCAGTAAACGAGCAACAAGTGACGAAACTGGTTTTTATTCGGTACGTTAAATCGCACGTATTCGCCCGTTCGTTTACGAATGCGACAATTGGACTCTAACGTTGTTTATGATGAGGAAAAGGTACAAAATTTACGTTTTTCAATTAGCAGCTTGTGTTGATTTTGCAGAATTTAAAACAAATCGCAGAAGTAGTCGGTGTTGTTGATTTGGCTGTGCAGTTGATCTGATGGGTTCCTAACTTCCTTTTGTAAAAAAAACGTCGGGTAGCCGTTTTTTTTTTTCAAATTGAACTCAATTTTTAATAAATTACTATTACTTGGCTTGTTTTTACAATGCAATCAAGTTTAATTGACAAAAAGTGGAATAAAATCAGCACGTTTCCATTTCCTTCTTTCTATTTTCTTCTGAGTAAACTACTCACTCTGGCATCACTTTTTGCTGGTACCAAACTACCTTTTTTCTCTTACTTTATTTTAATAATTATTTTGTGAATTTTAATGCTCTGAATTCACAGTCTTATTACAATTGGGATTACCCACCACCAAAAGTGTCTCCAATTCAATAAAAATTGCATTTATGGGCAGCTAGAAATTTTAGGTGATATTTTCACTTTATGACATGAGTATATTATACCGAAAGGCTTCTAAAACAGGTTTTAGCGAAAATTCCACTATGAAAAAGAAATTTTTGTTAGATCCAGTCGTCCGCTTTTGCAGAAGAACTTTGTCAAATTGAAAAAAAGTAGTTTACTCTTAATATTTTGTTTTTAATATTTTGAATTAACAAAAATATTAGTTATAAATAAATTAATAATCTGTCTTTCTCTCTTTTCAGGTAAAATCATCTGTTTATAAAATCAGTTACTGTGAGTTGAACAAAAATTATTATTACTGTGAATATTACTAGCTTTCGCATAGCCTAGAAACTTAAAAAATGTTTTTGTCCATCATCATGTAAAAAAACTCGTATAAACCAGACCCACACGTTACCGACCGCTTTGTTCGAGCAATGCACCTCAATGTTAACAATTTTACAAATCTAACTCCCATGAGTGTTGAGAAAAAAGTTTGCAATGTTTTTCTTTGTCTGGGAGGTGCCACGCCCCTTTATCCGATTTTGATCAAACTTCACCGGCAAACTCTCGAACTAATAGCGAAGACATTCTGCAAACTCGTTCTATTCAGTGGTTCTATTAGTGGATTGAATAGTAGATATAGAAGTTGACAAGCTGCAACGCCATCTAGTGGCGTGTTACAACGAAGTTAATAGGATAAAAACCATCTCAATAAAAAAAATGTATATATGTACGTACATACTTATGTAAAGATAAGTTAAGCTCTTTTCATTTATACAGTATTTTTGTATTGTCAAGACGGTCGGTCAAAGCTATGCCGGGATCCGATATGTGTCGCTTTACTTATTAACAAATTCTTTATTTATCGACCAAAATCATTCACATTTACAATATTCCTTGGTTTATGGTTAAAAAAAATTATATTTACATAGTAAAAAATGTTTGAAATTAACGCGGCTTAGAAGCGAATGATTTTTCTATTTGACTTACTTATTTTTTTTAAAGAACATATGGTGATGTCAGCTGTCCATTATTTTGCCTTAACATTAGGTACCAGGGGATGGCGATGGGTCCGCTATGGTCGCTGGTCTTTTGCGACGGTCTCACAACCCCACTCAACCTAGCCATACCATGCCTAAGCCTTAGCGTTCGCGGACCGACCCGGAACAATGGACGGAGCAACACATTCATCAGACCCCAAGGTTAAGCTTTTTACAGTTATGGCGATGGCGTTGCGCAAGTTTTTGTTTCTTATTTTAGGGATTAACATAAGAAAACAACAATTTAATGCACTGCAAGGCTATCTCTTATATTCTCGAGTGTCTGTCAGACGTTTAAGACACCACTTCACCAGAGTACCTAGTTCGAAAGTGTGTTTTAAAAGATTGACGGTGCCATCTTGAGGGTGTTCAAAGTCGTAACCGAATCATTATTTCTAGGGCTGGTCGAATCGAATCGAATCGAGTTACATTTGTTTGTTTTTCGGGTTCGTTTGTTATGATACGCAATTTTTGTTTAGGTATTTATTAATAAATGTATCTACTAAACAGAAAGTTTGTTTAGCACAAAAATATCATAAATAAATAATGCAGGATTTTTTAAGAATCAAATAATTTAACCTTTTTTTTTTTGAGACAATAAGCAATTTTAAGCCACAACCAATCAAATTTGTTAAAAATTGATGGGCCTCATCTCAATTTATTCAACGACCATTGCAATTTTTTTCTACTCTTAATATTTCATCTAATGAGTATGCTTTATCTAAATTTATGAGAACTGTCAACGGACAAAAATGTTGACAGTAATCTAACCTCATCCGTCGCATCCATTATTGTGTTGGGGACATGTACCCTCATCTTCAACAGACTGGCGTGAAGTGTATTCTATACATCTGTCAGTTGAAAACGTCATCGAAACCGATGTGACAGATCTTATTGGTTCATCCATCTTGCGTTATAAATGGTTTTCCAATAAGAGGTGTTATTTTGGTATTCAAAGAAAAATGACATTTTTTGAGATAAATGATCGGATGTTTATTTCATAATAAAGAGGAAGGTATGCGGTTAATAATGAAAAACAACATCAGCCAAATGGCTACCACGAGCACTCATACAGGACCATATCCTTTTTGAGAAATTTTCTATAACCAAATCGCAAAGTGGCTGCCCTATGTCCTCGATAGCCTCACGAATTTTATCTTTGAGGTCTTGAATCGACGCTGGGCTGTTGGCGTATACCTTATCTTTCACGTGGCCCCAAAGGAAGAAGTCGCAAGGTGTTAAATCACAAGATCTCGGTGGCCAATTGTGATCACCTCTTCGAGAGATAACACGGTCCGGAAACTTTTCCCGTAAAAGATCAATGGTTTCGTTGCTTGTGTTTTTTCACCATTTTTGTAGTGAATTTTAATAATTTCAATGCGTTGTTGAAGCGTGTATCGTTCCATTTTTTAGTAATGGCGTAGTTTCTACTTGTCAAATGTCAAAGAATAAAAGCTTCAAAAGTGACAGCTACCGAAATAGCGGGTCATTCACAATAACACCTCTTATTGGAAAACCCTTTATTTGTAGTTTTCTTTTTTGTTCGCACAATATAGTACAAAAAGTTTTTGCGTAGCACATACGTCCAAATGAATACATGCGAAGTCCTTAAAAAATCTTAAACAAAACAAAGTTCCAGCAAATCATTGGTTTAATCTCATTAACCGCTCAAAATCCCGCTGGTTATTGAATTCTCTGGTTAACTGACCAAACCACTGATTCTCTGGATAATATTTTGATGAACAAACTTGATTTCTCTGGTTAACTGACCAAACCACTGATTCTCTGGATAATATTTTGATGAACAAACACTTTCGATGGTTACCAGCTGGAATAACCGGTGATTGAACATAACCAAAATTGAACAAACCGGGCCTAAGTCTTTTGGGCCTCGAACTTTTTTTTACTTGCTGTCTAGTTCAAACAACATGAATCAATCAATCCATCGGTTAGATCCTTTTCGGCGTCCGTTCTGTCACTTAAAGCAGCTCTATAACAACCGGCGTCGTTGCCTCTCCTCACTTGTTATTTAAATGTTTGTTTTGAAACACTCGCTTAATGGGCGGTAGGTGAATGCCACCTTAAATGACTTTAACCAAAAGCCCTAATCCGAGTCCCAATCCAACAGTATCATTTTAACTGCGTTTCAAATCGTAAAAGTTTACTCAAGTAAGCCGATGTATCTTTGTGCATCAGGTTTAAGTATTGGAGTTCATCACCATTCATCTTATACCGCTATTTCTACGGCAAATACTTTTTAGGGGGGGGGGGGAAAAGAAAGAAACAAACTCACAAGTGTACCAATTCGTTTTGTTAACTACTCGTATCCACAAAAACAGTTGACACATTTTTTGTCGTCACCTTTCTGTTGAAAGTAGGACTTAGGGCAGTTAATTAGCAAAACCAAGTGTCTTACAATGTTGATGACATAATTTCGAGGGACAAAAGAGTGAGGCAATTACTTTTTTAAGTGGTTTTCGCTTTCAGCTAACTAAATCCAGGGGCAGAGACAGGTGGTTGCGGCTGGTATTGGTAGCCATAGTACTGGCGCTTGTCATGCTCCATGTTAGATGGTGTTGTCGGGTGCATAAATGACGTGAATGTGAGTTGTAAATGCCATCGCGCCTCGTCCACATGTCGTGAGCAGTCAATTTATATATATATATTTTTTTTCGTAAACATTTTTCCTGTCGCTTTTTCCTACTTGCTTTTCGTTGTCGTAAATTGTTTCATTGGTGCGGTGTGCGCGCCGCACAGGTGTCATATTGATTGAGTTTCGTGTTACAATATTTTACGAGCACATGAAACAAATTCGAGCCATTCGCATATGGTTTTACGAAGGAGTCATTAAAATCGTTCCCTAAAATGTGCATTTAAGATTCCAGATAGTGTGGTCGTAGGTATACGGATTTTACGGCCCGAATATGTTCTGGGAAGCGCTCAATAAAAACAGATGACCTTTGATGGGACTGTGAAAATATATTCACTTAGTTGGAAGTTTTGAAATAATCATAAATACACTAGTTACTGCCCAGGTAAATGGTTTTCAACTGCCAGTTAGACACAGGTCGTCCGTGATTTTCCAATTTACGGGGAAGAGCAATGTATGCTGAAGCACTTCGAGAGTGTTAAAATATTAATTCGTAATAATTGAGGTGGCATTCTTCTGGAAGTAAAGTGTGAAATATCACATCGACGAGGGAATGTTGGGGGGCGATGAGCATTCCGTTGGCAGATTGACAGTATAGTCTGCGGAATTTCTTCAAATCCCTTGTGAATAATATATAAATACTTCTTGGAGTGGTGCAAATTGGTGTTTTCTTTTTGGATTAACTCCTCGTCCTGGGACACATGGCTCTTAAACAAATTGGTAAAGTGGGTAACTGTCGACTTATTCAAATGTCACCTGCAACAGCCGCCTGTTTGTGAAATATATTCGTTATGACGCGCACACATGTAAGTACATCCATGCGTGAAATTGTTGCAGGCGCAGGTGATTTGAATGATTTGCATTATGTTTAGTATTCCGTTGTGATTTGCTTACGTTTTCGCGCAACCTACGCATCGGTATATGAATAACTTGGAGGTGTATAGTACGGAAATGGAGTTTATGTCAGAAATATATTTAGATGTAGGGAGAGCGGGGTTTCCTTGAATCACTTGTCTAGTTAGTTTGTGTTATATGCAGAGAGGCGCATACTGTTCAAGTGGGGAACATGTAGCGAACGTTCAACGTCGCGTCGCTTAAATGCTTTTCATTGATAGAATTTTGGAAAATGTGTCCATGGGCTCTGTAGTTCTGCATTGCGCTTGCTTTTAGTTTTATCTTTTGCAGTTGCATTCCGCCGGCTGCCATTTAGCTCATTGCCACTGTCGTGACTAGCCAATGCATTATGACAAAGTTCTCTTATGTTATCGAAAAAAACTTGAACGGTAGCTAGTTTAAAAAAAAAACTGAAACCCCTTATTTGGTATGTTGGCTTTATATTTTAACGAGTGATACATTTGTTCCAGTTCTGTTAGAAAATCAGGTAAACGTCGCCTGCATAGTTCATGTGGTTCCGGTTGTGGTAAGATGCCATTTGTTCGATGTAGAGCATGTTTTATCAAAGCCTCCGCAGAGCTTCCGACTTATTTAGAAAGAAAAAGAAAGCAACGAGAGTCTTGTAGACAAATTGAAGGTAGGTATACCTCCAAAATCTCAGGACTCTTAAAGATCCTCTAAAACGTCTTTATATACCTAATACCTAATGAAGCCATGGTCCCAATAAAACAGTGGATAGTGGGTAGTATGCTGTACGATTGGGCAGGGGATAGCGGGTTGGACAAATTAATTACTATATCTTTCGGCAAATGCAAATAGGTCTCCAGCGCGATTGGACAACTAAACGAAAAAATATCTTCCATTAGAGACTTACTTTCCTGGTGGCTTCCGTGTTGCAACGTACAACCCTGCGGTTCACAAAGTCCGATTTGTGGCAGTCGTGAAGTGTACATTAAGCCTAATAACATCAAGTCCCCACGACCAAACGGCAGAATACCAACCGATATATTCATACGACAGGGCGAAGTCCTTCCTTTAGGAGTGACTATTAAAAGAAGTATTCAAAAGCCACCCCCCCATGGATCAAGCTGAACAATTAACTCAGCAGAACCCTACAATTTGTCATTAGTGCAACTTAACTGCAGGTTTTTTTTGTTATGATTCTTCGGACGTATTTGCTTGGTCTGGCCTGGTTACTGTAGACACAAACTGACGTATCGGAAGCTAATTCAATCATGTATAATGGTCATAAATGATGCGCACTTAAAAAGCGTTATATACCTTCTTTTGTCCCCAATAATAGACACATATCGGTCCTTCGAGGTCGATATCAGTAATAAATGGCAACGAGAATACACTTTGGTCTCGAGGTTGTTGTGTGAAAGTTAGGTCTTGCCCGAAGATCCTTCAATGGTAACAATAATAACGACGTGACTGATGATCAATTGTCAACGATAGAACTGCAGACTCCCCACCAAAAAACTGTCTTTTGTGTATGTATCCGGTCTCCGGTGCTGTAAGCTTTGTTATGTTCGGCGACATTGGCAACACTTTTGGATCTGCCTCGATTGCTGAAGGTAGCAACTGAAGCCATCCATCTACAGCCGCAAAATTCGCTATAACTAAATGAGTAGTTGGCGTAATTTGCTAAAATGCAAGTTTAGGCCTCTTTCAATCGGTACAGATGCTATTGAGTTCTTGCGTCAGTCTTGCGTTCTGATTTAACTTCTGACGCCATGTGGATTGTTAAATTATTTTTAGTCGAACTCTCAACCAAAGTCTACCGACCCGTAAATAGTCTCTATCTGAGACACTGCAGCCTTTCATTCTCTGTGAGCCCTTGCACGTTGTTTGTCTATAAAAAGTTTGGCATCCGCAAAGGATTTGTCTTTAAAATGTACGTTCGGGTTTTCTTGTCTTTCTAGCTTAAAAGTAAACTCAATAAAGTGATTTATTTTTTTCACTGTGAAGATGCAAATTCCTCCAATATACCTTCCCTCAGTCACTAACAGAGCTAAACATCTGACCTCTGTAAATCGATCCTCAAGTCCTTGTATGAGCTTGACCTTCGTTAAGCTATTTTTAATTATTTTATTTATTTATTTATTTTATTCAAAAATCACTTACAAAGTAAGACATAAGTCTTTTACATTATTGTAAGCCTTAAATTGTATTACATTACAGTGTTCTAAAATAGTTGAGAGTAGCAGGTATCGAAATTAACATAAAAAGTTGAAAAAGTTGAAAGCGAATTTAATAATCTAGCATTAGTTTTATTTTTAGCTAAAGTCGCAAAGGGACCTTTCCGGTTTTCCTTGAAGTCTCTTTAATCACTGCATTCCACAAATATTTGTCACCTTTCAGGCCTCCACTCTGAGGAACCACCACAACCGTCTGTCAACCTTAGCACACGTCGTCTATCGTCTAAGGTCTAACATCAATTTCCGCTCATAAACGGTCTGGGTTAAGAAAAACACAAAAAAAAAAAAAAAATTCCTTTCCTTTTCCAACTAAAAGCGAAACGAAAACTCATAAGGAAAGTTTTTTTCTTTTACTCCTCCGCTGTCTTCCTTCTTCTGATGTCCATGTCCACCCAAAGTCAAAGTATAAAGACATTTTTTTTCCATCTGCATCAGTAGTAGCGTGCTCGCAGGAAAAAGCAGAAGGAAACCGAAAACAAAACATGCAAAAGGAAAAAAAGACAAGCAAACATAATTTATTTTTATTTTGTTTTAATATGACTGGCTGTGTTTACACGTCATTCGACGATTCGATGGCATTCCGTGAGCAACGCTATATGAGCCATGAATTGGCATATCCTATCCACAGTGCAGGCATGCATCCAAGGCAACCAGAACGTCGGAATTTAAAGCGTCAACGTTGTCGTCTATAAGACTGTATGTGTGTGCGCTGTAGGAAACAATAATAATTGTCATAACACGGTACGAACAGGAGCCGGCTTAGGGATAGAGCGAAAGAGACTTGTGCAAAGGCAAACTCTCCCAGGAGTCGTTAGCGTTAGGGAATATGGAAAAGTCGTCAACGGTAACCGTAACCACACATCAATGAACGCGCAAGTGAGGTTTCTACGCAAAACATTGGAGAAGGGATTTCGCCGACTCCAAAAAGAACTAGGTACTATAAGTGTAGCACCAGGCATATGATGCGATAAGCAGGAGCAAGTATATGCCGAGTGTGGTATGTGCGGGGAGTTGGGTCCCATTGTATGAACAACACCATTCGGCGAGTCGGTTGGGGAACAATAACCCAGTGTATAGTGATGTTGACAAGTGCACTATTTGGGAACAGCTTTAGAATTCCATACAGGCGAGGTGTATATTTGTACTGCCAGTATATATGATCGAGGAATGCTGATTCCTGGAAAACATCCCCATACTGTGCATTATATTTTTTTTTGTCGGTTTTCGTGTTTGCTGTTTATTAAAATTTGAGTTTTGGATGAGGTTGTGCTTATGGCTATGGGACACGAAGTTTGATATGCACTTGACTTGGTTATCTGATGGCTTTTGTTTGTGTTTAACTTGTTTGGGGCAGTTCAAAGGCGACACTAAGGCTGGGCGGGTCACATTTTGGTCTGCTGCAACACCTGAGTCAATGTTGGGTCTTCTTTGTTTTACAGGTGGTGATAATTAGGCCTTTTTTTTATTATTTATCTGTATAGATCATTGATTTCCATGGTATACAACAAAAGTTGGACCTGAACAGATCATGTGAGCATAATAAAAAAGGCCTGTCAGCTTTCACTGTTCGTAATCTTTTCAATGGAACACTGAGAAAAATCAAAAACTGAACAGAGAAAAGTACACGTGGGGTATTCCCTCCTTTTTGCATTGTTACGCGTTTTAAAAAGCTATAAAAGCCGTGCATAACGCGAGGCGCTTACTAAAGTTGGACGCACTTTTTTTATCCTTCGAAATAACGCAAAGGGCATTTTTAAAAAATGATATCTTATTCAAGTGTTACAGAACCTCACACCTAATTATTTTTTAAGGGATGACCTAAATTTTTGCGATAAAGCCAAAAGCGTCATTGTTTATGTTCTTACCACAAAATTCGAACGTCATATTCAGTTTTAAATTTCGACTAAATTCTCTATTGTAATGTTTAGGACTCGCAACACTTCAGACATCAATTTGGAGTTGAGTTGCAATAAATTAAAAAAAATTGTTCTCCATGTTGATTTGGGCTTAAAATCAAAATTGACTTTCGAATTGCATTTAAAATGACAAAATTCAACCGCAATTCAAAATCTCCACTCACGATCACGAGCTTTGACAAAACCCATTGGAATGGTCATTAAAAATGTCTGTATATGATTCGAAGTTGAATCCGGACCATAAGTGTCAAAATTGAGTTTTAAAAATTCCAACCTAAAATTCGTAATTTTCGACAGCTCAAAATTTTTAACATTTAAATATTTTAACATTTCTCAATTCAAGCGGTCGATTGTGTAAAATTTGCTCGATATTCTGTAAAAATTTCGAATTGTCGTAAAGCCCTAGAAAAAGTAGTTCAAATATATTTTTATTCTGATCATTAATTTCATGTATCATATAAATAAATTCGGCATTTATGACTGTAGGAAGGAGAAAAACAAAATTGGGACTCCATCATTCTGTTTGACTCACATCTATATTTGCATGACGCCCCCTTCATCACAGAACTGTGTCGTCAAAAAAGATTTATGTAGCGGATAATATAATTTGTAAAAATAAAAACTGTGTGATTAGATTTTTTTACAGCGACATGAAAGTTGTGAAAAATTACAAACTAAGAATTTAAGATTATCATTTAAGTATTGCCAGTCTGATTTTATTGAGGTTTTTACAAATCGTGTGATAAATTCGAACTCTTGTTCGTTTGAAAAAGAAAAATGTGTGACATACACGTGGATGGTTTATTGCGAAAATCTTCAAATCAGATTGATACACAAAATGTATGACACGTGTTACAGTGGATGGGACACTTTAAAGTGGCATGTACAAAATTTCTGATTCAGTTTGTTGTTGGTGATGTGCTTTCTACTGCTTGTTTAGCTCTTTTTCAATGAAAGCATTTGCTTGGAAAATCTAATATCATCAAGTCCATCCCGCTTAAAAATGTTGTCGTACTGAATGGATTTTTCAAAAACAGCTTTAGTAAAATATGAGGTCTGCATTGGTAGACTTATTTCAAACAGTGGAGTATACTCGTAGAGTCTTGCAACCTGGTACGCGCTTTGGTACAACAGTTGTTACTAGAATTTGTTGTAAATGACAGCTAATACCGGGTTTTCCAATAAGAGGTGTTATTGTTAATGACCCGATATTTTGGTAGCTGTCACTTTTGAAGCTTTTATTCTTTGACATTTGACAAGAAGAAACTACGCCATTACTAAAAATGGAACGATACAGCTTCAACAACGCATTGAAATTATTAAAATTCACTACAAAAATGGTGAAAAAACACAAGCAACGAAACCATTGATCTTTTACGGGAAAAGTTTCCGAACCGTGTTATCTCTCGAAGAGGTGGTCAATTGTGATCACCTCTTCGCGAGATAACACGGTTTATCGCCTTATGACGATCACCTCTTCGAGAGATAACACGGTTTATCGCCTTATGACTTCTTCCTTTGGGGCCACGTGAAAGATAAGGTCTACGCCAACAGTCCAGCGTCGATTCAAGACCTCAAAGATAAAATTCGTGAGGCTATCGAGGACATAGGGCAGCCGCTTTGCGATTTGGTTATGGAAAATTTCTAAAAAAGGATATGGTCCTGTATGCGTGCATACCTTCCTCAAATCTACGACAGCTGCTCTTTTGAGTTTTGTTCCAAATTAACTCCTATTTGAACTTTCTATTCAGTACAATATTCTGCAATAGTCTAGTTTTCATTGCTTAATTGTCGCTAGTAGTAGGTAGAAAGCGGCATGGTCAATTGTCTTTATCAGTCAGATAACGAATTTATGTGAAATTAGCTGCAGTCCGGAACAGCTACAATTCCAACGAAAGTGTTTCTTAACATAATAAATGGTCGTTGCCTCAAACACCTTTTTGCTTTGTACTACAAACTCAGTTTCTGTCAATATACCCAAGCCATGCTAAATACTGTTTTACCAATCACTAAAAAACATCTGGTTAACCAAACATTGGATAACTAATCTTTGTCTGGACTTAGTGAGCTGATTTACATCAACCCATTTATCAGAACTGACTCAGCCGGCACTACCCCGAACCTAATCTAACATTTATTATGAAACTTTCGTCGTATTTTCTAAATAATGCCCAATTTATATATGGTCAATAATGATATCTTCCCATTTCGCATGAAACCCGATGATTAATAATTTCCAATCATAAAAACTTTAATTTATGTTGACACATCAGGTATTCATTTCAATTTTAGATTTCCTCAAGTAAGCCTACAAGATTAACAATTAGCCATATAGGGATGGTTCCTATCTAATAAATAACCTATATCACCACTAATTTCCTAATCGCCCTTCCCAACTATAAAACACCGAGACCGAGCCGATGTAAGTAATTCAAAGCTTTTACTCGCACCCCCATGCCACCGCTCTGCGGTTCCATTGAAGCGAAATTATCCCCCATCACACACTGTGCCGTGCTCTATATATTCTTCACACATAAAACACATGAAAAAGTAATAATCCCTAGCTTTAGGAATACAATTATCTTATTAGAACATTATTTTAACCTAGAAATACTGAAGCATATAAAAGTCGCACCCTGGAAAAAGGAGAGAGAAAAAAATCCAAAAACGGAAACACAAAAACAAAAGCATAACTCATTTGTTGTACACCAACTGTGCGATGGTGATGGCGCATGTAACAATTTTATCATCATCTTTTCAAGCAAATTTTCACCCTCCGCTGAAGTAATAATTTTAGGGGATAGCGTTGGAGAAGGAAAAGTGAAAAGAAAAGAATGGCGAAACACGAGAAAAAATAAGAACACCCACCGGGCATATAAATCACATACACGCCTATTTTTCAACGTCAATATCCTAAAAGTACTATTTTCTTTTCTTGTTGTGTGTTCACCCCTCATGTTAGCCAGTTTTAGAGGTGAGTAAGTACTTTCGAAAAAGACACATTCTTACCGAGGCACAGTGGTGGTCAGAAAAATGCGTACACCAGATGGTTTTCTGTTTTAATATTTCTAGTTTTCAAAGGTGCTTAGTAATAAATGTAAGTTAAACAAATGAAAAATAATATTAGATCCAGTTTGAGATGAATGGAAACCAGAAGCAGCATAAAGACTGGAAAGCATCGTATATGTTACCGGTAGCCTTAGAATTTTCTTGGAATTTTAAATCCTTCTTAATCCCCCAACAAGCAATTTATTTCGCGACTACTTTACCAAACTCTTCTTCCCAGCAATTTACGGACCCGTAACTCATCCACAATTTTAGCTACAGGATAACTCATCCATGGAAGTGTTTTCTACGTTGAACTGTTACACTGGGTTTGCCTTTGTCGGGTTAGTTGACCAATATACAATTCATACACCTCATTTAAGAAACAGCTGCCTTTTTTAGCAGACTACAGACCGAGTTTTATTTTCTGCACCCTTCGGTAGCAGCAATTTCATGTTTAGGCAAAAAAGAAAGTAATGTACCACAAATGTAATCATAAAAGTGCTATAAAAATACAGTAAAGTCTACTTATAACGAACTCGAAACGACCGAGTAATTTTGTTCTTCAAAGCATTTGTCGTTTTGGAAGCCCATAAATTGTCGTTGCTCTATAATTCTCAGACAATATTTGAAAAACTGGGGAACTTTGAGAAAGAAAAAAAAAAACCCGAAGTGTAAGTGAAACTAAATAAAATTCTCGGGGAAGTTGCACCAATTCGGTTCAGTTGGGATGTTAAGTACAATTCTCGGAAAAGAATTATGTAACTTCGAGTGAAATTAAATCAATTTTCCGGGGAAGCCCCAAAAAATTGGAAAAATATCAATACTTGTTGATTTGTTGCTCTTTTAAAGTGGGGTTATCCATATACCATTATCCATTTTTCGCACTTATGTTATGACGCACGTCATTAACAATTTATGAACAATTCTTGTTTTAATTTTTTTTTTTTATTATTTTTTTTATGTAAACATTTTGCTTTCAGTTCAGATTAGCAAGGCTTGTTATAAGTTCTTATTGCGCTTTGAATGGGACTAATTGAAATAAACAAAAGTTAACTTTTACCTGCCATTACTGTATATTCAAATTTCGTGTTCAGATGAAAGTAGAAATGTTTCTCATGTTCGCATATGCAACGTAGTCAGTTTTTAAGTTCGGCTAGGGATTTATGCGAAGCAATAGAGCGCCATACTCAATTCTGAATGCTTGGTGAAATCTTTTAGTTTAGCTTGTTATACAATTTCTACTGAAGTCGTAGTGCTGCTGTAGTCTCGTGCGCACAATAATATTTCAGATTTGTATGTAAAATTTCGAAGCTATTCTCCAACTAGAACTTATCACAAATCGTTGCAGGCATGCTTTCTACTGACTCAGAAAAAGTTACATGTTATAGTTTTATTGCGAATCCAACTGCTCGCCTTTGCTTAGCTAAAATACGTATTCAATAAAACAAACCTTGTGCCCAGTGATCATAACCCCTTTTATCGTTGATAAACGAAAATTCAATAACGCAATGTGTTCACATTTTTTGCAAATGACTGTATATTGTTTTCGGGAGAGAAATGCTCATTGGCACTTCTCACTTCGTTAACTCGCATCACAAAGGGAAGTAAACGCTGCTCATTTATAATGGTAGACATGAAATTCCGCTCGATAGCATAATAAATGCTCCATGATAGAGCAAATCTGTCAGTGACATTACTTTCCTTTTTTTCGCAGATAGCTAATTTGTTGACATTTTGTTTTCGATGGTATGAGTTAGAATACCTCTTTGTATTGAAGTTGAGTTCGCTGAGCCTGACGACATTGTGGCTCCGATGTATGTATATGCTCTGCAAATCTGTGGTGACTTTCACGGATAACGATAGGTTGTGATTGATGGTTGCGCCTATTTAAGTTCAGGCTTATGAAAGCCTAACACATATGTAAATTGTTTTGACGGAACTGACCCCAAGCTCAAAAAAAGTGGGCATAATTGAATAAACCAAAAATAGGACTACTCACTCACAACCATTTGCTTTTGATAAGTTCTTACAAATGCTCAGAGTGACTTGCTCTGAATCAGCCTGAAGGTATGCAGGCATTTGGAATACATTTTTATTTTTGTTTCTATTTCCACTTTTGGTGTACGGGTGGCATTATAAAATTTGCATTTGCTCCATTAGCAAGTCGTAAAACGAAGTAGCAGTGTCGTGAACGCATCCATGTCAATATATGAACTATACATTTTCCCCAGCTCTATAGATTTTGTTGCTTTCAATTCACTTCGTTTAGTTGTGCTTTTTCTGCCAACGTTTGTTATCGACTCTTCCCCATTTGTAATGACTCCTGTAGTACATTTGGTGTATTTATAATTTGTTATTTAATAAGTTATACTTTCATAAAAAAAATCTAGCTGGCAACACAAACGCACATTTTTGTGCGCATATAAAAAATTGCCTCCTAAATCAAATTGCGAGCTTTAAAGCTTTTTTTCTGTGATCAAAACCCTCTGTTTTGACAAACGCACACTTATGTGCGCAAATAAAACTATGCTTCGTTCGTGAGTGTTAACATTTTTTCAGCGTCGTGTGACTATTTTCAACGTCAGAACTAATTTGAATTATAAATTTCTTTATTAATTAAAATATGGCGTGCGTTTTGTAATATTCGATTATAAGAAATTTTGTTAACCATTCTCCATAATCATATAAATAAAATTGGTGTAGTTCTGTTCGACTGAGATTGAATTTGACTGCATGTCTTTAAATGCAAAAATCTTAAAAACTGCTCAATATATTTTGGTGTATTTTTCACAGGCCTATAAATGATACCTAGGCCTAAAATCTCTACTTTGTTTCATCTCTATATCTTTATAAATATTGAAAAAAATTGGACGAGTGTAATTTATTTTTTCGTTTCGTTTCGCTTTTTTTCTTTGTAACGCTTTGCGTTTGAAAATTCTTTGAGCATTTAAATATAGTAAATATCAGCTTATAGAGCACATCTGCAGGTACAACTTAGGATATCCAATAACTCGATAACTCAAAAGGTTTTTAAATAAATAGGCAAAATTTGAAACATTTCTACGATTTTCACATGAGTGAGTAGATGTGCAATCCATTCTCAAATCAAACATACTAACTGCGCAATATTATATTGACATCTTTCTTAACCCTATTTTACTCCTGTGACGGAGAGGGAGACAGACAGAGGCAGTACGCTGTGTGGTTTGCTAAGAAAAAAAACAAAAAAAAAACAAAAGAAATGGCAAATATGTAGGAAATGTTTGTTTGCCCCTTTTTTGCTTACGAAATAAAGTGTCTAGAAAGAAATGTCAAATATGTATAGGTACCAGTGATGCCAGATCGTGGTATTATTACATTAGGGGATTTATATTAGTATCCTGTTGATACACGTCGTATCTGTTTATAAATGCTATTTGCAATCAAGATGAGGCAGTAAATTACCCGGTGGAGTTTTTAAATAACATTGCAGCCCATGGCCTTTTTGCTCATAAAATTGAATTAAAAGTTGGAGTTCCGATTACGTTGCTTCTCAATTTGAATCCAATATATTATATAAATGAACCAAACATTTTATTTCTATAGTGAGTATCACTTTTACGACTCTTCCACCAAATTTAATCATATCAAGGTATAGTGAATTTGTTTATTAATATTCAACTCATTAGTATATTCAAATAAGGCACATGGAGCTTTTTAAATGCACTTTTATGTTCACTTACCGTATGGATAAAATCAATTGTTACTCATACGAAAAATAACCTTTTGCTATATTGACACAGACTTCTGCTTACAGCGCACACCTAAGGTTTTCAAATACTTTTTTGTTTCATAATATGGTCAATAAAACTTCTCAGCCGATTTTCCGTACAAGAACAGTTCTTGCTTCGCATAGCGCACATAAGCAAACCTTTTTGTCAGCACACAATTTAGAAACAATTACAAAGCGCACATCTTGTTCATTTGCCCCATAAGCACACCATACTCATCAATGGGTAACAAGTATCGTATCTCTTACTGTGCATCAGACCGGTTATTGTTTCATGCAGTTGCGCACATCAGTGTGCGCATCAGCTCTGTGGCCACCAAAAACTCATTATGAATATGGATACAAAAACCGACATCCCTCACTCGACTGCATGTATATTTTCAGCCATTCTTTGACATGTTTTACCCAGTCAAAGCATTCCGCTTACAAATGAGAACAAATCATATGCGCATAATACAAAATAAAAGCTGCAGTTACACGTTCAAAAATGTGGAGCAACTACTACCGACATCCAAATGAAAAATGAAAGCAATCGAAATTCGATGTTCAAAAAAAAAAAAAAACAAAAAACCCCCAAACCATCTCAAAAGAAAATATATCCAACAACAACAACTTTCGAATGCATCCAGAGAGACATGTTTATTGCAGTTGTAAAAAAGAAAACCATGTTCGACTTCCCACTCAACCCACAGAACTCCTTGTTTTCTGGCCCACTGTTTGTTCGCCTACTAAACTCACAAAACATCTCAGCGCAAATCTCCTCTTGACTTTTCATTTTCCCGATCAACTTCAATCTATAATCCCCGACCCATAATCCACCACAAGAAGACGGTTGGATGTTCGAAAAAAAAAAACAAATGATAATAATAACAACAACAACAGCAACCACAAAAATGCATTATGGATGAGGGGCACATCGCTGTAATGCGATATACCAGCACCTCTCCACCGCCTCTTTAATCCCATTGAAGAGCATAAACGATCTCGCTGTCTGCTGGCAAATATGCGGTAAATCCCAGCGTCACACAATAATCCATAGCATCGCACGCTGGTGCGTCGCCCAGTAGTGTATAGTCTAAAGTAGATGTGACGCAGTTTTGAAAACCAGCAGCTCGAAACCAAGATTAACCTACCTACCAGTGAACTCCCTCTCAGTCCGTACATAGGGGCTATCTACGTGCGTCGAACGTTCTCTCCTTTGAGCGAGGCTAGCTCCGGTGCCTTTGCGATTGCGTTTCGTATTGAATTTCATGCTGCAGATACACGCTTCTATCCGGTGCGTGGATACGGCGCGCGTTGGTGAAGGAGGCGTCGCTCGAAGGTTTAGTTCATGAGTTCCAATCGCGCCAGAGGTTCGCACTACGACCATGTACCACTTAATAGTCGAACCGAATAACATGAGATGCACACCTACTCTCACTCTGGCTCTTTGGTATATCTTTTGCGGTGCGCTGTATGTCTATGTTTTTTTTTTTTATCCAGGGCCACATTGACCTCCTACATATAAACGCATCGAAGCTTATATTTATGGATGGCAGATAAGATGCGAGATACTTTCCCAAGATGCTGGTTGAGGTTGTTGCTGGTGCTGCTGTTGTGTTCTACTTTTCGACAGCAACAGCAAAACCTCCAAGCTCCAACTCTGGCGATGTGGTGGCGTGGAACTTTATCTTTCTTCTCACCTTGTGTATCCATTACCTGCATAGTGAATATCTTTTGGATCAACAAAATCATCAGCAAAATGAGAGATAATCTATTCTGAAATGATTTTAGGTTGTTTTTGCCTCTTCTATCTGTGTTTTTGCTTTTGTAAGGAACTTTTCGTAGAAGTTATCTATACGAGTAGTATACCGCACTTGACCAAGTGAAGTGTGTGTTGGGTGGAATGCTGAATGCATAATGTGTCTGCTTTTCTTTTGCCACAGCATAATGAGACAAAGAACAACAACTACACACAGAAAACTAGGGAAAACCATTTTGTTAACGATTTGCAAGTTATCACGAGATGATGATGGATGTGTACTGTGATGCTCGGGCACTGGGAAGTTAACCATTTATCAGCTAATGGTCAGTAAAGTTAAAGTTGGTATCGTGATTTGGCTTATGGATTGTGTAGATGCATTTCTAAGTGTTAAATGGATGTAGGTAGTGTGAATAGAAATTCCAAAGCTATCTCTATTTTTTTTTGTTGTATCCCGATCTATGCCATCCCTTTCGAGGCAGAAAATCCGACCGTTCGGCCGTAATTGGTCGGTACGAGCTGGAATACTATTTCTGAACGTGAATTGAACGCTAACTCAGAAGGCAGTTTGTAAGATGGCATAGGATGGTAATGTTATTTCAGTTTTTTTTTATGTTTATGGCTATTCTATTAGATAAAGCACTCCGGGGGCGTTCTATTCTATCGGTAGTCGATATTTTACTTTCACAGCATTTAACTGTGGTGTTCGTAATAAAAGAGCCCTATTACCATTTTATAGCGATTTAAGGAACGAAAGAGTGATTCATTACGACGTCAAGCGTGCGATTGTAATCAATCGTAGTGGGGCTCTTTTTTTTTATTGGCCATTAGCGGTGTTTTCTTTTTTGACGTGAATTTCTTTCTCTTGTAGTCAGTCGCTAGCTTGATTTTTCAAGGGACTGATAGCTGATACTCATCGGCTATACTGCGAGCGACGAGTTCTGCGAAAGCTGTTGTGAATACGTCTAAAAGCACCGGCTCTTCTGTGGTCATGTATAGTATAACACAATTTAGATTTTACCAGATTTTTTCTGCAGTCAGAACCGATGTTGAATTTTCATAAAATCACCATGGATAGTCTTCGCAACTTGTTGTCCTGTAGCCTAACCCTATTAGTTAGTTATTTATAAAAAAAAAACTTTAAAGCTGCAACGAGCTATAAGTGGCAAAGAAATCCATTTGACGCGATTTTTGGGAGGTATTTCGCATATTCCCCAGGTTGGATTGGGCTCCCGATAACGACAGGTTTTACTAAGAACTCACACCAATCTGAACCGCAGAGGAGTTTCAACATCACACATGCCAGTGGCGGAAATTGTTTAAAAGTCTGTGGCGTGTTGTTCACCTGATGAATCCAAAGTACGTTACCACTTCCCCAGGCCAATATTGGGTAGGTGCCATGCTAAAAAGCATTAAAAGGTCCGTGAGGAAAGTGAGACCGGCCCTAGGATTGCAAAATATTCCCGACCTTATAAGCTTCTACCTCCATTGTGTGAATTGCAACCCTGGCAAACGTGGACATGACTCAGTCGGTTTTTTTTTAACAAATTCATAAAAATATAATGGCTAAAAAAAAATCTGGTAGCAGAATTGGCGAACCTACCCAACGTATAGCAAATATCGCAGTTGTCAGTGGAGTAGATTCTTGTTTTTATGGAAAATTGCTCTTAATTGAGTCTTCAGCAGACTTAAGCGGAATTGAACAAGCTTTATATGACTAAAGATACTTTTGACGAAGCTCAGACGGCTTTGAAGTGTTAATCAAAGGCGAAACAACCCAACGAATAGCAAATATCGCAGCTGTCAGTTGAGTAGATTCTTGTTTTTATGGAAAATTGCTGTCAATTGAGTCTTAAGCGGAATTGAACAGGCTTTATATGACTAAAGATACTTTTGACGAAGCTCAGGCGGCTTTGAAGTGTTAATCAAAGGTGGCTCTGAATTGATACTATGTTAGGCTTAGCAGGCTTTATTAAGGCGTCAACTTAACAGGACATGCTTGAGAGCGGGATTGGCAGGCTTAATACGGGCTTAAGAAGCTTAATAAGAGCTGTGAGAAGGTTCTTTTTAACAGCGATTGTCAAAGCTGACTTAGAAGATAAGCTTTAAAAGCTTTATGAAAGCTTCATCGTGTAGGCTGTAGTGTATTAAACTTTAATGTAACTCTGGCAACGCTGTCATGAGAACATGTATCTGAAATGTTGGCACCATCTTCTAAGATGGACTTGTCAATTAAGTGACTGGTTCTATGATGGCGATTTCCGGAGTCTTCTGATTTGTACCACGGTCTGTGTAAGTTGAGAAGTCCTAGGATTAAGATTGGAATAAAGATTGTATTGAAAGTCTTGAGTCTCTTAATTCATTTCATTAACGCGGGATATAACGCGGGATTAAAACGCTTTATACGAACAGCGTAGTGGCTTAGTGGTTAGCGTAGGGTCCCAGGTTCGAATCCCGAAAAAACCCAAATTCCCCTCGCGAACGTCTGACAAACATCAGAACTTTCATGAAAGAGCTTCTCAATTAGCCGGCATAAAATTGTAGATCCCTTCCATTCGTCCCAAAAATGAAAAAAACTCAAACTAAACGAAAGGTTGCGAGAAGCTAGGCCTAGGGTCCCTACAGACCTGTTGCGCAACTATTTATACGAACATAAGAATCTTCATACGTCGTTGCATGGACTTAATATAAACCTGATTTTTATGATTCGAGCTTAGTAGGCTTAATACAATTCAAAGGCTGAAAATGTTAATGAATTCAGGTCGATCGTATCAAGCTATTTCTTTTTAAAATAAAAAGAAAGTCTACTTCTATTTCTTTCTCTTTAAGGACACTTTTGGGGACAATAATATTGTCCACTTCCTGGTTTCAAACATAAGCCCCTCAGTTTAAGCAAAGTTCTTACAATTTGGCCAGTGCTTTCGAGCTATTTAAAGCTGCTTCCCAATCACTTAATCTTTCAGACGATCGCTGTCGAATAAATTGTTCTGCAGTGATCGTCTGATTTAATGCCAACAGTTTTAGGATGGATTCTGGTGCATTAGTCATAAAAAATTAGTTTAGTAAAGTCTGATTTAATCATCTGAAATATTCCATATTCCGGTCGTTAAAGCTTGGGAAAAGCCATCATTAAGGCGATCGTCAATCTACGAAATTTAATATTTTCTTTGGAAGCTCTTGCTGCACCCATAGCGCACACCCACAGCTTAAAAGTGTGCGTTCCCATTCTCTCTTTTCCTTCTTTTTCTTTCTTCTAAACTAAGCTCATGCCATATTCTGGATCGTTATAAATATAAAACAGCCTCCCACCTTTTAGCGCACACTACTGAGCGATTCTGTATTCCCTTCCGCATGGCGGTATATCAATCAGTTCCCTTACCAGAGACATTGAGTTATTGCCAAATGCCGAAAAGATGTCTGTTCCTGTCACTTTCTCTCAAAAAAAGAAGAGTTGGGTTTTCCAACCGCTTCCCTACCCACGTCTGCAGCTCTTTAACTGTCGCCGTTCCCCAAGGATAACATCTCAACATCATACATTGATATATCAAATATACTTGAACCCATTTCAACTGAACAATGTCCTCAACCCATTAGCAGACAATATACGGAAATAAAACATATTAGCCTTTCGAAAGTATCCATAACTTTTTCTAAGGTCCCTTTGCAACTTTTCGAAATTTGAATATTATTCCAAACTCCCTTACAAATATTTCCGCATATTAATTTTTCCCACATTCCGTAACGAAATAACATCGAATATTTGATGTAAAAAGTTAAATTAAAGGATACTTTTAGTACAACTTTTCACCTTGTCAGGGTGGGGAGTAACCCTAAATTCCAGGATAGTATTGATTTTTGTGTGCTCCGGAATTTTTACCTTTCTTTGGAGCAATAAAACTGATAGGGATACAAGGGATACATTTTCCCAATATTTCCGATCTCATTCGCCCAACACATCGAAATTCGCCTGCAAGACTTTCAATCTGGCCAAATGTAGCTGGTTTGGGTATTCCCCTTAAATGGTAATAGTCTGGGTTGTTATCCACAAGTCCTATCGACATTGATGACACACCTCTTCAGTGTTCAAGGCTGTATATATACATATATTTTAATTGCATTCTTGACGTGGACATTTTTTGTACCATCTAGACACTCGTTCGCATATGGAAACGAATTATTACGCCCTAGTTATATTTACAAGTTGAAAGAATAATTATGACCATCATAAGTAACTAGTGGATTTATGTGTCATTAGGTTGGCCGGGTAATTAACAACTCTTATAGCATGCAACGTGCTTGCATTTGCTGTTCAGTGTTGAGTACACGCATCGCGCCGTGAAGTGCCATCATTATTGTGTCGCATAAAACACTATCCGGACGTGTAGTGGCGCGGTGGTACTAAATGTGCGTTGTACGAAAATGAATGACTGTCCGAATATATGCATGCATAATGAAAATCACTGCTTGTTATTTTTATGGTGGAACCAGAAAAAAAGAAAGCGTTAAATAAATATGGTTTCAGATTTCTAGATAATTTTTGTGACCGATGGGCCTAATTCCGGAAGACCACCTGTTGATGTTGTTTCGGAAAATTGATAGTTTGCATGTCGAGAGATTGGGCATCGTTTAGATCTCATAGGGGAATGGCTTTTATAACATTGGAGATGTGTGAAAAGTGGTTGATAAAACAGCCTTAAGCGTGCATTTATTCGCTGTATCTGGTGGAATTGTTAACGCCTACGCGTTGAAATCGTTTTTTTTTTTTGTTTAATAGACCATTGGTTTGTTTTGGAGTCTTCTTCAGTAGTTTGGTATATATTGGAGACCAAACGACTGAAGATGCTTTCTATTTAAAATTATATTTAGTATTTTTTTCGATCGAGTTAAAAATATATTTTAGCGCACACCAATATCAACCGAATTATTGAATTTTCTGAAACTTCGAAATTGACCTTAGCTAGGGTGGCCAAAGGTTATTGATTATGAGGGTATGTAAACGCACATGAAATAGTTCATTGTGTGCTTTTCAATTTCTTAATATTTTTGATCGCGCAGAAGTTTTAAGGGCAGACATTTTGTGCCTGCTATACTTCGATACTATACATACATAGACGTTCGAAGCGCACATCTGGATGTGCGTTTTCCTTCTCTTATAAAACACCCCAATTACATTTTTAAGTAACCAAAAATAACAATATCAGATTAATTTTTTAAATATACATATACCGGGAAGGCGTAAAAAAATCAACTGGATCAAGAAAAAGTTTGGTAAACGCACACAGTTCAAGTGTGCGCTGTAAACAACACATTTTATAGTCAGTATTATTTTTGTTAGTAGACGATCTCATTATGGAATATCACAACGCCGATGGAAAAGTGTACCCAGACAGGCAGTCGCTTAATGCCGTTCATACCGCATAGGTCTCGAAGAGTAACTACTCAAAGTTTTGCGCACCTACGTTCTTTCCATGAACGTTATTTCAAGATAAACTCCTTGAAGTTAGTTCGTTCAAGCGAGAATAACGCATAAGTAAACATGGGTCCCTCGAGATTTCGGCAAAACCACACATTGATGAATGCATAATGTGGTGTTAGTGGGTCGTGGGAAATTTTCCGTTTCGTGGGAATTTTGGTGTGTAAAAATCGTCTCCTAGAAAATGAAAATAAAAAGGTTTTTCTGCACAATTTCCATATGACTTCGCAAATGGTGTGGCCGCAGTTTGTAAGTTACAAAAAAGGAATTTTTGACGTAATCTATTTTTTCGTGTATTTGGTACTTTGCGGTTTTTTATTATGTACATATATGTTTTTTTTTATTATGTATATACCTACTATTCTCATAGTGGTTAATATTAAAAGAATATATTGCTTAAAAAAAATGCAACCAATAACAAAATATTTTTTTTATTTATTGGAAACCCGAGTTAATTTCTGCCTAACTTTGTATACTCTACAAAAATGTTCTTGGACCAAAATATATTTCTGACTATAAAGACCACACAAGGAGACAAAGCTGTCAAGATATTTTTCTTCTGAAAGGAACAAAGAAATATTTTTATTCCTGGGAAAATTATCTAAAGAACATGGCAGCGCTGGCCTTTGGGTAATTTAGAATAGGAACCAAAAGATCGTCAGAGTATGTAGATATATGTAAATTAATTAGTTATCAAAAGGTGCACAACGATCCAAAGTTTGTGCTTCTTTTGAGGACACCATGGATCCGACGAATCTTCAATCAGTTTTTGACTAAAATCAAATGTCTGCATGATAATGTATGCACAAAAAATACAGGAAACATTATTTTTCAGCCACTAACTTCAGTAGATGATAATGTATAAAATAATTTATGGAAATGCATGCGTTTGTGCATCATTTACATACATTTGTTTAACACCTCAAGTTGTGTAGACATTCTTGCAAATATTTCCATGACGGATATTTTGCTTTCTCTCCTTCCGTCGACCACTGATTAGGACAAACCTGGAACCTAAAAGGGTTTCCACTTGCCATAACCACAGGTGTGCTACCGACATTACACAAACATATGAATTTGAATGATGTGTTTTACTTCAATTTGAAAATGGTAATCTATTCGTTCAGAAAAAAAAACATGTTCGTCTGCCGTCTAAATCCATGTCACACGCATAACTCCCATGTGCAAATCATCAGACCCGGGAATGAGGGTAAGACAGGAAAGATGAGTTTCAAAAAAAAAAAAATACTCTAACATTCTCCCTGCTCAACATGAAAGCACTGTTCCATCATTGGGTGGAGGTATTTTTTATATTTAGATTTCTTCCAATAAATTAAATATGAATCCCAACCTTTATTTAAAATTCCAAGTCATGTTTCTCTGAAACAAAGAACAAATTAATTCAGGTGTGCTCTTTTTATTTACATTTATGTCTGTTGTATGAAAATGTAAAATGCAATTGTTCCGATCGAGTTAATTTGTACTATGTAGATATTATAATAATTATTCAATATTAATTCATTATTCTCTTTATGTCGTTGCAGGTAAATTGGTTACTTAAAGTGTATGTGGACCTCAGAAAGTAAAAATGGTAAAACTAAAGGCTAGATCCCTCCTTTAAATGTTGGTTCTGAAGAATGATTTCAGACGTTTTTTTAGGAAATATGCTTACGCAGTTAAAATACACTTTCTTTTTCCATTTGCGAATAATGTCAGTAATTGTTGGTAATTTATACGTCTATAATCGACAAAATTTATTTTTAGTAATCAGTAATCTAAAATTGTTTAGTTATAATTAAATCTGTTTTGTTTTATATATATATCAACTCCTAAAAATGTCTTATTATAGGTAGTCGTCTTTTTTTTTAATAAAATTTGAATTCTACTAACTTTTTATGGCCAATAAAGCATTACTTTTTTTTGGTAAGAGTGTTTTCGCAGATCAAATAATTTTTAGGTAGGTACTTATTTAAAGATATTTTTTTTACCAACGAAAACTAAATTTGTTTTTTTAATTTTACTTATCAGTTTTAAATAAATAAATAAATTAATAGGTGGCGCAACTTGGCCGAATAAAACACAACCATTCGTATGTGTGAGTTTTTACATTTAGTGACAGATGGAAGGGACCTTCAATTTTATACCGAGTCGGAATGGCTAATTGAAGAGGCTTTTACAGGTCAGCAATACTCTCACCCCTTGAAATAAATAAATTTGCACAAACAACTTAGTTGTTAAACGTCAGAAGGTTTGACATAACTGCTGAGTAACGAATTGATAACTTCTATGCAGTGTTTATAATAAATACGGGGTCAGTTGTTTGTCAAGCGAGAGTGAGTAGTGCAGTTAAAAAAAAAAAAAAAATTAATTTGTGTTTTTCTTAGGATCGAACCAGAGACCCCTTGCTCAATTGTTCAGCATACAAACCACTGAGCCACTAAGTTAAGTTAAATATTATTTAAACGCATATAAAAATAATAAAATTTCTACACAATTTTCTGAAGGTGTACAACTTTTTTTTTAAATAATAATGAATTCCAAATTCTTCGCCAACTCAACCGATCAATTTTAAAAGTTTATTCATTGATCGGCGTGAAGCATTTATTGTGGACATGTCTGTGGTCACAAGGCAAAACCGCTTAAGTCTGTTTTACTCATTGTTCAGGAGAGCAGTTTAATGTTTTTTTACTCCATTGACTCTAGTTCGAAAATCCAGGATACTAGAAATATGGTCAATTAAGGAGGCGATGCTGCTGCTCCCACTTGCTGTTGCAAACTATTGACCCGCCGCCTAGCCAATTAGCCCAAGTACTTCGCATAGATTGTGCTTACCAAAAAACGTATCATAAAGGCTGGTCTCCTTTTCTAGTGATGTGGGAAAAACGTGGTCGAAATAATATTGGCAATGTGTACCATATTTCGCACAGTGCCGGTTGCCTTGTTGAGAAACTGTTTTTGCCAGTCCTCTTTCTCTGTGAGACATCTTTGTTGATGCAAATAACCATAAATCGATAGTTCAAGTGCAGAAAGCTTAAGACATCTTTATCAAATCCACGTTCTTAACCTTTTTGCATGGCGATTCCCTTTCATCGCTCCCTTCGCTTAGTCTTTATTGAATAAACTTCAACTTCCACTTGGGGCTTTTCGCAAACCCTAAACTTACCCAAGTATATACATGCACTACTGTCAGCCATACGGAATAACCTCCTTCTGTAACTACACACGGCGATGACTTTTCTTCATTCTACCCCAACTAAATCAAACTCACAAAAGAATATTCGTCACGCAAAAGTTTTAATTAAAGCGCACGGCATTGTGTAAAGCGATTATAACGTTTCAATACAGATCTCTTGTAAATTAGCCAAACCAAAACTTTGTCCCTACACACAAGTTCCCATTCGCTTGGTAAATAAATTTAGAGCTTATCTCTGTTATTACCCTAATCATTGCGTTAATTCAACTTAAAGCCAGTCTGTGGTTCGGATAATGGTTTCGCTATGACACCGAAAATAGATTTATTAATTTTTTTCCCTTCCGCTTCGGTAATAGTCGGCAAGCACAACTCCGTATTACACTAAATCATCACATAATTCACATCTTTTTGTTATTTATTGTTATAGTGGCCCTCCCGGACCCATAATCTACATATATATGCATTTATACACAAACGTTATCCCTTCGCATATTTTCTGTTTCTGTTGGTTTGACTGCTTCAAAGCAGATAAATGGTACGCTCCCGAAATGGAGGAGAGAAAAAATAAAAGGAATTAATTCCCCCAATCCATCAGAGGTTCCATTGAAAAGGGCAAAAACTTAATCCGCTTTTACATACGGGCGCAGACTATAGCAGCGCTATACATGCGCCTTAGAAGCGGCGATCAACAGCTGTCCACCGCCCACTGTCAAGACGTCACTTTCGAGAGAACAAAGAATTCGAATCCTCACCGAGACTTGCCCTTCAAATTTAATCTGGAAACTGTCCACTGGTCCACACCCTCCAGTCGAATTCCAATTCGGAACTGCAACCGCAGCTCTTGGCCGTAAGACTTGGTCATTTGAAAACTGACTACTCATCGCGTCTGGATAAAACAGTTGAATGGCCAACGTTCATAATTCAAATTGACGCGACGCGCATAAAAAAAGGAAAAACAAATTCATCCTGTGACTTGTAACATTTATTGCAGCAATGAGGAGAGAGGGAGGGCGGTCCAGTTCATTTGGTGCATGCAACCGTACGCATCCACAACACTGGAAACGCCAAAAGTAAATAAACAAAAATCGATTTCCGTTTCAGATTGTACACTAAGAAGGGGGCAAACATAACGAAACGGAGAAAAAGAAAATAATCTGCGATACACCGCAATAAAGAGGGAGCAGCATGCAGCAGCCGCGTAATAGAAGCCAACCACACACAGGGGGACGACTACTTCATTCGGCCTTTGATGGTTTTGGTTGTTTGTTGCTTTTGTTTTTTTTTTATTTTTATTTTTGTTTTTATTTTTATGTTCTCTGCTGCGTCTATCCTGTGTCTGTTTGCTGCTGGACGGACAGACAAACAGACAGACAAACTGTCTATTGATTTAAACTGTTGCCGTGGTAGCTGCGGCTGATGCTGTTTTCGAATGAAAGTCTATAGCGCGCTCTGCTGCTGCTGCTGTGGTGGGTGGTAGTTGATTTCGCCACTGCGGGGTATTCGCTTTGCGATACTGCGCTAGGAGGCGTCGTCGTCGTTTCGATAAGGACGCACCCCCGTGTCCTCCGAAAGGAATCGCTTTGGAAATGCAATTAGCAACATGGGTGTGTGATGTACCACCACTGACGGTAGTGGAGACGAGCGAACACGCCGGGGTTGTCAGAGAAAATTCAGCAGTTCAAATAAAATGCGTTGGCATTCATGTGAGGGTTGATATGTCGGGGTTTTTGGCTTTTAATTTGGCGTTTGATGCTAAAGAGCTGGAGTTCCGGTTGCTTTTGTGCGGTCGTATTTCTATGTGCGGTTTCCTTTTGACAGGCAATCAACGTCTAGTTCAATATTTTTTGGCAAACAATCTGTAACATTAATTAATAGAGAGGGCCGTCCGTTGGTGTGCACAAAAAGGATGCTGGAGTTAATTTTGATCATATAAATACGAGCAGTCATAATGGACTCTGTGGTTTGTTTGTTTTTTTTTTCTGGTCAATTTTACGGAATCGTCCTTGTGCTACTGTTAGGAATGATGAGTTTTATTGGCATAGTTGATTAGATGTTTGGAACTACACTCGAATGTAAAATGTGTCAGTTCCACAGAGCTGTGACCAACATTTTGGATGCTCAAAGGGACTCACCATCGATCTTTGAATCGACCACAGACTCTCATTTTGGTAGCTTAAATCCGTGATCTTTCGATCAGTACCAACATGACCATAGACAAGAAGTGAAACACGTAACGAATTGAAGACCGATTCGAACCAGTTCGAACCTAGTTGTCTCCAAAATTACAAAACCTCATTAATGCTAGAGTTCCTTCCATCGCGAAAACACACTCTGAGATGCTTAAACTTCACCCACTGTTTCACTGGGACCCCCCCAACACGCAGAGCGCAGTTTGTGCAGAGTGAATAGAATTTCTGGAGATGACCTTCACTCTAGCTTCAAAAAGGGTATAAACATATCGGGAGCACTATTAAATTCTGCCTGTCCATACAGGTAGAATTTAGTATATTATTCCAATACTACTTCACTTCTACTACCTGCTACTATCTTCAAAATGGCAGAAACAATGCAATCTTGCTATTGGATTGCGCACATTAGCTGCAAACATATTTCTTTAATCAGTATTTGACTTAAAAATTTATATCGCACACGATTTAAAAACAAACTCAATGATTCAATTCAATTGAAATTCAATGACTATCGAAATCAGACACCTAAGTGTATAAGTACTATCGTGTGCGAAACGAATTCAATGCAAAAAAAATTAGCGCACACATATTTTTCGACTTAAAAACGGTTCCGATTTCCATCAAATGTTCTGAGCAAGAAATTTATCCATCAAAACCGATTGGGCGTGATTTCACAAATACAAAATTTCGTGTGCGAAACGAAGTCAATGCAAACAATTTTGCGCACACACATATTTTAATTCAAAACCGGTTTCGAACTCAATGAAATTCATGGAGCGCCCAATTTAGACAACTAATGTGATTGGGGCGTGATTTCACAAATACAAAATTACGCGTGCGAAACGAATTCAATGCAAACAATTTTGCGCACACACATATTTTAATTCAAAAACGGTTTCGAACTCAATGAAATTTAGACAACTAATGTGATTGTGGCGTAATTTCGTAAAAAAAAAAATTGTATGTGCGGAACAAATCTGATGGAAATGTTTTTTTATTTATTACCTATAAGCCGCTACTCCACAAAAATGTGTCTTATTAAAAAATGCAACACTGAGAAACATAAGTCAACGATCTGTCATGAGTTTTTACATTAGCGCACATTAGTGTGCGCTTCGTTGTTTTGTCAATATTCAGATCAAATACACGAGCATTTTTAACTATCCCGCAAACTGCTACATCGGAGGCTTGAACCTAGTTATTCTTATTGATACGTTGCTCTATATGTAGGGATAAACAATGTAGAATGCGGTATTAAACCAGCGTTTTCTGCTTAAACAATTTGAGCGTCGCCCACGTCATAACTACGTGTCAAAAGGGCGATAAACGCCCTGTCGTTGGTTAAGAACATAAAATGATTTACAGCCTTCTTAGCCGGAATAATAACACCTGAACAAGTTTATTTACAAAGGTTCGGTCACGTATAGCAGGGCTGCTCTGTCAATAAATTTGCCAAGAAACAAAACAACGACCATATGGTGAAAGAAAACTTGGAAACCGAATCGAAATTGGCCTACCATTCCCAAAGTGTATATAAAGTGTCGCCGCACTTAACAAACTTGTTAACTCTTTCAGTCACATTCTGCATAAATCGTTGTTCGCTCCTAAATAAGTCATCTAGCAATGTCCACCTCTGATAGTGCGCGCACAGCGTGCAACGATCATTTATCGGTATGGTGCCTTGTTTGACAAGGTGCAACGTATTAAAACTACAATCTACTACCTGCATGGTGCATTTCATACGTACATGTGCAGTGCATGCAGCGACTAATAAATCAACGCATAGAGGAACCTCTTTCTTTTCCCACACAGACTGTGAACCATACTCCGTCCTGCTATGAACGTGACTTCCAAAAATTAACCAATCCTTGTGCATTCTCGGAGACACGTACTTGTTATAAATTAAAACTTTGTTCCCTCGGAATAGCCATTCTTCTTCCGGAGGAGAAGGCGCGCACCACCGAAAGGAATGCGAACAACTTTTTTTTCGTCGATTCTATATAATAACCACGCACAGAAATAAGCCCATTTAACAAAGCGACCAAAGACGACAACGGTACTTGGAACCGAGCCAAACGAAGTGAATGAAAAACTTGCCAAGAACTTTCTTTTTCCTGTTCAATGTGGGGGTGTCGCCGAAGGCATATTTTTATCTCACTCCCAAACAGTCCTTGCATTCCACTTATTTCATTTTTGAATTTGAATACACACAAAGCGAATGAGAGATGCAATCCACCAGATAAGTGCTTACTGCCTGCTTCCACTTGACAAGACAACTATTCAGGACTAACAGTTGCAAAGTGGCGACACGCTCACCAAAGACACAAGACCAAGTCCATATCCTGTAAAGTATGTACGTATTCTGTGTGAAATGTAAATAAGCAGCCGGCGTATACCACCTGAAAGAAAGTATCTTCTGCGTCCCTGCGAGGAAGGAACTTTTAGTTTTAAAAAGTCGCCTGCAGAGTCAAGATACAGAATTTCGAAAGATGCGTGTCCTGCGCCTCGTGTATACACGTATCTTTTGTGAGCAAAAAGTGCTTGTGTTGTCGTTTTGTGTTTGCATTTTGGTGTCTGCTCCAGAATTTCATATCACCACAAGAAGAGAAACAAAAATTGCACAAAAGATACAACGCAGCGGCAGCTCACCACAGGCGAGTGACAGCGGGGAAGTGCTTGCACAGAGAGATGGCATATATGGAGATACCACTCGTAGCCGCGTCAAGTTGTAGTTCTAGTTGGGTGAGTGCTCGACTATGGAAGATGACTATAACGATGATTAGATGAAAAGTGATGATAATGGAAAATGGTTGCTTGTTACACCAGTTTATTGGCGGATTTTTCCTTTTGCAACAGAAATGTACTTTTAATTGGTACACACGTTCGGTGTTCGGTGACTGGGGTAAGGCAGATGTGGATGCATTTTAGTGCCAGCAAAGGTCTCTGCTTATGCTGAAGATAAAACAGATTAGTATCAGAGCTGCGGATACAAGTTTGATACAATGTTGAATTGATGTTGCTGGGAGATAGTGATACGGCAATTTGATGACTGGTCAGCACCTAGCGCGATGAGGAGGGTGGGTTTCCATAGATCACGTCTGTTGTGAGGTATCGCAGTGAACACCCATTATGGTTTTAGAGTCCACGTACCTTGATCGAACTTTGAAAGACCAATTTCGCTAGCATCTCCCCTGTGCAGAAGGTCGTCATCAAAGTTAAAATAGCGACCTGTACATTTAAAAATGAATTCGCACATTATACAATAAAGAACCCCACTTAAACTCAGCCTTATACCTTCGCTGTTCGAAAAATTTTTACTGTCGTATTACATTTCTAGAGCTTAGTCTTTTTAATGACAAGGCTCAATTTTAGTGGCATACTGGCAAAGGATTTTTACGGTTCGCAATCTTATTGCTCTTACACAACTTCAAATGTTCAATGCTTGCCTGTCCTCTGATATTATATTTCACCGGTTGGTTGGTTGCTGTCGTAGCTAATTTTTCTTAAGCTCTTACGCACCAGTTTGCAAAATGCATGACAAAGAGCAAAGGAGTTCGAATGGGAAGTCCTTTCTGGCGGTTGTCCCTTCAAAAACGCCATTGAAGTTGAGTGCCACCCTTATCCCTTGCGAATTACCTTCATTTGTGAAGCCGACTTTTGACCTGATTTTTTCATGGAGAATAAAATAAAATCGCACACTCATTGGTAACATAAAAATGTGCGCTTTGATCTGAACATTTGAATTCGGTTTCCGTGTGTATTCTAAAGCAATTGAAAGTAAAACATTTATCCACACACATTATAAATATTGACTTCTCATTCTTTTTTAATGTGCGCATTGACTTGTGCATTTGAATTTGGCTTTACTGCTTGTATGGATCGACTACAGTAAGGCAAATATTATCCGCACACTTTGTAAAGATTGATTTTTGATATTAATTTCTGTACATGTGCGCTTAACTTAAAATTCAGTTTCACTGTGTTAAAAGAACAACATTGGGTAAAGCAGTTTTTATTCGCACACTTAACAGGGATGGACGTTTATCGCGCACAACACTTACGCCCTTTTAATTATTTGCGCTAAGACCTTTATCAGCTCGGTCCAGCTCGGTCCTTTATTATAGTTGGATAACAACAATCTCTTTTATGTCGAAGAAAGAAAATCAATGAATACAAATTTTGGAGTTAACTTTTGGGTAAAATGTCAAGGACGTTCGTTAGCGAGATATAAACAAACGAAGATGACTGGGGTCTAAAATTTTTGAGAAGGCATTGCCACAAAAAAAAAATGAAATAGATTGCGCACAAAATATTAAACATCACAATCGAACAATTATGTGCGTTTTTTACTATGGACTAGACCAATCCAAACTTACTTGATTTTCATAATCACATTTTTGATACTTGATAGGGAAATGCATTCGTTTGGTTTTAGGTCTAAAAAATGGTCATATTGTGATCTTCATCCATTGTAAGTGTTTTCCACAAATTAAGATCGATTTGTGTCGCACACGAACTTTAATTTTAAACTGCGAAACGAATTTCCATCTATTAATTTGTTTGCGCACACACATTTACTTGATCGCACACAAAAAAAATTCCACAGTGGTCATCCCAATATAAATGAGTCAACTATAGCTTTTGAAAACCTTACACGCACACCTTGCAACTGAGCTGTGTTACCCCAATTTCTAAGCGCACATAAAAGTGCGTTTCCATACATAGCTGAAAAATAGTATCTTTTTCGATAGCTCGGCAAATTTGAGGTATTTGCGACTTAGGAAGGTTGTCTGCGTGTGGACCCAAAACGCAAGCCGCCAAAGTACAACAACAATAATAACATTCGATTGGAAATTAGTTCTGTCATCTCCATTCCGTGACAGTAATCAAAAAAGACGACCTCCTTGGTCGTTAGTCAGATGAGTCTAATTACCTGCATAATGTACGTTTCGGTTTCCATTTTTGTGTCATACTTAAGAACCACAAAAATGCAACCAGTTCCATGATTCACAACTCAGTTTATTTAAAAAAGGACAAATGCCAAGAAATCGGTTTTACAAAAATTCGTCACCAAGTGAATGCCCTCAAACATATCGATGTCCTGCATAGCCACACTCATTCTCATTCACTGAAAACCATAAATAATGCGAAAAAATAGCTCGTTCAAGCAAATATTTTCCCATTGAGTTGTAAATAAATCATTTGAAAGACCACAAATCGTTAAAAAATTAATTAAAATGGTTGCCGCTCAGCTTCACTCCAATTAAGCGCTCAGAGATTTTTATCGCACACAAAGTAGTCGTTTTTTTTTTGTTCCAGTACAACAAACTACATCGTGTATATTTTATAATCCCGGCGATTGTGGTATCGATTTATGGCGAATAAATATGAACCAATAAAAAAAAATAAAAAAATTTCACCACACTGAGGCTTGCAAATGGAGATGGCTCCCATAGCGAGTCTAACGAGGCTGCACAGAAATATTGGTCCAATTATGAAACTGTCACGGCGGATTTTGTAATCTAAACAAAATACGTACAGAAATGGAAAACAATGCCGCGATCGTGTGCAAAATTCGCGCATTTGTATTTTCGGTGGACCATCTTAATTGGATACAGACAGGCTCCTCCATATTTTTCGGAAGCCTTTCACTTTCAATCCCTGCGATGCATGCAAACTGATTGAGAATAACCGAGTACGAGTAGTGTCTTGGATTTATGGATTTTTGAAGACTGTTGTGCAATAATGATTTCTATGGAAATATTGTGGGGAGCTCGCCTGATAAGGTGGTGCAGACCGCAGCTTGGAGGAAGTGGCTGATTGACGTTTCCACTTGCCAGTGTGTAACTAATGAATGTGCACTATTCTCGATATGCCGAACGGTTCCGTATTTGCTCGTGTACTCGTAAGAATGCGAATGTGCGAATTTGTTGGCAGCGGTGGAGGAAGGAAGGAAGTGAGAGTGTACAAAAGTCACCACATGTGCCGTTGACAAGCATGCAGAAATTCTAACGACTGGTTGAATGCCGTAGAAGGAAGTTGTTGTTGTCGTTGTTGGGTGGATAGGGCGCGATCAAGTGCAGTTGCTGAGGCCGACAGAGTGATTAATTGCTTTGTTAACATTGAAAAATGAAGACATTCGCCAAATGCGATAAGGGTGCTTTGCTACGCACATACTTTCTGAATTCTAATTTTGTAAGCAGCTTCATTAGGCGCTGGGTGTAAACTGTACACGATAGGAAATCGCGTTGGAGGTGTTGGAGCAGGTCTTATGTAGAGTCGGCGACTTAAATGAACACGACGGATAAAGGTTCTTTGTAAAAGGAAATTGGAATATACAGAAACGTTGGACAATAGCTATGATTAACGAGAGAAGCCAACTTTACGGCTGATGAGTGGCACACCGATATGGCATTAGTGGAGCGTAAAGGAATGAGGTGCAGTTACAGTGTGGATACCAGTGCATTCTCGAAATGTCGTAAAAATTCAAACCGCTCTGTTCATAATTAATCAGCTTACAAAGATCTGCGTTACTGTTTGCAGAGTATGAAAGTTCGTGCCTTGCCGGTAAAAGTCACGTTTATGTATGACACTTGGACTTGTATGAGCAAAAATACCAAAATATTTTTTTTTTTCGCACATGCAGGAATTCTTTGCTTTGCGCACGCAGAGAACCTTTGAGTGAATTCGATATGTATAGGCTACGGATTCATTTGTATCAATTTAATACATTACGTTGAAGATACAAGCCAACAAATTTGTTAAAACTTTACAAATTTACAGACAAATATTGCGCACATTATGTATATGTCAACCAGTTAGCTTTCACATAATCCGGAACACTGATTTCATTCTCTTAATTTATGAAGATCACCAATTTTCTACTATTTGGTCTTTGCGCACACTTTTATCTATCGGTATGTGCGCATCCCGAAAATTGAAGATCCCTTTCATTCGTCCTCACACAAAGCGAATGGTTGGAGAAGACCTAAGATGCTTACGGGATGGATCTAGTTGACTTTAAGGTCTTAAACTGCATTTGGTGTAGATACCTGGGTATTTTTGAAACTTTTGTGCCCGAAAAGCAACGAAGGTGGTAATCTCTCAATGCTCAGGTTAAATTTCATTCTGTAGCGTCCAGTAGAGTTAAAAGTGCACTCTCTTTGTCCAGGAAAGTGGTTGCCTGTTTTGGAATCGTTTTGATATTCTTGTCGCAGTTACCATGAATTGATCGAGAATCTCCGCACGTACCAATATTGTTTGTATAAGAATCGGTTGGATGTCCTAGTCTTAAGAAATATAGCTCTCTGGTGCTATGATATGATATCCTCACCATCCACAACTTTCCGCACATCGGTGTGCGTAATCAAATAAATTATATAAATCGAGGCCGAGTGCCTTCAAACACAACCTAACTATACCTCAGTTATCAATTTACCAAATTCTATTCACAACGCACACTGGTTTGTAGATTATGTGCGCTAGTGTGTCGAACATATAAATGAGTTCTTCCGAAAAAATCAAATCTTCTCCGAACCCTTCCAGCTAATCGTTGCTCTTTCTGTCACGCAAATAATCAACTGAACTACGGTACTTGCAAAATGTGATCAAGATTAGCATACGTTTGTAAATGACATGGCGTAACGCATAACGCACACCGCTGGAGTGATAATTATTAAGCATCATATTTAGCAGCGATTATGAGTTGTAATCTATTGAAATTAAACGCTTTCTTATGATAATGCTAACGTAATTATTAGAATTGCACCGCTTGCGCACATATCGGTTGCAAAAAGCATAAATTATTCAAACTTTGAGCAGCACTACCACTTTTCAGAGCCCCTTTAGTCAAACAAACCCCTGCAACTGAATGCGGCCATGATTTAAAACCGTTCCATCACATTACGAATTCCACCGCAAACGCATCTGCATTGGCCACCTCAATGCCAACTGCTCCATAAATTACCACCCATGACCTCGACCATTATTTGCCTTCTTGTCGAAACTGCATTACTCGGTCGGTATCACCTTAAAACTACGTGCCCTACATTCACTGCAACAGCACTCACTCTCTAGTCTAAATCAACACATTTCACCCGATAGAAGCCAACAAGAGTCCGCTTCAAGCAAACAGTAGGCTCACTGCCTTTCCGCACCCACCCACACCATGTTGGAAGCAATTTTAGAACTCAATTACCCAAACTAAATTATTACAGCTGCAATCTAATAACTGTGAACCTAATCGTTACCCAAACACAAATCTATTCGCTGCTCCAACTGGTGTTGAATCAATGGATACAAATGTGGACCGCGAGTATATCTATATGTATCTCTGCGAACAACACTGTTCCACTAATGGAATAATCTCCCTAAAGACCCTGAAGTTGTGTTGCACGTTCTTAGGCGACACGTTCGGTGCAAGTATCCAAGACCGCGAAGCCATCATCATCATCGTCGTTGTTGTCGACGGCGCGGACGGCGGTGTGGTGACTTGGTGAGCTTATCTTCCCAAACGCATCATCATTAATTGAGAATGTCGCCTCATTCGTGCACGGTCGACCGAACCAGATAGATACTATCCTGCCCGAATGGGTAAATGTTAAATCGAAGAAAACTGCTGCAGCTACCACTGGGCCCTTTCCTGGCTGGCCCCGAGCGCATGGGTGTCGTCATCGGTAGAATCGTCTATGGTCGGCCAGGCCTGTCGTCTGTCGCCTCTCTGATGCAATGTACACACAGTACACACGATCATGCATGCGAGTGTCTTATCCATGTTTCTCATTTTATAATCATCATCGTTTGTGCAACCTACAACATAAAGGCGAACCCGATTAAAGCCGCGAGCTTATTTGTTGCCTTTGCTTTGTTGTTGTTGTTGCTGTGTGTCTCCTAGTCATCGCGAGTCCCTACACCCTACCTCTTCTCGTTGTCATGGCGTGGCTCTCCCATTGGAACCGTCAAGTAATTTGTAATTTTACATGTCAGACTCGGGGATAATCCGACTTGAATGCGCGCGCGCGCGATCTCGCGCACACGCTTACTCAACTCAAGTCTCTCTGATGGCAAAGCAATCGACTTAAAGCCGATCTTATCGACTGTGTAACTTAAATAGGTACTAAGTGTACTTCGACACTGACCCGATCGATGGATTTATCTTGCATTGTTTGGTTGGTTATAAACATGCCCCCCGAATACGGTAGGATGATTGAGGTTTTAAACGGTGCGATAAACTAGTTACAGAGTCGTATAACGACTGATGTTTTGAAGGCTTGGAAACAGGTCTACTCCATGCGGATACTTATATGCAACTGGCGATTGATTGATTCAATGTCGCCAATGTCTAAACACTGACACGATGCTAATCGCAATTATGTCGTTGTCGTTGTTGTCGTCGTGCGCGCTGCAGCCTGGGTATCGTGCGGAATTTCAAGTCGTTGAAGTTCACACTTCTCACTAATGCGCCATGGGAGACTTTTTGCGCCAAGGAGTGCAATTTTAACATCACATTGACGTCAATCAATTGGAAAAATGTATGTGAAATGTGCCTGGGGAATAACTATTGATCGTGGAAGTTGAGATGAGGTCAAGATTGCGATTAGCTATGATTTGTTTGGTGGGTGGCAACACAGGAAGTAGGAATGTTTAGTCAGAAAAGGGAAAGCGCACACGAAAGAAATCAGATGTGTGCGCTGTTTTATTTTTCTTGTGCGTTCAATCAGACATGAACGACGCGGTCACTGGTTTGTAACCCATTAAACATTGTCTAAAGTTTTAAACTAATTGAAGGAGATACTTTTGCGCATGTGCGCTGCTTTCTGTGCGTTAAATAAAACGAGTCCAATTAAGTGCGCATGACTTTTGATCGTCGCAAATAGTTATTTAAGCCGTGCCTGCATCAAAACTATATGTAAAACTCTCTTGGAAGATCATTTTTCAATGTGAAGTCCGTAGCGCACATCCGTGTCAAAAGTGCTGCTGTCGTGCGGTTGTTGCATATGACGCAAGCTGCTGAAGTGGGTTAACAAGTACGAAGTGCGTTTTGTATAAGCTGAGGTTTATATGAAATTTATATCGACCTAGCAGTTACCAGCGGTTTAGCTCACGTTACATTTTGTCACCCGCCTAATGCTGTCTTGATATCCGTGGGTTGATTTATGGGAATTTCTTCTACAAGCCATTATGCCTCATTTTAAAAACTCGGAAAGAACTCTTAAATAGTTTATATTCTGCTACCTACAAGATATGAGCAAAGTTTAAAATTTTCAAAGTCCTAACATTTTTGAAAGAAAATGCCCCCGAAAAATGACAAGTCCCTTAGAGCGCTATACACCCTCAACGTTTAAGGACTTTACGATGAACGGCTTAGTTTCTGCGTTGCCTGTTAATCAGTCACGAAAATATATACATATATATATTTTTAGACAAAAAAAGCTATCCCGCTAGGAGTATTGCCCCCTAAAATAAGCTACTGTGCTGAGAGAAAAGTACATTTTTGATGTTTTAGCCCTCAAAAATGAGGATCACGTTAAAAACAGTGAAACATCCTTTTAATAATTTTTATTTATTTATCTATACGTAAAGTTTCAAGTTAACATGACTGACAATTCGTAAGCTATCAAAAGCCCCCTCTTAAGGAGCAGAAGGGGTCACTCTTAACTACCATCTATATCTACTTATTTTTAACAGATTAACTTTTTTTCTTCTTTCCAGGTATGTCAACTTAACAAATTCCCATGTTGCAAACTATAAGTAAGTCTTACTTTTAAAACCGAGATATATTCAATTCAGGGTCCTCCACAAATTGGACTTTAAAATAACCTTGCATTTCAAACCGTAGTTCTTAACAAATATGGTCGAAGTATGAGGAAGGCAAAAACGGAAAAGATCCTTAGCAAAATCAATTTGTTGTTTCATGCACTTTTATATTTTTAGGTATACGACTGGGTCGCCCGAAACTTTTCCGTTTAGCGGAAATGAATATTATATTCCATGTCAATATTGTTAAAAATCTAAATAAGTTTGATAAATTTAAAAAAGTTATAGAAAAAGGTTCGAGATGTTAACAAACGTTGTAAAAACACAGGTTAGGTACGACCATCACCTACATTTTTTATTTTACTCAACTTTAATTGAAGTGAGTAGCAGGTTTTCATTAACCTTGCCGGAAGCCATTTTTACTCCCTCAACACTAAACCATCAGCTTCCTCTTCTAAAACCTGGGTTCTCACTTGTACTATATTTAATTGTACTGGGTAATCACTTGTCCTTCATCACACGTTTAGGTGTCTTATGCCATCAGCCATTTGAGCATTTCCTCACTAGAACAATGTCGCTTTTGATTACAATCTCTTGTTCATCGCATTCTTTTCTTTCGTTCCGCTCCAACAGAGAAAACGATACATATTATGTTTTAAAACGCCTCCACGAAGTGGGCGTGGCAATGAACGACGTAACCTTAAGCCTTCTCGATAACTTTTAAAACATTTCAAAAAAATTTAATCAAAATTTGTCGCGGAACTGTTACGTCAACCGGTAACACACACGACGCCGCCGTTGTATGGACTTGAAATGTCAAATTGAGTAAACCCATTCTGCAAAGTGAATTCATTAATAATCCCGTCTTAAATACTCAAAAGAATTGAAAATTTGATGAATGGAAACAACAAAAACTGATAAACCGAAACCGATCAACCAATTACGTACAATTTGTCCAACAGCATGTTCCGTTTCAACTCATGATGCCTGACAGAACTCCGTTCAAAGCACGCAATCTCTCTATTTGTTTGACAAATGACATTTCTCTTCTCCACCCGAGGACATTCAACGAGCGTCTTTCAAAGCATACGTCACTACAACATTTCTGTCATTCACATTACCTTGACAGTTGAAATATAGGACCATTTGCGTTTGTTTTATGTGCCACAACTGCGTCATATGCTCTCTGGACAGAAATACCTTTGAAGACAAAACCAACGACTTCAGATAAAACCTTAACAAAACTTTTCGTTTAGGTACTCCAATTCCTCATTGGAAAATGCTTTGTTTAACGTGCGCTTCGTTGTGGCATTGTTCCCCCTTCTTTTTGTGTCATAATTTCATAATTCACCATTTCTAGAACGAATGGATTTGAGAAGAAAATAATGGAAAAATAAAAACCATGCAAGAAATGCAATCAATAGCGACACGATACAAAAGTAAGCAATAGTTGAGTCGCCATCGTTGTTTTTAACAGCGAGAACGAAAAAAAAAAAAAAACAAATGCATTCGAAATGCAATTCAGAAATATACACACCAAAGGAATTGGGAACACAGCTCAAGAAAATGCTTTCGGACCGGAGGGAGATCTTTGTCGCCGGCGCGTTGCCGTCTTCCACTTTGTTCGTCTAGGGAGGTATGGTGTTCTATATTTCACGCTTTTGTTGCTGTCGTCCGGTCGTGTTTGGTGGTGCGTTCTTAAAACTGTGTCACGCTCAATTAGTAGGAGATGATTGTTTTCCTTCTACACAAACACACAATTCAATATCTATATATGAACGTACCTACTACCTACATACGAGCTGTGGTAGTTTTGTTTTGTTGTTCGTCTCTTGGAAGGAAATTGTTTTCTCAACAAAGTGGATGAATGGCATACTGGCAACTGAAGAGTACTTGAGAGTCGATAAATTTTACAAAAAACAAAAAAAAACAAACTAAGTGGTTCACAATGAATAGCAATCGGATTAAGCTATACACACATCCTGGTGAAAGTTGTGCTCCGATTTGAAGGACATTGTTGGCTGACGTTTAAAATTTCAAATTTTCATCTTGACACAAATCTGAAGATGGAGCTTGATAGTTCCTTTTCCTGTACGCTTCTTAGATCGATGGTGCGTCATGAACGACATAGTGGAATTCCATGGGAAAATTATTTACTGCATGAAGGAAGATAAGCATGCAAAACTTGTGTACATTAAATATGTTCGAAGGATATGGAGCGTATCAGGCAGAGGCTAAGTTAAGTAGGTAATGCGATGTCGAAACCAATTACCTTTGGTTAATCGGCATAAACCAGACACTCAAGTTAAGTATCCGGAACCCCACTGAAAAGTAATCGAGTGGCGTCAAGTCAATACGATTTGACGCCACTCGATTACTTTTCAGTGGGAATACCTATGTTGAGTCGATTATTTTTCGTCTTCCAGTTGGTAGTCTCACAATATCACCATATTTACTTTGAGATAATTGCACAATTAGATTGAAAGTGTATCAAGGATGCGAAATTATTTCATAAACCTGCTGTGCGTTATCCTTACATACATGGCTAAGTATTACATTTTCCCATAAAAAGAGGAAACCAGCGGATATTTCCCAGATTCTATCAAGTCCATCTGCCTGCGGGGTGTGTCCACCAAGTTGCAACAACAGTGGGAATCCTAGGAGACCTTCATTTGTTACAATAATAAATCTCGCAAACGAATATAAAGACGAACAACAGACTTTGCTGCACCCCCGTCCATCAGATGAAGAAATTGTCCAAAAAATGTCCTTCCTTATGCAAATCCTTTGTGTAAATTTGTTAAACTGATGCAGCACACGGTCGAATGCCACTGTAAACCTCAATTCAGTTACAGTTCGGTTTTGTGCCTCCAAGTATACCTATACCTACCATTCGTAAAATTAATTGGAGCTCCTAATAAAGCTCGGCAACAAACCCCACATCCAATACAAGAAAATTCAATTGATTTGGGCAGGAATTCTAACCGAACTCAATACAGATTCAACCCGGACAGTTAATTGAACCAAACGGCAGTATCCCAGAGATGATACCTACATCTGTATTCTGATCACACTTGTGGTAAGTAAAATTCTGCTTAAAGGATTTTGAGGTTTGCTCACATTTTAACGAGTCGTATGTGTAACGTTTGATATTTAACACAGCTCCTTTGTCTAAGATGAGCACACCTAAATTCCTTGCAACATGTAAAACATTCCACTACCATCATTCCGCAAGTAAAACAAAAGAAACAGGACCCACAAAGCCAAATATCACAAGACCGACACCAAACACCATTCAAACAAGCAAGCACTTTATCCGGACAGATATATACGTACCAATTCGATTTGACCGAAAAGGTAGGTATAATTCCGAGTCGCATCAGATCCATTCGCAATTTGAGTCCTGGCCATGCCCCTCCCTTGAATAATATAACTCGCAAACGAAAATGTATATTTTCCGAACATCTAACCAATGCAAAGCATTTTACGACTATTGCTTTTGCAGAACGCTTTTCGGTTGAAAAGTGTACACGAGACTCCTCGTCCCCGAGAAATAGTTCCTAAATCAGCCCACAGGGGCTGAGATTGGAAATTCTCGGACAGGATGCTGCTGTTATCCCCATTTGCCTGCGTGCATGTAGGATAGGTGTCATCGCACACAGCTACGAAGTTTAACGATAGACCGAGAACAGGATACGACACCCATCATATCCGATGTTCGTGTGGTTGAATCCTGCTACTGAGTCCTTAAAATTTCTGCCAGATTTTTGTTGTTGTTCAAAATCTCACACCTGTCTTCGGTACGGCCGCCCCACAAAAAAAGACACACACACAAACGGTAGTCGATTTTTGTATCCCCATCCATGGTGTGTTGTGTCTGTTGGTGGTTTTGTGTCTTTATCTGCGTTCGGTGCGGTCTATCCACACCACTCACTTCTCTGGGGCTTATGTGACAATGAAATGTTTCATTTTTCTCCCCCGGCCGCATAAAGGCGAACGAGGAACATCCTGTGCATGGGTGAAAGTAGTGTGTTTTATCCTGTTTTGCCGTTAATGTTCGGGCTATTAATCTCAGTCGGGAGTATGGTAAGGGGGGAGGGGCAGAAACACAACAAAAATATATTTTCGGGCGGCAAAAGATAAAAATTCGTTCTGTGTGACATTGATATGGGAGTACCATGCATGTTCGGCAATGGGTCCTGCCGGAAGGACCTCGATATTAGCAAAGGAGACTGAGTGAAATATTTTCACTCGTTATCGTCGATTGTTGGTGGACGCTGCCATTGTTTTGGGTTTTAGCTTTTAATTTTCCCTCTTTCGGCGAAGGGAGGAGGCATGAAAATGAAAATATTTTTTGCTGTTCATGTTTTTGTTACAATTTTTTTTTTTTTTTGGTTTCGTTTTTGTATTTAAGCTTGACACTTGTTCGTGCGCTTGGAGGTGACGTTTTTGGCACCAAGTGAGAAATTGCGATTTGAAGCGCTAGCAATTTGCCCAACCCAACCCAACCCCTCCGTTTACTCAGTTGTTTTAAATTGCTGCGATCGTACGATAAGAGTGCGCCATTAAGGCAACTAGTGCTAAAGTTGCTGTGATAAAAATCACCGACTGTGTTTTGTCTCTGATGGAACATAACGTTGCGGGATTGTGCTGGCGAATAGCTATATGGGCAATCATCAGCACAGAAATAGAAATGGTGTGTCTTTCGCTGTTATGGGAGTTCTAAACGCTCGACTGTTGGCAAATTTACTGAAAGAATTTTGTTTATCTATTTTTATGTTGGTTTCAAATTGTCTTTGATGGCCCATACCCTAAATAAAGAGTTTTTTTTTGCACAATCCTTCAGTTGAAATTTCAGAACCTCTTCCTCAAGTTAACCTCTTTCTGCGGAATTTTTGCTTTATTCAAATAAATTTCTATTTAAACCGACGACACGGTCAGTTAAAACAAATTCCTCACAAACCCAAAACACAAAAGCATACAATTCTGCATGTAAAATAATATTCTGGAAATTTAAATAATTGGGCAGGTATGCGCACAAACTAATAAAACAATTTAAATAAACGCACATTGGGTGTGCGGAACGTGAAACAATATGTTATCATGCTTGTATACAAAGTTTGAATGGCTACTGCAGCAATAATATGTTGAATTTTCAAAAGTTACGTATGGTAAAGGGTCTCCTTTGTAAAACACCACAGTCATTTAACCTTATCCATCGCAAATTTTTCAGTCATTGGGACCGATGACTGGCGTAAAGCATTTTTTTTGGGTGCGCTTTAATCTAACATGTACACATATTTTTTTTAATTTGTACCTGATGTGCGAAAGCGATGTGCGTTAGCGTTGGACCCAAATATTTTGTATGTTAATTTGACTGCGAATCTGGGGTGCTCCTTCCACCTAAAAACTAATAATCTTTGTAATTTGTAATCCAAAAATCGCAAAATATTTCAAAATTAATACTCAGTAATAGTGCTGTTTTTTTTTTCAAAATTGTTTTGTTTTCTTTGTCAAGCTCGCACTTAACTGTGTTTCTGATCTCGTTTCTGAAATTGTTCACGCTATACGCACTTCCGCATATTTTTTGCGTATTTTTGCCCACAAGAGGATTCAATTATTGAAGTGATGTTTATAGCGCACACTGATACACAGTATATAGCACATTATTCTCAGTTTCAAATTATGTGGGTGAACTATGAGCTAAGGCCTTCAGCAATATCTTTGCTTATGAATTTTTTTATAGCGCACTCTTCTCATGAAATAGTATACACGTTTCCATGTGAATTCCAAAATATGTCCTATCCTAAGCGAACTGGCCTACGAGTATAGAGGAGAGTTCATTGTTTTCGCAATAAGTTTGAGTAAAAGTTTTATATATACATAGAGATTGTTCCTTCTACTTACTACTCATGGGACTGATCAGTTATAAAATATATTTTGGAGCACATTCGGCAAGAATAAAGACATGTCTGCAAATTTAGTGTCCGCACATCGCACATTGTTGGTGTGCGTTCGTGCGTATTCGCTCAAGCGAAAACACTCGGCTACAGTTAAGAAACACCATATGATTGCTGCACATAGCGTTAATCGCATTTCACAAGTGCTTTCCATAGCGCACATTCGTGTGCGTTTTCGTCACATGTAAATTTCTAATCCGAAACTTCTCTTTCTCTGCATCGAATGGCCTTCTTAGTTCCCCATTACGCAGTCAGTGAGTGTAAGGGGTACTCCATGTCCCTTCATTTATTCACGACTACAGAATGCGTAATACAACACAAATAAAGACTGCAATTAGCGGCAGCAATCTGCATCCCCAGATGTTGGTTTAACCCACATTTTGCACCTCAAAACTTCAACTGTATTTCCATTTATCTTCGGTAGAATCTCCGCGCTTAATTGCATTTCCATGTTGATTGCCACTTCTCAGTGTCAATTATAGCAGTTCATATCTAAAGGTAATAATTCACATGTAGATTGTTAGTCGCGACTCTAAAACGGTTATTAATTAACCATCGTCATCGGCCGGTGTCGTTTTGTGAAATGTGCAAATATATTTATCGGAAATATGATTTCGTTAATCTATTATTTATTACCATACTTAGTGCACAATCGCGTTTTACATTATAAATCTCTCATAAAGGCGGTGCGCGTACACCGTACATGTCAAGCTCACCGCTCGCCGCTTGGCTTGGTATTAAATTAATTTTCAATTAAATGCACTTCTGATTTGCATTTCGGCCAGCCATTGCCGCGCGACTGATAACATACGGAATCGCATCTAATTTCACTCATTTAGCAACATTTTCACGCGCCACCAAACCCTCCACCAGTAGCGAGCTTAGTTCCAGTCGAAAACGCATTCGCACGGACAGCGAAATATCCGCAACATTCGTCAGAATCTGGTTGCACTGAAACCACCATCAGCTACATATATGCAAAACAAATAACTTGGCGAGAAAACTGAATTTAATTCGCCAAAATGATTCGGATTGGATTTTGGGTTTTCGGTTGCCGTAGGTTTGCAAATAGATTCGGATATATGTATGGGAACTATTCCGCAAATCTCCATCCTGGCCTGGCAGCTATGATAATAATGGGCATAGGACACGTATCTGCATCTGTGCATATGTATCTGGCTGAGTAATGTAGCGCATAATGAACAGAGACGATAGATGTAAATTGAATTTCAACCGACGACGATAGTACGAGTAGTGTTGTGTACTACGAGTAGTAACACCGCGCCTCGAACTTCGGTAGCGGATCGGGTAACAATGTTAATTGCGGCTGGTTTAATACTACATGCAGATCGTATATCAATTTAATGTTCAACTGCCTAGACATAGACACTGTACAGTGTACATGTATGGATAGTGGTGGGTCAAACACATTGAGAATGCAAACAGACATTCCGCACCGAATGTCGTCGTCGTCGTCATCGTCATCGTTGTATGCAGAGTGGAAGTCGTGTTCCTCCTAAGTGGTGCGTAACCAGATACCTAGTCCTCTAGTTTTCAATGCGTACACATTAAGCAATTAACAAATCGGATTGGAAGCGATTTGTTTGTCGTATCTCGTATACCAGGAGGAGGGCAGCTCTCTGTTGAGTGATGATGGTAATCTTCTGACGGCTACTACAACTCGGTGATCTACTTTCGGGGTTTTGTCGGTTCACTTGAGCGAGTTATCATTTCTGATAGTTGTATGTAGGTATTCATTTTAATTCATCTTAATTACGAGGATTGGAAAATGGACTCTCAATTGGATTAGACCGACGTGCAAAGGAGTGGTAACAGTAAGCCGAACAGCTTTCATCTTCCATCTATGACTCACGCACACTTTCCGTTTTGTATTCTACTGCGGTCGCTGTAAATGGACGCAGGGAATGCTAATTGCTAATAGTTCATCGACAGAGATAAATGAAACTCTCGAGATAAAACAGTGAAGGGAGGGAGACACAATAAATGGAGCACTAATCACTCAAAGTTATCGAGTCTGTTTTGCATATGTCTACATCAAGACGGTTGTGGACATGAAAGTCATGCTTAGCAGTGGACAGCAGTTAGTTTGCCACTGACTATTTTTAGGAATGAACTAGATCTGATACATGGCGGAGTCATGGATCAAAATCGGACAAATACTAAATGAATCACTTCCATAAACAGAGTGCGCACATCTGAGTGCGATTAACTGACCCAAATGTATGACATTGAAGGGCATACGTTCTCTGATATGATAATGAATACATTTGCGACCAGAACGGAAGTTGGCCTAAAGGTATAGAAACACGCACAATGTGCTTTTGTTTTTTTTCTTTTTTTCCAATAACTAGCAGGCTTATGATGGGCTGTAAAAAAAGTGTGCGCTATGCACAAAACAAATCTATTCGCAGCAACAAATTTGAACGGTATCGCACATCAGAGTTTCGGTCCGGCAGCTTTGTGGAACTGGAGTCTAGATATTGCTTATTTTATTCGGACATTAGTCTCCGTTTTCTTGATCAAGATATATACCAGGACATTGCTTGCATGTTTTGCTAATGACCTTTGAAAAACACTCTTGAGTAGGCCGTATTTTTCCTTCCAAGCATAGATATGTCAGGCTGATGCTAATGAAGTTAAGCCCAGGTGCGGATTGTAATAACGCGTGTCGACTTGTCCGCGCTGTAATTTTAAATTGCTTGTCTGAGCCTTTCAATTATATCTGTCTCTGACTCCGGCTCCTTTCTTTCAAGTGAATGAGTGCTTGCTACTGCACCAAGTGCAATAGAAACGGTAAGAGACATGTTTTTATTTGTATGGTGACTCACAGCCATTGCAATCGATGCGGAATCTTAGTTGGTTTCCTTAATTTTTTATTTTGCACTGTGAAATTTTATTTCTATTTAAGAAAACCCACTGTTTGGGATATACACAGCACTCACATTGGAAATAAGTTTTCAATATTTCCCAACGTTGGTCAAGCGTTAAACGAATCATTTCATTTCGCGGAGGTATGATAATGACATTCTGTCAAGATTCCGAGCGGGAAACAGCTGTCAGTGTCATAATAACCTATGATTTAAAACGAAACCACTAGAAAGCCCACCATTTACACAGGGTGGCATAGCAAATAAAAATTCTTGAATGGTTTTATAATGAATTTTTAAACAAATTGGATATATGTAATTTAGAATTTTTTTATATTCTTATATGTTTATTTTCCCCCAAAAGCATTTATTTCTATTTTAAACTTTGCATTGAAAATTGCTTGCTATTGCAGTGCAACGTTAAATAAACTTTTTAGTTTACTGTTATTACTTTTTACTGTTTGATACATAAAGATCACTGATTTACGTGGTTTACAACAAGTGTTCTCAAACTTTTAAAGTCTAAAATCAATAGAAAGAATCATTTAATAAATATTACGACTTATGAAGCAACAAAAAAAAAAGAAAATTTTCCTCAATATAGGTATATACATTGTACGTGCACCCTGTGCCCCTACCTAAACAAAAGCACGTGAAAGGCAAATGGCCGCTTTCTGATTATAATTGGGATCCATTATAAACAAAAAATAAGTATTGCAATTCGAAACTTCTTTTGTTCTTTAAATACATATGTGAACTAGATAAATGATGTTTTTAATTTGGTTTTATAGGCATTGCAAAGATTTTGAAAGTCCTTTGGGAAAACAAAAATAAATAAAACTGAACATTCTAGCATCCTCATTAAAGTGGAAAGGTTATGCGTGCACATTTCAGGTTGGTATCAGTATTTTTATTTGCCAACCAACTCACAAACACATGAAAACAAATTTGACAGCTCACTAAAGTTCGGACAAAGGAGTGGTTAACAGTTCGGTTACATTTCGGTTACAAAAAATAGACAAAAATATCATTATGTGTGTTTCCCGAAATAGTAATTCAAAGAGGTAAAACTAATTCCCCACTTTGGTCACCGTTCCATCCCGCACTGGAAACAGTACGCACTTTGATACTCTATATACAGCTATTACTGTTACGGTAACATTTCTGAAATGTAGTAACAGCGCTTGGACTATTACCATCAATTTCTACTTTGGCTGGTCATAGGCATCTCTTAATTTTATTTAAGCAATGTAAATGGGAGTTCAGCAGTGGCGTGGCGTGAACATTTGCAAATGGGAAGTCGAAGCAAAATTGATTACATCCAAATGTATGGACATGGTTCATTTGCTTTCCACATCACCCTACCTACCTCAACATAGTAGCTGCAATTATCCACACAAGGCACAATAAGAAAAGAAGAAGTAACAGAAAATCGAATAACTCGAAGAAAAGCGTGTTATTTTGTTCATATTATAACCAAGCGGTTCACTCAGAGTCAGCACTCAAAATTAACTTAGTGCGAACTGAGAATACCTCGAAGAAAAGCACGTTATTTTCTACATAACCAAGTGGGTGTTGAACAAAGAGGTGTCAGACACAGTGCTCAGGCAAGAAAAAAAGAGATAACTAGCAAATATTCTCTCAAAATCAACTATCAAGTGAGAGCTTTAATAACCCGACATATTTTGGGTTCCCTTCGCTTTGTCGTGACGAGACGATGACGATGTTGTATGAAAATTGATACACACACAATATTTATTTGATGGCTTATATGTGTGTAACATTTTGTGAGAACTAAAATTCATTTGTGTTTCATGCAGGTATAAAAGGGAAGTCGGTAGGAATCGGGTTATATGGACGCCACGCCACTGGAGTTCAGTGTAGCATCAGTTTAACCGTATTGAAAAGTAAAGCCAATGTTAGTTACAGCAACATACGGCCTTATTCCATTTTTCTATAAACAATTTTTTTGTAAAAATCCCATCGCACAAGGGCTGTGAATAGTTCCATATTCCCAACACATCCCATTAAAAAAAAAAGAAATCAAAATCCATAAATCTGGTCATCTTCCCGGTTGCGTTTATTCACTTAGCCCGCAGGCGAACTATTGGCTTGAGCTTCGGCGTTTTTGCTGACCATGCAATCACCACATAAATATACAAACTGATTTCGTTATCGTTTCAATTTCCGTATTACTTTTAATAAAATTGCCTACGAGCAATATCCGCCGCAAAAAAAGGACGCAAACAAGAAGACAACATATTTTTGCCAGTAAATCAGAAGTCCTCTGGTATTTTTCTGGTGGGGTTCATTTTCATTTCCCTCGCTCATTCAAAGCCAGTCCGAAGCGGCCACATTCTGCTTAAAGAATCTGTTACGCTGACTATTTAATTACACAACAAAATGTCTGAATTTGAGCAGTAATTTTGGAGGCTTCACATTCAGAACGCACTTTGCAGTATGCCTGCAAATTTGAACACAATCGACCACCAACTGCGGCAACTCCGTCTTGTTGTCTGGGGTTTTTTGTTTTTTCTGTGCTATAAATTCCTTCATAAATACCAGCCATCAATGCAGACACCACAAAGAGCCTATAATCGCATTGTAAGTGAAAATGATTAAACAAAAATCAATTATTCCAAGTATCCACTTCAGGCCGGCAACACCATTCACACAGGATTAATATGTACCGTATACGCAGCACAACCCTCGTACATGTATCCATAAATGCACTTAATTACAAATCCATTGAAACTGGCAACATATTAATGAGTCTGTAACCCCTGATCGGGGGATAAATCAACAGAACAAACATACAACGCACACATTTACTTCACTCAAGTGCAGTTAATTAAATCTATCTGTGATTGCGAATAAAAAAAAAAATATAGCGATATACACGGAAACATTCCGCAGATACGTGTATCGGGACCCCACTCTACACTAGATGTTGGCATGGGTCTATCCGCTGTCCCTATCATGGATATTGTGTTGACTTTTTCATAGTTTATCGGGGCAAACTCAACTCGAAATCAAACAACAAACAGCAATTTGTTAGGCTGACCAATCGCACCACCATCACGACACAGACACATGGCCGCAAATTCAGTTCACTTGCACACGACAATAAAGACAACGACGACGACGACGACCATCAGTAAATATTAAATATCCACTCTCATATTTACAACAAACACAAGTAGTATATCTCATCAGGCCCGATAACGAGCAAATACTGGAATATCCGCATCCACATATATAGACATCAAATATTGAAGACGCGATGTGCTGTGAGAAGAGCAATTCAGTAGACCTGTCAAAGCCCGATAGCATCTGTAACTGAACCACTGCAGCCAATCATTAGAGAAGCGGGGAAATGGCTTGAACAAAAAAATAGGAGCAACAACCAGCGCGCACACACATATGGTGTCACTTGAAGGCAGGCCTATGGTATAAAAATTCTAGTAAATTACATTCAATCGAAATTCAAGAGTCGATAAAAATGCCTCTCGTCTAAATATGTATTTAAGTAACCACCATCAGTCGAGACGATAGCGCTACTATCATCCGCATCGCATGCCATAATTTAGAATCAACTAAAAGAAACGAGAAATGCTTAGAATCAATAAAGTCTTTTGATGGATACTCATACCACCGGTGCACTCTATACAGTCTGTGGCGCAGAAGAAGATGCAGAGTTTGGGGCGATATTTCTTCAATGCATTCTTTAAGGTCTGGGAGGCTTAAAATTAGGCCGATGACAGATCAAGATCTAGAAAATGTGCATACATTTTTTTGTTACTATTGTATGTAATTTTTATTCGAAATGCTCACTCTTGTGCGCTATCGAAAAAACCCACCGGAAGTGGTGACAATGTTGGTGATTGCATCTGAAATAACTTTTGCTGTTGAGCTTGAAAAGTTTTCAATTTTATTATGTGTGCTTTACTAAGATTGTGTGCGTTATGACCTGCGCACACAAAAATACCCTTTTAATTCAGAAAGTTCTTCTAAAACTATCAAACTTATGTTTGCTGTCTTGTTTGCCCAAGCCCATATGTTGAGTAATGCCACCAAAAATTTGCAATCTTCCGTGTGTTCATTGAAAGCTATTGTGCGTTATGAACTGTGCGCACAAAAACATACATTCGAATATAAAAATGTCTTCGGTCATTGTTCAACTCTGTTCTTATGGCAAATCTTTTGTAGAACAGGATAATTTAAATCCTGAGAGTCGTACTTATCGCCGTTTGAAGGGAATTATTACGAGAGTTAAATTTACGGATTTTCGAAGTTTCCAATGGTTAACCAGCTCTAAAGTATGAGCAGACGTTGAGTTGCCGTTATCCGTTCAAAAACGTTCCAAACGATGGCTGCATTTGATACTGAAAATTAAAACTCCGACTTCTGCTTGCTTTTGAGTCAGCCCACACTCTCGGGCTGTCGTTGCCGGATTTGTTGTTTTTGATTGTAGTGGAGTCTATTAAGATGACTCGTCAACGCCTTTGAATTAGTTCCGCTCATATGGCAAGATCGATTACTGTCTTTGAAATTGCTTTTAACAGGGAAGCTCTAGCTCATTCACAACTGTGAAATATTTAACAAACGACAAATACAATGTGACGCAACTGCTTGTGGAGGGTCCGGGTAAGTTGGCTAACTTTCAATAGATGTACCTGCAGATTATTCTGCAGTCGGCGTTCTATGCAAGACTTTAATGGCCTGAATTTTCGTTTTACAGTCACTTGCTATATACATTCTCGCAGCACACACTGTTACAGTACCCCCGACTTGTGGGTTATCGCAAATAGCCCTTATTCCCACAATTTAGCTTATCAACGAAAATGTTATTATCTTTCCACTTTGGTCGGTTATCGAGCCGATAAATATCTCTTTTGGCTGTTGGCTCTAATTTTGGGTCAATTCGGCAGTCGCGCCAATTGCCTGCGGAACCGAACCGACTTCCTCCGTCTGTCAGTCGGCCCTACCCTATCGCCCAATAAACAACTCAATTGACTTTCTGGCGATAGCAAACGGACGGCCAACGGCCGGCTATAGTCCTCGGTCTCTGCTGTGTAAATGTGTGTGTGGCACGACTTCAAATGATTGATTGAGGAGGACAAAGTCGGACCGAAGTGTACACCAGAAATTAAAATGTCAATCGTTTAAATAAACACATTCGACGAACGAAGAGAAAGAGACACAAAAGGAAAAACACATTTTTTTTTATCAATTAAATATTTCCTTCTCGCTCACAAGAGTTCCTTTTTCCTCTGGAATAAGGTCGGAGGTGGAGTTGTAGAGTGTTGGCAGAGGAATGCAAGCACAGGAACTGTAAGGGAGATACTTATCGTCATCGGACGTATATGTTTTTGTCGTTAACCTTTTTCTTCCTATATGTGGGCCTTGTAAATGACACTTTCGTTATCAGCACCAGATACATCAATATGGGTTGGCAAGTGTGTTGCTGACCTAACGAAACTCAATTTATTAACAAAGTTGTTTTATTTTTATTTTCTCATAATCCCAAATCGTGGTATGATTGCCGTTTTTTTTTTCTTGCTCCTTCAGTTCAGCTATTCATTGGCATTCCCACGAAAGATGTCTTTTGCAACTTTACTCCAGCTAATATGTTAATAATGAATTATGAGTTCCGATGTTGTATGTGTGGTGGCGGTGGCGGCCGCAATCTGATGATTTATGGGGCAAATCCAATCGAAGTGGTTATTTATTAATTACGCAAATCCGAACGCGAACAAGTTCACATTTAGAGAGAAAGGCAACACTAGCTCAGGGGAATAATTTGAAAAAGATTCATCTAATAACTTAAAGATTAACAAGGTGATGAGGATTAGATGCAGCTCACATGGAGGAGGAGGAGGTAGCACAGCACATGGGAATGAGTTTGGAATTCATAAATCAGTATTACAATGAGCCGAGGATTTTGTGGAATGCGTATGATACCTTAGTGATTTGGAAAGACCTGCCCACGATTGGTAAATAGTACCAGCGGATGATTTTCTTATTTCATACAGAGACAGCTGTTCCCTGAAAAAGATCCTTATTTTAATTCCACTAGGCGGCTGTTCATGTTCTAGAAGGTGGTACTGCCTCTACTCTAAAATACTGGAAGACGAGTTTATAACTCGGTTAAGCAAGGACAAAAATACGGGCTGATGTTATTTAAAGAAACCAAATCTATATAAGTGATTTTTAGATACATATAAGCAAAAGCACACCGCAAAAATCACTCACCACACTACGTTTCAGAGGAAATAATAAGTCGTAACTTGGAAATATTGTTACTAAAACGATGGCCGAGTCTGAGTAAACGTCCATTTAGTAAACGCTTCGCCAATAAATATCCTTTGATCTAGTCCAACGGAGTTTATAGAAAGTATAAACAAGGGCAACTTCTTCTACCAAGGAATTATTTACTGTTGTGTTCTAAAAACGTGAATCAATCATCTAAAGCGAATAGAATAAGGTCCAAAGTGCCAAAAAGCGTGGCCAAAATCCGATGTTTTATTTTGATTAATTATTTAATGATTTTTGAATAGTTATATTAAAAAAACTGCAAAAGCAGCAACCAAAATAATTTAAGGGTAACTTCATACTCATTTGGTTTATAAAGCTTTTCAATGTCCAATTTTCTTTTATAAGTAAAAAAAAATTCAACTTCCTTAATTTTTTATTTTTTGCAATTATTATATTATGTTTTTTAATGCAACCTACTTATTTAGTTTAAATTAAAATTTGAATTAAAAAACCTATTTAATATCCTTTATAAATAAAAAAGGGAACACTATTTTTCGACAATTTTAATGGGTTTGAATAGAGTTGGGAAGTTTTCCCAGACGGAAAGGTCCGGACTAATACAAGAATTTTAGTATTTGTTGAAGCAAGTGCAAAAAAGTAACTGCTCATGTGTGCGAAAAAATGACGATCACATGGTAATGACTCGCCACATTAAAAAAAAACCTTTCGTATTACTTCAACAGGCAAAAAGTTTGGTCATTTGTCCCAGGCGCCATTAAAGGGCGATCACACGGTCTTTTTTTTTTCGTCATTTTAATGACACAAAATTCATGTCATTTGGTCTGCCATTTTCCTAAATGATGCCGAAAATGTTATCCCAAAAATGGCGATCACACACAACGACATTTAAAAAAAAACCGTTTGTGATGCGATTTTGACGTCAAAGCGCCATTTAAATGACGCAAAAAAAAATGACCGTGTAATCGTAGTTTTAGGCAGGCCAAACGTGCTATAAAACCTTTCAACAAAGAATCTTAAAACTGAATATCAAAAAACTAAGTGAATTTCTAACACCACATCAGGTCATATGTTAATATTTAAATAAAATAAATCTAACCAACTCTCGCTTTGCCGGTTGCATCTTGAAGAAGACGAAGCAGCTGAGCACATAATGTGTGAGTGTCCAGCCCTATGTGGAATCAGAAGGACTCCAGGGAGCTTCTGAGGCCTTAAGGGATGAATACATCGTCTGCTGCTATTAACTTTATAATAGGGAAGTAAAAAACCTACTAGGCTAAATATTTTTCCGGCCCTATGGCACAAAAGATCTCTTTAGGTTGACGTGCGCTCAGGAGGTCAATTCTGGTTCGGTGAAAGAGTGAACGGAATAAAACGTTTTCACATTCGCTTTCATACACTGCTTTCATTTTTTCGATTCACTCAGTGCTAAAAAGTGATTCTCTTTCAATAAGTGAAACTATCGTGGCGATTTAAATATCCCACACTGTGTTTTCCGATATCAGGTTCTCAATTTTCAATCTTGCACATTCACTTAAAAATGAGGACGTGAAAAAAATTATTCATGTGAAATTTTTTAGAGTTTGGTTTCACATTTTCGTAGAACGAGAATCGAAATTGCGGTAAAAGGGTGAAAACATACTCAGAAGTTAAAAAAAAAAGACATACTCTGATGCGCCACAAAATTCCAAACACTTCCTTTTCTTTAAATAATTGCTATAAACATTTTAAAAATTAGTTCGTTAACTTTATTCATTCACTATTGGGGTCAGTTTTATATTGGAGCACCCTGTTGTCATGAACTTATTTGCAAGATCCGCAAAATTTGGAGCTGTTTTAAATTCTAATAACAACCTTTTCTAAGGTCTGGGCGCTATTATCAGAGTGTGCACTCAGCTATATGAAGGTTTGAAAAATATTCGATCCACAATGGTTTTGTTAATTGATACTGCAAATGCATTTGATATGGTTGATTAACTGATTTTACTAAATAAGCTGTATAACGCTGGACTTATGAGAACTCAAAATCAAAATCAAATCAGAAAATCGAACTTAAGCCAAAGATTCTACAACACCCTGTGGAGAAATTTTCTCAAAATTCACAGTTTCGATAGGCCTGGGAAATTCCTTTAAGAGGCCTAAAAGTTGTAGAGGTATCTTAGTTCTTATGATTCTCGAAACCAAAAAAATGTATAAGATCCAATCCGGTTCTACATAGTGTTGGTATCTCATTGAGATGGTTCTTCCCTCGGACAGCTAATTTTTTTTACCATTTTTCCCCTTTGGGTCTAGTCAAAATTCCCACAAATTTCTGACTTGGTTAATTCAAAAAAAAAAAACAGTTCATTTTCAATATTTTTATTAACAAAAAATAAAATAGGGAAAAAAATATTGAGGAATTTTATTGGAAGAATAAGATAAACAGTCATTTTATTACTGGATATATACCTTACACAAATAAAAATAACATTCGTACAATTTATGAAAAGAAAACAACATAAAATTCATTTTATAATATCGCATTTTTTGTGAATTTTATTATCTAAAGAGGAAAAAAATAGCATTAGCACAAATAATCTCTGTATTAAGAAAATGTTCGATAATGAATAAATAATAAAAGAGAATAAGTCTTTAGAAGTAATTGCACAAATTAATATTTTAAATTCATTAATATAAATAAATGAAACTTACATAGGTTTTTTTTGTGAACACAGAATAAGGTAGTAGAAATATGATATTAGGTTGAAGTTCGATAACGATTCTTTATTTTTGTAAGTTGACCAAATTTCCCACAAAATCTTTTTTCCACGAGACGGTTTCTTACCATCGAAATTCCCACGAAAAGGTAAATTTCCCACAAGTTACTCTGGTTCTACTCTGTGGACTTTTAAGACCAATAAGTGAATGTTTCCTTAAATAGGTACGGTGTAACTTTCTAATTTTAAATCACCCTTTATTGATCACTTAAACACTGTGACTTCCACAAATGCAATAAAATTAAACTCCCTTCTAAGACGACTAAAGCAATAAAATGTTCCCAACAACTTGACAGCCATTCGACTTGAAAGCCAAAGAAAATGTGTACAAAAATATAAAAAAAATGTGGAAAAGCTGTTACGAATTAATTAAAAAAAATTATTTCCACTTTTAAAATGTTACCTCATTTTTACAGACGTAAAAACCAACCACCACCAAAACAACAGTTCTTTTTAAACGCTGGGCCAGTGCCACTCGACAAGGGCAATTAAAAATTAAACATATTTTTAACCCTCATTTAGATACAATTTCCATGTCGATGGCTTTATGGTGGAAATGTAGCCAATTTGTTATTTGGTCTACAGCATTCTAAAATAAACTAGATGTACTTATTTTGTTGTCAGCGGCGGTTTGGTTTGCTGTTAAATAAAGTTAAAATCACTCGACCATATTTTATTCAGCGACTCGTTTAATTTTTAATTAAATAGACTTTGTTCTGTATTTCTGTTGTATTACGTTTTCGCAACTACTTCATTTGGAAAAGGGATTTGAATAAAATGCACTTTATAGTTTATGCCGCCATCGGCACGTTTCGGAACTAATAATCAGGCGAAGAATTATTGACTTAATTATGTATTCGCTCGGAGACAACCTGCTGCCGGTGCTGGCGCTTCTGCTGTTGCATCTACCAGTTGTATCTCCCCCTTGGGACGAGCGGCGACACGATGCAATTTGCCATCGGTATCTATCTGGATACGTTTTCACATAACGACACAACCATTGAAGATGCATAAGCATAAATAATCGCTGCAGACACACAAGACGCAGAACGAACGTCTGTGTCTTTAGGATTTATGAGACTCGACGAGCGACGACTCGGGCGCATTCGCCATTAAAATTAAAACCAAATAAGAAATAACATCTGAGGCAGATTTAAAGGCGAAAAACTGTAGTAGACTACCGCCACCGAGGGGGAGGATGGAAATTCACAAAACACCCCTATCAAGTGGAGTTTTTCAATGTTGGAGCCTTGATATACAAAATACAACGTTACAAGAGGGGGGAAACATTTTTTTTTTACCATCATCATGCAACGCCATGCAATGAATACGCGAAAGATGGAGACAGTAGAAAAAAAAATCAAATGGTTAGGGTCAGAGACACGAACAAGAAGGGAGGCATTTTTTTTTTCAAGTGCGATGATTCCAGGCGGAAGAAATCGAAAGCACTTCCTGCATAGCTATTCCCGCTCTCTGAAGCTGGGAATTGTGGTTGAAATTGCTTGGCAACTTCTTCCTCTCTGTGTGTACAGTTATTCGGGTAGGTATAGGATTCTCTTATGTTTTTGGTAAAAACAATGCAAAACCAAAAGTCTGTGATCTGCTTCATGGGCCGGAAAATGAAAGCAAATTGTTTAAAGCCGAAAGTGTAAAGCACCAGCCAGGCCCGGCCCGGTGTGAGAAGAGTGCAAATAATCCAGGAAACACCACAACTAATCGATTGACTGAATTATTTACACAAAGTCGCAGATGCGTTGGTTTATGCTCGTTCGCTGTAATGTTTTCGATTTTGCTTCGATTCACTGAACATGTATATCGAATCAAGAATATATCGAACAACAAGTTCATTGGTTATGCTCTTATTGGTTTAATTCGATTATAGTCATGTGCGGGGCTGGGGCGGGCGTATTGTTTATGGCCGCACCACACCAAACTCGTGAAGACTAAACACAGGAAAATCGTTTCAACAAAACAGCGATTTATGTGTTTGAAATTGTTATGAAATTGTGCGCTATGAAAATGATTTGTGCGCGCTCGCAATCGAATGATATGCAAAGCATTTTTGTTTGTTTCATGTACTGTTACTGTTTTCAGGATTATTATGTTCGGCGCCAGCTGGAATACAGCAGACGGAGTAGAGAGATTTTTTGTTTCGTTCTCGTATAAATAGTGATTTGTTGGCCATAGTGGGTGGGCGGAGAATATTTTTGTAACAAAACTGAGTCAGTTTAAGGAGCCGTATTTGACTGTGCAGGATGTTATAGAAAAGTTTCAGAGAGTCAGGTACTGTTTTTCATAAATTAATTGGCAGTGGTCGCTATAGCAAGAGTGTTGTTTGCTTTAGTTGTGGGTGGTAAGCTCGGTAATTAATTCGAAGCGTTATCACAAATAAAACACGCTGGCTAATAATTGGCTTTAATCAAGAAAGTAGTAGATTTATCAAATAGACAAGCAAACTGCAAAACATTCTGACTTATGGCGCCATAAACACATCTCACCTACTAGGTAATGACTCAAGTCATAAGTCATAACTGCCTACAGACCGGCAATTAGTTTGCAGCGAATCGAGTTGTACATATTATCAGCATAGCTGCTGTTTTTACCCCCAGAAGGCCAAAATTGAGCTCTGGGGGTAAACGTTAAGCTCTGAATGGTAGTCTCGTATGGTGACCAGCAACCAACAAGGCTATTTGTCAAAAGGCCGTTACAAAGGTTATAGGACTTAATAAAGGCTGTCCCCCAATCCGCTTAAAACAGCTTTTTACATTCATCGAAAAGCTAGTGCCAAACGGGGCAGACATACTTTCACCACGCACCTATCACAGACAGAGTCAGGCTCTTTTTCAAATGCCTTTATCCAACCGCGAGTAATATGGAAACGTCATATTCCAAACGCGCAATCCATGACATTATATACAAAAATAGACACCAAAGTATGGTCAGGCATCTCCTTCGAATCTTTGTGCATATAAAAATTCCTCCCAGATCATGGCAGTGTCTTCCAAGCGGAAGTTTTTTCAGGGACAGCAGCCGACCCTGAGTCTCAGGTAGAGGTAATACCGCCGAAAGGTATCACCTAATCCATCGACAGCCAGGCAGCTATAGAAAAGCAATACCTGTTTCTAAAATGCTGTCTTGAAAAAGCTCAAGGTTTTTCATTGTGCGGGATCTCTGTAAGCACTCTAAGCAGTGAGAAAGTGCACGATAAAATGTTAAACAAACAACAAAGATCAAGAAAAAGGGGGTCGTTCTGTGAGAATCCCGGTCCTGAACAAGTCAAACACCAAATGTACCTCAATGGAAATTTGTATCCATAAAAGGCATCAAACAAAGCAATGGCCACCTTTTAACGAAGTCATCACGACCAAGAGGTAGGCGCAGTGACTTAGTGGTTAGTGTGTTGGACTATTAAGCCAGGGGTCCCTGGTTCGAATCCCAAAAAAAAAACAAAATTCCAATTTATGTTTTTTTTTAAATGAGCCACCTCTCGCGAACGCCTGACAAAAAAACACCCAAAAGTATATAACTGTAATGAAAGAGCTCCTCAATTAGCCGTTTGGACTCGGCATAAAATTGTGGATCCCTTCCATTCGTCTCAAAAGTGGGAAACTCACACAAAACAAATGGTTGTGAGAAGCTAGGCCGAGAGTCCCTACGGACCTGTTGCGCCAACTATTTATTTATTTATTTTTATCACCACCAAGAGTCTTAAAAGGAATCCTTTACATCCCAGAATTTCAAACGAAACAGTAGAACTCTGCGGTACTACATGAGAAAAATGCTCAAGACTTCAGAGGCTTTTTTTTTTTTTATAAAAATAGACAGCGGTTATGGAGTTCGGCGAAATAAGTTTCCCCGATCACTCAGTCTATAAGCATTTCACGATTTTCCGTGGTTATAAACGCAGTCCCCACTTTATAATTTTTCATACACAAAAAAAAATTAAAGAAAATAGTACAGACGCATTGCAGGCTTAAAGGAAGGGCACATACTTTTCGACTCAACGAAAGTATCTTAAAGATTGACAAACATTTATTTAATCAGCTTTCGGTAAATGTTACTCGGCGTATGCCGTATATGTCTTCTAGAGACCCAATTATGAATTTGTGAACGTTTTCAAAACTGTGTCGTAGCCAGAACTTGTGTTAAGCAAGAACATATTTCAGTACTGCACCCACATTTTGAGAGGGCTTGGGCTTGATATGTATACTTACATGATTCTTAACTCGAAATTAAACAACCGTTTTAAATATTTTTGATTTATGTGATATGCACGCCCCATTGTGCAAATTTTCGCAAATTGCTAAAAACTCATTGACTATGGAATACACATAAAAGTTTGGTTAGAGTAGCCATTAATACCAAAAATCATTGTTGTAGAAAAGGTGCCACGCCCCCTTATCCAATTCCATTATTAGAAATAGTTTGCGGTACAGACAATAGGTAGCTAATTATACAATCCCATCTGCCATGGGCGCCAAGATATTTGATTTTAATTATGACAGTTGCCACGCCCCCTTTAAAAAAAAGCGTTTCTAAATTTAAATTCGAACTCATAAGACTCTAACAACGCCATTGCTTTTCTGCAGCTAAATATTGTTAAAAGTTGGAAATATATCTCCACCTAAGCTGGTTCGAAATTTTCTCGTCTTGTGCCAGAAAAGTTTTGGAAAAGTGAAGCCCTTTGATTTGATTTCTTGTATATTTTGTCGGCCTTTCATGTGTCGCTTTTCGGGTTATACCGCTTGCTCAGTGTCCAGCACATTTACCACTAAGCCACTGCATGTAACAAAAAGACCTCCAATTGTTGGTGAAGCCCTAAACGAAGTTTTAATCAAAATCACCTTTTCATTTAGCCTGGCTGCTGCTACGTGCGAGAGAAACTATTTTTGGGTTCTAGATTACGATTCAAAAAAGAAAAAAGTATGTTTCTATTATTCGAAAACGGGGTTAGAATTGTCGAAACTAAATTTAAAAAAATCACGAGTTGGGATGTTTAGTAAAAGCAAAATTTCTCACTTCAGCTGCAATTGTTCTATGTAAGTTTATGGGTTCACAAGGACCTAGTCTGCTCTGTTTTACTGACCCGTCGTAAACGCAACATGAAACCTACGAAAGATATTAACCACACAAAACTTGGGTACTCAAGATCCGACTTGAAGAACTTGAACAGTTAAGGGGAAAAATATATGTTGACTACCTACCACCTTTAACCTTCGCCTTTGATTAAAACCTCACCTTTGTCTAAATATCCTCCACCCAAACCCATAAACAGTCTTAAGCGCCATATATACTGCGCTTCAGACATCTAAATCCGCATCTTCCTTCCTAGGAAATCCCCTTTAATCTTAGACAACGACTTCATCTGTGAATGTATTTGCGCTAAATTCTACCTTCCTTTTGTTTCTTTACAGGTGAGTGACCCGCTCCGCTCTATTCATCATTCTGCAATTTAGCGCACATCAGTCGTAAGTTTTTTTTTTTGTAAATTAAGTTGTCCTCCGCACAGTCTACAGCCCGACAATCAAGATATCCACTCAACCGACAAAGTAATATTTTTCCCTGGAAATGCAGTCTTTATTCGCATCCATAAACCTCGTCTGTGCATCCATCGCGCACACAGTAGCCACTTCTCGTATAATCTTCTCCGCCGCTGCAGCACCATCACCATACCCTATTGAATAGCCAATAAGTTTGTCAAATATTTGTCTTTGAATCAAGATCTTTGCCGTCAACCGTGCCGGTCGCCTTTGGCAGATGCAGAATCCTCTGCGCGACCGACCGACGCGTCCTGACGTTTGGACAATTAAAATCCTCAAGTCGGACTGCGATGGGTCGTCTTTTATTTCATATAATTGAACCCGTTGACGCGACATTAGTGGTGCTTCGAAAAGGAGTAGCACAACTCTTTATGACTTTTCTTCATAACAATAAAACGGAATGGAATGGCACCACCGACAAAAAACAGAAAGAACAGCAAAAAACTTTGTCGATGACATAAAGCACAGCCATAGCAATGTACCAGCACGTCCATCAAGCTCGTTATGCGTGAGGTTTTCGTTTCCTGCTTCCGAATGTGCCAGGAGGAGGAATGAGTTTTTCTCTTCGTTCGTCTTCTCATTTTTATTTGACTTCCAAGCTGTATGTTTGTTGAATTCTGTGCAAATATAGATGCGAATGGGGGGTAGTATACTATGGACTCATCCCCGACGAAGAAGGTTATTATCATTGAGGGAGGGTTATATTAGAACACAAACACACCATTAAGGTCGTTCGTGGAGAAGCATCTCACATGCTTCCATTTGCCCATTAAAGTTGAGATACACGCCATGAACGAGTAGGTGTATGTGTCTGCTCTACAGCATGGTGTGCATTTGTTTTATGGATACCAAGGCTTGTACGCTGAAGAGTTGGAGATAAAAGCCTCGACTTTTACCCCGAATTTGATGGAAAAAATAATAATTTCGGATACATTGAGGGGTTTTAATTTTGTTCTCGGTTATTTTTTTTTAAGGAAAATGTATAAATTGGGCGATGAAGTGTGGTTTATGTTTGCCAGTCGCTTTGAAACGGATCCCCATCGTCGTTCAAACGTGCTGTCGCATAATCACTTTGTATTGAGTTTACCTGGGGACTGTTGTGTTTGTTGACGACGACGACGACGACGATGTTGTGTCATCACGCGTCGTTGGATGCATAATGTGTGTCTGCCTGAACGGAGCAAGGATTGCTATTTTATTGGATATAAATTTAACAGTGTTTTGGAGATGGCATTGGGCGTGCCGAAAAGCAGTGCACGGGTATAATGAGATGACGAGAGGTTAAGCCGATTCAATTTATTAGATTTCTTATGGCCAAATGATGGTCGGTAAAGCAGAGGGTAGTTAATATTCTCGAGTACATAAATATGTACATTGAAAATAGCTAGGTGAAGAAGTTTGATGTTGCTCTAATCCTTTTTGAGTGTGTTGTAAAATTGAACATCTACGTCTCGGATTTTTTAACGAGATCTCCCTTTTTTAAATGGAAACTCTGAGAAAATACCTGAATTTCAGGACATGGGTGTTGGAGTCGTACGCAGTTAAGAAGAAGACACACGTTAAGATGTCGTTCAGTTTCCAATTGATCGGTCAACAATTTCTGACATATTTTACACTACAAATCCTGATCGGATATTTTTCCAAGTTCTAACTCGTATGAATTTACCATAGCACTCATTGAACATTGGATTCGAAGAAGAAATCGACGTCGATTCCAAAGGCTATTTCTTTATCATGCCTTTAACTTTTATGTCTATGGCCTTCACGGCAGCATCGCTGCTAAAAAAATTCAAAAGGAGAATAAAAAGAGGCCGGAGCCAAAAAAAATGCCGTTCACATAAATACTAATATAGAAAAAAAAAAGAGAGAGAAGCAAAACCACTTATTTATAAACAAAAATAAAACATATATATTTATTGCGAAACATTTTTATTCATATTTTTGCATTCTTTTTCGTTCCATAAAGAAGAAAACCTTACTTAAACTGTAAAAGGGGGTCATTTTTAAAAAAGGTGTGGGCCAAGGGTCTTGAGGCTCAATCAGAAATTTCTGAAATCCACGAAAAACAGGGGCTTGTGCTTTGATTGCTCTAGTCTAAAGTAATACGCACGAATGATGTTCGGTCTACGCAATGCCCGCTGTAGATGACACTTAAGTCGATTGTAGGTACCCTTAGCGAATTCTTAGCGTTACCTTTTTACATCTTCGTTTATTTCTTCATTTCAATTGTAGAACTAGTTAATTCGTAGCGCACATATATGTGCGTTATAACCCTTAAAGTCTATTCGTCAAAACCCAACTTTTCGGGTGAAGACAGTCCAAAATAAAACTAAAATTGCTCTTAAGCTGCTTCCGCACATCGGCTATTGGAGTGCGTTTACAAAATTCGACACATGAAGACCTGAAGAACATATTCTTCCTGACATATGATTCTTTTGAATAGAGCAATCAGCAGAGCACAAGCCCCCGCTTTTCGTCAACTTCAGAAACTTCTGATTGTCTCTGATGGGGTAGCAGTGCTTAACACCACAGCTGAAATCACAATCAAAATTCTTTTATATAAAACAACTGTGTGAGGTAAACTAATCTTCGACGGAGATGTTTTTGCAACATTCTGTAAAAATTTACTACAAATTTAAGTGCAATGTTTTTGAAATCTGTTTCTCAGAGTTTACATCAAGTTTGTGGCTTTTTCATCTAATTTATACTTAAAGTTTATTCAACTGTTGTGCGTTATGCTATGTACGTTCGCGTGGGTGCCAGATATAATTATTATAAGTTGGGACTTGATATTCATGAGTTTATCCATTGCGCACACGTATGTGCGTTATAACAAAAAGAGGGAAAACTTTACTTTTCTACTGAGGTCAGTGTAAAACAAAACTTTATTAATTTCTAAGCTACTTCCGCACATCGTCAGCTAGTGTGCGTTAACGAAAATTGCCATTTTATACACCAATGGACTTCAATTTTATCCTTTCCGAGTAGAGTTGCTTCTATTCCGAATCGCAATCGGTATGCCTCATCCTTCAAAAATAAGTGCCTTACATTGTGTTTTCATCGGTTCTGTTGACAGTATGTATATTACAATTCTGTAAATTGCTCCGTTTGGTTACGCTTTGACTACTGTAGCTCTTTGTCACAGTCACAGTCCCAGTGAAAATTCCTTCATGTATAGTGGGCGATCTAAAATGACGTTCAGATTGTTCAAAATACTGACGATTTGCCGATAATTTGATTACTACTCCTCGAACGTGCAACCCTTATTGCCATATCTGTTGTATCACAAATTGCATCTTTGTCGTTAAACCGCTTGAATAGTGCTCCAACCATCAATATCAATTACTCTCTCTTTTCAGTCTTGTTGGCTGTACGGTGTGGCTTTGCATTTCAAAAACTCGCCCCAGTCATGTGTCTAGCTAGTGTTACATAAACTCATCTCATGCAAAAGATACATATGCATACTCGGTATCTCGATCAATATTAATTGCTTTCCAATTGTTTCGATTGGAGAGTTTCCAATATACACCTATACGCCAGAGAAGGAGAGAGAGATAGATCTGACTTTTAATTGAATTGCCTAGAGCAGCCGACACACGGTGGGTCTGGGAATACGCGTAGACCGTACATACACATTTAAAAGTGGGTAAGTCTAATACAAAGCAAAATTCTGCCATGCGTTCTCCCCAACAAAGCAAAGCATCTAATGACAGAAAACTGGCACGACACGGTACTGCCCCAATTGTGTGCCTGATGTGTCTCGAGAGAGTTTTATTGATTTTTTTTTTATTTGCCAGAATTTCCAAAGCAAGGCTCTCCACAGCATGTACAAGATTTTGTTGTCATCGTTGTTATGTTTATTGGCCAGATACTCGTATCTATAGACAAAACAACGAGTTACATAGTTATACTCTCGTGAAGCAGATAATTCACCGTAAAGTGGTCATGTGTGTGGCAGTTTTATGATTTCTATGCCCGAAAGTAGTTTTTGCACTTGGGGCTATTTAACGCAAGAGAAAGTTATGTTCATGTTCATGTGCAGAGGTTGTCTCTGGCGCGTCCACTTTTAGACAAAAAGACCCTCCGAGATATGCGTATAGTACTTGGTTTTGTTTTTTGTGTAATAAATCACCGGTTGCGTAATGTATTGGTTTTTTCGGCCTCAACCTGTTACAATGGCCGGGCGAGCCTTAGTACTCGTGTACAGAGTTGTGTGGCGGGCCCCATCTGAAGAGGCTCCAATCAACATGGTACTTAAGTCCAATCACGGATGATTCTTTTGCCATAAACAAATTTCATTGAATCTGTGAAAGATTCCCCATAAATTTCCATATAAACAGTCGACGTGCAGTTATTGAGAGAGAAGATGCCTGGTGGTGCGCTATACCCACGCGTGTCATAATCTCCTGGCCTGTGTTAAATTGTCAGAGACGACGCTCGCTCTCTGTCGCGCGTATGGGTGCACTTTGGTGGCTGTCGGAACGTTTACACACAAACGTTTTGCATTCAAATCAATTACGAGCGTGCGCGCACACACGCTGGATATGTGAGAAATGCGTTGGCGTTGACGGTGACGGTGACGGGGCACTCAAGATGTGGTGTCGAGGATATGAATGCATCTGTTGGTAGTCGCTTGTGTGTTACCATTGTAAGACATCCTTTCATGTAAACGACAACGACTACGATGTGAATGCCGAGCTCTCGTGGGAACATCACATTTGAATGGACCGGTCGGCGTGTGGGTGTGGGTGGTGGTAGGTAGAGTATAGGAATCAAAAAAGCATTTCTTGTCGAATAAAAATGGTTTCTTTATCGTTGGCTGTAAGTATCTGCAGATATCAAGTTAGAGGTTGGGTTGCTTTACGTGTGCGCGATTAACAACAGCATGGGGGAGCTGCTTGTGGTGTTTGCGGTTGAACGCTTTATTAGAATTCCATCGATGAGTGACTTGTGTGGATGTAAATGCCCATTTATTGCTGAATAACAGAAGTAACCGCTATTGCAATGAATTTTCGATTAACTCAGCCGGACAATGAATGTACTCGCGCAGTTTGTTGGCAGTCGGACAGTTGAGTTACTTTGTTGGCGTAAACGTGGCAGTAATTGACGTTAAATGTTTCTGTAGCACGCCGGCGATTATAAAAGCGCATTTTTCGATGGACTGCGAGTAAAAGTGTACAGTTCGTGACATATTCGGACTCTAGTGCAAAATAAAGTGCACGGCTGGGTCGAACAAAACTTTCTCGTTCATCAAAAGTTTGGTTGGTTTGTTTTCTTATTTTATTAAGTAGTTAAGTTTCTGATTTTGCGAGGAAGTGGTTGTAATTATTTTAAGGTGCATATTCAACAAGGTTGAAAAAAGGATATTATTTTCTAAAATTCAGTTTTGCGTAGCTGTTTTTGCATACTTATCGGAAGTGGGGAGATTATAACAAAAATATAGCACAAATATGTAAAAATATATCGGGAAATATAAATACATAATTAAAAACACTGATTTTTTTTGAGAAAAAAACTAAGAACAGCTTATTTTGAATACTGATTTTATCTTTAATACGTACGATCAAAATACGTATTCAAAAATAAGCTGTTCTTAGTTTTTTTCTTTTTTATTTTTATTTTACGTATTTTGATCAAAATGGTTAGAGTGATTTTTGAAAAATTTGTCAGACAAAACAGTGTCAAATATTTCAATGTTTAGTTTGAAAACTATTATTGCTTAACTATTTAGCTAAAGTACAAGGTATTGTTCGGGATATAAGCTTCCTAAAGTTTTATTGAAATCGAAAATGGGGTTTTCGGTGATTCGAATTGAATATTAAGCACGCAATCATTTTGAAAACATAAATTTTACTCTAAGTTTGCATTTTGGCCAAAATCGTTATTGCCGTTTTCATGTAAACTAAAGAAAACAACATTTTTCAAAAATGACTTTTTTTCAAAAATCCATTTTAGTATAGATAGAGAAAACTAAGTTTGCCATTAAGTTGGAAATGACCATATTACCTTAGAAATTAATATTTGTTACAATCGTATATGGACCGTTTTCGAGATATGTATGTAAGTCCAAATTTCAAAAGTACCCTTATTCGATTTCTCAGCGGAAAACTGAGTTAGCAGTCGAGTTAAGCTTAAATATCAATTTTAGTTGAAATCGTTTAAGCCGTTTTCGAACAAATCAAACTGGTATGAAAATATTTTATGGGAGGTACCATTAATATTGAGGTTACCGTGGAAGAAAAAGAAAGAAAAACGCCCCCAACTGTAAGCCTTCAAACTCCAAATCCGAAGTTTGAACGAAAACTGAGCAGCCGTTTAGGCTGTATGCCTCGGTACATACGGACAAACGGACAGAATTTTACGACCCACTTTTTGAGTTCCTCTATCATCGTAATGTCAGAATTGATTAACATCTTGAGTTCGGAATTTTGTACGAATACAATATCTTTCTCTTATACAGCGTCATTTGTTTTCGTGGTTTTCAGTTGGTAGCGCTGGCATTTGACACCTATCAAACTCAGTGTCAAAATATAAGTTGAATGTTTGCCATTTACGATAATCTTAACAATCGAACTACGCGTTAAAATTATTAAAACTTACTACAAGACGGGGCAACAAGCCACAAAGCACTACCAATTATGGCTTTATTGCGTGAGAAGTCTCCTGATCGTGTAATTTCACGTTTTGGCCACAGAGATCATGCGATTTGACAACGTACGATTTTTTTCTGTAGGGCTACGCAAAAGACCGTGTTTACGTCAATAGTCCCCGAACTCTAGACGCATTAAAAACCAACATTACTCAAGTTATGGCCGAGATACCGCCCGAAATGTGCGAAAAAGTGGTTCAAAATTACCTCAAAAGAATCGCATGCTGCGAATCTTCCCGAGGCGGCCATTTGAATGATATTGTATTTAACATTTAATGGCGAAGTCCACAACTTTATAATGAAATTAAATGTTCATCAAAACGTATCGCTGTCTGTGTTTTATTTTGCTTTACTTTCGAAGCTGAAAAATGAATGACCCTTACTACGAAATCGATAAAGTTAAAAACAAAATGACAGGGGTGTCGGGGGGCGGACGGGTGTCCTATCCATAAAGTTGTTGGTATGTATTAACAAGTTTCATAAAATCGTTGAAAAGATAGTTTCCTTCATAAGCCTCCCTGAGACAAGCAAAGAGCAGGGCAGGTACAGAGAAAGTTTGTGACGAAGTTCTGATCCTACTCGTTTCTGCAACTTTTGAATGAAAATCGTTGTTGGGTAGGCCCAGTCTCTTCGGGCAGTGTCCGACCTTCGAGATATTGCGTCTTTAAAGGAACTGTTTTGATATTTTTATGCCCATAACAAGTCAATGAGTCCTATTCTTGGACAGTATCCTAGAAGTTTCCGTCTTTGGGTCGGTATTTTTTCTTTTCATTCAACTTGCCACAACTTTCACATTTCTAATCCAATACGAAAAAGCTTAAAATCGATTTTAGCCAAAACTTTACCGAGTATTTTGAGCTATCATCCATCTTTTTGGCCCATCCGCAGGCAAAGCCACATTAAATTAAAAAAAACACAAATAGGTACTTTTTTGTTTAGAAAAAAAATCAGTAATTTTGAAAATGCTTTTTTAAAATTCCCATATTTCGAACAGCTTTTATAAAATTACAGCTATATAACCTTTGGCCCTCTCTTGTTTTGGTTTATTTCCGTGATTTCTCAGTTAATTTGCCAACAATCACATTCAAGTAACATTCTACGTTGACATCGATTTCGCTGCTCATGTCTCTTTGGACGGCTGCATGGCGCTCATTAAATGTCGAAAGCGCCAGCTATGTGGACATTTTCTTCTTACACTTGGCGTACCACATAAAAAATTGACTTTTGCACTTTGCTTTAGGTTTTCCATTTTCACTGTCAGTTTGCTACTATACACTCGTTAGTGTCTCGTCGCTGGAAATGTCAACAATGGCCGTAAAAAAATACACTTTAAGTGAAATTCTGTAATTGTTGTTCGGGTCATCTTGCAAAAGGTACGAGTATGCATGTGTACATCTATTCAGGCAATAAAACAAGTTGACAATGCACGTTTCACATAGGAAACCTATTTTCCCACTCAACTAGGGATGCTACTAATTCGGCCTTACAGCGATTTATCTTCCTTAAAAACGAACACGTGTTTTTGAACACTCGCAATCATCCCTGGCCAATAGTCTCTATACAAACATCAATGTGCCCCGAGGACATTGCACTTTAGAACATAAATCTCATCATTAATTCAATCAGACGATTTACATTGATGAATTCGTTTCTTGTCTCCCTTCTGTGGAAAATAAATCGGCCACTTAGATGCCGCCCTTAGACGCTGTTAAAAAGCCCCTTGAAACTCCCCAACCAGCATCAATCAATGCCTCCGCTTTACTTGTATTTATTTCCTTCATTTCTATATGCAAACCACACAGAGCATCGCAGTTGCATGCGTATAGGTATAGTTAAGGAATTTAAATTTAATTGAAAATTTTCTATTTAAAACAAAAACGATATACAAACGTGAACGTCCCTCTCTCTCCAAGGCAGATATGCACCTTTACACCATAGTCAGTGTTGTCATAGACAGCGCACTACCGTACCGTCTGATGACATTGAAAAATGACATTGTTAAATGTCACTGACAGATTGTGGACACATTTGTGCGGTAGACCAACAGTCAGACACAAAACAGTATAGACAGACAAACAAACATGAAATTTCCCAAAGCAGAAATAAAAAACTACCACTATACAACTACTAGTCGAATATTCGCCAACCGACACCGACACATCACTGACAGCTGACAACTGCTGGTTAAACAATAATAAATCTAAATAAACTGGCAAAATATATGAATTAGAACAAAGGGCAGCTGATAGATACAGATACGGGAATTCACTCAGATTGCGAAGAAAAAAAACAAAAAAAACATCAGAGTACTAATTAAAAGGACGTCGTTGGCAGAGACTATAGAGGGACTGTATATGTATCTTTTGATTGTGTGAGATGGCAGCAGTGAGGCGGGCATCTCTCTGAAGAAACAAGCAAATGAATTGAAATTCATTTCCCATTATGTCAGAAGGAATCTTCTTCATCGAGAATGATGAGCGATAGCAATAATGGAGGTTGTCACGATATTCTGTCATTCTGTAGCGAATATGCCAATTGAATGGATAAATGGATAACGTGCGGTGCAGTATGTCATGCAGGAAGAGAGCACTCATGATGAGGGATTGTTTGTTTATCTTCGTGTGTGCACGAGATTCGTTGGTCTTTCGGCCATCTTTTGGGATAATTACTGACAGCATGAGCGTGTTCTTTGTCTCTCTTATCAGTTTGAATTCCGTAGGTTCGTCTTGTACATTTTTTTTTGTTGGCAGGTGATTGTCGTGCATTCTTCGATTAATTTTTATGTGGGTTGTCAGCATCTGTCAACTGGGACCGCATGGGCATCTGTTCTGATTGTTAACCTTGAGACACATTATTGTTGAACATGTGCGGAATTAATTTGAAAAACCACTGCAGGCTTTATTGAGTTTATGAGCGGGATAAAAACACTCTGTTGAGGTTTGATCTCCAGATTTGTGCGCACGCTTTGAGTTGATGTGTAAGTTTTGAGAACACGGGACAGTATAAAAATAAAAATTCTTTGCTTTGGAGAAATCCGAAAGGCATGGCAACTTTGGTGCATTTACATTAACTGCGTTGTCGTTCACGAATTGCTCGGTTATCGGCTATCAGATTAGCAACGAGTTAGCAAGGGCAGCACAACAACGAACTGGTAGAATAAATATCTTTCCTGAAATTTTGCTAAAACGGGAGACCCAAAAGATGTGTTTACTTGTTATTTAAAAAAAAAGTATCCGGTTACGTAAGACCTTGCATATTAACGAATTTTGAATTGCTGCCAAGTGTTTTAAATTGCACAAAAGAAAAGCATTATGTTCATTCTTCACAGCTGAGATCATGCCTGCTTTTTCTAAGCGCACGCATTTTGATTTGCGCACATGAACAAATGTACCTAGTGCTCAACTGAAATCATAAAATCGTAAGCTTCAAGAATTTCTAAAGCGCACGCAAACTCAGCACAAGTGCAAAAATTTGACACAAAGAAACATATTGTTTGCGCACATCGCAAATGTTAACACTACTAAAATATTCCAAATAAATCATTTGCACTTATGCCTTTGGTTTTCTAGGCGCTCGTAGTTTGATTTGCGCACACCAAGTGCTCGTTCTCCACAACTGAAATTACAAGTAAAATCGAATGTAATTTTTCTTCGATTATTCCGCTGAGCGCACTCGAATTAAATAGCACTGTAAATTCGATATGCTTACATTTTTCTTGTCGTACATCTCTACCACGTAATTGGACAACGGAAGTTTAAAACGCATCGTGTGCAGTGAAGTATGCCTTCTATTTCTGAACCGCACAAGAATAAAGTATCTCTCTCAGATATCACTCTTCAGATCAATTTTATTTGCGCACATTTAAATGAGAACACCTTCCGGGCCAAAATCTCTTTCATTTCATGTATACGCACATGAATGATCACACGCCAGTTCAACATAAATTATTGTTTAACTAGCGTGTGATCATAAGAAAATGCATTAATTAGGCACAGTTGGTATAAAGTAGAGTAACAAGTTTAAAGCGCACATACGATGTGCGGAAATAAAAATGGAATATATTATAGTGTGCGCTTTGGGAACTTCTTGCTCAGTGTAGACTTAGTAAAAAGACAAGTGCTTATTTGTTAGAAGCTGTATTTTTCAAGCAAACAAAAGACTTGATCCTGTCAATGACCCTCGAACCATCACCAAAATTGTTGGCATGCAAAGAGCTCATACATTTTGGAAATGTAAAGGATACGGATGTTTTTGGAAAGAACAAATAAAATTTATTTATATTTTAATTATTATAATTAAATAACTTATATTAATTAATAATTAAATAAAATTATTAAAAATAAAATTAATTTAAACATATAATTAATTTAATTTATATGTAACTAAATTTAGTATATCCTCCTCATTTACATGTGACTTAGGCAAAAGAAAATTTCAGTACTCATAGTCCGTCTTTAGATCCTTTGTAACACTTAAGTCTTTCTTAACGTAGCTTATAACGATCGCAGCGCCAATTACCAGAGTTTTTCCCTTTTCACTAGTGTAAAGTGCTAATTACTGCATGATGACTTCCTTTCATCAACATAATCTAACTGTCGTCAACTGAAACTGAGCAAATAAAAAACCTAAAACTCATTATTTTAAAGAACTAACTATTGCAGCCCACTGCGAGATTCATTCGCACAAGTCAAGCTGCAATTAATCTCAAACCAGCTGACAAAAACTGAAACGACTGCACTTCTGCCAGTGTGCTACTTCCTTTGCGTCCATATAATAACAAGGATTATCTCCACAAATGAAAGCAGCCCGCAACCACTGTGTTAATCACCGTAAGTCGATCATTATGATTTCCTTCTGCGGGACGACACTTAAAACCCAACGCGCTGCTTCTGACTTTAATTACTTAGATACTCACTGCGACTAGTGGCACTGTGCGCTCTGCGATCCTACCATCATCATCAGTGTTGTCAACAGTCCCGAGGGTGGATTATTCTTCTGCCTTTTATACCTTCATTTTTAAAATTCATTGCACAAGTTGTCCGCTCTCGCTTGACATTCGCAGTAGGTACGGATACATGTTAACAATTTCTATACAGCACCAGAAGTACTGCACGCAGTTGCCATGGATCGGATGGGTATTCCCCTGAAAGAGAGGAGTCTTCATTAATCTTAGATGTGACTGTGATTTAAGCATCCATTAGGGGAAAGTCAGAGTAGTCGCATAGCGGGTTGAAGTTTAACCCTTGAACTTAGATATATTTTTTTATTGCTTCTTTTTTTAATGAATTAAAAATTTAAACGTGACTCAACGTACGAGCATATAGAGGGCGACATTTCGGTAAAGAAAAATCCGTCTACGTGTATGTGCTCGGAGGCTGATTATGTGGGGCGGCGGAAAGTATGTGTGAGATCTTGATTTATGGGATCAGTTGTGGAAGGGATGAGGTATAACTATTTCTTGTGCATACACACGAGTCATTTATTTGGTCGTTAATTTTTTATATATATATTTCTTTTTTTGGTTGAAACCCGAGGATGGTATTTTTATGCGCATGCATCGCTGGAAGTGATATGGGGAATCCGTCATTGGTTATGTTGTTTGCATATATATAGCTAGTTGGGAAATTTGTTGTTCATATTAAATTCTAGACATTTTTGGTTATAAATTGTGATATGCGAGATTTATAGGGAATTTGTTTTTTTTTATTGTTGAAATAGCAAAGGGGGATGTGAAAGATTTATGGCCTCGGGAGTCATATGAGAGTTTGTGGAGTTGCGTCAGCAGGGTTTATCTGGAAAATGAAAACAATTTGAGATTCTAAAGAGAGGAGGATATGGTAGGGGTCACGATCGATTGGGTTGATATTAATTTAATGTTTTAATTCTACAGATTAGCTGCTATCTTAAACAGGCGAAAGCGGTCTTGAATTTCAATTTAGGGTTTAAATTGGCCATTGATACATATTTCTATATTCAATGACGTTAAGTGAGTAATGAATGTCGGGAGAAATGATTTAAAAATAAATACCAGTCGAAAGGAATATGTTTGCAAAATTTATACGTCACCCACCATGCATGGACAAAAAAATGCACACCACGAATAATTTTATCAATCGGTTTAAAAATGTAAAATATCAGTTTGCCAGTATGTTGTGGGCAAACTTCGTCAAATATCAGATAAAAGCTTAAATTTCTTTGACCTTCATTTAAATGGTTTTGGAATAATTATAAGATATGTTCAGATTTGTTTTGCAAGTAACTGAATGATTCTACACACATATGACCCTAATTTTTTGTCGAAAGCGTTCGGACATTTTTTGAGTGACGTGCTAATATATGAACATATCATAATCATTTCAAAACCATTTAAATGTAGGCCAAAGCAATTTCAGCTTTAAGCTGATCTTTTAACAAATTGTTCAGTACAAAAGGTCTTTGAAACCTCAGCAAGCTGCTTGACGTACTGTGGAAGCCATAGAAAACATATGCATGACTGTCTAACACGCAACTTGCTGCCTTATGTTACCTTTTGACAATAAAGGTTTAGGTTTTCAAGCAAGTAACTGAATGATTCTACACACATATGACCCTATTTTTTTGTCGAAAGCGTTCGGACATTTTTTGAGTGACGTGCTAATATATGAACATATCATAATCATTCCAAAACCATTTAAATGTAGGCCAAAGCAATTTCAGCTTTAAGCTGATCTTTTAACAAATTGTTCAGTACAAAAGGTCTTTGAAACCTCAGCAAGCTGCTTGACGTACTGTGGAAGCCATAGAAAACATATGCATGACTGTCTAACACGCAACTTGCTGCCTTATATTACCTTTTGACAATAAAGGTTTAGGTTTTCGGATAGAGCTGAAAATACTAAACATATTCGGAAAAAAAGGATTCCTATCCTGGGACTTTCTAATGGGCGCCTGATGTCTTATGAGTCGGATTTTAAAGATAGTATTGAAATTGGAGTTGGGAATATGAGTTTGATTTGACCATAGTCACCGCAGCACAAATTTCTGCGACATTTTCCACTTGTATCCGCTGTCTTATTTCGGTCAATTATCCTAAGTCGCATACAAAGAAATAATTGAAGTAAATACCAAATAGAAGACCTTAGATTTTGCACCAAGTTCTGTCCATCTAACAGAAGGGGATATAGCTGACTCAAAATTTGTCCAAGATGACTTAAACTTAGCATTGCCCTTTCAAACGCGCGATATTTGAGCCTCTCGATCTGTTTCAATATGTCTGCGTTAAGATTCAGAGATCTTCGAACAGACGACGACTGTATTGTGCATCCGATCCGGAAAAAAAGTTACGGAAAGGACGGGCGACAAGGTTTTAAACATCTTGGTAAAGACTTTTCTAGAGTGGCTTGGAAGTAACAAACAAAAAAAAAAATTAATAAAAATACAAAAAATGATTGGCCAAGTAGGACAAGTTTTTAGAAAACTATTTGTGCCTATAAGTCTTTTTTTGGCGGGGCGAATGGAACTGATCGACGCGTTTATAACGAATCCGATCAGCTGGATGAAGAAGCTTTTGCTATAGACTGACAGACTTTCGGAAGAGAAGGCACAGTGAAAAAAACCTTAAGGTTTTTAATTTTTTTATTTTCGGAGGTTGACTCCTCCCTCAGTAGTCTAGCAAACTAACCGCTGAGATACGGAGCCCAATTATTCTTTCTATTACCAAGTTGATTCGCGGCGATCCCACCCAATTGAAATAACACTATAGTAGTGGTTCCAGGCTGTGAAGACTGTTTTTCGCCTATATTTTTATAGAAAAATTAAAAAAAATTCAGTTGTTTTATACCTGTCTTTATTAACAAGATTTAACATTAAAATATAAATATTATGAAAGGATCAGTTAGCTAATTCTAAAAAAAACCTAAAATGAAATAAATACTTCACTAAGAAATAAAAACAAACAAAAAAATTCAAAAATTAAATCATAAAAATTCTTACTTAGACGTTCGATGAGCTGTTTTCTTTCATATTAAGTGTGAACATTTCATTCTGAGTAAAACTTTGAAATTTATTTGTAATGGAAATGCGTTAACACTTAAGTTTCAAAGAGATTTTTAAATTTAAATTAAATTTTCCCCTCGTTTTCCCCCTTTTTATCCTTTTTCATTGAAAAGCGCCAAAATTTGCGATTTCCCCCTCAATCTGGAACCACTGGCGTATAGAGCCATTTGCCTCATCCCTCCCTCTTTACCTTGGGACTTGAACATTTTTAGCCAGATTTTAGTCTGGCTTCCTGACTTTCTGACTTCCGCTATGACTTCTTTTTGACTGCTTAAAGAGGTAGATCTGTCATCCGTAGCACTCTTTTTAGTTTTCAACAACGCGATGGATTGGATTTCACTCCTTCAGTGATAATCCAGTTTTCCTTCTTTTAAAACACATTTTTTGGCAGATATATATTAAACCTTTCCCAAACTCCCTCCAAGACTGGAAAGTTAAACTCATCACCTTGTATTAGATTTGTCAGTGTCAAAAATAAAACGAGTACACCCGAATGATTGAAGTTTGGCCTTAGCTATAATTGGCTCGATTCAGCATCCGGCCAGTAATAATTTCCCCAAAACATGAAGATACCCACATCCTACACCTTATCATAAAAACCGATTCGTCACGAAAGGTGATCTTCGTGAGAGTGTAATCGCACTATCTCAGCTCGTTCACACTAAACTCATGAATGGTCATACCCATCTTGGGAGAGGACTTGATTTCCGGAGTGAAGTCGTCTCCGATCGGTCTTTCTTTACACCACTTTAAAATAAGTATTCCACAAAAAATTACTATAAATCCGTCAGCTAAAGATTTCTGCAATTTCGGCTCTTACTCTCACAGAAATCCGACATCAAGCAAGAACATTGTTTAGCTCTCTAAACATCTGCAATCTGTCTAAAACTTGGAGCTGATCACATATATTTCCGTCGATAAAGAGTTTGCACAACTACCTAAAAATTCACCTAAACTAAACAATGATGTCCCCTTGCACGTAACAGTTTCACATAATTACGAAAACGATTTATCCAGTAATTTTCGTTTCGCTGTCAACGCAATCCCACTCCAGTTATTTAATTCTATGTGGAAAAGTATATTCTCGCACAAATTTAAATAGTCTTGTTCGTATTCGGGACCAACACGAAATGAAAACCACTTTCGCGTTTCAAAAAACGAAAAAAATCAAGCGAAAACGAAGAAAAAACAAGTGAAAACGAAAATTTCGTTCGAGTAACTTCTATCGTTTTCTAGTGGCGAACTTTTATGAAGCAGTGTACTAAATATAAATTACAACATTTTACGAGTGTAATCAGTTTCATAGTTCGAGTAACTTTGGTTTTTGGCTGCGCCGCTTGAATGTTCCTTTGTACACCTTTTTCTTTTCTTCTTCTGTAGCATTTAATTCTAAATAACTTACCTAGCTACATCGTTTTCTTCTAATAGTTATTTCCATTTAAATGTGAGGTCTTTTCGCACAAAGTAGCCATCAGTCGAGTTATCATTTTGAAGCCAGAGCTTTCCAGCTATTGCTAAGTACTTACATTTTCAGTGGACGTCAAGGGGCTTGGATGAAAATTAACAAATGAGTTAAATTCTGTGCACGAGATGCATTTTTAAGTCACCCTCTCTGACCATGCGGTGCCAACCTTTAGATATGAGAGGCATTTTCTAGTGCCTCCGAATATAGAGCTGCCAATTGGTAAAATGCATCAAATTTCAAAATTACCTATTTTATATTTCTCCACAATCCAATCGCCTATTGACAGCTGGCACCCCATCAATTAGAATCTGCGGGATATTCACTTGGTGATAATAAACAAAAACCAATTCCCAAAACAACGTTCAGACAGACCTAAGGGTGCGAATTGAGAATGGGGCAGAACCAACAAGAACACACAATGGAGGTGCTATAAACTAGCAGCCTCTATACTCCCAGAGGGAATCCTTTCCTAAATAGCCCACTCGACACGCAACAATCCCAAACAAACAGGACACACTTTCAGAAACAACAACAGATGGCATCATCTCTCACGACCAAACGACGACTAAGTGGATAACATGAAAATGAATAATGAAACTGAAACAAGACGAAAGTTCTCATAATTCTTGGGAAAGCAGGCCACCGACGCAGGATACAGGAAACAAGCGAAGGAACTAATTTACCAAAAATTTATTTAAATGGTGATACTTCCACAAGATGGTGCAGAAGGAAACAGGAACAGGAACCAGGAAAACCCTTTGTCTGTGAGAGAAGAAAAAAAAAAAAAAAAGACATTCCCAACTCAAATGCAGATAAAAGGACCGACCTACTAACAAGCCCGCAAAAGATGTTGGCTTTCAAATTGTTCGGTTTAAAGTTTTGCGCTCCCTGGCAATTCCAATTGGGCGATAGCTATACTTTGCGCTGCTTTGAGTATCTCACCAGATAAATCTTGCCTCCGAAGTCGAAATAATCGGTTATCCTTTTGCAACACAAACAAAAGGACTCTCGCTCTATTTATAGTACTTGTTCAGCATCACAGCTGATAAGGATATAAAGGGAGGGACTATAATTCTCCGCAATAAGGACAACAACTAAGAAATAACAACTTCCGCAAAAGTCCTGACAAACTAGCAGGACATGACTCCACAAGGGGATTATCAATCGTATCTGCGACCAATCTGGCTAACTTTTGTGACTCCAACTTCAACTGTCGTGCTATCGCAAGTTGGCAACATGGCCGTTGCGAATTATGCTGCGGAATCTGTTGTTGACTCCGGCCATGAATTCTGTTACATTACTCTGTCTAGGATTTACATTTTTTTTCGTCCATTTGTGTGCATCCTTCTTCCCGATGCTTTGTTCGATGAGTCTCGGTTGGGAAATTTTAAACTTCATTTTCACCCATTCACACACTTGGTGGGGAGGAGACGCAAGCAGTTACGTATACAAGCATCCCGCACATTGTCGTCACCGTCACTGTTGAATGTGAGGGAGGACGCGGTTGCAGAGGCAGCTGTACTTGGCAACATCTCTGCTCAGCTCATATCCATGTCCTTTATGAGTTGTTCTTCTTTTTACTTTTTTTTCCCCCTTACACTAGGTGTATAAGTTGCATATGGAGGAGGTCGGCCGTCGCCTGGTTTGGAGTGAATATCCTGGAACCTGAAATAACTAACCGAGAACTCGTGTTAGTGTCGTCGTTATCGTCATCCCGGCTCGTCGCTACTCAGTCCACGAGTTTAGTTTTCATGTGCAGATGTTACCCTTGCACATATTCGACTATAGTCGTCTCTTATACGAGTATGCTGTGGAACCAACTCCGGGGATGAAATTCCCGGTTTTTTTTTTTTGCGGTAGATGGTGATTTCTTTGGCACTATGGACAAAAAAGATACTCGCTCTCGTACAGATGTGTGCGCGGTGGTGGCAGCTATCCCATCTACGATAGACTGGGACTGGGATATTAAATTGCAGTTTTTTTTTTTTTTTGTTCCCGCAGGAGGGGTTCAACGTTCAAGTCCACACGACGCGCCGCGAAAGGCGAAGAGTTGATTAGTGCGACCATATGGATGCAATTTGGTACTAGACTTTCTGCTGGGTTTTTTGGGGTTGGGGTGGATTCGTGTTTGGATGATGCATGTGTGCATATTCGGCAATGTGCGGATGGCTCGATGACAGGCATATGCACAGGAGTCTGGGCTTTGGTTTATGTTTATGAGAACAGCATGATGTGGATGATGATTGTAGGGAACAGTCCGTAATTGGATTAATTAAGTTTTGCGCTTCACAGAGACAGAGAGAGAGAGAGAGAGATGGTGCCTTTTGCCAGTCCCAGGAGAGGGTTGGAAGTATTCTTTTTTTAAATATGACCGTTTAGTTTGCCCCCCTTTCGAAGTGGAATGCAGCGAATATAAATTAATTATTGTGAATAGGCACAATTTAGGCTCTGAAAAGGAAGCCATTTAGAGCCTATTAGTCAATGGAAGTTCTACACAACCGAATGTCTGAATTGAAATGTAATGAATGTGCCATTTGTCAAGTGAGCTGCCGGAGTGGATATCTGTCTCTGGGGGTAGGGATTTCGACGACAAGGCACGTGGTGCACTCTCTTGTGGGTGTTGACGCTTCGATAACCATGTGAATCACTTTGTGGAAGCAATTTGGAGGTGGCCATGTCCGTCTGACAGCATGGATAGGAACTACTTTTGATTTAGTAAACTCTTTATTGAGCCCTTCATGTGATATTTCGCATTTTCACATTATTATTTGAACTCAGACCTCGCTCAAAGTGATACACCTATAGGTAGATCTTCCTGCTTGATAGTGTCAATTAGGAGCAAGCTTACGCTTGGTTTCTAGGCAGTTTTCAACTTAGATAGCAAGCAGATTGTGCAGAGGCCATTTTAAATGCAAACTGTCTTAAATTGCATATAGTAGGCTAAATCTTCTCACAAGTTTATGCGTTTATGCGCCCCTTTCGGCACATTAGAAGTCCGCTTTCTTTCATGCTTTTTCCTTTTTGCAAATTCATAATAAATTGAATTCCATTGTTGTACCAAATATATATCCATTCAAAGAACACTCAGACAACCGTCAACAAAGGTACGACGAACGAAAAAAATATACCATGATAGTGTTTCAATTTGACTTAATCCGCTGGTGGTGTGAAAAGAGTCAATTTCATGCCTTTCAACCCTTAAAAAGCCGCGGGTATTCTATAGTATTCTTATGCAAATTGAGATTAGCTGAATGGTTTCTTTTGCAACCCGATCATAACGTCTTGCAAGGGACGGGGCTTTGCATAATTTGACATATCTACGTATGTGTACGTGTATTTGTTAATGTATAAGTTGTAATTGCTCGCAAAAAGTATAATACAGATTTGCTCAACGGTTTTATTTGGTCTTTGGGTTTAAACCGTTTTCTGACTCTGTTGGAGTAAGTCGAGGTTGCACACCAATCCATTAGTTACCATTAGAACTCTGCTATCGAATGGAGACGACTTTTTGCGACTAAGTCGAGCGTACGTTGATGCGATAATCATGTGAAGGTGGAGGGAGCAATTGAAACGGTGTACAAGCAGCAATAATACTGAAACGCACATATATGTGCGCTACGCACAATGAACAGACAATTTAACCCCGAGAGGTTTCTTAGCTTCTTCTATGGTCCTTTGCTAAACTACCAGTAATTCAAGTTTGATTTCCCATTTGCGAAAATGAAAAATTTGTATTTTTAGAGAGGTCTTACGGGGAACCGTTTGTAGCACACTTACGCCTGGCAGCCATTACGTTCACTTTGCGACGGACATTAAATTTCCCGATTTTTAAATTCCTAAAAGTAAGACCATGTCGGCTTACGCTGTTCTTTCAGTCTAGTTATCTTGTTACGCACCTTTAAAGTGGACAATAATAATTTAATGTTTGTCAAATGATATTCTTATTAGATTTCGAGGATGTGCGAAAATTTTCCAATTTATATGTGGAAACTGTTTTTATACGCTTTGCCTTTCGAAACGATAACGAGTGTGCGCTAAAAGCTCATTCGAACACAGAAAGCTGCTATAACCAACAATTTCTCCTACGAATGTTTGTTATGCACTTCGCAGTTAAAATACGCTTCTGGGGGAGGGGTTAATTTTTTGCGCACATTCGATGTGCGAAAAAGAAATTGGTTAATGTCATAACTTAGGTGACGCTACAGTCCGGGGTGGACCTGAGCCTAATAATTTCATTATAATGTTTTAACACGTTATGATTAGCAAGCAGTTTTTAGCGCAGACTTTTATGCGAATTGCAAGTGTGCGTTTGACTATAAAGGAAGATATCTCATATAATTGCATGGATTTCCTGCATTCTGCGAATGGCTGAACTGACAAGCATTCTAGAAACACTTTATATTTTTTGTTTGTCAGACGATTGCAAGAGGGATGTAGAACACTTTTAGTATTTTTTTTTTACTGGTACCAAAAATCAGATAAAATGTTATTTAATGTGTGAGGTCTTCTTATATTCATTTTATTGCGCATGATGCAAAAAACTTCGCGTTTAATAATATGTTCATCATTTGCGCACAAGCGATGTGCGATCTAACAGAACTGACTCAAAACACCTTTGTAACAATGTTCTTATGATGAAACAGTGAGTGAATTGCCAAAGAAGCTATTGCAACTAGTCGTGTATAAATTCAATGCCTTCCCCAAGAGGTTGAACCGACGGACTTTTTCAATGGATAGGGAACTTTTGTCGGCGCAGTGGCTTAGTGGTTAGTGTGTTAAATTAAGGTTTTTTTTCACTGCGCCACCTCTCGCAAACGTCTGACAAACATCCGAGAGTAAATATAACTGTCATGAAAGAGCTTCTCAATTGGCCGTTTGGACTCGACATAAAATTGTAGATCACTTCCATTCGTTCCAAATATAAAAAAAACTCACACAAGACGTATGGTTGTAAGAAACTAGGCCTAGGGTCCCAACGGACCTGTTGCGCCAATTATTTATTTATTTTTGATTAGGGAACTTTTAGTGTACTTATTGTTCCACTGGTGGCCGAACAAACTAGATGCTAAAAAAAACTGGAATATATATTTTAATTTGATTACTTTCGAGATTCCATACGAATGCATAACCAACTTTACTTCTCATCCATAAGGTATTCATGCCCAACTTTATTGAATTACCAAATTAAATTTCATCCGATAATTGCATGGCTCCACACTTCCTACGATATTAGGGAAATAATCCAAATCTATGCAATCACTGAACCAAAATCCAATCACTGCAACCCATTTCCAATTGAATTCATGTTCACTTCCGACCACCAAGCAAGACCCTTGGTCCGCATTCCACTCCGCACTCCGCAAGGACTAACCCACCGCCCATTGTCTGCTCTCAATTTAAATATTATTTGCGTTTACTGCACGCAAACACAATCAAACTAAATTGCAATCCTCATTCGGATTCATTTTGCGAACACTGCACATCCTTTGTGTATACACCATACACATCCGCTCTTCCTTCAACGATCACTTTGAATAAACCGAGTAGGTATCCCTATCCGTTTCGCCTTACCACAAACAAGTTAGCAGAAAATTCAATTCAGCATGATTCCCTTTTCCATTACTCGACAAAAGGAAATAAGGACGAAAAAACGAATATAATCATCTTGATTTGATGTGCATTCTCATTCTTAAATTCAAATTCTACATGTACGAGTGTGTGTATGTAGGCTGTTCTACATCTTCCAATTTAATTTCGACAGGACAAATAAAAACTTCTAAAGATCCTTCAAACCCAAATTGCCTTTAAAAATCGTTTCAATTCACTTCAACAGCCTGATGAGGGATGACTTACATTATTTACGCCTCCAGCGGTTGTATGTAAGTAGCATGGCACGACACCGACACGATGGTGAATGATTTAAAAGCAATTTGCAAAATATTTGCATAAATCAATTCATCTATTATCAAACAGCGAAAACCGAATACCAACTACTGTTGTATCTGTCCGTCGCCATCCTGTCCTTACGCTACTCTATTTTGGTTTCAAATTTTATGATTAATGCGCTATTGAATTTGACTAGAATGAGATTAGGCTAATTAGGTTGGCAGTCGTTATGTCGTCGCTGTTTGCTTGCTGTCGACGGTCTTAATAAACCTGCACCCGAATCAACTTTGAAATTGATTTAGATGTATGGTCGGCGTTGAAAGCCTTTTGCCGTTGCCATAGACATATTGACTGAGTGATAAATCAATTTTAAATTTATTTTAGTTCATATAATATCGTTGGGTATAGTCTCTGTGTTAACAAGCGGTGGTCCAGTTAGAGTTTTGATTTGAAACTTTAATCAGATCGAGCATTTTGAGGGGAAACTCAATGTGAAATCGGTTCATGGAGAAAGTGTGGGTATAGTTCTATTATTGAAACATGTGTGGGGATTGGGCGAGAGGTGGGTGTCACGGCTATTTGTTCAAGTGAATTGTGATTAGTGAGTAGAGGGCGCTAATTTAAACCGATTTAGACTTTGGTTGCATGTTGGTTTTTTTTTCAGCTGAAGCCGGCAGTAGAGACAGATAAGCAATTCAAAGACAAAAATTCATACAAGTGGACAAAACTTTTTCGATATTTGCTAGTAGGCCTTCAGAGTTGACTGTGCTTAGTGGTAAACTTTAATCAAGATACCCAAGAAGCCTGGATACCTCTTACACTCGTCGTCATGTATTTATGTTTTGTGGATAGGGCTTGAAGAAACGCTGATGTTACTCATTAGCCTAGGGATCAAACCTGCTCGCCCGAATCTCAAGACCGTGCGTATTTCCGAACGCTTATTAGCATGTTGTTCTTAAAAGGAAATATATTCAGCTATTTAGTCAATGCGACTTTACGCCTAAGCAAAGGAATATGCAGCAGGGCTATGGACACCATTTTTTTTTGTATTTTAGTGGCATTTAAAAAAAATTAATTAAATTGTATTTAACCATAGCCTCAAGCAAGCAGCTATCCCGCCAAATTTGTTGGGTTGCAAATTTAGCTGTGTCGTGTGTATCGCTTGAATATCAGTTTTTTCATCACTTTTTTAACAATTCTGCAATTTTTTTTAATGTTGCCATGCCACAGAATTATTTAAAAGGATGCAATCATTCATTTATTTCTATTTTATGATTTATTTCCCTAATGTTGACCACAAAAGAATAAAATTTACAGATGGTTAAAAATCAGTGCGAGTGCAATCATTTTTTTATCAAACAGCAAAATTAAATAATAGGAATGCTACCGTTTCCAATCATTTGCATTCTTTTTTTTTTTAAGTAAGTTAAGTTTAGGTTGGTTAAGTAATGATTGGTAATCATTTGCATTTTTTTTTCCAATTACTGCCATACTTCTTCTAATCATCAACAATAGTTTGCAGTTTACGTTTTGTATTATCAGTTCTAATTATTAGCATTTTTCCAATCATTTGGAATCATTTGCCTCGTTTGATTTGAGTTGCATTTATATTCAAATGATTGAAACCGATTAGAAGAAGTGCAAATGGGTAGTGATGACTGAAAAATAATTCAAATGATTGGAGGTGAAGGCATTATAATTATTTTAACTATATAACTACCAACCATACCAGCCTAGTGAGTATAAGTGCAATTTATTAGGCGGCATTTGAATGATTTAAATTCTGAAGCGATTTAAATCTTCAACTGCCAAAATACAAAGGGACCTCCTTTGCTTTGTTGTATCAGACCTGGAAACATATCTGCCTACACCTACATCATCAATTAAGAAGTACCGTTACATCGTACCCTGTTCGCACTTCCACTCCTTTACAGCTCCCACTGAAATGAAGGCATTTTGTAATTAAATCAAAACTCCATAGCGTCGAGGGACATATTGGCGCCAGCACGTACCACTGCAAAACCATCAACAGCATTGCATCTCAAATGAAGATTTACGTCATACGAGGACATTGGGTCAAACACACCTATAATATGGCCCCCAGAGACCCGACAACTATCGTCAGTTGCGCCGTTCTAAAGTTGTGCCCTGAATTGAAATCGAAGCACGCTCTATCGCCGACGTTCGCCTATTAAAACACGAACACGTTTTATGGTTCGTTTTTTATTACATATTATTCACACTCCATAAATCTGTCCTTTCGTCCCGATTGCAATTCAGAATTCACTTCCATTTATAGGCAATAAAGTTACATGAAAATTGTGTCTAAAGTTGTATTCAGGGCGGTGTCCCTTAAAATTTTGTAAAATTCGTCTCTTCCGCGCGTATATCAAAAACACACGTTCGTATGGTTCGAAACGATTCATCAAATCAACATGCATATTCATTCGGGCTGAATGCATTGCCAGTTGGGAGAATTCGACAAACGAAATGGTGCTCTCACTTAACAACCCTATTCATCAGTGTCGAGTCGACGAATAGTCAGACTCACCCCCTCTCGGCCAGACAATATTGTCGTCGTCGTCTCATCGTGCATCCTGATAAAAGGGATGCAGATGCTACCATTCAAATGCATTCGGGACAAAATAGATTTCGAATATGTCGTCGTTGTCGTTGTCGTCAGGAGCAGTCGCAATTTAGTTGCCAAGTTTTGCGTCTCTGAATGCATCCGAAACTATCACAACTGTTTTGCTGTTGTTTCGTTCACGTGCGCGATGGTGGTGTGCACAGCTCCTGTTCGGTTTGCACTAAGAGTATATTGGTAGTGAAGTCGTTTCGTTGTAAATGATATCACTTGTGACGAGTTGAACACGGGATGGGGTGTGCGGTGGCAGCGCATGTGTGTGGCATTGTTGCGAGGATTATTCTTAGATTTGTTGTATTTCACCCTCGGATTCGGCGAGTGAGCGGATTTATAATCGTCAAATGTGCCATGGGAGGATTTGACACTCTATTTTATTGTTCGGGGGATAACTGACCTAGGTGGCGTAGTATTTCAGCGAATGGCTGTGCGATTTTTCAGGAATTAATCGAAGTGGATTTGTGTGGATCGCAAGGGAGGGTGGGTGTGTACATTTTTCTGCACATGCCATAATCGATTTGTGATCTAAACTGATGGGCTTCCATTTGTGAGATGGGAATTTCACCACCTGCTACAGTTACATGTGGATCTTTGTGGGTAAGGGTGGACTTTGTTTTTTTTGCCTTAGGTCACGCGAGTAATTGGGTCAGTTGTGCGATTCCGCTGGATTCACATAATTAGGGAACATTTCATCGTTTATTCGCTTCCCTTTATCCAGCGGTGCTTCGAAGAGTATACTCTTTTCAATTACTTAAGGCCTTCGTTATGTTAGAGGGTTCATGTTCAGTGGTACTGGAAAATAATAGTTTCGGTTCCTTGTTCTTTATGTTTTATGGCGGCAAGCAGTCTTGGGGTGGATACAAATTTGCACATTCAAAGAATGAATGGCTTTTTCCATGTACCAGCTGAAGCTAATGGCAGATATTTTTTATTTCATGAGATACAACTTAAGGGCACAGTAGTCTTTAAACCTTTTATATGCGAAGCAAATTTAATTTTTTTTTTTATAAAATTGTTACTTAAGGATCATATACAACGTACTAATGTTTACTCGTTACTTTTCAAATTTGCAGTTTCTAAGGCAAATTGTCTGTGAATCAGGAAACGGAATTTTACGACCATATAGCGCGCACACCTGGTAACTCGCCACTTTAAAATTTTGCAGTAATTTATGAGTCATATTGCACAAGCAAATGATTACTCGTTACTATTAAAATTTTTATTTTTTGTCGGGAATTTTGAAATTAGTCAATTTCACATGTCGGTGTTATATTGCATCTACAGCTGTTTACTCTGTAGTTTTCAAATATACACACAGTTTTCACAGAAAACTCGTTACTCTTAAAATTTAATATTTTCGTGCGGCGTAGCTCATGTGTAGCTTCGTGTAATAAATTCCTCTGACGGCAAAGGGATTTTGAATGAAGAATTTGGATGTCATTGTCGGTTGGAATCTGAGGCAATATGGATATGCACTGTGATAGCGAACGTCGAGCAATGGCCGACCGAAATGATTTCATAATCCATTTGGACGAGTAATTATGGAAACCAAAACTACATTCTACAGGAAAAAATATGATAAGGTCATCCTATTAGATCGCTACTTCAAATTTGTTAGTTTTCATAACGCATTTGATAAACGAAGAACACTGTTATGGTCATACGGCGAACGTACTCGTTACTTTTATTTTCAATATTTTATCTCTTCCATATTCCTCTGCGAATGTTGAAATAATATTTTTGGGTGTAAAGTAAAAAAAAACAAAATTCGAATTCGTTTGAGTACTGAAACAGTTGTTTTAATTTGAATCTTTTCAAAGGATTTGTTGCGCTTTAATGAACCGATATTCTATGAACCTGATATAAGCAATCAAATTCTAAGTTAATTTGACGCAAATATGTTCCAAAATTTCAAAAAGCATTAACTTCAATTTATTACCTAAGTATTTTTTATAGATATTTATCTGATTTATGTATTAGTACTAAAGTTCTTCAAAATATATTTTATATTTTGAACAAAATCTTAAAAAAAGGACTTTTTATTTCGGAAAAACAAGATTTTCAGATTTTTTATCTGGGAAGACTGATCGGAAGAGCACGTTGTGGCCTACCATCTGCGCTCACAGATTCGCAATAAAGCCTTGCTGCCTACCACTCTTGGGTCACTGCTGGCGTCTCGGTTGGTAAATCCCTACTTCAGATTTTTGGTCATACCGATGACCTCTTTAAACTAGGATTTCATGTTCTTGAACTCAACTCTAACCGAAACGCGGCATCTGTAATCCATCTATTATTTCACGGAACGAAGTCGGTTTTTAATGAAAAATAAATAAATATCCGTCACGTATTGCTCGTTCATGAACAACACGAATTGTGTCCCGCAGTCTCCGCGTGCAGTACTCGATCATCTTCAATCTAACAGCAACAGTTTAAAAAATGTTTGAGCCAGAATAGCGACCAGTCTTTGAAGGCGAAAATAAATTGTGAAATTCAGCTCCAATGTTGTAAGTCAACCTTCACATAATCCTAAAAGCAAACAACCAACATTAACTCGGAAAAATACTCGCATTTGAGACTTCATTTATGTTCACAAGTTTCACCCTCGGGTATACTCTCAACTTCTTACCTACTGCTTTAACAAAAGTTATCGCAAAAACATCATACAAATTTAGTAGTGCTTTAAACAGAATAATATTCAAATAGTTATCCCGTGGGATAAAATTCCTTGTACTCTAACTCTGGCGTATACGCAACAACACAAACATCTGCCAAATCCAATCGTTTTGTTTACAAATAAACCTGCAGACTCGGATTACCAGCCTTTGAGAACATAATCACCCCATCCGACATCCTGGTAATTTTAAATTAATTTTCGGAACAACAAGTTCACCCAGCAGTTCGCTACACTTCCGGCGAATTAAAATTACGAGTGCGCTCCCCGCCGCGACCGACAATGACCCAAATATTTTGTTAAATTACAATTTTTGAAAAGTTTTCTACCCTCTCGCTGTGTAAACACAGACACAAATCAGAGAACCATTTACCATTTACCACGAAATCAAAATGATTTTCGCTCGCAATCCACCAAAACCGCCAAAAGTTTACAACAGTGTGGTTAACCCGACCCTTCCAGTGGAGGTTAGGGCGGGGTGTCACTTTTATCACTTGTTTTGCACACGCCGGGGCTTTGTAACACCGTCGTCCCTGAATTGTCAAAAGTGGATGACACCATTCAAAACTACTAGTACGTGACCGAAACAGAAACAAGATAGTGAAATGGAGCCTTTGGTAGGATTCTCCTTCGCAGTATCGTCGAAATATTGTCGTCAAACAAAGGTGGTGTGCCATGGAAAATTTCCACATGACTTCGTTTGCTGTTTTGGGTGGGGATTGAGGGGGGTTTCGCGTTTTCCTTCACCTCGGGCATAAGAGACTGCCACCGGACTTGTGTGTAAATTTTCAAACTGCCACAATATCCTGATGGTGGCCATGAACAACAGCAGCAACTGCGGCTGCCGCCATTCAGATAAGGCGTGTGCACAAATTAGGAGCATTAGAGGGAAGTGGCTGGTTAGAACAAAGCACACAAAAAAAAAAGAACCCATTTGACAGGAAGAGAAAATATTACACTTTCAGGATCAGAATGGATGCGGCGCTCCTCGGCAAGTAAATTTTATGGAATCTGAACAGCGCGTCGGCGGCAGCCAGGAGCAGTGCGATGAACACTCAAGAAAATTGGAAAGGAACGTAATTTATTTTGGCGACCGGAAATGGGATTTTAATGCGATCGCCCTGGCCGAGAGCGAAACTGCAAGATACGGTCATATAGCCATTAGTGAAGGCGGTTGGGGGTGTGTTTCGTGTGGCGGAACTCGTCTGTGGCTTCGTGTGATAAATTCCTCTGACGACAAAGGGATTTTGAATGAGGAATTTGGGTGTCGGTGTCGGTTGGAATCTGAGGCAATAAGGAAGGATATGCATTGTGATGGCGGACGTTGAGCAATGGCCGTCCGAAATGATTTCATAATCAGTTTGGACGAGTAATGAGCAAAGGACTTAATGGGACGTGAGCAGAGATCTGGGGTTCAGAGTATGAAATTACTTTTTATGAGTTTTTATCCGAGATCTTCACAAATTGCTTGGCAGAAACAATTGTTGGTGCTTTTCTTGTTGGCCGACGTTTAGTGACTGACGGGCGGTATTATAAATTTATGTGGGCTTATGTTCCATAGAAGTCATCTCGAGTTGTTTAAAAACAGAAAACCCAGTATATTAAACCGCAGTGTGTCAGTTGCAGTGTGTACATCATTCAGTGTGCGCTTAGCGACCACTGACTATTACTCACGGTCGTCCTTCATATATATTGCTAAAACTATTTCCAAAATAAACTGAATCGTGAGCTCCACGTAGAATCACGTTTGCAAACAGGTATCCACTCTTTAGACTTCTATTCGCACTTCTTTTTTGATTGCGCACATAACGTGTGCGTTTTGTAAACCTTCATTAAATTCAGCTAATGGAACGCATTACAAGTGGAAATAACAAAGTAATATTATTACAGGGCATTGATGCACACATAATGTGTGCGATAGGAAATCCTTACATAATGGATGACGTATTTTTGTTAAGATGCAGAGGAAGTTAGCTGTTTTCTTGTTAAAAACCTAAAGTTTTGACGATTATTAAGTAATTGTCGCTGTAAATTCTCTACTACTTTTAAGATTTCTTTAGAACTGACAGTTCCAGCTGTCATTACTCTACAATCTTTGGTCAGTTATTCGGCTTTCCGGTGTACAGTAACGAGAACTACTCGCTTGTACGCTGACTCGTTTGCATTCACTACTAAAACTTAACCCTAGAAAGATAATCATAAAATAAAGAGCGTAAAAGATAATCATACATCTCATACGCCAATTAGTGTATTTAATTAAACATATGAACTTCTTATTATTTATAATTAATTTATTTAATTATATAGATACTATTCAAAAAAACTAAATTAATGATTTTTTTATATATAGTTGAGACAGTCAACGCGCTGCGGTTTAGAATTTAAAAGTTATCACACAATTGTCCCGCGCCATACGTCTCGTGGACGTGGATTATCTTTCTAGGGTTAAGTAAGCAGTGATTTCTTGAGTGCGCACATAGTGTGTGCGTTTAGAAAACCTTGAATCATTTCAGCTAAAGGACGACCTCTATGCAAATGTGCCAAACAAAGAATCCACAACGCACACCCCTTGCTCAATATCGCGTTTAAGGCAGATATTCATCACTCAAATCCTCGGCTTCTCGGAGTTTCTGTGACTGAGATAACTACATCAACTTTGTCATTGCCACTACCAGCCATTGGCCCAGACGCCTGCCTATTAGTTAAGTGCAATTTAGAATCACCATCACCACTTGTGCCTCAAGAGGACTATATCCTGAGGTAACCGCCTGGAAAATTTAGTAATCGTCCACATCGAACTCAATTTCCTTTAGAAACCCCTAACACCATCGAACATTCATCACAAATGACAATGACATTCCGCAGCTAAATTGCATCACACTTCCTCAAACACCACCACATCAGAGCAAAGCAAATCGCTCAATCAAATTGTATTCGCCACTAAATATCTCAAAGCTGCAACGTTTAAGGTCCGCCAAATCACGTGCACGTTCACAATTCCATTTTGTATACAATTTTTCCAGTTCGCTGTCTGGAATAGAACCGAATTAATTTTTCAATCAGCTTCCGAGTGGCGCACGTTCTCCAGTGTTCTCTACAATAATTACCGCCGCGAGATACGTGCCCTCTTGTGCGGCTGCCGCTCTGCGTTCTGCCCCGCTACGGTACTGCGAATTCAAATACGCGACTCAGGACAAACGAACAAATAAAAATGCCGAACGAACGGCAATACCGACATTTTTGCAAAAAGTCCGGTGCCATGGTAGTACCACGTGTACGAGAGTGTTCAGTGTGCCGAAGCTCCATCTCACCGGCTGATGCTGCTACCGATGATGATGATGATTGGATCCAATGGAACTCTATTCGCTATTCGATTGTTGGAGCACGCTCACATTTCATAGACAGAGCGAGACACGAAGCGCGAGTAATTTATTCAAAAAGTATTGGATGCAGATAAGTAGATAAACGGATGCATGTGCGCTGAGATCACGTGCTCGCGGACATTTTTTTTTGTTCTTTTCTGCACAATTTCATGCGAGAAACCGCAGTTTACATCTGCAGATTGGATGTTGGACATGTCATCTGCTGATGGTGGTGAGTGCTGTGAATATATGTGTAATATGATTCAGAGCTTCAGCACCCCAGTCAGAAGTCGACTTGTGTCGTTTTCCATTATGTTTGGTGTGTTGTGTATGTGGTGCGCAGCGCACACCTTATCGGAGCGCTCTTGTCAGGATTGCTTACGCACGTTTAATGCCGTGCGCACTGGCCTCAATCGGTAGGTAAATGGGTTTTTTTTCGGACGCTGCGCTATTGATGGAGATTTTGTTTCTTGCACTTTGTGAGAGTCGGTGAAACGTTTATCTGCGCATGTCGCTCGCTCGAGGATGATGATGAAATATCGCGCAGCAGCTTTGTTCACGTAAAATTGATTAAAAGTAAAATCGAAAATTGGGTTAAATGGTTTTTTTTTTGCCGCATGATTGATGGAAGAGGTAGAGAAATTGGTTCAGTGGCACTGCATCTGGTACGTTTGCAATGGCTTTCAGGTAGTTGCTGGTATGGACACTTGCCCAAGTGATGTTTTTCACGCATTGACCTACTTATCTGGGTGGAGGAGATTTTACTGCAGGATCGAGCTTTTAAATGAACTGTGCATCGGAGGGCTTTTTCAAGAAGCGAGGGGTGTTTGAAGAATGTTGCAAGAGTTGGTCCTATGATTGGTTTGATCTGTGATGCAGACAACAACAACAGCATGTGCTATTAACCTGAGTAGTTTTTAATGAGACTTTACCCTGATTTTCACACTTAACAAGGACCCAACTGCATGCTGCTGTCGTTTGGCATACCTACACCCGACATCGGAGGAGAGACACACAACTCACCAGCGCCACCATCCGTGTCCCCTGCAATAGTAGGATATGCGGGAAATTCGTTTATTCCTTCGTAGGATTCACACTGGCTTTCAAATTTGATCACTCGAGTATCAAAAAATGCTGAGTGTGATTTTAAGTCTCAAGCTTCAAAATAGAGTGCGGTCTGAATTTCGATGGCTACGTTTTCCTTCCTCCTGGAAGTCGTCCTTAATTCGTGAAACTATTTTGTGGTTGGCCTTCATCCCGCCCCTATCATCCTGAATAGCCACGCTTGTGTTGCGTCTGATTTCTTTTCCACTTTATGGTGGGCCGCTGATCAACTTACCTTATGGCCTCTACCCACTCCGCATGCCCATGCTCACCCATACTTAAGGTCGATGATTGGTCATAGTCATAGAACCTCGTTGAATCTAGCTTTGTCCTAGAACCATACGAAATCTCACTTGGCGTTGAGCTACCTACGACCTATGCTATTCTATCCATCTTCTGAATCCCAGTAATCCCGCTTGGTTGTAAGGCCACCAAGCCACACTTATTTTAAGGCAGGTTAACGGTTAAGCTTCACGGAAACTCGCTTGGGCCGACGTTTATCTAATCGTAGGGACTCGCGAAACAGCGCTTACCGCTTGGTCTCTTCTGTCTCCCATAAACCATTCCTAGTGGCAGACCCTATCTTAAAATAGGCTTTCTTTGGGTCGATTTTTGCGACCCGAACTGCTACTCAGGAACTACTCTCACTCGCCTTACGAGGCGCTCCTTCTGCTGACCAACAACCACGGTAAGTCGAAAGACTAAATCAGGGCCTCTATCGTCTTTGGGTTGTTATCTGTCACCCTATAACCACGGTTGCGTGGTTAGTGTGCCAGATTATTGTGCGAAAAGTCTCAGGTTCGATTCCCAGGAAGACACAAATTAAATCTTTTGCAACTCGCCACCTCTCGCAAACGTCTGACAAACTTCCGAGAGTATAACTGTCCTACGAGAGTTTCTGACTTTAGACTCTGACTGTAGGTGCCTTCCATTCGAATGGAATGAAATGAAGGCTAGGCCGGGGGTACCTATACGAACTTGATGCGCAGACTATTTATTTTTAGAACCACGCTTAAGCTTTGGCTTGGCCCGCTTTTAAAAAAAAAACAAACACGGGTTAAACGGATTAAGGTACCTTTCCGCTATTACGACTAGTTTTGTCTTAAAATCTTGTGATATATAAAAAGTGAAGTAAGCCATTTTCTGACACTGTGGGTAAAGCTATATAAAAACAACAACCCCTAGACAAGAGCTTTACAAACAGCTATTCCACTGTACCCGATTAGAGGGAAACTTAATTTAAAGAGTTTCATTCATGTTTTGTTGAAAAATTTATTCAAAAGGATATATCGCAGAATTCTATGATGAACTGGAAAGTAAAATGTCATTTCTAAAATCTATAAGCTCTATCTTACCTCTTAAAGCCAAAATAGAGTTTCCCGGGAAAAACACCGGTACCAGGTTAAAGTAGTAAATTGACCCGAACAAAAATAAAACCACTGCCTCCTAAATGTAAGATGTGTGTTCCCACTAAAAGCCAAACCGAAAACAAGTGAAACAAGTCCACTTGTCAAACGATTAAAATCTTCCAATCCCAATTGTCAGGATACCGTTTATCCAGCTTTAATCTTTTAATTCATGCACTGCCTTGATTTCAGTTGAACTTGTTGCGAACTCTTAAAACCAACCATCAACAAAACAGCAAAAAATTTAAATGCAAAACTATCCTCTTGCAAAATGAATTTGCATGTTGAAAAATAAAAGAATCAACGCCGGACACGAATTTACCCTAAGGCAAAAAAGAATTTTAATCCAGATTACTTCATCTGCATTGTAAAACATTGCCTGGCGCATTATTATGAGCCGAGGACGGGTCCCGCATTCGTGCAGAACTTTCATGTATGGACACCTCCCACATGCAACAATTATATACGTTTTTTTTTCAGTTTTCATCAGGAGTTCCGTACAAGTGACAGGAATTTGTCACTTTAAGCCACGATCGCATGATGTAAATCATTGTCCACTGTATTATACCGCGTGCCTCACATTTTACCGTTGAAAGCAATAAATCTTAAAGAGGGCGCAATGCGTTTCAATTAAATTTAAGTTCTCCGCTTCCTTTATTTTGCTTCTTAAACAAATCGAAGGAAATTAAAAAAGAAAGGAAACACACCGCAGACGTAATTACATTTGAGGTCCAATGAGGAGATTTTCTTTTTTTATTTTTTTCTCTGCAGTCCAATGTGGTAAATGTATAAGGTCGCCGGTCGCAGTTGCGGCATCTCATGGATATGGAAATGAAAACAGACGGACATTTACTTAAAATGTCTCCGGAGGGATGTGTTAATTAAGTGGAGTAATCCCACGCGAAGATTAATAAAAATTTGCATAGAGTCCTCCTGTGCTGCTCTTTGTGCGAAGCTTCTCTGTTTCGTCTTGGAAGGACTGTCGCTTGTCTCGTCGTTGTTGGCGTTTTCTTTTTTGCTGAGTAATATAAGCTTGCTCTTTCGGTACCACTGTTGCGTGATGCTTCCTTGTTTGTCTACCATGGAGTTGTTTACGTTTCGGCGGAACTATTAATTCGACATTTCTGCTAATTTCGAATCGGTAGCTTAGTTTAATGGAAATGTTAATGATCTGGCATGATGGTAGGTACGCGGATTCATATAGATCGAAATAGTCTTTACAAATATCGATTAGACATACGTTACAAAATTTAAACAACTAGCAGCGGATGGTTCTGATTGCTTTATATGCAGGTCCTTCTGCCTGGGGGTGTATCAAGTCCGCAATGAAAGAACTTCAGGAGCCTCTGTTTTAAAATGATTTTCATATGCCAGCGGAGTGGCTCGGAAATGATTGCACTAAACTACTGAGCATGAGGAGCGGGTTCGATCCCCTGAAAAATGCAAATAACATCTTAAGTTTTTAATGCCACTGAAGTGTCTCTGGCGAACGTCTGACAAGCATCTGGGAGTATACAACTTACCAGAGGAAGCTTCTCGAAGTCGGCCATTCGGGATCGGCAGAAAATTGTTGGAACCTTCCACTCGTCCCGAAAATAAAAACTCACACAAAACCAATGGTTGTGAGAAGCTAGACCTAATCGTAAAAGCCTATACAGTCCTGTTCTGTACTTAGTTACTACGTGGTCCATATTGCCTCAAGCCTGTGTCTTGAGGCAATATGTGCCACAGGCTTGATGTAGTACATCGAGCAATTGCCATAGGATTTTTCTAAAAGATCGTAGAACGCTTACTTGGCTGACCTATCATTGTACTCTGTGTGGGCTCAAGTCCAAATCCGGGCAATGTTTCCAAATGTAATCCTATAACGGATTGTTACTGGGCGGAAGTATGCCTTACGAACACCTAAGGCTTCTTCGGCTTTGTTTACATCGATAAACTGACAAACAAGGAAACCTGAAAGAAATTATACGCCTTTCAAATCCTGTTTCTTTGGCCTTAAGAGGCAATTAAATAGTGACGCCTTCTTAAGAAAAGGAGACTCCAACTACAAAATCAGATAGAATTCTTTATTAGTTGCAATTTTTTGCATTTGTACTAAAAACAAAAAAAGCTTTGGCCGAACGCTTCTGTTTTTGTATACCAATTCTGCTGTCTATATTTTATTTCATTTTTGAAAGAAGACCCTTTTTACATAACAGATTTAGATTTTTGAATATTAAGTTCAAAATTATATACCTGGTTTATGTAACAATTTAATACATTTTCTTATTAATTAAGAGATCACCGATTCACAGAGCCTTCCTAAGAACTGCCTGGTTATTTGCTAGATATTAACGTGACTAGCTCGACTCCCTAACATCATCTTTCCAGAAAGATAAGGTCAGAGAGAGAGAGAGAGAGAGTGGCTCAGTAAATTTAATATAATGTTAAACTCTTGTTTGTTGATAAAACGAAAAAAATAACAAAAGATATAATGAAAATAAATAGTGCAAGTGTTTTATAATAATATACAGGGTGTCGCAAAGTTAATTATTCAATTTAGTTTGTAAATTACTTTCTTAAAATGATTTTGAGTGATGGAAATCTTTATTTACAATTTTTTTTTTGTTAAGTGGAAAAGATGTCAGTCAGTTGGCTGCCGCCAGTGTTGATAAAAATTTGTTCCCGTTTTATCGTATTTTCCATGAATTTTCCCAAAAACTTCCGGTGATAACTGTTCGCATTCCTTTCGAATATTCTCCTTAAGGGCTGCGATTGTCTGAGGCTTGTTGGCATAAATCCACGACTTCAAGTAGACCAAAAGAAAGAAGCCTGGGATGGTTTAATCCGGCGATCTTACTAGCCATGCCGAATTGCCAAAACGGAAGATTACATAACCAGGAAATGCTTTCGTTTATCATGACCCTGTAGCGTTCGCCAGTAACAGTGACCGTATTAGCGATGGCGTCATCAAAAAAATACTGCCCAATCTCTTCGTGCATCATGCGCGGATTTTCAGTGCCCCACAAATGAAGATTTTGCTTATTGACGTCACAGCTTACGTGAAAATGCGCCACGTAGCACATGACAATTGGAACTCAAAAAATTCGACACAGTTATTCCACGCTCTTGCGGAGTATAGCGCTCCATTGCTTGTCTGTTTTATACTGCAGCTGTCTAGTTCACAAATGTCAAATATGATTGATGTAGGACGCCATTTGCAAAAATTACAACATCTTCCGATAGGGTCATTCATTTTGCGCCACCTTGTATATTAAAATCAAATGTTGTTCGTCATTGTCCACATAAATCACGAACTGTAATCTGTAAAAGGTTTTAGCAGAAAAACGTTCAAAAGAAGAATCGGAAAATTGGGAAAAATTCAAAGTAACATCGTATTGGAAACGGGAACCAACTCTCTGGAGAACTTTGAACAATCTGTTGGATTTAAGATTTTTAATTTCTCTAAGTCGTTTATAAAGACTCCACTTAAATATTTTTTCACAGCGAAATCTCTGAACAGATTCGATGGCCTCCAGAGACCTATAATCACGTATTTCTTTTGAGTAACAAAACGCAAAAGTTTACCTTCATCAATCGGAAGCTTTTTATTTGAAGGGACTCCAATCTGTATTTTTTTGACAGAAAACCACTGATGACGGATAGCCGCTTTTCCAGTTGATATTTTCTCTCTATCTTTGTGAACGTAATTCTAGGCTGGCTGTGCGACATGAGAAACTCAAAATGAACTATGTACCTCTAACTGGGTTCCTTTCAGAAGTTCAGTGTACACGTGAGCTTCCTCGACATATTAATTCAAAATTCATCTAATATTTGACCTTGTTATGATGATTTGGGAGTCTCAAAGGACTGCGGACTGCGAACTGCGACCGCTTTAGTTTGCTGATCATAACGGAGTCACAGATTTATCTGCGAGTCTTCTGAGTTTTTCCTTACTTAAGTGGCCGTTCAGTTTAAGGTGGAGGAGCTTAAGGCTTTTCAGCCTATACGCATTTTTAATAAAAGCGGTCTTTGGCTCAAACAAAGTTATCTACATAAAGTAAAGTCTTTACGAACAGATCTCCAAACTGTGTGTCGCACTGACTTCTAAAATTCACACCCAATATCAATGAACATTGCAAAAATATTTGGACTTAATCTGCAGGCTTGAGGACCATCGGTTTTAGTCTTTCAGCCCCTACTCATCTTACTCCTGCTATATAACGCTGAAGCATAAGCAAAAAGCTAAAAATATCCTTGATTGCTTTGATCGCAAAACTCTTGAAATGGTTTTCAGTTCCGTTTGCGTTGACAGGATTTGGAGAAGGAGATTTGGCAGTTGTAGATATAGAAACATCGACATGGTACGGAAAAGTACGCATCAGTTGCCTAAGATGGTTAAGACATGCAGAGTGAAGAGTCTTCGACTCCAAGGTAGAGGTGCAATGCAGTATAGACCAGCCTCGGCTTGGATAGAGATGAAACACACACTTGGAAGGGAACTTTAACCCTATTAGAGTATTCACAAAGGCCTCTTTAACCGAATACTTAATAAAGTTAGTAAGATAGTAAGACCCTTTGCATAAGTCATCGCTAATTACAAAATAACGCCTTCAAACAGATCTTACAGTTTTCCAATCCCAATCCCGATTTCTGTTAGTCGTCTTAATACCTTCTTACTGTGTCCACTAGCTGTTCGTCTGCATGCGGCCTGTTTAAGCCGGGATACTGGGATTGTCTCCATCTATCCGTTGGGTTCGTATATTTCATCGTTTCTTTGCTAGTTGGGTTTAAAGAGTGGTTTCGATGACAATGGGTAGGGAAGTTCCACGTGACCTTAAAGGTGTCATCAATCAGCAAGAACACTCTCCCAAAAATCGCATAAGATCATTTCCGACACATATATCTACTTTTTGACTGCTTTCGTGCGAATTGGTCCCATTCCAACCAACACGGTCATAATAAAAAAGAAAAAAAAAAGAACTCGCATCACTCAACTACCAAAATCGTCGAAATATCCTTTCGACACTGACTCGCAGCTGACAGTAGCGGTTACACGAAACTAATCCATGCCACAAACAGAAAGGAACCTTTCATGCCCAATCGCTACCGAAATATCAGCAGATCCATTTGATTGCCGTCATTTCGGCCAAACTGTCGATTTCCACACCTGGTGTGTGCCAATCTGCCGACAAATCAGACAACAAAAGGTTCGCAAAAGAAAAAAGGAAAAACTTGCATTCAAAAGCAAATAGCAGCTGGTTGCAAGCGACGTGATAACCATCCATCCAAACATTCATACACCTCGCTGCCACTCCAAAGCGCACTCACTCTCTTTATCTCCCTCTCTCTCTCTCTCTCTTTCTCCAGTCGCCGCATTCATGTTGGAAACAAAGGCATCTGTGCAAACAAGCCCAAAGGGCATTAACAACAGTACTACGATCCACGAAGTGAAATTTTTGCCGAAAGGCAACACGCGCCACGGCGCAAAACATTTTGTGACTGCAATCTAAGATAACCTCCACCTACCCCATATGACAGCGGGTGGTAGTGGTAGATGAAATGGGCCAAATTCTTATTTAAAGCGTACCCCCTTAGGGATCAGCTGAGCTCACAACATCCCCCCGAGCCAGACTGAATGTCAAGTCAACAATTGTATTGTTTCGAAATTAAAAGCAAAAAGAGGAGAAAAACGTCGAACTCGTTCGACATTCAGACGGGCAAAATTAGGGCGCTTTGGCAGATTGGAGGCGCGCACTTCACCGCTTATTACTCCAACTTTGAGTTGAGTTGGCTTGATTTGTGCGCCGGCCGTACACTAATTGGGTGCTCGAAATTGCACGTGGGCCCTGAAACATTGTTTACCCCCTCCACCGCCGACCAACCGCAATGTCCTCGCTCAACCAGAAAGGCAAATCATAGCAGCACCACAAGGAGGAGGGCGGCCGGCAAAAAGCGAACTTTTATCAACAAAAATAAAATAATAATAAAAAAAAAACAAAGCAGGTACAACTCCAGCCAGCCTATTGTGCGCCAAACAATATTTCTGTTTTTGACAAATTTCCGTGGAAACAGCCTGTGTGTGTGTAAATCGCTTCCTCCTTTACATAGACCCATTGTGGGCTAAAACTGGAGACAAACAGCCCACAGGGGTTGCACTGAAATCAAGCTTGATGGTGGTATCCAACAGAAAATAAAAACCAACAGAACATTATTTTCGCCTTGTAGATACACATCCTTCGGCCGATGGAACACAAACGACAATTGTTTGAGTTTATGCAAACAGAACGCCGCCGAGAGAGATGCAAATTAATTAAGTGACATAAATTTCACTTATTTAAAGAGTAAATTACTATCGGATACACCATCTAGGACCATCTTCTGGCGCAGCCAGCCAGAGAGTGTGGAGTGCGTTTAGTCGGGCTCGTGGTGTATGTAGTGGTACGTGCTTGTGCTCGTATCTGATGGCAAGATTTTGAATGGGAATCCATTTTTCTGGAGCTCTAAAATGGAGTCACGATGCGGGGGGACTGGGGGAAAAACGCGTGCGCGTAATTTAATAAATTCGCTGGGGTTTTGATGTTTCGTCAAATGGGAAAATGAATTTCGCCTTTGAAGTGCCATAGAGACTTATTTTTGCATAGAAATGGATCTATTTACGTGCCAGGCTATTAGAGAGATGAAACGACGGCGTACAAGTGCCTTCTCCTTTTTGATTGGTGAACCCAAGTGGGAGTCGGAAGTTTTCAAAACTATTTACCATCGCTGATCAGTGTGGATGCTGTTGGAAGTTGAATGCTTTTCCTAAGCTTACGAGGTTACATTGATTCAATAATGGCTGAAGGTCTACTGGAAATGGAATTTCAATCCAATTATGAAGTATGAAAAGTGGAATGCTAGTTAAGTGGAGTGATTCTATGAAGGCTGATGCGAGTCGAGTTGTTTCAACGAGTAAGAGGCGTAAGACGAATAATAATTTTTCAGGGGTATACCTTTACTTAAGCTCCGAGTGGGTATCAAATTTCAGATGAACTTGGTATGCCCTTTGAATTTTGTTTATTTTTATGAAAACTGTCGGAACAAGTGCTTAGTTCGCTGGCTATCTGTACGTCTTCTATTAAAAAAAAAACTTGGATCGCAGTTCCACGGCAACCACACTAACCAGCACACCAACCGTTGGTGTAATTCTATCCATCTGATCCACCTACAAACGATTTTGATTATTTTCTGGGGTGCTGGTCTCACATTGGGAGCACATACGAGTAGTTTCCTCTATTGAAGCAAAGTGAAGAAATAATTTTGCTACAGAAACACCCAGATGACAGAATGGTTCGAAATATGGGCATTGCACATGACTTAGATGACCTGATAACGACGGCAGAAGATTAAAGGTTATGGAACATTTTTTCCCGGAATACTATTGCGAAGTAAGTTTTTTTGTTTTCTTTTTTTAATAAATTAGGTACTGATGTCAAAATGTAGTATTCCAATCAAGACAAGAAGTGTAGAAAGACAAATTGGTCAGGTGACATGCGATTTTTTAAAACATCACAGTCACAATTTCAGAGAAATAAATCTCAATCTTTAGAAGAAAAAGACAAGAATTATAACAACTAAATATAAAACTAGTACGAGAATGGTGACTCGTCTGTGACAGAGAGAACAAGTGTATACCAGAAGATTAGAATAGGCTCCAAGTGGTTGGAATTATTTTAAGGTGCATATTCAATATCGTTGGAAAAAATAAGAAGTGGGTAATATTTGCTAAAAACTTTGTGCGTACATGGGGCCCTACTCTCTATTTCGTTCCGAAAATCAATCCTATTCGAAATTGCTTTCCGTTCCGTTTTTAAGCTGGTACTCTGCAATACTTTCGGAGTAGTGGTACATTTCATTCGGCTTTCGATATAGAGAGTGCAGAACGTTCGTTTTTTGAAAAATGTTACTTTCGAAGTAGAGTAGGGCCCCTCTTATTGCATTTTTGTTGGAAGTAAGGCATTGAGATTATTACAAAAGTATACCGTATGTGAAAACATAAATACAGTCGAACATCGATAACTCGAACCATCACTTGCCACAAAAAAAGTTCGAGTTATCAAGTAAAATACAAAATTTATATAAATATGTACATACAACTCTATGTTTATTTTGTGTTCCTCTTATTTTTCCAAAAATTCAAACCAATATACCAACCTAGTTAATTATGTGCTCTAACTCCTAATAACAAGAAATTTGACAATACTTACTCACTCATACGAAATCACGATTGTCTACACGGTACACTGGGTCATAGGAACATACAATCACAGTGCCCCCGAAAGCGATGCATTATAAATCAAACTTGTAAAAACACGCAGAATTTGGGAATTCCTCCTCAGAATTCGACTTATCGGAGGTGACGCCAAATAATCTCTTCGAGTTATCAAGACATTCGAGTAATAGAAGTTCGAGTTATCAAATACAAATTGCATGTAAATTTTAGTCTTGGCGCTATTGCCAACCAATTTTATACGAGTTATTAAAAATATTCGAGTTATCGAAGTTTGACTTATCGAGATTCGACTGTAATTAAAAAAGATTGCAATGTTTAGTTTGAAAAATACTATTGTTTAACTATTAAGCTGAAAACTGACTATCTATAAAATATTATTCGGGATGTTTGCATTGCTTGGTTTTTAAAGTTTTATCCAAATCGAAAATGGGGTTTTCGAGATATGAGCAGATTCTAAAATCAGCGTTTTCAGTGCTTAAAATTCAAAATTAAGGACGCACGACTTTGAAAACATCAATTTTACTCTATCTATGCATTTTGGTAAAAATCGTTATTGCCGTTTTTAGGTAAACTAAGGAAAACCACATTTAAAAAAAATATTTTTTTTTCAAAAACCTATTGTACGATATATAGAAAAAAAAATTAGTTTCCTATTGAGTAAGAAAACCATTTCTTTTTACAGATATGTCCAAATTGCCATTAATCGATTTTTTAGTGTATGCAGTCATGGTAACCTCACCTACTTAAGCTGAAATATAAATTTTGGTTGAAATCGTTAGAGCCATTTTCGAACAAATCAAGCTGTTATAAAAATTTTGTATGGGATGTACCATTAATATTACCGTGCAAAAAAAACGGTCCCGCACTGTAGGCCCACAAACTCCAATTCAGAAGTTTGAACTAAATCAAGTCAGCCGTTTAGGCTGTAGGCCTCGGGAGCATACGGACAGACGAATACAATATATATCTCTTACTACGTAATCGAGAAAGTTAAAAAGAGAGGGTAACATCGAAAAGAGAAGACGTTGAATTATTTATTCATTTTTCATGAGCGTCAATTTTTGTTGGGGAGGCTTGGGGCTATGTATCGACAGCCCATAACATGAAGCCTTATTTGGCAGAAGTGGACTAAAAACATTCCAAATTGCCGTCGCAAAGTTGTGATATCACTGGAGGATTGAAAAACAAAGCGTTGCTTTTTGTATACTTAAATGATTGAAACTGCGTGTCAGCATTTCAGTTGGTATATAAGTTTGCAACTGCAAGGTTCAGTGATCAGCTATAGAAGATAAGTAAAATATATAAATACCTAGTAAACTTTTCAAAAAGACTGTCAATTATTTTAGGTAACTAACGAGTAATTTGTTTTTAAAAGTCAGATGGGAAATATTTTCAAAATACTCTCTTGGTTTCTCCTTATGGAAGGGGCTTGCTTAAATTTGGAGTTCTAATGGTTTAATAAAAAATTTTAATTTTAAATAAATTAATTTAAACAATACGGACCTTTAAAATGTTTTATTTAGTGAATTAATGCATGCGCTCTTTTTTAGTTTTTTTTTTTTTGTATATGCAGGGCTTTAGTGGTAGGTAATTTAAATACAGCTTATTGAATATATTTAGTGGAGTTTAAACAACTTTATGGTATTGATTTCGGCCAAAATTTCAAACTCGAAATATTTATGGAATTTACGCTTTAAAATTGGAAGAAATGAGTCTTGCAATTCTTCCCGTGTACGATTTCTCCTAGCGAAGCATTTTGATTATTTTCTTTAAAACGCCTCCAGCGGTTTCGATAAAAAGCCTTTTAAATGTATAAAATAAGAAGACAAATGACGGTTTATGGAAAAGTTACAATTTTTCTTAGTAATGAAAGCTTAGTCTCCTATAAAATTTATCACTTTCCCTTAACACTCTCACAAGATTTATCTACTTGTTGCATTGCCAATAATAATATATCAAATTTTGTTTAAATTTTTTCAAAGTGAAATTGAACCATGAACAATCACTTCTTTGGCTATAACCATATAACACCTTAGTTTTATGTTACAATCACATACGGAACATCGTGCAATGTGCAAACAAATTTAAGTATAAATTTTCGATTTTATTAAATGTCATTCGTCGCAAAAATAAGAAGTCACGCAAAACGAATGGTTCTGGGTACCTATTGCACCACAAATGTTTAACAACTAAGCTATAAAAATGCGACCCAAATTGTAAGTAACTCTATATCCCTCAAGCCCACGCTAACAAGGTACACCTCCTCACTTTTAAATATTATGCTTTTACAACCATTAAAAGGCAATATCGTCGGCTTAATAAGAAAACCTCGTAACTCCAAAATTTTGAATTTTACAGGAGGAACGAAAGTTTGTTACCAAGCTCAACTTTGTAGTTAACGATGTTATTCTGATTTTGATGATTTTTAAGTGATTTAAAGGAGCTACGAGGTTTTCCATAGCAATGCGCCTACTGAGTTTCTATAAGATAGCATCAAAAAGTAATTTTTACCAAAAATGGAGTTACGAGGTTTTCTTATTAAGCCGACGATATGTACATCTCTTTTTGTCGTACCGATTATAGCGGTTTTTTTATGAATATTTATGAAATATGGACGAAATGAAAGGTGAATTTCTTTGGTTGAATTCCAGCATACTGTATGTTTTGTCACAAAAGATACAAATAAAGAAAACAATATTTCTCAAATGCACAGCTTTAACGAGGGGAAACAAATTCAACTAATCAAAAGAGAAAGTTCCGTGCCACCCAGTTGTGCACTTTGTTCGTTATAATTACATAAAATTGTATTAGCTACATAGATGTGATACTACTCTTAAGTACTTATGGCATTGGGCATTTAAATACATGGCGGGCTCACGACAGAAATCTCCACCTGGGTGGAGTTTGGTTAAAAGTCAGAACTTAAGTGTAAACTGCCATATTTCGAAGGGCAGGGCATTCAAATACCAAACGTATTTTTTATGTCTCTTATTTTATTTTCAAAATACAAATTAAAAAAGCCAAGTAATTGATCAAATTGCCAATTCTACCTTTCCTATGAAAAGGAAAATCATATTTTCCCAAGAGGCATCTATAGAAGAGCTTAAAAAAAGAAAAACTAGTCCTCGATACCAGAATCGCCCTTGAGTATGCCTGCAGCAAAATTGCCATTCGTGGAAAGCTGATATTTTGATATTTTTTTTTATGAACGACAATGATACGTGTTTCCGATCCTCCTGCCAGGGGCATTGGTCGTTTGATAAATTCGAATACTCATTTCTGAACCTAAATATATCCATCCCCTAGATAGTTCAGAGTTATGCGAAACTGATTCGCATCGAAAACAAATCGATTTTGAAGCAATTATGCCCTCAGCCAGTAGTTGTACAAGTTCGAGTTCGCCTCGAGTGCCACCAATTTGTTATGGAATACTCATCCTTTATGAGTTTCCATTCCACTGGGAAAATATGTTCGATGGGAGAACATCATCAGTATATAGTGTGCAATCTGTAACTTTACTTAAAAAAGTAAATAAAAATATTCATAAAGGTAGTGAAAAATTTAAATCGCAGCAACATTGACTTCGCAATTTTTTTTGTTGTTTGTATACAATTCAATGGAAAGCATTCATGGGTAAGCCTCCATTTTCAACATAATAGGAAAATTCAAACGTATACGTATGATATGGTATGTGCCTGATGCACACCGGCTTCGTGTTCGGAATACCTAGGGCAGATGTTTAAATTAATTGAAAAGCTGTTTTAAACGATATAGTCTATATGTTGGGAGTCGGATGTATTTTATGACAGTACATGTTGAGTAGGTATACAATAACTGAAAACTGCGGCTGCTTGTAATTTAATGGGCACAAACTTTAAATTTTTAAAGAAACTAATTATAGAACTGCAAATGTAGATTTGTCAGTTATGGTTCCGGATTGAATTATTTAATATTAATTGTAATTGTAAACCACATTATTGTATATTAGGCAAACCCACTCTTATGTTTTGCGCACAGCAGTTGCTGTCAATCATTTATATTGAGTGCGGAACGTGATGCACGCGATTTTTGTTGCGTAGCAGCAGGTGGACACATTTACAATGGTCGGTCAATTAATTTTTCCATAGAATTATTTTTTCCGATTGACTTAGCATAGACACTCTAAGAGTATATTTTGAATGCTCGCCAAAATGGAACATATTTGGGTATCGCTTTCGCTTTGAATAGTTCCATGTTAACTACTGCACCTACTGTTTGTGGCGAAGAAACGAATCAACTAATTTTCTATGGCACCAATGAATGCTCAACAAAATTGAAGAATTATTATAATCGCACTCAAAATGTGCGCTAGTACATTTTATGTGCGCAAGGTCATTTTATGTGTACTCTTGCTTACAAAAGTCTTATGTTAACAACTGAACCATCCATTGTCTGTCGACTAATCTTCTCCCGTTTAACTTATGTATTTAATTTATTTGATTCAGGTCTTTCCTGACAAAACTGGTTGACCACAAGGCACGTACTAAATAAGTACCTACCATACAAAGCAAAAAAAAAAAAAACAAGTCAGGACATTCGTACATTATCAACTTCTGTGAGAAATATGACTCCTGGACAGGGTATGGTCTGATTTGAACTATCGAACTACACCCTTCAACACCACTTAATCCCTCTAATTCTAGCCTGCCGGCTTTACCTTTTTAAAGTGCAATAAACATCAAGTTTACAATCTCCCAATTATCCAATTACTTATCGCCCCCAAATTCAGAAATAACGTCCATTGACTTTTAAAACTTTGCTCATCTCTCCCTAAATGATTTCTCTACATTATCGTTAAAAGAAAATGAAGGAAACACCTTTTTATCCTTGATAGCCGTAGTCGTCTTCTTTTCCAGTCTATATAGATGGAATAATTAAAGAAAACCCATTTACTTGTCGAGTCCTTCGTCTTGTGATATTTTTTTCTTCGTATTCGTTTGCCGCTTGCTTATTTTTAACGTCTTATTTATGCATCATCGCAAATGAAATTTGCTTCCACCTTAAATGGCAAAAGGAAAAATGAAAAGAACATCGCCTTGCTCGTGCTCTATACTGCTCCTTCATCGTCGGTCTGTCCGCCTTGCTATTTAAGTCGTTTCCATCCTTCGACAGAAATTGTAATTTAACAAATGCCGATGAGTGTAAGTAAGTAAGCCTTGAGGATATTCACTTCTATGGCTTCCTTTGTGGCCGTGTACGGTCCCTTCTTGTTCTTGTCGTTGGTTTTATTACACATTTTCTTGACAGACAGTCTGGCAACCATGACTTGTAATATATGTATAACGCACACAACACAAAAGCCTTTCAAAGAAAAGAAAAAAAAATAAACACTGAAAGGCGAGGATAAAAATTTATTAGCGCAAAAGAAAGTAATTCGTCCTTTCAATTGCATTGGGGATTATTGATATTACTCTTTGTATCTAGTAGTAGATGTACTATTCCGTAAGCGGATATAGTGTGTTATTTCTCCTCTTCTAATTATGCTAGATGGTGGTTTTTCTTTTATTCATACAGACACATTGTGTGAATTTCTAAATGTGTTCTTTTCTGTAAGCACCTGCCATGTATAATTTTATTTCAGTAGATGGGTATCTCTTTGAATGTCGCTTCGTTTGGCCAAATGCGAAAAGATATTATAACATGATTTCCTTTCTTCTCGTTTCAGGTATGTTCATTGTTGAACTTGAACAAATTGACATTTGTGAGTAATAAAATATTAAGAACGTGTAAGGAGCAAATACATTTCCTTTTATTACTTGAGTGACAAATTGTAAACAAGAAATATGGAAAATGTAAGTACTTGCGTGTGTCGTTAAGAACCGAGGATGTTTATGTCAAGCAAGTAGGTGGACTTTTTTGTTTTGTGTTAAAGGCGACTTAAACGAAAAACCTTTTATTTACATGCGAAAAGATCATGACTTCCAGCCACGTAAGGCACTTGCGAATATTTTATGAATGTGGGTAGCTAAAACACGAAAATTCTATACTTTAGATGGTATGCAAATTTTAGGGGCTCAACCGGATAGGCACATTATATTAACGATCCTTTTCTAGTAAGCTTGGTTAATTGTTTGCCATTGACGTTCTTTCTACTCTGAAGATGTGGTCTAATAAGACAAACAAGTCTGACATAAAGGTGCGTTAAAATCTAGTTAGCCACTAGGGAAGCCTTATTTATGAGGGCAACGATCTGCATTTTATGAAAACTCTTTGCTATTTTCAGTCAGAACATGCCTCATATTAATTTCTTCATAGCACTGCAATAAAAATCAAGTTGTTGAATTTAGATGGAAATACAATTCTTCGGCCTTAACCGTGAAATCCCTTCTTACTACCTTTCAATGTTTTTTTTTTTCTATCGAGCTTGTTAAGTTAAAAAGTAAATAAATAGGTGGCGCAACAGGTCTATATAAAGGAAACTAGGTCTTATTTCTTGACACTTAATGTCTGTGAATTTTTTAATTTGTGAAATCTACAATTTGTTGCCAATTATGAAGGACTGAATCATCATGTTTGTCAGACGTTGGTGTAACTTGTCATTGTGGATAAAACCTTAAGGTGCCATTTGTGGTTTTTTTTTTGGAGTTGAGCCAAAATAAACCAACCACTAAGCATGTTCAGTGTTTTGCCATTGTTTTTGGCTCTAAAGATGTCTATTGCATTGTTTATGTGCGCTAAGGTTTAAAAGATCCGTTCGCTTTAGTAATCACTAAAATATAGGAATGACTCATTAGATGAGTCATCAGATGAATGACAATAGTTTTTGTTTCCCCAGTTATAACAAGACTGTTCATGCAACAATAAATGCCATCATTCCACTTATCAGTTCATTTCTTTCATAGGTTCATTCAACAATCCGTTCTTAACATATTTTATTGATATTGATAGATTGAAAGAGATAGCTTTGAAAGTCTGTCATGTACCGTTGTTTATTGTCAAATTGTTGCGGAAATTTTGAATCCTTATGACCATTGAGGATTCGAATAAAATGCAAGAGCCGATGAATTGTATCGATTTATTTTGTTATCGCACACAGCATGTGCGTTTTGCTGTAAATGTGTGCATTATGCTGTAAATGTGTGCGTTTGTGCGTGAACACGTATTTTTTTTAATGAAAGTGGGCACTGCTTAGATTTAACATGTAACCTAAAACCCCTTTTTATTAATATCGAATTTGAAGACAGACTATCAATTTTTCTGTTTAGTAAAAACTTCGAGTAAAACTCCAGGTCAAAGTATTAAAATGTTTGTATTGTATATTTGTTCTACTGTCAGTCACTTAGATATTATAAATTAAAGAAGACTCTTCGAGATGCAAACGTACTTGTACGTATACTTGTAAAATAGTCCAAGTCTATGTTGTTACTTTACTCTCAAATTGATATAGTTGCTCGCATCCATGCGTTGACATTGACATTCCGCTTTAAAATACGACACTCATTAGGTAAATCACCAACCGCAATTCCCAAACACTAAAACCCCGGTACCATATCTGGCATAATCTCTTTCTGTGCATACTGAAAATAAAAAAATTAAACGAGTTGAGATGTTGACTGCTCAATCCCATAAAGTTTATAAATACAACTCCAGGGCTACACACAATCAAGTTGCTGTCACCGATTCATCCCTAATGAACTTATCAGTTCATCTAAAAGTATTTGAGTGCTCAATCTGTCATTCAAATACGGAGGAAAACCCTTTCACTACACTACGATAGGATTTTCGAATCCAATTCCATTTGACAGTATCGCGGCTTCTATTGACAAATCATGTGATTTATGTGGCAATCGTTTCCCCCAATTTAACTGTCGTAAGCGGATACCAGACACGGAATGTATTATTGATTTGACAACTTCTATTGCGCGCCCAAGAAATTAACAAACTTTTTGAAAGCCAGTCGCTGCTTCCAAATACAATTCGAATAAATTGAATATATTGAAATATTTTGACATTGTGTTGGTGTAGTATTGACAGGCACAGACAACATTGAATGTAGAGCTTACATCTGTATGTCGGCTATGGGGAAAAACTTTAAAGGACGAGAACCACATTGTATTATGGACAGCGGCGAATACAACCTCGACTTGTTGTTCATTTTTGTGCACACAAGTTTCTTATATTGTGCCTGACAGTCCATGGACACGGACAGTGCACAGGAAGGAAATTTTATTCGCAGCGACGCAAGAGGAACTCCAATGTGAATGTGAATCCCTTTGGGAGACCAATTCGCAGCTCGAGTGCAATGGCACGTTACACACTTCTTGTGAAATATTCTGCCCAAAAAGAACGCGACAAGTATTATTCTTTTGTCTTCTTCTTCTTCTTGTCCTTTTCACGTCTGTATAGTCTGTTGCTGTGTGTTCTTTTCGTTTTTCTCTCGTTTCTTGCTTAAGTCAATTCATTTGGAACGAATTTTTGACACAATACTCAAACTTTTGGAATTTTTCGTTGAATTGTTTCGGTGGGAGATTGTTTTTCTTTTTGTTTTCTATTTTTTTTTTCCGCCTTTTTCATGGTGCGGATATTTCTCGGTAATTGTGGCAGAGTGTGAATTTGCATAATGATTCTCTGTGTGTGACTTGCATAAGAGCACACGCGACGAGGATAAGTGTTTTGAATGCCAATGTACGGAGTGAGATGTTGGATAGGGAATTCTTTGGGATCAAGTTACACTTTTGTTTTGGGGCTCTAAGAATATTGTCACGCGGAATTCGTATTTTACCTGTATGAATAAAGGCTTTATGACATTTGTGTGTGCGTGATCAAAGCGAAAATTGCCGCCAATGGAGACGGATTCGCCATTTAACACTTTTGTAAGCTGGGGGAGTGTCAAAAGTTCATTGAAAGTTAAATAAGGTTATCTTACGTTACGACCTACGAGAGGTTCCTGGAAGTTACGGAAGCCGTGCGCTCTTGACAAGGCGTTGAACTCAATCGCCTGTTGCGAGATGAGTGTTTATCTTTATTGGGAATTGTATGCCGGGAATTGACTGTACATTTTTCCCAAAGGAGGCATTTTTTTTTTTAGCGAACATAGAAACGTCAGTTAAGTCAAAAAGCATGCATTCGAATAAGAACTTGAGCTTGATTTTGGTTTAAAGCGGCACTGATTCTTAGTCTTTCGAACGATTTCTCATTTTTCGAATAAATGTCCTAAATTGTAATTTCCTAAAATCCGTCACTTTCAACGAACATTACTGTTCACTCACTCCTACTCACCAAAAAGTGTATAATCCATGCTAAGTCCACAACCATTCACTAGCACACCCGGAATTGAAGTGCCAATTCACCCCAACGTCTCAGATTAACTGGCATTAATTTCGGGTTTACTAAACAACTGGTTACCAGTTGACCACCACTGAAACTTCGCAAAAGCCGCCTTATCTTGATACTTGTTCTCATTTTTGGTTGAGAACTTGTTGAAAGTTGAAAGAACCCCTTATGTTATGAAGAACCCCGGGGGACATTTTTGTACCATATGCTCATAAACTTTTATATGAAATCACCCCTCAAATTCATAAGTTCCATTTGTATACTCTCCCCCTATAGGGTTTGGGCACATATGATGACGTCTGTTACTTTAAATATTTAAAGCCAATAAAATGAGCTCGTCATTGGACAGAGGAATATGACATTCAGTTTGTTGTGATTGTGCCCAAGGAAAAAGCCAGAAATTTGGGTGGGTTTTTTTTTCGACTCGTCACAAGATGAGGGATTTAATTTTTGCAATTTGCCTTTGAGGGAAGGATGTGCGTTTCGGGGCAAGAGATAGCCGGTTGTACAATCAAAAGAAATCATAGGTTGAATGTGGAGAAGGACAGACGAAAAATCTCTTGACAACCTGTAACTTTGAAGAGGCTTTCCAGGTGTTTTTACATTGGACTCGAATGAGATTCTTCGATATTAAAAGAGTCTCAACCTAGTGCGTAATGAAATTTAGCTGAAATTTCGGACTAGAGGTAGGATTCCAAAGGCAGCTTTATTTCAATGTATATGTCAGTTTCGTCATACAAAACAGGTAGACCTTTCAATTGGCCCCTGATTCAGCGACTTACATACATGTCTAGCATGTCTAAACATTCGCCAAATGATCTTGCCAACTTGCAGTAAGTATTCTTTGATCATTCTATCCTCCATTCACCTACAGTGATTTACCCACTTTGTGTGATCGCACTTGCAGCCAACAGGCCCCGTCTTCGTAGTCCAAATGAAGCAGCCCTTCATTTAGTCATCATCGGACCACCATAAGTGTCTTAGACGCACCTATTCCGTGGCATTCAGCACATCGTGTATTGTCAGTAGAAAAAAGTATTAGCGGCACATTTTATGAACTCATGGAATCAGTATGTCGAAACATATTTCAGTATCTACTCTCAGCTTTGAAAACTGAAAAAAAAACTTGGATGAAGACAATCTGGTCTCTGAAATACTTGGTCTTGCAATGGTCAGACAATACACGTATTTCCACAACTGACAGTTCAGGGTTCACCCAGAACGTATAGTCAGATATCGGTGAAGCTACTTTTCAGCTCTCTTTTCATCTGATGATATAAAAGCTCTATAACAGATCATTAAAAAGAAAAGGTATTACCCTCAAAACGAAATCCTATTCGTAAAAAAATGCATGAAACCGAGCTACGAGCTCGAAGAAACGAAATTGAACTTCACTCATAGTTATCCACGTTGAATACTGAGAAGATTTGGAATATCTGTAATTAGAATTTACAAAAGCCTTTTCTCAAAGCTGAAGAGCACACTTTTCATGGCGTTAAAGCCTCTTCAAAGACTTGGTGCTTCGTAGTATCCATATAAAGGGTAATAAGAACTTCTTTAGAAGGTTGAAAAGTCCACATTAAAAGCTGTCGGACAAATGTACAAAGATTTATGATACTTAAGTGTATGGGCACTTTTTGGCGTAAAGCTGTAGGTTCTTCCACCAGCTTTAAAATACAACTTGAACATATATGATTGGCAAACAAGAAGCTAAACTTAGGGTTCTATTTGGAACCAGTTGCAGAACTATTCGTATGATCAGCAAGTATTTGTTTACAAAATTTGCATGATATCGAAGTGATTTTAAAGAGACGTCGCAACATTTCATACTACGGGTCGATCTTTAGGTTAGGCGGAACCGAAAGGTTACGTTTTCAAATCCAAAGTAACCCTGCTTATAAGAGGTGGCAAAATACCCAGCAGCGACATTTCCCGGGTCGTTCCTACTTTCCTTATCTACTGTCTGATCCAAGAATATAGAAAAGTCCAATAACTGCCGGAGACAGCAGAACAATTGAGTCTGCAGTATAAACGCTGCTCGCAGTGTTTACCGCACTATAAAGGTGTTAATAACCCCTTGAGGGCGCGCAAGTTTTACAAAACAGTCAAAGTTTGACCACCACCAAAATCATGCCATTTAAAATTAGTCCATTGATTCCAACAAGTTTGCGGTAGTTAGAGAGTTAATTTGAAAATAGTTTGTGCAACAGCCTTATGTATGACCCCTATGATACAAAAGATCTTTCAGGTCGCAGTGTCAGCCATCAGGGCATGGGATTTTAATAAAATGTATGACCCTGGGACTAGTTTCATTTATTTTTTGCTTCGATTGGAATGGATCCACAATTTGTTCACTTCATCTAATTTTTGCAAACGAATGGAAGGGACCTACAATTATGTTAAACAAAACTGAATGTCTTTTCAGACATTTACTCGTATAGGACTAAATTTTTATTTTATTTTTATCGGTGGTTAAACCATAGACCCCTTTAAAGCCCCTCCATGAGCTGCAGAAGGTGCATGAAGAATTTGCTCAAGAGCGTCACAACTTTCGGTAATTAAAGACTGCTTATAGGTCTTTGGAATGGTGGTTCGATCTTTCTTGTCGTATCAAATTCGAGGTCATTCTGACATTGTCCATTCGGTCGATGTGCATGAAGTTAAAAAATCCATACCATAACGACAACATTGGCCCGGCCACATCGAGTGAATGAAAAGTAATGTCCTAGTCAAAAGGAACTCGAATCACAGCCCCCTGTTCGAAATGACAAGAGAGACCAAGCATTCGTTTTAACCCCTAAAGTGTCTTAAAGTATACCGAAAGTTCGGCCGCTCTTAAAAAAATTCTTCTTCCTTCACAGCACTAGCACAGTTCCATTAAACACTTCAAACGTTAAGTCTAATTTTTTATGTTTTGGGCCTTACTAATAATCATTTTAACCTTCATCGTAGGTATATATTTTGTAGGTCACAATATGTAATTTTGTACGGCAACTTTCGTCATTGTGAGCTCAAAAGATTTAGCTTGTACACTAAATTGATTATTAGTAATGTCGATATGTTAATAAAAAAAATACTCCTTCTCGCCCGCCAACGCCGAAACGGGACCAAAAATCACTCGAATAATTTCGCGTTCAAAACGTCAAAAAATTGACTGCCTTCGCTAAAGCTCATTACCACTGAGATGAGGGTCTTGCATAGAGTGTCCTTAGTCTTTCTCGTCAAAGGTCATAGAAATTTTTAGGTTCAAGTCTCCAATTATTTAAAAAAAAAACACCAACAGTCGAAACGATAAAATTCTTCATCACGCGAGTTCGTTCGCACTCCACCCGACTTGCAGTATCGAATTGCCGAAATCAATGACCTGATACATTATGTAAGGCCCCCTCTTGACTTGGCCTAATGAGATATGAGTCCAAACAATGCCCATCAACCGCGTGTAAGCACGCAACTAACTACGGTTTAACATTTAACTAAAAGCCACTTATCCGCCGCCCTGTTTGGTAATCCTGACCACAACAATTCTCCGTTTGTCAGCGTCATCCACTCGTCTCGTCCGTCTTTGATGACGATGATGATGATGGCTGCGGTTGCCTGTTGCTCAGACATCTGCACCCTGATGTTGGTGATGCGGTTTTTGCTGAAAATCGTCTGCGCGTTCATTGTCCTTGCGCCCGCAGAGCATATAATGTTCTTCGTGGTCGTCTTCTTTGTTGGTTGTGGTCAGTGCGTTCTTGTTTATGAAACAGGAAAAAAGCGTTTTCCAAGAACTCCAACATCGACCGGTTCTGCGAGCCGCCGAAGAATTGCGTAAGTTCCCCGATCCTTATTAGGCAATTCACTTTTAACCAAACCCTCGCACTGATTGGATTCCATCGGACTGGACTGGACTGGACTGGACGACATTGCTTCCCTTCTTGTTACCGTAAATTAATTTGCAAATATGAAATCGAAATCACGTACGGTCCGGCAAATCGCAATAATTTCTACCTTCGGGATTTGACGGTTGACTGGTGACTGCGGCATGCTTGCAGCGGTCCATTCAGCAAGCCATCTCGCAGATAACCAGCATCGATCGGACGGACATAGATTTATCAATGTCGATGACAGCCACAGCAGTGCTGCTCTGGTTTTTGTTTGGTATGGATATCCTCCGGCTGGAATTTGCAGTCCAACCTCGGCTCAAGATTGGATTCATATGCGCGGTGCGCCGGGACTCCTCCGGTCCGTTGGTGGTGTCTGGCGCGCCACAACACACACTCTATTGTCCAACTGGGGGCGCTATACTGTCAATCGAAATCGGTTTCGATTCGATTACACGGTGCAATGCACCGGACTGTGCGGACTGTCGACTATCGGCCTGTCGGACTGTGCACGGCTCACGAGTGCTCGTAGTTCGTGGGAGATGATCGTTAAACTTGTTGCGAAAATTTCCTTCAGATTGGCGGTTTAGTTTTTTTTTTTTGTTTTTTTTTTAATTAAACGAAAACGGAGGGAGGACAACCGAAGACAGTGGGAAACAGGAATTGAAGGAAAGAAAATTTGCTGACATTCTTTTCGTGTTTGCCGGCTAATTGATTGGGCAGACCTTATTATTTATGAGTCACAAGCTGAATGGCATTGTTGGACTGTCTGTGTGGAGTCGGGCGGGTAGGCCACCAAGGGACGTGGCCGACTGTAGTAGTAGGCAATTAAGGTAATTTTATGATTAAAATTGGATTTCTTTCCTTCTCTTGGCACATCAAGCGACAACGACGAGTTTTTCTAGGTTGGTTGTGGTTATTTATAGGCATCAACATCTGGACGGGTATTCTGGGAAAATAAACTTATAATTGGCCTGTGGAAAAACGCGATGAATCGGTGTTTATTGGGGGGACACTTGAAGTGTTTTTTTTCTTTCGTCCTTTTGTAGGTGTGCAGATTGACTTGTGAATTGAGAGTGCTTAGGAGCAAGTGGCACTTGGTTCGGTTGTGTCTTTCTTGTCGGTTAGGGGAGTTTGTTTTTCGAACATCAAATTAAACGCTCTCAAGTGTTCTTCTTTGTTTGACCCACTTTGGTTGTAGGTACTAGGTATCAGGAGGGAATTGTTGTGTCCTGGCCTACTGGAAAAGGTGCGCGTATTTAATGTTGTTACTTATTTTTTTTTTTCATTCATTTATTTCACGAAAATTATAACCTCTCAGAAATTAAATTAAAGGGAATTCTGTTGCATTTGTCGAGTCACTAAAGGTGAGCACACATTTTGTAAAGAGTTGTCTCGTGCAAATATTCAGATTTGCTGCATTTCAGGACTACATAATGATAAACAGTGTTCAGTAAAAGTAGACTTATTGACGAGTGGAAAAGTTTTCCTTCGACACCTGGTGGACAAAAAAGGAATGTGTAGAGAATTTTGACGTCTGCTTGTTTTGCAAAGGACGGGATAAGGAATACGTGTGTTTTTCGTGGAAGAAAATTATTTATTTATCTATTAAAAAGTTAACCAACTAATTGAAAACAGACTTAATTTGCTAGTCTAAGTACTACTTGTCCGAAATTTGAATAGTGTGAGTCAATTCATCTGGTAAATCAAAAGTCTGTTGAAAGAAGTTTTGGATGTAATGTAAACAAATAATAAATTTGCTTTTGTTGTTATATATTTTGGTTGCTTTTTATCTTATAAAAAGTGTGCTTACCATGATTTTAACAGATTCGCTTGCTTTGATGATGTAGGATCCAGCCAGCTTAGAAGTTTCTAAGGTTGTCACAATATCGCTTTGTGAAATAATTGACTATTTAAATGTCTGGGGAGGCGAAGAAATATTGAAAATATTGAAATTGATATTGATATGGCTGGATACAGAAGATTCTCCGCCAAACTTGTGGGTTGATGTGTCACATGTTCTTGAGTAGATCTAGAGGATAAATTAAAAGTGTATCATTAAATAAAAGTGGAAACAAAATGTTGCAACTTGTAGTACCTTCCTCTCACCAAAGCAGTTGAACGTGATAGTAACCGCCCTGAAAGTATAATGCCTGGTTTCTTTTAAGGAATTACTGAATTCGGAAGGCTTAGGCTGGAAAAGGCTCAGGTCACAAGTTTGGTTCTATACTGAAAACTGTCCTGTGTATTTGGTCGAAAAATGTCTTTATCTTTAAAGCGAAGACTTGTATGGAAAAACATTTGGGAAATTTTTCTCCCAATACCCCATTTAATCAAAAAAAACTTTAGAGTTCCGTACTTCTGTTGGAAGATGGTACAATGTAATGCCCCCTTAAGGATATGAATTGCTTTGAAGAACCCCAAAATGTTGAGCTCTGATTGTTTTCTGCATTTTCTACAAAAATAAAAACTTAGTACAATTCTTACATTTTTCTTACCTATATTAATTGTATATTTTGAATTAAGTAAACAATTTCTCACAATAACTTATTGCTTTTTCTACCGATGCGAAAATTTAGCACCAAGGGTAAGCCTCGCGAGGCACAGACCGCATTGAGGCATCATTGTTAGTTCGAAGTTCAGATTCCCATATGAATTCCTTCTCTGACAGTTTTGCGCACATTTGTGTGCGCTATTAAGTGTTACAACTTTCTTTTCTACCGCGACGCGTAATATTTCCGTTACTGGGTTTTCTGTCTGTTATCCGCTGTAACTGCCTAAAGAAACAGTTGTCATTAAAGTAGAGTCGAATGAATGTTTTGGTCACAGAGGGCGCTTCACAATTTTTTTTTTTATTAATTTAATTGGTTTCTAATACTGATTGTTCAGAATTTTTAGGTTCGGGCAATCCATTTGAAAGGATTGCCCGAACCTAATGCAAGCATTCATTAAATTCTAAACATCTGGTGCGATTTTGTGGCGTCACTCAATTTAGGGATCTAATAAAGTTTCAAAATCTTCAAACAGCTGCATGCCGAAAATTTGAATGCCATTGCACTAGTGCGCGCCTAATGATGGTCGGTGTTAAATTATTTCGGCTTCAGGTGTCACTTTTTATCAAGTTGTAAACGCTAGTAGGTGTTTCACAAAAATTTCTTGCACACTGGTTTAGCCGAGTTATCAGGCATGGAAAGCGGTCAGTTACACTGAGCTGGAGCTTCAAGGCTTAAAACCCTCAAGGCTTCACTCAATTCTAAAACCTTTGTCATCGTTTTTTATTACGATCGTCATAATGATCGTTATAAAATTTCATTAATTTCGAACGTGGTGTTGGAGTTGTTGGGAGAGGTTATCAGCGTGTTATATTCACTTTTTCTGGTAGACGGCCATAGGCCAAACCAATAACGACTTATACCATGTTTCCACCAACGTGATTTAGCTAAATCAACTTGATTTAGCTAAATTATCTCATAAATTACGTGATTTATCATACATTTTCGTGATTTATACGTGTTTAAATTTTAATTACGTATCTGTCATCGCAAATCCACACAAAATAAAATCGAACATACCTGTTCTTAACTTCAGCACTTTATTCAGCAAACAAAAAAGAAAGAAAAACTGTCAAAAAAATTATTTCAAATTCAATTTTCTAATTTTGTTCGTGTTTCGGTGAGTTTTTAATATTTTTATTAAATTCATGCAATGAAAAATTGTTTTATTCTTGGCAGGTATGGCAAAAAAAATGTCAAAGTCGACAAAAATGTCAAACTAAATCACTTAAAGTTCGGTGAAGACGCCTTTCGTGATTTATAAATCACTTAAGCTAAATTACGTTGGTGGGAACATAGTATTAGGCTAATCTTTACATTGTAAAATACTTATTGAAAATAAAAGTCAACTAACTAACTATTCACTTTTTAAAACTCTACTTCCAAGGACTCCAAAGCGCATGTAGTATGGTATATGGAGCTCTCGGATTTTTGAAGATTTCAAAATGTTTTATAAATAAATTTTAGGCAAGTACATCACAGTGTTAATATTTTTTCTCAAACTGTCATGCAAAAGCAGAACCTATATGCGAGAAGCGTAAACTTGAAGATCGACCTGCCAACAATTGCTTTCAGATTTCTGACTGCCTTCATTATGTCCTTCAACGTTTGGCAACCGGCTGGACAATGCTCTGGCTGCCTGAAAGGGTTTCATAATCATTTTATATGTTTTTTTTTTCAAGTTGATCCGAGCATTTTCTAGGCCTCTGTATCGCAGTATGAGGTACATTCATAACACCTTGACCGCGTGCAACAGTATAACCAACAGTGTTCATAGAAAGTGTGAATCCGAAAATGAAGTAAAAATTCTCATACAAATCACTGATATTTGCAACGGAATGCATTCCGTGGAATGGAGAAAGGGACTTCAGGAGAACACCTATACCTACCCGGTGACGTTATTAATCCAGGGGTCTCTACATACGATTCAAAAAAAAAAAAAATCAAGTTCCTCACGTGTAACACAATTCGTCCCAGTTCCGTTCGTAACCGATTTTCAAACCCTTCCCAACGGATACCATACACATCGGAATTCTTCAATCGATACTACCGTCAGGAGCAGTGGCAAAAATCACTTTGTTTCAAGCAATCCAACAGATAATGTATTTCCTTCAATCCCCAGATGCATTTCACATTTCAATCGGTTTTCGGTTTATTACATCTCATTTCTTATATGGAATGTGTAACTGAGAAAACATTGATCCAGTTACAGTTCACTGACTCACTCTTCGCGCTTACTCTGGTAATTAACTCGAGTAATAAAAATAAAAAACAAGAAAACAGAGCAAACATGAATGCATACCAGCACACTTAACCAAGCGCGGTACTTACTTTTTTGTTTCGTATTTTATGCGAAAGATATTCTAATTTTAGTTGCTCCCGTGGGTAGGCTTTAAGTGGCATGAAAAGCCGGGAAAACAACTGTTATCGGAATTCGGTAGATTTTTTTCTCCTCTGCACTCTGTGCGCAAATTATTTGCAGTTACATATATTTTCCCCTATCGAGGTTTATCGATGCCATTCCAAGAGATCTGTGTAATATTTCATCGATGGTTGGTGCAGCTATAGAGCAGCATCGGCAGCAGCAGCATGGAAAAAGGTGTCGACTTGTCGCCCAAGATGTTTGTCTGCGGTTTAATGATGTTGATCGAAGGTGACACGAAGAGAGCATGCCACAGTGATGAGAGGGCGTGCTGGGAGGTGGTGCGGCGCACATAAAATGCAAATCCACTCAAAGATAAACAAACAAAATGATTGCAGCAAGTTTGCAGATACAAATGTTCGAGTTGTTTAAGCCCTAGCAAAATGCACACATATCAATTGGTGTATAGTGGCAAGTGGCAAGTGGCAAGCCAACTACCATACCCCCAAGATGCGGAATAAGTGTGTAGTGTCTCAGCGCCAGGATCTGTGACGCCTCGTGTGTGACACCTGAGTAGGAAGCACACATTCGGTGGCTTGGCTCGGCTGCAGAGTTGGGAATATTTGTGTGTAATTATCATTATTGTTTCTGTGATTGGGATTGGGTTTGGGTAAGTGAGTGTGGACCCCAGGGTAGGTAGTTCGTAGTCGTATCATGCGTGACTTGTTTGCGAGTTGTGCTGCAGCAGCAGCAGCAGCAGATATCTTGGGGTGTATCTCGCAAAATAATTTATGACTATTCATTCGAGTGGTGGTATCGAATTATATCTGCTGCTGCTACTAAAGTTTGACAGCTCATTTGCATGGCACATTTACCTAAAACCAAAGATATGTCTGTATCGGACACAGTATCCACTGTGGGAATGGTCATCGTTCAACAGGAGTTATATGACAGAGTGGCAGTGATGATGGATTGGGAGCAGAGGGGGGAGTGGCGTCTTTAGTCTTGTTTTGTTTACAATGCGGTTCGCAACAGGTAATTTGAGGTGAATGCACACTTTGTTGTCCTGCGGTTAGCAATCAAGAATAAGCACATCAAACTCACATGCCCAGCCCCTGAGGCTTGAGGCTTGTGTTTGGGGTGAAATGATTTGCTGCAAACTTTACATAATGAAACACGAGATGCAGATGTGGGTTGAGTTACATCAACAGTAGTTGCATTGAGGAGCTGCATTCAATGGGTTACAATGGCTGTTGGTGATGTAAGCGCTTTTGCTTATGGTGTCAGCTCAGAACAAAGAAGCATTTACCGAAAATTGTTTGCGAATTTATTCTAGCAAACAGCCAACCATTGAAGAATGTGCTTGTGGTGGATGGTTGGAGTGAGTTGATCAAACAGCAACTTGACTGTCGTGCCTGAGCTATAGCAATATATTTCTGGTTGTATTTTTGCAGTATAAGCAATGGTTTGTGCATGGACTACGGATTCTATTTGATGCACGAATCTTTTACGTGGTGGTCTGTCGATTATATTCCTGTGATGAATCAGAGCCTACAGATTATTATTATTATTATTATTATTTTCTTTATTCTCAAAATTCAATATAAAATAGTAAATGTTAATACAATTCAAAGTATGCTAACATACATAGATTTAGAGAATAGTTAGTGACATTTTACTTTAAAGAAAAAATAGAGGTAATGTCACATCATTTATATTAATTCAGTGTGGGGTGAAACAGGAAGTACATTATTAAAAAGCAAGAAACTAAATGAAGAAAAGTGACGAACAGAAGGTAATACAATTATATAATTTCAAGATGAAATAATTTTAAAGCTGGTTAGGTGATGAAGTGCAACAAAATTTCAATTTCATTTAGGTTAATATTCAAAAGCCACAGTTTTACTTTACTTAAAAAGACTTTCAGTGTACCAATGATTCGAATGTCTTCTGGGAGAGTGTTTAATAATTTACAAGACACAATTGTATAAAAGCTTCTGAATCTAGAAGTGCGAAAAGTTGGTATGATTACCAAGGAATTAGAATTGCTACGAAGGCTATGGTTATCATTGATGGGGCTCTGTAAGTACCCACATCTAATAAAAAACATTTTTAAAACTTTAAAATAATACAAGTGAATTTTCAGTTTATTAAAAAGGACAAAAGTGTTGGCTAAGCGGGATGAAAAGCATATTTTCCTGATTACATATTTTTGTAGAACAGTGAGTTGTTGGATCTTATTAAAGTGAGTACCACCCCAGCAGCTTATACCATATTGTAATCTAGAATGGAATATTCCAAAGTAAATATTTTTTAAGATGCTTGAGGAGCAGTAATTTTGAAGTCGGTAAAAGTTTCTCAGAGTGGATAGCAAATATTGTTTCAACATATAGATGTGATCACACCAGCTTAGATTTTGGGCGATTACGACACCTAAGTATTTATAGTTCTTAACTATTTCAATAGCAAAGCAGGTAGTATTACATTCAATATTTTCATTGTAGAGGATATTGCAACCAAAGTTCTGCAAGTTAAATCTGCGACAACCAGCTACATGAAACACAATATTGACTTCCGGAGATTCATTGTTGGTAAGGTTGAAGAACATGAGCTTAGTCTTACTGCTTACAATTAACTTATGTTGCGCAAACCATAGTCTCAGCAAATGAACATCATGGTTGATTTCAACAATTAGGTTGAAGAGATTGTATGAGCCATACGCAAACGCGAAGTCGTCAGCAAAAGCCTTTAGCCTACCTACGAAAGGAAGACTGAAGAGAGAGTTAACATATATTAAGAACAATAAAGGACCAAGGACAGATCCTTGTGGAACACCTAGGTTAATTGTCTTAGAGTCACCAACAAAGTTCCCAATTTTGACTTTTTGCGTCCTGTTCTTGAGGTAAGATTTAAACCAATTTAAGGTAAAGTCTCGCAGTCCTACACGGTACAGTTTATCCACAAGAATTTCGTGATCAACCATGTCAAAGGCTTTGGTAATATCAACGAAGAGACCGGCGCAAGTTTTCTTGTCGTCAAGACCCTTATAAATATGCTGACAAAAATCTAATAGAGCATCTTCGGTGGAAAGGTTTGCTCTAAAACCAAATTGATTTTCGCTGAAGAAATTAATGTTTTGAAGATATTTCAAAACTCTACATTTTACCGCTTTCTCAAAAATTTTAGATATTGTGGAGAGTATGGAAATCGGTCTGTAATTCAGTTTATCTTTTCTGTTGCCCTTTTTGAAGATAGGTTTCACATTGGCTTTTTTCAACACATCAGGAAATGTTCCCGAGAAGATACTTGAATTAAAAAGGTGGGCCAAAATATCTACTATATTGTATGCAATTTTTTTTAGGGTGGAGTTCGAGATTCCATCCTCACCACAAGAATTTGAGTTTTTTAGAGAGTAGATTATTTTTAATAATTCCAAGCCCGAAATGGGACTAAAAACGAAACTGTTACTGGAAAATGTGCGATCAAAAAGCTCAGATGCTAAGCAACTCCCAGCAGATAATTTAATATCACAATATCTCGGTATTGCAAACCAAGACGTAACACCAACTGTGCGCAACAACTGTTTGGCTTTGTTGTTTAAAAAAGGGAAAAGGAAAGAAATATCCTCGTTGTGTGTTCTTGTAAATTCTAGGCTTACAAAAGCTTTTAAGTTTCACTTGGTTTACAAATTATGCATTTGGTTCGTGACCACGCTAATGACGCTGTTATTGCTTAAATGCAATGTGTAGTTTCATCCGAGAAGTCTTTATTTATAAGATAAAACAGTCTTTTTATGTACATCGCCCAAAGTTTGGTATTCTTTGTGCGCAAACTTGGCCTCGACAAGTTTACCTCAGCCTTTAAAGTAACCACCATTTTTTTTTTAATCGGAACTCTTAAGGAAAAACTGTTTGCGTAAAGAATGTCGAGTACGCGCTTTATGACGAGCCAACTTTGTTTGCCAATTGCGATGCGTAAATATCGCCAATATTGTGTGGCACTCTGAGAGAGTTATTGGTCATCCGCATGCAGCCAATATCCCCGTCAAACTATTACCTTCGTACCGACAAATCACACACAAGTCCTTTAGAAATTGCCATTCTTTACTTCGCGTGTGAAGCGCACTTACCACTGTCACTCATTCCTTACCACGGTTCAAGTCGCATGAAAAAACGGGGGGACAGCAATATCATAAAAGCGCATTGTCCTCACAACCGATTGCAATGCGGCGGCGGAGGAGACGATGAAGAATATTGTCAACCACAATAGGCCATATGGTTTTTTTTTTGTTTTGTTCTTGTTTTGTATTCTCCTGGTTTGTAAAATTTCTTCCCTTTTTCTTATTTTGTTTAACTTCTCATATTTCCTTGTATTGTTGTGTTTTTGTTTTGTTCTTTTTTTTATACGACACTTATTGAAATGTTTTCTTTGGTTAAGTGTGGATTTGTAGGAACTTGTACAGTTGAAAAAGGGTGTGAAACCGACGACGATGTTTTTACGATTGAATAGGTCCTCTCTTCTGTCGATTATCTGATTGGGTTTTCATTGTTTGAAGGTAAACTCGAAATCGTCGAGAAGCGGATAGAAAAGTGTACTTAAATTGGAAGAAGAGGATTTCGATTAAATCTTGGATTAAGTTGTTTGTTTGCATTTTTTTTTTGTTCTGTTTTGTTTTACTCCTGAGAATAATAAACGGAAGAGGTATTGTTTCTAAAAGGATTAATTCGTTACAAGATGATTTTGATAGCTTCAACAATATCGACAGTAAGTTCTTGAATTTTTAAGTGATAATATGAGTTTCCCCATCCTTTGACCAATACTTAAGGCGATGTAGTGAGTATTGTTAGCTATTTGGAAGGATCGTGCTACTATTGGAGCGTATATTTGCTCCCCTGACGCAGAACTATTCTACAAATTAAGTCTAACAGACAACGCAGTCTAAAAAATAAGGGAAATTGACCTAGAAGTCCAAACGCACACAAATGTGCGCTACAAAAAAAAATTGCATGTAAAATGTGGAATTTCAATGAAGGAGATTTGATGAACCGAGATCGATTATCAAGAAGGCTTAAGCAGTAAAAAAAACGTTCCTTGGTACCTAATCTAGGAATCAAGCCATATTGCTGCATTACACTCTGTCCGGTGACTAGGGGCTACCATGCCAGGGTACTACATCTTTCCAAATTTAGTCCTTTTTTATATAATTTGCACTCATAAATCCCATGTTCTGTTGGTCTGTACAAAGTTCTTAAAATATTCCGCTATACTTAGCAACAAAAATATTCGTATCTGTGAAGAATCCAAAATTTATACCCCTTTTATAAGGAACACATTGGTCTCTGGCACTTAATATTTCGATAATGCATAAAAAAACTGTTGGATTTCATGAACAACGACATTTGCTGTCCCCATAGTCCAAGTAAACTTTGTATCGCACACGCATTGTGCGCTTTCGTGGGAAGTAGATAGGAGTGTGCGTTAATATTATTTCCGTATATTTAATATTTTTAACCTTTAACTGTGGTGTAGATGCTGTGTGAATATCAAAATCTGGACCAAGGGTTAAATATGAACATATTTGGCCAACAATTTTTTGAAGATGACGTGTAAAATATGTGAGCGCTTTTGGATATACCTGAAACATATTTTGTATGAGTCGACCGTCTTACATTTTTCTATCAGAATTTATGTAGAAATAAATGGCAGAGATTTTGAAAAGCTTTTGGCGATTGTAGGGTTTCAGCTTCCACTCAAATACAGAAGTAGTCCAATGCAGCACCCATTCAGCTATTTAAATGCTGTCGTGACTTAATATTCTGACAGAATTCAGTCGGAGGAAATAGTAATTTGAACACATCTGACAAGTGATTGCAAAAGCCTTACAGATAGTGAAGAAGGTCTCTGGATGTCCAACCATCTAAGATGGGGATGGATATCGCCACACAACCCATAGAGCTTATTGTAAATCTTCTCCCGCAATCGTTCAACCATAATTTCGTTGTTCAGTTTTAAAAGTGTCCATAGTGTCCGCCTCTACGACCTATAGTATGACTAGGACAATAAAGGATTTTGAATAAAGTCTTTTTCCTCTTATTTTTATTCAAAACGGGGTCTTGCTACCCAATTGTACTTTGAGTTCAATGAAACAGCGGTTGGAAACTTTGATATTACATTTGACTAACATTGTCTGGCAGTTTTAGGCGGAAAAACTTTAGCTTCGCATATTTAAAAAAAATTAAATAAACGCCATTTAAGTTGCGCACATTAGTGTGCGCTTAAATTTGTTTGGAACCAGACGTTTGACAAAGCTCCCACGCAGCGCCCTTAAACAAAGACGATTATAAAATGATAATTACCCATTATAAAATGAAATAAACGCCATTTCAGTTGCGCACATTAGTGTGCGCTTAAATTTGTTTGGAACCAGACGTTTGACAAAACTCCCACGCAGCGCCCTTAAACAAAGACGATTATAAAATGATAATTACCCATTATAAAATGAAATAAACTCCATTTCAATAGCGCACATTAGTGTGCGCTTAAATTCATTTGGAACCAGACGTTTGACAAAACTCCCACGCAGCGCCCTTAAACAAAGACGATTATAAAATGATAATTACCCATTATAAAATGAAATAAACGCCATTTCAGTTGCGCACATTAGTGTGCGCTTAAATTTGTTTGGAACCAGACGTTTGACAAAGCTCCCACGCAGCGCCCTTAAACAAAGACGATTATAAAATGATAATTACCCATTATAAAATGAAATAAACGCCATTTCAGTTGCGCACATTAGTGTGCGCTTAAATTTGTTTGGAACCAGACGGTTGACAAAACTCCCACGCAGCGCCCTTAAACAATGACGATTATAAAATGATAATTACCCATTTTCGTTAGCGCACATTAGTGTGCGTTTTAATTTTTTCGACCTGGAACACTTAAAAAAAAACTCGGTTCATGAATGAAAACATTTTTTCCATCAAATATTCCCTCTTACCTTCAATTTTCATTTTCCCAATCAAGCATCAAAACGACAGTTCTTCTGCCCCTTTGAATAGATATTTATTAATTTATTGTTACTGGCTATGTGATTCAATTTTATTATTTCCAAAATATCCTACCATTTTCATGTCGACCATATTCTGCACCACTGGCATGGTCATGGACCAGCTCACCCCATTAACCTTCAACGCAAAACCAGTAAACGCTGTCTAATACGATATTTCCTGGCTCCCAGACAAAAAGTAATAACTACGGATGCCTTTCATTTTCATTCTAAAATGTAGTTTAAAATTACTGAACCTTTCTCGTTCTTCCTGGCACACATCCTGTCAACCTTAATCCGCTTTATATAAACATTAATTCATGTTACTCGCTCTGCGTTCATCCTGTGGGGGTTATTGTTCAACACATAACAAAAACGAAACAAATACGAGCAACGAAACCAATTTCACATTGGCAAGCCGCACACACCAGACCAAAGTGCGACAAGGATTCATATCGCTCCACCAAAAAATAAAAACACACACACGCTCCACATCATGGGGGGTCAACGGAAAAACAGGATATTTATAAAACCCAAAGGGTTGTTTTGTTAATTTAATTTAACGGCAAAATGAACTTTTCTCCGCACACACATACAGCCGTTTTATGTCAATTATGAACTCCACTCTTGGTTTGAATGAGTATTTATGTATGTCCTGCCCACCATGATCCACTCAATAGTACAACCAATGCCCATTGACAACCAAACGAATTGTAATTTCCTTTCTGTTTCTTTTGCAGAAAAATAAAAAAATTTACTGTGCACTCCTGTCATAAATAGGAACAGGCAAATTGATAGGTATACATAGCCATTACAAAAGGAAAGAATAGAGTGGCCGCCTTTGCTTTTGTTTGTCTCCTTAATGAGAATAGAAAAAAGTTGAAATTGAAATTTTCTCTCGACGATTGTAGAATTTTAATGTGACTGTGGCGCCAACAGCAAAAAAACCCTCCACCATTCGCAGCACCCACCTCCCGCAGTGTGTTCTGAAAAGAATCAATCTTCCTCAGTAGTCCATCATCAGGGAGCGCGCTCGCACCCAGTGTCATCAGACACTTTTCTAGCAATAAATTTTCACTTAAAGGACAAGCACAAGAAAAATACAAATTAAATAGAAATTCATTCTCAATTGGATTTTATTTCATTTCGTTCTCTTCGCCAGAGAACGATATTAAGTCGACACGGACTGTGGCAAAAGATAGATGGAGTTAATGTTGAAGAGTGATGACCAGCCGTGGATTGTCGTTGATGGATGAGTGTGTTTTTTTTTTTTTGTCTTTTTCTTCCTTCATCAACGTTTACTCATATAAATAAAATTATGAATAAATATGGGGAATTTCGTTTAGTATTCGGAACGATTTGGTTGAGGACCTTTCGATTTGTCTCTATTGATGTTGTCGACAACTGTAATTGAATGGGACAACACTTTCGTTGCAAATTTTTCCATCAATGACACATTTTAAATGAGAAGTTACAAATATCCAAGCTGCGAACCACTCCACTGATAAATTGGATAAAAGCAAAGGGTTAGCTTTAGAGATGCATTTTCCTTGAAGGACATGTCAAAGTTGCAAAGTTATTGATGCAACATCAAATTTTTAGTTAAATAGAATCAGATTAGTTCGGACAGAACCCATTAATGAAAACAATCGTAGATGGAAAACCGACCTTTGTATTCGTGGAATTGATGGGAAGGGTGCTTCGTCTGAAGTCAAATCTTAACCTTCGTACAGGGGTCTCAAATAAAATATTGCGCCTCGAAATCTAAATAAATTTTGAAGGAAGCCCACGTGGTTGTTAACGGTAAAGAAAAGCTACCGTCAAATCTACTCTATCCTGGAAGTCTTCAACTAATAAAAAACTATCCTTCAGGTGCATACTTTTCAGATTTATACCAGTAACAGTAGGTTACTATCGTCTATTCTCAGTCTTTCAACGAACGCAGTTCGAATTTAAGTGCTGCAACCTACAATACAAATAAACAACACTGTTTCAGATTTTTGATCACAGACTTAAGCTCGAAACACGTTCAAGTTTCTTTTTTTTTCGAGTTTGTAATCCATCACATTTCATGCAAACATTTTGACCACAATTAAAATGGTGAAACTAATGCCGGTTGCACATAAACTGCGCAACTGAATCAATAAAAGAGCCCAAATTTGTATAAATTTGTATTCAACTTTTAAATTGAGTAAACGGATTTTTAGTCTCGCTCGTGCAAAACTTATGTCTCAGGTCTCACTGTGCAGTGTGATGGACTGAAATTTTTACATGTACAAGATAAACGCGTTGAGCACACATCTCCATATTGAACGACTTTGTCCACTTGACTAACTTTGGCAGAACGAAATATCTTGTTCGAGTTATCAACGTGGTTGCGACGCAACAAGTTGAACCGTTGATACACTTTTACATTACTACAGAGTGCGAATGAGTTTTACGGGTTTTCCAACGTCCTATCCAGCCATAGGACTTTAAACGCACTGGCACACTTTGAGTGGGCGTTATTGCGCTGTATCATGCATATCATACACCCTGCGATGCAACTAGCAGTAGCACAGAAACATCTGTTGATCAATTTTCAGCAATGCAACTGCAGGCTTATATTGTCGCACATAACACAAGATTGTATTGTATTGTAAGGAATAGGCCCTGTGCACTGCGACCAGAAGCGATCTGTTGTGTTGCCCTATTTTATTTAACCCAGGGAGCTGTTGAGGCTCTTATTAAACCTCAGTATCCTTCTTGGTTCCATGTTTCCTATGTCTGCAGGACTTAAATACGCCCTTTGCATATTGATCACTCTGCCCCTGGCCACAGCAGGGCATTCGCAGAGTATGTGTTCCGTTGTTTCTTCCTCTTCTCCGCAGAGTCGACAGGAGTCATCGTCGGAAGATAAAACGAAAAAATTAAACAAAGAAAACCTTGAGCAACGAGCTGATATGCAGCACATTTTTTTTTTAAATCATCTGGCGCTGCACAACTATATCCAAAGAGCAAAACGAGCTCGTGCACTTGCAACTAATCAGCAACATGTTGCTTCAGACGTTGAGAGCGTCATACAATGAATTTGAATTTGTTCATTCCAAAGTTGTTGCGTTGCGCACGAAGTGTAGGACCGGCATAATGAGGCTGCCAATTTTTCTCAATTATACTTCGAACGAGAAATGACAGATGTTGCTGTCGCGACATGTCGACACTTTTCGGTCGGAAGACCGACAAATTTTGACCGCCTCCTTGGTTTCTCTCCATTCGTCTCGAAAAATGAAAGCTCTTACAAACATTTGGCTGGGAGAAGCTAAGCTAGGCCTAGGGTGGGTCCTATGTATCGACTTATTGCGTCAATTGTTTTCATCTCATTTTAGTTTGGTATTTTGCCAATTTAGATAAAAAATCAACCACACGGCTTTTGTTTGAACACTGACGAGACTGGTATCGTTTTTTAACGAGTTTGCTGGTCGGAATAACGTCAACTTTTGCCTGGGTTTCAAGTCGCTGTGTCCATTTGTACAGCAAACGAACATGCTAGATTAGGCTTCAGTAGTCTTAAAAGTTTCACTGTCAATGCGGGATCAACCGCTTTTTTTAAATCAAACATTTGATGTAAACATAAACTCGCATAAATGTATTACATTTATCTGAATGCAATAATATTCACGTCCTAAGGTTTTAACTGCTCAATGTCTGCATGGACTTTGACATTGATTTGTGAATCGTGATAATACCACTAACAGTCTGACCTTACACAGTTCCCCACCGAATATAAATACTTCAACTAACGGATATGAATACTTCGTCTAACCTCACACGATCAGAAAAACAAACAGTCAATCCGGCAGTATGAAGACGAATGATGAGGACGCTCTATACTAACCTTCAGCAGGTGGAAATTTTATAGGCGGAATTTAAGTGAAAGCATGACATAGTCGATGGCAAATCTTGAGCCAAATCTCCAAAAAATTGTCTTAGAACAAAAACGAGAGAAAAAGGTTGTGAGCCTTACTAATAAACATTTTTAGTTTCGACTGTTTAAACTTTAGTTATTCGAAATACAGGGTGGCGCACCAATTGTGCTACAATAAGAAATTCAAATAACTTTTTTTACATCGATTAAGTATTTCATTTATTTTTTTTTTATTGGTTAGAAAATTAAATTTTATTTTAAATAGTTAGTTGTTTTTAAAGATTATAGATCGCAAATGACCTCCACGCTCTCCCACGCATATGCGGCACCTGATCAAAAAACTATTCATTGCGGCCTGAAGAGTTGAAGTTGGGATCGCCTCAATCAATTGTCGTTATGGACTGCTTTAATTCAGTTAAATTCCTGGGCTTCGTTTTATACACCTCTTGCTTGACATAACCCCATAAAAAGAAGTCTGGTGCAGTCAGGTCAGGTGACCTTGGGGGCCAGCGAAGAGTGGAGTTCCTAGAAATTAATTTGTTTGCGAATTTTTTGTTTAGCTCCGCCATAACTGGTCTGGCTATATGTGCAGTTGCTCCATCTTGCTGAAACCAAACGCTGTTGAATGGTATACGTCTTCGGTGCAGTTCTGGGTAAAAAAACTCCTTCAACATCTTTAAATAACGGTCCCCATTGACAGTAACGGTTACACCGTTTTCTTCAAAGAAGTACGGCCCGACAATACACCTTGATGAAACTGCGCACCACACAGTGACTCGTTCTGGGTGCAGTTCCGTCCCATGGAGCATTTCTGGATTAGACTCTTTCCATATACGGCAATTTTGCTTGTTTACATTGCCGTTAAGATCAAAATGGGCCTCATCAGACATGAACAAACAATTGATCAATGTGTTGTCTTCTTCGGCCATTGATATCATTTTTTGGCAAAATTCCAGGCGAACAGGCAAATCCTGAGGGTTTAACTTGCTAGTAATTTGGACTTTGTACGGAAACAAGTTTAAATCGTCATGAAGTATCCGTTGTAATGACCGTCTACTAACTCCAATTTGCCCCGATAAGTTTCGGGTCGAAAGGCTCGGATTGGCCTGTATTGCAGATGCTACTGCTGCGATTGTATCCTGAGCCCGAACATTGACATCTCGATGGTACGGCCTTCGTGCGATGCTTCCAGATTCGGCAAACATGTTTACAAACCTCATAATGGTCCATCTACTCGGGGGATTACCGCCAAACTCCCGCCTAAATTCCCTTTGGACGGAAATGACTGATTGCAAAGCATGGTACCGTTGCACTATCCAAATTCTTTTCTCCGTATCCCAAGCATCCATTTTTATAAATCTAAAGAGTAACCTACAAAATAAAAAAAAAAATAAGCCGATTACTCACACAGAAAAAAAGTTATTACGTTTTATTTTTGTAGCACGATTCGTGCGAAACCCTGTACCTACATTTTCCAAAAATATTTTGCAATGCGAGCTTTGGTAAATTAAAACTCGAGAATCCGATAGGACATGCGATAGGTTGGTCAAAACCTATAACACTGTGGGAGCTACCCTATTAAAGGTAGTGCCACGTTGAGGTTGTCCAAGAGACCAAAGGGAGGCGTGGGTTTAAGTCAGCAGGCCTGATAGACAAGCACACAATTTTTAGCAGGAAAAAAGGTGGCTACTCCTCTATAAAACTGTAAAGGGTCCGCCATCTAGCTTTTTTTTTCAACTAGTGCTTATTTCGCGAATGGTAACACTTAGCTCATGTCTGATTTGACAGATAATTAGTTTTATCCTTCCGCTGAACGAATATGGTTGTGTATACGCTTGAACAACGCTGGGAAATATTGCGACATTACTTTGAAAATCATGGTAATGTTGCAGAATGTGTGCGAAAATTGCGTACGGATTTTGGAAGAATTGAAGCACCGTCAGCTCCGTATGTTCGTTATCTTGTGAAAAACTGAAAGAAACTGGCATCCTCATCGATAAACCAAAGCGTGAAAAGCCAAAAACAGTGCGTACACCCGAGAAAATTGAAATTTTGGTCCAGAGGCATAATTGGGCCATTTTTCTTCGAAAATGAGCAAGGAGTGGCCGTTACAGTCAATGGCGATCGTTATCAGGCCATGTTGAACGAATTTTTGTTCACAAAAATTGAAGAGGAGGATATTGGCAACATTTGGTTTCAACAGGTTGGCGCTACGTGCCACACAGCCAAAGCTACACTCGATGTTTTGCGCCCTGTTTTTAAAGATCGCATTATCAGCCGCATAGCTGATGTCGTTTGGCCACCGCGGAGCTGCGATTTGACACCGTTGGAATATTATTTGTGGTGTGCCGTAAAAGATAAGTGTTACGCCGACATGCCAGAGACAATTGACGCTTTAAAGGGCAATATTCGTGAAGCCATTGGTGAAATACAGCTGCACACAATCGATAATGTGCTTAAAAATTGGACCGATCGTGTAGGCTACTGCATGGCCAGCCGAGGCAGCCATTTGAATGAAATTATTTTCCATTATTAACCGGAAGGATTGTACTTTCAAATAAAAAAATAAATTTCAGAAAATATTCAGTAGTTTTTTTTATAGCATTTTCAAAGAAAAAAGTTATTTGGCGGACCCTTTAGTAGAAAATGATTTTCATGAGAAATCGACAAAATATAGATCTCCCTCATCGCCGGTCATGCAAAAATCAGTTCTTGTTTTTAACGCACACTTTGTCCTGTCTGATGTAAGCAGTATTTACAGTATATGAAGCTTACACGCTCCGCCCAGAGCAAAGCCTGTGTAAGCTTTGCCTAAATCACGGTATAAATCAAGTTAGTCTTAGGCAGTGTTGTCATATCGTGGGATTTATCCCTTTTTGTGCGAGTTTCGATGTCCGAACAGCCTTCAGTGGGATAAAGATAAAAACACTAAAATCGTGGGAATTTCCGGAATCTGACAAAAAACATTCAAACTATAAATTTTTGCTGACATTTGTCAAAACACCTACATCCCACCATGATTATCAACACATTGAATGTCGATAAAATACAGCGCATGTAAATGGTGTTTTGTGAACATTTTCAAGTTGCAAAAAATAATCATAGTAATAATAGTAAAGTTCAAACTGCGATTATCATACTAAACGCTAATTTAACGTAATCTGTTTACGTGTACTACTTTTAAAAACTCGTTTTTGACTTAAAAAGAAAAGTGGGTATTAAAAGGGAATTTGAGTAGCGTAAAAAGGGAACAAAGAAAAAAATTACCACGTTTCATGGGATAAATGATGAGAGAGTGCTAACAACACTGGTCTTAGGGCCATTTTGAACTTGGCAAGTTCTAAGGTAACTTACCCTATATTCCTTATGTAACTGAACTTTTTTAAACACGTGTTAAATCAACCTAGTTTTTGGTAACGGTATGCCAGGCTGTCTTAGGAGTTTAACTTAAACCTAGGCTGAATTAATTTACCTAAGGAAAGTGTCATCTTACAATGCAAAAATAATTGTTGTGCCAAAATTGCCCAGATAAATTTTGGTTATATAAGGTGGCTGTCTGGAATGACACACTTAGATCCAATTTAAATTCGGTCCTTTGTTATAATTGAGTTATTTTTTTTTTCAAACACTTGACTTGGTTAATATGCTTAGTTAGCCTAGGAACTAAAGTAGCCAAACAACATTTTACAAATTTTTGTAGATGTACATATTTTTTAGGCTGATGCTATCAGAAATTAAAAAATGTTTTTTACGTTATTTTTATCTTTATTTTATTTTTCTGCTAATTTGTTTTAATATATTTAATATTTATAAAATATAAAAAGTGTTATATGATATTTTTCATATTATTATTATGACTTGAAGTAACGTTGAAAATGCAATATTAATGTTATCTGCAAATAGAAAACATAAAGGGTTTTCCAATAAGAGGTGTTATTGTGAATGACACGCTATTTCGGTAGCTGTCACTTTCGAAGCTTTTATTCTTTGACATTTGACAAGTAGAAACTAAGCCATTACTAAAAATGGAACGATACAGGCTTCAACAACGCATTGAAATTATTAAAATTCACTACAAAAATGGTGAAAAAACACAAGCAACGAAACCATTGATCTTTTAGGGGAAAAGTTTCCGAACCGTGTTATCTCTCGAAGAGGTGATCACAATTGGCCACCGAGATCTTGTGATTTAACACCTTGCGACTTCTTCCTTTGGGGCCACGTGAAAGATAAGGTCTACGCCAACAGCCCAGCGTCGATTCAAGACCACAAAAATAAAATTCGTGAGGCTATCGAGGATGTAGGGCAGACACTTTGCGATTTGGTTCTAGAAAATTTCTAAAAAAGGATATGGTCCTGTGTGAGTGCTCGTGGTGGCCATTTGGCTGATGTTGTTTTTCATTATTAACCGCATACCTTCCTCTTTATTATGAAATAAACATCCGATCATTTATCTCAAAAAAAGACCTTTTTCTTTGAATACCAAAATAACACCTCTTATTGGAAAACCCTTTACATTTGACTAGGTATACAAAACTTTCTTTGTGAAACATTGTTTACGAACCGATTTCCATTTTTGTTTTAAATTGCCTCAAGATCTTTTAGAATACTTTTTTAAAAAATTGGCTTTAATTCTATTCGAAAACAACGTGTTCTTATAAATACATACATAAAACAAAAGGTATATTTCACCGCACTTATCTCAAGCTTCTTCTTCGACAAACTTTTTGTCTAATATTTTGTTTGCCTTCAGATGGCTCCTATCAATCAGTATGGTATGGGAAAATTTACCCTCGAACTAAACAGAGTTACGGATGTCCTTAGGTGCATAATATACACTTATTTGTTTCTGGCTTGAAATACCTATATACTGCTATGCATAAATTGTCCTATTTGTTAGCTGATTTATGTCTGTCCAAAGAATTCCATACACAAATATTTACTTGAGGCGTTTAAGGCAATTTTCTCTGGGCGCCGGTTTACCCCTGAAAATTAAAAGCTTGCAGTAAGTGATTCAAATGTACTATAAAAGTGAACCGTCTACGGTCACATAGCCCGCCATCTGTTGCTCATTGGTATCAGCATAACTTTCGTTTCAAAGTAGCCTTCGACTTTTTCGAAAATTTAATTTAATTAATTGTTTGCCTGTTTCTAAACGAAGCCAACCGAAATGGAGAACTTTCCAAACACCCCCAATTCAAGCAATTAATCCCAACCCACTGCAAACGATAAATGTTTCCAACCACAGGCTTTTCCGCCCAAGTGACCGACGACTGCGTGGAGTCAATAACCCATAAACTTTATCAAGCCTGGCAGCATATTGCGAAACTTTGAAAATTAAACCTCAAAAGTCAATAAAATCAAAAAAAAAAAAACAATCCACCAAAGAAGCCCATTCATTTCCATTAAGCATGACAGTTTTTCCCACACACACACACAAATATATATGTTGTGCAGTGAAAAATACAGAAAACATATCTTTCGATAGAGCATACTGCACAATTAAATCCACCGCAGTGATTGTAACGACTGCAATATCCTTTCACAACTATTCACCCGGCACGTTACACTGGTTGGGTGGCGTTGCAAAAGTTAACTAACGATGGCTTTTAACAAAGGCACGTGGAAAATACGAACTTTTTTCCCCCATCAAAAGGAAAATGCTTATTGCATTCAGAAAAAGGATTGAGTGGGCAGAGAAAATACCACAAAATGAAGTTCTGTTCTGAATGGGGCCCTCAAAGGAGAGAAAGAGAAAAAAAAAAACTCCAACTTCCGCGTTAAAGTCATAAATTAGGCCCTAAAGTTTACTCTTGTGTTCATCCATTCATGTTGGGGATTTTCAGTTTTTTTTTTTTATTCACTCTTTCTGTATTTTCCTCTTTCTGCGTTGAAAGGACGAGGGTTATAACCACGAGCATTAGGATCCCCTGGTCCGCTTATAACTGCTGTGGTTGTTATGTGTATCTATGGATCTGTACTCTCTAATATTTACCAAAGGTGAACTGTAGTACAAGGCACATTGACAGGACCCTGGGTACCGACGAACGACCAACCGACCGACATCCCTTGTTTTTACCCGCGCGCCGTCGTCGACACCATCGATAAGTCAACACAGACGAACGAACGATGGGAAATAATATAGGGGATACCCAGACAAGAATAATTGTGTTTGTCGAACGAATATCGAAGGCATTAGTTAAAGGAGGGACGGAGGGCAGCCGACTGGACAGGAGTATTGATGGAGTTGACGTGCACGGATGGGGTGAAGTGAAAATCCAAGCGCTTAGAGATGGATCCCAGCGGCGATTTCCGGCCTCTGATGTGATGCGAAAAGCCGTGGCGCCCCACATTGCACCCGCACCCGCACCACCCATCACCAGGATGTGGTATTGTCAACAGCAGCAGGGAATTTTCCATTTTCCGTCAATATTCAGATGTGTAAATCGGTCCTGGCGGTCGGTCGGTCGGTCGGTCGGTTTGACTTGGAAGCAAGAGAGAGCCCCTCTAAGAGGATATTTGACGAAAAGCTTTCCTAGAATGTTTGTTCCTCTTCGCATTTTGGGTGTTGGTTTTTTCTTCTTATTTTTCGCTTTATTTGTTTTCTCCTCGAAGGATAAAGGAATCATTTGTGTTTGCATTACATCATTGGCTTGAGTGTGTACCGACAGTCTTTGTTCGTATTCCTCCATTTTAAGTGTTCGTGTTTATTAAATTGAAAAGCAAATTCCATTTGACTTCCATTAAAAGTGAGCCTATAAGTGGGCTGAGGCATTACTTTTAGAATTTAATTTAGTCCTTGATGGTATTTGGCCGTAAATCGAGGATGAGTACTTTTTTATATTCAATTATGGGCGATGCAATTACACTTAGTGTCATGGCGAGCGAAATAATTTGTTTTCCCTTTTGAGATATATTTAAATAGAAGGATATTCTACATAGGTATTCATAAGAGTTTCAGAGTTACTTGAAAACTATGGGAGATAGGTCGGAGATGAGTTGCAGTGTGTGCAGACAAAGGGGACCCTTTTGACCTTGTTAAGGAAACATTGTTTGTCGGAAGAGTTTTGATTGCCCTTATGCTGTATAGGAAATATGTTAGTTAGAAGGGTGCTTCCTTTTTCGAAAACCAAATTACAACTAAATTGCATTTCGTGTTTTAAAAACACGACCAGACTCGGGGGAAAGTTTTGATCACTCTTCGACTTGAGATTCAATTTTTCCAGAGGGGCGTCGTACAATGCTAATATACCACCCGCTAAGCAGGAAAGAAAGCGCATATTTATTTGAAAGCAAGACAGCCTTTTCTTTTATCTGATTATGTGCTAATATAACTTGGAGGGAAATTGCTGCAGCAGTGTCATAAGGATGGGCTGAAAGTAGGCATGAGTTTTCTTTATGCTGGCAATGAAATTGAGATTGAATTTTGCAAGGACGCCGACAGCGAAATTCGCACCCTGCTGTCTGTAAATTATGAAAAATTTGTATGTACTGGACTTTCTCTTTTCTAACCTGAAAGTAGAAGTTTCTTAAAATAAGTAAATAAGGTGCGATTTCGGTGGAAGCTATTTATTTCTAATTTTGTGCACTTTCTTAAAAGATAAAAAAAATTAGAATAGAAAATTATTAATTTAAGGAAACAATTTTTGAAGAAGATATTTAACATCAAGTTAGGCTTAGGGGTTAGTGTGTTAGACTACCATGCGAGGGGTCGGTTCGATCACGGAAAAAGCACAAATCACATCCTAAGGTTTTTTCCCACTGCGCCACCTCTGGTGAACGTCTGAAAAAAGTTTGAGAGTACTGCCAACTGACAGGAAAAATCTTCTCAATTGGCAGTTCTGATTCGGCATAAGATTGTAGATCCCCTCCATTCGTTTCAGAAATGAAAACCTCACACAAAACAAACGGCTGTGAGGAGCCAACGGACTAATATTTATTATTTAACATCATGGAATGGTTTCTACCAATGAGAACTTTTATTTCCCAAATGATTCTCGGTTTTATTGGTCAAAGAAAATGTTTGCTTAGCGAACTTTATGAGTAGAAAAACAATTTTCTTATATTAAGAACTTCGCGCTATGGTCCGGAATGATTATTCTTAATTTAAGAAATTGTTTTTTTCGAAAGACTTTGAGAGTTTTTTTTTCTTATATCAAGTCTATAACTTCTTTCTGAAGTTTTCTTGATCCCAGAAAGGATTTGTTTGATGTAAAATGTGACCTCTAGATTTTTTTTCTCTGAAATATTGCAGAATTCTTTTAGACAGAAAAGATAGGTGGAATTGGGAATGTACTTTGAGAAATTTTTTCCTTAACCCTTCGTTGCACTGAGTTGCAGATCTGCAACATACCTCTTATACTGTATAGAAAATGTATGTTTTTATTTTTTTTCCAAATCAGAGCAACGTTGCAGGCGTGTAACATACCTCTTCGAAGCGCGATCATTTCTCACTCTCTCTATTTGTCATTTGGTCCCCGTTATCATTTTTTGCACAAAGTTTTAGCTGATTTCATTATTTGTGGGAAATTATCATAAAACCAGTTTTTTCAAAAGAAGTTGTTTTGTTTTCAAAGTAAGTTAATATCAGACGTAAATTTTGTGTTTTTGTTTTGTTTTGCAACGTAGAAAGGTCGAGGTTAGTGGAAGTCGTATTGTTGTACATCTGCAACATTGCGCGTTGAACAAGCCACAACCCAGATATATTCGACCCAGTATAGTAGACATAGCCTCAATTTTTTTACATCTTGCAGAATGCGCCCACATCGATAAAACATTCTAACTATTCAACAGCTTGAGGAGATAATCAGTTCATGATGCGAAAGTGAAGACGAACTTGATTTTTCTTCCGATGAATGTGATGAGGATCCTACATTTGTTCCCCATGAAGGTAGCTCAGCAGGAAACGATTGCGACAACCCACCACCAACAGGAACTTTGTTGCAGTCTGATGTTCAATCTCCTTCACCTCAGCCGTCAACTTCTCGCGGAATTTCAAGAGCTGCAGAGACCAAGCCAGCGAAAGCGAATGTTATATGGAAGAAAAAAACCTTGAGCTCAAGCAAGAGCAGCTTAATTTTTTTAGGCAACGAGGATCTTCCAAATGAACTCCTAGAATTAGAAACGCCATATCAGTTTTTTTCTTATTTTTTCCTTGAAGCAATTGTTGATCTTATACGCGATCAAACCAACATACGTACAAAAAGACCCAAACAAACCGATAAATGCTGAAAGTGTCGATATTCGTCAATTTATTGGAGTGCTTTTATACAAATCTATAGTACGCATTTTGAATGTAAGGAATTATTGGTCAGAAAAAATTGGAATATCTATAATCAAAGACACTATGCCACTAAAGAAATTTGAGCGTTTGCGACAAAATTTGCATTTCAATGACAACTCCACGATGTTGCTTGCACCCAGCCCGGAAGTGATAAGCTTTATAAGGTAAGACCTCTCATGGAAAAGCTTAACGAACGCCCAAGGAAGTTCGACAGGATCAAATGAGCCATTGGCCAGCATGGGAAGATAAGAGAGTACGGTGTTAAATGCCCAATTGCACTGGTTTCACACAAACACTATGTGAAAAGTGTGGAATTGGCTTATGCTATAATAAAACAAACAATTGTTTCAAAGAGTTCCATTGTAAATAGTTATTTAAAAAAAGTAGAATCTACGGCAAATGTTGCACATCTGCAACATACGATTTTTGTTAATAAATAAATAAAAAAAATTAAATATTATTTTTTTTATAATTGATTAAAGCATGCAGTTTTATTTTTTTATGCAGAATAATATTTTCAGCAACGTTTTCTTAAAGTAGAAAATTATCTTTCTTACTTTAAGAAAATCGACTTGATATCGACTACATACTTATTTCTCTGATCCGTCCGATTGTCGTAGAAATAGGTTTATGTAAGTCATTGCCTTTAGTCAATAAATAACTTCTTAAACCAAAAAACATTTCCTGTATCACACGCTAAACCGAAATTCGTAGAGTCATCAAACTTTAAGGATGTATTCCACTAACTTTGTAGACCCACGCAAAGAAGAGGTCGTTTCCTTTAACTGATCATAAAATAATTGTGTTAGTCATGTTGCGCACATTAGTAAATGATGAATCATATTTATCCCGTCATTTCTCAAATACAGGGTATGCCTATGGAATGGTTCTGTGAACGAACATCCTGACTCGAAAGAAAGGGTTCAGTAACGCCTGAAGTGTTTTGCATTGGAAAAAGTTGTCTAAAAGTCAAAAAATTCAGATGTATGCGTTGACTATCCGGTTTTTTTTTAATTCACTAAAGCCGAAATGCTGCTGATAATATATTATATTTATTATTTTTTTTTTTTTCAAAATGACTGCTCGACCCTCTTTAAGGAGTAAAATATTAATGGTACTTTCCTTAATTTGTATAGTCTTTGGAATCATCTCCCCCTTTCGTAAAAGATAAAATCGAAAAATGCCAATTTTCTTAACAATGAAAAAACGAGATAAAATCAAGATAATCAGCGTCAGAAAAAGCCTATCCGTTGACGAAAGTCTGTTAAGCCTCGAAATTCTTAATCCAAGTGCAAAAACCTTACTTTGAGTATTTTTTTTTATGAACCTTGAATTCTTATTTTAAGATTGTTCTATAACAGTATTAAGAACGTGTAAGCTTAAAAATAAATTCGAAGAATGGAACAACTTGATTTTAGATCATTGTAAACTTAAAATAGGCGTATTTATTCTTAAACATATTGCAATGAAGAATTTGTGTGCTTTAATTAAGCCGAAAGTTGTTTCATTCTAAGAATGCAGCAACTTAATTTCAAATCATTGTAAACTTAAAATAAGCTTAAGAAGAATGTGTGAGCTTAAATTAAGGTCAAAATCACCTTATTGTTCACCTATTTATCAGCAGTAAAAAGTAAAATGCTCCCTAAAGCCCAATATAATTACTCTTGAAATAAACTATCAAAAATTTAAATAAGAACAAGTTATCCTTTTATAATACATTTTTTGGAATGCTTCAAGAATGTCGTATCATCATTTAAGATTACACAGTTTTATTTGTCAAATTTATTGTCTTTCCTGTTTAAGAAAATAGAACAAATTATTATTTTTTTTAAAACATTTGTATTTTTTTATGGAAAGAAACGCTTAAATGGACTTAAATCTAAAATATATCTTTCCATTGTTTAATTTTTCGAGAAGCTTCTTCAGTTGTTTTTCGTCGTCAGCTTCATCGGGGGCAACTAATTGCAATGGATTATTATTACTAAACACGAGAATTAAATTATCTTCCGTACTGTCCAGCAAATACTCATAAGTCAAATCTCCATTTTTATTATCACTTGCACTATTTTCAATTTTTCACTCTTTTATTTTTCTAAACACTCAGAATAAATGAACTTTCTTTATCCATAATGCAAGTTTCACATTGTGCGTATTGGTTGGAGAATACAATTCTTGTATATGGGCATCGAAACATAGTTACATTTGGATCTTCTCTATAACTTTTAATTTTTAAATTTTATATAGTTAATATATTCATCTTATATATAATTCTAACAAAAATATTCTCACTATACAGCGATCATATTGAATAAGTAAATAAATAAATATATGTAATATCCTAGCCAATAACTAAAGCGATATACAAACTATGGCGATCAGAAATTGAAAATAATTGTGGACGTGTTTAAGGAAATTTTTCATTTTAACCAAGCAAGTATTTTTTTATTTGTTGAACTTATTCGAAACCTTGTACTATACAATGCTGATAATTGTTTTTTTTTTTATAAAAAGGTTATAGTCTTTTTGAAATATTCCTTACTAATAAAAAAAAATAAATACTCGCTTAAGTGTTGTAGAGTTTTTTTTTCTACCTCCAAACTATCTTCACAGGGAAAAACGAAGCACTACCTATGCGATATAAGCAGTTTGGAATATTGCAAGTGAAGCCATTTCTGGAATCAGATGGAAAGGAAGAAGAAAGCAGCATACTGCTTTGAAGTCGTGTAAAATGCGTTTATTTCGACCAGTTGGGGGTACATTTTCAGTGTCCCAAAGTACCCACTAACCAATGCAATAAGACCATCGAAGATGTAAAGATATCCCTCCGCTCTACAGCTCTAAAAGTTGCGCACCACAAAATGGAAGCAGTTGCTATACCATCCGCAATGAAGTAGGAGGACTCACTATCCAGCTTTAGAGAGCACCTAACACAGACGGCCAACGTTCTTACGCCGTCAATTCAGACTTATAGCGAATATTACCCACAGAGTCAACTAGAAATCTGACAACGAAAAAGATAAACTTAGCTCACAGTTGGCTGGCTCACGAACTATGTAATCATCAAAAGTGGACGACTCCAAACACCTTAAACAAATTCACGACTTGTTCTCCTTCTTCCCCATTCCTCTGCTTGCCGTCCTAATTAGTTTGAAAAATATCACTGCATGCAACCACAATATGAGCTCATGGATATCCCCCGCCGTCTATCCAGGACAACACATAAAATTACCCGCTTATTGCACCACTACTTACAGACCGCACTCAATTAGGCTGTATGCGGCTTAAAATATAGTTCACATTATTTAAGTCGCATGTCACGAAACCAATGCGTTCAATTTTTACACCCAAATTGATTTGATGGGGACCAGCCCACCACCTACCCCCAGATGCCAGATGCATTCGCCCGCCACAGAGTGTTTAAAACCAAAGCGCGGCATGCTCTTTTAATAAAGCAATTACACTCTTCATGCATCGTGATTTCATTTCGGTTAATTGCGCTACCATCAGATCCATCCATTCAATCAACCACCATCACGGACAATTCACAACAGATTGCATGCGCGCAGTCAACCTCTGTTTATATCGCCTGGAATTAATACCACGTAAAGGTCATCGGCGTCCTTCACATCATCACGGTCGGAGCACTGTCCCACCACGCAGCATATACCCAACCGAACCATCATTAAAGTTCTTAAATCATGCAAAATCAATTTATTTCATTGACGTGACAGAGTTGAATCGAGCAAAAAAAAAATTTAAAAATAAGTAAAAACAATGAAGAAAAATGCAAAGAAAAATGTGAAAAACAAAAAACTGCAATTTATCGGGAAAATCAGCAAAAAAAAAACAACATCTGCACGAGGAAGCTTAGGATGGGGGTTACGGGCAACATACACAACCGGAGAGAAGATGTGACGACCCAAAGAGGAGAAATCCGAAACCGAATTCGAATTCACCCTGCGGGGTGAAATCGGAAATAAATCAAGAAAGCAAAAAAAAAAAAACTTGGTATTAAATCGCCGCCTCTTATGGAGGACGAGATCAGACAAAAACAGGCACCAATCTGGAAACAGTGTCAGCAAATTACCTCCGACAGTCCCACGTAGGACGGGCGCGTCGTAATTGCGCATGTGCAGCAGCGGCAAGTCAGCCGCAGGAATAGATGCTTATTTAGATTTCGATAATCACGTCTCTGTGAGATGATGGTTCGCAGTTTATGTTTATACGATGATTTATGGGGATTCTCGCCCAAGATGGAGGAGTACTTTGTAGGCAAGACAAAGGCTTGTTGGTGTGGTTATTTTTTACCAATTACTAGATCGTCCTAGTACTCCTTGTACAGATAAGACTTATCTCTGGTAGAAATAGTGGCGTACATCCATCATTCAATTTCAATTTCATCTTCAGAATGAGTACGCCGAACCGTGAGCCTAAATAGGCGAAGGGTCCGAGTGAGAGACAGAACAGTTACCACCGAGCAATTGATATTTGGATCCTAGATCCGCAAGAAATATCAGAAGAAAGAGCTGGAAGCTTCACAAAATCTAAGCAATAATTTTGGGTATCATATCTTCACCTTAGCCCCGGCTGAAAAAAAAAATCCGCTTGTCTCTACCTAAGCGAATTTATGTCTAATAAAAGACGGCATTGTCTATATCTTGAGAATTCAATTTGTGGTGTTGAGAGTTCGTCCCCTCAACGCCCGTACAGAAAAACTGACGGAATTATCCTATTCTACTGCCTATGACAGAAGCTGTCCTTCCTCAAGTCGATTTAGAGACGGGTTAACACTCTTACACTTGGGTATCTTATCGATATATTATGAAAAGAAAAGAAGAAATCTTGCATTATTTATTTTGCAAAACCACTCGGAAAACTTTACCCTAGCGCAAATTTGAAAATATCATATTCTGCCACTTATGGCAGAAATGGTTGCGAAATTTGATTTCTGTAAACCAAGCACTTTTGCCGAATGTTGGCGGAATTGTTAAACAGGGCGTAGCGTATCCCATTCCTCATAAGCTCTACCATGGCGGGTTAAGTTTCGTTTCGACACATGAAAGTCGGAACGAAATTTACTTAACGATGACTGATGTCCTGCGGAAAATAGACGATTTTTCGAAATACATTAGTTAATATAGTGGAACAATGAGCCTCACAAATCAGTTTATTATTATTTGTTAATAAACATTTAAAATAATATCCTTTTGACCTATATATTCGACACGAACTCCTCCCTCCTTTGGTGATTAATTATGCAAATTGTGTCAAATTTATGGGATGATAATTTTAACTGCATACTCCTAGGCTGATGGTCACAGTTTGATGAGCTTCATTTTTGGACAGCAACTAAATCCAGAACAAACATTTTAAAAGAGAGCTTTTGCATTAGGGAACATAAGATGCATGTACAAGCGGTTGAAAACACAATGGCTTGGTTGGAAAAATGGATCCGTTTATGGAAAGTGAAAGCACACACTGTTATTGGCAATTGGCACTTGCTCCCTCAAGAGGAATTCTAGAGCCCACAAAGTGAAATTTTTCACACTTTGTTCTGAGCTCTCAACTCTCGTAGTACCCGATTCTTTAAAATAAAAGACGCTCAAATCAGCTAACCGAATCCCCATAAACAAATACTACAATAGGCCCAAATATTTATTCCGTTGCGAGGTGGGTGGCTTAGCTTAATGTCTACGATAAATATGTAACGTTACTATCAGAAGTGAGACTCTGTAAGAAAATGCACTTCATATTAAGAAAAAAAAAACAATAAAATTTTGCGAAATCGAAAATGGTCTATTCTTTTCTTATGAAAACATTTACGAAACAGTGCGATATATATAGTGCATAATTTTAGAATCATTCTCACAGTTTTCGGAACTGTGACTGCACCATATCTGTTTTTATGCGCACAAAATTCAACTTATTTTTAATTTAGATTTCAATTTAATATAGATTTAATTTGATCTCAGCTAGCAAAGTAAAGTAGGATTTTCAGCACACAATTACAAAAACTCTGTGAGTCCTCGAAGTGTCAAGTAGAGCGTAGTGGTTGCAATTGCGTGCTGAAAATCCTGCTTTATTTTCCTTTGCTGAAATCGAAGCTCAAAAAACTAGGCCTAATACATACCAGATGGAGCTAAATTCACTGAAGCTTAAGCGCCAACAAAAAATGTCATTTGGTTGTGTTTAAGTTTCTTTTCACTTTAAAAGTAAAAATATTTCCCTTGGGAAAATGTAATTCTTTGACTTATTCCGATTTTTTTTCGAACAAATTACGCCCACTTTTGTTTTTTCTTCCAAATTTGTTTAGTTTTGTTTTGTTTTTCCTCCAAATTTTGTTTACTTTTAATTGACAGCTTAAATTTTTTTTCCTTTTACTGAATGTAATTTTTTTGATATGGTATTTGACACTATTCGGCTAGCGGTACAAGGCGGCCATTGCAAGTGTGTTAACATACCTGCAAATATATTTTTATTTCTCTTTAAAACTGAATTTTTTGAACTTGTCATATATTGGATGCGTTCCTCTTTGCGCTAGGGATCAACATGCTAGATGAGCGAACGCCGCCCTGCTATAGAGCGAAAGTGTGACTTAGGTAGCACTTGGTTTGACGTCTTCTCACTAAAACAAAATGAACTTATTGAACATTGAAATATACTCCAAACTGCTTTACACTTTATTTGGAATTCCATCGGCAGACTTCACGTCCACTTTTGGTTACTCTCGATTCATCCACTAGTAGATGACTTGCGACACGTCAAATGAGTGTCACACTGCATCTACGAATATATTAAGAACTATTCACATCACATCAATTCAAATCAATTTAACTGCATTTATGAATTGAAAATTGATATTTGTTCTACCACGAAAGCATTATATTTAAATATTCTTACATCTAATCCAAAAAGAACCTGAGTTTTAATTGACTTAAATAGCTAAATTTACAAATACAGAAATTTTCCCCCGATTTGAAATTTCTTGCAGCGAACTGTCACACTTTATTCACAATCCGCATAATATAATCGCAATCACAAACCCACGAATGAAAAATTCGTTCGAACTTAAGCTTTAAAATTGAAATTGAATCTTTAGTCTCTGCGACAACAAAAAATGTTCATCTGAATGAAATGTCAGAAACTACGAATATTCGCTTGTTCGAAGTTCGCGATTCACTGGCCGCATTCAAGAATCTAGTTATCTTAAGTCTACTAGATTGGTTTGGATGAGATGTAACCTCAACGCAAAAACTAGATTGGTCGGGAACGTAACTTTTCCTACGTCAGCCACATATGCGAACTGTCAACTTAGTACTCACACTCAGTGACGAAATTCTTGACTAAATTCGTCGGCTACCCCTCCATAAACGTCAACTGAAACAGCTGCTCATATGACCGATTTCCCCCAATAAAAACCGATATACATCTAGTGAGAGAGCTGTCAGACTTACTGAACTAGATACTTGAACGTCCCCACTCTCAAATAAATGTCAAGCTCTATTTCTGTCAAAATTGGATTAACTAGTTGTGGTTGAAATAATACTTAAAGATGGAATGGTCCTTTAAGTCCTAAATTATTTCAACCACAACTAGTTAATCCAATTTTGACAGAAATGGAGCTTGACATTTATTTGACGTGAGGTATGATTAGGCACCATTTTTCGCATCCATTTTCATCAAACTCTTACAGTTTTAGTATTTTTTGTATGCTTTTCACTGTTAATTTGGCGATGGTGATGCAAATTTTTTGTATTCCCGTTTTGACGTTTATTAACTTGGCAGCACTGTGTTCAATATCAAATTCCAACCGTATTTACATATAGTAAGGAATTCTTGCAACGTTCTTGACATTAGATGAATTTGAATCGAATTTGGACATTTTGCCTAAAATTACAGCTTCTCCCGTATGTTCTCTTTCATTTGAATATTTATAAAAAAACTCTGTCATTCATTTCTCTGCACAAATGCCAATGTAGCCCTCTGCATGTCTGCGCGTTGATGGCTTTTAATTCTCCGTTCACACAGACCGTTGATTGATTGGCATTTAATATGGATTGATCCTCTTCTAAGATTCAGGACGCGTCCCACCTGCTTCATTTCCCTGCAGTATTCGCTACGCATAGTTACCATCATCAATTATTCTTAAACTATTTTCCCCACGCCTGCTCAAATGTCATACTTAATCCTGTAGAATATTACGTAGTCATATTATTAATTCCTGGGTCTTCGTGTTTTTCTTCTCATTGCAGGTACGTTAAATATTCCATCAAGTTGGCCTCATTTAAAATTCGTCACGGCAATCTTTTGTGCCCTCTCTCCCGATATGGAGTGGGTTCCTAGTTAAGGTATGTAAGGTTTCTACGACATTGTTGCGCGGGAAGATATTATGCTCAAGGAATTGATTAAATCTTCCCAGGGACACGTGACATGGAACTCTTAATAGATCCCCGTGTACGCATAAGTTAAATCGTAAATCCTTTAACCCCAAAGCTGCCCCCAGCAGCGAGTGCATATTAAACAGAGAGACCGTATATACACACACATGGGACAAAAGGTCAAAGGTATATTAATTACCCGGCTGCGCACACCTCGTAAAAGTCCACAAATCATTTAAAAATCCATCACAATCATCCTTGAAGCGTTGTAAATCAACACCACGGCTGTATCGCATCGCACGGCAAGGAAACTCAAACTGCAACTCCGACTCGTCTCATGCTCCAGAAAACCAAAAGCGGGAGTATATTTCGTGCCCTATAGCTCTAGGTTCTGCATTAGATACGCTGCATTGGTTCTCGTTCTATCGCCCTATACAGATACCAGCACACTCGACGTTGCTTGTGCAGTACGAGTATATCGCATCAGATACACCACATTGGATCCATGGAGTGCAGTTAAAAGTTCTTCATGCATACGAAATGGAGCTCCTTCGTTTGACTTCATCATTCGATTTTATGTGTTTTGAGATCCACGACTTTGGCGCGGCGAGGCTCTGCGTTTGCATGTGTTTGTCGTGGTTCCTTTGGATTTCTTTTATTTTTTTTTTTTTTCTATCGATTTTTGGTTTTACGAGTTTTCGTTACACTTTGGCGATGAAATCGATTCAGGGAGAGGGAGACTGAGAGCGCTGGGATCCAGGCAATGCGATTTCACCTCAGTCTGCTTACATCAATGCATAGGCGAGCTATCACGTAGTGACGAACAATCCTTTGGGTATGCATAGCCATACGTATGTGTCTCCTACTAGCGCATTCAAAATTCAAGACTGCACAGTACACAGCCATCAGGCAACCAGACAGACAGATGGACGATCGGACAAACGGACTGGGTCTCTTTTACCTCGGGGATATTTGTAATCAGATTTTTTCCGGTTGCATTTTAATATTATGTGGTTCCTTCTGCTGTCTTTTTTCACATTTGGATTTGAATAAATTTTTGCGTTCGGCCCTAAGAGATGGATAACTTTCGGTTTGGTTCGGTGTCCGGTGTGTTGTTGCACTAGAACGAAGAAGATACGCCGTGGATGAGGAATGCTGTACGAATGCACACACGAGTTCAATTGGTCAGACCTGGCAAATCATTCGTAGATGGAATTCATTGCTGAGCACAACATTCTCATATAGCCATACGAGCGCGACGACGCGACACAGTGTCGAAGCTTCCTGGTCGTCCGGAATGGCTGGAGTGGAGTCTGTGCTATGTAGCTATCCGCGCGCGATTGCGTTACGCTGTCGATTTGATAAACGGTAATGGGATTAGTCACTAATATGGCAGATGTGGTGTATGAATGTTGCTTCCATTTGTGGCTCTGGCGGATTGTTTATTACCATCTGGATATTAGATGTGTATGTGTCTGTTACGAGCGAACATCTAAGCATGATTGTCCATGGGAATTTTAGGGTTGCCAGCTTTAAATTGGTTGTAACCAAAACCTAATATTCTCTAAAAGGTCTTGGGAATAATCGGAAGAAGGGAGATGACTATATAATTTCATTTCGTATTTCGTTTGCTGGTATTAGACTTTAGCCTTCAGAGCCATAGAGATTTCCACGATGTTTTATTGATTTGAAATGTGTTTTTTTTATCTTATCGTGGGAAGAGATTATAGTATAGGTTAGGTTAGGTTTATGGGTGGGTGCGGCAGAGAAAGCCCTGCAGCACCCCACTTAGGTCCTTGTGAGGGTTAGCCGATGTTGTATAAAATTTAGAATTTAGATATTCGTCACCTAAAGCATTTTAAGGCTGACCCAAGCTCAGTAGCGTCTCTTTCTCATGCGTTCTGTCGGACCTATTAGTACATTTGACCTTCGAAAGGCTTAAACGTATATTCTAAATGGTGGCAAAAACGTGCACACTACTTTGTCGATTTTTGGTCCAAAAAGATAATAGGTTTTCGACCTATTTAGCCTTACAGCAGATAGGCCTTTGAACAGACTCTCTATTTATATTTAATTTATATTTAAACTTTGTTCGCAAGTTGCACAATCAATTTACCTCGGAGGGGCACAAATTCGTTGCCATCTTCTATATACGCTTTTTGTCTCGACTATAACTTAGAGAGGGTTTTTTTGGTGTAGCTATAGTCGAGGAGTATTATTTTATACAGCTTTCTGTACGAAAGTTCAGGAAAGCAAGGCTCACCACCTAGCAGTTCAAGTGGTAACCGCGAGGACCAACCTTACAGGTCGATTGTTCGACAAAATAAAAAATATAATGGGTGTTTTATTTTTTTCAGAAGTTTTCAGTTTTTTTTTTTGAAATTGGCAACATTCTTTTAAGTGACAACCAATATGACAGCTGAAAGGTTATTCTGATTTGCAATTTTTTCTGATTTGTAATACTTTTGCAATAGTTTTACGTCAGAAGAACGCTGACAACGAAGCTTCTTTTAAAACTTACCATAAAATGTTGTTCGGCGATGACGTTTGTGTTTTGTTGAATGGCTGCGTCAAGAAGCGAAATTGCCGCAGTTGAAGTAACATAAATCCACCAGCTTCTATTAAAAACTTAATAGAAAAAAATATGCCATCCAGAATGGTACAGTCAATTAGAAAAGTTTGAGGTGAGTGGGTAATGATTTTTCTTTACCCATTTGAGTATCATTATTGTCGAAGAGCTGCGGTTACAATTGAATGACGCGAAATGCCATATAGCACGCGTCACATCCAATTTATTGAAGGAAACATACACTGAGCGCATGATTTCATCTAATGGACTTGTTAATCGGCCTCCAAGATCGTGTGATTTCATATTTTTTAACTTCTTTTGGAAGTTGTATACCTCAAAAAAAAAAAAAAGCACCCTTCATATAGACTTTAGTTTGAACAGCGCTACAAGTTACCACTAGAGAGATATACTCGAAAAGAGCTCACTGCATTAAGAGATAGGCTTAGAGCTTCTTTTTTTTTTAAATGTACAGCCCTATTTTTAATTAGAAAATCAAAAGGTTTATAGCGTTTTACAATAAGATTAAAGAACAATTATTGTTTTAAAGTCTCCGTCGGTTAAAAACATACAAATTTTTTTGAACAGGTTCACCAGCTTTGCCAAAAAAAAGGTTGTCATATTGTTTAGTGTTCTATAGTGAGTGCCACCAACAAGCTTTGTTTGTTATGTATTTTCTCAAGACATAGAGCCCGAACCTGAATACAACCGTTTCTGCTTTTGTTTATTGTCTTATCTTTCAAAGTTTCTTACTTACATAAGAAGGACTTATATTAAAGTTCGCTTTCGGTTTACAAGAATTTTTGTAAAATATCGTTATCCAACAAGTCCTCAGCTGCAATCGCAGAAAGTTGTGCCCAACTTTCAACTTTTTTCAAATGGCGTACTAAAAGGTTGTGGCGGTTTAAATGGGCGTTCATGTTTTCCGTCACAACTCTATGAATTTCGCAAAACATTTGATATTACAATTTGCGATTTTTCAAAAATTATCACCACTTTATCCGTGATCAGCTCCTTTTCTATGTTAGTTCTTTTTTGAGTCTAGGCTGGAGGGATAACGCAATAGAGAAAGTTGTCAATTTAGGTGGCGGGCATAAATAGAAGGGGACATCAGCCAACTGAAATGCAGCTAGATAAGGACTAGGATAACTGGAGAGGCTCGTTAGTGACGGTCTCGGTTCAGCCCGAAATGTAGAGCCGACAAAGTTAGTAGGCTAGGTTTAAGGGTTGACCTTCTCTTTTGGAAAAGATTTTGGCTTTTTAATTTCTCGGGGCCATAATATATTTAAATTTTTATATTTCAACAGTTTTTGCCGATCTTCACGAAGCATAGACGCGAACAAAAATGTTTCCTCTAAACCTCTCCAACAAGTTTTCTAAAGGACTTCTGCAATTTGTTTTTAACAAAGAAAACATGAAAACTTTTTTGTAAAGCTCATGAAATAGAATAAGCTTTTACATTTTAATATGTTTGAAATAAAATGTTGTTTTTAACGAAGAAAACATGAAAGCTTTTTTTATAAAGCTCGTGAAATAGAAAAAGCTTCTGCATTTTAATATGTTTGAAATAAAATGTTGTTTTTAACAAAGAAAACATGAAAGCTTTTTTGTAAAACTCGTGAAATAGAAAAAGCTCTACTTTCGACAGAGCTCTCAATCCATTCCTTTGGTAGAATAGTTATTTTTAAACGGAGCTTTAGACCTAGGGCCTTTCTAACCTACTCGTGTCTATTTATTTAAAAAAGAGAGTCAAGATAACCTTATCACAGAGACAAACTTGTGAACGTTCTCCTGCTTTGGAAATACCTTGACCATTTTTGGAGCTTCTGCCATATTTCCAAAGCCTAGTGAATGCTAAGTTAGATTTGAATTACATGTGATTCATAGAGTAGTTGACTCAACTGGAGAAATAAATATCCAGCATCAAGACGGTAACCCTGCTCACAGAAAAAGTCCGCATATCTAATCGGATATTCAACGAACCAACACACAACCGCAGTGCGTTTCTCCGGTCATCACCTTTTCCACTCGGACCGAAAATGGAAAATTCGATTTCGCTCTAATGTGGGATAAAAATATCCAAAATGGCTACGAAGCGCGAGAATTGGCAATGTCGACCATCACACCGCAGCAGCACTGCAGCAGCAGTAACGTCACAACCTCATCCATATGCAATATGCGGGTGAAAAGTATCTCGAACCTAATAAACAACTTTAGCGACACCGACGAACTTTACCGCTGTTTCGCTCCACCACAAAAGCCAGACACAAAATCTAACGAACGAATCTATCACAACCCAAGTCCCCGTTGGACGTCGCCCCAGCAACCCTCCCTCATCGAAGCGGTTGGTTCCGACTCTACGACATCCGAGTCTATAAATATTTATGAAATTCGCATCACTTCTACGATAAGTGGCCGGCACAGAGTTGTTGCATTCGAGAGGTGTACCGTGTACTCGTCGGACTTGGTCGTCGTCGTAGTCAAGCCTTTGTCTTCGGCTCGCATACACTCGTATAGTGCAAAGTTGATTAATAGAATTCAATTATTTCTCCGAGTTTTGTTAATTAGACTTTTTGTACTGTTTGTACCTGCCCTGAAAAGGGGAGTTCTCCATAGGGTACTTCATAGACCAAGACTTGAGCATATTGCAGATGCAGTAACTGCGATTTTGAAATTCCTCGCTCACCTTTTAAGGAGGCAATTAAAAGAGCTCCAGACCAATGGTGATGCTACTAAATATGCCCGCTACGGCACCGATATCACTCCTCAATCACATCCAAACGAAAAATAATGAAATTCCTTCCATTTTTGGTGCGCGCCGCGCGGAATCTTATTCAAAAAGCGATTCCATTTCAAGCTGTGTGTGTGTATAGAGCTGACGTTGAAAAAAGGAAACGAACCTTTTATCAACTTGGAAACAGAACAGCACACTCTGACGCGTAGTGGTTTTATTCGATTCGTGTCGTGGTCGCTGGGACGCAGCCTGGGCCATGGCAAATTTTTTAATTGGATTACTATGTTTATCAGTTCGGTTGCAGCCGGCAATCAGACTGTATGACTGATGGCATGATGAGATGTTCTTAATTAGCATAGTAATGCGGTTTTATTGGAATCGCTGTGCCCGAGGGGATGAATTCGCGTCGGATCATCCACGGCGAGGGTGGCGATGGACAACGAGCGTGTCTTCAGTTGATAGGATCTCATAATTCATAAACTTGTATCTGGCTGTTGGAGATAAGGAAAATTATATGACTTGCGGAGTAATTAACTGCAAGTGGAGGTGGAATGGGCAGAGTGGGTGGTGCTTGTCAACTAGTAGATACTTGGGGTTAGTTTGCGGAACAAGTTTGTCATGCTTCGTATTAAGTTTGTATAATCAGCATAATACAAATAACAAGAATGCTTGAATGTGGTATTAATTTGTAGTCAGAAGCAGCCCTAGTTCATACGGCTCACAGGAAGGTTGAAGCACATTTTTTATCTGTCCATTGAACATTCAAAACACAAGAATTATTTATTAATTGCTTTGCTCTGACAAGCAACAACTGTTTAATAATTTGTGTGTTTTATTTCGGATAAAACTCTTCTGATTTGAAGACATCATGACCGACTTTCAGACGGTTGGCACTTGCAGGCGCAGTTTAGAATCGGAATGCAATATCAATCTTAGCTCGTTTGAATTGTAAAAATAAGCTCTTATTGGAAAATGACAACGGTTTTTGTAGAGGGTAAAAGCAACAAAACAACAAAACTATCAAGAAATATAAAACTGATATTCAGCGTCGTAGTTTTAGCTTTTATTGGAATTAATTCATCTCGCAATTAGGTCCAGCAATTTGAACAATTTTAGTCGAAGAACTTTACATTTTCCGAAAAAGTTTAAATCGGTTTCAGATACGAATGGAAATGCAATCATAAAAATTTAAAGTATGCCATGAAACAAAATAATGCGGAGGTTGCATTGAGAACGCATTTTTGTTGTATAAGCAAACATCAACTGAAAATGGAAAAAAAAAAAACATTTAACGACCGAGAATTGAAAGCTTGTTTTAAATTCTCATTTGACCAAAAGTCAGGGCGAAAAAAAAATACTAAAAAAAAATAATAAAATGATAACTGGTGGACAGTATATGTATTTACTTTCTTGAGTTAAGCGCTTTCAGTTTGAAAAATAATGATATAACATATAATAAAAATAATTTGGAAAACAAATTTATCGGCAGAATTGGTACTTAAAAATACTATAGTGAATTTTGTGTCTTATTTCTACTTGCCGAACAGTTAGTATAAAAACTTTTGGTTATTTGTAAGAAAAAATAAAGTGCAGGACTGGGTCGCACGAAACTTCCTCGTTCATCAAACGTTTGGTTGAGTCAATTGGTTGGCAGGAAAAATATCAAAAGCAACCGTACATAAAATAAGAGAATAGGTTAAATAAATGTTAAATAAAATTCCATTTTAGGTTGTTCATTTCTTACGGCAGCTTATATCGAATAATATAAGTTTTAACGCTTAGTAACAGGAAATTTTCGAAAGTTCTGGTCAGAGTAGTTTAAGCATCTAATGTACTATTTATTAGCTCTTAAACTTTACAAGATTTTTAAGTAGTACAAGGACCCACGTATAGCGGGAGTTTCTGTTTTCTAATCAGCTGGTTTAAGGTGTCTACGAATGAAATGAGTTCGCGATAGACTGACACCTTTCAATAGAAATATTGTGTAAGAATTCAGGGATTTGTTTTTTAATTTGCATTAGCAGTTATAAACAGATGGACGTGTGTGGGGGGGGGTGCATATGAAGTGGGAATTTCTGATTGTGTAAGGAAGTGGTTGCAATTATTTAAAGGTGCATAATCAATTTTTTTGCAAAAAAAAAAAAAAAGAAGTGAGAAATATTTGCTAAAAATAAGTTTTTCGTAGTTGTAGTTGCATTTTTATTGGCAGAACATTTTAAAACACATTTCCGCAAATGAAGAAACTGCGCAGGCTTTCGGCCTATGCAGATGTCAGATATCTTTCATTTGAGGGTATACATTTTCAGAAGTTTCCTGTGTCTTTCTTTGCCCCAATCTGTTTTAGAAAATATTCTGTGTGACCTCAGCGTTACCTTGAAATATGTCGGAGTATACACCGTTGATTCGATGTAGCCAATTTACCTACTCGCCGTAGATTCTCCTTTGCAGGAGCTCTTTGTGATAAGTTTTCGATCTTAAGTCGTTTCAGACGGGACTAAAGTTATCAGGGGATAGGAATATAAAATATAAGGAAGCCCAATTGTTGTGTGTTTTAAAGGCCTACAACAAACCATTGACCATTTGCCAAAGAAATGGTTGAAAAATCAGACATTGGGCAATGAAAACTTGCAGTTATGCCAAAATGTTTTGTAAAATTTAGTTGGTAGCAAGAAATCCAATAGCAGAAGTGTAAAAAAAACGAAAAGAAAATCACTTTCGCTTCGAAAAAAAAACGAAAGAAATCATGAAAACGTGTAACTCAGTTTCATTTACCTCCTATCGTTTTCTTGTCATATTCGCAAACACTTAGGAAGCAGTTGATGAACTTAGGTTTTGAGAGTACTTTTTTTCTACTATTTTGCTAACGAAAGAAAACGTTTGAGAGTTTTCATCCCCCTGAATACTATTAAGCAACCTTCCGAAAAAAATGATGATGCCCTTTCTTAAATTCGGCATGAAAAGCCTCCAAATGCTGACCAAAATAACCAGCCAGATCTAATACGATAATCAACCCCGTCATCAACCAACTATAACACTTTAAAAAGAGTTTATCATACCCATGAAAATACGAACAACAAGCGCCTTCACCCCATGGTCCCGTAATAGCTCTGTAACTTATCTCAGCTTTTCATTGCCCATCGTTGGTATGGTTGGTGCTTATCGCGGCATTTTATGGAATCCATAACTCTTGAGCTAATATTAATGCTTGTGACCTATCGTGCAACAGGTTTTTAGCCTGTTAAAGTTTTATTGATTCTAAGGTTCAATGGTCGACATACCATGGCCATGCCATTAGCTGGCACCTGCCTTCTTTTATACCCTCCACTTAAAGGCGACTTTCTACAGAAGCCGTTTAATCATTTTTCCGACCGTAAAAGTATCACAAGAACCCTGGAAATTTATTTACCGAACTAAAATATTTTTCGTGTTAACTTTTCCATCCCGACGGTGGTGACCGTCTGAAAGGCTTCCGCTTGGTAACACCTTCCCCATTTTCTATTCAACGAAGTGTTTGTCGCCCTCCTCGCCTTGGCATGGCAACCGTCTGCATTACACAGCTTCAAAGCCACCATACACTTAAGTTGCAGAACAGTAACTACTCCTTGGAGAGGATCTGCTGCTGCTGCTCTCCTTCCTCACGCCAAGATTCAATTTGTCCTTGGATGCCGCGCATAGTTTCAGTGTGCCTTGCTTCCCTAACGTTTTTGGTCTCCCTTTCCCGAAATAAACGTATCATCTTTGGAGAATTCTTCTACTGGAATCCCTGAAATTACATTGGCCTGCTACCCGTTTTTTTCCAGCACCCCCGCCCACCAAAAATTAGGGGAGAAACAAGGTATTCCTGGTGCGTTTGTCGCTGTCTCTGTGCTGTGCTTCAGTGACGTATTATAAATGCCTTCTCAACATAGCTGTCACTTTGAAAGTCCTTAAGGCAAATAAATTAATTTTACTCCTCAGAACAGGATATTCGCTATACATCTCTCTATGTGTGTGTTTGTCTAGCGGAATATGAGTATAAATTGTTGCCGGCGCACGTCTGTGTGCTGTATGCTCTGTCATCGCACGAATTGGATACGAAATTTATTTTCGCTCATAAAAATTGCTCCTTCTACTGTGATACCCCAGAGGGAGAGAGGGGGATTGAAATGTGTCACTGGTGACGCGTCCCGCCACCTCATCCCCATCGTTCTGTAATTAAGCGAATATTCTCTAATGATTTGATGGCAAAAAGGCAACGAAGTGGAGGCACGTAATAAAGGAAGAGTCATCTAGGTAAATAAATTATTAGGCATCCTTTGGCTTTTCGGGACACATTACACTTCCACCACTCCTGCGTTAACCCTTGTCGCTGTCGTTTGGACTTTCAGAAGACAATTCCCGCGCACTGTTAAGGTATCCGTTCCCGATACCCAAACGAGGGAGGACATCCAGACAGGATGGCCAAGTAAGAAGTACCTAATATCCTTTTGATTGATAATTTGTATTTTTCGACTCGCTGCATATTGGCGAAACTGAAGGACGTATTTATTAAGTGAACTTTAAAGGGTTCTGTGATTGATTAGCTTTTTATTTTTGGGACAGTTTTCCGTTCTATTGATTGGTGGCGGTCCTGCGGCAGGGGGGGTCTTCCAATTGTTCTGGAATTCAAGGTTTTTTTCCGACATGGTGCGGTGTTTTTACACTTTTTGGGTAAATTTTAAGGAAAATAAAGGAAAATGTGGCTTGCGCGGCTTAGTTGTAAGTAGTTAAGCAGTTTAAGGACAAATGGCAGGGAGATTTTCTGAAACCAAGGATCAGGTTTTCCAAATTGTCTGAAATTTTACTTATCGCACACACCTATATCTGTGCGTTTCAGTAACGCGATTGCGCACGTCATATTTATGTCGATTGATATATTCTTGTTGTGAGTTCAAATTTAAATTGTAAGAGCACCCTTATATAATCAGTTTGTTCAACTTAAGTCTGATAATTTTCTTAGCGCACACACCCATATCTGTGCGTTTTAGTAACGCGATTGCGCACGTCATTCTTATATGGATTGATATGCTGTTGGCCTCATTTTATACTGATTTGTTTAAACATTTGTTTTAGGTGTATATGGCGCACACGACGCTCCCAAATTGCTGAATCCTCGCGGTGTATGTGCGTTACGAAAACAGTCTCAAATCCTTTTCTCTAATCGATTAAAACAACTCGTTTAATTGAAAATCAAGTTTTTGATAAGCGCACACTTATGTGCGTTTGCAAAACGTATAGTAAATGACGCTATATTTTGCATTTCATAGAAGAAACTAATAAAAGTTTGTTGTGTAGATTGTTAGGCTGTAACAGGAATGTGTTGGACACCAAGTGGATAAAAGAACCAAAAATCCACCAATATAACCAAAAATATTCCAGTTTCCTAAACAAATACACAAAAAATGGATGTTTATGCATTTTTTCGTATGGCATAGGTACACTCATATCAGTGAGTTTGGGTAAATCGATTGCGCACATCACAGAGTGATTTGAATTCTAATTATTATTAAAGTAGGTACTAATTTACAACAATAAGAGTATTTATCGGGCGAGTATTCTTACCGCTTAAAGATTTGAAAATCGATTCCGAATAAAATGCGGAGTGCTTATTGTCATCATGGAGTATTGAAGTCCCAATTAAATCATAAATATTCAAAGAATAAGAATAGCTCCATGCGCACCTTTCTATGATTAAATGAGACAACTTAGGCTTGAAATTTTTCTTATCGCACACACTCATAAATGTAGGTAAATCGATTGCGCACATCATACCTATACGAATTTTTATTATTATTATTATTGATGTAGGTACTCATGAGTTCACACTTATTTGACCAAAAATTTATTTTAGTTTGCGCACACAAGTGTGTATTCAACACAGCATCCATTTTCTCCAATTTCTGAAAACTCCCAATTTACGTGCGATGCAAAAATGAGCTTCAGCCCATTCCTCTGATTATTAAAAAACAACTCGCTAACGTGTAAGACTTGTTTTTGATTAGCGCACACCTATGTGCGTTTGAGTACCGTATAATCAACGACTCTATTTCTTCGTATTTTATTTTTTCCTAACAGTGGATGTCGGCTAATTTTTATTTATAAATCAAATTTGCAAGACTGGGACTTTCAGAGTACAGCCAGGAGTTCGAGAAAGTTTTATCCGATCCCAAGACTTTTAAACAATACAACCGCTGTTGCAATTAAATAACCTCAGTCGAGTAAATCATTTATTTAGACAACAAAATTAGTGCGGACCCACTCCTTGCTCCTACTCCTACCACTTACTGCTGATAGTTTATAGTCTCACTATAGCTTTGGGGCAATTCAAAATTAGCCACATCTAATGATGCGTGGGAAACACTAACAAGATTGCAAAGTGGCCCAACATATAGGCACAATAACTCGCACAACAAAATGACTTCTCTGATCAGCAATCAGATATTTTGCCACAAATCGACATCATAAACACTTCGGTGTGAACAATCCCCCTCAGGGTGGCTCTGGCTGGCAATTTGCATTCCCGGCTCGTTTGCACCGCATAACTCATGTGTGGCTAAGCACCACTTCACTTGTTCCATAATATCCACCACTCGACGTCAACAGGCCATCTCATAAGGCTCCTCCTCGTCATTCGGTTGCAATCATCCTTGGTCGTATGCATTTTTAAAATATCAATTTCTTCCTCGCCTGACCCTCTCACTCGCTCTATAACTGGCGCACACAAACACTCTCAGACACACTCCAGTCCGACGAGTATATGTGGCCCCGTAAAATCTAAAAATATTTTTAAACTGCGCACAGTATCGAGCTATACCTACATTGCGGAAATATTTTACACCGCATTTAATGGCGACGAGCGACAGTGGTGCATGTTTTGGCTGTTCTGGCGGATACTTTACGATGTCATCTCTGTGGGTATCACAGGAGGCGTACTTAAGCACCCATTCGTAATGTCCATACCATCAGTGTGCCGTCTTCGTCGTCGTCCACCTATTCGATGCAACACCAGATTTACTTGTGTCAATATAACCATATTCCATTTGGACGTCGGTCGTCGTCGATGTGCATTTGGCAAATTGTTAGCTTGCACCAGCATCTGAAGATACAAAGAAAAAGATATCTCGTGCAGCGACGTCTGTCGGCTGCCTACTTTCTCGCCAGACAACATAAAATATTATTGATCGCATCAAGTTCCGTTTATGGCCGCATTGAAACGGAATTAGTTCCACTAGCATTCACGCCAAGCTAATGGATTCATAAGCATGCACTGACTGACGACGAGGACGACTGGGACGATGCCGGATCCTCACTTAAGTGACGATTGCGGGTAATGAGATTTTCGCATACACACAGTTGCGCCCATACGGAGCCACACACTGCAATTTCCACGCCATCCGATTCAAAGCACAAAGGCACAGATGGAACAACGAAGTAGTTTGTTTGCACTCCAGATTGGAATCTTCGTTTTTAAGGAATACAAATAGATTATTAACGTAGCCAACGAGCATGAGGACGAGAATCGTGTGGCTGATCAAATGACGAGATATTGCGTACATGCTTGTACCAGTGTGGGAGGAGGGACACTCAGCTTGAGATACATTTCCTTTTGGATTGTTACACATTTAACGTGTGTGTGTGTATGGGGATTTTGTAAATGAATGCTTGGCTTAGATTGGCTGATAAGTTGGAGCTCTGAAATTGGAAAATTTGTCTTCATAAAATGTAGTGAATCCTTTCGCAGAGGATGTGTTTGAGTAGGAAAGGAACATTCAATTTGTTTGGCTTTATACTCTGCTTTTCGTTCAGCTCGTGGTGCGGCCTTAATCCTTTAAGGCCGCACATTAATGTCCCTGGAGATTTTGGACAATATAACAAAGTGACCATAAAACGGGCGGGGTAAACAGTTTGGAAATTATTGGTCAATGGTCGAGAGACCGAAATTATAGGCTAAAATAAATTTGCTTGGTGAATTATATTTTGTAAACAAACACTTGCGGTTGGATTTGATTAAAATTCGGCCTCTTAATTTGGCAGTTTTAACATTACGAGCTTTGGCTGTGAGGACATTTACTTTTCTTTTGACAGGAAGTGAACCTTATGATCATGAGACAGCTGAGCGCTTATTATTTTAAATAGTACAGAGAGCACGACGCACTTTTAGTTAATTTTTTAAGTGCAGTTCGCGCTCTCTTATTTTTTTTTTAAAGATTATTGGTAAAAATGAAGATATGTACCAACAGTCTTCTAATCCCAGTGCTTCGGTGGCTAAATTTTGTTTCCCATCTCAGGTCATAGGTCCTCTATTTTATAAATCAGACAGACGATATTAAAATAACTGCCTATAGGTTGCTCTTAAAAGTTGGACATTTTGAATTGTTGAAGTAAGAATACAAATTGTTGGCTTTTACTAACAACTTATTTTTGACGCAACAACTAATGGCTCTTATGGTTGTAACATTTTTATTTTTGTTTTGAAAATGTAGGTTCTTACATCACTACCAACACTACCATTCTTTAATGAAAATGAAAATTTTTGGCATAAAGTATAAAATTCTTGGAATAACAAAGTTTTTTTCTGAGCGTACTCTAGTTTACTTTAAAATGCAAAACGAAAGGTAACAAGTTGAAGATTGTCACTCATAGGTGGCGGTGCATTGAATCGGCATAGATTACATTTTTAAATTTCTATAATGAAACTCTATGACCTCGTTCAGCTGCAAAACTGTAGATATTTTCTACCCACGCAGGATCTTTCTCTGCCCGCTTTTTGTAGTTCGACAGTATCGCCTCGCTTTTGACACTTGCATCTTCTGTCACATTTATCTTTATATACATGCTTTGTGGGTCATTAGTCTTGAAAGCCTAGTGATACTTATCACTGTCCTACAAGCTGCTGCAAAGTCGGATATACCACAGCCATGGTCTCTTGGCGTTTCGTGAGATCTGTTCTTGACAATCGACCAGCCGTAGACGCTTTGGTTTTCGACTTGAGCACCCCTTTTGACACCGGACTCTGTCTAGGAGAGAGTACCCTCTTTTGATATGAACTTTAGCCTCTTTGTTATACCTAATCCTAAATTTCTTCTAGATATAATTCTTCAACGTCGGGAGGTGTGTGTTTACGTAATGTTTTGAAACGAACCTTTGATGCGGATCACATCCAGGGGAGCACTTATAGGCTTGGAGTCAGTTCCGTTTTGGTCGACAAGCTTGCATGCTTATAGACGCGGTAGTTTATGGCAGCCTCCATATATCCTGGGGCGCGATTTTGTCTGCGACTTTTTGTGGTCAGAGTAAGTAAGTGGGACGTAAACTAAATTAAAAATAAATAATTACTTGGCGCAACAGGTCCGTATGGACCCTAGGGCTAGCTTCTCACAACCATTCGTCTTGTGTGAGTTTTTATTTTTGGGACGAATGGAAGGGATCTACAATTTTATGCCGAGTCCAAACGGCCAATTGAGAAGCTCTTTCATGACAGTTATACTCTCGGATGTTTGTCAGACGTTCGCGAGAGGTGGCGCAGTGAAAAAAACTACCCATTTAATAAGCACATACAGATACACCGATGCCTCGAAATAGGTGCCCAAAAAGTCAGGCTTTCCAACCTTCAACATAGAAATTTAACAACGTAATCTATGCCGATTCAATGCACCGCCACCTATGAGTGACAATCTTCAACTAGTTACATTTCGTTTTGTGTATAAAATTGAAATAGAGAAAGCTATGATTTGAACATCAGACAGATTGACGTAGTGTGCCCAATATTCAAACACAACCATTAAATGTACGGTATATTTTTTTTCTTTGTGCACAAAGGTGGTAATTAATTAAAAATATGACAAATTATTGTGGCAAATGCAAATCATTGCGACTGACTGAGCATTTTGTATACACGCATGTCTGTGCCACACACGTGCTGTGGCACGATGTTAGGGCGCTCAGGGGGCTGGTGCGACCCATTGTAAAATCCTACTGGTGACCACATTGACCGCCTGCCGAGTCACTGCTATAACTACATGACCACCAAAGGTCCACAGCATTGCGGGAATAATTTGATTCGAACATTCGATTTGCTGGCATTGAATGAAAAATTATTTTCAGCTTGGGAGTTACGGCTCAAAGGAATATTGAATATAATACATAAATCCCATTCAGGTGCAAACCGCTGCACCAGTATTGGGAGCGCGCTCATTGTGTGTGCGGCTCAATGGCTTTTATTGTGCCCATAAACTATTTGAATGTGATGTTGAGTACAACAGCTATGGCGCTGGGGAATGCACAATTTGCATTTGGAATTTACATTTTATGTGTAAATAAGAAGTCAATTTGCGTGTCTTGTTTATGAGAAGCTATACCCTGCCGATGCAATAGCCATAAATTCAATTTAAGACCATTTTCAAGGCGGAATTTCGTACAGACCCATACCAGAATGGGTGTGAAATTCAAATTTCATTCATTAATAACAAAAGACAACTTAGAGTTATGGCCAGTGGATGGTGTGCGTGCTGTCAGGTCTACTTGTTTCAAATGGGTTTACGATCAGCTTACTGTCATGAAGGTAAGAAAATTGAACGGTATCCATTGTGCGGTGCGAATGCCGATGCCATTAAAAAACAATATGTCGGGGTTAAGTTTATGCACGTATGTATGGAGTTATGTGCAGCGAAATAGATACGCAGTTCGAAAAGAGTTGAACTTCAAAGTTTGCTTCGATAATCTGAGTTGATCGCACTGAGTGTCTTTTGTTTTAAACGATTGTGTTACTCGTATTATGTTTGTTTAAATATTCGCGATAATTTGAAATGCAAAACTTTGTGCGCTGCCATAAAAATTGCTTATTTAACATTTGTTTTAGACCTACTACTGCATCTGCATTTCATTCCTCACAAAAAAAAACTAACAACAGCGAGTGCGTAATAAAAGTTACACATATTTTTTGCACTTCTTACACGAGTGAATGTCTTTTTTTGTTTGAGCGCAATAAAGACTAGAATTTCCTCGCAAAACATTATACTGTATATTCCACCCGTTACCAAAGAAAACAGATGAACAGCTGAGACATATATTCCACGATTTCAGGGAAATTGTTTGCGCACATGAGCGAAATAGTTAAAAAAAAAAAACAGCGGACATAGGGGTATTCATCTGTTGCCAAAGCGCACGTAAGCGAAATTAATTTGCGAGTCAGTTTGTTTTCGCACATACGTGTGCGTTTGTATATATAAGTGTGCGTTTGCGACCCTTAGTTAGGAATTGGTATACCGAGGTATTGTGCAGGCATAATTTTTCAAAATGCTAACGCAATCCATATCGGGAAAAGGAATATTCACTAAATCAATCAGAAAGTGTGCAAGATATTCTTAATTTATTTACGACTGCAAATGAACATGAAGGCGCAACATGTGGGATGTAATGCAAACTTTATGCTATAAAAAGCGCAACAATAAATGGTGGACCACCAATATTTATAAAGGGTGTCCCATAATTCGCGCAATATTTTAATGTTGCGCCATTTAATAGTACAGTGATGCCAACTGAAAAACAGATAACAATGTGACAACTGACAGTTCGGGGTTAGTGAAAATGGAACGCTATACGAAAGAACAACGCATTTGCATTGTTGAGCAAAATTTTAAAAATAATAAAGGTTTCTCAGCTACCATCCGCAATTTTCGTACAAAACCAACTTCAGTGATGAAGCTCATTTACATCTTGATGGCCGCGTTAATCGTGAAAACTGTCGCATTTGGGGTTCAGAAAACTGAAAATTGCTGAAAAACAAATGCATTCACAACGCGTGACTGTGTGGTGCGGATTTTGGGCTGGAGGCATTATCGGACCATTCTTCGAATATGTGGCTAATCAGGCAGAACAATTAATGGTGTTCGCTATCGTGACATGATAACTCAGTTCTTAGTGCCTAAATCGCAAGATATGGATGTGACCAACAAGACGGTGCCACATGCCATACAGCCAGAAAAACAATTACTGCATAAGCCATTTCTTAATCGGGTAATCGTTCGTTTTTGCGATCACAATTTGTCATCCAGATCTTGCCGGCAGTGGGTCTCAATCTACTACTATTACAGACCGCCAGCTCAGGTCATAAAAGAGCTGGCCAACTACACAGAAGGAAAGTGTAAATATGTTCCATCGTTTGTAAGCCATAATTCGCCCTTAACCGACACTATTGACCCCAAATTTCCGAAGCATCCCTATGAAACCTGAAACTACTGCCAAGGTAATAAATGTCAACTAAACTTTCTCCTTTCCATCTCAATAACACTGCAAATGTGATTAACTAACCAAACGAACATCCAAAGGCCACCTACTTTTGACTTTTACTGTATGTGCCCCATCCATTTGGTGCGCTTACCCTTTCTGTTGGCAAATCCATTTTCCTTATGAATATGTAATAACTTTTCATTTCTTCCCCAACCCCCAGCACCGACAGCCGAATTCAAGGTAACATCTGTTCCGGAAAGGATTGATTTAAACCGACCTTAAATCCTACTACTCCTCGTTATTACCAGTTTTCATGTTTTAATATTTTTTTCTTTTTATCATATCCGGATATATAATTTATTCATGGAAATAAAAAGGGTTTTTTAGGATGCCACGGAATTTTAGGGGGGGGCGGTGGCGATGGAGCCACTGTGATTGTGCCGAAAAAGTGAAAAATAAATTTGAAAACCACTTTTCAAAAATTATTCATTTCCAACTCAAAACGCCTCAAAACCGAGCCCATAAATTGATGATAAATTAATCATGTCAACAGGCGTTCGAAAACGCTTCACAGCACAACATCGAATGCCCTAGTGATTCCCACAGCCCACAGTCAGATGCGACTATTAATGGAACACCCACAACCGCCTCCATCGACCATACCAATCTCGCACTGGCCAACCTGTACACACAAATCTCACTACGAATACGGGGATGGTGGTGGGAAGTGTTGTTTGCAGTAAGCTTATTGTACCGATAAGGCCGGGGTACAAAACGGGAGGATGACAACATTATGCTGCACTGCTCCTGCATATTGATAAAAAATAATTGTTCACTTGAATGGCTTGTAATAAATCAAATATCGCCTACACCGGTTGGATGTGTCTGCCGCCGACCGACGCCGCCGCTACCACCACCGCTGTTTAATATCCCTAACACCGTGCTCAGTGTGGTGCCGACGGAGTGTGTATGGCTGCGTCGTTAACCCAACTGCACATTTCCAATTTGCGGCATTAGATGGCGTGCAGCAGTGCAGCAACGGGGCAGGCATAACGTGTATACCGAGTGTCAGTGGCTCACTTGTATAAGTGCCGCGTGTCACTTCAATAGAACAAAAAAAAAAAAAACATTGACCGGGCATACGTATAGTATCATCGGATTTATAACGTTAAGTGATGTGTTAGATACTGTATCTGCTACAGGGGATTAATTTCAAAGGCGCGTGCGCTAGATGGTGCAAAAAGCAACCCTTTGTACGGTTGTTATAATGTTTATCACACACAAGTTAGCACAAGGGGTTGTGCAAGAACAAAGCGATGCTGATGGAAGCAGTTATGAATTTAGATTGGTTTCATTAGGAAATTTCATGATTAGTCCATAGATGGAAGCACCTGTATTGTAGTTATGGTTAAAGTAAATAAATCGGCTTTCAGCAATTTGCATGCCGTAATATCGCACTCACAATGGCGACGTTTTCCATATAAAACTTTCCATTGTGATCCAACACAACATTTAAGTTGATGGTTTAATTCAAGTCTTTGGAAAATAACACACAACGACAGCACTGGTATGCGCAACATATGCTTACACTTAACCTCAATTATAAACCTAAGTGTATGTCAGTTTCATGTCCCAAAGCTGATGAAATCGTCGATCATTCGACCAGTATAAAAGGGAGGAACAAAAAACAACATTGAAAACTACCGCCCAATCGGGATTTTGTCAGCAGTCGGAAAATGCATCGAGGAAGTAGACTTAATCGTTTTTTGACCAAACACAAAGTACTATACCCGAACCAATATGCTTCTCAAAAAAAAATATAAAAGTACCGGATCTTTGTTGGGAGAGTTTACCAATACGATTAATGCTGGTTTAAACAACAGCCATCACGCACGGAAAACTTCTGGAAAGTGTCAACAGAAATGGTTTAAGAGGAGTACTGGCAAACTGGCTTAGGAGCTATCTGACTGATAGAACCACAAAATTCAAAGTGTCTGGTGCAGTGAGTGTAGAAAAACCTAGTGAAGACAGTGTACCGCAAGATTCAAAACTGAACTGGATCATTTTTTGCGATTATTTAAAAAATGCACTGCCTATGCCGATGGCATTGCAATCGTGGTCAAACACAAGAACTTAAATTCCGCTGTGAAGATATCGCAAAATGATTTTAACGCTGTCTTAAATCGGTGTCATAATAACGGCCGTATTATAAATGCATCTAAAACAAAACTAATGCACATACGCGTCCCATTCAAACGAGCGGAAGCTGTCCAAATCTACCACCGAAATTACAGATCTCTACTATCAGCCAATAACGTACCAATTGAAGTAGTCGGAAGCATAAAATGTCTTGGAGTTACCATCGATGAGTAGCTCCTCCACGAGCATTTCCTATGTCGTGAGCATGTAAATGTCCTGTGTCTTTAACTAAAGAGAACTATCTTCGCAATGGTGCATTTTAAGCGATACTAAAATGTCGACGTGCAAAAGCAGGTATAGCAGGCTGGCTGAGTCGCGCATGAGATATGGGATTCTGGCCTTGGAAACGCAGCGAAATGTTATCTTAATAACATATCTAATTTACAAATTTTTAGACCCAATAATTCATTTTTTTAAGTTTTAGATATGAATGCAATCTTCCAGATGACGACATTGCTACACTAAATGGATGACCAGCATTTTCTGCATGCCACAAGCTAAATGCAAGACGACGAGCCCAAGAGATGCTAGATATTCCGAAAACCTTCAACACACACGGAAATCTAGAACTAAACAATTTTCAAAAATCATTCCAAACTTTAGGAAAAAAAGAGCTAAAAAAGTGTTTGGTTGGTTTTTTGGGAAAAACACAAAAAGTGCACTGAGCGCCGTTTTGAAAGTATTTATTTACTCCATTTGTATTTTGTAAAGAAAAAGTCTAAAAAGCTAAACGTAAATTGTTAAAAGATTTATTTTATATAATTATTTTTCATTTAAAATTTAAAGCACTTCAAAGCCATTTTTTTAAAAACCACCTGCAGATATGCACTTGAAAACAAAAGAAAAAAACTCTCATTAATTGCGAAGGCCTAAACAATATTCGACATACCCTAACATTTTTGTTTGCAGAAGACGTGGCTACAAAGATGACGAGCTTGTCAAAATGTTTGCTGTTAAATCCTCTACATAGAAATGTAAATTTTTATTTTACCCGTTTAATAAAAATTTATAAAAAGTTGTATATGTTTTTTTTTTTTTAAATGAACAGATTTATCGAATGGTCTAGAATTGAAATTTGACAAGAATTCAACATCCATACCTGAGAAAATACAACCTTAATAAATAAGGCGTGACGATTTTTCAAAAGAGACTCCTCCGTTCTTGAGATATTGTTTTTTTTTACCTCTAACTGCCAAAACTTTAAACATAGTACGCGATTTCATCATCAGTTGCGTTAGGGTGAACAGTCATTTTAAACATTCAAAATATTTTGTTGTGAATATAATTGCATTTAATCGTAAACTAAATAAGCTCCTTAGGAGGTGCCACGCCCCCCGTATTCACTCTACGCACTTTTTGTGAAGTGTACGTCCATCAACCAAATTCCAAAGCTAAAGCTGCAACACTCGTAAACGTACATGTCAAGATATAGTATTTTAAAAAACTTTGGGCCTTAATTTTTAATCTTCACACTAAATATTTTGTAGGTCACAATGGGTAATTTTATGTGGAAAATTTCGTCATTATGAGTTCGTAAAATATAGCCTGGACAGTGGACACTAAATATGATTATTAGTATCGCGCTTTGTGTTTGAAGTGCCACACCTCGATGTTCAATCCCCATGTTCAGTGATTGGCCCAGCCTTAGTTATAACCATGGACTAGTTAAGCAATATGCTCAATTTGTTTAACTCTTGTGAGAAATTTTAATTTGTTTAAAAACCATGTGTTTGCTGTCCTAAAAATTTGATTTTAAAATCAACCGTATTAATGATGTTAGTAAAAAAATATTTGAGCTAATTTCTACTACTCCAAAACGGAGACACGCTTTTGATGATCTTAAGACTTACAAATTAGATTAATACTGATTTTGGAATTCTTTAAAGTGGATTCTAGAAACACTTCCGAGCTGCTGAAAGTCAAATACAGTCATAAGTCCCTTACGCAAAATCTCCAAAAACAGTTCCTCTTTATAACAATTCTGTACCTTAATGGAGAACTTATTGGGTACCAAATTGTGACCTTTCAGAGGAAGCTCAAAAATCAAAACTACAAAACTTGCAACAAAGGATTCACTGAAACGACAAAATTTGTAATTTCCTAGCTGTATCAGCAAATTAGTTCCCTTTTCTGCGAAGGTCTAACTGAAGCCAACGATTCTGAGCGAAAAAAAATTACTTTAAATTTATCGTATTTATCGTTTTAGGCATTTTCTGAAAATGGGTATTTATTAGTTCAAAAGTTATAATTTTTGCAAAGAAAAATTGAATTTTAGTTCAAAGTGCAGCGGTTGAGTAAACACACGCTACAGACACCACAAGAAACGCATTGAAATTAAAAAATGTCGCAGCTTATTTATTTCTGTATTACAAAAATGTCTAACAACATTTTTTTAGAAATGTTGTTAGACTTTTTGATTATGTATTGTAATCGAATTTATCTGAAATAAATGTATCTATCTATCTATCATTGTACGTGTTGTTTTCCTTTAACGTTTTCGATGGTGCGCAACATCCTTTGTTTTTACACTTTTTCGCAATTGGTCAAAAATATCTGTTTCGATTTTATTGAAGCTCAGAGCCTCTGGGCGAAGAAGAAGGATGAGTGATTATAGCTCAAAATACTCGGAGAGGTAAAAAGAATTTCAAGCTCATTTGAACTTATTATGCGCACCACCGCCCGACTTATAAACATCTAGTTTTAGTCATTCTGAAGCATAAAATTTACGACTTTTCCGAAAGCGGCCCACTGCTCAATTTAGACCCGTAGTGTGATCTCTACGTTTACTACAGTAGGCAATAAAATGACGTTCAGCTTTTTTAGATATAGTTTCACAATATGGACGGTCTGTGCTAGTTTCCTGTCCACGTTTGAACAGATTTACTAGAACGCTCATGGCTTATCAATAATTGATTCAGATAGAAATTTGTGTCGCTCTGCATACATCGATCACTGGTATAAGACGATGTTCGCCTTCCCTTTAACTGTTCCTTCCACTGCCCTTGCCAAATACGAAATTTGCATATTTTCTTCTTTGCGCAGGCTGTCCTTACTCGCATGTAAGACTTAACTTCCACACCACCTGACTATATGTCTACTACGTATGTACAATTGTATGGGTGTTGAACTAGAAGAAGAAGTTTACTAATAGTTTTAGAACACATGCCTGATCAGGTCTTCTAGACGCAGCTGTTTCAAACTTAGACAAACGACGATAGATCACTTCAAAATCGGTTAGAAAACACTTCATACTCTACCTCATTAAACGTTTCGTTTTCCATTCGTTAAAAGCTCTGTGATGTAAAAAAAAACGTGGATAAAGAAGTAGCTCCTTGTAACATTTTCTATTGCATTAATTATTGTTTCTTGCAGTATCTTCGACAATGTACTGTGAGAGGAGACGCCAAATCCTTCCCAACGTCGAACAAATAGCATCCGCTGTATTCGTTTCGCATGAAACGAAAATGTTTTTCGTTTTAAGAGATACATGCGGCAAAGAAAACGAAAACGTTAATGAAATAGCTTTCGCTGTTTTGCTTTCGCGCAAATGAAATTTCCTTTCGTTTTCGAAGTTACATGAAGCAAAACGTTCGTTTAAACGAAAGCGATTGAACGTTTTCATCTTACAGAATCCCACCCCCGTTTTCGCATTATAATCGGCAAGTTGGAATTTGGAAACCAACTCTGCATAGCCTTTCATACAGCTGAAACTGGCCCAGTTCTATGCAATTGTGCATCTTACAGCTTTTTTGCTCCATACACGACTTAATTTCCTCGCGAACTTGATGGGCCTTACTAATAATCATTTTTTACCTTCACACTAAATATTTTCTAGGTCACAATAGTTAATTTTGTATGGAAAATTATGCCATTTGTGAGTTCGACAAATTTAGCCTGCACACTAAAAATGATTATTAGTATCGTGGGATGATTTTCAAAAATATTTAAAACGATTTTCAACAAATCCATTCATTATTCTGCAAGACCTCGACCCTGTTGCAGCTCATGCCAGTTTATATTGATCAACCCGCCCTTGGATCTTTAGTAGCTCCTTTTTAGTCAAAAAACTTTTCAAGTCCTGAATGAAATGAAAAAACGAATCTTCTGTGTAAGTGTAAGCGTTACAAAAGTGCGGGCTGCACTCCGAATGTGTTTTGGTCCTTTTTCACCTTTTTTACTTACTGCTAAGTAAGATTAAATGTGGTCTTGTGTCTCGGAAGTTAATTTTTCTTCAAGATATGCTCCCGATCTGTATCTCTTTGTCTGTTGTCTAACGTCTACTAAGAACGTTTTCTCTAGCACGTCGCACACTTTTTTTCTACCTTCACCTTTCATATTTTGTAGATCACAATACGCAATTTTGTATGGAAAATATCGCCATTATGAGTTCGAAAAATGTTGCCTGGACACTTAGAAAAATTATCAGTACTCGTATCGCGGACTGCTGACAAAACCAATCAACTTTGAACCAACTTCGCCTTTGAACTGCACACAAGTTTCGCCGAACTCATCAGCCAACAGTCAAGTATGCAAAGTTAATCTTACTGCAAAAAAATCGACAGCGAATAAATCGAAAAGTTCATAAAATCTCCATTGCACTTATCGGAAATTAATTTTTATGCCAGCAGAGTACAACTTTCATTTTACAGATACTTTTGGAATAAATTTCACCAGATCACCGAGATGCTTGATATTGCATTCGACTTCGCTCGCCCGCCTGCATTGTTTTAGGGATACGTGTGTATACGTTACGTTTTTTTTACATATTTTAAATTCTCTATTTTTTTGCCGTTAATTGGAAAACTTTTTGTCTTTTGTTGTCCCGGATACCGAGTTATTCCTGGAAAAAGAAATCTCATTAAAAAGTCCACCCTCTTCCATGGCTTTGTGGGAGAGACATCTTAATTAAAAAAAAAAAAACAACAACAACGAATCCCAAAGCTGAAATGAACAACAATAGGTTGTTAGATAAACTTCCCATTCCCATTCCCATTCAAGGTTAAACGGAAGAGTTTACAGAATTAATTCACTCCCACACTCCAATGGCCAGACAAAGTGTCTGTCGTTTGTCAATTGTGTACGGGATGCGACAGTCAGGGATGTATGTGCGTTGTGTAATTACATCCGGCGAGAGGCGGCACAGTCCATTGAGGCCGTTTTCAATGGACTCTCCTGGATAATGAAAGTTTCCTTGCATGGAAATTACTAAAATGCACCCTAATACGACATAACCGCACATCCCTGTGTGTATACACACAGCTACTACTTACTTCCTCGCATAATCCTTAGGTAAACAAATTGCGACTGCTTATAGGGCTGGTGGTGGCAGTTGGCAGACCAGGGCCGGTTTGGCTTTCCCAGTTTGTTTTATGGCTATTTGAACAATACTTTTAGTAGACTGACAGTTTGTGCCGATTCTTGACTATATACATATACTCGTACGCCAAGCCGGGGGTGGGTTTTCAAAGTGTGCCGGTGCAACTAATGTCTGTCAATATGAATAGAATCTATTTGTTTGTGATTTGGATTCAAATTCAATATTTGCCAACGGAGGGTAAGTAAATGTTTTACCGTCCGCATAACCTTAATCATTCAAAGTCAATGTGGGAAATTTTACGACTGCCATGCAAGGTAGAGCCGTTATGCGGTTCGTTGAGTTTTTGAAATGCAATCTACAGATTGATATCTGTTTGTTTAAGATTACTGCATTTTGGTTGATTGATTTTTTTGTTTTAAATTTTTTTTTATATAGGACCGCACCTCAAACAGAAGAAATTAGGTCCTTGAATCGGGGATGCCACATGTTTGTACAGTGAAATTAGATAGACTAATGGAAAAGTTCAAAAAGATTTATATATACACTTTTGGAACTTGATATGCGCGCACAGTTGGAAGTGCTGATAAAAAAAATAACTGCTCACCACTTCTATATGATGAGGAGGGCGAAACACTCCCTTTCTATCTGTGTTTGGCGTTTGTATCTGTCAGACAGTTATGCTTACCATGTAATGTTATAAATAGGATACTTTTTTTTTAGAGTGGGAAGGTCTTATGAATTTTTCATGTTAAGCTAACCACTGCAGGACTATTGAGGGACGGAGATGGGGGAAGATTTCAGCTAAAAGCCAATAATGCGGCTATGTCAGATTTCGTTCCGGAAATGACTTGGCAGAGGGCTGGGGAAACATTCAAAGTGGTTGAGCGAAGAATTTACAATTTAATGCGTTTCTGGGGTTGCTCAAAAAGAAATCACGAAGGTCTAAGATTTTTTTTTGTGCGAAATCATCTTTTCTTTCTCGTAATGATTACTGAGGTAGTAACGCTCCGAAAGAGGGTTGAGGGTATATGTATTACCTTCATAAAAAAGCATGCGAACGGAAGTGTGTTTAACAATTTTGCATGTTGCTTTTGTTTGCTTTGTTGTGTTTTTTTTTTCAACAATATAAAAAGTTACGTAGCTGGTAATACGTGCCGAGAAACTAAATGGTGTTGATACCTCAATGCTAAGACTGCGTAATGAAGGTAGACGCTAAATTAACCACTCTAGTAAAAAGGTTGGAAAACGGCTTCGGCAGCTTCTTAGTAAAAGACCCAATAAAACGATGTTTCGTAAAAGCTCGTTAAAACTTTATTTTACGGTAGACGTTGTAAGGTCACATTAGCAATGCGACAACAAAGGTGGAAAAGGGAGTGGCATGGCGATTGATGAGACCCCAGTATCTTGTCATGGGAAAAGACGTCGCAAGTTCAAGATGTTGTCAAATAAGAAGCCTTCCAGCAACTGACATGCGCGATGTACTTTCAATATTGCTGTTTTAATGAACAGTTTTTTTTTTTTAAATGTAATGTATTCTTCAGGACACAATTTCAACACATACAGTCTGCTCGACACTCCTAAGCTTCAAATTTCTCCCAAATAGAAGTGATTTGTGTTATCCTGTAAAACAGCTTCATCTTCATTAAGCAGGGAAACCCTTCTGACTCAAACGTTTAATAGTTTTAGTACAGGCATGGTATGCACAACCTACCTCATCAAGTGACAAGTGAGTCAGATGTATTGAGTTTAAATCGCAGTGTAAATATCTGGTTCATACTTAGGAGCGCTAGGAAATGAAACGCATATTTCGTGTTCAAACACTTCTCTTTCAGCGAGCAAGTACTGGGGTTGAATTACCGCATCCATGATCGAGTACTACTTGACTGAATTTGTTATTGTTGTGCATGTAAAATCTACAAAATTCAGTAACGTATTGTTCGCTCACGGATGCGGTACTTCGACCCCTGAATTTAACCAAACGTCGAAACGTACGCCAACGTAATCAGGCGCAAAGAATGCACTTATTTAAAATCAATAAACTTTCGGTTAAAACCTACCAAGTAATTAAGCTCCTACAGAGTTAGTGGATTCAAAATAACTTGTTTAAGGAAACTTTGTTAAAAATAACCTATATATCAATTCCCTCCAAATTTTCTTGGTAAATAATAAACTCTATATAATTTAACCAGATTGTTGATTTTAATTAAGAAACTTGGTTGATAACAACTGATAGTGTTTTTTTTAACAGTAATGCATTAACCTTTTTATCTCGGTAGTTTTTAACGTCGAATACTCTATTTTTTTCAACAGAGAGTTAGTAAAAGTTAACCCATTCTTTTCAACCGAGCAAAAATCGCACTCGCTTTGAGACAATTTTTAAGCAATTAGAAGCCATTGCATACATACAGGCTGATACGGTGAGAGTAAGTCGCTCTGAATTGTTATATTGGTTAAGCTTTTCCTGATGTAGTTCTCCAAACATTCGGAAAACGGAAACTAAACAATTGAGTTTTGACATGATGGGCTACTGCCAACCCAACTAAGACATTTGAAAGAAATTTTATTGCTGATTGGCCTGAAATATCTTAAATATCTTCCTCTCCTGCCTATCGCCATCTAAAGAGCGATGTTACCTTCCTTTGCGTAGTTTTCTTTCTTCGAAGTACTAATTGCCTTGGTTTTTTTGTTGCGTAACTTTTGGCGACCAGCAATGGAATCTGCTGCCCTTTAACAAAATTTTAAATCCGTATATCTTCTGAATGATTTTACCAATTGCGATGAAATACAAACCAAATGTTGCTCAATTACGTCACATGTTATGTCACAGAAAGCCATACGGATTGGTTGAGTAGCTTTCATGTTATTCGATAACAAATCCACATAAAAACAAATTTTAAACAATTTTATTATATGTAGAGATAACTGCTGTCACATATTTGTTGAAGCCCAGCGCCACTATTTAACAAAGCCACAAACTTTGTAAAACATTTAACTCCGTTTATTGGAAAAATATACACCATTTTTTCTGACTCAAAATTTAGCTTCTGACAGCGATACGTTTCTTGTTTCGTTTGATGCACACTATTCGGTATACGAAGGGAAGAATTAAGGTCTTCTTATGACTTTTATACTTTTGGGCGGCTGTCAAATTTTTACGAGACAACTTGTCCCTCTTACTAACTACTGAGGAGTGCACTTGTCAATTTTGTCACAAGGACGTCAGATTGATTGGTCAAAGTTTACTTTTTTATGCAGATCTAAATGATTGCCAAACTGACATCGTTTTAAAATTGGGACACTGAAAAGAAGTTGAAGACCTTGTTTATAGCATTCAAATAAGTTACATTGTTATTGTCGGCTTCATTTATTTTTTTGATTTTTTGAAACTTTTTAGTAGGCCTTTTGTGACCCGAAAAGAATGTTTTTTTTTTCACCGATCTTTTAATGTAAAAATCTGAATTTCTGTCTTAAAAGGTGTCGGTCTGATCGGTCTGATCGGTCTTAATTCTTTTTTTGTGTTAAATGTGAGGTCGTACCTGCTTGAGGTGTAAAGAGCAACTTTACGCCTCCATGTACAGATCCCAGTATAAGCCCGCCGTTCTTAGGTGGTGCTGCTGTTCGGCATGGACCTTAACTTGGGCCGCCTTTCAAAACGCAGAAAATTGTAAATTGGGTGGAAATCAATGAAATATTGGTATTCGCATTTGAAAAGTAACGACCAATAAGGCTAAAAAGGACAAATTTGTACTTGGTCAACAAAATAATTTTATTATTACCGTCTTATAATTTGTATCGCCATCATAGTTCGAAATTGTCCACAAACCACTGGGGCACTTCGTCGCTGGTAAGTTCAGGTGAAATTTTGAGATTTGTGGTCGTGCAGTCATCGCTGTGAGAGGTCTTCGACCAAAAATTGATTTGGACCCCATTTCGGACTTGGCCCATGATCAGTTTGATATGAAAAGTTTGTTTGTTAGTGCATCATTTTCTATAGCCTAGAAAATTGCGACATATTCTCACTGATCGGATAGAACAAGGTACGACAAGACGAACTGGTTTTGAACAGTTTTCATACATTGTAGATGATCTCTCAGTCGAGGGGTAATCTAGTTCATTCGGCTCCGTTAATTACTTCTTTAAGTTCTACGGAATATGGCCTTAGGCCTTTAGGCCTTTGCCTAACAGAGTTCATATAGCTTTTAGCATTCGGTGAATGGTTACTTGAGAACACTATAACTTTTCTAACTCCCTTTGTGCATTAAACAAATTTGCTTAAATTGTTTAGCCGAGGAAGTGACGTCTATCGCCACTAAAGGTAGGCCTGCTCTCTTTGTTGTAGTCTCAATTACAGCTTGTCCTGTATTTCCTTTTTTAAAAGCTCGAAGAACTAGTTCTAAAATAGTCCACGAACCCAAATGTAAGTCGTGCCGCATTTTACATTGGTTAGCGAATACGAGAATCGCTTTGTTCAAAAGCAACTCGAAGTAGATTCTTAAAGATAATATGTACAGAACCATAACCCCCACCTATAAGGAGCAGACATCGAATAGGTCAACGACTCCCAACCCATAAGTTATAAGTTTTAACTTATTTTAACACCCCAACCAGCACCCCCACCGAAGGCGTTGCTGAGGAACTGAACTATCTTGTTTCAAAATCGAACGCAATGGGGCGTGGGCGTCACAGTTCAAATTGGATAATTTCTCGCATACAATGCAGAAACGCGGCATATATTGAAATTTTCCACATGTGAGCTGCGAAATAGGCGTTCCTCGCCGGAACTAACTCATCATTCATGACGTTTAGCGCACACAAGCGACTTTCCTCTTCCGTTTGCGTGACGAACTGATTAACAGCACAACCGGGCTTGTTTTCGACCCATGAATATATGGAATCTAACACGCATCGGCATTAGCAGAGCAGCTGTGTTGGAACATATTGTTGCACTTTGTTCGTGTGACAACTGCCATTTATAAGCCGTGGCATTGACGGACATAATTAATGGAATTGGACTGTTTGTGTCACAAAGATTAGTGCGCTATTGATACCCAAAAAGTCGCACATATTGATTAAGTTATTTGGAGTGACGCCCAAGCAAAACGAAACAGAAACATAACTTTCCGATCGATTCTTAATTGACGTCAATCGTGCTAAGATTAAGACCGATTCGCTCTTTTCTGATACGCTTCTGCCTAACTACCATCAGGCACGCACCAACATCAAAATCACCATCCACTCATTTTGGTGTCATAATACCGCGATTAAGAGCCAAAGCGAATTAATTTTCCCAATCCTTTGAAGAAAATTACTACAACCCACTCCGGCCATCAGTCAGTCGACACATTTGCAGAGAAGAACTGACATCGGAGCCAAAATGCCAACTTGGCACGCAAATTTCACTGACATCCCCCCCCCCCAATCCCGCTGCAACCGTCTCCAGGAAGTCGAAAACAAATATTTGCCCTATAATCGGGTCCCAATCGAACCTCACCTCAATTGAGTTCCAACGAAAACAGCAAATAAAAGAGGGAACCCTCCTGTGCCACATCTACAACAAGAAAAAAAATACAGAAAATTATCCTCATCTTTGCACATATCTGGGAGGTTCATCCCAACCGCACTTATGCGCCATCGAGCACCTTTTTCAGGAGTCCTCGCAGTGCACAACACCTACTTCACCCCGGAAGGTGGATTCGTGCGCGCCACTTTACTCTTCCATCAAGTGGGCTCAACAGAAAAAAATTAAACAAAAACCAGCAAATTCAAACAAACTCAAGAAGAGACTGGAACTGGCATGTACCTTTGCTACTTTGAAGAGGTTGCATGCTCCTGCTGCTGATGATGATCTGATGATGACAATGATGACGGTAATGGACCTCCTCTCTACCATCCGCCTCATATCACTTCGATCGATCAAAAATCATGCAGCAATAAAAATTTGCATAAAATTCTGATTAGCCTCGTCCGCCTTGTACTCTTATTTTCGAGAGTAAATAATATCCTCTAAGGAGGCAATTTGAATGCATAATGCGGCCACTAAGGCCGGGGATATCAGATCGCCGCCTTTATGCACAATTAATTGCAATTACTGTGTCATGTCGGGGTGTACAACACACATTCGCATACAGTTGGAATGTATTAGGACGAAATCAAATGAGTTCCGTTTGTAATGTGGTCATTACAGATGAGAGTACTAGATTATTCCGGAACATTAACGGGGGCTTTTATAAAGCAAATTGCCAATTGTTAATGCAAATCAGATTTGATATCGCAAATGGTTCCGATTGGCTTGGAAATTCAAATAAACAATGTGAAAACCTGAATCAGGGTCTTTAATGAACTTTGATCTGAGGTTATTCTACACATTTAGCCAGGTCTCTCGTAAACCCTACAGCACCACGTAGACTGTGCCTCTATATAAAACAATATTTTGTACTAGATTTTAATCAACCTCCTGGAAGACATTTTTATTTCCGAATTGTTGAGGCACAAACAACACCTTTAGGTACATTCAGCATAAATCTTTTGTGTTTTTTTCAATTTTGAAACGCCAGCACTGTCTTTTACAATATAATTGAAATAGTAAATATAGATACTTCAATTATTTATTTATTTTTTGTTTGTAATATTTGAAATTTGTTTACCGAAATAAGTAGGTACTTCGCATTTTCAAATGTAGGTGTTGCGAAGTAATTGGATGCACATTCCTGACAAACAATGCTCACACCCATCCACGAAGGCTGCTTACATCGATGACACTTAAATATAAATAAACAAACAACGTAATAACAGTTGACATATACTTGTAAGACATTATATACTTGTAAAACATAAATAATATACATAAATTAGTTAAGTGTGCGAAACGAGTGTACAATTAATTTTAACTTCGATATCATTCAAATAAAACCTTTATAACGTTGTGAACGCTTCGGCTTTATTATATATTCTTGGTGTTTCTTTGTTCACCAGTAAAAACACATGTCAATTACAGTAGGAGTTGAATGAGACGGCAAACTTAACCTTGTTAACTTTGGAATTAAAAAAAAAAAGATCGAATGCTTCGATTTTTTCGGTCCGATTTGAAAGGAAATCTATGTCAAAAATGCTTGATTCATAAAAAACTTAAAAAACCCTTTTAGTACAACGACTTGATTTCAGTTTTAAATCTACGCTGTTCAACATAAATGTCCAATCGTTTACCTGGAGTTTTTCATGTCGCTAGACGCGTTCAGAATATCGAAGAATGTTTAAAACGGTTTATGTAACAAACTAGAATAAATCAATTTTTCGTTAAAAACAGACAAACCCTCTAAAATGTTTTAAAATGTGCAAATCTGAACGGATTATATGTTGCGCGGGTCATTGCCAGACGCGATTCGAAATATGAAAATCGTTTTAAATAAATTCAAGCAACTGCACATGCACAGAGTATGTCTAAAACTTGGGACTTGGTATTTCCTGATCGCAAATATATCTCAAGCGTTTAATGTGTCATCAAGGTGTTGCCAGACGTAAACGTTCATTTTATCGAATTTTTCATAACCTCCTTATAGGTACATATATATTTACCACTTCATATCACCAACATAATCAGAACTTATCTAAAATAAGGAACAGAATTTTATACTTTTGTATATCGTAGTAGTTTAACGACGCATGACGTTACCAGCTTGAGTTATGAGTAAAATAAAAAAAAAACAGTTGCATCCATTAAGTATCGTCAGCTTCACTTATCTCATCGATTGGTTTTATTTTTAGAACAAACGACCAACAATTTTATACCGAAATGAGAAGTTTTTGTCAGACAATACGCGAGAGATACACTTGTGTTTTTCACCGACTAAACTTAAGTGGTATTTCTACCACTTTTTACACTTTCGGATATTCTACCAACCTGAACTCATCGCTCATTATTTTCCATCATTGCATTAAATTGAAAATTGTACCCTACTCGTCTTACTTTTTATATTGATGCGTTTACCTCAAAAACTTGTAATTTTTAAATAATATCAAGAGCTATAGAAAGTGAAATTGCGTACATTTTTGGTTCCTACAACAAGTGAAATGTAATTTACTTTTTTTTTAATTGTTCTTTCTTTAATTGCTTGTGTTATTTTAGTGCAACTGCTCCCATCAACACCTTCTTACGTGTCGGAAAATTTTGTTTTCTACCACCTTTTTTTTTAAGGTGGTAGACCCATAATTAAAGATACGTAAAACGGAAACAAACACATGTCCGGCGACCGACATTTCTGCTATCAGTTGCTATTCTATTTCTGGTTTCAAACATGTCAAATCAGATCAATAATTTGTGTCAGTAAATTAAGCCAACAATATTCATCAATCAGTTGTTGGAAATAAATATATAATTGTCCGTTCATCACTTCCGGAGCCATTTTGTATTATAGGAAAGCAAAATTTCGTAATAAAAATATCAACATGCTGAACTTTCCCATAAGGATCAACACCCGGACTTGAACTCCTGAGGTAAACCCAGACAACGATGCATACTGCGAGTATGAATCCGAGAAGACAACCACAATTTATGTAAAATAGATCTAAGAAAACAAACATTGTATACCGTTGGGCCCCTGTTGTTGAGCCAACACATATAAATATTAATTATTCACCATCATTTGTTACCTAAATAGTTTAAGTCAAATTGTATATACAAAAAGGTCAATAAAAGCAAATGTAATGTAAAACTTTCCCATAATTCCTGCTACGTAAACAAGATGATACGTGTCACGTATTTTTGCTTGTTAGGTAAGGCTGTCCCTTTCAGTCACACGGCTATTTAGTATGGGGCATTCCTTTAATCTTCCATGTTAGGAATGTATGATGGTGCAAATGCAGTATTAGTGAGTCTCCCGATCTGGTACAATTTTGTAGGCGACGTGGTCAGCGTTTCTAATGATAATTTCTCTCACAGAATATTAAGGTCAGCAATCGAAATATTTCTATCAGTAAAACGCCGGTGTTAAAACGGATATCGCAATCCAAATTCTATTGATCAATACAATGATGCCACATTATCTTATTTTTATTTGTCGCGTATATTCTTTTCAAGCTGCTGTCAAACCGTTGGTATTTGACGACGAACAGAGTTGTTATAAACGGAACTGTCATATTTGTCAGGACACAGGCTTCCACTTGATGAGAACTTAACTTATTTTAAATTCTTTTAAGGATTGTAGATCTACAATAATTTATAAATGAGATTTTAGCTGGGAAATAAATTGTATTATATAAATAAATAATTTTCGACTTAGCGACTTTATATTTTTTATTGTTTTTTTGTTGTTGCTGGTTGATCCCAAAAGCTACAATTTTTTACTTTATTTGTTAAGTTTTTTTTGTCACTCAAATTTGGCTATCAAACAGTCATGGCTTTTACAAATTTATTTATTTTTTGAACATAAATATGCTGGGTCCGATTTAAGTACAAAATTTCACAATTATTTTCCACTGTTGTGTAGTCACTTACAGTGGGAAATGTTTGCATTATATTTGCAAAAAACACGCTCGTCGGTTTCCAAAACAAATTAATGATATTAAAAGAAAAATAAGAAACTAGAATCCAAACAAAAAATTTTTCATGTATCCGAGTTTTTCTTCTATGCGAACACGTATATAAGAAACAAAGTTTCTTATACAAAAGCAACTGATATATGACAAAAATGCATGTTTTTTATATGCGCGGGATTTTCTTTTGAACAATAGATTTTGTGAATAAAGATTTGTTTCTTATATGCGAATATTCCTTATAAGTGTGTTTCTTATATCAGCTCTTTTTTATATGGCCTTATATGCAAGAAAAGACACGGTTTTTTCACATGCTTTTCGTATAAGATATTTGTTCTTTTACAATTTGTTTGTTATATTCCACCACTAATCTGTAACCTAACCTTGGACGTTTCAGAAATAATAAAATTTAAGGAATGAAAACAATATTTTGTGACCAAATCCTATCGGCGCTCAAAACGAAGTTCAAAAACCGTGTAATGTAACTTTTCAAAAAACGAAGAATTTTATTCTTTACCGTAAATTCATTTTTCCACTCATTTATGTGTAACTTTAATTGAATTTCTATTCCCCACACGTTCATCTGAATATCTACAGTTCATTAAGAATTTTTTACTTCAAACTATTATAATGTTTGTCTCATCCTGACAACTGAAAATTCTCCCAACTTTCGAACTGTTTACGCATAGGTACATATAACATTTTCCTGCTTACCTTACCCCAACCAAAGGAGACAGGAAAACCATCAAACAGAGAAACTCCCATAGCATGTCATTAACCCGATAAAAAATCGACCACCCGCACGATTCAAATGTATCCCATTTCAATTGCCCACATCCCGGACAGCTGAACGCATCGGTCCCATATTAATTTGGGGATCATAAAAAATCGCACCATAAACTTACGGTTTCACGTATCCGAATTTAAATATCGAAGCCTGCGTGCATACGACCATGCATGATCTGTCTGATGGCAGAGCAAGCGGCACTCAGCCATAGCGAAACGTTTCACAATATAAATCTGCATCGACCGCACTAACAGATGCGAGGGGATCCTTACACATTCCGCCACAGTGGCAATGCGGATGGAAACTGTTGTATGATGGGTTTTGCTCTCTGATAGATGCACACACTCGAAAATGGGAGTTTTTTTTTTGTTAGTTCGTTTTAATGGCACGCGTGAGTGGCGAACGGAGCCACCGATTAAAAATGCGGTTAATAGCTGAATGGACTTTCAACCGTATATTGGAATTTATCGATAACTCGCACCGTAGGACGGTTGTGAAAAGTTCTTAAAGCCGGCGGAAAACAAAACTATTCAGTCTGCCCATTTCTGGGGCATAAATTCTTCAATTCGAAGTCGTAAAGTCTCTGTGAAATGAGTGCTTTTCTTGGATTTTACTGGGGACGCACAAAGGGTTTCGTCTTACTTTGTGTCGGGGCACTTGTAGTTATTCCCATTTAATGGCTGTCATTAAAATTGAAACAGAGTTTGTGGAAGATGGCCAACAGACACCAGTGTTTTGTGGGGAAGTTAGCTCATTAGTATCTACAGTAGTTTTAAGTGACAGATAAATTAATTCAAACCATTCATCAGTAATTTTTAGTTTAAATTGAAAGTAACAGAGAAAAACTATTTCGATTGTTCTCCCTTCATTGAGAGGCGAAACCACGATACCCGTTCAACCGCTGTGGAACTGGTAATAGATTCCCATTTAAAAATGCACATCGCATCAAACTCATTCAAACTCATTACTTGGTGAAATCTCCTACAGACGTTCACATTTCCTTCGGCAGGATAATTCGAAAAATAACAAATCACTCAACCATTAAAAATTACAACCAATTGAAGCAGAAGAATCACATTCAACCCATCTACCGTGCAGTCTTCCCCCCTTCATCAAACATCAAAACACAAAGACCCCTACAGCAGGCTTTAAGCTTTCATCCACCCTCGCACCCATCAGTCATCTCACCAGCACACGTATCGGTTAAAGGATGTACACAACGCCGCAAGGTAGACGTATTCAATATGCAAATCCCCTCATTAAATCAACCTTCTCCAACGAGAACATCGGAAGGCCGCACTGGGACTGAGACTGGGACTCCGAATAATGTGCACCCTGTAATTACTTAACGCAGCAATTAAATGGGCATTTTCACGTCTGAACAACTTCTGCTGGAAACAATGGGAGGGGTAGGTAGTATATAGAATGATGGTGGCGCACGTGGAATGAGTATTTTCATGTTTGGGGTAGAGGATACGAAAGCACTTGCATCCCTGAATGCACTTCCTGCAACAAACACTGTGCGCACATGGCAGAACCAACCCATCGCACTCACTCTTGATCTTTTGTTCTTTCCGGCACTTGAAGGTGCAAATAGCCGTGCAACAGCGAACCGGCTGTGAAGTTTATTAAGTGGAAAACTATTTTCCATTGATTAAGAGTTAAAAGTAAAAAAAAAAAAACGTAAAAACAATACAGAAAACAATAGTAGGGTAATGAACCTGAGGTAAGCCTCTTATCATACAAAAGCTTTAGTGGCTGCACTAAACTGTAGTAGCTGCTTGAAAAATAATAAACTTTGGCCACACTGAGTTGAGTTTAATGCCACAATAGGAAATATCCTTCATGCATAAGCACTATCCAACAAAAATATAAACTGAAATGCCAATTTCTATGCACTTGCAATTGGTAGTCATAACTGTGGTCGTTGTTCTCTTTGAACAAAGTCCGACTTTGAGTGGTTTTAAAACTGGCTATGGTAGTGACACTGCCTACGTACAAATTACTTTGCTATCACACAACGGCAACCGAAAATTGTCAGCTACAGTTTCGCACACAACCTCAATTGGCAAGAACTGCACTACGATGACAAAGCAAGCTGCAAAAATTTGTATCCAGAGCAGTAACTCGGCAATCCACTGGGCGAATACTTTCTCCTAGACGAATGTATCGCGAACGTCGGCATATTTTGCTTAAAAATTCGGAGCGACATAAAGTTTTATTCGCCCTCTTTAAGTTTTCGACGCCAAAAATAACGATAAATTTACGCGGCATCTCTCTCCTGCAGCAGAATGAGGATAATAAAAAAATATATATATGTCCGTTGCAATATTTAAAATTCTAAGGAGAAATTGAAAAATGTGATGGATTTTACCCATTTCCTAATTTGCAAACAAACCCACCCCCACAGACTTGTACATTCTTCTTTAATTCGCAAAAACAACCCCAGAATGTAAATGTTCGCATTTTGTTCTTCCATGCAGGTTTCTAGTGGATCGCTGGCGATTCTTCAGTTGACGTTCGTCAAAAAAGCAGACTCAGGTGAATTAACGAAATCTAAAAATGGCGAAATCTAAAAATAGCGAAATCTTCTTCTGCGGGGAAGTCATAGCAAACAAAATGCGAATCTCCCGGTTTAAATTTAAAAATACAAATGATACCTCTAGTGAATATGAAGCGAATCCGTTTCAATGTTATATATTTTTTTTTTTTAAATATATTTGAGGCTTATTTAAAAAATATTCTTCTTTACAAATAGAACCGCCCTCGAAAATTTGTATATCGATTCCAAACTCACATAAAATTCCGCTACATATTCGCATTTTGTTCTTTCGCGTTCGTTTATTTGAATCGTCGGCGAAGCGAGTGCACCGACGTTCTCAGCGACTTCTGTCATTTCACATGATGCATGTATATATGAACTTGCCGGCGAACTCGGCGGAGAACTCGAAATTAAATCGAACGAAGTGCGAACATATTAAGATTTTCTTTATACTGTTTCTGCTAAGATAATCGACAAGGGTCTGCTGTCTATAACTGCTTTAAAACTCCGTAGAAACAGCGATTGACAAGGGTAACGATTGGTATCGTGGCAGGGTCTTTCACTACTTCCAAACTATACTTGCCGCTTTAAGAGACGGTCTGTCCAGGCGCCGATATTGAGTGTCCTTTCTTGCAGACAAACTTTTTCATTTAGTTTTGCTTGCATTCATCGCTTGATTCATATTTTCCGCTTCTGTTTCAGTTCCACTGACAGCTCGCGGAGTTCTTTCGATAGTGTTAATGTCATCGACCTATCCAAATAATTGAGGGTGTGGTGTGACCTCCTGCCGCCGTGATAGACGAGAGGAGACTCATAAAACTATCGGCTGACCTTTTCCGAAAAAGCCTAAAAGTCTTGCAAGCATTTGTGGTAAACTGGTATAAACTGTCGTCCTTGGTTTTGGTACGACCAAGATAAGATAGAGCACCACACAGGGTTACCTATAGGACCACCTAGGGTCCGATTGAACCTTTCTTCCAAACTGGGACCCCAAGATCAGGACGAATAATTGTATCGTTGGGTCAATACGCATTGCAACATCATTCTTACTGCTTGCTATTTCGAAGAAGTGAACAAATGTAATGGGCCTGAACTCTAAAGGACTTTAAAAACATAACGCCGTGCATAAAACCTAATGGATCCACTATATCACCCAACATATACCCTATTAAAGGGATATAACTGAGGAAACAACAAAAAAGCGCAAAAATAATCTCGAATGTACCGCCACCGCGTGCACAATCCAAAGTCCTTCTGCCGCACCCAAAGCCATTGCTGAATCAACTTTGTGGCACATTCGCGCCAAAAACGTCTCGCAGCGCATACCTATACACAGAACAGCCGCTCTGTGACTCAAACAGGATACAGTAACCATTCGCCCCCCCTACCACCCAAAGTCTGTCTGCATCTGTTACGTACACTTGTGCCTTGTAGGAGGAAGCGTATTACTCCCGTTTGCCACACACACACACAACAGAAGTAAAAGGATCTACTACGATGCACTTAACGTAAACTCGGCAGAAAACATAGAGAGATACATAGATAATAGCGCCGCCTGGCAGCCAACTGAGGGTCATTAATCTTTGCTCCTTTTATCCGCCTTTCGTTCAGTATTTGCGAAATGCCTTTAATACCTCCAGGTGGGAGCGCAGGCGGGCACAAGGTGGACGCCAAACCAAAACGAGACGAAGTATGAGAAGTTACCGAGACCTGATGACGCTACTTGTCTCCGAAGGCTAATTAAACCAGTAGATGGCGTTTATTAAGAGCATGTCTCCATCTCCTTAAAATATCTGTAATACTTCGGGGTGGTTTATGGCCGTGTTTTGTGGGGGTGGTCGTGCCATAGCATCCCCATGTCCACATCCCCTATAATATTTGTGCTCGAATTCAAAAGCCGTTGTTTGCAAACTTCCCAAGAAGGTTAAGGGGATCACAATGAATTTTTAATGTGCCATAGCGGTGGTGGTGGGTCTCAAGTTTTAGCGGCTGCAATGCAATTACCACAATCTTGTGTGTGTGTGTGTTTTTGTGTAAGCTCATGTATGCGGAATTCATGTCAGAGTCAGAGCGCAGAATGAAGGACAAATTATTTATTTATTGCGAAATGGCCTTCGGGATTGACGACTGAGGCTACATAAAAAGGAAAACACGGTTCTCATCGCAGCAGAACAAGAACAAGAACGTGTAGAACATATTGAGACGGATCTCAGTGCGTTGATATTAAAACGACAGCCTTTCTCGAGCGACAAGTTACGCGCACATTCGTTTCAATTTAAAGCCTCATTAAGGTTTTCATTGGTTATTCATTTAAAATGAGATAATTATAGCTTGCGGCTATTCCATGGGGAAAACACTGTTTGCCGTCAATAGACGTATACGAGTAAAATTGTGCATATGAAAAGACCGTCATGAATCTTAATTTTGTTTGTCTTGGAAAATATATGGGCAAGCACTTAATACGGAAAGTGTCAATCGGGTGACATGACCGCCCCAGGCTGATGGAGGTTATTTGTTTAAATGATGAGTTCCTGCCATACATATGTCGAAATCAGAGGGTTTTCAAATAACCGGCGGGGTAGATGCTCAATTGCTTATGCGTGCTAATTAGTTACTAGTTAAATATTGCCGGACGAGCAGTCTTTTCGAGCTGTTACTGATGTAGCGCGGGTCGAAGTTTTGCTGGCCGCAAACACAATGAAATTAGGTCGCGGTTAACGCTAGAACCGCTCATAGAAGCAGAATTCGGCTAAGCAAGACTGGGTAGGCAAATATTGTCTGGGGGAGTTAAATTTATCCATCAATCTTAGAACCCACACTCCATTTTCACCGGCAATAATCTAAACATGCAATGACACTGTAGGGGGTTTTATCTCTGTTACCGGTTGACTTGAAAACAAGACTTCAATAAACTCTCTTTTTTTTAAATCTTTAATAAATCTCCAAGGGGACTACCTTAATTGCCACGCCCACTTTATGGAGCAAGCACTCTCATAAATATTCCAAGCTATCAATCAGCTCTCTGCTTCATCAAAAAGCTGAGCTACAGACCGAAATCGATCGTGATCCTGCTTTCGGGTGATGCAAGCGCTCTTCAATTCCACATTAACTTGAGCAAGTAATGTATGAGTCGTTTTCTCTCTGGAGCAGAACGAAAAGGTATCTAACTGTCATGCCGAACGAAGTTGCGGGCCGGGTTCAGTTTTGACATAAAACACTTTCTCACGCGCTCTCAATTTTTCTGTTTATAAGTAAAAAAATGCCGGTACAAAAGTGAGAACCATTTTCTTTTACTACAGAAACACCTTCATACTTTTCGCCTCTGGAAGCCAGATTGTTGGCAACAGTGGTCCCAGATTGGGGGGAAAAGCGCCAATTTTCTACATAAGAATTTTTGTGGATTAATTTATTTTTATTGCTTAGTGATTTTTTTTTTTATTTTAGGTTTTTTTTTGGAATTAGCTAACTGATCCTTTCATAATATGTCTATTTTTATGTGAAATCTTGTAAATAATGACAGTTATAAAACCAGTACATTTTTTTTTAAATATTTTCCTATAAAAATAAAGTCAAATTTCACTTCGGGGAATAAAAGGGGAACTTTTCGAATTTAGGGAAAAATTATTACCTTTGCTAATGGAAAAACAGTCTTCAAAGTCTGGGACCAGTGGTAGGCAATATCTGTATTTGCTTTCAGATGCTGGTTTCCACCAGGAACGTTGTTACACCAAGGCAAAAGCTGCTTTTCGCCATAAAAAATCCTTGGCAGCCTATAAAGCACTATAAAAAAGATGGCATCTGCGGTTAATAACTGCCTAATTCACAACAAAAAAGGTTGAAAATTCTACGAACAAGATTATTTTTCACTCACTGTGCCGCAAGATAAATATGTTTCCTACAAAGAGATATGGAGATGTTTTGTGTGGTGGGCTGTGCAAAAGGTGTATGTCGGTAGTAGTTTTGGGTTGCTAAAATGCAGAACGAATTTAAAACGGATTGTGTGCTAAAGGCGGTTTTAAATCAATGTGTAGCTTTAAAGCTATGCAGGTCAACGATAAATTGTATACTCTTATTTCACACCCTTCATCTCTCCCTCTCACCAGCGTTGCCAGATTGTCAACCTAGCTGCAGACTTTTAAAAACCAGGAATCTGCGCTTCAGATTGCGTCTGGCATTGGCAATAATAGGCCTTTTTTATTATTCTCACATGATCTGTATAGATCATTGATTTCCATGGTATACAACAAAAGTTGGATCTTTTACTAAAGTTGTAAACCGTAAAAAGGCCTATATATTTTGTTTTTTTTTTTTTAAATAATTTCAAAATTTTTTCCAGATTTGTCCAAATATTTTTATGCCAACGGTGCCTCCCAATTAAATTTTACACTGTATTTCTCCCAATTACATTCAAGTAGCTCCTCACGTATAGAAAACTAGCGAGCAACAGTTCAACAGACTTTGCCCAAAATTTTGAATAATAAAAGTAATCAGTCCTTTGCAATCTGCCATTTATTTCGAAGCCCTTAACACTTAATTTTTTTAATTTCAGTTCTAGAATTCACATTGGAACCTCAGGATGTGGTTGTTCCCGAGGGCAACTCCGTTCTCCTACAGTGCTCTGGCAAATCACAGTACGGATCACATCAGAAAGCTGGCAAGACGTCACCCAACATTCGGTGGCGAGGTCCTGACGGTCAGGATCTCGGAATTGTCGGTGATACCTTCAGGTAAGTCATATGACCACCACCAGCGCTTGTACAATGACACTCACATTTAACTCTCTTCCTTAGAACACAACTCAAGAACGGTTCGCTGTACATTAGTTCGGTTGAGGAAAACCGAGGCTTAACGGGTTCATATCAGTGCCTTCTGGGTGTCGATGGTATTGGCACCATAGTTAGTCGATCGGCGATTGTCTCGATTGCTCGTCTGCCCGAAATCAATCAGGATTTCATGGAATCATATCTTTTACCGGGCCAAACTGCCTATTTCCGCTGTATGATTGGGCATATTCAGGCGGGCATTAAAAACCACGTGCAGTGGCTTAAAGATGAAGCGCCCCTGACAATAGACAGCCTGCGAATGGTTATCCTTCAGAATGGCGCTTTAGAAATCGACGAAGTTGGAAGCTCCGATCGAGGAACATATCAGTGCAATGTCACGTCTGGAATTGTATCCAGGCTGAGTAGTAAAACGAACTTGAACATCAAAAAGGTGACCGAGGGTGGCGAGAGTCAAGTCGCCCCATCGTTTCTGGTCGGGCCATCACCAAAGACTGTAAAGGAGGGCGATACAGTCACACTAGACTGTGTGGCGAATGGTATGCCAAAGCCACAGATTCGGTGGCTGCGAAACGGCGAAGAGCTCGATTTAAAGTAAGTATTAATATACAGATTATTTATCGCAGTTGCTAAAAATGTATTGTTCTCTTTTTCAGTGACTTGGATTCCCGCTTTTCAATTGTCGGCACGGGTTCGTTGCAGATATCCTCAGCTGAAGACATCGATTCGGGGAACTATCAATGCCGCGCCAGCAACACTGTCGACTCTTTGGACGCCCAAGCCACGTTGCAGGTCCAAGTTCCACCAAAATTCATTCAAAGTCCCACCGATAAGGCTGCCTTCGAGAAGGAAGAACTTGAACTCGAATGTGCAATCAGGGGTAAACCAAAGCCAATGATTCAATGGCTGAAGAATGGCGATGTCATCACACCCAATGACTATATGCAACTTGTTGCCGGACATAACTTACGGATTCTGGGTCTGCTTCAATCCGATGCTGGAATGTTTCAATGTGTTGGAACGAATCCAGCTGGCAGCGTCCAGGCATCGGCGAGACTGAAAATCATTCTACCAGGTAGGGGGGTCGTTGTGTTAATGTTTATTTTTTTTATTTTTTTCGCAGAACATCGACACCAATTAATTTGTATAAACATTTGAAAATTGATTTATTGAATGTATGAGTATGAGTAATGTACCTGTGTATCCATTGTTGTTGAGAATCCCACTGCTAAACGTAGAATGGCCGAAAAATATTTATCAGAACGATGTAATGGCCTCAAGTCCCACAAAAAACAGACATCCTTTGTTGCTTTTAAGTTGGTCGTTTATGTATTGTTTGCTTTTTTTATTGTTTTTATTATTTAGACTGTAAATATCTACTATTATTTGTTTCCTTCTTTAAACGTTCAATGTCAAAATATTTGTCCATATAATTTAGGGTTTGTTCACTTCTTTCACTTGTGACTATTCTCATTACTCTTTTGGTCCTGTGTCGAGCAAGATATTTTTTTATTTGTTGCTGCGATGGCTAATGATGAATGGGAAAAGCAACAAGAATTATGAAATAAGAATCGGATGGGACTTGTCTTTGTGTTTGGTTGTCCCCCATAAATCTTATCGCTGTTATTATCCAACTTAGCGAAAACGCCGATCGTATACAGCATGTATTATGTGTTGAATATTTAAAGTGATTAACAATCTTTAAATGTTACTTCTCCTGATAAGAAAATAGATCAGATAGTGCACTACGGCTCTCTATGGTGACCCCTGCTTATTTATACTGAAAAGATCGTTTGCCTTTCCAAGACATTTCCTTTTTTTTTTAATTCTTTTGATAGTTGTATTGAATGTCTCTGATCTGGCTTCGCACTTCATCCTGGCAGTTTTCTTTTACGAAGCTGAGAACGAGAAGTGCAAGTCTATGCAAGGTATATTCTTATCTTGTGTTTGGCGTGTCTTGGAACTGTCTAATCCCTGTGTGGGTTATTTAGTGATTTTTTTGGTCTCTTTGTAGAAGACTTTCTTCTATGGTCCTCAATCCTTGAGTCTTTACTAATTAGTATTCCATTGCCATTTTAACTGATGTCAAGATTATTGTTTCTTCAAACCTTAGGTGTCTTGTAGAACTTGTTATCCGTCTTCCAATTTTATAAATCTTCGTGTAAATTTTGTCTTCCTTTTCCGCAGATGTAGTCTGCTACATCTATGTTATCACAGACGCTTATTCTGTTATTGGTATTGATTTGTTAAGTCTGTTTAACCTTTAACCTAATAGCACAGTGCATTGGTGAGTGCTTCGTTGACTGGCATTGCTTCTTACAGTTTCTGGCGACGTTTTCAATATTAATCCGAACGTACCTGTCTGTGGTCTCCTTTTGAAAGCATTTGGTACGCAATATCGTTATTTTAAGTTTGTGATCCACACACTCCTGCATCAGTTTTCGATCTCTCTGCGTACAACTTTAAATTGTATTTACTTTTTTCCATGACCGTAGATCCAGGTGCCTTTTTCCTTTGCTTGATTACGAAATTCTGTGCGAAGTCTAATTTTCTGATGCTGTTACCCCTGCAGATAGGCAAAAGTGTATATTTTCTATCGTTTTATTTAACCAATGCATTTATTCCTTACAATTCATTTTGTGAGGTATCACCGGAACATGCGTATTACACTTTTTAGAAAATAAGTATTTTTGTGGGCAAGTTATGCCATTTACCGTAGTCATTTACCATGTTACATATTCAATAATTTGTTTCACAATCGCAGAGTACGTGCTTCTGAGCTATATTACTGTGCAGGATCAGACAAGAGCCTTATAATTAATTGCGTTACTAGCCGGTAGAAAGACCGATTGGCAAAAGTACCCTTTTGCTTCAGTCCTGATGTCTTGCTGAAGTTCGCTACAAGGCCTAGGTAGCTAGAAATTATATCTTTCCGTTTGTGCCGTTCTGTCTAAGCTATCGATGCTGAGCGTCATTTCTTGTGGACAGCATGTATATTTCTTTCTCCTCTAGTCCCATTTTTTTCGCGCCTGCTCTGCGAACGCCAACATACTGTGTGGAAGGAAAGAGTTTAAAACTTTCAATGTTGTCCACGGTCGGCACAATGTTAACTATTGTCTCGGGTCTTTTTTCTCCACTTTTTACATAAGCACAACCTCTGTTCATCGCTGTTTCTGCTTTTAATGATTTTTGTCTTATTTTGTATAGAATGCCAAATCAATAACCCCATGACCGAATTCTATAAATTAATTAGGCACGTTTTAAGAAAGTGGCGGCATACATTTTATCTATAATTAGCATGTTCGTATATTGACTATCCATTTAATCAGGCGATTTTGTGCTGGTCAATCAATCACTAATTATGAAACGCGACCACATGGCGCCATTAATAATAATAATAACGTATGATTCCGGGCTTCTCGTGATTGAAGGCAAATAATGTGCAGGCTTGTCGTATGAGAGCAAACTAATTTCATCCAAAGCATGGATTATTCTCTCATAGGCGCTTTTTCAAAGTCTAATTCATATAGTCACAGACATTGCACCTTGTGACTATGGCAGAATCAGAAAACAGTTTTATGTAAACTGTAATTTTGATAGAAAATACAGATTTTTCATTTGAAAGCATGTTCAGATTGGGGTTATATATATGGAATAGCACATCGGATAAATTACCGCCACGGCTTTGCTGACAAGTTGAAATTTTCCATGACCGTTTAGCATAAATGTGGCTGAACTTCATTAATAAAATAAAAAATAAAAAATAATTGGCGCAACAGGTCCGTATGGACCCAAGCCTAGCTTCTCACAACCATTCGTCTTGTGTGAGTTTTTTTTTATTTTTGGGACGAATGGAAGGGATCTACAATTTTATGCCGAGTCCAGTTATACTCTCGGATGTTTGTCAGACGTTCGCGAGAGGTGGCGCAGTGAAAAAAACCTTAAGTTGGAATTTGGGTTTTTCTCGGGATTCGAACCTGGGACCCCTCGCTTAGTAGTCCAACACACTAACCACTAAGCCACTGCGCCACTCGAACTTCATTAATACACCTCCCAATTTCCTCTTTCAAGGCTTTGCTGATCGTGGTCTTGTTTGCATAGACCTTTGGCTTCCAAAAACCCTAAAGAAAAAAGTCCAATTGCATTAAGGTTTGGACGGCGAATTCTGATCGCAAAAACGGACGATTACACGATTAAGAAACGACTCATGCAGTAATTGAATTATTTCTCTGGCTGTATGGCATGTGGCACCGTCTTGTTGAAACCGCATCTTGTGATTTAGGCACTAAAAACTGTGTTATCAGGTCACGATAGCGAACACCATTAATTGTTACTGCCTGACCAGCCGCATATTCGAAGAATGGTCCGATAATGCCTCCAGCCGAAAATTCGCACCAAACAGTCACGCGTTGTGGATTCATTTGTTTTTCAGCAATTTTCAGTTTTCTGAACCCCAAATGCGACAATTTTGACGATCAACGCAGCCATCAAGAGTTAAATGAGCTTCATCACTGAAGATGGTTTTGTACGAAAATTGCAGACGGTAGCTGACAAACCTTCATTATTTTTAAAATATTGCTCAACAATGAAAATGCGTTGTTCTTTCGTATAGCGTTCCATTTTCACTAACCCCGAACTGTCAGCTGTCACATTGTTATCTGTTTTTCAGTTGGCATTACTACAATTGGCATGCTTTACCTAAACTTAGCTCATCCTCCTACGGCTATTGACTGGCGATTCTTCCGAGTTGAAAATCCTCTCCAGATCTTTGGGACAGAGCAAATTCGTCATAGCTTTCTCTTAAAGTTTGGTCTTGCAAACTGAGGTTCGGTCTATCTATTTACCGAAACCCTTCTATAAAGATTTGTTTCAACTTCCACCAAAGGTTCCTCCCTCAAAGCTTGTAAATATATGTAAATAGCATAACTTATGTTACCTATATCAACTTCCGCTGTAAATAAATCTGTCCCGGTGAGCGACCCACATCACCGCTGTATAAACTAAAACAAAAATACTTGATGTCGCTTTCGTTGTATAAGCATTATTTATTTATTTATTTTTTTATTATTTGAATTTTATTTTTATTGATTTTTTTTTCTTTTCTTGAATTTTTTTTTGTATCCCTACCCCTCCCTCCAGAGCATAAATATAAAACAAAAAAACCCCAATCCCAGACAATGAAATCCCTCCAAACTGTAAGCCCGAAACGTCGCAACAAGAACAACTCGGGTGAAGTTCAAGTGCGAACCAAATCCGCTGATAATACTCGAATCCTGTCGAAAAGCGCTCTTGACAGCTTACTGTCGAAGGGCAAGGGTATAACCATCCCCAGTGGTGTTGACATCGCACTTAACGACAACACCAACTACGACGATACTTACGATGATAATTCCGCAACACCCGACTACGACGATGACGACGACGACAAAGATTACGACGAAGAGGTGCCGGGCAACGAAGACATTATAAACGCCTTTAAACGTGGCGACGATCCCAATAAGATTCTCAACACTTGGAAGAACAAACAGGACAATGAACGACGACAGGAGGCGGCCGCCTCCTCCTCGTCCACTCAGAAAATTCGAAGAAAAAATCCCTTATCCTCCTCTTCCCTTGATCTAGATGAAGACGGCCAATTGACTGCAACTGGCACCCATTTGCCGGGACCGCCCAGAGATTTGGTGGCGCAAATAGTCAAGCCCAGATTTGTGGCAATCAGCTGGATGGAGCCGGTAAAGAATCCCGATGAGGTCATCTCGTATACGGTCTACTACAAAATGAACAACAGTGAGAGGTGAGTAAATATTATACACCATACTAATGGCTTTGACATGTGTATGTGTGCGGAAGTGGTACCTATAGGTATAAATAAATAAATAAAATGAATGCAGTAGGGGAACTGAAAACGTGAGCTGGATCCTTTTAAAAGGATTATATATATTCTTGGACGTGCAGTCTGTGTGAAAGGGTTAAGGAATACATCCGAAAAGCGAAAAACACATTTCTACATTTCCACAGAGATTTCCAGCGGCGATTTCAATGCAGAAGCACAGCAGCACCAGATTGTGTGGTAATTCAAAAGAAAGCTTTTATATCCTGAGTGCATTTTTAAGGCTTGTCCTTTTTTTGGTTGGCTGCAGAATGGCGAGGGGGTGAAGAACAACTTCATTTGATTGCATGTTTATGTTTGCCATTATGGAACAAAAAACACTTAAGATGGAAGGTAGCAGATAGTGGTTTGCTATTAGGATTGCATTCAAGCGAGAGGATAAATGGACAAACTCCAAGAATGTCTTCTAAAATGAATGTTCTTCCTTAGATAAATGTCTTGGCTCAGAATTTGGAACTCTTTTAAATTAGATTAATCTGCTTGTTGGTTTGTTGAGTCTTAAGCCATTTGGCTGCGACTTGTCGCTTTCTTTCTCAATGTATGCAGTACATGTAGTTGCAGTTTAAGGAGAACTCTGTGAAAGGGTTTCTTTTCATTTCTATAGGTTGTCAAGCATTGAATTGGGGCCGAGCGAGGTATCCATCGGAACGAAAAATTTCTCCGACTCGGAGGATTTTTGCTGCGAGGTATTCTTCGGACAGCTGTTCGGAGAATTTTTCCAATACAAATGTCACGCATTCCAGCGTTTTGTGTTGTAGTGCGATCAAGTTTTTTGACAGCTTCATAAAATTATTGTTCCCGATATCCTCCGACAACAATCAGTCGCTGAATTTATTTACGATTTGCAGTGATGTGTTAATAAATGTGAACAATAGAAATAAAAAAAAATATAGCAACGATTTTTTGTATTTATTGCTTCAATTTGTGTTTCCAGTGAAAAATCAAGCGAAAAAACAAACTCCAAACAATACGAGCACGTCATGGTATTTCAATTATTTTTTTCCGAAAACGGAACGAACTGTCAGGGTACTATGTGCAAGTGTATGCGTGCGGCTAATTTACTTTAACATGGCGGACATACTTTCCCACATAGTAGCACGGAAAACAGCTTGTAGGCAAATTCTCTTAACTTGTCTGAGCTGACGGTATATTAATACGCTGCGATTTTGTTTAAAAAATTGTAGTACATACAATACGCACGTTGTAGCGATTCATATCGTTGGGCACTATGGTTACTGCGCATTGTATATTTGGCAGTATTTTACAGTCTTCCTCGATCACGTGAACTTTTTCATCGAGTTCACCATAAAGTGTTAAAATTTACAATTTAAAATTTAGGATTTCCAATTTTTTTTTTAAAATGGCTTTCTTCCTTCCGTAGTAAGAATGCAAAGTTTCGTAATAATGTTTCGAAAAATATATCGGTAACCTCTGGTGTACCCCAAGGAAGTCAAATTGGACCTCTACTTTTTATTCTGTTTGTGAACGATATTGTCAAATTTATTCCTAAATGTTATTTGTTAATGTTTGCGATGACTTTAATGTATATTTGCTGGGAAATAATTATCATTCTAAATTTATATCTTCAGAAACTTCATCTGTGGTGCTCTAAAAACTATACATTTCATTAAATGTTCTGTCATAACATTTTCGCGCTGTAACCTCACCTGCCATTATAGTCATTCCCCGTGTTTCCGTAGTCAAAGATTTGGGTGTGTTTTAAGACACTAAGCTACGTTTTATTACCAAGTTGAGTCTATTACAAACAAGGCAAATAGAACATGGGGAATGCTAAGGCGCTATGCTTGTGAGTTTTCTAATGTTTATGTTACTAAGGGCCGTTTGCTAAATAGACTCACAGCGAATTAAGTGCCACATAAACTCTTATGTGACAGTGTATGCCCTAGAAAAAGTGGACCATAAGTATTTAAGTAGAACTTGAATCGTTAAGAGTCGCAACGGCACTAAAACTTTGTATGTAGCTTTTGTTAGAATATGCCTCTATTGTTTGGTATCCCTACTATAGAATTTATATTAATAGAATTGAATCAATTAAAAAAAGATTCCTAAGGTTCGCTCTTAGAGGACTCCCTTGGCTTGACTTAAGCAGCTTACCACCTTTATATCTAGGTTAAAATTGATATGCTTAAAGTCATTGGAAGTTAGGAGAACTGTGACAAGAGTTATCTCTGATCATAGGACCCTAATAGGAGAGATTGATTCAACAGATATTCTAAGCCTTCTCAATGATAATGGTAATTTCGGGTATCACTTAAAGAAAATGGGCCTTATAGAGGATGATACCTGTAGACTATGCCTGGAGGAATCTGAGACAGCGGCACATATACTGTGTCAATGTCCAGCGTTGGCTGGCAGAAGAGGATCTTGGGACATCATTGGGTCGAGAAACAGATCTCCCATAAACAGATGCTAGCGTTAACACTAGGAATTAAGCCCAGAGAAGAACTGTGGAGAAATCCAGAGAGTCTCTCTGAGTAAGATTAACAGTGGTAGAGAGACGAAAAGAGACCCGACAATGGTGGTCTGATTCGAATATCTCTCGAAATCTATATATAAGCCTTCTCAACATAAATGTTCCATCATTTAACGTGCGATGTACTAGATTTTTTAGAGTAGAACACTCTCGTATAAACTACGGTTAATGACATCATATAGTGCTTATGTCAATTTAATCGATTTTAACTTGTCAATTTTCGCCATACAAAGAAAAATTCTTGATAGTGTTCAGTCATAAGATGTTTCTCTACGTTTTCTTTGTATTTATTTTCCTAAGTCGTCTATTTAATTTTTAATGCATGAACTTATGTCTATGAAAGATTTTGGTGACAATGAAATAAATAAATTCAGTTGACGTTTATGCAGGGATAGCCTACGAATCTAGTCGAGAAATTTGTGACAGAGTGGGGACGTTCATGTATCTAGTTTAGTAAGTCTGACAGCTCTCTCAATAGATATATATCTGTTTTAATTGGGGGAAATCGGTCATATGAGCAGCTGTTTCAGTTCACGTCTATGGAGGGGTAGCCGACGAATCTAGTCAAGAAATTTCTGACAGTCATGTAGTACATATGAGTATACTAAGTTGACAGTTCGCATATGTGACTGATGTATTAAAAGTGACGTTACCGATCAATCTAGCTTTTTCGTTCAGTATACATCTAGTCCAGGCCAATCTGATCGACTTAAGTAAGCTTTGTTTTTTAATGCGCCCAATGACGTGACCATTTTAATCGTTGACGTTTAACAAAGAAACCGAAAATGTTAATGCAATTTACGTAGATATATCAAACCATAACCAACTGTTCAATACGAACAAATTTACGGAACTTCAAACAACGCCTGGATCTTTGACTTTGAGAAAAGTTTTTGATGAAAAATCAGCTCCATTCGCGTATGTGAAATTAAAAATAAAAAAATCCGTCAAATTCAAAATTTTTAGCGTAATATTCTCGAAGAGCATATTACGCTAAATGCAGCTTGCAGGCGACAAAATTATTTGTAGTTCTGTAAATAGTGGAAGAGTATAGAATTACGCATTGTAATAGATTTACCTAGCTTAAGCGAATGTGCGTTTGCACCGAAATTGTATGTCAAGTCCAAAACAAGATAACTGGTTCATTATGTATAGGTTTCATTTATCTTTAGTAGATCTTCGTTCATTTTTGACACTAGCTAAAGTCCACTTAATCCAAGCAATACGTATAGTTGATCTAATTCCGATAAGAACAGGCTTGTAACCGCATCACTTGACCCCATTTGATCGTATAAGCTAGTGGGAGTGACATCAAACCGAATCGAATAGCAATCAAGAAAAATTACAGAGGAGTTGTCCCATAGTTCACAGACTTGTAGTCCCAATTGTTCATTCGAATTGCGCCTGCTTTCACTTCTCCAAACAATAGAGTCCAACATTTTTTAAATGTCTCCCTCCACCGAAATCCATCTACACAATTTGTTCGAAGTTCTTCTATGGCTTTTCTAATCGGACATTGCTCACATTCCGTACAGGGCTTCTGCCGCATTGTTGGTTTATCTACCATGAATCTGCATTAGTCGCTCTGCATCCCCTCGTACGGTGTATCCTTTTTATTTCTCTTGCGTCCTTAATTGTCTTTTATTCCTCAATGGTATGGCTCACTCCCTTTTCTGCTACTGTACCGAAACAAAGGCCAAGTTCATTGAAATGCATCACTCACACATTCATGCAGTACATCATAGCCAACTCCAACTTCATGTTGGCTATTAAAAGTTCAGTAGCTCGGCTCATATAGATAGATAGACACTTTGCCAAAAAGCCAATTGAAAGGGAAACTATTTATTCGAATATATCGAAAAATTTGCTGGCATCGTCATCCTGGCAGCTATAAGATTATAACTGCTATTCCATTCAGACTTTCATTGAGATGAATTGCCAAAATCGTCCAACAAGTACGAATGCAGACGACACACAGTACAACATTAGTGAAAGTTTCCTCCGGTTTCCTGGTTTGAGGAGCGACGACAACCGTTCTTTTCCTATATAAAGTGTTTCGGAAGTCAAAGCAGACAGCAACAGCAGCAGGAAATCATTGATTTCGAATTGAAATTCCTTTTCAGCCCGAAGGAAAATTAATTTCAAGACTGCATCCAGCCAGCGCACTCTGGCACACCCTACCCTTCGCTATATAGTTATTTAGTCTGTGTTGAGATTGTATCACGTCGACTTTGCGCCCCAGACAGAGAGAAAATTATAATTTCCCCCAGCAGCGCCGCCGCGCACATGTCTCGCACGTCGTACCTTAAAGTTGGAAGGATTTCCAAGGACTGTACATGGATTTATTTTTTTATTTTTCATTATGCACAGAGAGCAAAAAATCATCACAAAATCCCATGACGACCAACAAGTCAACATACAATCCCTAATGCCAGGGAAAACCTATCAGTTCCGGGTGATTGGGAACAGCAATTTTGGATCTGGCGAATCATCCGAGGTGAGTACATTGTATACAGTCTTGTGTGAGACGCTTTAAAATTTAATTTGTGTGCATGTGTGCGGTTTGCTAACCCTTTTCTTCCGAATCATTTGGTTTCCAAATTAGATCTTGGAGGTGAGAACACAACCGGAAGAGAATATTGCCGGTCCACCACGTAGCGTTGAAGGATACGCACTGAACCACAAGGAGATCTATGTGAAATGGGATGCTCCACTCATCACCAATGGGATTATCTCCAAGTATCGCATCTATTATGCTGAGGTAAGGGTGGTGTTTAAAATCATTAGTGTTTGTTATTGTGGTTGTATTTTGGGACAGTGCGAATGGCTCTGTGATGGTAATTAAGTCGTGATAGACTTAGAAAGGGCGGATTTTTGGTAATGGTTTTGTTGAGTAGAGTTTTACCCTACAATTTCAGCCAACAACGGTTTAAATTGTGTCTATGTCTTACGAAGTCGTCAAATATTTGTCAAAGGTCATGTCTCATTTTCATTCGCTACTGACTGCTGATGTGGCTTTTAAGTCTTATTCCAATATGCCATGGTACAGTCGGTGAGGCATTATCGTCCTGTATGTATGTTCGAGCTGGAATCGGTGTTAAGAAAAATATATATATAGAAATATAACAAAGCGCCAGGTACTGATGGAATTCCCATATGGAGTTTTATTAAAATGCTATACTATACAATAAGCTATACAATACAAAGTTGAAAAAAGTTGTATGCATATTTTGTAGATTTTAAGGCCGATTTTGATGCGGTGAATAGGAGTGCCATAATCTACAATTGGACTATCTAATAAATTTTTCTCTGATTTATTCAAAACTACTTTCCTCGACTAGAGTGGCGGTGTATGACGGAGTGGAGGTTTCCAACTGGTATGACACAACCTCGGGTGTACCACAAGCAGCGTTGTTATATGACCGTATTTATCGTAAATGTTACGATTTTGGAAGGTTGATACGACGCTCCGATGTTTGTTTTTTTTTCGCCCCAAGTTCTGCGATTTCGTAAAAATTTTTACGATTTTTTCCGATATTATACAAACATTAAATACGATGAGTAAACCGAAACACGACTTGATAAAATACAATTCCAGAAAAAGAACCCACACAAATTTAGAACTGCATTTAATATGACTTTACCTTACCAACACATCCCTTTGCAATTAGCCGGCATCGATTTCCGAGCATACCCTTTTTGGTTTCTTTTTTTTTTGCGTGATAGGCTAGATAGCAGTAGCCATACTTCCTATGCTACTGCTGCGTTATGTTGAATTGGCAATGGCTACTTTTACGGCCATATTATTTAATCCGGGTTAAAGTTTACACCCGGATTTATGTGAGCTTAACCCAAAAACTAAATCCATAACATTCAGTCGTTAAAACCTAACCGAACCCAGTTTTTTTTTAATCCGACTGAATTAAAAAAAAAACTGTACTCCCGAAACCAGTTTAAGTACTTTAACTCGGGTTAAAACTCAATTTCATACTCAATTTGACATCTGTTCGATTGCAGGGCGCGAGAAATAAGAAGAGTAGAAAAGTAGAAATGGCGGAAAAAAATACTTCATTCGTGAAATGGACGTAATAAATGTTGATGTCTTGTCGAAGAACTGATGAAACAACAGCTTGTAGTTGAATATATCAAATGCGCAATCGGGTATGCGTCGACTATAATGATGTGGTAATTTCCGGAAATGTGTCCGCCTGAAAAAAAGAGACATTTTGGACATAATTCGACAAACATTTCGGCATAACCTTTAAATATAACTGGGCTCAAAACAAATGAAATAAATTTCCAAGTGACAAACAGCAAAAAACAAATGCAATTTTTTGTAAAATTTGGCATTATGTAGGCTTAAGACGGCTTACAATCGGTTTAAACTGTTTTAAGTCCGCATTTAAATCCATATTTAATGCAGCGGGCTTAATGCATGATTTCAATTTTCAGTTATTAAAAACAAGGATTCAATGTTTGGGTGTAAAATTAACTTAAACCTGATTTACACCCGGAGTGAACAACAACTGATCGGCTTCTCGAGCATTATAAAAAAAACACTCAAATTAAGTACAAAATTGGTTTATTTGACGTGAGCCCTAGTGCACACTAGTGCGCACTGGGTTGACCCAATGAATTGAATTGCGTTCGATATAAAAGCCTAATTTTCAGGGTTGTGCAGGGTTTTTGACAGGCGTGAAATTTAGCTTACACTTCTCAGTGCGCACTAGTGCTGCCACGTCAAACAATCCTAATGACCTCTCTTAAACGCGTTTTTTTGTACTCGTAAAATTAGAAAATACGACAGATACGATTTTGAACCGAGAAAATATACGATTCTCAAACAATATCCATAACAACACTGACCACAAGCCCTGTTATGTTTGCTAAAATGCAAATCGATGACATCTGTAATTATTTTGAACCGAGAAAATATACGATTCTCAAACAATATCCATAACAACACTGACCACAAGCCTTGTTATGTTTGCTAAAATGCAAATCGATGACATCTGTAATTATTTGGCCGGTGGAGTACAGTTTGCAGGCATCTATATTAAGGTTCTGCTATATGCTGACGATATTGTTATGGTGAGAGGTAACCCGAGTACTTTGCAATTACAAATCAACAGGCTCCAAAATTATTGTGACCATGGCAATGGCAAAAGTAAATGTCCAAAAAACCAAAGTTATAATATTTGAATCAGGTCATCGTCGAAGAAAATTGGCGGAAGAGAATTGGTTTCATCAAGGTGAACGCATTGAAGTTGTCAGAGAATTCAAATATTTGGGAGTACTGCTGACAAGTAATTTAAATTTCTGGAAGCATGCAAAAGAGAAAAGTACAGAAGCTAAGTCAGCTCTCAGTGTTATGTGGCCAACATTTTTCGGTAACCAGAGATTGATGTAGCGTCCAAATACCGCGTGTTTGATGCAACAGTTAAAACTTGTATGTGATATGCGGTACAGGCGTTCGGTTAGTTACCGAATTTGAGGAAGTGCAACGATTCTTTTTCAAACGTCTTTTCCGATTACCTAATAGTATCCCTTACGCTTCGCTATTCATACAAAATCTTAAAGCCCACTCTGATTATATTGCTAGAGTTATACGAAAAAAATGGAAATTGTTTGCCGATAATGGAGGTTTCACACGATTGCTTCTCCGTTCAAAGAATGGAATGAAATTTGCACTTTCTCATGAAATAGACTTCAATCTGAGTGAGAATCTAACGTTGAGGAATGGAGTAGAATATTTGCTGATGTGATATCTAAAATTGATGAAAAGAAGTATCTGCATTTCTTAGATTCGTCCAATTCAATATATAGTCGTATATACAGAAACTTGTCGCATCGTATGGAAAATAGTTATTTCTCCAGCAATCTTTCTTGGAACTATATTTAGAGCTAGGGTTGAAATTCACAGTCTGATTTTTTTACCACATAAAATCTCGACTGCCGATAGGTGTAGGGGAGAGTGGGCACTTTTGAACAACACTTGTTAAAAAAATATTTGAGAGCGTAAACTAAATGTTGATCCTGGCAATATTGTTTTCTTTAAACGTCAACGGCTTTCGGTCATCTTTTCAGTAGTCACTTACAACTAGCTCGTGTTGGATGTTTTTATGCTGCATATTCAACTTTTTGTTTTGTCTTTGTAATAGTATAAACATTTTTTGGTGGACTTTTTATTTGTGAAAAATATTTTTCGAAGGCGAAGGTTCTATGGTCTTACCTTATATAAAGCGATTTATGAATTCTAGTTTATTTATATTAACATTTTATTATGAAAACTATCGTTCAAAGGTGCCCCAGCCTAGTTCAAACCTTTGGACATAAGGACCTGATACATTAAAAAAAAAATCTAAATCTTCATAAAACCGATAGAATTATGCATTTATACTAAAGCTGAGTTCTATTTCTAAAAGAAAAAATAAGTTACAGATCAATAATTCGAAAACATATGTTTTTATGAGACATGAAATTAAAAAGTGTTCCCACCACTACTCTCTGCAATAGAAACTAGAAACGAAAGAGAGAATATTTACCATTTCTTTGCTATATGTCCACTACTACAAGATATTATATTTTAAGCTCGTTCTCGATTGGCGAAGCTTATGAAATTTTGAATGGCTACAGTCGTTGAACAACTTTATATCAGTACTGCAAACGTGCTCTTTCTTACCGCAACAATTTCCGAAATACTTTTTTTCTTGTGCAACCTCTTCACATTAAATAATATAAAATTTAGATTGAATTACAAATGTATAACTGTATTTTGTTCATATTTCTTGTCATTTTGGTGAAATGTCTAATCCGACAGACGACATAAAATGTCATGTCTATGTAAATTCAACACAATGGTACATTAATTAAAATAAGAATATTAAAGAATATATAATAATACTAAAAACAATAAAACGTCATGGTCACGTGTCCGTCGCAATATTGTGAAAATAGATATCATTTGTGCTGTAGGGTCACTTACTTTGCTACAGTTTTGAACAGCGTATTCGACAGTGATACACGCCCTCGTGAAAGTAAGCAGCCCGAGGTTACAGATGCCCGAATACGTACTGATAAAGATGAGGTCACTTCTGGAATCAAAGCACTTCAAAATAACAAGGGGTACGGACTTGATGGAATTCCCGGACAACAAACAGAGATGAGCCATACTCACTTCTTGTAGAGCAAAGTTGGGACACCGAGAGTTGTTATGACAACAAACAGAGATGAGCCAAACTCACTTCTTGTAGAGCAAAATTGGGACACCGAGAGTTGTTATGACAACAAACAGAGATGGATTATCTAATAAGGGCGTAGGAAGTCTGGAGAGTGATTTGCGTATTCCCTGCAGTTATTAAAGTTTTGGTAGATGGAAGTAAAGAACATTTTGAATATTCACTCGATGACGAACAGGGTTTCTGCTTTGCTGCTCTTTATCATTATTGAACAGTGCACCATCAAAAACCAATCCTCACTTCATATGCGGTTCATTGGCTTTCAAAATTCATTCAACACTGAATTAAAAGCTTGTCTACCTTGTCTTGCACAAAAGATGTATGTACCTACACCCAAAAAGCTAATAGACATTATCAAGGCAGCATAAATGATGGTATTCGATGCATTCTGTGTGGACGAAAATCTCTCACACTTTATCTATGAATGAGTGGGCATAACTAGAATGGCTATCACAGACAAGAACCTTTATCGTGAACTCCTTCATATAACTTTTATCGCTTTGTTTAACTAAGTGGCAGGGTTAGCGAGCTTGTTTTACGTCAGAATCACTGAGGACTGCCGGCTTAATCAACCTACTTCTCTTACCCTTATAGCCGCTGTCTCCTAAATAACCAAATATAACTACACTCTACAACAAATCTCTTACTCTTTCTCTTGTAGGATGACAGCGGTGCGGAAATGTACACGGATAGCACATCGCACAATGCCGTCTTGAATGAGTTGCGTCCATTTACCGAGTACACAATCACCGTTGTTCCTTTCAATCAAAACGGAATGGGTGATCCATCCAATGAGATTAAAATCAAGACTTATTCATCAGCTCCATCCGAACCGCCTAACAATGTAACACTGGAGGTTACCAGCTCAACTGTAAGTTTTCCCTTGAATTGCCAAAACTTTCTGCTTCTTTACGGTATTCCTTTATTTTCAGTCCATCACAGTTCATTGGGAACCGCCAGCAGAAGAGGAACGCAACGGCCAAATCACTGGCTATAAAATTCGCTACCGCAAGCTAAAAGATGCGCCTCAGGTGAAGAGCACACCAGCAAACATTCGTTACTTTGAGCTGAATGGATTGGATCGTCACTCAGAGTACCAGGTGAAGATCGCTGCCATGACAGTGAATGGTTCAGGACCGTTCACGGAATGGCATCGCGTTGTTACTCTCGAAAACGATCTCGATGAGACGCAAGTACCTGGTAAGCCTGTCTGGATTGGAGTCCGCACTGGAGCAGAGAGTATAGCGCTGCACTGGGGCCCGCCAATGCAGCACGAGATCAAAATTCGTAGTTTCGTTCTCGGCTGGGGTAAGGGAATCCCCGATGAGAATATTTTGGAAGTAAGCGAGAGTGAGCGGAGCTACGTGCTGAAGAACCTAGAGCCGAATAGCGAATATGTTGTGTCGCTGCGGGCACGTAATATCAAAGGTGATGGACCCCCGATTTATGACAACATAAAGACGCGAGATGAAGAACCAATGGAGGCGCCTATGCCCTTGGAGGTTCCTGTGGGTCTGCGCGCAATAACCATGTCATCTTCATCGATTGTGGTCTATTGGATTGACACAACGTTGAGCAAGAACCAACATGTCACCGATGCGCGTCACTATACCGTACGGTATGGTGCTTCCGGATCGAGTCGATATAAGCTCCACAACACCACCGATTTAAATTGCATGCTAAACGAATTGCGACCAAATACCCAATATGAGTTCGCTGTAAAAGTGGTGAAGGGACGACGAGAATCGGCATGGTCAATGTCTGTGCTGAACACCACTCTTCAAAATATTCCAATATCCCCACCGCGAGAGTTGACAGTTCGTCCCGATGAAACCAACCCTCAGAGTGTGATACTACAATGGCTCCCACCGAAACACAGTATGGGCCAAATATCAGGCTACAGTGTGTACTTTACCACCGATACCACGAAACGCGATCGAGATTGGTCTGTGGAAGGCTCTACACTAGATGACAATCTCATCATAATCAACAACCTTAAGCCGTATACAACGTACTACTTCAAGGTTCAAGCCCGGACAGGGAAAGGCAATGCGCCATTTTCTGCACTTGTTTCTCACACCACCGGCGCTGCGGTTCTCATGCAAGAGCCAAACACAATTAGCAAAGGAATCACCAATGAAATGATCATTTACATGATCATCTTTGGAACAGCTGTTGTGTTGTTTATTGTCGTAGCTGTTATTGTGATTCTTTGTCGCAAGAAGCCACAAAGCTCTCCAGAGCACACCAAGAAAAGGTAAGTGATGACTAGTGACTCGTATATAGCTCCCCTTTAAAAGTGTTCCTTTCTCCGATGTTTATAGCTACCAGAAGAACAATGTTGGTGTACCAAAGCCACCAGATCTTTGGATTCATCATGATCAAATGGAGCTGAAGAACATCGATAAGCCAATACATAATCATAACTCAACGCCAGGTAAGTTTGTGTAGGAAGACGGTTTAGCGGTTATTTTACTATTTTCGATACCAGCCTGCAGCGATGGCGCATCGAGTAGTGGAGCTTTGACATTACCTCGTCCGAGTTTGCATGAGTACGATGTAGAGGCGCCGGTGCCACCTTGTGTCACTAATTCCCTAGACAAACGGTCCTATGTACCTGGGTATATGAGTAAGTATTGGATTAGTTCTTGCTTTGGTGTTGAGTTAGTGCGAACATTTTCCTTGCAGCTACTTCATTAAATTCGACTATGGAACGACCACAGTATCCACGAACGCAATATAACATTCCAAATCGTCCGCACATGGGCGTCGACACAACATTATCGCAGCAGAGTTTGTCACAACCACAGAATAACTCTCTGGCACAAACGCCAGAGCACCCGTATATGTATGATGGATTTAGGTAAGTTTTGGCTGTTTATTTTCTTAGCACGTAATAGAAGTAGGAAATTTAGATTAACAAATGCAATCTTGGGCGGTTGTTATTTGTCACAAATGAGTGCGAGTACAACAAGCTTTAACTTACTTCTATCCCAGTAAGATTTTCATATCAAATCATTGCGATAAATGTCTTGTTCGTTTTAATTTGCTTTTTTATTTTTTTAAAAATATATAAATGTCTGGATATTTTCGAAATTCTAACTTTCTTGTTGTTGCAACCTCAAATCTGTAACGTGTTGTCTGTTGTAAATGAGTTTTTTAATTGAAAAAATCCGCGAACTCTTCTCCCATTGGACTACCAGTGCAAAGCGACGCCATCGAGTTAGACTGAGTCCCAGTACGTTGCAACGTGAACTCCTAAGACATGGCAAAGCCTCCGTAAATCCATTCTTTAATTTCCTCAATGAAGTTCGATTACGAACAAAGGAATGCGGTGAACGCATAAATGCAGTGCGCTTGGTCCGAACTAGTGCAATATTATGGAATTCTAAAAGCGATGCAGAGAAGCAACCCTACCGCAATATGGCACTACAAGAGCGTCAATTGAAACGTCTGCAAACCAAACGCAAGCCGATTGATAGGTTTACCTATAAGAAACGACGTCGAAAGAGAAGGCAAAGCCGTTCATCCTTATAAGATTGTATTTGAAAATTAGGAAATAAATTTGTTTTAAAATTGTTAAAATTTGTTTTTGTATATTATATTGTTTTTAATTTACAGCAATCCACCATACCAAACGGCTATATCGACTGTGGAGAGTACCAAACGTGGTCATCCGCTTAAGAGTTTCGGTACTCCAGGCCCACCGCAACCCGGTATACCGCCACCGGTTATTACCTCGTGTTCTAAGCACAGTAAGTTGCAATAGTTTTGACTTGAATTTTTATAAACATTTTTACGAATTGTGTTAAGTTTCTTGGACTGCGGCATATGAGTCATACGAGGAGTGTCTCGAAACACATTAATTGTTATGTTGTCTGTCGTAAGAATGGTAGCATCGGCTTGGATCATTGTCAAAATCTCGTTGTATTGCTACTAAAAGGCAAAATTGGCTTCTTTTTTTTAAATCCCTGTACGAAACCGTCGAAAAGCGTTATGCAAGCTAGCTGCATTTTTGCTACTAAGCATAGCTTATAGGCGTCTTGTGTATGTACTTCTGATTTTGAAATATAAATACGTACAGCAGCTCATATGGAATTATGACGTCCTCATATGTCAGTAGTTTTTATTAAATAGCGCATCGAATGTACTACGGAATAGTCGTTCTGTCGATAATCAGAAAAAATCACCCGGAAAATAGGTTATTATGGTTGTAAAACTTTCAAAAACTACCCCCCAAATTATAATCATCATAATGCGATAATCGAACAAATCTATACATCTGCTAAAGTCAATGCGCTGCACTAGCGATAGTGTTACAACGTACGTTATGAAAATATATTAATAAGTAGGTATATAGAGCTCCCACAGAATTAGAAGTACGCTAACCATAACCTACATCATTTCATCCGCAAACTCAACAATGAGAGCTATATATAAAGCATCATACATTTATTATCAGATGCGAGCCACTGGTTAATTATATCTAATTCTGTGTTTTCTTTCTATTCCCAAATAGCACCTTCAGTAACAATACGTCCACAAAACGCCTCTCCATTCAAGAAGCCATCATTCTCTGTCGCCACGCCTACAAATCGCCTTACAGGCTGTTCATCAATAGCACATTCAACAGATGAAATACAAAGACTCGCACCAAGTACTTCCACGGAGGAGCTGAACCAGGAAATGGCCAATCTGGAGGGTCTTATGAAAGATCTAAGTGCAATTACTGCCAGCGAATTTGAATGTTAACATCGAAAACCCATACAAGCCATTCACCCTCGTTACACACACCCCCACATAGAATATCATAGAAGCACATTGAAGCAATGACTTGAATTATAGTAAAGATTCCTTATGCCATCCCCTCCAAAAACTAGTTTTATAATCAGGTATTTTTATAATGCAAACAACTTAGACGAATACGATAGCAAACACACATATTGCATGTAAACACAGTTGTTGTAGTACACCGATAAAGGAATTTTAAAATTAAGAAATTGTACACACTTCAGAACTGCCCCCCTACTGGGGAGAAAGAGAGAGAAAAAGCTAAAGATAGATTTCGCAAAACTCACGCATGCATATCACACCCATCCCCAATAAGCTAAAGGACCAGCGAATGTGCACAAACATAAAAGTGCTTGTTTTCGGTTGTTCGGTTCATGTACGGAAAAGTATTGTGTATGCTTGACGAAAAGCAAAACATTTTTAATTTATTGTAATTATTGGTAATTTTAGTTCTTTTAGCCCAAGTCTATGAAGTTTTCTTCTTTTCACACTTACGACCGAATTAGGTAATGCCTACATTTATCTATCAGCTATCACTAAGGAAATGTTAACTTTTTTTTATTTTATTTACAAAAGAAAAACTAAATCAAAAGCAAATCACTATTGTGTTTAAGTTAGATGGAATTTTTTTATATTGTGATGCAAGTGTGGAGGAAAATTTGTATTTTTAAATTTAACTTTAGGTGACTATATGGTTTTTGTAAAACACAAACAATACGCTCCCAAACACAAACAATACGCTCCCCCTTGTAAATATTATTACAACTAGATTAAAATTATTTCACTATTCATTTCATTCTAGTGTTAATATCGTAAACGTTTAAAACTAACAAAAATCATATATTCTAGCAACTAATAATAACATACTTACATTGCATGTCTAAACTATACAGAGATCAAGTTAAACACCTTATCCGACTACTTCAGTTTGTGGGGTTTTGGTAAGCGGGGATAATTTGCAGACATAATCGTATGAAGAACGTGCGTTCGGTGGGAAAGTAGACAATAACAATGCTCCGGTAGGACTTGGTCTCTGGCCACTCGCCCACCTGCGAGATTGCTCTATGAATTGCTTTATTTGCTTATAATTTTGTTCAGTGAAATGAAGATTAATGTCATATCGGAATCAATAACAGTAAGGTTGCCATTGGGCCACTGGAATACTCTAAGGGAAACGCATTTTATTTTAAATAGTTCGTTTGGGACACAACCAGTTTTAGCTTAATAAGGCTCTGAGGAATATGTCGGGAAAAACTGCAGCATGTAATCACCAAATTGTGTACCTTACTTTTTGTTTAAGAATGTACTAATTTCTGTCAAAGAAGGCGAGATGGAAGAGCTTTAAAAGCATGTATAACACCGTTATGTATGATGCCATACATTTTTTTGGAGCTCTTTCATGAAAGAGCTCTAAAATTGTATTGCACCATTATGTATGATGCCATACATTTTTTTAGAGGTCTATCATCTCGCGGCCACTTCGAACTCTCTGCCTAAACAAATATATGCTGATGCCAACCAACCGATAATTAATTCTTGACGCCAACTGAATGAATCGAATTACAAAAAACGACTGCAAATACTTATTTCGACAAGAATTTTATAATTTTTTTTGCAAAGAAAAAAAATGTATTAAAGTTCGTCAGATCGTATCAAGTCAAAGAAGTCTACCAAATATTTTGTTCATCAAAACTCAACTCAACTCTTTGTTATTCAAATAGAAATTCTTTAAAACCCGGTAAGCGTCTGAATCAGTAATATTCGCACAAAAATGTTACTGTATTAAATAGTTCTGTCGACAGCGGAAAGATAGTGCAAGCAACAGTAAGCCGTTTGAATTGAATTGTAAATCATCTAAAGTAACTTTATTAAGAGTGTGAAAACAAATTGAATGCTATTCGAGTACAGGATTTTAGTATTTGGCAAATGTAGCTTCTGTGTTGGTAGCATTTGGCAGCGACAATTAATTTAAGTTCAACGTAGATCTTTACCAGTCTGTTTCTTGGATAAGTTTGAGATCACAAGCGCATTTGCTTATGTTAATTTGGCCCTACCTAACCTACCTACCTACCGATGCGTTCCCCCTTACAATTTCAAAATCTGTAAACGAAAATTAACTTTTATAAAAAAAATTACCCCATTTACCAAACCACACAAATATAATTCATTTAATTACTAAAAATGCAAGCAAATTTACAACAACTCTAACAAATCTTTATCTCCAATTTTGTAATGCATTTATATTCTGTATATTTTCTATTTACACAAAAAAAAAAACTAACTTTTCTCGATCACGATGAACAGAAATTAGGAAAATCAATGAAATTCCCAAGTTAAGTACCTATAGCAAAATGCATTTATACTTTACATACACTACGAATTGTTTAAATTGTGTTCAGTTGAAAAGAAGAAAGTAAATAATATACTCATCGTGATCATTGTGCCATTTAATTGTTCATTTATGTTGTTAAGTATAAAATATTTAAAACACATAAGAAGAGGATTTATAATATTTTTTACCTTATATTATGTAATCGATAAGAAATCATTAATTATGTCACTTGTATTCACTCCTTTCAATAAATTTTTAACTATAACTTATACAACTTTGTATTTTAAGGCATTTTTTTTTGTACAGATATACATAAATGAAATTAGTTATTAAAGAGAATGGAACACAAATATTTGATTTCAACTGTAACGATACAACAAACAATGAAGTTTTTTCTAGTTTAAACATTCAAAAATAAAAAATGAGCTATATACAACTGTATTGTTAACGAAAATAACGAATTGCGTAATGTAATATTATTTAAGTAGGGAAGACCAAGCGACAAATGGTACTATCCCAAAGAGAACACTTTTTTTTGTATAGTGGCTAAGTTTTAACATTAGTTTAAAATAAAGAAACAAAAATGGAAAGAATTGAGAAAAAAAAATATTAACCAAAAAAATAATTCAAAATAAATGTACATTCTTATTTATACTTATATGTCGTTGTTTTATTACATACGTCTCATTAAAATGTTACCTATACAAAATAACACATATTCAAACTGATTGGTCCTGTTGCTTTCTTTTATAAATTGCACGTTGATTTACAATTAACCGCTTTCTCCCGCCCAATAAATGTCAAAAACACAGACCCCTATCGATGTATCTGAATAGAAAGTCAAATCTGTTCGGAACTCAAATTGCCTTTGAAATACATATCCCTTTCGTAGTAAAATAAATGAAGGATTATAATCGCTTTCATTTGACATTTAAATATTCCGCAGCGATTCGATTAACACTCTGTCTACACAAGCAAAACCTTTGGTCCATTGCCACCCTCAAAATAACGTTAGATACGCTCATTATTACAAATTGACGAGCTAAAATTGTGTAATTATAATTTACATCCAACTCGACAGTAGGAACCACAAAAGTTTTGGCCACATCGCCCCTAAAGAAAGAGTCCAGTTCACACTTCTTTTATAGACTCCTAAGATAATATTTACATTTTTCAGGCGCAGAGAAAGTACTTACAGAACAGCTTTAGGCCTATTTCAAAAGTCTGAATTGAAAAGCTTTTTTCGAGGCAATTATGGCAAATATCGTTACGAATGTTCGTTATTTCGAATTTAAAGTTACCATAAACTTGTGTGTAGACATCGCGCGCTTTAATTTGAATCGAACCCATAAAAAGCTCTCACAACTGACTTGCCCATGAATCTAGTCTCTGAACTTTACTGGCAGCATTCGTTCGTCCCGTTCACGCACTCAATCCCCTTGCAAGAAACTCCCAATAATTCGTCATTCTTCGCACGTCGCCCCAACCATAATTGCCTTTAAATCCCAGCTCGGCAGTCAGCACAAGATACATTCGGCTTGGGCTTGGACTATTGCGCACAATTTGCTCGTTGTTGGCTTAAGCCACTCAGCCTATTCAGAATTAATTCAGTTGAAAAGCGGTAATCATTTTGAGTGGACGCGATACGCTACGCACCTGTCTTTTGGTTTAAATATTATTTACTCCCCCCCACGTTATAAATACAATTGTTTTTTTTTTCCAGTACTTGGCTTTGTTGAACGAAATTGAATCAACCATTCGGTATAGAAAGTGAAATTAAACGTGAATTTCAAGCAGCAACAACAAGACCGAATATTACACCTCAGATACAAAACGAAAGTCTGCTTAGATTCCAAAGCGCTACTGTTTTTTTTTTTTTTGCATCTTGATTTAATGCAGCATTAGAAGTTCACTCGCGTGTGCTACCAAATAAAGTTACCGCCATGAGATCACTAAAGATTTTTTGCAAATCCAAGTCGTTGCTCTCTCCTGTGACCGAGATTTCACTTGCTTCACAGCGTCAACGAGCCACGGTGACTCCTACTTGTCCACATGCAAGCGCTGCTGCTGCCACCAGCATGGAGATCCCATGCACAACGGAATGGGAAAATGCATTGCCGTACAATGAAATACCTGGACCGAAGCCGATACCAATACTTGGCAATACCTGGCGGTAAGTTAACAAAATTGAAAACCATTGCCACCAATCCACCATTAACTGCAACTGCTGTAGAAGTTGAGCAAACCCGTTTCCAGTTCCTTGACCCAATTTCCACTCGGAAGTTGATTTTGTTCGCATTTTGCACACGCACTCAGTGGTCTTGTCCTAAATTGATCGTATTGTATATACGCATGGATAAAGACAGTTTATTTTTTTATTAGTATCTATCCATCACCTGATGTGTAACCTTGAATTACCCAACAAAAGATGCTGATGGTGATGCAACTCTTCAATCGATCGAACCCATAAACATAGCATCGATGCGGAGTGTCGGAATGGCAAGATTTGTGTGTGTGGATGTCAATAAAAATATGAAGAACGTAAAACAAACTGGGCTGTGCGATTTCATTTTCATTGGCCTTTTTGCAATGATTGATATTACCATAAATGTGACACAAGAATTTTTCAATGGTAAACAATTTCAAGTTGTCCTAGGTCTGCCGTAATGAGATGCAAAATTGTTTGTTAATCGAAGCCGGTTGGTATGTTGTATACAAATTTGCAAATTTTTGAAGTCAAGGTTAGAATTTGATGGTAATTAGTTGTATCGTTAGTTCCACTACGGTTACGAGTTTCAGTCTTTATTAATTTGAATGGAAGCATCACACAACGTGGTTACACAGAGTTCTTTGTTTGGCTTATTAGTAATTCTGATTTGGCAGAACTATGTATTAAGCAGAAAAAAACAGAAATATTTCTTAACACATGGAATGGTTTACTCTTAGAATCCAGTTCGAGGGTAATTTTATTTTCCAGCCAACCGTGCTGGCGCGCTAAAAATAAACCCCTATATAAACATGTCTCAAAAAAAAAACAATTCTGTTAAGCAGTGTTAAAAAAAAAAGTCTGCATAAAATTTTAGCTAGCGAATAACTGAGAAACACGTTTTTCCATAAATTAAGTTTGCCCACAGACTATTAATAGTTAGATAATTAGTTATGTCAGATTATAAAATCTCTGTCGACGTCACAACCTATAATTGAAAGAGTATAATGGCATAATTTTAAATGTCTAAACTTTGAATGCTAAAAGACGACAAGAACAACGGTTTTTATTTTTACCTTTCTACTTATCTTAAATTTTTTTTAGAAAACGAGTATTTGAATTAAGTGGATCAAAAACAAAATTATAAAATGGAGAATTAGATCAGGAATAGATCAGACCGTACTAAGAGGTTTTGTTTGTTTTTTCCCTGAACGTCAAACTGTCAAAATTAAGCGCAAAGAAGCGAGTAATTTATGTCGTTTTCGATTTAGCAATAACATACTTTTTTTTTTATCGAAATTGATTGTTTTGCAATTGATTCCATTTGCCAAAAAAAAATCTATCTTTGATCTGAACCACTTTTGAGAAATCTCGATATTTTTCGCAGATTTACACATACTTTCACTAATGCCAATGTATATGACACACAGCTTGCTGTTACGAATTGTTTATCGTTGGAAGCATTGTTTTTTTTAACTAAATTATTCATTTTTCGCGTATCGAAACGATTAAATTATTTCGAAATGCTTATAACGCATTAAATTGTGAAAATCGATTGAAATGGAATTCCAGGGCAAGTGAAAAAAAAAATTGTTTGCGGCCAACTCAACACAAACAAGAACCAATAAAATTCTGATTTATTATTCAATTTGGCAGCCGAAATCTGAAATCTTAGATCAAAATCTGAAAAGCAAAATCGAAAACGACATTAAGCTCTTCTCTGGAACAGCAATCTCTTTTATTTTTATTTAGCCTATTCAGCTAACATTACGACCTCAGCTCAATTAAAGAAAGACGTACAAGAATATAGGTTAGGAAATCTGACAGCTGGCTGACTCGATGTGTCTCAATCTTGATTGGCTTCAATCGATTACAGGAACAGCTTTTTCAGTTTACCTTTATGCAGGGGCAGCCGACAAATCTAGTCAAGAAATTCGAACTGAGCACTAAACTGTAAATGTTCGTTTATGTAAATGTTTTGTTTTTGTATTTTTTTTTACAATTTTATCAGTAATTTCCTTCTCCAAATACCTTTGACCAGAGACAATAGTATGATTTGTCTATGCCTTTGACCATTACACACAAAGAATTTTATTAAAAACATGTAGGTATTTTCACTCATCTTTGAATTATTAGGGGTATTCACGATCCGATGTAACTGGTCTTGTATCGTTGCGAAAGTGCAACTTTTATTCGCACTACAACAGCAAAATATACTGACTAAAATTTCGTTACACTTTTGCACTTTACTTTATCCATACCATGACTCTATTGTAACAGAAAAATACAACAGAGTAAAATGTAGCCTTGTCAAGTTGATAGTTTGCTAAATTGTTAATTCCTGTGTGTGTATCTATTGGAAAAAAATAAAGAGAATAGAAAACGAAATTAAGCGCGGTTTTTTTGTTTCCCATTGTAGGTTTCCATAAAAATGGAAGAAAGCTAGGGAAAAATTGCATAATACCCAAAAAAAAAGGTTTCAACTGTTTTTGCATAAGTACTATGTAACGTGCCTTCTTATGTATAATGGGCAATTTTTGGGGACTACTAGTTGCTGTTTTGATATACAATAATGGGGTAGTCCATTAAAAAAAAACGGCAACGAACTTTCCATCTGTTATTTAATGAATCAAAATAATGTAATCGTATCAGATGTCATATTAAAGTGGATATCCTTATTTTAAGTGCGCGGAATTCAGTGTGAATAATCGGATGGAAAAGATAAAAATAAATAAACCGTGAGACTAAGTAGCATACTAATATGCCTACATAAAATTGCTTTTGCTTACCTACAATTTTTCTTATGGAAGGGACTTTCTTTCATGTAGGTATTATTTTGTGGTCGGTCATCTTGTCGACTTGATACGATGTCGAAAAAGGATCAGCATATTGATGTTTCTGTAACGATGGTTTACGCAATTTTATTTTTCCATAAACTAAAAGGGCTGCCTGTAGTGGTGAGAGTTTGGTACAATTGTCTCAAACTGGTCTATGACTATCTACGATATATCTTTTCAATCAGAATTGGAATTATTTCCAGTTGGTTTTACGTTGTCACCGGATATTCTGTTTCCATTTTATTTGCCTATACAATTATGGGTTCCTTTTATCCATCATACTCGCCCAGATGATCTGATCTGTAAGTTCCCGAAGAAGTACCTGCCAAATATTTGAATGCCTGACTCTAGCTTAGCTATAGTGATATGCATTCAGTGAGTATGAGTCAAGACTTCCTTTTTATGTAAGTTTTTCCATCTATACGGCGGCGCAGCGGTACAGTGTTTAGTGCACATAGTGAATTATTATTACCTATATTATCTACCCTGCTATAGTAAATTATTTGCCAATAATAATATCGTCTTAAAACACAACTCCAAACGTAACGCACAACTAGCCGTCACCAAACTACATACCAGTCATATGCTTTCACCATCCTTCTTGGATCGTAATTATATGAGTTGTTAATTGTTTCGCTACATGCGACCTCATGAAATGTATATGGTATCTTAGCATTCTAAATATAAGTATATTCACATTAATTTTATAGGTATATAAACATACCTGCCATCGGCAGTCATTTTACGATTTGGATCGGTTAACTTTAATTTGCCAGTAACTAACACTCAGAATGATGTACGAAACCAATTCCCTCAGCATCTTTTATGTACGAGAAAGTGGGTACAACGTTCTAATTTTTAGTTGAGTAGGTCTGCCAACATTTGTTTCGTTTTTGCTTAGTAATTGCTTAGTTTTTACTCGTAATTGCTCATTTGACCCTGATGTAGAGGTAACCAACAAATTTAGTCAAAAAAACCTGCGTGAATAGTCAGTATGTCAACAATGCGAATTGTAATTTTAAATCGAATACGCAGCAAAAAAAATTTAAATTCTGTTGTTAGTTTTAGTTATTTCGCAGTAATGGTTAAGGAACGGTAAGTTTTTCTAAGTCAACCAAAGGCGGTTGATTATTTTACTGTGTACAAATATGAAACGAAAGATAACACAAATTCATAAAAGCTACTGGGGACGTTCAAGTTTCTAGTTTAGTAAGTCTGACAGCTCTCTCACTAAGTGAATCTCGGTTTTGATTGGTCGAAATCGGTCGTGTGAGCAGCTGTTTCAGTTGACGTTTATGGAGGGGTGGAGCCGACGAATCTAGTCGAGAAATTCGTGACTGAGTACTAAGTTGACAGTTCGCGTATGTGGATGACGTAGGAAAAGTGACGTTCCCGACCAATCTAGTTTTTGCGTTCAGGTTGCATCTCATCCAGACCAATCTAGTCGACTTAAGATGACTAGATTCTTGAATGCGCCCAATGTAATTTCCAACCAAACCCAGCTCATACTGAATTCCGCACCAATTAAGACACTGACTGTCAAAACATCTGTTTAAATTCAAAGACATTGTGTAAACATACAGCTACATTGTAGTTTAAACAATTGTTCACATTGTACACTTACTACGTTCACATTCATATTTTTTTTTTGTTACATGCAAGGTAGAACAACATAACCTACTAATTTTATACAAAGAAAAAAAAAAAACAAAGTCAAGCAAACAACTTTCTTCGTACATTGATACGATTTTTATTATCTTATACCTAAACTCAATTACAGGTGTGAAACCAAGTGAATGAATCGAGTACGTTTTTTAGTTGTTCTTCGTTTTTATTTTCGGTTTTCCTTTACCTTTGCTTTCTTACCACGAGGCAAACAAATGTAATCAAGATACATATTGTATCTTGAAGTTCGCTGATGGCTAGCGCCATTGACATAGCCACTAATCTAGCAGTTGACTGTAGTGTTATTTCATCGTTGTTTTTGACTTGAGAGGTACAGAGGAATGTATGATCGGTGAATTCCAATACCATCATAATTACATTATTCAGAGTAGAAGAGTGAAAACAAAATAATAATAAAGCTAGCATAAAGCATTCGGAAAAACAATAGTCTACCAGTTGTACGCATTAAAGTTTTACTTTATTGAGCATCACAAAACCCAGCTGCAATTTAAAGTGTGTACCATTAAGCTGGGGGCAGATTCCGTATAACAATAATCGTCGGGACGATATTGTCTTTGATGACCATACGAAGTTATATTCTGCCCGAATTTGTTGCACTATCGTCAGCTTTCATTACATTTGTGGAAAATGAACTGGATATTTTTACAACGAGCATACTTATTCTGATAGGGTCAGACGCCAATTAATTAACGACTATTTTGAACTGATAGAGTTTGAAATTGGGAAACCGTTCTGTCATCAGAGACAAATCATACTGATACCCCCAACTCGCAATCCTCTTGCCACTGCCCCCCTCAATTTATTTTCAAATTCGCCATTTTGTTTTCCTATCGGTGTTATGTCAATTAAGAATCCGTGAGACATGAAAAAACATACAAAATATACAAAAATAAATGCTGCCAACCTCGGCAACCGTGGGGAAATGTGCTAGAGTCCGGAAATACCACATTTTTATATTACTAAATGCCATTGGTTAGTAATTATATATTATTAAAAGGCGAATAATTCGATTTTGTTAGTTAATAAAACTATCTACAGGAGATGCTTTATAAATATAAAACATATTAGGACAAACACGGTTATGTATTTACCTCTTTTCGATATCATTAAGACCGATTTCACGTGTACATTTTTCTTAAATATCTGATAAAGGTTTGGTCAAAAGGTTTTTATTTTCATTCAACCATTTTGCAACGACAATTTTTCATAAATATTTTAAGCCAATGTACACTTATTCCTAAAAAAAATACTATCCACACGTAACGAATAATTTCAAATTTAACGGATAAAATTCTATGAACACTGCGAGCAGCTTTGCCCACTTGCGAGTGTGTTGTGACTCAGAATTTTTGAAGTTACGTGACATTAATCAATACGAATTTCTATGTAACTAATACTAGCGCACTTAGCATTCGCCACCCCATAAAAATATAGCTTGTAGGCTAAGTAACGGGAAATCGGCCGGAGTTGGTGGTCTCAGTATTGTCTCTGGTCTATATTGTTGACAAGTTGAAATTGTTGTTTCTGAATGGAAATTTCGAAATAATTCGCACTTTATTTCAAGATATAAAAGAGTAAATATCTAAATCTAAAATGAAAAACTTCAATAAAACAATGGCCACGTTCAATGCGTTAAGCGCTAAATAGAAAAATCCTCTCTGATTGGCTGTGCTCAACTTTGAGCTTAAATCCTTAATTCTATGTACATATCTGAAGACGTCTGAAATTATATTCTTTTATTCGTTCAACGGTCACCTGGGAATTTGAGCAAGGATCGTGCTGCAATTACGAACAACGTGTCAAACATCAACGTAGCATAATATTAATCGACAAGCATTTGATAACTTTGCGAATACATCTGCATGCATTAACTGAAACACCAGCCTAAAATAGAGCTATGACAATTAATTACGATCTTAATAAATAATATCTCCTGTTTCAGATTTTATTAATTTTTGCATCAGTCTATCGCAGACTCTTTTTGAATTAGTCACATTTCCACCATCGACATACACTCACCATTATTGGCATTTTATTTGCTGAGACTGCTGAGTTTTGTTACATTCATATTTTTAAATTTGGGTAAATTTTTGTAAATTAGCAAACGTTAGATGTGAGTGATCAGATTATCTGTCAAATGACCAAAAGGTAGGTATATGCCTTGTAATTTTGAACTGCATCACCAGTTTGACGTAAAGACAACTTTGCCGGTATTAGCATTAATATTTATTGAACTTAACCGTTGAGTAAATTGACCGTGAACCCTTTTTCCAGTTTCCGCGATATTGATAATTATAACGATCGCCAACAGCAGCCTATACAAATTTCAAAACAATCATCTGCACCAGTCATTAACAAGGTCAATATCAATCCAAGACCCATAGTCATCTTCCAACATGTTAATACATTGTCAATATACAAATAAAAAAATAAAAAACGTAATAGGTAGCTGTCGATAGACGCAGCGGGACAATTAACACAGTTTCAATTCAAGGTCGTTGCGAACGATGAATGCGCAAATAAAGGTGTTATTGGTTGTCGGTATCAAGCAAACAGATGAAGATACTTTTGAGTGAATACGATACAGATGTATCGACCATCTCACAAGCAAAGCCAAGGTTAAGGCGAACATTATTGTCCGATTTCATTTAGTTTAGCAATTGTATTTTATTACACAATGTGTGGACTTTAATCAAATCACCTATCTGTGAAATAGTTTGCAATTGCAATCTTTGTATATTATTTTGGGGCATATAACGAAATAATTGGCGACAACAGCTTGTGTTTTTTTTTAAGACGAACGGGTTGGGTACATATTGTACCCGTAAGTAACGGAAATATGTGATATTGCATGTGTCACATTCAGGAATGGCATTTATCATTGTTTTCATTTCTGCCAGCAAGATTTTTTTGGGTCATATATGGCTTTTGAAAAATTGAAATTATTGTTAGTTTCCACCTCTTACATTTTTAAGAGGGAATCAATTATTCTCACTTCAAATTTTTAAAACATCATTCTTCATGAATGAAATAAATATAAGAATACAACAATAGGTTTAAATATATTTACCGTCTCTTTGCTTGTACGTGGCAAAAACATGACGTTACCTTTTATTTAAGATACCGTCACAAGTGCCTTGCATTTACTCTACATCACAATGCAGAAAGTGCCTACGTCACAGGATATAAGTTCCAATACATTACAATGCCGACAAACTGTCAAATTTCATATCAAACGCAAGAAATAAGGTGATCGAAATCTTGCGTATTTCTTCGATTTGCGTATTCCAAAAATCCACTTCTAACTAGTTTACCTACGTCAGAAACTGCAATCATTTGAAAATCCGTCAAGGTCGTTCCATCACAATTGTTGGAATAAAACCAATTTACACTGAAAGTTTGAAATTCTATATTGTTGTATTTCCCCAGTAGCCTATATTATTAAACATCGATGGTATAAGCTAGGCATTGGACATACTTCTGGCGAACCCAATTAGAGTATAGGTGCAAAACTTGTAATCATTGAAAACGAACACAATTTAACAAATTATACTATTTACCACCTTAAGTGATAAATGTTGACGTCTAGTTTATCCAGACTTGAAAACATATTCCGTAACACGTTTTCGAATGACCTCTGACATATGAAAGACATTAGCTGTCTTTTTTTACCAAACCTCTTGTACTCTCACAAATAAATATTTGGCAAACATCCTATCTGACATATTATTTGATTTTGAAATAGAAAGTGGCGTTATGTGTTGTCATAAAGACAAAATACCCTTTCGAAGAATTCGCAGCGAACGAAATATAAATCGTGTATAGTTGTCGTTTGGATTCCTGTCCTGAACAACAATACACTTTTCAGTCGTTCGTTTAATCCTCGTCCAAGCTTTTTGAAATTCCAATATAAATGTTTCATTTTATTTTACGTTGCTTTTCAGAATGATGCCAATAATTGGCCAGTACACGATCTCTGATGTTGCGAAAATTTCATCACTACTGCATGAGAAGTATGGACGTATAGTGCGCTTCAGTGGACTTATTGGACGTCCAGATTTGCTATTTATCTACGACGTTGATGAAATCGAAAAGGTGAGCTCAATTCAACTCAATTTTAATTCTTAAAATGTCCCATGTAAATTGTTGCTTAATGCATTTATATAAATATTCTATCTGACCCGGCGAACTTCGTAGCGCCCAAAATTAATTAAATTATTAACATTTTTTGATAGGATTGTCGTTGGAACGAATGAAACTCCTTTGGAATTCAATTCATAGGTTTCCGGGTCGACTTTTTGATCAATTTTTCCACTCTACTGATTGAATTGAGTTTCCGGTCAGATTTTCTCAATTAACCAAATCAACCAAAGTAGAATGTGTGAAATCGGCAATCCTCGTTTCTGCCCTTCGACCGAGTACATCCAGAAATGCGATTGTCCAAAAACATTGTGTAACGATGAAGGCCATGATCGTTTTTAGCTTTTGTTTGAAAAATCGTGCGATATGTCATGGTGGTCGTCCGAAGTTTTTTCGGGAAGTAAGAATCACCGTTCAGATTATTTTTTTCCCACTTCACATCAGTAGTTGCGACTTGTGAACACAGTGGCTAAGTGATTAGTATGCTGGACTACTTGGGCGAGTGGTCAATTTGTAAAAATGTTACTATACGAATATTGAACAATGAAATAATACCTCCGCTTCATTCTACCAAGCGATAAATATGTGCCGCAAGGCCTACGCACTCATAGGCCAAATGCCACATCACATATTCTTTAATGCTTGGGATTTGTCCCCATTAGATGCAAAGAGGCATTTTCAACAGCGCCACCTATCGGGTCGAAAACTATTCTAATTTTCCAACTGACACCAAACATACCCATCCACAAAATTGAAATCAGTTGAGTGGTGTCGGAGACTGACAGGAGCGCCACCTATCGAGCCCAATACTATCCTATCCTCTAAGCTGCAACCAGCCATACATATCCACAAAATTTCATTTAAATCGATTGAGGGGTTTAGGAGTTCGACAACACAGGAATGTTTACTAAAATGACTATAACTCGTATAACCAATAAATATACAAAGACCGTATATCCCTAGGTGTCACCTTTCATTTGAAATTTGCAGAAACAAAATCGGTTAACGCATTAAGATTAAGAGACCATCAATTCAAACACAATGCTACTCATTTTGATTTATAGCTATTTATAGACGGAGATGAAATATGCCAACAGCGCCACCTGTTGAGAATTTTCCGAATTTTTATTTTAATTTCATCTTACACCATCCCTGATTTAAGGCAAACAAAAAATCATTCAAATCCGTCCAGCCGTTCTTGAGTTTTTACCCGAATAACGCACAACAATTGATTTTTATATCTATAATGTGTGAAAAAAAAAACATATATAGGCCAATACCAAAAATGTGTGAAAGTTTTAGTTCGCACGTCGTCCTCTAGGCATTTTGGACTATGGACAGACTGGTGAATTAAACCTCAAATGCACGATCCACATCATTTTCACAGTTCAACTTACCACCTTAAGGACAAATGCCTGCTGTTGAAATTGAATAAAAATTTGCACAATACGCGTGATTGATTTGATGGTTTCCAATTGAACTGTTAGAAAACGAATAACTTTAACCTCAATTTCACAATTTCACAGTGAACACAATACCGGTTTTAAGTTAGCGTTTGAAAGAACGTGCGCATAACTGAGCAGAGTATGAGTAGCTGTCAAACAATGTATCACGCACCGGCGCCATCTACTTAAATTGAAACGTACTTATTTTCGTGAGGGATACTCACACACCACGTACTGGTGCCATCTCCTCCACCACCATGCAAAACCATATTGGTTTGTAGTACATGCTATGTATCAGAGATGGCGCTGTATGTGAAAAATGATTTTCCCTGTTTTCCTGCTTTTCTGTTGAAATGTTTCCTGAATTTTGTTTGCTATAAACCTAACGGAGCCCGAGACCTTTCCAACGAATGCAAAACCGTGGTAATCGGTTCGTGCGTTCTGGAGTTATAGCGTCAGGAAGGAAAACCCGACTTATTTTTATATAATAGATGAATTCAGTGTCATAGTGCAATTTTGAAGGCCTTTGCTTGTCACTAAATTGTTTATTTCCTTCTTCACTTTACCAAAGCCTTGTTTCTAAACCAAATTTAGTAGTGTGTTTCAATCGAATGTTTTCGATACCTGCATCAACCAAATCTTGTTTTGCCAATTTTTTATTATTATCCGCAATTGTAATAGGGGTGTTTTAAAAAAAAATCCTTTTTCAGCAAAATGACCAAAAAAGTTGTCAAAAATTATAAGCATAGCCAAATCATACTGAGACCTCCAACTCACAATCCTCTTGCCGCTGGGCCCCTCAGTCCGTGTTACATTCAAAAACATACAAAAAATAAATGCTGCCAACCTCGGAAACCGTGGGGAAATGTGCTAGAGTTCGGGAATACCACATTCTTACATTCCTGAATGCCATTGGTTAGTTATCATAAATTGTTCAAAAGCGAATAATTTGATTTCTTTGGTTAATAAAACGAGCTAAATGAGATGTTCTATATACTAGAAACTTATTATGACAAAAATGGTTGCGAATTTTGCGCGTTTGAATATGATTAACTTTGATTTCATGTGTAAATTTTTCTTAGATAACTGAAGAAAATTTGCTCAAAATATTTTAATTTTACTTCAAACAATCTGCTTTGTTCATTCTTCATTTTAAGCAAATCTTCGCTTATTCCTTAAAAAAATACTATCCACACGTAACGAATAATTTCAAATTTAACGGATAAAATTCTATGAACGTTGTCAGCAACTTTGCCCACAGCAGAAGTGGCATATGCAAGGTGCGAGTGTGTTGGTGAGCCGGAATTTTTGAGGTTACGTGACATTTGTCAATACGACTTTCTATGTAACTAATACTAGCGCACCCCATAAAAATATAGCTTGTATGCAAGTAACGGGAAATCTGGTCTCAGTATTGTCTCTGATTATAAGGCTGGCACAATGTTCACACTGAAATTAAGTTCCCATACAAAAATGTCCTCCTCAACTGAAAATCTGATCACGATAGTGACCAGATAAAAAGTAAAAAGTATAATGCTGTACTATACTAAACATATCAGCTTTACCTGCATATTAATTATGCATTGTTAAAACAAATTAAATAATGATCTCAGAAGCATAAGTGACTAAATAACCAGCTTGTACTCGCTTTATATTAACATTTCTTTGTAAAATTTATATATACATGCATTTGCATATTCGAAACATACGTATACACCACAAGAATTCCATGCATGTGGGTATAGACCGGGGTTATAGGTATGTAAACATAACACACACCTTATTTGTAGAATTTAGTGATCGCAACCTATCTATTTTAAGAAAAATATTTGTTCACTCACACTTCATAGTTAATTAAAGCATTCAGACTCAAAGAGGAAATGGTTCAACATGTACAGTACAGCTGAACTCACTTTGCATAATAATGATTTGAGGCAATGCTGGATTAACACAGTTTCAATTTCTATCCAAATCGTTGCACGGAAAGCTTTTGCTTTGATTTATTATGAATGAGTGGAGAGAAATTGGCAATTGTCATTCCGCGATACTATTAATCATTTGTAGTGTCCAGGCGTAATTTTTCGAGCCCTCATTGGGATCTACAAAATATTTAAGTGCTGTGGCTAAAAATTAATATTAATAAGGCCCATATAAGCTTTAAACAATAGTTGTGATCGCTGCAACTAATGATGGCATTAAAATTTAAATTTAGTTGATTATCTCGAAAGCAGATTGAGGATTGATTTATTCTGCGGTAGCTTATAATGCGTAGGCATACAACAAGCGGTACAGACAGAAATTTGACCTACCATAATAAAATGTGTTGTAGGGATAGCTGTTTTTAAATTATTTTGTAATACTAGCTGTACCCGCCCGGCTTCACACGTGCAAAATGTGGTTTCCGAACAATTGATGGAAAAAGATTTCAGAAAGAGCCTGCTGCAAAATTGAGGGACTGCCTCATCTTGATTGCAAATAGCATTTATAAACAGGTACGACGTATATCATCAGGAATTTTCCCTAATGTAATAATACCACGATCTGGTATCATTGATTTGACATTCCTTTCCTACATATTTGACATTTCTTTTATGTTTTTTTTTTGTTCTAAACACACCAAACAGCATACTGCCTCTGTCTGTCCCCCTCTCCGTCACTGGAGTAAAATAAGGTTAAAAGAGATGTCAATCACTGGTATCACTGATTTGACATTCCTTTCCTACATATTTTACATTTCTTTTATGTTTTTTTTTGTTCTAAACACACCAAATAGCATACTGCCTCTGTCTGTCTCCCTCTCCATCACTGGAGTAAAATAAGGTTAAAAGAGATGTCAAAATATTGCGCGGTTAGTATGTTTGATTTGAGAATGAAGTGCATATCTACTCATGCAGGTGAAAATCGTAGAAGTGTTTAAAATTTTGCCTATTTATTTAAAAACCTTTTAAGTTATCGAGTTATTGGATATCCTAAGTTGTACCTGCAGATGTCCTCTATAAGCTGCTGTTAACTATATTTAAATGCTCCCAATATTTTCGAACGGAAAGCGTGACAAAGAAAAAAGCAAAACGAAACGAAAAAATAAATTGCTCTTGTACGAATTTTTCCAGAATTTATAGAGATATAGAGTTGAGACAAAGTAGATATTGTAGGCCTAGGTATCCTCTATAGGCCTGTGAAAAATGCACCAGAATATACTGAGCAGTTTCTAAGATTTTTGCATTTAAATACATATGATGATAATGATGAGCATGGAACTCGTCAAATGAAAAGGCTTTGACACAATCCGGAGAACCACAAACCGTTTATAGACCAATGAAATAATGCATATGGAATTATAAAAACGGAGTTAAAGTGAAAGACTTAGGCCTAAATTTTGAGGAAAAACGTAGAACCGTATTTATTGCATTCCCTTCAGACGCCTCTTCAATATTGTTTAGTTAAACATCGGGTAAAAATTTACAGCCTCTAAGTGTTAATAATTGATTTTTTTTTATTGTTTAAAATGTATTAGCAAATTAAATTCGTTTGGCCCAATTTTACACAACATGCGAAATAAATGCACACATAAAAATTGGTTTCACTTTTTAGTTTTGTTTACAATTCTGCCGACCAAAAAATGTCATTTGCTGAAAAAAAAAAAAACATATTCAAGTAAGGTCTACGCAGACTCTAAATGCAAATTTTCACGTTTAAGTTACGCAGGCCTAATTTAACGTTGCTTATGTTCGACATGTTTTTTTTGTAAATCACATTTACCTGCGTAAGGGCATTTGAAAGGGTGCGTACATTTTGGCAGACTACGCTGGGTACAATTTAATCCTTTTTTAAAAGTTTTAAGTTATAGGAACAGGATGTAGGCACTAAAATTGCCGAGTTTTATCTATATCTACTATATGTATATGTAATGCTCCTTGTTATAAAATTAATCTAATACTAATAAGCAGGCAATAATGCTACTAAAGGCGTAAGACTGAGATCACAAATCTGACGCCTAAAGTGTAATGACAACCGTGACCCATCATTACAGAAACGTAAAACACAAGTTCCGGCGATCAACATTTCTGCAAACACTTGCTGTTCTATTTCTGATTTAAAACATGTCAAATGAGAGCAATCATTTGCGTCAGTAAATTAAACCAACAATTCATTAATCAGATATACGAAATAAATATATAATTGTTTGGTCATCACTACCGGAAGCCATTTTGTTTTATAGGAAAACGACATTTCGTAAGCATTTTTGCGTGTAAGGTACTGCTGCCCCTTTTAGTCACACGGCTAGTTAGTATTGGGTTCGATTTAATCTTCTGTGTTAGGTATGTGTGATGGTGTAAATGCAGTACTAATATTAATGAGTATTTTTACAATAATTTGTATACACAGTCTTCTACTAAATTTTTCGTTACAGTGCTATAGAAGCGAAGGTGCAACACCATTTCGACCGTCTATGCCCAGTCTTGTCAAGTACAAAAGCGTGGTGCGAAAGGACTTCTTTGGCGACTTGGGCGGCGTGGTAGGGGTGTATGTATCTAAAATGATATCCAAAACTACAACCATTTCTATCAACTTATTTGAATATCATTCAAGGCATGGTGAACCCTGGCGACAGTTTCGGTCACGCGTGCAAAAACCCGTTCTTCAGCTATCGACAGTCCGTCGCTACCTAGGTCCCTTGGAGGACGTTACTAATGACTTCTTGACCCGCTGCGAGACTCTACTTGATGAAAATCAAGAGCTACCTGATGATTTCGATAATGAAATTCACAAATGGTCTTTGGAATGTAAATTCATTCTAAACTAACAAGATGGACACACAGAAATTAATTCTTCATAATTAAAAATAGGCATAGGTCGCGTAGCTCTGGACACGAGGCTGGGCTGTTTAGAGTCAAACCTTTCCGACGAATCCGAGCCCCAACAGATCATCAATGCTGCCAAATACGCTTTGAGGAATGTTGCCACTTTAGAACTAAAAGCGCCATATTGGAGATATTTCCCAACACCGCTATGGACACGTTACGTTAAGAACATGAACTTTTTTGTTGAGTAAGGGTCGCCCTTCACACAAATGAATTAACTGTCTTTATTTATAATTTCTTCTTCGTATAGAGTCTGCATGAAATACATTAAAAGTGCCACAGAGCGTATGAAGGCAGAAGGGTATACCCAAACCGGGGAGCCATCACTTCTCGAGAAAGTAATCCTTTCTGAGAAAGATGACAAAATTGCCACAATTATGGCGTTGGATCTTATTCTAGTCGGAATAGACACTGTAAGCTAGTTGCCAGCCGTTTCCGTAAGAACGTTTAACAAGATATTTTCCTACATGTCCCAGATATCAATGGCGGTCTGTTCGATGCTCTACCAATTGGCCACTCGTCCCGCTGAGCAAGAGAAAGTCCGTGAAGAGCTGCGAACATTGCTACCCACTCCCGATACACCTCTGACTATACAGCTTCTAGATCAAATGCACTACCTGAAAGCGTTCATTAAGGAGGTTTTTAGGGTTTATAGTACGGTGATTGGAAACGGCAGGACTTTGCAAGAAGACACCGTGATTTGTGGTTATCAAGTTCCAAAAGGAGTGAGTGGGACGAGGTGGTAAATTTTCATTTTAAAACTAATGATCCTCTTTAGGTTCAAGCTGTCTTTCCAACAATTGTGACTGGAAATATGGAAGAATACGTTACAGATGCTGGATCTTTCCGACCGGAGCGTTGGTTAAAAGCCAACCAAGGTGGTTTTGAGGGCAAATTGCATCCGTTCGCTTCGCTTCCATATGGCTATGGAGCTCGAATGTGCTTGGGAAGGAGATTTGCTGATCTTGAAATGCAAATTCTATTAGCTAAGGTGAGAATTTTCGGTTAGTTTATTTGACGGTTATAATAAAAATGTTGCTGTTACAGCTTCTGAGGAACCATAAGCTGGAATTCAACCACGAACCCCTTGATTATGCTGTAACTTTTATGTACGCCCCTGAAGGAGCATTAAAATTCAAAATGACGAAAGTTTAAGAGATAAAAAAACATTATTTTGTTATGAACTTACTGTATAAGAAAATGTTAAACTATTTATTTTATAGATTTCTAGTGTAACGAACGTTATAAGAATAAATTAAGACTTTTCCCTTATAAGATCCGCAACCTGAATTGAAAGATTTGTTATCGTCGCCTGGATAAAATATTGTCGTAAATGCAAAATTGAGGTTTTGAGTTTTTAATGCAGTTTTCTTATTTGAATTTTTATCTACCTAACAGTGAATTCGGTTTTTTTATATCTGTCTTAGTTTCCAAGATAATCAGCTTGCATTTTGTGCTATGTGCAGGGTTACTAACAGTTTGAGTCATTACTTGTCGTATGTGTTGCAAAAAGCTGCACATACGACAAAATAAGCACATGCAACACAATTTTCCATACAAAATCGGTTCTGCCTCTGTTCGGTAAATAATTTTCGTATGTGTTATTTTTACTACACAAGATTTTACCGAAATTCCGGTAAACGTTTGTCGTATGTCATATAAGAAAAAACACAGCCGGGTGTAATTTTAGTATTCAGTCGCAGTCAAGATGTCACAGAGGTCGGATGAGTCCTCTGCGCCGATATTATCGGAGGAACTCTATGCGTTCGTACTATATGATAATGCATAAAACACATAGACAATCGTGTTTTTAATGTTTTTATTTAATTTTTTAGTATGCACAGCGAAATTTTAGGAGATGAATTACTTGATCCTGATCCATTAGGTGCGAGTTTCCAGCCCAGTGACCATGACTTTTCACCAGATGATGAATACGACGATCCCACCTACGAATTGCCAACAGGCAATAGAAACGCGGCACTAAAAACTTTTTATGAGGCTGCAAAAAAAATGATTTTGTCCACTCTATCTGCTAATCAAGACGAATACTAGCATCTAATTATACCAGCTTATGTAAGTTTCTTACTGCTGATACTTAATACTGGGTTAAAAGTTTAATTTCATATTAATTTGGTTTTAATAGCGTGTACAAAACCGAATAGTGCTTTCATTTTGTCGTATGTAGTAGACTTTTATCATTTTGAACTTGTTAATGCTTTGTCGTATGTGTTATAATTTTGTCGTATGTGTTTGGGTGACAAACAGATTTGGTGAAACCGTCACATACGACAACGGCATTTTGGGGAACATTGACTCTGAATTCTTTCTTAATTAAAATATTGATCTGATTTTAATGTTATTCAGTTAACAACTGTCTTCTGCATGTTTTTGAGAAAAAAAATTTTGAACTTTGATTGCGTTTTCCCAAAAGTAGTCAAATGTAAGTTACGACGATATTTTATCCAGGCGACGTTATGTATTTTAAATCTAAGCCAATATTAAAACAGGCAAATAATAGGGCTTAGAATTAATGATCAACCATAAAAGGCAAATATTGTTTATAATTTGATTCAGTATTACAGTGTTTGCTGCATAGTCTTAAAAAAATAAATAATTGGCGCAACAGGTCCGTATGGACCCAAGCCTAGCTTCTCACAACCATTCGTCTTGTGTGAGTTTTTATTTTTTGGGACGAATGGAAGGGATCTACAATTTTATGCCGAGTCCAAACGGCTAATTGAGAAGGTCTTTCATGACAGTTATACTCTCGGATGTTTGTCAGACGTTCGCGAGAGGTGGCGCAGTGAAAAAACCTTAAGTTGGAATTTGGGTTTTTCTCGGGATCCGAACCTGGGACCCCTCGCTTAGTAGTCCAACACACTAACCACTGAGCCACTGCGCCGACGATGCATAGTCTTAGGCATCTATATTTATATATCGATAATGACAAAAACAAAGTATACTTTCAGGCTTTAAGTGATTGGAAACAAATTAAGGCAAAATAACAATGAAAAAGGAAAATCATAAATTCAACTTTTATAGATTGGCAGTGAAGATTCCGAAGACAAACAATTGCTGTCATATGACAAATGCGTACATTAATGATTTCGGACAATCTAACTGCCTTCTCTAAATGGACTCCAATAATATTTGTTTTCTTCGACCATATTTGGCCTAATCGTTCTGACACAGTGCTCGAGCAATTTTAAGTAAAGCCGGATTTTCAATTTGACTGATATTGTTTGAAACATTTTGACCTTTTGAATTATCTGTCAAATAAGCAAATGAGATTTTTTTTAATTCTAAAATGTTAAGCATTCACAAAAACAAAAATGAAGGCTAGAAAAAGACACAAAGTTTACCTATACACAATTGTTTGCAGAAATAGAATGAGGACAATGTGTCAGAAATTCGGCTGAGTCAAGTGTAAAATTTTGTAACTATTTAAAGAATATATTGATGAAAGCTATCCCTTTCTCATTTTATAAAGAAGCTGAAATGTTAAATGATAAATTCGCTGTCATTCTGTCTTTTGGCCTTACCCACTAATAAAAGTCAGGTGGGGCAAATGGGACTACATTTAAAAAGAAAAAACTATCGTTTTTTGATGTGGCTTTAAAGCCAAACTTTAAATTTCGTAGCTAAGACTTAACTGAACCATTTCACATTTTTGACTTCGTTAAATTTAAGCTGTAAATAAAAACCGTTAGTTGTAAAATTGCCATTCAAACTTACCCATTATTTAATGAAGATAAATACATTATTGCTGAAAAAAGTGAAAGCTTAAAATATATTTTAGTATTCTTATCTATTGCTTAGAGCCCGACAGTGATGGATTTTCACAATCGGTGAAAATAATATTGTGTGGGAGCGGGACATAACTGATAAAATCCTTATTTGTCAGCTACAAAAGAAAATACCCATGAAAAGGGAAAATTAGAAAAAGGAACTAATCGAAACTTCCAAAGTAAACTCATAATGCACCTTTGAGTAAATTCTTCTTTCCTTTAGGTTAGAGTTTGTCAAATTTTAACAATTATTCCATCGAATTGGTAAGCAGTTGTATCTCATGTCGTTTTCCATTGGGACCAACAAAAATCTTTTTCAGATCTCAAATTTTATGCGGCTTATGGAACATGCAATGAAATTGATCCGCTTTTGTGAATGGATTAGTGCGTTATTTGACAACAATTTGTTCAAATTGCATTTGTTTTAAGACACATACCTTCCAACGTTGAGCTTTTGTAGTCATTTTTCAAAATCTAACCATAATTATATTATTAACAAAATATTAGCAACACACTCTAACAGAAAACAATGTTCTTTTTAGAATACTAACCATTCTAAGCAACTATACCCTATTTCTGCCCTCCGTCATCAAAACTCCTAAGATTGCTATCTGTTCTCCTTCCCATATACCTACACACCGATTTGCATTTTGGAAAAATAACGGTTTTCATCCATATATACTTGTTACCTAGCCCAACAAAAAACCTTGAAAATATACATTTTTGGTTTAGCAAGCATGCAATCGCATTCGCTTTACATCTCTTCGCGAGAGCTTAAGACGAAGACCAACAAACATTTTGGCCATAGTTTGCCACATATAGTGCATTGAAGAGAGATGAACATATTCGGATTGCATTTTAAAAAAGTTGAAGAAACTACATAACATCGCTCTAAACTTTTATCGCGTTCTGTGGCTATCACTGTGTGTGGTGTGAGAACTGTAAAAGAACTAGTGGCTGTAGGTTGTTGGTTGTTCGGATTAAATAGTTTCACTCTTTGTAAATCGGTCAGAAGGATAGCAGATATTTTTGTTCCCCTCAATAAGACTCAAATAACTCCACAAATATTTTAAATGGAGCCATCTACCTCGAACATTAAAATTAAAGCCTTGAAAGACATCAGTATACCATATATATTGAATGGTGAGCTCTATTCGATTATTACGCAGGACGGAGAGAACGTTACTGTAAAATGCTGTAGCTGCCCATCGGATCGTGTCTATCGAGGAAGCGTTCGTTCTACCGGCAATTTCCACATGCATATCAAGGTGAGCTAATCAAAGGACTTCGGTTCGCGAAAGTATCTATGAACTCAATTTCAGAGGAGGCATCCCGAGCTGCTTGGCAAATTACATGAAATGAAGGTGGGCTCGTTATTGGTACGCCGCGAACGCTTGTTGAAGGCAAAAAAGCTTGCACTTCGAGGAAGGATAAAGAGAGAAGAGTCGGCGACTGGAGAAGAAATGGTAAGTCTGCATAGATTTGTTTATCTAAATTGTTCCAATAACAGGAAATTAACTAAGAGAAGTTTAAAATGTTTGTAACTCTTTTTACATAAATGTTTTTTTTTTCTCTAATCCATTTAAATATGTGTAATGAGCAAAGTGTGTAAAGATGAAAGATATAGATTGGGGTAACGGTTATTTTTCTAGCGTCATTTATCGAAATGCCGCCATTGGCATAGCAGTGGTCTGATTTCTTACAATTAACAGCAAATTGTCTCTTGTTTATTTTACTATTAAGCATTGATTGAAATTAAAAAAATTAATGACAAAGTTTTAATTTTTATAGGATACCAGCACCAAACAAGTGCAATCTCAAAATATGTCCTATGCAATTGATTATAGTTGCAGTTCATCACAAGATGAAGCTGCCGAATCAGCAGATGTAAGTATTTATACAAATACTACAGTATGAACGTATAGATATGCTAGGCAATTTATTTGAATAAAAGGTGAACCGGTTACCAACTGCTACTGAGAGGGAACCAAATATAGTAATCAACACCGAAGTTCACTGTGACAGAAATGCGAATATGGGTGTCGTTGCACCCCCAATGTACTTTGTAGCTGTCAAAGAAGAGGCACCTGTTTCAACAGATGACCAAGCTATGGATTTATCTACATCATCTTCCAAACGGACTGACAATTGTAGGATAAATGATCATAATAAAATTTGTATATTCTTTTAATAATTGTATTATTTTATTGCAGCATTGACTCTCCAAGTGTCAAACCTTAGATGGGAACAGGTCTTACAAAGAGTGGAAAATTCATTAAAGGACATTCAACACGAGATGCGGACAAGAAACCAAATTGAAACAAACCGTATATTTTTAGATTTGGCTAAATTTAAATATCTAAATCCCGGATTTCATTATCAGTCTTAAGCTGATATTAAACTGTTGCTGGTCGATATTACCCTTGGGAATTATTATTATTATTTTTGTTTTAGTTATTTCTTTATAAAAAGTGAATTTTAAAATCAGCTCGTGAGATAAGCTTCTCCATATTATCTGTATCTATTTTTTTATAATAATAAATGAACTATTATTTTCATACCAAATTAGGTATTTTTCCCTGACTACTACCTTTCATAATAGATGCATTCGCACAGCAAGCGAGTCAATCCGCAAAAATCAAGGCTTACATCTAGACGGAGATCGTAAGAGATTTGAGACCATATAACTTTACGTGTGGTTGTGGTTATAAAGGAAAATATGAGTCTCACTTTTAAATTTTTCTGTAAAAAAATAATTGCTTATCGGTAGAGTATAATATTACCTATATACTTCTGTTGTAACACGGGCACTGCTGTTGTAATAAACATTTTTCCAAGTAAAGCAAAGTTAAGTGGAATCTTTAATGTCGTTTTCCATTGGGAGCACCAAAAATCTTTTTCAGATCTCAGATTTTATGCGGCGCACGGAACATGCAATGAAATTGATCTGCTTTTGTGAATGGATTAGTGCGTTATTTGACAACAATATCAACTGCTCAAATTGCATTTGTTTTTGGTAAAATCAACCATGGAAATCGGCTTGAAAAATGTTTCCTTTGTTGTAGATACAAATGGAGTAGTTTCGGTGATTCGTTGTTTCTAGATGATGAGGAAAACAATGAAGATAATAATTCCTTCAAAACTATGTCCATTGCTGTTTATATAATTCTTTATTTTGGTTTTCACCAAACTTTGCACATTTGTTTTAAAACAAACTTCTTTAAATGACGTAAAACAGCTGTGCTGTATTCGTGGTAGTATGTGTAAATCTAAAAAAAATATCAAGATTTGCAAAAAGTGATCCGAATCAAAAAAAAGATTGTTTTTTTTTCCCAATGGAACGCGAAAAGTGATTTAGAAAAAAGATTGATTTTTTGTCCCAATGGAAAACGACATAAGACACAATAACAACGGGCAAGGTAACAGGTTACACCGCCTTTGGCTTTCGGCGAAAGCGGACTAGAGTTTATTGCGATTTTCGATTGGGCTTTCAAGATTCTGTTCTCTGATTTCAGATTTCGTGTGTCCATTATTCAATAGCCAAATTTAGCTAGAGTGAGTGTAGACTTTGGCACTTATTTACGTCTTTTCTGTTACTGGTTAAATTTTATATTTATTTATTTATTCGAGTTTCTAAACATGTTGTACCTACATAAATATTTTACCAAAACAGATCGACCCAATGTAATATAATGTTTTTCTATGCAGTTGGAAAAAAAAATAGAACCGTATCTAAGTATTAGCAAACTCCACTTTTTGCCAAACTTAAACGCACATGTATCGATAAATCTCGGGCCGCTAAATCCAGATTCTGAAAATAAGACTTCTGAAATCTAAAACAGATTGTTTTTTTCTAGATTGTTTGGCTAAAGTACATGCGTACCTACATTATTTACCCTAACGAGTCATAAATAATTCCATCCGTCAGACTTCAGCTTGCAGGCAAAACATTGAAACCTGGCAAATAGATTTCATTTCCTCTTGTTTTTCTCCTACGAAATGTATCTTCGAAGCAAAAATTTAGACAGATTTATGTTATGAACGTGTGAGACAACCTTATTGTACATTTTTAATTTGGGAGTGACATACAAACCGTATGTACGCTATAAATTGTAGATTTGGCATCACTTTAACAATGTGACTGATGCAAATATGCATTTTTTGATTCACATACACATTATTCTGACAGTTATATTGTTGGAAATTTGTTGCTCTGAAAACTTATTTTATTTAAAATAGGGGATTCACTCTTCGACACAAAAGAAATAAAGTAAATTGAAAGTTATACTCAACCTATAACCAAACATTGACCCAAGAGTGTAGCAATGAAAACAAAAAACAAAATACCGAAAAGAAAAAATGTGTCGAGCAGCGATGAGGAACTCATCGACAGTACCGATGATGAAATGCTGGCCCCAAATGTGAGTTTAAATTGCCCAAAAATGTCCAAATATTTAATAATTCTTTCAGCAAATTGTTTCAATGGTCCAAGCTGCCCCTGCAGTAATGGGCGTATTACGAATAGACGCAGAGAATCCCACATTTCAAATATCACAGAATCCATTAGAAAACAAAGATATCTATGAGGTAACTACGATTTGTTATCTTTTGACTATAAAATATATCTGAATCTAATTTAAAGAGTCTCGACTACGATGTGTGTGAAAACACTTTGCATCAAGACGAGCAGAAAAAAACAACAGACCGTTTTACTCTACGAAAGGATGTAGCTCGATGGCTGATTTTCATACAAATCGGAATAATTACAGCGCTGATTGCTTGTGCCATCGATATAGTTATTGAGGAGTTGTCTGCGGTCAAGTACACATTTTTGAAAAAAGGTAAGCTACATTCGTGGCCTGTACTTGCAGTCTAACCACTATCTTTTGCAGAGAAAATATTTTAAATTGCTTCTACAAAATTCAATTCATGAAATCCTGATTAAGTAGCAGTTGATTAACCTTTTATTGTAGAGTCTCTAACATTTCACTTAAGTCTAATCGTGTAGACTTTGAACCGATCACTGCACTTCTAATCTGTGTTTAGTCTTTTGCTACATAATAGAGTAGGCATTATGGCTTTTTGTCTGCAAATAAGGTTGACGAGCAGCAGATTTGTTAAAATTGATCAATGCGTTTTATTTCAGAAATCGATTCAAATGTTGAGGCCACAATTAACGATAGCAATAGTGGTGATATTGTTATTCCCTATTTGTATTGGCTTCTATTGAGCGTCGCGCCGGTAGCTCTGGGATCAGCACTTGTTACATATATAGAACCAATCACAGCTGGCAGTGGTATCCCACAAGTAAAATGCTACCTAAATGGGGTGAAAATTCCTCGTGTCGTTCGAATTAAGACTATGGCCGTCAAGGCACTGGGTGTTATTACATCTGTTGTTGGTGGTTTAACCGGTGGAAAGGTACAGTACATAGATTCGTACATCCTTAACATTTTCCCTAACCTCATAATTACAGGAAGGTCCAATGATTCACGCGGGAGCAGTAGTTGCCGCAGGAATATCTCAAGGAAAGAGTACCACATTTGTTAAAGATTTCAAAGTCTTCAAAGGATTCCGTGATGACCATGAAAAGCGTGATTTCGTACTAGGTGGCGCAGCGGCAGGTGTGTCGGCTGCATTCGGTGCACCAATTGGTGGCGTTCTCTTCTCTCTCGAAGAAGCGGCCAGTTTCTGGAATCAGAACCTTATTTGGCGTACTCTTATCGCATCGGTCATCAGTTCGTTTACCCTGAATATTGTTTTGTCGGCGTACCATGGCTTGAAAAACTTCACCTTTACGGGCCTTTTTAACTTGGGAAAGTTCGACTCCGATATCAGTTTTGAATACTTTGAGTTGCCTATATTCGTCTTGATGGGAGTTATTGGCGGTATTCTGGGCGCAGTATGGAATTCACTTAATACAACAATCAATCGTTTTCGGAAGAGATGTATAAAGCAAAACTGGGCCAAAGTTGTGGAGGCTATGCTTGTGTCTGTGATTGGCGTTACCTTAGCTAGTTTGATGGTTTATTTCATAAACGACTGCCGACCACTGGGGAATGATCCAACGGACTATCCGATTCAGGTTTGTTCGACGCGCTGCCTATTTTCAAAGCTTTATAATGCTGTTGCGTTTTAAGTAGTTGTACTGTGAAGATAATGAATACAACGCTGTTGCATCACTATGGTTCCAAACGCCAGAGGCTAGTGTTAAATCGATATTTCACGATCCACCAGGTAAGTGTGTCAATTTCAACATTTCTTGTTGAGGGATACATTTGCTTGTGTTTTTTCTAGGTTCACATAAGGTACTTACTCTGGCGCTGTTTACTGCTGTGTATTACGTATTATCCTGCCTTACATTTGGTCTTAATGTATCGCTTGGAATTTTTATTCCAATTGTGTTAGTTGGAGCTTGTTGGGGTCGCTTAGTGTCGATGGTGTTAAGTAATATATTTCCAGGAATGGTAAGTTATATCGTTTTCGCGACACTTAGACGGACTCAATGAGACCATTCTTATTAGGAGTTCCTCAATCCTGGAAAGTACGCACTGATAGGAGCTGCTGCTCATATGGGCGGTGTTTTACGGATGACAATAAGCCTCTGTGTTATTTTAATCGAAACCACTGGGATTGATACTCCCTTCTTTTTCCCGTTGATTATTACTCTTACCAGTGCCAAGTGGGTAGGCGATTATTTCAACGAGGTATCTATTGTATATGTGATTTGTTAACTTTAAATAACTAACCCGTGAATATCGAAGGGCATTTACGACATTCAAATTCGTGTAAACCACGTGCCCATGTTACCGTGGGAGTCACCATCCTGCCATCAGGGTATGACTGCTTCAAACATTATGAGCTCGCCTGTGGTTTGTATAAAGCTACGCGATAAAGCGAACTACATATACGATATTCTTAAGAAGAACAATCACAATGGATTTCCAGTTGTCGAGGACGTTCAAGGAGTAAGTTCCCACCTACATAATTAATTCCAGAATAATTCAGTGTTCCGTTTGTTAGAATGATCGTTCCAATGGCAGAGTATGTGGTATAATTTTACGGTCGCAACTCATTGTCATCTTACTGAAGAACCTATACGAAGAAAAGAAACGCTTTTGGGAAAAGGAAACAACAATACAGACGTTCCGTGATGTATATCCGCGATATCCATCAATCGATGTGAGTTTATTTTGTTAACAAAAAGTATACGTGCAAATAATATTCATCATTCTTGCAGTGCGTTCGCATGCATTCGGACAAAGTTAACTACACCGTCAATTTGGATATTTTTATGAATCCCTCACCATTAAGGGCTAGTGAGGTAAAATTGATGACTATATCCGATCAATGACTGGACTTATGCGTTTTTCTATTGTTTTTCAGAATGATACTGTGCCTAAGATATTCAATAAGTTCCGTGCACTAGGTTTAAGGCATATAGTTGTGATTGATAAGGAGAATCGTGTGACGGGAATCATAACACGAAAGGATTTCTTAAAGTAGAATAATATATTCTCATTTATTTTTAACATTGCACCTTGTAGTATTCGTCAATATATATATATATATGGTGATAATTATTTTTATAATAAATTTGACGATTTATGAATGATTTTTTTTTTGTAATTTCCTGAAAATAAGCCAAACAGGGGCCAAAGTGCCCCGGAATTTCAAGCATTGTTTGCAAGTTTGTAATGTAATAAGACGTTCGAGAACTTTTTCTGCTTTTTTTGAATTCAACTCGGTTCGGAACTCATGTGGTATTCGATTGGGCGCTCTCAGAGCACTTTTTTTTTGCTCGCAGAGCAATTTTTATGTTCGTCTGGTACAAAAAAGAAATATTTTTCAGATTTCGGAGCACTTTTGCGAATCTGGATTTTTTCTCAAACAACTAGTGGAGTTTGTTCACGTTTTCGGGAAGTTTTTCAACCGCAAAGAAACGCATTGCATCGTGTGGATCTATTTTTGTTAAATATTTATGTACAAATGTTTAAAAGTAAATTTGGGCGCAAACTTCGAATGTTTTAATATAAAATTTAACCAGTAAATTGAAACCGCTTAGATTCGATTAGACACGAAATCTGAATTCTGTGAGAGCTAATCTGAAGAAGCCAAATCGAATAACACATCAGATTGCGGTCGAACTTCGGAGTATCCGTTTCGGAAAAAAATGAAGCATATAAACGCGTTCATTGGACATTAAAACATTGCGCAGCAAAATTAGTTGTCGGAGAGGTGTCAAAACTCAAAAGTAATGTCGTTTCCATTGAGACAGAAAAGGCCCTTTTTTAAATCCTACTTTATATATATATATCCTTTATACGGAATAGTTAAATTCATTTTTTAATTGATAGTTGATTTTCGCAATAGGGGTGTAAGTCTGCAAGTTTACGAACTATCAATGAATGTTTTCCGTATTAGGGGTTTTTCTTTTTTAGTTCAGAGCACAACCTGAACTGTTATACAAAAAGTTCGTGTTACTTTTTTAGCTCAGATACATCAGAGCTCAGATTTGTGTTTCTTTTTTCGATCTGAGCATTAGCAGAGCGCGCTCGATGAGCTCAGAATAAATTGACTGAGCATGCTGAGTAAAAAGCTGAATACACACTCACAGTCACATTTGACAGAAAAAAAAACAGGAAAACAAAATAAATGCAATGGTGGACGAACTTTGTTGTTCTGGAACTAAAGGATAACCAATTTAATAAATAAAAATTAATAAATATTCAATTTTTACATACATTTATTAAAAATGTCAGCTACGTGCTCAAGTGTGTTTCATAAATACATCAGAACAATCTGAGCACGCTCGGCTCAGAGCGCGCTCACAATGCTCGAGCTCGGTTCAGAGCTCAGCTCTGAACTAAAAAAGAAAAACGCCTATTGTTGTGACTTTTCAAATGTCACTCAATCAGAAATGTATAACTGTATAAATAAGATTACAGGCGACTCTCGTTAATTCGAACCTCCCTATAAAACTAAATCAATACATTTTTATGCACTTGGTAATTCGAACGAAAAAATCATTGCTACGTAACAAAACGATGCATTAATTCGAACTTATCGGCGTCAGCAAACACTCGACAATTCAAAGTTTCAAAGAGAAAGATACAACAGGATTGTAAGTAGTTTTTTAGAAAAGTTCAAACTTGTATCATCGTACACGAGCCTTTGTTTCTGTTTTGATATTACACACACTCGATAAATCGTAATATTGTAAGAGCCCCGAGTTCTCTTGTAAAGGTCATGATTAAACTTTTCGAAACGTTTTGCCTTTTAGTCTGAGATTACATTTTAGCTTTCAGTTTTCAATAGATAGATGTAGTTAAAAATTGTCAGTACCTTGTTGAGATGCTATAGGAATAATTTAGCTGTAACATCGACCAAACAAACAAACCACTGAAACATAGAGGACTTTGGGCATATACCCAATCGCGGTGGTATATACGGTTTGCCAGAAATTTCGAATTTTTCGTATAAGACATACGATGGGCATATTTGCTCCGGATAATCTTAAACGCTTACATTAAAACAAAAAGCGGTGGTGAACAACCTTACCTAAGATGACCCGACCAGTTCAAATAAACCGAACTCAACATGGTTTTTTAAAGAGGTCCCGCCGTTAAGACAACGACAACATCAACTCCAAATCAAGAAGTAAGAAAAAGTACAAGATATATATATATATTTAAATTATTTCTTTATATTTTCCTTCATTTCAAATGGGAACTAAAAAATACATCTTAAAGCTCACTTCTTAAAACGCATCTGTCTTAAACTATAAAAATAGACATTAATAATAGTTAAAATACTAATCATAAATTACATAAATTTAAAGGAAGTAATTAGAAAAAAAATATTAACTTAATCCGTTTAACTCTCATTTGTATTATTTCGCACGATTGTTTAACCGTGCGTATATTTGTTTGCAATCGCAGTTAACACCCTAAATCGAGAGAAAAGGAAACATAATCTGCCTTCGACATGTTCGTCGATTCAATTATTCATATATAAGTAAAACTATAAATATATTACTTATACAATACAATAGTCATACGTATACACATATAGAGTAAAAACAATATCCTAAATATAGTGTTTGTGTGTTCACCTCTAAATATAAGAACAAAAGGAGAAAAAGTTACGAAAAACATTTCGTTTTCTTTAAAGTGCTTGGAGACGTGCTGGTCTTGGAGGTTGTATCTATAATCTAGTTTAATTCTCACTTTTCTTTTTGTAAAAAAAAATTGTATGAATAACAAAAATATATCATTCTTTTACACATACATATATATTCATATTTACAAACGTTAAAATCTGTTCTTTTTTTATTCTATACAACTCTACTTTATTATATTATTTTGTGTTCTCTTCTATACAACTAACGATGAGAGATGATGGGGGGAAAAATAGTGAAAAATGCAACAGGATAAATAGACATTTGCTTAGAAATCAATTGAAACTTTTTAGATGTCTGGTTTACAGAATACAGAAACATATGATTTTGTTTTCAATTAAATATAATTAAAAACTATAGAAACATTATAATTTGTTTGTAAAACTTGATCGGTTAATTATTTACATTATGTATTTTGTTGTTTTCCAAGCTGCGGCTAGTCAGAATAAGGGTGTTTATCTCTGTTTTTATTTGTATGGCGAACAGTGTTGTGTTTTTATTGAGCTATGTACAGAGTAAGAGAGCCTGGAAATGCCAATTTAGTGTAACCTGAGATCGTTTGCGACTCAACCACTGTCCGTCATTTGGCTTAATACTTTCTGGCAGAAGTATACTAGCTGGTCACTGGGTATCTAGTGGTCTCAACTGTCCGTCATTCTAACTTTGTATCGATTAAAGTGTCGATAGGGAGTCTTTTTCAGGTCGTTCTCTTGGATTATTGATGTCACATTTGGTTCGATTTCGGGACCCTTTCCCAATAGCCATTCGGTACACATTTGTCTTTGAATTTCGCTGACGTGCTGATCGAGCCATTTGTTGGTGAACTTTTGGAAGCGCTTTTGTTTTCGCTGCGTTAGAAGGGCGTGTGTCTTTAAATGAAATAAACGTGTTGATTAATTTTATTGGAAAAGTTGTATGAGGTGAGGTGTTTATACGTAAACGGCTTAAACATTAGAACCAGTTGTGAAGAACGGGTGATTGGAGACAATTACACAATCGGAAAATGGAAAACACTATACGCAGGACCAAGTACGTCAAATGTCATGTGTTAAGAATAGTAAATGAGTAGGATGGCCGGTTGCCAAACCGGATGGAAATAGCCATATGGTAATACCAAGGCGACGGGTAGAAAATGTCAAAATTAAAAAAAAACTACAGAACGTATGTAGGTGGAATCGAAACCATTAGTAGAAGCTTCATAAAGCGGTTATGAGGTGCAGATAACCAGTATAATTAAGCAATAGCTTTCTCTGTCTTTTCTATTCTTTCGTCGACGAAAATAGAAAGAATTTACAGAAGCTTCATCGGGTGGAGAAGCAAGCATGCTGTGTGTTTGGGTTAGAAAATGTTACATCAATGACAATTTCGCTTTCGTAATGGAAATTATAAATTTTCAGATTGACGGCAGAAGAACTTGAAGATTTCTTCGATTTCATTGTCAAAATGTTCTGAATATTTTAAACTACATTTTGAAGAAAAAACATTTTTTAAAGTGACTGTTCCCTCCAAGTTTGATTTGAATTGGTACCCATATAAAAAAAAATGTAGACATACTAACAAGAGCGCGCGCCAATGTTTTCTCAGCGTATAGATAATCTTTCCGGACTCCTATACTTCAAATGGGTGACCAGTACACCGACATACACATTTGAGCTCGCTCAAATTTAATTGCTAGGGTTTGCGCTGGCTTTTTTAGATACAATTAAGAAGAAAAGTGATGTACACCTTTAAAAGGCATTTGTGGTTCACAAGGGCTTTGGGATTTGAGGAACAATTTTCAAATCAGTTCTGGTATATTATGTTCGAAGTTAAATTAACCACTACGTTGGCATGTTCGTTAAGTTTGGCGCTTAGTACCGGTACACTATCAAAACATGTGACATTAAATCAATTGCGCTTACCTTCTTCGCCTGTCTAACTGAGTCCCACTTCAGTATCATGAGATTCTTATTCGTCAGGAAGACAAGTCGGCCAGACTGATCGATTTTCATTTCCTCCCGATCACTGATCAAGTACTTATCGTTGGGCAGCGCACTGCCAACTCTTTCTGGTGGCCGTTTACCCCAAAATGGATCCTCTGCACCACTGTTACCGGCAACCGAACCAATAATGCCGCTATCAATGCTGGTTGCTGACAACGAATTGGAAGAATTGGTTTTATCACTTGAGTTATTGCTGCCTGTTGTTGTGTTCGAACTCGACGACGAATACGTGGTTGCAGCTAGGCTATTTGTAGACAATCTACGTGCAATATCCACTGATGTTTGATGAGGTTTTTGTGTCACATCATTTTTGTTGACGATACGCTTGTTGCGTTTCAAATAAAGCGGTCTCTCCGGCATAAGCAGATCCTAAAGAAAAGAAGATGTTTACATTAAAAATATGAATGTTTTATTTTATAAAAATTTAGAAAATTATAAATAAACTTATAAGAGAGCATGCAAACAAAAAGACACCAATGATTTCAGGGGGCGGTAGGACCAGAAAGAACAAAAAAATATAAACCCACTAAAAGACAAATCGAAAAACAAGAGTGTAGACAAATTTTCGAGAAAAAATATACTAATAGTATAATCAGTCTTAAAAAATGCTACCATTGGTACCAGGTCAAACGGAAATAATGATTTAAGCTAAAGTATCCTTCTGATAGATATCGGTTCGTTTTTGTCTTCAAATTCGAAAAAAAATAGACTCGCACAAAGTTAGTTAGTTCACACTAACCTATATAATACTAAAAAGTATGAAACAACTGATCAAAGCCAATTTTTTTGTTGTCCACATGTGATTCCTTTTAATAACAACGGCAGACTTTTTTTACACGACAGTTTAGCAGAATAAGCGCAACACCAACAAACGGCATATATAATAGACCAACAACAAAAGCAAACATAAAAGCACAAGGAAAATGTAATATTTGTAACGAAATCAAGAAAGAACAAGCCACACAAACGCAATGAAATAAAATAAAAATGGAATGAAACAGCAAAACTAGAATGTATACGTAAAAAATGCGCAACAGAAATTCAACATTTTTTTTTTGTTGTAAATTGAATAAATTTTTGACTACGGACTTTTTGTAACTAACTCAGATTTGTTTTTAAATTAAAATTGAAAACTTACCTTTAGGTAAAATGACAACAAACACGCGACACGACTAAAATTAGAACGAATAAGCGTTTTTCGTTTGTTTAAGGAAAATCAGCTTGAAAATTATTTTTAAAACTTTTTTTTCTCTGCAATTCTTTCGACGGCTTCGTAGTGTTTGTAATGTTAAACAAAATAGTTAATATTCGTGTAATCTCTAGGCTCGAGCGCTCACAAAAAATACTAACGAGATTTTCAACAAGTTCATCAACTTCATCAGGATGGTTCGAGTGTACCAGCCTAGTAACTTGCATTTGGCTATGTCACAATAGGTAATGGCAACCGTTTTCTTGAACGGAAGGCATAGTGGATCAGCATTGAGCCGAGTATGGCACGAAGTACTCTCGTCGCTTGCTCCCTAACCAGGTACAATATGGGTACTTAAAAACATAAACACGCAACAAGTTGGTAGCTTTTTCTGAATTTTTGTAGACACGAACACTAAATGCAATCAAAATAAATACCTTAAAGGTAAGAGGGGGGTAGAAAGTATTTAAACGGATGAGAGATATCTACAAGACAAGTTCCCCTCCTCTTTGATCGGAAAAATAAGTTTTGTTTATTAATTTTATTAACCTGCCGAGATAAGTGCACCTTTACTTGTACTGCGGTTCATACTCAATAACGCTAGCTCCCACCCATACGAGACTGTGCAACTCTCTGCCCTCATTAAGCACTATAATCTAGCCTAGCAATCTTCGCAAGGAAGTCTGAAGCGAGTATAATTAGTCTGTTTGTGAAATAAAATATGTGGCAATGTTATATTTTTAGAATTTATTTTTATTCAATATAATATTCTTTCTCCAATAAAATAAAATTGTTTCCATTTCTATATTTGTGTGTATGCCGATATTTACAACGTTTGGTTTCCTTAAAAAGTATCCTCTTCATACATATACATTATGTATCGTTGAGATATATATAAAAACACATCACTTTTCCACTTATGGACTTACATTATGAATTATTGGAAATAGACGACTAGACAGAGGGACGATTTTGTATAATTTAAAATCGACATGAAATCTGACGCTGATTCATTGTGTTTGATGAGAGATGAAAGATTTTTGCAACTACATACGTACTAATAAAAACTGCGCGTACACCTAAAACCACTAAAATATTTTTTCTTCAGTTGTTATGTACAAAAGGAATCTGAAAATCTCGCATTCTTCTCAAATATATATATATATATTTTCTTTTATTCTCTACAATACTCTTAATATACTTTTCATATACTTTAGTGTTTTTATAAAGAACATTAACATTTAATATATATATTATATGAATTTGAATTGTATGTTGTTAGTTGTGAAAAAAAAAAAAATATAATCAAAAACGATCATTAAAAAAAAACACAATCAAACAAAATGAAGGGTAAAACATTAAAGAAAATCAAAAGGTTTAAAAAACTGTACAATTAGTTCAAGATACAAATACAATAACTGTCTTGTAAGGAAGAGTAAAAAAAGGTTTTTGAACATACAATTATTTTTTTTTGACACATGGTCACACACAGGTTACAATTAGACATTTTGAGGAAAAAATATGCCTAACTGGCGGCAAACTTTACGTTTAAAATATTTAGTTTGTTTTTTTTTTGCAATATTTGTACACAATTACTATTTTATTTTAGTTATAGAGAAGAATGAGAACGGAAATGAGAGATATACAGAGACAAAAATAACTGTGGTGGTAAATAGAACTGTTTTGTTTTTTTTTGTTTGTATTTTTACGCAGACAAATGGTTGCTAGTTTTTCGATTTTTTTTTAGTTTTTTGTTTGGATTTTTTTTCTGCTAAATTATTTGTGAATTAATGCCTTTGGTTTGACCTGGTACAGATTAAATGAGAAAAAATGCAATAAAAAGCGTTCGTTAGTGGTTTTGAATGAATTTGATTTTTTTTTTTTGTTGCATATTGCAATATTCCAAAGAGAACATAAAAAGGAAAACAAGAAACATATGGAGGTGCTTTTAAGATGTGACTGGTTGAAGTGGACAGGGAGGAGGTGTTAGCACAAAAGAAAACAATAAAAGACAAAACAAAATATAAGTCAATAAAGGGCATACTCTTGTTTTCCCAAAATGATTGCATTGAACTAGCCTGCAACTTCATTAATTTGATTGAGATATATAGAACGCAATAGGACGATTACAGAGTTTAATTTATATATAAGAACCTTCTTTCAAAAGGTCGGGCTATCGGGTAATTTATTTTCTTATGATATTGAGACTGATAGCTCTTTCGACGAAAACACAGTGCATATCATATCGACCGCCGAGTACTCATTGCATGTTGCCATGGAAAAAATTGTTGGTTGGTGAGGATAAGCTTGCCCTCTTCACTTAGTACTCTGCTTACAGAATTTTGGTTCGTAGCCTCGCTGTTGCTTGCTCATTGGCGAAGAGAGTGTGTGTGTTAAAATGTCGTTTGGTCTGTTATATAATCAGTTTGTTTCTGCTCCTTCTCTTGCTTGTTCCCCTGACTAACCAAGATGTTCAGTTTATATATACACTTTATTACCAGCAGAGATTAGCGTGTTTAGCTATTTAAGCAGTTATCTAGGCAAGAGCATTGGACCACTTTGAAAAATGTATTTACATTTGGGTTGGATTAAGAGCGGGAAAGAATCGATGAGTGAAAAATCATTCACTTCGCATTGCACCTACCCCCGGACTAAGGAGTAGTGAAAAAAGTTGTTATATAAAATGATGATAAGATATGTGAAAGGATAGCATGAAAATGAAATACAGACATCGTGTTCATATACAAAACTCTTAACTGAATACAATAGCCACGCAATGATCATATTTAAATTTAACTTATTCTGCTATTTGTTTTTTTTTGATGGAGAAATCAACGGTAATGTTCTTCATTGGTCATACCATACATATACAAAAGCGGACAGTTCTATAGCATGCGATACAATCGAACACTTTAACTTAAAATGCAAAAGCAGGTGACCACAAATTGACGCAAGTGCAATATATTTAACACCGAGCTAGGACAGTTTATATTCAATCCTAAATGCTGGGATATATAAACGAAAGTTTGAAAAATAGTAATGAGGAAAATGCAAATCTTTGTGAAACTCTGCCTGCGAATTATACTAACAGTGTAACTTAATCATATATATCAAGCTCCGGGAAAAATCTATTATGTTCGCATATCAGTAATAATAATAGTATAAAACAAAAAAAAAAAAAAACACGTACTGCGTGCTAAATAGGATAATATAATTATAATGCTGTCTTTTCTACACTTAGATAAGTAGTCACTCCTTCATTGTCCCCTGTTGGTATTCTCTGACATTGTTGATGTAACCTTAAAAAACGAATGACAACTTAGGAGCCTGGAGCCGTAGCATTCCTAGCTATTATGCACGTACAAATTGTGTACTACTTAATCGTTATCTGCGCGAATTAATCGCCTATTTTCTTAACAAATACGAGCATTATATGTAGGGACATTAAAAAGCAAACAATAAGTAAGTACGACTTTAAAAACTTCAAACATTCATCAAACTTCACTTTCAAAAGTATGCACTTTAGTTGGGGCGAAGGGGCTAGGGGTAAAACATAAAACCAAACTGAAATCATACACAAATAAAATCATACGTGACGATTAGTAGGAAGGAGAAATCACTTACGAACGGAAAACATGTTAATGAAACAATAATAACACGGATAAGACTTATACGCCTATAGTGCACTAAATATACAGTATTTGTGTATTTATTTTCTACACTTTACGTATATGTAAAAAGTAAAAGCAAGAATTGGGAAAAAATGCTCGACTTACCATCTCATCGTCCGAGCGTTCCGCTTTGATTTCAAACGCTGTCTCGTTAGCGTTAGTGCTAGCAGGGTTCGTCATTCTATTGATGAACTTATCCCATGATTTGGCCTTATTGACTGGCTTTTCAATTTCATCAGATTCCGTATCGAGCAGTTCGATAGTGACACGGCAATCGACTTTGTACTAAGGAAAATAAGTCAAAACACTATGTAAATCTATATTAATAAAATTTCAACATACAATATAAACTTTGAAGCAGTTCTCATCGTGCAAACTGGACTCGGCTTCACGTTGGTATGACATTTCATGGGCGATACTCCTGTTTGCATTGCGACATAAGCCTCCAGCACCACCCACTCGTTGGAAATTATGATATAATTCAACGCATTGCAGAGCAGCACGTTCTGTTACACAATTTTGAAGTTGGCGAACAGCATTTGAGACCACCTAAGGAATGGAGGGCACATACAGTAGTAATTTATATGACACTGCACAATGATTAATATTTACCCGGTCCAATGTAAAGGAAATGTAAGCATGAATACCGAACATCTCACGCATAGAGTCTTCAAAGTTACTTGCTTCCATGTTGCCATCCAAGACATTCTTCAACATATCCAAGAACGTCGGATAATAGTCTTCGACTTGTACTTCACTTCTGGGTTTCAGTCTCAAAGCTGTCGCTGTGCTCTCACGACGGCTGGTCCGATATCTCTCCTCTTCGGCGGCGAGTACTTGTGAACGGTCGTACATTGTGCGCAGGCGTTCGCAAAGAATTGCGTGTAGTCGCAGAAAAAGATACCAGTTGTTGTTTGCAAAGAAGAGTACGTAGGCTTCCTCCTAAAAAAATGTTGAAAACAGAATAATTATTTAACAATCTAGATAACATCAACAAATAAATTGCATTGACATATTCGGCTAAATTGAGCTACGAACTGACCGATGGAAGCCGATTTAAAACTCAACGCTTAATATTCCTATGCAGTTGACCAAAATGTGCAACTGGCTTTTTGTTTGCCAAAAACACACAGGTTGATCAACTTGTTGTACTCTTTCCTCAACAGAACAATCAACTTAAAACATAAACTTGAAATGGGAGCTGGGAGTGTTTTTCGTGGTGCTTATATTATAACAATCCATCGGTGCCATCGGTGCAAAAACAATAGATTCACTTGCCCACAAGACATACTTATATTTATGTCAATGTTTTCCGACCAATAACGCATTCGATTAGCACGTCATTATTGCAAGCTGTATAAACAAATCGATCTAACCCAGAGAAAATCTGGTCTGTGCAAGAAGTCCAAGTGCGTCGGTCACAAGATCGATAAAACAAGAAGGATCTGCCCACTCATTATAAGCGCTCGTATCATGTAAGGCGCGTCATAGGCAATAGCGACATAAAATTGTGCAAATATGTGATGTGAGTCTGCATGCTGCGGTATTCGTCCCAACTCCTTGTTTGTATTAAAAAAAAAAAAAAAAAACTGAAAGTAAGAATGATAATGTCGTTCATTTGTTCCCTACATATTCCACATACGTCACCGAGTTCAGTTGACATGAGTAATGATACAGCACCAAAGGAGTGCTGATGTCTAATAAAATCCACAAGCGCGTGTACAGATAACCACCGGACAAAATAAAAATAATTTTGAAAACAAAACTTACCGCATGTTTGCTGATTGCATGTGGTGGCAGTTTTATATCGGAATCAGCCTCCTCTTTTACTTCCAATTTAATGCCGTCCGCAACTAATGCTGCACTAACAGTATCACATTTGTTGTTGTCATTATTATTAGTATTGCTACTGTCGGTGAGCTTGTTGCCGCCGCCATTATTCGATGTAGATGTTATCAATGAGGTTGTTATTGTCGTGCTGCCTCCCATTGTGGTCGTACCACATATCACAACTTTGTTATCACTACCACTACCACTATTACAAATGTTTGTACTAGATGCATTTTGTAGTTGGTTCTGTTGTTGTGCGCCACACGTTGATATAGTGGTTGCCGATGCAGCCGCTGATGCTGCTGCTGTGGTTATTGTTGTTATAGACGACGACGATGACGACAACGACAAAGAAGACGAATTCAATAATATCTTATTATTAATACTACCACTACTATGACTGCTGTTACTATTTTTACACTGTGATTGCGATGTAGTTCTATTGCAGTCATTTGTATCACTTTTATCAACAACACTACCCCCGCCGACGCCACCGTGAACAGTGACCGATGACGATATTGAGGACGGTAATGACAATGACGAGGAATTGGGTGAGGATGTAGTAGCTGCTGCTGTTACTCCTATGGATGATGATGTTATCGTTGGAATTGTTGTCGAACCCGTTGTAAAGGGTGTCGCTGTTGATGATGATGCTGCTGCCGACGATGAATGCGGCGAGGACGATGACGACGATGATGAAGATGACGACGAAGATGCATGATTCGCATGGATATCTTTTGAGTCTTCGACTTTTATTGATTGTACTGTTGTTGACGTTGTTTGGCTAGTAGTGGAATTATTTATTCCACCCTCTGTTGTACTTTTACCACTGATACCCTTTAGACAGTCCGATGGATTATCCGACGCATCCACGTCCATTTTTTCATTGTCATCTATTAAAAATGGGAACACTTTACAGATAAGATGGAGTACAGGTAAAGATAGAGAGTGCGAGGTTTGTGTGTGCATAGCAGTATATTATTATTTTTTTTTTTGTTAGTACAAAGATGAGGGAAATAAGATACAAGCAAGGAAACAAGACGAGATGAAATTTGTATAATGAATGGAGGTGGGGGAAGAAAAAAAGAAAATAATACAAAATTTAGAACACACTTCTAGGTTAATACTATCGAGCAAATTTTGTCTAAAAACAAAAAGTGTTAAGTTTTACAAGGTCAATTTGTTGTAGTACATATATTATTCAATGTAAGAAAGTTGTAATGCTACTGTTAATAAAGATTTTATTAAACAAATAACTCTGCAAGGGCTAGGGCTTCGAATAAATGCTAACCCAAAGCATACGACTAAAAATATTCGTAGAACACTGTTGCTTAATACATTCTAGAGACCGCATGATTAGTTGGCAGCAATCACTGAGTCTCATGAAAATGACGAACAAACGTCAGTTGTTTTAATTAAATGCACTGCTCAAATTAAGTGTTTCCAAAAGGCTGACAGTAGACATACACGCTTATCGTGAATCCTTACTACTATACGGATAAGAAATTGGAAAACTGTTTCCGAAGCCTCCAACATTGCGGAGAGGACCACGTATTACTGCACGTAAAAGTCGATATACTCGGAGATTGTCGTGCGAATTATATGCGAGCTATATTCAATTTAAAAGCGAACACATGTGCACAACTCTGTTTTTTGAAACACGATTACATACCGACAAGTAAATAAGATGTTTGTCATTTTGTATAAACACTTGTTAGTGCAACTTTTTATCGATTGTCTCGTTCAACACAAACTCAATATGAAGCCCTGAGAACTTTGTTTCTACACAAAAAACTACAACAACAATTCTATTGACTACAAACAAAGTGCAAAACTCATTCCAAACGGACTGGTCAAACACAGTCTACACACTTACCATCATCGCGTTCGTCATCACTGAGTGGCTGACGCGTCGAAAAGAACAAATCAGGCACAAATTGTCGAAGAATATGCTTAATTTTAGCTTTCTCTTGTTTTTGTATTCCAGTCTGTCGCTTCACATGATGTATCAGCAAATTAGCAGCATCATCCAAGATAGTCTTATCTTTATATGGCAGAATTAAATGCGGACCAGCAATTGGTTCCGATGACTCTTCATCCTGATCATGGCGCTAGGGCAACCAAAACAAATTGTCAATAAAATGCAACACGTAAGTGATGTGATTCGAAACTCTTACCTCATCGTACAAAGTCTCGATCTCGTTGAATAGACTCTTCGACCGTAGCGCCTTGGTGTCGTTTGGCTTAAAATTGATCGCTTGATGATCAAGAGATTTTAAATAGAATTTCTCATTCTGTTCGCGCCATTGTTTGTTGAAATTCTGCAAAAACAAGTTGGTTAGAATACACAAAGCCTTTTGGACAAAACTCAATTAAGTAGCGAACCTTTTGCGCTTCACGCCATTCCTCCTCCTTGACTTTGAGCCGTTTCAGCACAATTGGTACCGCAACGCCGGGATTCTTTTTCAGCCCTTGAATTATCTCTCCTGCTTTGTCACCGTATATCCTGTGAATTGCTCGCTGATGGATTGTCTGCGAGCTACCACCCAAATAGTCGTCGAGATGGTATCGTTGCATATCTTCCTGTGTCATTCGGGAGAGTTTCTTTTGAACGCCCTCTAGAACGCGTATTGTCGCACTGTTTGTCTCGATGACAACGTCCAATTCAAAGCGTTCATCCTCAGTTCTGTGGATATTTCTTTTGGGTTAGAATATTTGTTGGTGGGAAAAATTAATTAGCAAAGAAAGAAAACGGAAAAAAAGTGTAAATTTATGTGTTGTTTGTGTTTGTGGGTGTGTGTGAGAGTTGTGACCTTGGAATAATAAATGATAACATGAGTAATATAAAAAGAAAAACAAAAAATCGGCAATTCAATGCAATTGTCCAGCAGTTACCTGTAAATGATCTCTTCAAACTGTGTCTTGCGCGATGTGACAAATGTCGAGTCTTCACTCGCCCAAGTGGGGAACGACACCCATGTGTCGTTGAGGACCTCCCTACAAAGGGGTGTCCGTCCTGAGCACTTCTTCGGAATCGTCGACTTGGGCAGAGCACAATAGCTTGCTCCGAGTCTTTTGCAGGCAGTCAAATCAATCTCCTGTGCCAGCTCACCGCCTTGATTGCGATCTTGCCTTTGCGCCGCTTGTATTTGCAGTCCCTCGGGCACTGTGGGTGGTCCCAAAAAGTCTTGAAACCATCGATGCAACTCGGGAAATTTACTCAAAAACGGTGACACCAAGTTCAGCAGTTCAGTCTTTGAGACAATCTCTTGATTGAATAACGTCAGGCATCGCAAAAAGTTTTCATACACCTCGGGACTGCGCAGTGCCTTGCGAACCTTATCAAAGAATGCACCCTCTTCCAGTGATCCGTATCGAAAAGCCTCCGAGTATGTGATGTCCCTTGAGATTGGTTTATGGCGCTTCGCTGGTGGCCCACCGCTATCATCACCACCTGTGCCACTTCCGCCAGTACGTCTTGACGCAATATGACCACCACCCACTGGCATGGCACTGTAACTCGGCGACTTTTTGGTTTGCGACGTAGAATTATGACCGAACTTCTGATTCACATGATGATGGTTGCGTTCTTTGTCACCACGCTGCGCCGGATGATGGTGATGATATTCCTTCTCGTAGATCAAATCACGATCCATGCGCGTGAGATTATTATTCTGCGAGTTATTGAAGTTCTTTAGAGCGGCGGTTATGCTGTTGGGACCGGCTGCAGCACCACCACCACCGGGTAGGGGTATTCCGGGTATAATGGCGCCAGCACCAGTTGCTGATGTACTCCCGATGGCAGCTGACATCACTTTCTTGTGGTCGTTGTGCGCCTTATTCATATATTGTGCTGTCTGATGGCTTGTGGCGTCTGGCAAAAATTGACCAAATTCACGCAACAAATCTTCATTTTGGTCGAAGAGCATAGCCACTTGTGTATAGACTTCGGCTTCGGTGAGAGTCTTGCCCTGTTGTTGTACGTTGCTTTCTTTTTGGACCTTTTGTTCCTTTTGATATGTGTGCAGGATTTCAAGGAAACGCTTGTACTTTTCGGGTTGATTTTGGAAGCGGTTCTAAACGGAATAGAAAGAAGTAAATTTTAAAAATGCAATTGCGAAGGAAGAAGCTTGTTTAATTTATAATTAAAAATACATAATGCATAGAAAATGTCAACAAACACAATCGATATGTGGGCCGGTTCGCAAACAAATTATTGTTATGCCATTTTTATCCTTCTCATTTTTTATATATGTCACCACAGTCAGCAATGCGGTAATTCAGGATTTCATGCAAAGGTAGGGGAGCCCTTTGATTGATAAACAACCACCTTGAGAAATCGGGGCAACTATTACGTACAGTGCAACAATTATAAATTAATAATATAGTACAATGGGGATTACGTAATCGGAGTGAACTTGATGAAAATGAAACCATATGTGTGGTGCGTCCCAGTATAATTCTCTAGCTTTAAAATAGAACTTGAGAACTTAAGATTACTCACGGCAAAATTTGTACCACAATTTGGCAACTTGGAGGCGTTAGATGGCATAACCAGAAATCAAGTGCCCCTTGTTAACCAATAGAGAAAAAGGCGCCATTAATTGTATTTTGATGAGCTATCGTCTTGTGGCTTATCTTCACGCTACCAGTGACAATTTTGTTTGTTGACATTATTAATCTATCCAAAATTTCGCCTCGTTGTCAAAAAAATGACCTACTTATCTTCGGTTGAAAAGAAAGCGTAGACAAATATTTTACAACAATAATAACTGTCATTTATTGACGAGCGAACTAGGACGCACGGTTTAATGGCTTCCTCGTTTACAGCACGGATTCCCCAACTAACTACTTTCCATACGCAAGTACTCACCTTAATTTTATTGACATAGGTAATGGCATGGTTAAACTCCACCGGTTGATTCTGTGTACCGCTCGTCTCTCCCATCAAGATCGATTGATGCGCCTGTGAGATATGATGCAAATTAGGCCCCTGTGGACTGAGTTCACTTAGCGAATTCGGCGTCGGTGGTCCCGGCACTATACTATTACTTGACTGCGACAGAGTTCGTTCTCGATCTCTTGAGTAGTTTTGCGGTACTCCCACCGACAATGGGGCAGGAGCAGCACTAACTGATGCAACTGTTGCAACTGTGGCGACTGCTGCTGCTTGCGATTGCTGTGGTGGCGGTAATGTATGTATTGTTGGCGGAGCACCTGCTGCTGTTGTTGTCGCAGCAACTACAGAGGGATGTGTAATTAAATTCACTGCACCAATAGTCTGGATCTTATGAACTGTTGGTCCGCTTTGCATATTACTCGGCTTATGAGCTGGACTTGATATTGGAGCTAAACACTGTATTGACTGACCGGATAAGCTGCCAATTGCCGCTGCATTACCCGGTGTCGATGGCATAGAAACAAATGGCACCGAAATACCCTGATCATCGGAACGAATTTCAATTTTATATCCTGGCGGTAGGAACATATTAAAGCCGTAGATCAGCTCAGTGTGTCCTTTAAAGAGATTCGACACTCGTTGAATAACGCCCGGCGTATCGATGCAATGCGACTTGAATTCCTTCATAATGTCCAAAAAGTTATTGTAGATTTGTGGCTGATCAGCATATTGAAACTTAACCTGATCTAGATAACTGAGAGCATCCTCGACTTTTAGACGTGCTGGTGCGCCAGGTCCTGGCTGGGAAACTGCATTACCAGCGGTACTATCTGCTACAGCTACCATTTGCGCTTGGACATTACTAATAATTGCACCGCCGCCGCCACCACCAGATCCACCGGTACCACTTCGTTGACGTATTGCATTCGAAGATGCATTCATATTGGCATTGGATACGTGTGCCGCAACTGTTGCCGCGACTTCGGGCCCAATAGGTTGAGTTTTTAAGCCACCAGATATAGGAGCAACGTTGTAAGCTGCAAAATATAATCAGTATTAGTTTCATAGAACACACATGAGGGCACGACGTGACTACTTACACGTTGAATACTGTACAGTTTGTGATTGTACTCCGCCACCAGTACTGGGCACCACATTCGGTGGATTATCGGGCACATTAGCCGTCTTTAGAACACCAGCAGGTGTTGCTGCCGGCAGATATTGTATTGTTTGTCCGCTGCCATGCTGAGTTGTTAATATGCGATGATGACCAGCATTCGCATTGACACTACCTGTGCCGCCTACTCCTCCTCCGCCAGGACCGCCACCTCCCCCGCCTGCGCTCGGCCTCTGGCCGTACTGAACTTCTTCAACGCGCGCGCGTTTCATCATTCCCATAAAAATTTTTTGTTTAATTTAGATGGCTTGTAAGAACCGAGGTCTATATATAGGAGAAAGCTTGTTAGATGGTCCCCTTTCCTTTGCGCGCGTATAAGAGGAGACAAGTCTTTGTGTAATTTTTTAAGAGGTTTTTGAGATAAAAAACTGTTTGCAAATTTTCCAACTTAAATTTCTTGGAAAGGATCTGTATTTTCTAATAATATATATGTATTACTGTTTTGTTATTTTAATGCATTTATTCAAAAATGTAGACATGCTTGCATAATGGATCACATTAGTGATTGTTTAATATGTATTTTTCGGCGAAAATGTTTTTTATTATAATCAATCTTGTGATGAACCATCAGAAATAACATTGATAGATCTGCAAAGAAAGAACGAATGACAAAATTATAATGTGTAGAAATGGAACAGAATTTATGATGTGTACATATATAAGTCAAAAGCCCTGGCAGCTAGCAGATCACTAAATCAAAAACAAATATAGACTTTGTAGTCTATTAAGTTAAAATATTAACAATATCATCCCAACAATCTTGCAAGGAGAATAAGAGAAGAAATGTTGCTGTACAAATGGAGATAGATAGGGCACACCGGGGAAGCCCAACGACATTGTCAGAAAACTGTCCTTCGTTCGAAATCTATTGGTGCACGGTTTAAAGACCAAAACCAACGTAATGAAAAACAGTCACAGAAGCTCTGGTCACAAGAGTTTGCCTCGACAAGCTCGCTTAAATCGGGTTAATTTTATTCGAAAACGTAAAATGAAGCAAAACATGGTAAGATTGTAAGTAGATATAAGTAGGCTGGTGTACTATAGAATGCATTGCCCCTCACACAGAAATTCACCTTAAAAATCCCATTCCACTTGTCATTTAGAGTACTTATACATTTGCCATATATGCATAGATGGAGCATGCACAAACTGTCGGAAGAGATAGGTGGTGCATGCAAAAACCGAAAATATGATGTACAAGAATATTCAATCGATTATTGCCAACCGAAGCTTAGAAATATTGTTATTACATTTGTGTGTATGTACCATATAAGGTCTTTGAGTTGATGTTCATTTTTGATTGTACAGTTGTGTTCAAAGCAACTACCTACACAAAATGTACTTTCGTTATTCCTTGCGTCGGAAAATGTTTCACAAAAATAAAAAAATAAATCTCTACGAATTTAAATGAAATAATTATAGCGACACGAAACAACGTGTTTGGCATTAAAAAGTAGATATAGGTAAATGACTAACAACAATGACGCATTATTGCGACAATAAGAAATTACTGTAACCCAGAGCGCGAGGGAATTCCGCGGCCATTTATCATTGTAGTACTATTGGGGAGAAGCTTCGATATTCTCAGTCCATATGAAAAAACAACCTCATTGTTGAATATTTGGGCGGGAAACCACCGTGCAATAAGCACTAGTCACAAATGTGATACACATTGCGAACTGCCGCAGCTCCTTCTAGGGAGTATTGTTGACCTAAAAGGTAACTATGAAGGTTTTCCATTGAATGTTCACTTTATTGAAATGTAATTTCTTCTTTATTATCTATGCAGGATACTCGTATATAACCTTTTAGGCTGGCGAAACCCAACAAGTTAACTCCCTCTGCACCAAGAACACTCAATTTCAAGGAAGATTATTAATCGACTTAAAAACCTCCTCCCTCCTTTCAATAATGCAAAATAAAAAGCAAGCTGCACCCCAAGTTTCAAAAGGATTCCTAGTCCAATTTAGGCGGTCGCTAGCGTCTACATGCAAAGCAAAGTAAGGTACACAATTTTCTTAACAAAGGAAAACTTCTCCAAGTGATTCCACCCAATGCATAACGTAGGTGTGTGCAGGCAAAACCGTTTGCAATATTTACGTGCAAATTTTGCATCTCTTCCACCCACTCGGTCACTACCATACAACTGGTTATGTAACTCCTTGATGCGCATGTGTTCGATTTTGAAAAACGCATCGGGCGGCAAACGAAAATGTCCTTTTTTGCCCCATTCCTTTTTTAGGAGGCTCGGGCGAGGAAGCTCACTAAAAACAACTTTTCCCAAAAGCGGGAGAATGCAAAATTGCAGATATAGATGCACAATTCTGCGCGGCTGTGTATAGTGTCCATGTAGATATGGAATTTTCTCAGATTTGTTGCACATACAACCCATTTCACCGGTCAGAGAGAGAATATTATGGTCAAAACGCCCAGTGCTGTACACGTTCTGCTGCATCTATCATGTGCATAGTTCATGGCATACACACTACAATTTTACTTTTTTCTTCACTTCAATTATCTACAAATAGAAAATTTTAAAAAAGAAGTAAGTAAAACAAAATTCAACTGTTACTAGTCTGCTAACTGGGTGCCTACACTATGGTGTGGTGCTGCTGCTGCTGTCGATTTCTCCTGCTCTAGTGGAACTCGCGCGCGTTCAATTATAAATGCGCAGTTTCTTCGTATTTCTCTCATAGATGATTTTTTTTTTCTTCTTCTGAAAAAAATGTGTGTGGAATGGAATTTTTAATTCAACTTCATGTTGTTAGTACGAGAAATAAACAAAGACCAATTCGAAACAAATAATGGCAGCAATACAAGCCGACTTGACCGAAATTCTATTGAACAAGCGATGATGATCGCGAGCACAAACTACACAACTAGAAGTCTGGAAAACCTTGAATGTGGTGCTGTTTCCACCTGATAATTATTTATGTATCATTATATTTCAGTCGGCACATGACATAAGCATGACTTACATAGTTTATAGTTTGTCAAAAAACAAAAACCAATCCGCCACACGCTGAGAATCACTTAGTGGAACACTGCTAAATCTGTTCCTGGTTTGTTCAAACTTAATTCCAATAATAATTATATAAATAGAAGTTATAGGAGAGTCTCATCGATAGTCTCGTTGTTGTTGTTTATTTCTGTCTTTCGACAATTATATTTCCCTCGATCTCGTACAATAGCGCACTATCGGCAGAAGGGTTGAATTGTTATCGGTTCAATATAAAGAGAAAAATATGCCAGCTACGAATGATGTACTAAAATTAAAACAAACAATAACCAACGTAAGTGTAGCTATGTATGTGCGAAAAAAAATAAAACAGTGGTTACCGAAATTGTTCTTGACCTATATGAATGTGGAGTCAAAGCCATCAAGTAGTAGTAGGTTTTACAGTTTTGTCCGCTGAACTTTGCATTTTATATTATTACTACCGACGCATTAAATTAATGTCAACCCCTATATTTAAAAAAACAAGTCTAACCATTTGTGCTAGAGGTCCATTTAGTTTACATATACATATATAGGTGTATTTTGATGCCGCTCTTCATTTAGTGGTTAATGGAAGAAGTGCTTTCCGTAAATCTTTTCCACGTTAGATGAAGGTTATGTGCAGAATTGTGTACTTGACAGCAAAGCTAGTTCAATGTATGTTGTTCCCATGCAAAACCTGCAAATTTTGAATCACCAGAGCAGTGTTTTGTAAATGAAAAGCTTTCACATCGTTTGAATATAATGCAGTTGAAAAAAAATAAGACATCCAATTTATTACCAATTTTTTTCGCGAGCTTAAAATTAGATTTTTTTTTAGTAACAAAAAAGTTGATCCTTCACATAGAGCGATGAATTTGAGCTCGTTTCCTTGATTTTATCTTTGTCGACATTTTTATGAGATTTTCTGGTAATGCAAGCAGCTAGAAAAACCATAATATGTAGTTTCCCATGAGAACAAACTGACTTTAGTCAATGTGCGATTACATTGGAACTGCTAATGTGCACAACATGCCAGGTGTTCCATTTCAAGTGTTTGTTGCTTGAGATAATTTTGATACTTCCTTAAAACCACACATTCGTATAAAGGTTGACCCAAACCCTTATAAACATTTTCAAATCACTCGTTTATTCATTACAAGAGTCACTGGTGAAGGAGGAGGTGTTGCGCACCTTTAACAAGTCTCGATATTGCAGAGGTGTTAGACTTGATCCAACCATCACACCCCCTACAGCTCAAATAAATTTTGCACATGTAGCGCTTATGCTTTTTATGCTAAAGCCGATAGCAGAGCTATTGAAATTGTATACCCCTCTGATACCTAAAAAAAATGCCGCGTACATCCTTTCATTCAATTCAGTTCAAAAACAACTCTCCTTATTGACATAGTACAGAAGGAAGAGTTACCTAAGGGTAGGTGGTGGTGTGAAGCAAATATTCTTTTAACTTTGGGCGTTGCATCGCCCACCTGCACGCTACTTTCTCGACTATTTATAGGAAAAAATGTCTTGTGCAAATTAAATAGTCTGTCTTTTGTCACAATGCTCCAATTAGTTACCCTTTAGTTGTTCTTCCTGGAGTCGGCATTTTTTTCTTCATTTTTCCTCTCTTATTATACAACGCAAACAACAAATAATCAAACCAAATGACGTAATTTCACAATGCGGTTCTTTCCTGTATGTTTACGTTCCAAAGTATTTAGCAATTTTTTTGTAGGTATATCCAAGCTCAGAGATTATGTTGTTTTCGGAGCAATTCTAGGCGTGTAGCTGTAGCGCAAACACAATTTGATTTGAAAAACGTTTTAAGCCCACAAATATTATACCAACAATAATTGTCTCGTCTATTGCTTTTTTCGATTTGAATAAGGAAAAGCCAAGCACACAATTGCATAGCTATTTTATTATTAATCATTGGAATATAGAGAGCCACCCATCTAGGGAGAATCCACGTCAAATTTGGGGGGAGGTCGAGGTGGTGCCAGTGCCAGTGCCAGCAAGAAAAAACAAACTCTTGGGAGACACTGTGAGACCGCGCACATTCACTATCAAAAGTGATCAGAGAGAGAAAGAAAACCGAACTAAATGCACCACCATAGTGTGAGATAGAGAAACAGATATACTAAGTATCTCTGTGAAGAGGTACTATACAGATGTGAAATCATATAGTAGACAGATTACTTCAGCAGTGTTCTATTAATTTTGTGCATATAGATGTTCTTCTATACGTATAGTATTAAAAAAAAACACGAAAGAACTTGTCTGAAATGGCACAATATTATTTATTGTTGATAAGTACGATCTGGATAACTGCGCATTAACAATTAAAGAAGATACAAGTCAATTTTGCTGTTTGCACAACGAAATGTTAAGGTGTATGATCAGGCCAATATGTTTTTAAAATTATTGTCTTAAATTTACACACGTTTCTATACATTTTTCGATGACATTAGATATATTCACGGATGTGGAATCGACTCAACACTACGCTCAAAGAGAAAGGGAGCGGGGACAACAAATACACAGTACACACACCAATGACACTATACCGTGGCACCTTCCTCAAAATGATGATAAGATTCTTTTTATTTAACGTTCGAGCATTTTTATTTTGTTTGATTCATTTTTGGCCACTTTAGGAATTGGATACACAGTGTGGAAATGTATGCCTTAGAGGGTTTTTTTTTAAATACACAAAAACAATGCCGTACTGGCAGAAATTCCTCAAAAATAAAATTGTCAACCATTTTGTTGAAGAGAAGAACAACAAAAAAATATCTATTAATAAATACCGCGAATAAAAACGACAAAAAGAAATATAACCACAATTACAAATAGAGTGACCTAACCTAGAAAATTTCAAACGAAAGTGGCGAAAAATTTCGTCTAATTACGTTTGAATAGTGGTAGAGAGGGAATAGTGACACAAGTAGATAGAACCATTTGATTTATCTGATATCTATAGATATGGAATATTTTTTTTTTATATATAAATGTTCACCTTTTCTTGGAGTATTTTTTTTCTTTGCTTTTTTTTAATAGATTGTGGGGGTTGAACCCAGATTTGTTTTTCTATTTAAGTAGAATAAATTCACAATCACTTCGATCAAAAATAAAAATCACAACGTTGGCAAAAATAAAATAAAATTGTTAACAACACTCTTTAAACAGTATTAGATACCTCAGTATCTCTTTGCATTTTCGTTCACTATTAGAATAGATATATGTTTCACTTTTTTTCTTCTCTAGATGTTATTGCACTTTGAACAAACAACGGATGGGAGAAGGGGGGAAAATCGGTCGTTTTTAATTTGATTTTCACCTTTTTAAAATAAATTTATGGGCAATTTCCGTGCAAAGCTTTTTCAGCAAACAACTAACGTAAGCGTTTCGTCTACTACTACTGCGGATTGTTAATAAGCGTGCACCGTATCGCTGCTGTTTTTGGTGGTGATGCGGTAGTAGTTCCTCGGCTCTCGACATTTCAATCGGTAATATTCCATATAATTCTTCCAGATAGATAATAGATACGTTTTTACATACGTTTCGTCGATTTTTTGCTTTACATATGTATTGATATGAGGGAATAGTGTGCATATACAGAAGAAGAAGTACCTAAGGCCGTGGACGAGCAGGCATGAGCAAGAAGTGGTAAAAGACGAGGGAAATATGCATTGTAAAAGTGTAGGGTAGACTTGTATTTTTACCGTGATGGCTGTAACTGTGGTAGTGTGGGATTGTAGGTTTGTGTTGTCGCTCTCTCGTTTTTGCTTCAGCATTTTCGTGACACTCTTGCTAAGGTATTTCGGATTCATTGCATTAAATTGTATAATACTGTACAAACACAAAGAGGTTTATGAGTGCTAGTGAGATTATAATGTGAGTCGAAAAAAAAGTATCTTTGAGATAGGTACTCTATCTTTAAAGAAGAGAAGCGGGAAAACCTGATTCAATACTCTTGTGCTTGTGGTTATAAATGTAGAGTTGCCATTGAGGCATGCTAAGCAACTTAAGATTTGGAATCGCTGCATTCCTGGGAAGTTCTAGGAGCACCTGCGATTGGTAGAGGTCTACTTGGAGTAGGCGGAACATATATAGGTAAACGGAAGTAGTTAGGTAAACATCTATTTGCATGAATTATCAGAAACAGCTGATTTTCGAAGTTTGTGTTGTTTTAGACCCACCTGTCATTTCCGGTTAGGTCGAATTTTTGTTTGCAATTCGTCTAGATTGGACATTGGTTAATAGTTTCTTATGACAATAACATCTATACTCCTAGTCATAATCAGCGACGTACCTCATGAGGCCCAACTGGGGCCTAGGTATCTCGTTTCGAAAGAAACATTTATCGAAAATAAACGTTTTGTACTCTCTATTTCGAAAGCCGAATGAAATGTAACACAACATAGGTACTCAGATTTAGAATATGACAAAAATATCAATACCTATATTATAGCTTTTGTTGACCAACAGTATATTTAAGGTGAAGGTTAACAAATAATATGAATATTAAGGCCCATTGGGTAGGTCATCTTGTGGTCAGCGGTCAATTTAACGCGACCATTTGCATCTGTCAAAATGATTTGCAGATTGTCCGTTAAAATCATTGAAATTAAGATAAAAAAAAAACAATGAATAAGTAGGTATAAGCAAATAAATCTGAAAAAAATATATGACCAACGAGCTCTCAGTAAGTTTTCCGATCACAGATATGTATCTATAAATATTTTACTCAATATGAGCATCGCTTATAGACAATTTGGTATCTTGTGATCAACTAGCCAAATCTAGGGCACAGGTGTAGGTACTTAATTTTTAAGTTTCAATCAATAACAGATTTAGTTTCAATAACATCGAGTACGCTAAACACCTTAAAACCAACAAGACAAGCGAAAAAAAAACTTCTGAGTACCAATTTGATTTGATTTCATTACATTATCAATTCCATCAACCTGTGAATGTACTTTATTCGAAATCGTAGTAACACTACTAAACCTCTCTCTGTGAGCACCATTGACCATGATCAAAACAAAAAAAAACATGTTTTTCTCTCCTACACATAAACAGCTTTTGCAATCTGACGAAGAAGTATAAAAAGTTTCTACTCCACCAGAAGTAGCCTTCAACTCGAAACTCGAAAATCGGAAAAGTATTGTTAGCTACTTGCTGGCAAAATAGCAAGAGATAGGTACAAATGTTTGCCGACTAAAGGGTAAACACATTGTATGTGATATGGGAAAAGTGAACCCAGCAATGCGATGCAATTGCGCAAGTGCAGATAAGAGACGTATTGAAAGAAGTAAAAAGGAGGATGCCGAAGCCACGAATACGTTTGATACTACACCGCACACAGTACACAATAATCGACACTATGACACTATCGCCATGGGAACAATAAGAGGCAGCATAAAAGTACAGAGATAGCAATGTATCGTCGCTATCGACAGTTTGAGAGAGAGGAGTTTTCGAATGAAACGCATGGAACTGGTGTTTGTTCATGATATTGGGATTACAGGTGAATACGATTCAGGTGCACCAGGCAGCAAAATATGAGGTGGGTTCTGGTGTAACAAAAAGCCTCGCATACGCTTGCAAATTAATTGTTAAATGTGAGTTTGAGGCAAATATTGCGCATGTCCAGATTGCCAAAACAACTCCTGTTCTGGTATCCACAATCACCATCCTTTCTCCATAACAAACCCCATCCATAACATAACAAAACAGCACACCACCAGCAGTACGAGATCCCATCGACCAATGTGCGTAAGGTACACATGCAACGACACGGCTGTATATCTAATTACACAAATGGAACCGCACACCTCACATCGCAGACGTCTTCTATAGCAGCAGCAAGCACTTTTATCTGCACATATTATGGTACGATGCATGTTTTCCTCCATGTATCTCACACTCCACCAGCCTTTTCTGGTTGAATTTTGCACGCGATCTACTACGCAAGTCTAAACATTATATTGCAAGCAGCCAACCCCTTCACGTTCATATTTTTCGGGTTTGTAAAATCGATAAAACTCAACAACTACACGCCACACCACCACCGTATCAAAAGGTATGACAAAGAAAAAAAAATTGTGCAATATCAACCCCAGCAAAGGCTTATCCTGTACTCATTTACTTAAACAAAGAGCCTTTGAAGCTGGCCGACTATCGTTAAAAAATACGACTGTACCCGCGCGTCGCAACATCAGCCATTTAACCTTTCTTCCTCAATCGCAACCGTTGCTCTCTAGTGACAACAACAAATCATGACCTAGCCAAGAGTCCGAACAGCAGGAAATTCACCAGACTAGCGCACCAACCTTCACGCGTTCACTCGTTAATTGCAGGCGCAGGTACCCACATCAATGATTTTTCTATTTTCAAAATTGAATACAAATTTTTATTTAGCATTTTAATCAATTGTTATATAACCCTACACTAATTTTCACACAAAAGTGAGAGAGCCAACACAGCAAGCAGTGTGTACCGGGCGCAGACAGACCAACAGCACCAAATCACCTTAAAATTATTTGAAACCAGGCCAGCGAAGGGGGTGGATGTATTATAGTATAGTGTAGTATGGATGAACGACGCGACGACTACGACAACGATGAGATAGATTATATACAAATATGCAGATACAGATACAGTGCCCGACACCTACAACCTTGGTTGGGAAGGTAACTACAAACATTTGATTAATAAACACCAATCAAACAAATTGTTGCAGTTTTGCGTTATGATTGCTGTCAAATGGTGGAGGTTTGTAGTGCAACGCATAACATACACCACTCGTACGCGGTCAAAGCTAAAGGGGAGGAGGAAGTATAGCTATACACAATTTTTTATCACACCGAGCATACAGCAAAGTGAAATAATTTTACGTATTCAGTTTCAGTATCTCGTTAAATTTCAATGTACCATGAAAATAGACAACACGACACGGTGACGGTGCAGTGCTCAAAAAGTAGTGTAGTAATATGAACTGAAACGTGACTATCGCTACCGACGTTGAAGTTGTTGTAGTCGCTGGGAAATATCCCAATAGAAGGGCAAACGAAAAATGAACCATAGAGCTCAGCAGTTTTCGAAACACAATTGTTGTTAACTCGATGGATAGATGTGACCGTGTGTAATAGATATAAAATAAAAATAAAAAGCAAATTCGGAAACATTTGGTTGGCATTTTACAGTAACGATGCAAAGTTGACGACATTTTCAGTGACTGAATTTCAAAGAAACTCAAACACAATATTCAACAAGTTCGTATAAGAGGCGTGCTTAGTTACTCTAAACTGCATAAAAAAATACAGTCGTGTACAGAGAAGTACAGGTTTCTGCGTTCCATTAGTAGATGGAGAAGACTTTCGAAAAATATATTTAAGTTGAATCTGATCTGACAACAGGCTATCACAGTTTTTTTAGCAAAATGGTTAGTTTTGCGAAGATGGGTTGCTGATGGAGCAAGACACACTTTCCCCCAGAAAAAACATCGTAGCGAAACTAATAAGGTTCCGTTTTTTTTTTCTTTTGAGTACGGAACCTTAACCCTAACATAATAGTACATAAGATGTCAAAATCATACCATTTTCTTGATCGCCATTTTCGGCTCGCTCAGCATCTTCTCTTGGTGAGGGAAATCTCCGAATTCTTCAAGAACTCCTCGCGTACACCGAGCTACACCACGTATGACAATCTGAGCTATACGGATTCAAATTGTGTTATTAGTCACAATCGTCTTGACGATGTATGCACATATCCTTTTAAAATAAAGTAAAGTTACTTGGGCTTTTCTTAATTCAAAAATCAGCTAACAACAAATCTGACAGGTTGATTCATATCTACATAAGCTTGCTTTGGGACATTTTGTATTAAACATGTAAAATTTTAAATTTTCCATTTCTGAAAAAAATTGTAAATTTTCAAATGTGTCTGTATTAAACGATGACAGAATGTTTCGGCGCAGTGGCTTAGTGGTTAGTGTGTTGAACTACTAAGCGAGGGGTCCCAGGTTCGAATCCCGAGAAAACCCAAATTCCAACTTAAGGTTTTGTTCACCACCTTCCGCGAACGTCTGACAACCATTCGAGAGTATGACTGTCAAGAAAAAGCTTCTCAATTGGCCGTTTGGACCCCGCAGAAAATTTAAGATCCCTTTCATTCGCCCCAAAAATAAAAACTAGCTGGTTGTGAGAAGCTAGGCCTAGGGTCCCTACGGACCTGTTGCGCCAATTATTTATTTTTTATCTTAGAATGTTTCGCTTAGGGAAAAATGTACCAATCTGAAAAGTTTTAATTGCGGTAAAATGAAAAGAACTGAATAAAATATCTTCATTCGTTGGTATGATTTACCATACATATTAAAGGTTTATAAATAACGTCTCCGTCATACACAGAAAAAAATATCAACCGCACCTATTATGAAAACAATAAAGTGCTCACATTTGTGAATTTGCATTTTGCCAAATGTTTTTTTATATAAGAACAGTTTTAGTCATTAAAAATAACTATAAAGTGAAAGTAGTCGGGATTGTTGAACAGCGATGAAGACTTTCGTGGGAAAGTTTATTCCAATGACCTTAGAAATGTCATTAGAATAGGTATTTAAGTTCAATTGAATTTACTATTAATTATCTGTGGAAACATTATATCAAACAGTGTGAAATAGACATGTACCGTTAAGCGAAATAAAGTATTAATTGCGATCGAAGTGCAATTGAGCAAATTTTCTATCTACATAGGTACCAAAACTACCTATATGCCACCTACTCAATAAATAAAAGTAACAAACTGCTAAGTTTCCTTTCCCCAGGTGACAAAAATCAGTCCAAAGCTAAACCAGTGACAGATAAATGAAGTACAATTCCAACTGACATTTTTATGCTATACCTCATATTGAATTAGGTTCGAAAAACTGTAGGGTAAGGTAATGGGGTAATTTTCATTTGAAAAAAATATGTAACAATTTTCGATAACATTTTTGTCACTTTTGAATATTCGCTAAACTGAGTAGGTACATAACCATTCAGAATGACTGAGAATTGGTTGGTGACAACCGGAGGGAAGACATTTCATCTCTCTGATTACACTTTCTATCTAAAGAATACTGCGAAGCCCAGCAACAGCAAATGAGAGAAAAAGAAACCTCAATACAACCTCTACGAAAATACAAAAGGCAAGCACAACCGCACCAGCAACAGAAGAGCATAGCTCGAGCAGCTCGCGACAGTGTACTGTACCGTGGTGCAAAGAAATTTTTTCTTAGCATTTTAAGTGCTTTTGTGAAATCAGTCGACGACGAGCATTCGAACTTAGAGCTCTCCTCCGATAAAAACCGAACGAAAAACGCTGTGTGTGCATTAAATAATAAAACAAAAATAAAAAAAAAGTATCTTTTCATGTAGTATATACAATTTTCAGTCATATAACGCTCTCCTTGTGAGAACAAACGAAGAGTTCGTAATTCGTACAACTGTACAAAGAGAACGAGATATATAGGGCCTCTGAAAAATATTTTTTGGAAACGTCGGTAGAGAGCGCGCGCGGGCGGCGGTATATGAAGGAACCTGTATATGAGTTGATTTATACACCAAAAGGTTCACAACAGTGGGTGCGAGATTATTTTTTTAAGTTGAAACTCCTCGCAGCGGCTGTATAATGTAACAAAAACAACAACACATGACGCGCGTTCAAAGAAATGTAAAGAGTGCTACTCCAATGGTACTGTTGATGATGATGTGTGGTGTATCTTTTGGTGCCGTTCAAGACCGTGCTGGTTACCTTTTATTCGAGAGAGTTCGCGAGCGCTGTTAGCAGAAATGTACTTATGCTGGCAAATAGTAAAAGAAAACGGAAACTACGTCAGGAAAATATGGTACTTGCTCGACTATGACTACGGCGGCGAATGGTAGGATCGAACTCGTGCGCGACGCAGATTATGACGTACCAAGAAAAGATAAAAAAAAAGGGGGTAGGGGGGACTAAATTGGGTCGACAAGCATCAGCACTGTTGCTCCCTATTCATTGTTCAATGACAAAAGACATTCCCTCAAATTGATTTCGTATGCATCCAACTGCATTTCTAGGTTATAAATACACCTTGGTGTAGTTCATGCATATCGCTTGTCTTTTATGAATTTTCGATTTGTTCATGCATGGCTGAGATAAGACACAAGTTATGGTCACAAAAAATATTATTCTCTACCCAAAAGCGAATGAGGTCGGGACACACGGCTAGCTAGCTAGCGCACACACAATACAGCCGCTTCTCTAACTAGTTTTTCAAGTTTTCATATCTGGTTGTTGTTGCGCGCGGGCCTGTGATTCAGTGAAGCAACCACAATTCATTTATTTATGAGGAACGAGAAGCAACTCCAATTTCGGTATTTGAATCGTCTTCTCTTCGGTGATTCGAGAATTTTATGGATTCCCATGTGGCTTGAATGTATGACGCTCACTTATAACTATGCGCTGCATGTCGTTTTGAATATATCTGGTTTAATTTTACGAAAGCAAATTCCTATTGGAAAGATATTCGATTTCATGGTCATTCAGTTTTGCAAATACAATCGAAATGAGATCAAAATGTATACAAAATGTCTTTCACCCAAAATTTGTCTTCTTTTTTCAAATGAAATCCACCCTTGAAGGATACAATTTCCCACCTAGATACTAAATGCCGAACTGCTTAAATTCTCGTATGTCAGAGTGGTTTCTCAAAAGTTAGGGCATGTGGTTTTGTTATTTAACGTCATAAGCGGGTGAATATATTTCGCAAGTCTCTCTCGGCAACTACTACTGTACGTCCTAATTCGGAAAAAATAAAGAAAAAAGAAATAACGTTGCGAAAAATATGCCGGTTTCCTGGTGTGGTGTGATTATTTGCTAACAGAAGACGATAATAAATAAATATTGGGGGAGGCGGCACCACGATATATGAATCACCATCAGCGAATGAATCCACAATATTAGTTGATCTATTTATAAAACAATTTCTCATGTGGTGACATCGTGTTGGTTGTGCTTGTCGTTGATATTGTGACAACGTGACGATGAAGAAAATCTGAGAACAGCGGCATCGAAATTAGACACAAGAAAAAGAAAGAAAAACTGTATCTTCTATATGTTGCATTGGTATTTATACGTATACACTATAGGTATGAAATGAAAATTCTTTTTTGATTAAAAGCAGTTTTAATTTTAGAAATCGCAAAATTGTATGAGAAAACAACTTAACAAGCTCAATAAATCCGTAAAATAAATTAAAAACGAAAAAGATGAAAATATTTCGAAATGCAAATTGTTTTACTTCTACTCCACGAGTTTCAGCAGTGTCATAATGATAGGGGGGAAGTGTGTTTTTGTTTTTGAAAGAAAATTGACGTGCACGACGTATTTAGCGATTGTGATAACTGTGATAACACTGCCGCGTTGTCACCACTTTTGGACGAAGTTCTATCCCGTATTACGAATGCAAACAAACAAATGTTGCATCAGCAAAGTCATATGGTGATTTTATTTTCAATTTGGAGTTGTTATGCTTGAACTGGAAAACAAACGTCAGTCGCGAATGACTGTTAGAAAATTGTTTGGTTGGCAATTGGCAACAACACAACCTTTGTTACTCGATTAACAGATATGTGAAGCAAGATGATATTTTCTTCGTAATTACTAATCATAAAATGCAGTGCTACTTAAAATGAATGTGTGTACTATGAGTTAAGATTACTAGCAGTACACAGTAAAGAAAAATTTAGGGTTTTTTTATCAACTGGATTAGTTATATAGAAATGTTCATTATACCAAGTCCCGACAGTGGTCGTTAAGTAAATTAGAAGGAAAATAGTTAACACTTCAATGTGTCTACTGAAAAGTTATACATATTTGTAATACTAGTTACCAGCTGCGGGTAATCCAAGCGAAAAGAGGGATATTTTTAAATTTCGCGCAATCGCTTTTGGAGTGCTTAACTGTTGCATGCGGCTCTCATGGGAATATTGAATCGGTTTTTAAATGCTGATAGAATGGTGTCAACTTGTAATGATTCATACAAATCTCTAAAATGGTTATTGTGAACAACTGTCTGTCCTACAAATACTTGGCACTACTTGTACTACCTCGCTAGTTAGGTACATCAATTGCTGGCTGCGATTAACAAGTTCGACATCAAATATTTTGCCTACAAAAAATAGCACTTATGTATTTATGCAAAAACGCCGTAAGTCTTGTCCTTTTTTAAAGAACAATGCTACAATTTGATGAGTTTTGTCTTCAAGAAATTGACCACTGCCTCTCAAACTTCATCAGTTTAACGACTTGTTTAAAATCACAGGCCATTATGGTCTAATAATGTCTACGTTCTGTAAATACCTTTATATTTTAGTCAAAATATTAGCAATGTTTTCAAAATAGGATTCATCTACAAACCATCACCTTCTTGTAATGAACAGTATTATTTCAGTCCTTAAAGGAATGTACGCCAGGGAAGGGAACATCCGCAAACAGTCCGCAATGGCGGTAGCCTGCTTTCACGAACGACGATACTTTCATCGTTAGTCAAGCCTATCTTCTCAAAATGGAAAGTCTTTTGGCAAAGTTGGTTACACTTTTTCGGATACATCGTACGAAAAAAAATTATATCCGCAGGACAAGTGTCATACGATGCTTTCTGATCTGTTAGTCTTTATATATGTATTTGATTTGCGTAACTTTGATATACCGCACTACTATATTAAAAGAACCGAACTATCAATATAAGCTCCATTCGTTAAGGCTAGGTGTTGTAAAATACTAGAGCCGCCCAGTGGTAAAAAATCTATCATTATAGTAACCTGGCTTATACACAAAATATCAAACGAATATGTTGTGTTTAAGGGAGTTAAAATTGTTCTTAACTATTTGCCTTCGCCGATTTATATACATATACCTAAGATACAAATTTTAATATCGATTGCGAGCAACATGAATACCAGTAGTGTGAGGGGAAGTGACTTTCTGACCACTTAAGCTAAACATTCCTGTCGACAAAGTTAAGAATATTACCAAAATCACTGAGATCTTCTTGGTTTCTGTAGCTTTTGCAGAAAACAGGCTGAGCAAGTTTTGTCTCTCTTAAATGAAATGCTTGACACTGATATCATTGTCAGCGTTGTATACGTTAGGTCTTTTAAGTCGTAAGAATTTGCTATATTATTTATGTAGATCAAACTTGGCACTTCGCCTACGTCATAAGCGGATGGCTTTACATGAAACGTACATTGTGTAGGCTTATAATTCTTGCGATGCACAATTCACAGGAATGACATAGTAATCGGGCTGTTTCGGCATTGAGATTGACAAAAAGGCGACTCGAGGTTTACAACTGTAGGCAAGTATCAAACCTGACGTTTTGTTGACTGCGCCTAAAGGTATTTTCTATGGTTCATGCGACGACCATGTCGAGTTAAATCACTACTGCAATGAGTCTGCATTATGGTCTACTGAAATTGTAGTGGTTTACATTACCTCCGCAATGATTCATGGTCGGCATCGCTGGAAACAATAGGAAAAAGTGGAATTAAAGCATATGAATTTATTTAAGGGCAAATTAAAAACGTACTTTAGCTTGGTTAAATAACCCGAACGTCTTAATTTTATTTAACTGGTTTTTCGCACTCTTGGGCGTGCGTTCATGTAAAAATATGTTTCAGAAGTTTAATGAAACAGTAAATAAAAATACAACTAAAATGATGTAGATAATATCCTCACAGCTTCCGCTAGCGAGTGTGATATAAAGTGGATTCTGAAAACAGAATATGGTTGTAAAGTACATATTTTAAATGTTTAAGCGTTACTACAACAAAAACTGCAGATGAATTATTGATATCAATGTGGATAGTACATCTACGCCAAGCTTAATCACCTGTTTGTATTCTGGATAGTGACAAACAGAATCTGAGAAATGCTAATTATATTTATGTTTTTTTCCAAATTAACGAATTTAGCTAAGTAGAAACTTAGATTTGGAATACATAGGTAAAAAACAAGTTCAATCGACAGCCATTAAACTTCTGAAAGCGTCACTAACTCAATTAAAGGTCCACTGTCTAGTACCTGTACCTATCTCAAAACTTGTATGTTGCATTTGAGGTCCTCCTTCACCGTTCAATGTATATATTAACAAAAAAAAAAATAAATGCCAGCCCTTCGTCGAGACCTTTTTGATATCCCTTGGAAACTGCAATGCAAACAAGCAACAGTGAAAACTGGAAAGTCGTGCAGTTTTATAGGAAAAGCTAAAGAATCCACCAAAAGAGAACAGTCGCACAGGGATACAGGCAGGCTAGCAAAAGCAACAACAAAACGTAAAACACACAAACAACTGCTAGAAGAGCAGTGGAGCCAAAATTGAAACAAGTTCACAAACCTCACACAAATGGAGCTGGAGCCACCGTCGTCACGTCATACTTGCGCGGTGGTATTGCTGTGTTGCTTTGCTGCGACGAACAACAAATTTTAAAACTACCCGTCCCTTTCTCGGAGAGCCTTGCTCAATTCTTTACTATAGGTACGAATGAGAGCATAACTCGAGTGCGAAAGTAGCGAAAAAGGGATGCAACAACACACAGTTCTTCTTTCTTTATTCAACTTTGTTGCTTCGATGACAGGGGGAAAACTTCACATTCGCATATTGTAAAGACTTCCTCCCCTTTATCAGCCCCATGCGCCCACAGCCCACAGCAACCATCAAGCCCCATCTTCGATATACTATACACCAAATTTTGAAGGAAACCGATATGAATGTGTACAAGAGATAATAGAAAAACCAAAAAAATGCTAGTGAGAGCGCGAATTTACTTTACAAATTCAACATTGTACACACACAGCACAATATACTCTCTCTTTCCCTCTATCGTTAGATACACTTTGTACGCTCGGTGTGTGAGCTGTGAGTGAGGTGACTCTGCCACATATTATTTTGAAGGAAGCAACGAGAAAAATATTGAAAATAAAAAAAAAACCTTTTATCCATCACTGCTCTGTGCGAACAGTAAATAACTATTTTTTGAAGACTCGATTTTAAAAATGTTGATGATCCAAATTCCCTTGAATTCAAGTTCTGTTTGATAGTGTGTTGTTCGTAATGCAAATCCTAACCTAACTTTTTCAACTTTTGACATTCATCATGTTATAAAAAAATTACATAAATTTATCAACTGCTTTATCAAAACAAAACGGTACAGCTGAAAAGAGAGGTTCACTCCAGAGGTTTACTTCAGATTTTAGACAAAAAAGATTAAAAAAGATTTTCGTCTTTAAAATTTGTGCCCCCGTTCCACAAAAAAGAAGTATATATAATTTACGTTCACGCACATACGTATCAACACACCATATACATTTATATATACATATATGTAGATTAAAAAAAATTCACAAAAACATATTTGAAACGAAAACTGAGGTTATGTGAGACAAATGGGTGAACTTAAAAAATCGTGGATTTTCTTTTGATTTAACAAGTTTTTCATCAGAAAATTATATAAATCATCTACCTTTGGAATGAATTCACACACGTAGAATATTTTCGGGGAGAAATTGCATGTCCTCTTCACCGTCCAAATATGAAACTGATGCTAGCTGAGAGCTGTTAATTTTTGACACACAGATTTTTTGTATTATGATTTTTTGCTTTTCACTAATATTTAACAAAATTGTTATAATTGCATATGGAATAAATTGAAAATCGCGAAAGGTTACCTGTGCCTGGCCAGATTGGGTATTGTGCAGTAAAATTATCCTTACAAAAAGTTTGAGTTCTTTCTCTGAACAATTTCTTTTGCACTGTTTTTAATTAACAAAATTTAAAAAAATACCACGTTGAGAATAAACTTCATTATTGTTTTTGGGAATATTTTTGCAACTTGATTTGACTTTTCTAACTATTAAATTTAAGAAAACACGTCCTTCTTCTCAGCTGACCGGATTAAGACTGGCCAGCCTTTGCAATATGGCGCGCGGTTGTTTGGTCGAACTCATTTCTACATAATTTTTCTTCTTCGTTTCAGTAGAATATTTGGTGTCTGCCATATGAACAGCGGAAAGAGCAAAACCACTATTGTCGATGAAAAGTTTTTTTCGAAATGTTCGAAATAATTTTCGAAATTTCAGTACACTATTTTGATTTATTGTAAGAATTCAATAATTAATAGCAACTTTATGCATAAATTTGTGGAATATTTAAATCATTTTCACAATTTCTAGGCAGACACTCGAAATGGAAGCTCAGTACGGAGTGCAGTCACCAACAAAACACACAAGACTCAGCGAGAGGGCAAAAATATAAATTCGACCAAGAAGTATTTTACCAAATCGACGATAAACGACGACGACACACAAATACGCGACGAAGTCGTCGCTCAAAATTCCATACACAAACGCAAAAACGCCTCAGACACGACGTTAAGAGTTGTTAGTCTAATTTTGTTTTTACAACAAGGTAGTAGATTTGAAACAAGAGATTTATATTAATTTGAAAAATTATTAATAACTGGTTTCGCTTGTAATCGAAAATCGACCATAACTTTTATATGCATGTAATACTAAAAAACGTAAAACAATTTTCGATTTTTGTTTGGTTTTTTTTATAACCTGTCGCTTTTGCTTACCTATAAAACAAGAAACTAAAATTATTTTTTTGACATTTTAAGATTATTTGATGACAAATTCGTTTAAAAATTTGTGGTTGCTTTGGAAACAATTACTACCACTTTTGTAATACACTTTCAGTCTCTTTTACACACCGCTGATTTTTCAACAGGATAAAAATGAGGACAAAATGAAGTGTCATACAAGCTTTAACATTTTCATGTCACAATGAAAATTTAAAGCAAACAATTTATGTCGAAAAATGTTAATTTCCAAGTTACATCATTGAAACATGTGTCAACAACCTCCCTGAATAAAAATTACATATACAGTTGCTTACTTTTATTATTATTATAAATTATTAACATGTAATTAAAATTACTTGTTAGTACTTATTTTAACGAGCCTAGCTGCAGTGATTTTTGGCTCTATTCTATTATTTGTTTGATTAAATGATAGTTACTTTTAGTAAATTGAATTCCTTCGAAAATTGGTTCTAATCTAAGATGATACATGTATAAAAGGCCTGTTTTTTAGCTTCGTTCTCAGCAAAGCAAAGTAAAGTAGGATTTTCAGCACGCAATTACAACAAACTACGCTCTACTTGACACTTCGAGATTCGCAGTAGTTATTGTAATTTGTGCGCTGAAAATCTTACTATACTTTACTTTGCTGAGAACAACGATCAAAAAAACACGCCTATAGTTTCATACTAACTGTCGTAAGTAATATGGCGGCGAGAAATTGAATGTCACCAAAATGCTTTCAATTAACTACCAAGCATTTTATATGGACAATTTTTAACTTAATTTTACCAGTCTTAATGTCGACTTTACCCACGGCACAGCACCCTTTGAATGATATAAATTTTATTCTTCTCATAATAAATACTAAAATGGTGTACATGGAAACTGGATTTTCAGGTATTATAGCTGATTTGATACGCACTGCATACAAAATCCAATAAATGTTTTGTTTGCTACACAAAATGCGAATAAAATGTTTAAATCTAAATCATTTCTACCAAATCTAGACTAAAAGAAGATTTGACTCCAGGATTCAAACCCTGCATCAGGATAAAAATATCTGAGTTATGAGTTTGTATTAATGAGGTAACAATTTGTACCGACCCTGACATAAACTAAACATTTACCAATGTACATTCATATTCAGTACTAATCCCAAAAAAATGAAACTTACGGCAACACTATCCATCCCAAATTAAACGTTACAACCCAAACTTAAGTTGCAAGTTTTGTTTCTTGATTGATCTGAATAAAAAATATGCGCATATTTGGGAAAAAGGTATTGTATTATTTGAAGACAAAAATTCCTTAAATTAACTTACCTAATGTTATATTGGGCGGGAAGTACTGTTTTTGGTATGCAAAATATTAATTCAAGATATTTGATATAAGGTAGTACCTACATCCATACCTACAATTTTCAAATTGCCAATATCGGTTATTATTTTGAAAGCTACTTTTTGTAAATAAACAAAACCTGACGCTGATGAATTCGCAATGTGTGTTGCTTCCGCCCGGCGCCGGCAATAAATTACTTAACGGCAGAATAACATTTTTAACGAAAGGACTTAATAATTATGTACAGTGAACATAATAACATAGGTATTTCGGTTAAAAGGCTTAAAAAAACATTTGACTGCTTTAAGTCTCTTATCAATCACTAAAGTTGAGTGTTAGCATTTAGCAACTTACGAAGAACAATTACAATCCAATTAATAAGAAGTAAATTTGTTACACACCCTTTAATTCACTCTGTACCGTATTGCAAAGACTTGCGTTCGTACTCCGTACAGCAACACATTCTTCCTTTTTGTTTTTATTTTGGTTTTGTAACAACTTGACAAGAAAAGTTTAGGTTGTTTTCATTTTTGGAACTAGCCAGTAACCACCGTTTTGTTTTTGTTTTCTCTTTGTGTCCCTATTCGTCCTTTTCGTGCTGCTGCTCAAAGGGTTTTTCAGGAGGCATGCTAGTCCGTTTACATGTTAGACTCAAATTCACTTAAGGTAGAGTAGACGATTTTTCAGGCCGGTGATTATGTGACTTTCCGTTTAAAATTAGTGAAACATTAATCATATTCAGAACCAACCAAATTCATCTTGTTGTGATGTGAGAAATAAATAGACACTTGGTCGTGTAGAAAAAATATAGAAGACAGTAATTTCATTGCGAAATAAAAAATAGTTATGCTAATGTGCACTCTTTAGATTTCCTAAATTCAATTGTCACTTCGCAACATTTATATAAAGGTACATATCAACCAATCTGTTTCCACTTTAAATAAAGGCAACACTGTATTTAAGCCCATTCACAAGCTGTTGCGTTTTTCCAGCTTTTTCCGAGCTTTATCCAATTTGTATGTTGCACACTAACAACAACTTGATGATCTGTCAAAAATTTGTTGATTAGCAGCCAATAAAATGATGAGACGTGGTCGCGTTATTTAAAAATTGTTAAAAGATAATCTTTGCGGAATCTTGAGATTGGAGAAGCTACACGAAGAAAAATCTATAGCTGTTCGAAACAAATCATTTTGTGGCAGACAATTCAATCTACATGTCATAATATTGACCAACAAAAATAAAATAATCAACCCTCCACACCTCTGCTAATAATACATTTTAGAAGAAGCCATGAAAACCATTTTAATTTTATTAATTTGCACTTCAATTGGATTGGTGACATCGACAAAAATTAATCCACGGGAAGTAAAATGCCTTGGTTAGTCCTGAAATCTAAAAGTTATATTTGAATTTCACTCACAACTCTTATTAATGTTAGTGTGCAAAGCGACTGTACAAGAAATGGAAGACGCCGTCTCCAAAGTGGATCCACACAAAGTCGTCGATGTAAGTGGCTTTCGTATCGACGATAAGGGCAACACAATCAGCAAAACTGCAAAATACATAAAATCTGAGATGTTTCTAACAGATTTGATGGAGAACATTTGCAGTACCATGGACAACTACGTCAAGGTGACCAAAAAGAAGACTGGCAAGTTGGAAATCTTGAAGATGACCATGGACGGTAAGATGAGCTCAATGATGACAGAAGTCGACTTCATTCAGGATGGTGATCTGAATAAAAGTTTGCCGCATTATGTAAGTTTTATCTAAGTTAATTATCTGATTACTTTAACGGCATTCTTCCCTATGTTAGTGCCTTGAAATTCTGGAGGACCAAGAAGACGTCTTCCTCAAATCGTTTATGAGTGAGAATCTACAAAGTGATTTAGATATCCGAATCTGTTCACAAATGACCAACTATTGTAACGACGCCCCTATCCAAGAGGAATACCAATTGGAAGAGAATGAATTCAAAGATGAATTATGATGACCAAGATAAAGAACTAGTATGGTAGCGTACAGTTAAAATTTTTTTTTGAAAATTATCATATCGTGTACTTATAAGAGAAAAATTTTAAATAATATAATCTGTTCCTAGTCACCAAGTGAGTGAACAAATTGTTAACAAAATTGAAACAAATCCGCCGTACGATAGAATTTTTTGATTTTTTATAAATAAATTAAAACAACGAATTCTAAATTATTTGTTATTTATTTTAAGTGTTGGGTTTTAAACATTTAATTCCACAGTTGGGGACATAATGAAGATTGATTTCATCTGTTGATAAGACACCTGGAAGTAAATAGAAAACAGAATGTAAGGAATCGCATAGAAATTTGTCATATAATAATATAAAGCTGTGAGTGTGAGGTAGGGACAAGTAAAAATAGCCGGAAGTTTCTTCATAATTTTAAATGAACATTTATTGCCATTCAGGTTTGGAAGAAGGAATTCCGCGAACCTATCTCTAAATAGTGTTATTCAGGCGCTTGTTGAATAGTCCACTAAAAATACAGAAAGGGCTGTACACGTGGTAAAATGGCTTTAAGTTTTGTTTGGTCTAACAAAACGTAGACAAAACATGTCAAAAAACAAACTAGGATATTTGAATACTAAGGTTTAGTTAGTACGACAACGCGTGTACAACTTTGAAGATGCGTGCCGTTAAGTTCTTAATAACGAATAACTTCTGATGATCAACACTGTAGAAAATGTAGCCCAGTTGCGTCTGGAACTAATCGTAAAATTGCATCCAAAATATCGATAGCGTCATCTGAAAGTACTCAAAACATAGAACATACAGCGCAAACCGCATAATACAAACAATAAAAAAAATGTGTGCAAAACGGTGTCTCGAGTTGGCCCTGGTCAAAAAAATATAATCGTTTTGAACCAATATACACTAATGCAAAGATTTTCAGCGGGCACATTATACATCACGAAGAAATCACTCTTAAATCGAATGGAAAGTGATGGTTGCTAATTTGCATTTAATCAGTTACTGTCAGTTTTGATTAAGGGAAACTAATACTTAATCGCAGTACACCCGGAAGTGAATTCACTTAAAATCAATTTTGCAACTAGCGATAGGTATCTAATATATTTAAGGTGGTTCTGGCTATTAAATACCAGTTAAAGTAAAGACAATATATTTAGGCAAAAAGTATGGTTGTCAGTTGAAGATTTGTGGATAGAAAACATTAAGTGTTTTGCTGTGCTTAGCGAGTATGACCTCGTAATAGCTATGTCCAATGGATATCTGTACCGTTTTTCAAAGAAAATGTTTATTGTGATTATTAGAAAAACAGCTTAAGGTAAGCCCAGACTAAATATGCGTTGAAACCGCAGGTATGCTGTTTCACTTAGATCGAATTGACGACCATTGGATCATACCATGATACCGGTACTCTGTACATTGCGAGCAACCATATGCAGGAAATCAACTACCCATTCATTTAGCAGTAGGTCAATAGATAATCTCATTTCGTACTTATTTTGTTCAAAATCAAATACATATTTACTGCATTGCTTTATATAGGACAAGGTATCTATTTTATATAGGTCTGTTATCATAACTTTGGACATCAGAGTTATATAACAGATTTTGTCGCTAAAACATTATTTACCTGACAAAAATCATAGGATTGCAGAAATAAGACAACAATCGGTCACTCAAGAAGATACTAACCTTTTTCTTTACTTCTTCAGGAGTTGATGCCTGACAACCAAGAATGGAGCACCCAGACCAGATCCGATGAAAACAATGAACAAGGCTGTCAGCTTGTATCGGTTGGTAATGTCAAAAGGCAAATTCTGCAAATTAAAAAAAAGATTAATCGATATGTATATTAAGGAATTAAAAAAATTATATATTTTTTTTAATATTATTATTATGTAATCACGAGGCTGATTTTGCACTTACCTCACCGGGGATACCACCATGGGAGTGGAATCGGACATTTGATTTGACCAAGTTGCGAGCCAACAAGCTTGTACGTCCCAACATTTTTGGAAAGTTATTAGTTAATTTGGAAAAAGTGGAATAAATCTGGCTTAACTCTGCAATTCGTTTTGTAGCGATTACAGAAAAATGATGGCAGGCGAGGTAAAGGTGATGGCGAAAATTCGATTCGTTCGAACTTCATCGGAACTGTCAAACAGATTTTTTTTTCGAATTTAAATGGAGTTTTCTTAAGACTAAGGTGCAGATAACACTAGAAATTTTTTTTAAAATTTTTTAAATTGGACTTTCTTCTTTCTCTATCTGTAAAATGTGCAATACAATTGGTAGGAAATTTGTGTTTGTTTCGTTTTAAGAAAGGAAAATATACCGACGTACAAAGCACAACCTGGAGATGAGTTCCATTTCATAGCTTTAAAATACGGTAAATCGATTAGCATACAAATTATTATCGGAAGTTGTTTACAAATTATTATTCTGAAGATGCAGTAAAACACTAGGTTTGTGAAAAAAATGCTTTCGAATAGTACTGTCTAGTTTGATATTCGAAGTTTGTTTTTTTTCTTAAATTGGATCAGCTGTTGCTGATGTAATTAACCTGACATATAAACTGCGTGCGTTTTCACGGTTTTTATTCTTTCCTCTTTAGTTTGTCCATTTGTGTTACTGAATTGTTTAAATTGTTGTCAACAACCATGTTTAGAATATCCTCTTTATTCCGAAATGCATTTGGCAATCAAATGATACGCAGTTCTAATCGATTACTTCATATTAGCGAAGCCGATGTTATACCGACTGCTGTCGCAAAGGAATCTGCAGAATTTCAGGTAGTTTATCAGTACGTGTCCTCTTATTATGATTGTCACTTTAAAATGAAATGCTTACAGCAAAATACAACTGAGATGAAGAAACTCGTGGGTGAATTAAGAGATTTGACATCTCAGGTTCTAAATGGTGGAGGTCCACAAGCTGTCGAAAGACATACATCCCGGGGAAAACTGTTGGCACGCGAAAGAATTAACAGGTTAGTGGATACTGGATCTGCCTTTCTTGAATTAAGTGCTCTCGCTGGGCATGAACTATATGGTAAGGAAGTGGTTAATTCTGGTGGAATTGTCACCGGAATCGGACGAGTGTATGGGTGAGTTAAAAATAACCCATGTTAAAACGTGGTTTTAATGTTTAGTTCCGTTTTCAGGACTGAATGCGTAATAGTGGCTAACGATGCAACGGTGAAAGGTGGCACTTATTATCCAGTCACAGTGAAAAAGCATTTACGAGCGCAGGAAATTGCCCAAGAAAATGGCTTGCCTTGCATCTACTTGGTCGACTCCGGTGGCGCAAATCTTTCCCGCCAGGCTGAAGTATTTCCCGATAAATTGCATTTTGGAAGAATTTTCTACAATCAGGTTAATATGTCGGCCATGGGCATCCCTCAAGTCGCTGTAGTCATGGGTAGTTGCACTGCTGGTGGTGCATATGTCCCAGCAATGGCTGATGAAAGCATAATTGTGAAAAACCAGGGAACCATATTCTTAGCGGGTCCACCACTAGTCAAGGCAGCAACGGGAGAAGAAGTGTCGGCAGAAGACCTCGGAGGTGCCGACTTACATTGCAAGACCTCAGGCGTAACAGATCATTATGCCATGGACGATGAACACGCTCTCTATTTGGCTCGGCAAATCGTCAAAAATTTTAATTTGCCTGCAACCAATGCCTATAGTGAACAGGCACTACACTCTTTGGACACCACTTTGAACGTCCAGACAAATCCTCAAGCATATGGGTTAAACTATGAGGAGCCTAAATATGATGCGGAAGAGATATATGGTATAGTCGGTCCAAACCTGACCAAAAGCTTCGATGTGCGTGAAGTAATTGCGAGAATCGTGGATGGCAGTCGATTTACCGAGTTTAAAAAAATGTACGGGGAGACATTGGTCTGTGGATTTGCAAAATTGTATGGTCACACGGTGGGAATTGTGGGCAACAATGGAGTTCTTTTCTCCGAAAGTGCCTTGAAGGGAGCACATTTTATCCAGTTATGTGCGCAGAGGAAGATTCCATTAGTGTTCCTACAAAACATTACCGGGTTCATGGTTGGTCGTGATGCTGAAGCGAATGGCATTGCTAAGAATGGAGCTAAAATGGTCACCGCTGTTGCGTGCGCTAATGTTCCCAAATTTACCGTAATAATTGGAGGATCCTATGGTGCGGGAAACTATGGTAAAACTATATTTTTAAAATCATGTCAACTAATTAAAAGCGTCTTCTTTTATAGGTATGTGTGGTCGCGCATATTCTCCGCGTTTCCTCTATATGTGGCCCAACTCTCGAATTTCCGTAATGGGTGGAGCGCAGGCAGCTAATGTCCTTGCACAGATTACTGGTGATCAGAGAAAACGTGATGGCAAGGAGTTTACTGAAGAAGAGTGTAATAAGCTAAAAGCACCGATTCAACAGCGATTTGAAGAAGAGGGTTCTCCTTACTACAGTACAGCCAGGTTGTGGGACGATGGTATCATTGACCCAGCCGACACTAGAAAAGTTCTAGGACTCAGTTTGACTTCCACGTTAAGAAATTCAAACAATTCCACGAAATTCGGATTATTCCGTATGTAACTGAAGAAGAAAGTAAAGGAAATAATTAAATTTTAAAGAAAAAGGACATTCAGGAAATTACTATTGCATTTATAACTAAGGGAACAAACTGTCGCATTTATTAGAATTAAGAAAAGTTGTTGACTAGATATTGTAAGCAAACAGTAAAAATTTGTATTTTTGTGGAGTTTTATTAAAACATTTGTTTATGACTTGTTTAAAGAAATTATTAAAAATTATTATTTGTATGTTCTGCCATAAGCGCTGTAATTTACGATGTGATACCTTGGTCATCGTTCCGCCGTTCATTACTCAGGGGTTAGCTATCGTTCTTCGGACCTGATTCACCATAGTAATGATTGCGTTAAGCCAAATGATCCTTTAAATGATCTGCCTATTCCTGCTCCGTAACTTCGTCTATTTTTTTCGGGTTTGATCCCCCCGGTGAGAGTTCTGTACTGCACTGCATATGAGTGACGAAATATATATATACATCGTAATCGTAACTAACTGCATTCTGTCTACGTCTAAACATTTAAGGCGTAAGCTGACATACAAAAGTTGATTATTGGTAAGGCCGAATGGATTCTCCATTGCAACTGGAACTGGCATTATTTGCCAAATGTTGTTGTTGATAACTATGGAGACAAATTCACGAAGATGAACCGAAATAACATTAATTAATTTGTTAATATTTACAAATTTACACATTACATTTTAATAATCCATATTTATATCCTAAACAATATGGGTCGAAGCAAAGTACAGTCAGCACCACCTATACTCCAGTAGATGAAAAAATGTAAAAACGCCCAATTTTCCAAACATCTCCAAGTCGACTAAAACTTGGCGTTGTTTTCAACTGACATTTCGAATGTTTTGAACGAAAAAACAATACAAATCAGAAGGTCCCACACACTTCTTGAAACAACCTCACCAACACAAATAACCCAGAGCTAGTGGTGGAAAAAACGTTAGTACTCATCCGAATCCGAATCAGCTACACGGCGATAACTAGAAAAAAGTTCTCTAAAACAAATCCATAAAAAGTACGATACGCAATTTGTTCTGTATATTGAAATTCGGATCTGCTTCCAGTATTACATCAAAAGTGAGTAATAAAATTCTAAAATTTAAGAGTTAGCGGCCTGAATTTTCCAATTGAAATTCCGATACAAATCTCTCCGGCCATTTTTATTAATTTCATCGAGAGTGAGCAGTAAAGCGTCCATCTTCCACACATTTTCTACTAGTTATTCCTCTCTAACTTTGGCATTGTAGTTGGCACTTTCATGTGCGTGGAATTCTCCATCGCATTCAAGCATTTTTGAGTCACATCGATGTCGAATCGAAACGACTGCTTTTTTCCTTCCTCATCAGTTTTGTGATTTGTCTGCTTCTCTTCTGTGTGTGCGGTTTTTCTCTAAGAACAAGGCACTCTTCTGTCCCGAAAAAAGGAATAAAAAAAGTGTAGTAAAAGAATTTTACATATTTGAAATAAAAATTGTCAGGTTATCAAGTGATTGGAATTCGCATTCAAACGTAATATAAAAAAATATAAAAAATAAAAACAACGGTTACTGCTTAGGTGAGTGTGTCTGCGATAAAAAAATAAAACATCCTTAAACTTTTCTTAGTGAAAACATGTCTTCCCGTCCCTTATTCGAGTTTTCATCGGTCGGTGCATATTTGCTTGTGTGTGGTGCCCTGCGGTGACCTGCTCTTTTTTTTTTTTTTTTATTCCCGTGGAGCGTGCCTTACAGCCAGATAGGAGGCACTCGCAGTAGGGATCCCCTTGTGGAAAATCCCCAAATAGCACCCAAATTTTGCTCACTCCAAACAAGGAGTTTGCTATATGTTTTCTCCCGGAATACCGTGCTATGGGCCCACAATAGATCTGCTTATTGTACCATATCGAAGAATTTCAATAGTTTTTTGGTACCTACGATTTATGTTGACGAATGCCGGCGGATTTGAAGAAAAAGGTGTGTGTGGTACGGTTCTGTGGAGATGATTGCGTCATCGGGTCGGCTTTGAGTAGAAATAATTTTTGCCAAATGAAATAAAATCGAATCAAATTTAAATTTTAGATAAACTGGATTACGATGGAACGTTGTACACAGATTTGCCTACATATATATTAGATTCGCCACTTCAACGTTGCCAGGTGTTAGGTGTTTTCACTATCTTCTTTGATTTCTCTCGTGACTCATGTTCAACAACTCGGTACACGTATTTCTTTACAAAATGTTGATAATAATAATAGAGAATTGCTGTGGAAATATATACATTCCTTGTGACATTATGGCTAAAAGAGGATTTGTGACAATTAAGGTATGACACGATATAAACATATTGTTTATTTCTTCGGAATTTATCGACACAGTCACTGGTTTTTTTATGTAGGTGTATTATTTGCTATTGTGTATGCTCACTTAAACTCTACAAATTGCACTTAACGTTTCTTTTAGCAGGCCCAATCTCTTGCGAACTTTTTAAAAACGTCGAACAACATAAGTCTCATAAGAAGGCTTCTCACTTAGCCAATAGACTTGTACATACAACCTGGTTCTTCCGATGTAGGTTTGGGAAAAAAAAACGATTATTTATTATGTTGTAGGATATAGTATAGCTTCCTGCCACGCTGTGTATAGGCAAGTGTTTAGCTTCTACTAAATTCTAACTTAGTTAGGGTTTTGTTTACGATGAGGACCCAGAGAAGTTGCGAAAGTCGTTTTAGAACAGTAGATGTTGATACTTAAGTCCATAAATCCCCTAGCTTCTTATTATTAGTCTATTTTTAAGCATCCAGTAACATCCAGCAACACTGTTATCAGTGTTGTTCAACTGAACAACATTTTGCTTGTGTAAAAAATTGTGAAAGTTATTGAGAAACTCAAGTACCTATGAACCGGAGACAAAAATATATTAGAAACGGTAATATAACTATAAACCGACACGTTTTGTTTAGCAGATATAAAAATCATTATATAAAAAACAGGAAGTATACTTAACCAATATAAAACACGAAAACGAGGTTGATTCATTATTGGTTTGTTTCTTGCAAACAGTAGAGTTCCCAATTTTTATCAATTCAAAAAATATTTCGACAGTAAAATACATTGCATCGTGGAAGCAAAAAGTAATGGAAGGATGTAAAAACAAAAATGCATCAAGTAGCTAGCGAAATTTTACATGGAGGTACAGTTTGGAGATATTTACAGAAGTCCTGGAATTAGCATTAAAAGTACTTCAGTCCTTAAATTAGGTATGCCAGATAAAATTTGACAGAATGTCGGTTGATTGTATTTTTTTAAGGAAAAATATCAAACACGCCAAATAAGGTAGGTTCGTTGATATTTTTCTAAACATCTCATTTGTCCTTTTGAACAAATAACTTAATTAGCCTAGAATTGGTAGGTCAATTGGCTTCGGTACAATTCGTGTGAAATCTTTATTTCCTTGCATGTTTGTTTCACCGTCATTCTGTCCGCGAGTTTGTTTGTACTTGCTTTATTGTGACTCGTGGTAATTTCGTGCAAAAATTGATTATTTGGCTAGACGTCTCTCAACCTCGGCTATGTATTTCAAAAGTTTTTCATATAATCATAAAAAAAAATCTGTTGGCTAACAACGGGACGGGAAATTTCTTCTTGTGCGTTCCTGTTTGGTTTGCAGTGAGTAGGAGTAACCTTCTCATTTCGCTGGCTCTTCAATTGTGTCACTTTAAATCGTGGGTTTGCCCACACAATCCGATGATGCATATAGCCCTTTCATCTAGGTATTCGTTTTCGAATTGCCCACACGAATGATAAAAATAAGGATTTTTATGCGACTGGCAACTCTATAACGTAGATTTGCTGTGTTTTTTTATTGTCTGTTGCTGCTGCTGCACTGTGTGCAGACAACACACTCCGCATGAATTGTTTTCCCCCTCAAAAAGCAGCATAGTCTAGAAGAGGGTACTTTGCCGTTGCAACACGCAATGCTGTCGTATATGGTCTAAAACGAAATACTGTACACTCATCGTTTTATCAATGGGTTGGGCGGCGAACAGCATTAATCCGCTTGTTCTCTTTCTCCACTGTGTGCTTCCGTTTTGCTAGCCCTGTGCTGTTTGATACCCCGGCCCACTAGTGTTTCCAATTGGTGTGTATGGTGGGTTAAAAAGTTTTTTTTTCTTTGTTTAATGCTTATACATATGTTTTAGGTGCTAACACTTTTTGGTTTTGTACGGTACAAAAATTACTGCATTTTGTTAGCATGTCCTCCCTTTTGTACAAGGTGATTAAAATGGGCGAACTTGTATGCGATGTTCAATGATCATTCACCTATTTTGGGGTACTTGCGGCGATGGCATCCACCGCCGAGGTCAAATACTTGATAAACCATTGCGTGTTGCCAGCCGCCAGTTGCAAATGCAATTGTAGTCAAAGAGATGTGTTTTCTCGACACACTCGTATCGCCGTCGGTCGTGGCCTATTTGTGGTTTGCATGTCATCGCATATTGACTATTGGCTGTTGGCTGTTGCTGCCCTACCGCAAAGCGGTTGCCTATGGTGATGGTTACACTATGGTAAAAACAACAAACATATGAAAGCCGAAAGATATAAATTTGCCTTAACTGTGTAATGCAAACTAGTTTCTTGCCAGTGGATTGCGTTTTCTATTTGTTTTTGCTGTTCTTTTTATATAGGAGGAATTTATGTTCTAATCGCCAAGTATATTAGCAAGTGATTTTGGGAAACGGTGGGAGATAGTAAATGTCATAAATGGTATGAAACATCAGAGCAGTAACATGATATCACAGTGCTTATGGAGGTTTTTGAACGAGAAGTAGGTTGCAGTGTTGCTGGGTACATAACGATTTATCTGCGAATAGTTTGCATTGTTTTAAAGTTGATACCAGACGACAACAAGTGAATGAAGAAAAATTATCTCTGATTGGTGTATTGTGGAAGTACTCTTGCTGTGATCGGCTTCAAAATGTCTATTGTTAAGAAACAAATGAATAGATGGGAAGAGGACGCTCAACTGTGATGACTGTTATGGATGATTGAGAGTGATTTGCATATATTTGTATGTGTCACGATTACTGCGTTCTTGTTACTGCTTATCGACTAGATGACTCGGCAACAGTTCTGAGTATTTATCGGCACAGCACTGAAATATTGCAATTTATTGATTATTTATTTATACATAAATTTGTTTTCAGTGCAAAAACTCTGTTTAGTTCACAGAGACAGAAGCGCCCACTGTGATTTTTAATTAATTTTTTTCACAATGCGCATAACCCCACTAACACCCACTCGACTTATTCGCATTACCAGGCATCGTCTGCCTCACGGTTTACATGAATAATGTGGCATAGTGGCAACGTCCTATTTGTGCGGATTAAGTTGTTTCTCCCAAGAAAGCTCGTAATGGAAATGACTGTACTTTACCAAGTTTTGTCGATGGTTTGGTTGTATCTCTTTATAGTCTTCATAAATGCTTAAGGAGCAACAACGCACAGCCAAATTCTTTATGAAACTGATGACGTTGTCGAAGTTCATAGAAAAATGAATAAAATAAAGGTGATAATGGAAATCGTTTGCTCTTGACACTATATACATATATGCATACGTCATCTTATTCTCGTTTATAACCAGATCCATATTAGCAGCATCTGGCGTACTAGTAAACTCAATGTCAGCACGTCGTTTGGCCTCCAAACATTATATGAAAATTTATTTACAATTCTTATAGGACCAGAAAAAAGGCTGTGCATAATATAACTCAACTGTGCACTTTCATTACAGTCTCTCGAATTCGATGTCTTCAATATCGTCACATAGGCAAATATTAAGAAATTACATCGTTATCTGTCTATAAGTATACGTCTGTTCTTTATTATTATCTAGACTACGTCCGTTATCGCACCTGTGAGTCTGAGACCAATTGAAAAGTATACATGGCAGTGTGATCAAACTATACTTCAATTTCTATTGGTGTTTAGTTTTATCTTGATTCAACGAAAGGCATTTTAATTATGTTCAGACATCATATTAATTGCAAAATAACTTCCGATTTTCGCAACAATTCCCAACTAAACACGGCCAAATTATACACGTTGCAAGTACATAGTAATTATTCAGTAAAACTTGTTCCTACTTTCACAAGCAGCACACTCTGATGATTTTATCGCTTTTTTGGAACATGGCACTGCACTCAGTGTGTGCCAAACATAAAAAAAGTTGTTTAACGTTCTTCCCTTTGGAATGTAGGAGAAAATATCTTGGGAGCGCCGGCAACACTGAAGTAGACATTTACTTTCGGTACATAAGTACCCGGTGAAGTGTGGAAGTAATAAAAGTCTGAAGAGGGTCATAATTAGCAATATGGATGAGATACAGAATGTCCTATCTGAGACGCGGCCTCACAAAAAAGACAACGTAAAATGTAATTAATGGATCCGATTTATTTTTGTTGGGTTGCTATGTGCGTCGTTTTTTTTATTTGTTGTGTATAGTAAATAAAAACCAAAACCGAAAAAAACGCTCGAAGCCGATTTATTTTTATATTTTGCTCATTTGCGCTCAGTTTAACATTTACTTAGATGCATTTATTTCCCAGTATACCAAAGTTAGAAAGTAATGTATACTTGGTTTCGCCACGAATGGTAAAACAATACGATTTTTATTTGGTTCCTATCTGTGAATGGCAATAAAAGCCATTTGATATTGACAGTATATCAAGTTGGGTGATGTTACAGTCCATTAGATTTAAGATTCTGGTGCCCTATAGAGGGTTGTAGAACGCTTGTTTTTTGTGGAATAATAAAAGCTACCATATAACAGTCAAGACTACAATATTATACATTACTCTTGCGGACATTTGCCAATTGGCATTTAACCACTAAAAAACTAGGAATTCTATTCAACACTTACTGCTGCATGTAGCTTCTAATTACGTATGCCCTCGTTTGACCCCCTAGAGTATTGCCCATTCTGTCTCAATTATAAAGCAATTACGGCAACCAACCCCTACCTACAAAATATCGTCTATAAACACAATCCTAATTGTGGACTATAAACTGAACAATGACCTCGCGCCCGTACGTCGAGAACTCCAAATAGAGAAATGGAAATTCGCTCATGCCTAACGAAGATGCCACAATTTCGAACACACTCCTTAAAAATACTTAATGACACGCAAACTTATTGATTTTTTTCCAATCGATTGTTTCACAATGAGAAAAACTTATGAATAACAACTCAACACGTCTCTCATTTGCAGCTAAAAAATGGCCGTAAACGTTTACTCCACAAATGTTACGACGGACAATCTGTCCAGACATGATATGTTATCCTGGGTCAACGATTGCCTACAAGCACAATTTTCAAAAATCGAAGAACTGTGTACAGGTAAACAAAGCACAAATAATATCACATTTACAAATGTTTCAAAAGCATTTTCTATTTTTAGGTGCCGCGTATTGTCAGTTCATGGATATGCTGTTTCCTGGGTCAGTGCCAATGAAACGTGTCAAGTTTCGTACAAATCTCGAACATGAATACATTCAGAATTTCAAAATACTGCAAGCTTCCTTCAAAAAGATGAGCGTTGACAAAGTAAGTATATACGCGCATGCTATAAAACAATATACCCCGCCCCAAAGTTCCTTTCATCCCAATTAACCGATGTAAATTTTTATTTTAAAAGAGAGTCTGTAACAGTAACTGTTTGCAACAAGACCAAATAATGCACTTTTGCAATGCTTTTGTTCTCTCTTCGTGACTGTGTGTAGATAATACCGGTCGATAAATTGATTAAAGGACGATTCCAAGACAATTTTGAGTTTCTACAATGGTTTAAGAAATTCTTCGATGCCAATTATGATGGGCGCGAATATGAACCGTTGATAGCAAGAGGCGGTATCAAACTAGGTCAAGGCACATCAGGTTGTGGTGCCAGCATCGGTGGAGGTATGTGCGGCAGTAGTGATCTAATTGAAAAACGTCAGATACAACAGCCAAGCAGATCAACACCAAGGACAGGACATTCAACTAGTTAGTTAAAAAAAAAAAGAAAACACTAATTATGTTGACAGAAGAACATGTATGTTCTACTACCAGTTGGTCTCTCGTGTTAAAAGTGTATAACAAGTTATCTGGAATGGAAACAAGAGAGGAACTAGCGTGAAGCACGATTTTTTGTATTACCATATAGATTACAGCGTGTTGTTGTGTACATAATTTGCATGGTTTTCGAAATGCGATTCGGCGTGTTGATCATGATTCATTTCTTTTCATATTTTCTTTTTTAGTTGGAAAAGTTTTAACAATAAGAGAGATCAGCCACAAGCACGTTGAATTTCAATTTGAAAGTCATGAGTTTTGCGATTCATTTGTCGTTTAGTTCTACTTACTCAGTCTTCCTGCTATAAACTCTTCCACATGTGCACAGATATTCACACACACAAACGGTTAAAGACGAAAACTAATTCGCACAATGGTGGACAGATAGATGCTTTAAGCCTTATTATTAATTGGTGGTATTGCCTATTTTTGTTTTTTTTTTTTCGTTATTCTATTTAAATTTGGATTTGGTTTAGGTGTTGTAAGCAGATGGCTTTAGAGGTTATATTGTATAAATTAAGAGTGTGCTAGTATCCATACCGACTAACCAAAGTATGCTGATTTATTTGAAATCAACTCTTCGAGCCGTAACAAGAAGAATCTACGCATTGCTAGTAAATGCTTGAAAGACATTTTAATTAAGGACTTGAAATACCGGTCGGACAATTTTTCACCCTGTTATACATGCTGTAATTTTATCTACTTAATTTTTGGCATGTTTGGATAATTCAACGAGTTCATTAATTTTTTTTTTGGTCAAAATATCGCGCATACAGCTGCTTGTTTTTGTCTATTCCCTTATCTATTGGGTCGCATCTGTTAAGTGTCCTACTTCCATTAATGGATGTTCCTTCTTGTTGTTGATGATATTTTGTTAGACATTAAACTGCTCACTCCTCAAGTTCGTCAGTATTTACTTATAGACTAACTTGTATACATTTTGACAATTAAAATAGGTATTCAGGATTAAATATAACCACTTATAAGCACGCTGCTCAACTATTCTTGCACTTGCATACAAACACAGCAAAATATAATCTCTTATTGAAGTTTTTTGTTTGATTTATAGGTGTGCCTACCTTTAAAGTATATTTTCAAGTCATTGCCCTGTTATATTTCCATTGCCGACAGCATTTATTATTCTCGAAGTGCGTCAATGAGATGTTATTTAATTTTTCTAAAGTGCTTTGTACTAAATGACCGGACAAATTATGCGCTTCAATAGCCTCGGCCCATACTTATCATTTTTATTTTTGCATTTATGTGCAGTCTCGGTTGATGGCAATGAAAGAAAGCAACGTCCAACCTCCCCTGCTTATTTTACATTTTGCCTCGACTGTAACCAGTCGATTTCTATAAAGCGCAAGATAAATCCGTTTATTTGGTGAGTAGTGACTTTTTATTTTTGTGGAGTGGCACCTTTCAACGCTCAATGGCACATTACTATCGTATATTATAAGAAAACAACACAAAATTACCTTTTTAGAGATAAACTCAATGTTCTATCAAAAGCACCCAACCTCGTCCTGTCAAAAGATAGTTATACAGCCCTTTTAATATTTTCAACTTGAGGAGGAATACACTGGGTTCTCCAAAGCCGTTTTCACTTTTGTAGGCTTAGAAATAAGTAGCAATAGGTCATAACTAGGGCTGGAATCCCGTCCTTCCGGAACTTATCCCAGTCTTCTTTTGAATTTGAATTTGTATTTAATTCATTTTAACTTGTCATTAACATTTTTGTGTTTCAAAAAAGCTTGCATAGGTTAGGTTTTTTATACGGCAAGCGGTTTGCGTATCGGACGACATTGGGACAAAAAAATCAATCTTTTTTTTTGATCTAAATCACTTTTCGCGTTCCATTGGGAAAAAAAATCAATCTTTTTTTTTGATTCGGATCACTTTTTACAAATCTCGATATTTTTTCAGATTTACACATACTTCCACAAATCAAGCACAGCTGTTTTACGTAATTTAAATAAGTTTGTTTTAAAACAAATGTTCAAAGTTCCGCGAAAAGCAAAATAAAGAAATATATAAACAGCAATGGACATAGTTTTGGAGGAATTATTATCTTCATTGTTTTCCTCATCATCTGGAAACTACGAATCACCGAAACTACTCCACTTGTATCTACAACAGAGGAAACATTTTTCAAGCCGATTTCCATGGTTGATTTTACCAAAAACTTATGCAATTTGAGCAGCTGATATTGTTGTCAAATAACGCACTAATCCATTCACAAAAGCAGATCAATTTCGTTGCATGTTCCATGAGCCGCATAAAATCTGATATCTGAAATAGATTTTTGGTGGTCCCAATGGAAAACGACATTAGTCTCTACCGCTGAGTACAAGACCTCATGACATATGATCTAACAACGATACATTTGGCCGATCTCTCCACCAGGTCGATATTAAATATGAACCTCTGATTTCTGGTCATTTCACTAAATGAAAATTACACAGTCGTTCATTCATAATGCTCGATCTATCGAATTGGAATTGGAAAAGTTACATATACGTCTTTATTTAATAATATTCCTCTGTTTATCGAAATTTTTCATTTGCGTGCTAAAAACTATCACAAATAGATCAATGCAGCTTAAAACATACAAAATCCTCCTTACATCATACCTTTTGGAGTCGCAATGAATCTACACAGCTTCAAAATTGTCAAAAGTCCACCTAGAAATCGTTTCATTTCTTAAAAAAAAGAATCTCATTCTCTCTTTTAAAAAACAAATTTCATTTACCTTGATTTATTTTATATATTTGCTTATTTTGTATTATTATTTCTTAAAATATGATTGTATACTCATTTTCTTTCACGACTGGTGTGTGTTTTATTTTTTGTTTTGATTTTTATTTCTCTCTGTCTTAACTTTATAGATTATACCAATTGACAAACTAATTAAAGGTCGATTCCAAGATAATTTTGAATTCCTGCAATGGTTTAAGAAATTTTTCGACGCTAATTACGATGGCAGAGATTACGATGCACAAGCTGCCAGAGACGGTGCACCAATGGGCTTTGGCTCGGGAGCCGGAGCCAAAAGTTTACCCGGTGCTGGCTCAAATGCTGCACCTTCTTATAGAAAACCGGTAGCCACATCAACACTGGGAGCAAGTCGCCCTGCTGCTGCTACTCGGCAGAGTATGTTTATATTGCAATTATTTTTTATTTGTGTTTCGTTTGTTTTATTTGGAATCAAATCGTTGCTTATTAGAATGAAGTTTCTTAGCAAATCATTTCAATGCGATTAACATTATTTTAGTAGTTTTGGAGAGGTTATTACCAATGGCACTGCACATTTTATTAACACTAATGTAGATCTAACACAAATGTAGATCTAACACAATTAATGTAGATCTAACACAAATGTAGAAGCACTTCCTATTGAATTATGAATTTTAAAGAATTTTATTTTACATAATGTTTAGGGTCAAATACGTATATATTTTGGTGTAAAAACCGCTTTTAATTTTTGATTTCCAATTGCACGTTTAGCTCAGCGGCCAGGCCGTCGGATCCCGCAGATTTGCTGGACTGAGGTTCATATTGATGACACTCTTGTGTATTATCACCAATGTTAAATGACTCCTTATGCCTGCGACCGCGTTCTTGGTTATCATCGCAGCACTGCAAACATCTTACCGAATTCCCAGCGCCGACTGTGGGCTTTAATTTATAGTCTTGAAGTCGGCTTCGTACTTTTCGAACTTCCTGTAACAGGGAATGAGAAAAGAAATAGACCAAAACAAAAATACACATGTTTTCTCTTACGAAAACTTTGGCTCCTGGGAAAAATTCAATATCTCCGCCGGAGAGATCCCTAGATTCATAAATTCCCATGGTCTTCTAAACTGATTCCGTCGCATAAAATATCTTATTAGCCGCAGCTAAGATATTTAAAAACAAAGTTTTGTTTAATACATGAAAATGTTTGCATTACGCAATGCAGGTTTGCTCAAATCTTTTGTTTTCATATCCATGCCAATCAGTTTTATTGAACACAACATTACATTGACACCACACCAAGTAGCCGTTATATAGTTTTAATGTTTGAATGTTAAGAAAATTGGTTTCAGCAACAAATTAAGACTACACATAATTTAAAAAAAAAAAGAAAGATCGTGCTTTACGTCGAATAACTAACCAAATTGGCAAACCACTGTACACATAATTATAAAAAAATTACTGAAACAGTATTGAACTGGTACTAAACTAAAATTTACTCTATCAAACAGTCTCCAAAGTCCCACCACGTGCTGTTGCACCGGTTAGCGCTAGGACATCATCAGTTTCAAACATTGGTGGGGCTGTTAAGAAGGCCGCCGAACCAGTGAGTCAAGCATCAAATCAACAAATTGAGGAGCTATCGAGTCAGGTACATCAATTCAAAAAAAATTGAACCCACTTATTTCTTACAGTTCTTACTTATACATGTTGCAGATAATGGATATGAGACTGAATCTAGAAGGCCTTGAAAAGGAAAGGGATTTCTACTTTAGCAAACTAAGAGATATTGAAATTTTGTATGTACCAAAATTTGCATTACTATGTTTTTCATTGTATTAACTTTTTGTTGTCTTCTTTTAGATGTCAAGACGCCGATGAAGGGGAGCCACATCCATTAGTCCAAAAGATCTTAGATATTTTGTATGCAACAGAGGTAAATATAACAAATATACACATATATTAAATGCGCTTAAAACTAATGCAAATCTAGAGGTCATCTAACTAAAACAAGTTTGCAATAGTTGAAAGTGTATTGTATCCGTATTAAATACAGTTTCTCATTTTTCATTGCATTCGAAATTATGTGTGTTTTCTGAGAAAGATAAATGCTTATTCTGTTTGTTGTAGAAAATAAGAAAAGAAAAAAACTAGCACTAGAACCTAGAGAGTGTGCGCACACACAGCAATCTAATGTGCTCCGTTTTATTTGTTATTATATTATGCTCTCTAGGTAAATTTGTATTGGTATTACTTTTAATCGAATTGTTTGCATTTGTTTTGAAGTTTCGTAAACTAGTCGGTCGTTATGTACCGACTTTAAGATCATCCAGAAGGCGTCGCTAGTGTATGTATATATAATGCTTTCCTATCCTAATTGATGGTTCGACTAATTTTATTAATTCAAAATTCACTTAGCAAAGTTTGTATCTAATCTAATATCACGTTTGATTTTTTTTGCGTTTTATTTAAAATTACAATAATATGAAATTTTCTCGTAGGAGGAACCACTTAAAAATGCATAGTTACTAATTTCTAATCTATTCATTGTATTGTACATAGTTTTAATGGGTGAATACTGAATACCTATGAAAGCCGGTTTTATCGGTCCAGTCTTTAACAAACCAAAGATTGCGCATCGGGTTTTTCGATATAAGTTTCATTTTTAAGTGTACATTTAGACTTGCAAAAACCTATTCAACTAGAGTGGACGGGTTAATTTCTAAACAAAAAAACCATCATTTTAAAATAATAAAAATGTCTGTTTTTATGGCCGCCATTTAAATTTGTTCCCACATTGAGCTCAATATCAGCTCAGGAAGAACGTACTTCATTTCGGGTGCCTACTTCACGAAGTAGACTCTATTTCGGGCACAAAATTCACTTTTTATAAGCGCGTCACGAGTTTGTGGATGGTTGGCAAGACACGTCCCCTTGATGAAGATGTATAACTATGTCCAATTGCACTGTTTTGTTGAGAAATTGTTTAAGAAAATTATTGCATTAGGCAGGATGATTATACGTACGGTAGTTAGAGTGTGAATGAAAATCTTTGGCAGTATCAAACAATCTAACTGTTTAACTGCTAAGACGAAAGTGTTCAAAAGTTCCACGCCCACCGACAAGCTAAGTAGTAAGCTAACATATCATCAACGAACCAAGCCAATCAAATTCTATACATGAACATGTAAAACGTACAAACATATGGTTGGTTTAGAAGTAATGTGAGAAGCTAATCCTCAGCACTCGCTTCTCGGTAGTCCCAAGTTTATCTCTGACAAAAGTGTTCTTTGAGGGGTACGCATTGGCTAAAGGCTGATTCGCGGATCCTATTTCACAGATGTTATATTTCATAGTGCTGGCATATTTATTGCGCCGGAGACACTAAACGCGATTGAATATTATAACGGTATAGCCGTTGTAAATGCATTTTAGGAGGAAGTTCCACATTCTGCTGATGTCCTATTTATTGAACGTCAGCTTTAAAAAAAAGTGCAGTGTATAGGTATAATGTAGGTGTGTAATTTAGTCGACTGATTTAACTTTTTCTAGTTTAAACTTTTTGTTGGATCGTACTTCATTAACAAACGTACACTCATAACAACTCACTTAGGGTGTACATGTAACTAAAATGCGGGCAAGCCATCAACTATCCATCTCATCTTCGAACATAATATACCTACGTGGATAAATCGATCACCATAATTTGTTTGCAAAAGCAGTTTTCATCTAGAGAACAAATCGCGCCCTCAACAAGATAGAAAAATGAACATTCGATTGATGGACAAGCATAAATGGAAGTGGGTTGCATTCTACCCTATGACAATTAGATCCACTGGTGCATGTGTCATATTTGAGTTGTAAAAACGTAATTCATTTTATATGTAGGGACTATTACGCAACATGACTAGGTACTGAAAGCCGCCCAACGATTCACTTATTGCGCGGTACTTTCAATATTTTTAGTGTCCCAGTTCTGGTTACATTTTGCGGACTCACAATTGTGTATTAAAAAAAGCCCAATTGACAGTGATTATTTTTAGTATCGTTTAAAAGCAGGTTATGTTTTTTTTTCTTTTTCGTAGATTCTACCTAAAAAGCATGTCCCTTTCCGAATTCTCTCAAATTTCATTAATTACTTCTTTATTTGAATGCTGTTGGTTAATCTATTTCTACTTAAAATTGAGGCACAAAAAACGTTCAAAATTCACAACCCAACTGTCTTTCGATTTCTAAACAACATTTTCAAATTGCACACACACACATTTTTTAAATCCCGCTGTAAAAGGGACTGCTTTTCGAATGTTAGATATTTTTAAAAAGTAGTTCCAATTTTTCGCACTTTTTCATAGAATGGGGGAGATGCCACACTGACTGTTCAATCTGATTTAAATCTGATGTCTATATAAGAAGCCTCCTGTGGAAGAGACCACACACTGAAACACTACTGATCTGCTTTTGACGTATTAGTTTGACGTCAGCGAATATTTATCACATGATATTTTATTTGAATAATTTTAATTTTAATTAAACAATTTGATTTACATGTAATTGAATGCATTTTTATTTATCTAATCAACAATAACGTAACGGTCACGGAGTGGTTGAGAGAGAAGAAAAAAGGAATAACATGATGTAGGTAGATATTTTGATTAATCTTAATTTCATTGCTTGCTTTTTTTTTTGGTGGACAGTAAAAGGTGGTTTTCAGTGACAGACATGTTTTTTTTTTAATTTAGGTGTTGCATGGGGATGAATATAAGTTTACATCTTTAAAACTAACAGAAGAGGCTTGCGCTTGTCATTTTTTGTTCAATAAGACTTTATGCACTGTACTTTTGGTTGCTTTCATTGTGTCATCTGTGGAACTAGACTTCTCGAAATGAGCATGTAGCAACAGTAACAATTGACCACATTGTGAGTCATAAAAAAATGTCAAATGTTTAAGTAATGCACTAGTTTAGCTATCTGAAAAGTGCATAAGTAAAACGCGAATCGTAGAAAAATTAAACATTTTATGAAAAGCCGTTTATGGAATGAATGATAAAATGAAATTGATCAGGAAAACTTTTCCTGATGGATGGAGTAAGAATGAGATTTTCGGTTAAACAATGTGGGCAACTTTTTGAAATAAGGCGATAATTAGAACCGAAAAAGTTGTACGTACGGTAAAATAAAGTAGATTATTTATTATTTATTTTTTCTTGCCATTTTGTTTGCCATAAAACTGTGACATTCTTAATCAGAAAAATAATTGTTAGTCACTATTCAGAAAAAAAAAAACTAATCATAAATATAGTTGTAATAAGCCAATATTTATGATGCGATTTTCCGTTGGCATGTTTGGTAATGTAATAAATGAAATCGTTGTAAAACAGATATAAAGAATTTATAATGAGCCAGAGAATCATCGCCGACATTACGCTCACTGCTTGCCTATTAACTCAGTCATTCGGCATCATGTAATTGAATTGAATTGAAAGAAACATCAACAAAATTCGTGATCCGCATTTATATCTTCCATATGGACATGGACCCTGATTCTGACAACGATCACATTTGTTTAAAAGAAAGTTTTAAGATAATTTCTATGGGCAAAATGAGAGTTTACAAATCGCCACAGATCCCCTAGACAACGCTAGTTACATCGGAAACTACCTTTCTTGGAGGTTTAGTATGAAAATGTTGTTCATTCTTTGGTATTTTAACTAGCAAAATGTACATCGTCGTAAAAAAAAGTGTTCTAAAGTTTAACTAGAAACTTGTCTGCTTTGGCATGGGCATCTGCGTATAGCACTGGTATCGGAAATTGCCGAATAAATAAGAAGTATGTTATGTTGCGGAGTTATACAGATAACCGGCAAATCTGGCCAATCAGTCCAAGTTGACAGTTGTAAAAATGACAATTTCATATGAGACAAAAGTAAATGAGGTGAGTAGCTTGTAAAGTCATACATTGTCTTATATTATCATGCAGTATGGGTATGGGATGGTCATAGATATCTTGTATGAAGATGTGTAACGTCAAAAAGACGAAGACAGGTATTCATTTGTAATCGTATTCTTATCACTCATTTTAAAATGAAGGCACGAGTCCAAAAGCAGAACAATGGAAATACTCTAATCATTTATTTACTTTTGCAATTTTGTATATAAATGTATATTTAATTATATCCTGTGCATTACATAAATATTGTATAAAGCTTCAAGAATTAGCATCGAAAGCATGTCATACTTATGTACTTCTCTAAAATACAGCAAAAGAAGTTGAAAGATGTAATTATGAACTGATGTAATACTTTGCTTTAAGTTGTACTGTAATATGCTGTGTAGCTTGCTTTTTATTCGGTATATACATAATATAAATTACACGTTTTATTCATGTCTTACAGCACAGTCATTTGCACATTATAGTATTCCTATTAGTGTAAGGATCACGCTATTAAGATACATAATTTATCTGCTGTTGTTGTCTTATATCAATGAAAATATGATAAAATTCAATAAGACCAATCCTACCAATTAACAGTTCTACTTTTTTTTTGTTCAGCACCAATATTATTTTAATTTTACGAGGACAATTATTTAACGGTATTCATTGATGATACATGGCCTTATGCGAAAGCTCAAGGTGAAGAAATCCCTATTTCATTCGATCACATTGAAATCAACAAGCTTGGACTGTGAAACAGGGACAAACGTGAAAATGACTTAAAAGAGATGTAACAAAACATTCAAAAAATAAGGCCAAAACTAAAAGGCTTAAACGTTTTGTCACTTTGACAAATGTACCAAGAAAGTGGCGAAAAGTTCCTCCTCTCCTCGTTTTTTCGGATTTTGGGAAATTCGTTCGAATATTATGTATGCCACTCTTTGTTGTACGACGGCCAATACTACAGTGCACATCTATGGCATCTATTGCATATTTGATATCTAGGATTAAACTCTTAGAAATTTTCGGATCTAGTTTTGGCCAAATCAGCTTTACCATTAGAAATGTTATTTGCACCGCTTCTCCACCTAAGATCAGTCGTTTCAATAGCATGAAAGAATGTCATTAGCTTGCATGTAGCGTCAGAAATAGAGACTGACACAGCAGCCGTCCATTTTCTGAGTTCTACTTCAGGCTTTCTTTTCATCTCGAACACGGAACTGCCCATTCCCTATTAAGTGTCCGAGGCAATGTAGCTCGGCAATGTAGAAGGAGTAATTCTATGGTGGAAATTGACATTTTCAACGTTATTCCCATTTACCGTAGTTGGTGAATAAATATACCTACTATATAATATACTATTATTTATGCATTTGGAACTACATTACCTCCGCAGCTAGTTGCTGGGAGACTTCGTAGATTATTTTTCTTTCTGTACCTTCTTCCTTACATGTCCATGTTTTCCCTCGCTGCCTTTGTTGTGCTCTGAAGTTTATTTGCATGTGAAGTATGCTCCCATTGACAGAAGTGGTTGGTAATATGTGGTAGTTTTGACTACCTCTTTGACGACTGTGCTATACTTTTTGTCGTTCTGTTTATGTAAAAGCACGGTAAAGAGTTTCTCAGCTCTACATAGAATCTAGCTACTCCAGGTTCGCTTAAGCCTGCAAATAATGAGTTCGATTTTCAGAAATGTCAGATACAAATGATTTTACAATTTGTCACTACATATCTGCGATCCGTAAAAATAAAATTTTTCGCATGTCCCGAAATTTGTATGAAACACTTCGCCATTGTAACGCACAATACCAGTACATGCTCTTAATACACAAAAGAAAACATTCTGGAAATTGTTTCAGTTTTAGAGAGAATTCGAATTTTACCAAAACTCTTATGTAGTTTGGTAGAGTGATTTTTCGTTTATCAGCCACAAGCCCAATCATTCTTTATCGAGCTATTATGCACTTCAAAAGCAAAATAGTGAGGGAGAATAATCTTATCCTTCTTTATTTATCTGATAAATAACATCCTTATTACAAAATTCAATCAGAAATATTTCTAATGTTCAATCAGAGAACTTTGCGCAGTCGATAATTCAGGTTTTGCATTTTATACTAATCAGCACCATTTTCCTTCTTAACAACGCTCACGAAACGAACACAAATTAGTAAACTTCAATTCAATTTTATGATCGTAACATTTTTAACCGCCGTACTAGGCGAAAATTGCAATCGTTACTTACCTACTGTCTGTTCAGCACAACCAAGTGTACGAGTTGCTGATAGTAAGAAACTCTCTCATTAGTTGTATACTGAAGACTTATAGTATTAATAAAACAATCTAAGACAAATAGATACCTCTAAAATCAAAATTTATTGTATTTTCGCAGGATGGATTTGCTCCACCAGATGAAATACCACCCGAGGATGAAGAATACTAAACAAAAAAAAAAAAAATTAAAACAAAATTCAATTTTAAACACCCCTGCACAGAAACATGACACGACAAATTGAAGAAATGTTACCATACAAAAGAAAGGAATAATAAAAAATAAAAAAAGAAACCAACAAAAACAGATAAAAAATATGTTTAAAAAAAAAAGAACAAAATGTAAATGCAAATAGAAAACTACTACCATAAAGAATCTAAAAAAAAAAAGAATTAAAATTTAACATAGAAATATCTTCCTCTCCTGTTTCTCCAGCAGTAGCAGCAGCAACGACAGTATAAAACAATAGCAGTCCGTAGGCTTTAAATAAAATATCTACAACAACAACAACACCACCCCATCACATGTTCGCAATAACATACAACACATTCACACTATATACAATATTGTTTTATGTTAAAAGAAAAACACCATTAAACGGTTTTGTTTGTCTTGTTTCTTTGTTATTTAACTAAACTGAAAGAAAAAATGATAATCTATTGAATTTTATCAATAATTTCAATTTGTTTAGGTTTCCACTTAGTGAACAAGAACCCTACGTTACATATTGTTTATGTTCATGCTAGTGCTGCTTATTGTATACAAACCTACCCTACCCTATAAAGATTTATATTTTCACCAATATTAAGTTTCAACATCTTATCTTCTGGCGGTTTTTGTTTTTGCATTGCAACGAAATCACACTAAACGCATACAAAGAAGTAATGTTCTTATTACTTGCTATTAATTGAAAACTTTTGTCCTTGTTAACACATCCTCACAAGTGAGCATTATCATAGAAATAGAAATTTAATTATTATATGCTGCAAAATTATTTAATTCGTCGAAAATATAATGTAATATGTTTTTGTTGATTGTTTTCGCGTTTTATACATAATGTTTTGTTTTTTTCCTGTTTTATTTTGCGATATTGTGTAGTAATGCTTTTGTTTTCTCTGCAATTTTGTTTTTAGTCAAGTTGAAAAAATAAAAAAACAATCAACCCAGGTATTAGAAATAAAGAGATTAAAAAAAAACAGTAACAAATCCTCATTTGAATTATACCTACTATTTTTATATTTATGATAATTAATATGCTATTATCTAAGGAATATTTTTGTTTATAGTTTTGGTCGTTCACCATTCATTTATATAAAGCTTTTTTTTGTGAAAATCAAACAACTAAACCACTGAAAAAAATCAAAAGCAAATAAAGTGCATTTCCTTTATTTTAATTGTTTGTCTTTTTGTTTTATTTTTTGTTGTATGCTTGTAGAATTTTTGTTGGTGTTGTATTTTTCAGTTATATATACTTTGTACTTTTATGTTAAGGTATTGGGGAAATTTGGATGTCCACTTTATAACCAAAAGTGGAATGCATTTTTTGAAACTCCGCATCTAGCCACATCATTTGATATGTTGTCCAGACATTGGGATGGAAATAACTTTTAAATATTGTTAGTTTTGGCATATTTTCCGCGGGGCTGGGCACAATAGATATTGGTATCTGCCGGCCTTTGGAGGTGACAGCAGGAAGAACAAAGAGGGCACAATTCTTCTCGATATTGGCTGCAATTATACAAATGGTAGTTTTACCCTCTGTGTGACCCAAGGTTAATTTAAATATGAGAGCCCAATCATAAATGCAATATTGCGCAATATGTTCTAAGAAGAGAGTTTACAAATGCATGAATTGGCATCAATGATAAGCAGAGAACTTCAATCTGCGTATCTTTTCCTGCTTTGGACTGAGTTTGCTTTGCAGAGGTTGCATGGGCCCTGCAATTTATAAGGCCATTTGAGGTACTTCGCTAAAATGACCTTAAGTTTGAACTTAAAATAACCTATAGGTAGGTATTTAAGGTGGAATCTGGTACCGAGAATGTAATATAGTCGGTACTATTAATAAAGACATGTCGTCAACCAGGATTGCAAAAAAAATAATGGAAGACGTATTCCCAAGAGTTCAGCAGCTCATTATCCATTCAGCTCTTGCAAAACTAATGGGAGAAGTCGTAATTATTGCAATTGTCCTAAGAGACACTCGCATCTTTGCTTTGGTGATCGCATTAAGCCCTAGTTTGGATTTACACGTATGGCAAGAGGCCAAGTCTGCCACTGGCTTCACGAATCCCTGAAATGTCGCTATGACCAGACATTCCAAATTAAGCATAAGCCATTTCAAAAATGACCAAAACAGTAATGTGAACGAACGTTAACACCGCACGAGTCAAACCGCCACCATATTTCCCAATGACAAATTGTGCATTTGAAGGTCTAGTCACCTGGACCACGGTTTTTACATCGTTTATTTCGAATGAAAACATTTTCCAACTATTTTTAGAAAGAACTTGCTTAGAATCGTTTATTCCGTGAACGAGCAATACGTAATGGAATTTGTTTATGTTTTGTGTGTAAAACTGACATAATTCCATGGCTCGTTCACGGATGTTGCGATTCGACTCCTGAAGTCGGGAGGTTAGGATCGAAATTTCATAGGAATGCTTTTTTTATACAAGATCGTGGAATGGTCAGTATGACAATTTGACTATCGAGAGGATGTTTTTAGAAGACTGCACTGGCTGCAGCTGCAAACCATTCTTTAAAATCATCTGTGCTTTCTTGAGATATTCCCTTTAACAAATGTAGCTGCTCGTGGCCTACTGTGCCTTATAGCTTATATGGTTATGACGGCTTCAACTCTATCAAATATGAGCAAAAATGCACCAAGGGGAAACTCGTCGAATCGCTTATAATACTAATATAATAGCTTATTAATTACAATCATGCAGTTTTAAAACCATTTTTCCTACTTAAATTTCATCACTTATAATAAAGACACAACCGATTGTAGTATGCGTGTTTGGTAGATTTTTATTTTCTTAAATGCATTTTATAAATCTATGTGGATAAAAAATGTTATATATCTACAACATCAGCTAGATTTCATTGTACCTATAGTCGTCCAAAATATGGAACCAAATCGTACTGATTTTTGTGTAGAAATCACTTAAAAATGTAGTAGGTACCTATACGTAACAAAAATGTCATCTCCTCATTGCAGTTTTATGTTGTAGGTACACTCATACCGTATGTATCATTTTGTTTTATACTTATATTCGTTTTTAACTTAAACATTCCACAAAGTTTAAAACGCTACAAATAAAGCAACACGATTTTCTTACTTACTTCTTTTAGATATAACAAGGATTGTGTATCTTCTCATCGTAGGATATAATTACTAACACATTATAGTTATATAACTAAGCAACATTTAGGCTTTAGCGTTAACATCGTATAAGGAGTATAATTTTAAAATTAAGTTGTTTTGAATAATTTATTTGATGGCACTGTGTTAAAAGAAATTATTGTATGCACAACCCTTTGGTAAAATGGAAAGAGGTGTCAAAAATTCCAATTATACTCTTAAGGTCATCTTCGGTGTATTTGTACTGCAGATTTTGAAAAGAGAACATGCTAAACTTTTATTGAAAAGATTCGAAAATTAATTCCGAACAAAAACTTCGAAGATATAATTCAAATGCTCAAATTGTACTACATTCTCCGGATGAGGATTTTTCAGAAGTCAATTTCGAGTTTGTGAATCTAGTTTTCCAGAGTTCTTCTAGGAAGAAGCTATCATGAACATATTTACGTTTGTACTGTTCGTAAGAATGTGAAATTATATAAAATATAATAATTTGACTGCTCAATGCGCATTATTATTAAAGAAGAAGATACTTAAGAGTTAAACAGCTCCCGCGTATTATTAAACAGGTATAATTTACCAGAGATTCATTTATGCGTGACTTGCTACAAAAACATAAAACTGGTAGGCATATTTCGGACATAGTTCTTGTGTCATGTGATTTTATCCTCTCCTAGGAATTTGCATAATGTTTCTGCATGAATTGGGATAAGCTTCTTCTGGATGTTCGTTTTGGGGAATAACAGTTGACTCGTATATTAAATTATATGTTAGATAGATTAACTTCCTTGACTAATGAAATCATCTTATGCGGAACTCGGAGCGAACAAAATTCGAATCGCCAGTTTTAATTGTGAGTTTGGAGCTAACTAGTTTAACAACATTCGATGCAACAAGTAGTAGAATTTCTTTTGAGTCTCTAAATAATGCAAACATAAGATTTGATATCATAAATTTGTAAAGATAACTTCATGCTAATTCATTTGCACTCAAAGTAATATGATATTTTGCCAATGATTGCAAAACAAATATACGGGAACAGACTTTATACCTGACACACAGTGAGATTTTGGGCATCATATCTTCTCCTTAGTTGTTGACTTTTCAAATTCTCTGCACCGAATGCAACGGTACTGTAATATTTGTGATATGTAATTTGTAGCGACATAAATCTATGTGTAACCTTTTTGCTTTGAATACGTACACCGATGTAACACTAATTTGACGTTCATTCATTCAGTTTGTCCTTTCTAGAACACATAAGCAAATAAAACACTATAACTACCGATGTCCACAACAAGTGCTTTATTTTTTAAAGAGCATACTCACACGTAAGGGTTTTTTTTTTAATAGAAAGATATGTGCATTTATCTTTAATAGTACTACGGTTTTTTTTGTTTTTTAACGCAACGTCGAATGAAACAAAACCTTATATTCAAAGAATTTAGAAGAAGTATTATTTTAAATTATAAATATTCATAACGTATTTTGTATATATGCAAACAAAAAATAAACTTTAATATTCCTGTAATAAACAAATAAAACTAATAACATAGTTATAGTGCGAGATTTTTTTGGAGCGTAGAAAAATAAGTACATGTAAAATGCTATAAACATAATTTATATTATTGTACCTATTGTATTATTATGTCAACTAAAATAATAATAATAATAAAAAACATATTTATTGTATACACATGTAATTAAGGAGATGGTAAATGAATAAAAAAAATATTTATTGTTGCTTACATTATCTTAATTACATTTTGCGTCACAGAAGTAGCTACATAAGCTAAATAGTAGAGTCCTACATTTATGGGGTAGGAGGGAAGAATTGGATTGCGAATGCTTTTGACAATTTCCGCTAAACTACATTGAAGAGTTCTAATTCCGTAGCAAAGCAATTAAGTATTTCATTGACAAAATATAACGGACTTTTCAATGTCCGCAATTGCGTGTACATATTTGCTTATAGTTCGTATGAATTTTGAAATTTCCCTCATTATGTTCCTTTGGCAATATGATGTTTTGAAATAGTGTATTTTCCGCAAATTAGAGTAAAATTGTCAAAAACATTTTAGGTAAGTATCTACAGAATTTTTTTATAAAAGCCGGCTACAGCGAATTATCTTTGATAACATTGCCAGTCCCTTTGCATTTGTTTTCAGCCATCGTTCACTACAACACAAATAATAAAAGCAATCCAGTTTTAACGAAAATTATAATACCAAAATGCACGATAACAAATTACATTGTTTATTATTTGATACACTTTTGAAACAAAGGTTTCGGTTGTACACGCCTGTGGTATTTATTTACTAAACTCTCGATAGTTGTTTTTATTTGACGGCTGATTGAATGTGAGGTTGCTTGTGAGTGCCATCGCAGAATGGTCTGTGTTTTGTTTGCTTACAATTGCATAGCCAATAGTCTCCTGTTTTCTCGACCTTGAAGCGAATTGGCCTACAAAACAAAATATATTTAACGAGCAATCAATTATTTATTTATTTAATTTAATTTCAATAGCAACTCACCTAAGTTTAATTTTCAAATAAACATTTTTGTGCGTTCCATCACATATTGGCTGGCTCTTGGATTTACCACATAAACACCAACTATAGACTTTATCTGCGAAAGAAAACCAAAGTGTGAATTATGTAAATACTGCCGGCAGAAGTTTACAGATCAAACGAATTAATATGTTTTTGCGCTAGCCTATCTGCTTACCTTTTTCTAGGGTAATTTTAAATGCTTTTTTATCGAAAATTGCTCCATTTTCTTGTTGGTGAACCGCTGTTTGTGCATCCTCCAATAAGTTCTTCGGAATACCCTTAGAACAGAACAATCTTTGCTGGAAAAAAAGTATCATAAAGTTGAATAAAAAAATTAAGTATTGTTTTATTAAATTGATCCTACTGCTAATGCGAATGATGGCCTTGTTGTTCGTAAGAGCAAGGACATTTTTGTAAGTCCAGTTATGTATTAAATATAGATTTTGTAGGAGAAAAAAAAACAATGAAAGATTAAAATCAAAGGAAATTACACATGTAGTCCAGTAAGTGACGGATGGGCTAATGACATCTCTATGCATTTGTATGGTTTTAGTAAGTTTAGTACATGCACCAATAAGTGGTGTAAGTATAAACTTATGAGGATTAGTATGTATTTCCAAAAATAGATGCCACACCAAAAGATACGCAGAAATGTGTTTAGTAAGGCTCATTTTGTTTTGCGTGCTTTAGGGGGCTTTTCAGCCTAGACATCATCCAAAAAATTCTAAGGTCAGGAGTTCACCAGGAAACGCGCAATTTGACCGCAGAGTCGGGTACTAAAGGCGGATTTTCTCGAAATTGAAAAAAAGCAAAACACTTAAAAAGGGTGAAATTTTCCGACTGATTCGGAGGAATGGAGATTGATTTGTACCTCGCTTTGGCTGAGAATAGAGGTCTGGTTTAAGAGCTACAACAAAAACAAACAAAAATGCACCAATCTTTAAAATTTGTTATTTCCGTCAGGGAATCTTAACTTAAATACGGAATTTTTCGCGTCTCCTGGTGAATCGGCACCCCCGGTCATTCGCTTTTGCCAATTTTGTTGCCGGCTTTTACGGGGTTAATTTTTCATAGGAAACACGGCGCTCAAAAAATGTCGTCGCTTGTGGGCAGGAAAGGAATTAGTTTTAGGACAGATCCAAAGGTGGCGCTTTTGTCGATCTCCGAAATCACTCAACCGAATAAAGAAATTTTGGGATGCACAGCTTGAAATATAGGATACATTTGGACCCGATTTGTGGCGCTGTTGTCGAGATATAAACATTTTTTATTCTTTGAACTTAATTTTTTTAAAGTAAATTTTCTAAGGGATCTCTAAAGTATTGGCATTTTGCAGGCAGCCAGGAGCTGCGTGGGGACTGTTTCAAAAAAATTGTCAATTGGCGAGGAACCGGAAACTTTCTCTCGAAAGTTAATTCTTAAAATTAGAAAGCTTAAGCTTCAACCAGGAATTGAAATTGAATTGTATTGAGATTCTTAAAAGATTAGTAAAATCACCAGAAACGTGTCAACCTGAACTGCTGCTGAGACAAATAAATAATCAATCACCTAATGAATATTCCACATACGCCACCCTTGTTCCATTACACACACTATGACCACACAACCTTTTGCAGCTTGCAGACGCCCTCCCTATTTGTTTTCCTTGGGATTTCTGCAAACTAAATGAACCGAATGCAAATTGAAGGCCAACAGAAAATTAAAAACAAAACCAAAATAAATAAATTTCCCAAATAATTAATTCAGTGCACTGCACCTCATGCAATAATTTATTATAAAATTAAAATGTTCGCAAATTTAAATTTTCATTTGCTGCCGCTGGCTTTCAATGAATTTTAAAAATGACTATTATCATACAAAATGGATAATTATGGCTGTGTCGTGGATTAAAAACTATAAAACAAATTCATTGTAATGAGCATTATTTAATATTGCCCCATTTATTAAAGAAAAAATAACTACAATACTAATTACGCATTAATTAAAATTTTAAGCTCATGCAGTATGTGCTGTTAAATCTAGGTAAATATTTAAAATCACACATTTGTAACTGTAACCATAAGTGCGGTGGTCTGGCGCTGGGTTTTATAAATAGGCTAGATGCTGTTGCAAGTTCGTACACATAAATTTTGTTTATTTTACTTCCACGCCGGTAGCCACTGAGGTCCGCGTGGTGAGTACTTCTCCAGCTGTTTATTCACTAAGAAAAGGATTAACTAAATGTTGTTCTAACATTATGACAGCACCTGCTACTCCCACTAAGCCAAACCAAATGTAACCTTACCGAGCTAAAAAAGGAACTAACCCCAACTTGGTAAGCACCAAACTTGGTAAGCACCAAGTACGGAAACCTTTTCTACCATAAAATTCCTAATTGTAACCATTATTGGGAGACCTTCGAGCAAGGCAACATTTTTCAACAGGACATTTGTCAACCCGATTGCATATTAGTTCCCCATTATCGTCATCACCATTACTGCCACAAAGAGAGCAACCGCAAAAACTCTTCGACAAAATGCAATAGTTTAACAAAAGCCTTTAACCGATGCCGTGGTTGGTTTCTATGGCAGATTGTCCTCTGCACAACTGGCTCTAAATGCGTTTGATGTTTCGTTTGCGTTTTTGGCAAAAATAATACAAGACTAACGACACTTGCGTTTACTTATAAAAGCCCGAAGCGGTACTCATTACATCGTACCAAAAGTGGGTCTACCGTCCAAAAACCGTGTCGGAGGCAAAAGATGTGGAAAAGAAGCCCACCCCACCCGGAAAATCACACCCCAGCGGCATGTCCGGAACTAAGAGATACCGGGACCATTTATCTTAGCTGAGAAGAACAAATAGACAAACAGCAGGTCAGTGGGGCCAGTATCCAGGGCTGTTGATGTTGTCCTGCACTTTCCTTTTTCTTGTTTTATTTGTCTGCCGAAATCTTAGATGGTTCGATTTATTATATAAAACACAAGCCAAGTTGGGAGGTGCAAAGAACACACACAGTTTCCCCGCCTCTATTTCGACACAGTTGCTGTTAAAAGAAAACAAGTTCTGATTAGCTATTAATTTGTAGCAAACGGAATTTGAAGGCCTCTTGAAAAGAAATTGTTCTGTGAAGGGGAGAGATAGCAGACACAACCCATGAATGAAATTAAAAGCAAATCCATCGAACAGAGGGACAAAATTTGTCGGTTATCATTGTATGACCAAAATTAATTAATAACTCGAGTCGACCGAAAACTTTCTCTCTTATGTACGAGAAGGTTCAAAATTGCCGTTCAACGCTCTAAGGTTAGGCTGAATATTCATACACTTCGTTATGCAGTCGTTTTGTGATTAAAGTGTCGCAACGTTTCAAAAGTTTTAAAAACTATATAAATCTAGATTTCGAGAGATGTTCGAATTAGACCACCACTCTTAGGTATCATTTCGGCTCTCTATCACTGTAAATCTTACCCAAAGAGACTCTCTGGATTTCTCCAGAGTTCGATTTCTATAGTGTTAACAATTCTGATGTTTGAAAAAAATCCATATTGGCAAAAGTGCTCTGATATCGGTAAAAAAAATCACCTAGAGCAAAAAAAAAGTGCCCTGAGAGTGCCCAATCGAATATTACATAAAACTCAGTTCGCTAATTATATTCGTATACAAAAATGAAACATCTCTGCTAAGGTTAGTAAGTTTTGAGAAATATATCTTTTCTGGATTTGGTTCATTAGTAAAATCCATGGTTAAAAATAGTTCTGCAAATAAATCTAAGCATGTAATGTACTCGTAATAATTTCAATTAATGGGTTGAATCAGCGTGTTTCTAAAATGATGTATTTCAAAAAATGATTTTAGAGCAAGAAAGGCAAAACTTCCTTCAAAACTCCCGAGAGACGCAAAACGTATATTCGTCAGTGTCTGTTGTTAAAAATAAACAAAAACAGTGGCACTCCGGGAGTGCCGACAGAAGTGAAAACTTGAACAACTAAACACGTGTGTATTTTTTGAATCATCAGGAAATAGTTTATTGTGTAGGAATGACTACTAAAATGTACTTTTAAACTACTTCTACTACAAAAAAATGCCAACTAAGGCTTTTCCATGCCTTTTAAGCCTTATTTCATTATCTAAGACTTTAAGGCTTATATTTTTTTGAAAATGCATATTTTTTTATTTTAAATGGTATGTTAATTTAATTCAACTGACTTTTTAATTTTTAAACATTCTTAAAAAATCTTTGCCAAAAAAAGATTATATATCTCGGTCTTCAAGAATATGTTTCCACCTTCAAACTCTGTCCATTTTCCGAAAACTTTATCTGTCGTTCCTTAAAAATAATTCCAGCTCCACTTTCAGTAAGTGGAATGAAATTGGAAACAAATTTGAGAGCTGTTTGTTGGTATAATAAATAAAAATAGTTTTTGTTTATTTTCTTATATGTATGTTTAATTTTTGATTTATTGTCCCACTTTACAAAAAAAAAATATTTTAGGCATTGTATTATTGAAAGAGGCAACTTTGTTTTTTTCAAGTTAGGCTTTTTTTCGTCAAAAGTGGTCAAAAGTGATGTCGGAACATTGGTAACAGAGCATTGGTGTAGCGAGTTCAATGGTTTTACCCCATCTCAAAAATACCCAACGCACTTAAAGAAGTTTTCACTTCAAAAACAAAAAAATATATGTTGGACTTTACTAAAAATCTTTTTTAACATTATATATTTTGTAGATCGAAACATGCAATTTTGTATGGAAAATTTCGTCGTTGTGAGTTTGAAAAATTTAGCCTGGACACTAAAAACAATTACTAGCATCGCGGGTTTTATTTTTTACAAGAAAGCTTGTTAAACACAGTCAAATAGGAAATATAAAATTTATTTGTTTAAAAAAAAATGGCAACTTTGAAAATTTCTGTAATTTTTTGTACAAAAATAAATGAAGAATATTGTGCAGCATTAAAAAATTCTAGAAACTCTGAAAACCTCATAAATTTTTTTTTTATTTCATAGGACCACTAGTTATGATTAAAAAATAAAATAAATACATACTTGGCGCAACAGGTCCGTAGGGACTGTAGCTTCTCACAATCATTTATTTTGTGCGGGTTTTTCATTTTTGGGACGAATGGAAGGGATCTACAATTTTATGGCGAGTCCAAACGGCTAATTGAGAAGCTCTTTTATCATAGGCAAATCATATATAAGACCCTCAACTCGCAATCTTCTTGCCATTGGTCCCCTCATATTTTTTTTTTTGTTTCAAATTCCGCCATTTTGTTTTTCTATCGGTGTTATGTCAAGTAGAATCCGTGTGACATGCAAAAGCCTTACAAAAAATACAAATGATGTCATTTTCGATTTGGAAAAAAGATCAATTTTGTTGACAAAAAATCAATTTTTTCGATCGAGATTGCTTTTCATGTTCGATTTGCCAAAAGAAAATCAATCTTTTTTTTGATCCAACTTTTTTCTCAGATTTCACACATACTTTCACTAATTCCAATGTGTATGACACACAGCTGGCGGTTACTAATTGCTTATCGTTGGAAGGATTTTTTTAAACTGAATTATTATTTTTTTGAGTATGGAAATGATTTTTTATATTAAATTATTTCGAAATGAAAAATTTATCAATGTGTAGAAATCCATTGAAATGGATTTCCAGTGCAAGTGAAGAAAAATATTTTTTGCGGCCAACTCAATACACACAAGAACCAATAAAATTCGTATTTGGCAGCAGAAATCTGAAATCTCAGATAAAAATCTGAAATACCAAATCGAAAACGACATTAAATACTTCCAACCTTGGGGGAATGTGACAGAGTTCGGGAATACCACATTTTAAATGGTTAGTTATTATTATATTTTTAAGAGGCGAATAATTCGATTTGTTTTGTTAATAAAACTATCTAAAGGAGATGTTCTTTATACTAGAAACATATTAGGACAAACATGGTTGCGTATTTTTTGCTTTTGAATATCATTAACTTCGATTTCATGTGCGAATTTTTCTTAAATAACCAAATAAAATTTTCTCAAAATGTTTTCATTCTCCCTCAACCAATCAACATTGTTAATTTTCCATAAATATATTTAGCAAATGTACACTTATTCCTAAAAATTACAATCCACACGTAGGTAACGAATAACTTTAAATTTAATGGAAAGAATTCTATCAACGCTGCCAACAAATTTGCCCACAGCGGAAATGACTCATATTTTTGCCGGCCGAAGTTCGTGGTCGCAGTACGGTTTGTTTATGGGCACATTAAAGAATATAGTTATCTTATGTCGACTAGATTGGTCTGGATAAGATGTAACCTGAACGTAAAAACTAGATTGGTCGGGAACGTCACTTTTTGTACGTCAGCCACATATGCAAACTGTCAAATTAGTACTCAGTCACGAATTTGTTTAACTAGATTTGTCGGCTACCCATCCATAGACGTCAACGGAAACAGCTGCTGACATGACCGATTTTAGCCAATCAAAATCGAGACACATCTAGTCAGACAGCTATCAGACTTACTAAACTAGATACTTGAACGTCCCCTATGTCTTTCATGACTGTTATACTCTCGGATGTTTGTCCGACGTTCGCGAGAGGTGGCGCTGTGAAAAAAAGCCAATATGGGAATTTGGTATTTTCTGGAATCGAACCTAGGACCCCACGCTTAGATGCCCAACACATTACCCACTAAGGACTAAGCCTAACTAATTTTTTTTAGTTATAATTGGAGTTCTAAAAAGGGCGTTAGTACCTAAACAAAAAATCCTGAAGGCGAAAATCATTTGCTGTTTTGAGAGCCCATTGGCCGGTTCAATTGCCGGCTGTAAAATATCCGCTTTACTACACCGACGATAAGTAGGTCAGTGTTGCCGAAAGTACTCCCATAGGAGTATTATACTACTTTTAATACCTCCGTACTCCTCATTTCACATTCGTACTCCTATTTTTTGAAATACCTAAAATATCTTACACTTGCATCTTACATAAAACAAACAGCTTATAGAAAGACGTGAGAAATCAAAAATCTAGCTGCTATAAGACATTTTATATTTATTTATAAATACTGAATGTGTGTGCTCACACTCATTTTTAAAGGCTAACAAATGTCTGTACTACTATTTTTTTCAAAATACTCTCCATTTTTTGGCAACACTGAAGTAGGTTATTACAAGTCTACAAAAAAATACCCAGGTGTAAAATATACTAATACTACATTTTTGCTGGACTTTTGTCTGCCAGTGTGCCGTGCCCATTGATATGTGTTTAAAGTTGGGCAAGATAATAAACTGCCAGTAAATTCGACACACGCTATTTTTGGCGTAACTCCTCGAAAGTGAAAGCAACCCGACAGACAGCCATAAAGCAACTCACTTACGGCCGCAGTCTTTTATTGCAATTTTATTATAATGTGGCGCTCCGAAAAGTTACTCAATATATCGCACACATCCTACGAGTATTTCTGCCTGCCTAGGGCTCAAAAACAATCTCGCAGTTCTTTGGGAGTCCCGTCTTCTGTGGAATGTGTGCATATGGCCGTTTTTATTGTATCTCTTTTTTCTGTTACCCCATTTCTATACCAGCTCGTTAGTTTACAGGATATGACAATTGCTGAATCGGAAGAGCATGTGAGTGAGTCCTTTGTCTGTGTCTGTTGGCTTTGCCGAGTGCCAGTGCCAGCTGCTATTGAATTTGGTGGAATAGCGTAATTGAAATGTTTGTGATAGTCTGATAGTGATTCCCGAGCGATACGACTGTGACTGTGAGTACTGAGTAGGGCATAGCCTGCAGAAGGATAAGCCTCTTTGTGTTCACTAGCGCATCGTTTACTTTATGCAAATGGCTCACCTTAGCCCACATGTGTTTGCGTGCAAGTGAGATCAGTTAACTCGCTTCCTGTGCGAAATTATGTGCGATGTTTGTTGGATGAATTATTTTATCTTTTTCGTTGAATAATTTAGTATCACCTGCGGTTTATATATACCTCTCGCGGTATCAGTGGGGAGGAACTGCATGCGCTTGATGTAGCTGCGTCTATAAATCAGAGAAAACTTTTGCTTTTATCAGCCAGGTGTTTCAGGTGGATTTAACGTTTGATTTAATACTTTCTCGATGTTGTGCTTTTATCATTCTGATATGAGATGCTCTGGTGTGTTTCAGCACATAACGGTGCTTGTATGCTATATTGTTATTAAGATTAAGTGATAAGTTTGAGTTATGTGTTTGTACCGATGGGTGTTTATGATTCTTTGCGAATTCAGTGTCGTAGCTAGATGAATTTATTGATTTACTATCCCGCGGTGTACCTATATTGAAATTATTCACAAGTTGGCAATAGCTGTTTTTTATTATCAGCTATGATCCATATAGATCATCGATTTACGTGCACTTACAACAGCAGCACATGATCCTGCTTCTCATCGAGATCACGAATCATGATCTGAAAATTATTTCTACTATTTCCCACTAGATGGCTTGTTTCATTTTTAAATGTTGGTGTGCCTGTAAACGATAGCCACCTAATCACGTTGCCAGACAAAAAAATGGAACACAAAAAATCAATTGAATTGAATTAAGTCCCCATCCGTATTTCGTGTTATTTTCGTTTTATAAAGGTATGTTCAGACCAGCCAATCACTTGATAAACAATTATATACTCCCATGTTTAGTAAATATTTCTAAAACATTTATTAAACAAAACAATTTTTGTCAAATGTTTTGCTGGTTTGTATCTGGACACCAACAAAATTTATGAAATGTTTTACACTTTCCCAATCGTGATGAGAAATCATTTTTAACAAATATAATGATTTCAGAGCATTTAAAGATAATATGAGCCCATCAATTAACCTCCTCATTAACAGTTATTTACTGGTTACGCAGTAGTAACGTCAAATTGTTGTATGCTTACTGACGTCTGCTAGCTAGTAGCAATTAATCTGTACCAAACAGTAAATTATCTTGTAATCCTTGTGTGGGTTGGCATCGTCCCATATAGGACATTTTTCCTTGTTGACAAAGCCATCCGCCCAAAAATGCTGCGCTAAAGATAGTTTGTCTTCCAAACACTCCGAAGCAAAGTTAGCGGACAAACGGCGTTGTCTACGATCATTAATGCATCGCCTGGATCAGTTGTACCTTGTACGGGTATAGACTCAAGTCCAGACGTACGTTTAAGTCTGCGAAAGGCCGACTCCTTGTACACGGCGAGATATTGACAGCGTCGAGTTCTCCTCTACACTTTCCCGGACCTCGACAGTGTTCTTGGAGTTCTCTTGACGTACAGGTGTTTGCTCATTGTTTACGGAACCGGTTGTCTCGAATTTGTACACAAAACTTTGGAGAGTCGAATTTGAAGGGGCACTGTAAAATTGGCGCAATGCGCGCAACATTTGCCCTGGCGAACACGCATTTCGATAATGCAGTCTTATCTTGTGGAAGTGCTGCTCAATCGTGTAACTTGCCATGGTGATTTGACATCAGTAACTGATAACCAAATTAGACAGACGTCATCTAAACAACATGGCTGGCCAGTTATAAATATTAAAAAGTGACTCTAATCCGACCGCACTCATTCTATTTTTGAAACAGCTTTGTAAAAGGTAAAATATTTAGTTAACAAAAAAAAGGGAAAAAAATAACTGTTAATGAGGAGGTTAATTGATGGGCTCATATTATTTTTAAATGCTCTGAAATCATTATATTTGTTAAAAATGATTTCTCATCACGATTGGGAAAGTGTAAAACATTTCATAAATTTTGTTGGTGTCCAGATACAAACCAGCAAAACATTTGACAAAAATTGTTTTGTTTAATAAATGTTTTAGAAATATTTACTAAACATGGGAGTATATAAAGGGAAACATCAGCCTCTGGATATTTTCAATTTTAAACTCGAAAGAATTATTAAACCACAAGATCCTACATTTGATCAGAGCTAAAAATAGCATTGGCTGCAGAAAAAAAACGAATGCAACAATATTTCCCGTTAAAAGTCATGTAAGCGTCGCACCGCAAAGTACTGACCGCGGACCCTACTAACAATAAATTAAAAAACAATACCCACATTCAGACAATTCTCAGACGAATTTACGCGGAGTTAATGTAAAACTGCGTATCTTACAATTTTTAATTAGTAATTTTGCCATCGCCTTAACACTTTCCAGGAGGAAGAATATTAATAGCCATTGTTCACTTGTTTATGTCTGAGGAAAAAGCCAATTAAATCATCCGCAACCCACCTGCGTAATTAACGTCTTCAATTTGCAAAGCAAAAAAAATGTAAAAAGCAGTTCCAAAGCAAAATAAGCTCGAAAAATATAAATAAAATGTTAAATTAGCATAATTTAAAAGGACGCCAGTTCCGCCCGAAGTCCCTCCCTGTTTTGTCCCCTTTTCGTTGTTGCTTAATTGTCTTAGTTTTTTGTTGGTAGATAATAAATCGCACCCAGGATATATGTCAGTAAATTGTAAACCCTTTTTTCGTTGTATTCGTTTCACCCTCGACAGGGTGAGAAAAAAAAGGTCCAAATTAAAGAAGCCTTGGGGAAACAACCAGGTGAGTGTTGCCTGCTACATTTTTTTTTCTCATTTTCTGATGGAACAATTTCCCGCCGACAATGCCGAGGATACAAAAAAAAAATAAAAAATGTGGAAACACATCGCGAATAATTTCTGTGCAATTTGTTGGCCTAAATTAAATGCCATTACATACAGCCTACTGGGCACAGGCGGATGATCGAATTGGCAAAGCTCGTTTTAGGCAACCAAATGCTGATAACAATTTGGAATTATTGAGACCGAAATTCTCGTGGCAGCGCTAATGCAATTTGAAGCGCACACAGTTTTTTACGACAGCCATGCAAATGCAATCAAATTTTAGCAAACATTTTGTGGTCCTTTCTGTGCAGTCCATCATAAGGGAACTTAACTTCCCCAGCCATGTGTTACCTCCATTTTTGTTTTCCAAAACTGTTTCGCCCCGAAACCAATTAAAATTCCCATCCCTAAACGAATTTACTATCTTTGCAAAATCCAACTACCGCATAGCAGAGCGAAAAGTTAAACTTTGTGGCGAAATTTATTTGCACATTCTTCGGGACATTCAACTTTTTCAACTATCGTATGCATTATCCTTTCCCATTTCAGCGCACATCTCCAACAGAAAAGTAGTAGTATACCGTGATGACGCTGATGATGATGATGGTGGTGCCTTGGTACAACCACTATTATTTATTACATACAGATAATAATCATTTGTTGTCAAACTTGTACTCGCTTGAAATTGCATTCTCTTCGAGCGAGAGCCCCAATGCAGTCTGTAGTGTCTATAGATAGGCGAACATGGGGTTTAGGTTTGCAGAACTTTGAGGATTAATATTCATGCTTTGACATTAAAAATCTCAACGGGTTGAGATCTCTGTGTGCAACATGATGCTCGGAGATAGCGCCCAAAACTTTTCACACAGAATCACTTTGGACTTGAATTTCCAGATTTTTGCGGTGATATCGACTCTCTTCGAATATATGTACATGCTTCGTTTTTGCTTGTCTCCTTGTGACGTTTAGTTAAAAGGACCGGTAAAAGTTTTTCTTGACTTTCAAGCGGGTTTATTCTTGCAGAATGGAAAATTTCCCCAAACAAAAAAAAAAGTGAAGAAAAACAAAACAACAAGGACTTTGTTAAAATTAGTTTGCGTCCCTAGAAGGATGATAGTTTTGAAGTTTAAATTCATATTTCAGTCGCCTAGGGCTGCAATAAGGTTTCGCCAGTGTGGGAAAGTATCTGAGAGAAAGTGAACTGAGGTCCAGATTGAATACGTGCATAAGTGTTTAGGTACGCGTAGGGATTTGCGCATCATAAAATATTCATTTAAAATGGTGGAGGATATTGTGGTGATTGACTTGTACAGAAAAGTTGCTAGATATGTAGTTTTTTCTTTGGTCTTGTAGGTATATTGAAACTATTATAATGGAATGTAAATTTATTTAGGAAAAACGCAAAAGTCCCTGTTGAAACCCCGTTTTTTTCGAGTTTGTTGGCACAAACGAATAAGCGGACACGCAAGTCCATTTTGTTCAACGTATCTTAAGGAGTTGGTTACGAACGAGATATTTATTTATTTTGTCCGATCACATTTATCATGAAGATGCTTGGAAAAAGGTAAGTGCCCTCTAAAAACAACAATAAGTTGTGTGCAGTCTTTTCTGCTGACAGACAGCAAGAGGGACGTTCGGAAGCACACGTTTAGTTTGACATCATCCTGGAGAACACAACTGTGTTCTCACGAGAAACAATGTTGGATCTGACTGTGGCCCAGGCAGACCCAATGTAGGTTCCGGTCCTGAGAAAACATCCTCTGATCCTTGTTAGGTAATCTAATCGGAGATCTCATTTTCCGTAATCGCAGTGTGACTGGATCCCATACAAGAGTCAAAAAGCTAAGCTTTGCAAACGAATTCAGAGAGTTCCTGAGATCGCGAACTATTCTGGAACGAATTTCAGGGTTGAGCAAGGCCTTAAGTTCTACAGACGTAAATACTCCTACCCCGCCGCCAATATTTTTTTTTTATTTATTTATTTCATCAACAAGCTTACAGATTACGAATTTATATACACATTAGGCGTTTTTCTTCTTTAGATCAGAGCTGAGCTCTGAACTGAGCTCGAGCATTATGAGCGCGCTCTGAACCGAGCGTGCTCAGATCGTTCTGATGTATTTGTGAAACACACTTCAGTACATAGCTGTCATTTGTAATAAATAGAGGTATAAATTGAAGATTTATTAATTGTTATTTATTAAATTGGTTAACCTTCAGTTCCAGAACAACAAGGTTCGTCCGCCATTTCAACTATTTTGTTTATGCTTTTTTTTTGTCCTGTCAAATATGCATTTAAGTGTGTAATTAGCTTTTAACTCAGCCTGCTCAGACAATTTATTCTGAGCTCATAGACCGCGCTCTGATCATGCTCTGAACGAAAAAGAAAAACAAATTCTGAGCTCTGATGTGTCTGAGCTAAAAAGAAACACAACAATTTTGTATAACAATTCAGGTTGTGCTCTGAACTAAAAAAGAAAAACGCCTATTGAATGAATTAAGGTATCTAGTAATTGGCTCGTTCCGTAAATAATTTGTTCTATGACCCATTAAAAATGTCAGATACGTGCTCAAGTGTGTTTCATAAATACATCAGAACGATCTGAGGACGCTCGGTTCAGAGCGCGCTCTTAATGCTCGAGCTCAGTTCAGAGCTCAGCTCTGATCTAAAGAAGAAAAACGCCTATTATGTCATGTGCATTCCTTCTTGCTTGTGCGTCATTAAACCTAACAGTTGACATCAAGCTTTACAAGAGGTCCTACACATTTTAAAGAAGACGTATTTTGTAAACCGCCTTTGCACTCTTTCAATACGGTCAGAGTGTGATAAATAGTTCGGATTCCAAAGAACATCGGCGTATTCAAGTATTGATCTGACTAGGGTATTGAAAATCGATATAAATGTGTAAGGATCAGAGAAATCTTTCGCGTTTCTTTTGATGAACCCAACAAGAGAATTAGCCTTAACAACTATAATACTCAATATGAGTAACAAGGGTTAGTTTCGTATCAAGGAATAATAATAATCGAACGTTTAACTTTAAGCAATTATTGACGCACCAACTTGATAAATTGTTCAGGTCCGTCTGGACCTTTAAACAGCCATTTAATCAATTAATTTAATTTAATTTTTAAAAATATTTTGAGGTCGTCAGCATACATGAAAAATAAAACAGTGGTAAAATTGCAGCTGTTGAACAATATCATCAGTAAATATTATAAAAAGGAGCGACCCAAGATGACTACCTTGAGGATCTCCATAAGCGCAAGACATGAATCTTGAGTAATTGTACACAGACTTTCTGCAACTATCCAATCAAAAATGATGAAATCCACTTCAGCATAGCAGAATGAAATCCAAATTGCTTTAGCTTTCTTATGAGAAATGCATGGTTTACAGAGTCGAAATGCTTTACTAAAGTCCGTATATACAGCGTCAACTTGACATCCGCCTTCAACAGTATTTATAACAAAAGAAGTGGAGTGGACCAGGCGTACTAGGAGCCGAGACAGTCCGTTCTTTGAAGATTAGTGTAAACGGTAGACCTCTAAACCAAACAACCTACGAACAAGCTAGATAAGTCCTTATCATAGCTGTATAAAACCAAAGAATCGTTGAGGACGATGAACATGCAGGATTAAAAGAATCTAAATGTAAAAGTAAACCGAAAAGAAATGTTGCTTGTAACTAGAAATATCAAAACTAATTGACAAGCTTGTAGCTTGTTCGTGAAAACCTAGTTAACCAGCTTGTTAGTACATTTTTGGAGAGCCTATTCGACAGAGAATTTCCATTTCCACGTAAAGGTCGCTTGCAGTTGCGGTTTTCAACGAGTGGAATAATAGAATAATTTTTGTAGCACCTAGTTTTCAGCTGTCAGCTCTTTTTAAACGGATGTCTCTCCACTCTAGTGGAAGCTTAGCCTATTTTTTTTAAATGAAAATGGTGAATCTCGAAAGAACACACAAAATAATGTCAAACGCACGCATATTCGCAGTTTTTGCGATTTTACAACAAATGATTGCATACTTCCAGGCTGAATGCGATTAGTAATTGTGGTTCAGAAAAAGTTTCGGATGAGTATCAAAGATTCACTGCACTGTGGAGAACTGAGAAAAGTGTTGGTTAAAATAGACGGAACCACAATTTACTGCCTGATACTTATTATCAAGTTCTACTACCACACGAAGGGTGTAGGAATTTCTAAAACCACCTTTTGGTTCTTCAATTTCTTCGCAAGAAGTTATCTTAGAAGCATCGCACGATGCTGCTTATTTTCAAATTAGAATTGCCCTGGGGATGATTGTTGTATATAAATCTGCCTCCAAAGTAAACAAACACTTGCAAATGTACACCCAAAATGTGTTCTGAATGAATAGGTTCAGTCCCGAAATGATTTATCTATTTCCATCCAGCTTGCTCCATTCTTTGACCACTAATACGAACGCATTTGTTTGGAAAATGATATTCCCCCCAGAATCAGGGGGGTTTTCCAATTTAGCAACCAACTTTGACCGAGACATGGCCCAGCAATTTGTATTCCCCCCTCCCGCCGAGCTGCACATTCACAATGGCCTTGGTCGAAATTGAAAATTGAATTTCCGAGAAATTACATCTCCAGGTCGAACTTTCGCCGCAGAAGCAGATTCACCCAAAAATTACAACATATTGTTAGATCTATTGTTTTAAACTTAATGCATTATCTAACCGCAAACAGCGCAATACACTGAGGTCCTTGTGTAGTTTGTATACCCTCAATCATGTAGAATTCGATGGATCAAACCAAAACCATTTGCAAATTATTCAGAAAATGACTGATTGATTGCAGGAATTAAGAAACTTCTCTGATGCGGCATAAGCAATTCGGATAATAAGGATTCTCCAACTAACACCAAACATTGGTGGTATGGTTGTGGCACTGTTGGGGCCCTGTGTGTATGGGCGAGAACTACTTCACAAATGCTAAAGCAATTTATTACATTACACACAAATGGAACCACAATTTTCTAGATCCTAATTTGGATAAGCTGGGTCGAGCTTTCGTTTGCTCTTTTATATTCGGCTCCTAATGATTTTCTCATTCAATGACTTTGTGATAATTAGGAAAAAACGTCCATACATTCGCATTCACATTTACACGTGTTATTGACCACAATATCCTTGGTGTGAGGATACACCAACCACTATTGTGGTTAAGGACACAATGGAGACCTTTTTCAATTATTTTTTGTTTTGCCTTTGGTGTGAAACGTTTCTCCGATCGAATATTCAAGTTTTCATTGGGGGATATTTTGGGTTTTTGAATGTTTTCGAATTTTTATTTTTAGATTTATCACACCAAAGGCGGCTGACGAATTTAATTAGTCACGCTGAAAATACGAGAGAACTGTGTAGCAGCACATTTGGAGAAACAGATGTACACATTGTGAGTGTGAAATGAGTGTTCTTTTGAGGACAGATTATCGCGATGGAAGCGATAGTGCGCGGATTTTTGCGCGAGTGAGTTGAGTATATTAATCAGAAAGAGTGATCTGGAAAAATTGGGCAGACGTTAATGGTGTTTAGTGATAGATGAGCTGTATATTTCAGTTATTCGCTGATATATACCCAACGTTTTTCCTGACCTTCTAACCCGTCATTAACCAATAGTTTTCTTAATACTGCATTTGCAGACAAGCGCATTTATGCACGGAATGCGACAGAGAGATCCGTTGCGTTTGTCCGCAGTCAATGATAAAAATGACGTAATAATTAGATCACATATCACACTCCCAAAGTATCATGAATGATCTACCCATAATTATAGATATGTAAATCGGAAATGAACACAAGTTCCGGCGAGAAAAATATCTGTAATCATTTAAAATCATTTTTGATTTTATAAGTCAAATGAAAGTGGTCCTAGTTGGCAAATTAAGCCAACAATTCATCAAAAAATTGTACAAAATAAAAGAAAATAATTGTCCGTTCATCACTTCCGGAAGCAAAACAAAATTATAAGGAAGCAAAATTCCCAAGACCATCTCTATAATAATATCAACATGCTGAACTTTGCAAAAATTCCTACCACGCAAACAAGATGGCCGACTAAAATACGTGTCATATAATTTTGCGTAATAGGTAGCGCTGTCCCTTTCAGTCAGTCGGCTATTTATTGGTCATCTCTTTAATTTTCCGTATTAGGAATGTGTGATGTTGTAAATGCAGCATAATGTTTACGTTATTGTTTTTAAGAATCTTAATTAAATACAGAACAAAGAATGGATAATTTCTAAAATGCAGAACATTTATATGTTTTTGTATACAAAATATTTCATAGTGAACATCGTCTGCTAATACAGATCCATTCATTACACAAATTCGCTGGTTTTCCGTTTTTCCTATGGACAACTATGGGAACATGGAAATTCCCACAAAAAATCCCACAGTATGAAGGAACTTTTCAACAGTTTCTTGGGATTTAGTTTCTTAGTCTAAAAGGTTACTTGTTATCAATCCATAATTGAATGCTTAGTTCGGTTTTCCCTATTGAAAATGTTGGTAAACTTAAAAGGATCACCCTTCAAAGACATTCCATTGGTCTAACTAAACTATTCGAATATATACCATCGTTTTTAAGACTCTTAATGTTTGCAGGCACACGCATCTACCGTTACTGACCACAAATGCTTTCAGGCACTCCTTTCATGTAGGACACATTCTTATTATATTAAATTAATTGAAAGGTATTTCCAAATCAATTTATTTCAAACAAAATTGCTCTTGACCTCATCCAAATTTTATTGATAACTATCGAGAAAAAGCTCTTATAAATGTCATGACTCCATCAACACATGCAACAATATTTCACTTGATAGAAACTTATCATTCAATTCGAAATTCAATTTTGCCTCAATGACCTTCAAGATATTTCTTTTCATCTTGCTAAATGAATGGAAGTTTACGAGCTCCCAGAGAAGTGCAAAAGTCACATTAAATTGATCTGCCACGAGATTACCTATACATACATAGACAGATTTTCTAATGCCATGCTGTCTGCCGTCCAATTTACTGTACCAGCCTTATACATCTTCAATCACTCGTCATTTTGAATTGACATCTAATACTGCTTAAAGTAACACAAATCCCATTTTGGTAATCCTCACCTTTGCCACCTGAACAATGGCATGCTCTCCCGTCTGTTGAGCTCCATTTTGAGCTTGTGAACTTAAAGCTGAGCTAATGTGTAACCCGATTAAAATACTAAGTCGCATTGAACTAAAATTCAAATTCAATCGATTGTCGATGATGACACCCTCCCGGACGAATCATCTCATTTGCATAGAATTGCCTGGCTTATAGAGCAAAACTAACGCTTCATTGTCTGCATAGTAAGTGAAACCGGTCCCCTCGTCCGAGGGAGTACATAATTGAAATTCACCGAAGGTAAGGATGAGGATACTTTTTTTTGTGTAAGTAAATGTCCTATTTATTTTTTTTTGTGGTCAATAATGGTGTGTTGATAGCTTTCAGGTGAATTGCACCGGGCATTCACTATGGTAATCAGTATGTCTTAAAGTTTTGTTGTGGTCAGGATGGGCATTTTGTTAATCATTGCCTTCCCTATTATAGAACTCGGACAATAGATGAGTGAAATATTTGCCATTTGAGTTGCTTTCTCTGTAGAATGAGCGTTGAGGACTTAAAACTTTCGTCTTCATTCCCAAACAGTTTGAGCATGAAAAATTATTTTATGATGCGTGAATGGTTTTGACCTATATTCCGTATTTTCAACTCCCGTTAATCTGTATATCGTTCCCTAAGTAGCTTGCATGAACTTTAAACACGCATTCGCAGAAGCTTCCTCTAGATGTTCGCTTTTCCTTCGTCTGAGCAAGTTGTAGCTTATTTTATGATGCATGAATGGTTTTGGCCTATATTCCGTATTTTCAACTCACGTTAATCTGTATATCGTTCCCTAAGTAGCTTGCATGAACTTTAAACACGCATTCGCAGAAGCTTCCTCTAGATGTTCGCTTTTCCTTCGTCTGAGCAAGTTGTAGCGAATACTAGCAAATTTTTCAATCAATATCGGCTGAAAAGGCTTAACGCGAAAAATGCCGCAAAACAAGACGATTAGCATTTGGTTTGAAGTGAACCAAATTCTTCTTCTTCTTCTTCTTCTACAGAAGAAGATTTTATTCGAAAGCGGGTTCTTCTGAGAATCCCGGGCAATACATGCTTCTTGGGAATTCGTAAACTCCGCCACGAATGCTGTCGATGATGACACGCAACGAAGATAGCGCAAACTTTTAGAAGAAGCTTATGCGAATGTTTGCAGGATGACTGTGCAGGACTCCTTTGGAACTGTATGAAAATTAACGTGCTTCTTAATATCGCAGTTGATCCTAAAATATAAAGATGTTGACGGCAGGCTTTAGGAATATATATATACCACACGCTGGGTCAAATAAAATTGTAAGATGTTCGCGATTCATTTAGTTAGGATACTGCTTTTTCCCAGTGGCATCTGTCATCTAGGATTATCAGATGAACACACCCGCGGACAATATATTCTTTCGCGGAACTCAAGGCGAACGGAATACGAATCGCAAGAGATCGCTTGGACCTATCACATTTGGCAACAGTTTCGTAAGTTCGTCAATAAGTTGTGAATCAATTGCATTACATTTTTGCATATGGAATTTGTTGGTAAACAAATAAAAAAGTAAACAAAACTGTTGGAAGGTTTTCAACAATGACCTACAGAGATATGGAGTCAGCATCAAAAATATGAGCAACAAAATAGCAATCAATAAGTACAAAATTGGTTTCAGAATTTGTCAGCTTCTTACAATTGACACGGACTTCTAGTCCGCATTAGTTAAACCATTGAAATCGTTGGCATATGTAGCGATTGGATTGCCTACGACATTTTTATTCAGTAAAATAAAACAATTTTCTGAAATGCACCCTTGACGGAAAGAAATCGCATTTGGCAGTAACTCTGCCTGGCGGGCGGTCCATTCATAAAAACCTCCGCAAAAGTCCTCACTACTCACTCAATCCAAATGGCATTTAGTTTGCACTCAAAACTAAAATCTCAGCAGAGCATAGAATATTCTTCTCCCACAGATCCTCTCACCGGCAATCTTTACGACGCTCAATTTAATACCACTCCTCCTCCAACATATGCTCCTCTCCACCACATGGTATTTTTAATTTGCCAAATAAAAGGTGTTTCGGACTCGACTATTTTTTCCTCTTCTCTGCTATTCTTGTTGTTGTGCTTGGAGACTGTGTGACTTTTCTATTCGAAAGACAACGGAAAAAAAAGTTCCTTTCACGTTGAGACGATCTCTCATTAGTACAAGTTAGGCCTTCGGGCCATTCAAATCATCAAGTGGAAATCAACCCGATACCGTCTCAGTACCGCCCCTAAACATACTCACCTTCGGTTCTGTACCATTTTATCTGATTGCCTATTTTTATTTCTGGTTGTCGAAAAATTTCTGATCTGTGAAACTCAATTAAGTTTCCTTCCAAAAATAGAAGATCAATCAAAATTCGGGTGCGTTTTTGTCCGTGTTTCGGTTTGTTGAGAAAGAAAATTATTTTTCTGTGCAAGTGAACAAGTATATTAAAATTGGAATTTCGTGTACCGATCCCCACCAGGCATCAGATGCCAATCATCACGCTAGATCACATAGCAAGTTCAATAGCACCGGGAAACACAAAACTATACAAAAAGTGAGTCAAAAACGCCAATTTTTCAAATTCAATTATGTAAAGGTTTTTTTTCGCTTTTGTGTGTGCGATTGACTCCTGCGTTGAATAGGTATACTCGTACATAATATCCAACGCCACCGCATTACTCAGATGCTTTGGTAGAACTTCATTTTGGTTATTTTTAGTCGGGACGGGGGAAAAGTTCATTTACATACATATCTTCCGTGGGCTGTCACGGTGCCAAAATCTTGCACATACATATGTGGATGGAATTTTTTTTTTCACTCGAAATGTTCGAATGTTCGTCTGTTGTGCTCTGCTGTTGTTTGTTTAATAATTAGAAAGTATTTTGGATTAATTATTATTCGCCCATGATGTCATCAAGCAAAGGATATACTGTGAAGTGGCACTCAAAATGTTTTTTTACTTTGCAAATAAATTTTACAAAGTCATTCAAATTCGATTGTCAGGGAATGGTAAAAAACAGATAACCTAAAAAATTGTTATAAATTTAGGTTCGATGATGTGTCTAAATATAAACAGATTTATCAGCGGATGAGCCTGGCAGATGTCATGACACGTATGATTGAAGGCTCTTTTATTTGAGTGGGTCGATTCATGATTTTGGTGGTCGTATAGACTCTCCAAGAGCATAGCCGTAGGATTATTTTTCAGTGCCGCGCCGTTACAGCACCTCGTTCTTGCTTAGTGTCTGCAACATTTTTCCCGTCCTACTCTAGAGATCATTAATATGCATCATCAGTGGGTATCGATTTTGAAGAAAATACCGAAAATAGAGGTTAAAGCCTGCAACCTCCTCGATATGAAGTTTGGATCTATAAAAAGTTTTCCTTGGTGCATGGAGATATAATGCACTACTATAGTATTGCTAAAACAATTGTCCTTGCCGCCATCCGGTCATATACAAAACTGATTATGAATTTTCTGTCGCATTCGTGTTTCATCGGCCCATCGGACAAACTCTAAACGTAGCCAAGACTACTTCCTTTTCAGCCTGATAAAGTGGAATCTTACCGAGAAGATGGGTCCTTGTCTTCCACCCGCAAGTCAGTTAGTCTCTAGGCAATGCCGAAATAAAAGAAGCGCGGAATTGGATAGTGATCATCACAAATTCCTAAGAAAAACTAATGTCCAACAACTACACCCAGAGTATGACCCACGCCTTCAAGAGAACTGACAACATCGATAAAGCACCTGAACTTGTAGGCATACTTGTCGAAAATCTTCAAGTGGACCATGGAGTACCAACTTGTATGCTGCTCTCATTATAGGGTAAGGTGCCCGAGAAAGTAAAACCCATCCAAAGGGTTTGCTCTGTTAAGCTACCAAAGAAAGGCGACCTGCAGAACTCTGATATCAAAATTTTAAATGTATTTAATTCCAAACATGGTGCAAACATTATTCTGGGGCCGACTAAAATCGAGGCTTCGTTAAACAATAAATAGAAACAGTTATCACAACAAGTTCATATATGGAACAACCTGTTCCATAAGTCACAACCATTCGATTGCGTGAATTTTGTATTTTTGGGACGATTGAAAGGCATCTAGAATTTTAAAGATTCTCGCGATAGGTGGCGTTTTTTCCGGCGATTGAACCTGAAACCCCTAGCTAAGTAACAACTGAGCCATTGCTTTACCAGAAAAAAAAGAGATGGCGCAACAGCTCCGTAAGGACCGTAGGCCTAGCTTTTCACAACGATTTGCTTTGTATGAGTTTTCCGCTTTTGGGAGGAATCCTTATTATTACATTCCATCTACAATTTTATGGCGAGTCCCAACGGCTAACTGGGAAGCTCTTTCATTACAGTTATATTCTCGGATGTTTGTCAGAAGTTCCCGAGAGGTGGCGCAGTGGAAAAAAGACAAAATATAATGGGAAACCTCGCTTAGTGGTCTAACACACTAACCAATAAGCCACTGCGCCTACTAGAAATTTATCAAAATTTATAACAGTTGTTGCAAATTCGCTGTAACATTTAAAATTATTAAAAAAAAAAAAATCATAAGGCTGTGTCAAATATTCGACATATTCTTCTCTCGCACGCATAACGCACCACCGAAAATTGGCATTTGATTCCGTAGAAAGTTTGCTTTAGCTTTCATGTATGAATGATATATAATTTTCAGATTTCTGTTCATATGTTTTTTCGCAATCATCTTGGTGAATCGCTGGCATTTATTGCATTTTCTGCGACGCCACAAAACATATTATGTATCGTATGCGATTCTTAAATGAACTTGACGGCGAACGAAATCTTCTTCCAGAAAACTCAAATCAAATAAAATTCGAATGCAAATTCTAGAAAATTGCACCTAAAATTCTTTCGATGTCACTTTGTTTATGTATCTTTTTTGTTGAATTTTTGAAATGCGTGTTTTATTTAAATTTAAGTTTGCGTTCTCGAATGGATCAAATCCCAACAAATTCATTCAATCAGAAGAAGTGGTTGCTTTTAAGAAGGTGCAAATTTTAGTTTTGAATTTTATTTACCGTTTTACAAGCCTGAGAATCGGATTGAACTACGATAGTTCATCTCGTTGTTGGCATATCAGTTCCGAATGAGGCAGATGGCGAATCTTCTAGACGTTAAACAGCTTTTTATAGATAGCATCTGTTGGGGAAGCCTTTCCCTTGAGAAAAACCTTCTAAACCTTTTCTCCAATTGTGCAGAAATATTTGCTTAGCTTACAACAGAGCTAGAAAAAAGAACCTCATTTTCAGAACACTTTCGAACATCGCTAAATTGACGTGATGACCACAGGGGCGAGTCAATAGATTGGCACGTGGCCAGCTTGGCATTCCCTATTATTTCCAATGCTTAACCCAAATGAGAGTGGTGCTGTGTTTGATTTTCTTTGCGGATGTCCAGCTTAAGCTGAAAATAGACAATTGGCAATCCTTTCCTAGGACGACGCCTTAAACATCCTAGCCATCTATATCAATAACAACATCGACCTGGACTTAATCTCAAGTATATATAATCTATCTTTACCTATACGTATACATGTCCTGTGAGTTGTGGTCTCAAAACAAAAGTTTTATGGCATTGCCCTCAGCGATCTGCCATATGAATCAAATAAACCAATATTTTGTAGATTACTATTGAGAATACCAGTTTTAAAACTGTTTTGTAAATAAATAATTTAACAACAAACTTACATAACCCAACTCTTGAAATTGAGGATATTCCATTATTGCATCCGCTTTCACGATAGGCTGACGTTGGTAGTAAAATATATTTAAAACCAAAGTAAGCACAGTAAAACATATTTAACTAAAAAATTACTTTTTCGAGTCAACAAACGCCAAAATGATTACAACAAAAATTAACATGCAAATATTATCAAATAAAAGCGTAAACATTTTTCGGAATCTGTAAATACCGTGGCGTTAATTGCCGCTTAAGCCGCAATGTTCATTTGTAAAACTAAACAATATTCATATGCACTTGGTATGAGAGAGATGCTTAAGTTATAAAAATTAAATTTTAAATATATAAAATTTAATTTACGGCGAATGAAAATTGTTCAATAATTTCCCTGCTACACTAATCCTACTACTCCCCACTTTTCACCTCTATCCAATTGGTTGAAATAAAAAAAATTGGATTGCAAATAATAATGGAATGATTTTTGTACTATTTTGCAATGACATTAACTAGTTGCATTTCTAAAAGCTATTTATTATTATGTTGCGACGTATAATAGGTACTTTTGTTTGACCACATGTTTGGAATCAAAATGCAGAAAAACGCAAATGTCAAAGTTGAGTTAAATCTTCGATTGGGTGTATTTTTAGTTAGATCTTCCAATAGAGATGCCATTTGAGTGATTTTTTATTTAATATTGTTGGACAAATTATCATGAATTCGGAAAATCCCAACAGCCAAGAAAAAGTTAATTATTTAGTTATATTTGAAGATATTTGATTGGACCCTTTTCCATATTAAGTTCTGCTTCTTGGGTGAGACCAAACTATTTATTCTTGTTTATGTTTAATACTAACAACGTCCATTCATTTTGAGACCATATTTGAATACTCTTTAGAAAATAATTATAGCTCCCTAATAAGCAAGTCTGACCAAAACTGAAAAAAAAAACAAATAATGAAGCTAAACTCTTTCAGCAACTTGCAGTCATTATGGGTGTCATTAATAAAATGTAGCAATTGCTTTTACTCAAAATAAATGTCCAAATCAAAGCATTTGATACGTTTCGTATGAATAAAAACTAATTTGAGTAACACCAACAAAACTGAACTGAGCGGCGCCACTCACCTTTTACCCAGATCGGAATAAATAAAATGTAGCAATTGCTACGAAAATTTAAGTCTGATATTTAGCTGACTTAGATCTTTTGCTAAATATTTTGTTCGCCCATTTTCTACATAAAACATGAATTGTTTATAAACAGTTAAGTTAAGTTTAGTTTGAACAGGAAAACTAACAAAATAACTATAACGTTTGTGAACTATTTGGCATGATTCTTTTATATGAAAATGTTTCGACACATTCGTAAGGTTTATTGTATATAGGACATCCAGGCTTTGATATTAACACTTCAAAAATCTCTCGGTAATTGATAGTTCTTCTTTAACTAATTGGGTAGTGTGCAAACAAATATTTCCCAAAAGTCGAAGACCGGATACAATTTCCGGGAGCTAAAGATGAAATGAAACTCAAAAATGCTTGTTTCCAGGTGCAACTGGACCTATAGATTGCACTCAAATTACTGTATTTTATTTGTTCAATTTTATTAACAATTTGTTTAATATAAAGTGATGCCTTTAAAACTTATCTGAGAAATCGGTTTTATGTTGACTTTAAGTAATGAAGAAATATGAAGAAAATAAAATTACATACATCAATCTAATCTTCTTTACTGACATTCAACAGATTCGCGCTTTTTTAACCAGGTCAATGCCATTGTACAGCTCGTAAGGTTTATTGTTTAATCTCCTTCCGCAAAGCCTTAAAACGCAAACGTGGGCTAAAACACTCAGAGAATTGTGTGCTCAAAAAGCCCTCCGCTCCTCAGCTCATCAACTTTTCCATATCCTTTTTTGAAGCATTCACCAACGTCATTCTACAGAACCCGATGAGCTTGGAGGGGTTGCGGCTTTAAAATTGGTCTGGGTACCGATCTGAACTCCTTGCGTTTTTATAGGATCTGATGTAGTGCGACTATTTGTGGACTTAACGGGTTTAAAACCGCACCAGAAGGGACCGATGAGCTTGTTGACACATCTTGTGTCAGGCGTTCATACAGTAAGCTGAACAAGTCGATTGCTATTTAGAAATAGCAGCACATATCTATTTGCTCGATGGCGTGCTTCTCGTTGAGCTGTTTGTTTTTTCACCGAATAAATCGACGTTTTAAAGATTTTTGATAAAATTCTGAAAATTCAACGATGAATTTTTGTTGGTCTACGAGGCCGGTCTGGTCCCACTTTTTGCATGTCTCGTTTGTGTTTATTGACTTAATAAGCTATTCTCTCACCCATTTCTAATGCGCTGTATTTTTAGTCCAAAGTTCAAAATTTAACAAATTGACACAACAAAAAGTAAGGTTCAGCGCCGTTCGAATTTGTACTTATTGGCCTGTCCTGGATATATGGAACAAACAAAGAACAACTTTTTGGGATCACTTGTCATTAAAGAGTCGGAATTCATTCCTATTTCTAGTTCGAAATTTTGATCGAAAACACTCTCTATAAGTTCCTTCAAGAAAGTTGAAAACAAAAATGCACTGGCCTACCTTAGTTTGCTCTTTTTCCAACTTTGGCTGAAGTCGAAATCTTGTATGGGTGGTGAAACATGTAATTCTTCTCGGGACACGCAGTGGTGTATACTCGCGAAAGTATGTAAATTGTCCTCCAAAATTAGTCGAATTCTTTTAATTCATTAAAACCATTGACTCAAAATAATTTTATTTTGATCAAGATAGATAACACGCGGCCCCGCGCACCACTGCAACAGCCATAGTCAGCCATAGTCAGCCATTTGGAACGCTGACTATTTTTGAATGAAATATCACATGCATGGCCGGGGATATCTTTTCATATGTCACACATGCAATCCCACACAGAAATAAATAAAAAGACCTGTCTGCTGCATTATAAATAATTCTCTTTTAGACAAATATAAACCCTAGCCATCAAGACTTTTTTTTATCAGTAAATTAATTCCTTGTTGATAATGTATGTGTGCGAAGAAGAAAAAACACTTAATTGTACTATAGCTCAGTCGTAATCTCATCGTGCGCCCTCCCAAATGTTGTTTTTCCTATAATTTTTTTTTATCGCAACACACTCAACAGCATTTTGTTTGACGATAAATTAAATCTCTTGACGATGGATACATAAATTCACAGAAAATCCAAATTTGGAATATCTGATGTTCTTTAAAAATGAGTTCCAACCCCAAATTCGGTTCTGTTCAATATAAACCTAACATCTGTCATAAGTTAAGTATTTTTAGCCATTGTGTCAAGATCTCATTTTCAAAGGCACATCTCTTCATTTAGGCTTCTTCCCACCTGAGAGAGGACAAAATTAAAAACAAATTCGACACAACAAAGAAACAAGACAACATTTTGACGTTTAATGTGTGTACCTCTATAAATATTTCTATTTTTATAAAAATTGCCTCTTATAATCTTCATTTCTTTTTTTAACCCATTACCACTTTGTTTGTTTTTCGACTGCTAATTGAAATTTTTGCCAAAAAAAAAGCTTTTCGCGTCATTTTCCGAAAGTGGAAAATTCGAAATCTCACTGAAAAAGCTCTAACTGGTGCGCCTAAGAAGCTGCTATGAATTTCAATGCTTGTGGAACGTTTTCACGATAATCCCAAAGTGGACTTCCGCCATTTCTCGCCTGTCATGTGTGTGCTGTCGAGAACAACAAAGGTGTCACTATTATTTTTGGATTCGTCTACGTGGCCTTATTTCGCCATCTTTGCACATGTTCTCTTCGGAAATTGCGGTCTTTGTACGTACTACGCATTAGGTTCAATGTGTTTTTGCTTTATAATATTTCCTTGGAAGTTGAAATAAATTCTTCCAAGTAGATAGGTAATGACATTGGTCCGTTTATATATTTGTCTGTAAGTTGACTGTCCATATAAAGCGTAGTTGTCAAGACAATACAAGGATTGTACATTTAAAAATAATCACATAAACAAAATAAGTATTAAAAACAATGCAATACAACACCGATGTGGGGCGATGGTGACCTCTGACTAATCACCTGAACGACAATTACGTTCAGGCGGCCCCTTGACTTTGATTTAAGACTTTTAATTCGCTTTGTTCAATACACGCAATTGATGATTTGCCAAAAAGGTTTGTTTTTTTTTTGCATTTTGTTTGCCTGCTTGTTAGTGATATGTTTTGCTTTGTATCGTTTGTTGGCTTGTCAAATAATTAATCATCAATGTTATTGAGTGAGTAGATTGTGTTTTTAAACTTCCGTTTTATTTTATTTCGTTTCAGGGAAATTAGATAACAGATTTAGAGAAGGGCCCTCACGGGTGCCTCGGATATACTTAACACCAAGAGGGTTTCTTTAATTTTTTACAAAAGGGGTGAGTTTTTGTTTTAAGCAGCAAACACAATTTTTTTTTCTGTAATTTGTGAAACTTTTTTTTTTTGGTTTATGAATGTTCTCATTGCTTGGTTAAATTGTATGATTGAAATGAATTGTTTACACAGGTTGGGAATTTGGGATCATTTTGAAGGAAAACAGAACTGTCTTTACTCCTTACTGCGATATATTTTATATACCGATTAGTTGCATTAAAAAAAGTATTTGGTGCAAAGAAAGGCTTTTAGAAAGACTTCAAAAAAGTTTTTTTCTTTATTTTACACTATAACTTTTGAGCTAAGCATGTACCGCTTGAAATGCTCGGATGAACTTGCTGGCAAACTTAATTCTCCTTCGGGGAAGAACAAAAGGCGACCGAAATGCGAATCGAGTGGCTTGGTGGGCCGTAAATATGCACGAATAGCTGGTCTGTTTGACATCAAGCACTGAGAGTGCGTCCACTTAAAGCGTAGTTTCTTGGATCTTGTTTAAACGATGACAATAGCTCCTTATACGATTTGTCAAACATCCAAAATCCAATTAAATTCTGTTACAAATACCACCTGCGAATATTACGAATATCACCTGCCCAATAAAAATCTAAATCTTTTTCAATATGCATAAGAACAGCGACTAGGTATAGCGTGTGGTCCCACGATCATCCGACTTTATTTAAAATTAAATTGGTAGGTACTCGTACTAGCTACCTAAGCTAATAAAAATAAAAGCCCTGATGGCACTGAAGTTCTCGTCTTCCCTTGGCACGAGTTGCCACAATTTCCCCGCTTCGCCCAAAAACTATTAATAAACTGGTGCAATCTCCGCTTTTCTCCTGCTGCAAACATTCCTAACGCATTCACGTCTGCCGCTGAAATTTGATTAGCTTGTGTTCGCGACAAATATACTTGTGAAGTTCCTTTTCGGTTTTTGATTTTCATGCATACGTGTGATCTAGCCGGGAAGCGAGGGAAAAGAAAGAGAAAAAGCGCGCGTACAAGTTTTTTACTAAAGAGAGAAATGTTTCACTTAAAAATAGACACACGTAGGCTATTTAGAGCACGCGTATGCAATTTCAAATTAATTTCTATTTATGTAAGTCCATTTGCGGTTTGAAGAATTTCAATGGAACCTACATTTATCCAAAACGGTAGACAAAATGATTTTTTTTCCAAATTCAATGAAATGCCTAATATAGTAGACGCACTTTTAAAAAAATTGTCACATTCAACAAGTATTGTGATATTGAATAGTTGAAAAAAGTGTTCATGGACGAATGTCCTTTATTGAAATAAATATCCCAACTATATAAACAACAACAAAAACACAACTAAAGGCTCATTGCTCTTCCTCCCCGAGAGCTAGAACTTCCTTAAAGTCGAAAGGTCTGAAAAGTGTCCCAGAACCGGCATAGAATTTTGACTGGAATTCGACCCAATGCAGCCGCAGAGTGTGTAAAAAAGCCGATAGGCCCTCCATTACCACCAAAATTGATACAGTCAGCGAGGACCAAACACAGAATGTGAACACCAAAAGAATCCCTCCCTTCCAGTCGTCCGATTTCAAGCCGCCTCTCAGCACCATATTCCACAGCACACTCGACAGTTGATCGTGGGCTAGGGAAAGGGCCCACAGTCGCAAATACGAGGCAGTATGCGAGACCGAACCTAGGACACTTTCTATAGTTCGAATGCTTTGGATGATGAACACCTCCGAGATGTCTTGGCTGTGCCACTCGGCCTTCATAATGTTATCGTTCTCAGCACTGTAGGAGGAACCGCTCGATTGGTCGTCTGCGTCGGATTCCAATATTTGTACTACGAGACCGTCTTCGCTGCCGTTGTTTTTCGTGTTGCTCGCGAAGGTGACCCTCTTCTCACGTTGTCGCCTTGAGATTCTGTGGGTCTCCTTGGGCGTTCCTTTCTTCCGCTGCCAGACTATGTAGAGAGGTCTGGCGAAGAGCATAATGGGGACGCACAGCAGGGCAAGTGTGACGAGAATATTTTGGAAAACACCCTGCAACTGGAACATGTACCTTTGACAGCCAACTGGGATGTCACCTGACTCCTTGAAGAGCACCATGTCGATGAAGATGATCAAGATCGATGGAGCGCAATGCGAGTTGTAGGGCATCGCCTCATCAGCCGAGTACAGGACCCACTTGAGGAATATCAGAAAAACCAGGTAGAGGAAGAGGCTGAAAAATACCATCTGCGGGATGCACATCGCCATCAGGTCGATGAAGTTGCCGAAGGCGATGTGGTTCCAGGCGGCGAGGGACATTCCGAAAAACATATGCAGCACGCCCAAGATGATGGCGACTTTCATTTTGAACGAGTTCATGGCGACAATAGCACTCTCCCCACTGGCACCCCACACCGGGTCGATGCCAAAAATATGCGGGCTACCTTCAAACGCGGTTGCGGGGTTCAGCTGAAGGCCATTGTTCGACAGGATTGTGGACTCGTTAAAGCGTACCTTCCAGGCGGTGTGAAATATGCTGAACGACTTGGAGAATATGTCGTTGTAGATGAGACCGGTGAATATTGAGAACAGACCCATGAGCAGGATGATGTAACGTCCTCCGAAAACGATATTCCAAATCTCATTGTCGACCTTCCTCCTCGACAGCTGTTGCTCTTTGAGCACCATCCAGGTGGCAAACAGCGCAATTAACGCTCCGTGACCCATGTCACCGAACATAACCGCAAACAGGAAGGGGAAGGTCACAATGGTATACGGAGCTGGGTTCAGTTCTCGGTAGGCGCCAACTCCATAGGCGTCTACAAGTGCCTGAAAGCCGCGTGTGATGCGATTTGTGCGGTTGAAGGTCGGTGGAGTCCTCGCATTCCTTGGCAACTCAGTCAGAATTGGAGACACTGAAGAGCCAGCCTTCATTGCACCCCGGTAAAGTGCCTGCTGGATCACTGGAATGTCCGTTGTCGGTATCCAGCACTCGGCAATGCAGTACTTTTCACCCTCATCCATGCCCATGTGGTTCATCACATAGTACACAGCCATCACCTTCTTAACCCGTACACTCCAAAGGGCCAGGTCAACAGCTGCCACAGACAGCAACCTACGCCGGTGATAGTCGGTCTGCTCGAGCACAATCTGTAGATCTTTGATCGTAGTCTTCATCGCTAGCAACTGCTTGAGGCGATCTCTCGACGACTCTGGACACTGGTAGAGCGACGTCCGAAAGCCTTGACATATCAGACGAATCCTGTTCTCCATCATATCGCCCTGGAAGAACACCATAAAGACGAACTTCTTTATCGTCTCCTCTTGGTGAGTTTCTTCGATCTCAGCGTGACGTATAAAGAAATTTCCGCGGCACGCTCGCCACAGCAGACGTTCGAAGGCGAAAAAGTGCTCAAACGGAATGGTGCCCGTCAAATAGCCCAGCTTAAGGCCGTCGTCCTTTCGCAGTTGAACACCCCGAAAGTCGTTGGTGTCGAGCAGCAAGGTTTTCGTCAGCGAATCGCTCCATGCAAGCGTTGATGCATCCAAGAAAAATTCATCAGCCTTCTCCAGGACCTCGCTAACCTCCAACAAGTTGAAGTACTTCGTTCTCAGTGCCTGATAGGTTGTGGTGATTTCGACGAGCTCCATTTCCATTTTCTCCAGTAACGTGCGCAGTTCTATCATGTCCTTGCCGTTCGGCGCTATCGGGAGGGCGTCTTCTTTTATGTCCGCAATTGCTATAGCAGCTTGCTCAGCTTCCTGGCGAAGGAAGCGCAAAATGCGTTGCATTTCGGCGCAATACGACATTTCCTGGACGTATCTCAGGCGGTGAACATTTTCGCTTTCGTTCAGATTATTGAAGTGAACCAAGCCAACTTCGCCCAGCTCGCTAATGCAGGAGTAGGCAGCGTCTTTCTTCATGTAGATCTGACAAAGACTCATCTCTTCGCTGCGGAAGCACGATCCGCGAACGGCTGTCATTGTGAAATAAACACGAAAAATATTTCCTGTCAGCGATTTGAAGTGACGTTGTGTGGAGGCGACTACTGACGGGGTCTAAAAAGCTGAGTGTGTTCTATACTATGCTCAAGAGGGCGTTCAAAATATGTTTTCAAGATTGGCTGTTGACCTATGACCTTTCTGTTGGTGTATACTTTTCGTGTGAAATGTTCAGCGAGTTTAAATCCACGGATTTGAAGTCTATCAAGAACAGCAAACGAAATGACAAACTGTTCGCGTACTTTTCAGTACACTTTTTAGTTCGACATTCCACCACGAATGTGCTATTAGTTTGGTGGCCGGCACAAATTAAAGCTAATCTACTACAAATTCAGATTTAGAAGGAATGGCAAACGTCATTCCATACAATGATGACGAAAAGTTGTCTATCAGCTGTCAAATTGGCTCTCGCTGTGAAAAGTGTGCCAATTTTAACAAACAAACCTAAATACAAACTTTAGTTAAATGCAAATTGTCAGCTATTCTTGCTTTATCCAGTTAAACAATAGGCGTGTTTTTTTGAGCTTCGTTCTCAGCAAAGCAAAGTAAAGTAGAATTTTCAGCACACAAATTACAATAACTGCTGCGAGTCTTGAAGTGTCAATTAGAGCGTAGTTGTTGTAATTGCGTGCTGAAAATCCTACTTTACTTTGCTTTGCTGAGAACGAAGCTCAAAAAACAGGCCTAATATTCAGCATACTTTGGCACAACTTTTTTCAAGTCAATCACCACAACTAATGTTGCTTATATTTAATACCAAAGTCGTAAATTAAATTAAACCGATCAACTCGACAACTGTCGATAGAAATAAAAATAAAATCCAATAATATTGTTTCTTGTCTTTTTTTTTACTTTCAAAATAATAGCAAGCAGCATGCGCTAGTACAATTTGAGCGAATTCTATTTAACAAGTCCACACAATTCTAATAAAATTGAGAAAAAAGAAGAATAACCCACACACTCCTGTAAAGCGTATACTCTGTAGGGTAGATATATATACGCGTCACTCAATCTACTGATATAATTCCTCCATCGCGATTTCTATTTTCATTTATATTTGCCATCGACGACGGACCAACTTTTTGACGCACTGCCAAGACCTGAAGTTTCATGAGATTTTTATTTGATTTTGTTAATGGTTTTGTTTGTTTTATACGTTTTTACTCTCATTTAATTTTTTTTGTTGTTGTTCACTATGGGAATGAAATATTTTTCAACTGCGACAAGTTCAACTGGAGAAGGGGTGGGTACAGACAAAATATTAGTTCCATATTTTATCAATGGAAAATGTATCCCAATCAAATAATTAATAATAATTAAACTTACGTCAAAGTGCAGTTAGAAATTTTGGCGGTTAAGAGCGCGCGCCGGCGAGATATGATTGGGTGCAATTGAGCGATGCACTTTGTTTGTACTAGTTTCTTTTTCATCGTTATTGAAAGTATATCCCAAAAATAGACACCTACTCAAGGGAATGGTTGTAAGAAGCTAGGTTAGGGGTCTTATGCGGACATTTGTTCAGTTTTATGGAAGGGGTTTATTACCCGACTGCACACAGAGAGGGTTATGTGTTTCACGCGTATCCTATGTACGTTCCATCGGGACACCCTGTGGCCTAAACGGCTTGACCGATTTTGAAGAGCGAGGTGTCATAAGATTCGTAATCTTCCCCGGAGTGTTTAAAGAAAAACAAAAATAACCCAATTGTGGCACAAATGTCAGTGAGCTATGTCAAATAAATAAATTACGTTCTGATCTGATCTATTCACAATAGCATCGTAATTTATACCCAGCCAAGTTTCGCACCTAGCGGCATCTGCATTTCAACTCAACATCACAACTGACAGCCAAAAATCGCATCATTTATTTTTAGTGGATAGTGTTACCATCAATCGAATATTATGTTGAGTGTTAGGTTCAAGTTTATATAGTCTAAATAGATACATTATTACCCGACTGGGTACAGGGAGGGTTATGTGTTTTTTTTTAATAAACGTATAGCTAGGGCATTTCTTATCCCAAAAAGTGTTTTTTTTTTTCAGATCCTTAATAATTCAGATGGTATCATTATTTTACACTCATAATAGAATTTGATTGAAAATAACATCGATCCCATGAACTGTTTTTTTAGTTGACGTATATGGTGGTGTAGCCGACGAATCTAGTCAACAATTTCGTGACTGAGTACAAAGTTGACAGTTCGTATTAGTGGCGGATGTAAGATGAGTGACGTTACTGACCAATAAAGTTCTTGCGTCCAGGGTACATCTAGTCCAGAATAATTCGATTTTTAGGACCTTTCTACGGACAATAGCCATTTTAAGTAGGAGGCTATATCTTATCTAAAAAGTCAAATTTTTTTTTTGGAAAACAATCAACTGAAAGCACGATAATACTACATTCTGTTTCCCTTATACTCCTTGTGGCATCCTTCTAACCACTTAATTACTTTTTGTTGCACTCAAAATGCACATCCCCATATGAAACAGTTTTGCCATAGTGACCCTCAGCATAATTCCATCATTCTGCAAACGGGTTTTCTGCCCGCCAACCCGGCCTCCACAATTACGCATATCCATTCGCTGTTAAATTGTCGAACGTTAATCACTGTCGTCCTCCAAAAAATATTCCCGATCATGCAATCTCCAATAACAATAAATAAAATTTTCCAATTGACCTCCTATGCTCCCCGTTACCATCCACGATGGTAAATTTTCTGCCAATCATTTTGTTGGCGCTTATTTTCATATATATTCCCCCTTGGTTTAACATCCCTTATGTACACAATGAAAAACTCTGTGCAGACGACACGACACACCATCGCTTGCATTGTGTTAAATAAAATTAATTCTTGAAGCCATTGTCTGACTCGATTTGCACGCAAGGCACCAAGGAAGCGGGTAATTTCTTCTTTTTTTATGACTAAGGGGACACTATGAAACAGAGCATCCAACCATTTGTGTGCCCACTCTAAATGGTCCTTCGAGCCGCGTTCTATTTAATTTCGTTGTCGAGAAATGATTTCTTTTTCGTTTTGCATGTGCGTCAGGATAATTTCCCTTCCTCTTGTGTGTGTGAAAATAAAGCTGCGAATGCCAAGGACAACAGAACAGGTGTATACGGAAAGGGGGCGCCGCGCTTGAACAACGGTCAGACACTATAAAATTTCGTTTGCAAGCAGATAAAAAAAAAAAAAAAAAGAAAGAAAATAAAACCGGCAAGTTAATTGAAATTAAATCCATATATCTGAATAATTGACCTTGTTCGTGTTAATCCCATTGAATAAAGTATCGAGTGGGGGGAAGCATTGCATAATAATAAAATTGTGGCGTTTAAAAAAAAAAACCCAATTTGAATGTCATGTCAAAGTTGTTTAGGCGGAAATGTTGCCACTGTTTATATCTCTTTAGGTGGGTCATTAGTTTACCTATATATTCTACTGGCTATTACTGAGTAAGATTTTTTAAATCGTTGCAGTGAGCAGTTAGGAAAAATAAGCTTTTTCCAAATTAAAGTACTTCAAACAGTCTATTTCTCAGAAAGTGTGTTAAGAGGTCATTTTGAAGCACTTTTTGACGTGTTGTTTGAAGCGTTTTTGACATGTATTTTTAGAGTGTTTTAATACAAGTTTTTTTAAAGCTTTTTTCTGGCACTTTTTTTGAAACGATTTTGGCGAACGCTTTTGGATGAGTTTTTTCACGTGTTTTTGAAGAGTATTTTTCGAGAGTTTTTTTTCCACTTTTTTACGTGTTTTTTAAGCTTTCTTTTGGTGCGTTTTTCTGGTGTTTTTTTAATGCGTTTTTTTTACTCATTTATTGACAAGTTTATCCCCATACAAATAGGTTATTGAACCCCAGACCCAGCTTCTCAAACATTTCATTTCCGTAAGTTTTACTTGGCTTACAATATACCTAGGGTTGCCAGTTCTCCCGATATTCCGTGAGTCTCCCGTTTTTTTTTTTATTTTGCTAATCTTCCGGTCGAATGGCGCAGTGGCTTAGTGGTTAGTGCGTTGGACTACTAAGCGAGGGGTCCCAGGTTCGAATCCCGAGAAAAACCCAAATTCCAACTTAAGGTTTTTTCACTGCGCCACCTCTCGCGAACGTCTGACAAACATCCGAGAGTATAACTGTCATGAAAGAGCTTCTCAATTGGCCGTTTGGACTCGGCATAAAATTGTAGATCCCTTCCATTCGTCCCAAAAAATAATAAAAAAAAAAAAAAAAACTCACACAAGACGAATGGTTGTGAGAAGCTAGGCTTGGGTCCATACGGACCTGTTGCGCCAATTATTATTTATAATCTTCCGGTCCCGAAATTCCCGAAAATTCTATGAAATCTCCCGAGTTTCCAATATTTAATTTTAGTTTTCTTACGAAAATTTGGGGAAAAGTTTTATTACGAAGAAATATTATAAGCGCCTAATATAGACTTGGCATTACTCTTTTGGTTTTTGAACTGTCACATTGACATTGAAATTTCCCCAAATATATTTGTTTGGTGGGAAAAATGGTAGCTTTTAATTTTGCTCAAGCAAAATATAAAATGTATGTTATTAAACATGAATTTCAATATCAAATTAACTAAATAATGTTGCGTATAAAAAGATTGCATAATTTATTTTATTATATTATTTTATTTTATTTTCTCAATCTTTCGATATTTTCTCTGAAACCTCCCGATTTATTGCAAAACATTTATGTCAGCCCTAAACATACCTATAATTTCTATCAGCATCACAAATTGACAGCATCAACAATAAAAAAAAATCGTTAAAGTTCGAGGGATGTACTATTTAAAGGACAACCTGTCAGAATCGGTTTCGCTTGATTGCGTACACCATTTTTTTTAGTTTTCGTTTGTATATTAACCTATAGGTGAAAATTTGCACGGAAAATTAATAATTGAATTTGTCAGGAAATGGAAGTGTTTTTTTTTGTTGATGACGTAAATAAGCACAGGCAAAGGCAAGGGGGTGATGGAAAACTGCGTAGTATTGAAAACCAATTTTTTTGCAACGCTGGCTGTGCTTATACTATGTTGTGCTTTTTTGTTTTGTTTTCGATTGAATCGATTTTTCGATACGTTGAACAATATAAAGCCTTGCAAATCAACATATTATTTAGAGAAACTTTATACAAAACCCTTTGTAATCCTGGATTTGCGTTGTGAAATTAATTGCTTATTGAAATGAGAAGAGTGGTGGTGGATGAGGATGTGTTAAATAATTTTTTAGATGGAGCGTTTGCATTTTTTTAAATTTTACTGTCTCATTAGTTTGTGCAAATAGCATTTTAGCAATAATAACTGAAGGCAGGTCGGGTGAGGGCATTATTTATGGTGGTTCCGGACCATTGATTTTTAATGGAGTCAAAATATACAGCAGCATCAGCAAATAGGGAAAACGGCGAACCCCAATTTCGACATGTTGTAAATCAGAAACAAGACTGGTCCTTATACACTACCTTGTGGCTACTGTTTGTGTCAATCGTGTTGTTGGTTACTACAAAACCTGCTACCGGGTATTCGGTATAGCTTGGACAAAAACTCCCGAAATTTCTACCGAGAACCAATATTTCATACCTTTAGCAGTCCTAGTTATGAAATTCCTTGTAGGATGAAACCTTCTAATGGAACCTATTCGCGCTTACCTACTAGGAGAACCAAATAAATTCCAGCGTTCATTTTTCCTCAAATCTACGACTCCTTCAAACTTCAGATTCTTAGGTCTAGAACACTTCAAGTCATTCTTATCCGACAGAGGACAAACTGGTGATTATTATGGAGGGATAACCACATTTTCACATGTGACTCTGGGAAATGAAATCTATCCCCCAATGTCTGATCTTTTATCGGCGCACTGTCATTGTAAAACAAAATGTCGATTTTTTTGTTTGCTCTATGACAGCTATACTCTCGGATTCCCGTCAGACATTCGTGAGCGGTGGCCCAGTGGGAAAGACCAATTTGCTTTTCTCCGGGGATCAAACCTGAGATCACTCACTCAGTGTTCGAGTACACTTACCACTGAGCGATTGTGGTAATAATTGACTATGTACTCCATTCCTTTCAAGTTCGATGTTAAAGTTAGTTTAAGCGGCACCACAGGTCACGGTGAACCGAGGCTTCAAAAAAAGAGGCTCTCCAATTAGCTCGGTACCTAACTCACTGCATCGGATTGCGCACTGCAAGTTAGTCCAGGTCTTCTCCTACCAGTGCCACCTGAGGCGAAGTCTTCAAGAGCAATTCGCCGCTAAGTTTATCTTGAGATGTTGTTGTCAGAATTTACAGCAGAGCCCAGCTAGACAAAGGCCCCCTCCACCCGGAAGTTGTAGCTGTCGATTGCGTTTTTTTGTCCGACTCGCTGAAGTTGAGAATCCCATCTTGATGTAGGCATAAAGCTACTTGCTCTAATTAACTGCTTAATTAAGTCTATTTAACCACTTTTATTTCTGTACAATCAATTTCACCGATGACAGCTCGCTGTGTTCTAACAATTACGTCAATATCATCTGCGTATGCAAGTAGTTAAACAGACTTTTAAAAAATCGTGCGCCGTCCTAATAACATATTTTATTCCCGACTTAAAAATTAAGAAATCTCACAATTGAAAATTTGCATGGAAAATATGGCCACCTTCGAAGTACTGAAATTTAGAGTCGAAACTAAATACCTGTGTTTACTAAGGGCCCGTGCCTTTTGTGTAGGACTGTGAGTTTCGCACAATTTTCAACAGCATGCTACGACCAAAAAAATTCCACACCGAGCGGAAAACTGGGTTTTCGCGAAAACATTCGAATACAGAAGTTTTCCTATACATATTTCAGTTTTTCACAAAAAAGAAAAACACGAAGATGACTTCCAATCGTTGAAACAAACACACCTTTTGCAATATTCAGCAAATTCAACAGCAGACCGAACAGAAGTCACAACACACAATTTAAAATCATTTTCCACACTTCACTAATGGACTGGTATTATTTTTAAATGCTCTGAATTCATTTTATTTGTTAATAATTTGTAACCAAAATAGTTTCCACTCACAGCTGATGGAAATGTCAAACGAAAACTACTTGGTGTTCGGTGTAAATACATCGCCGAGTTTTCGGTGCGGTGTGAATAGGTTAAACAACAAATTCCAGCGAAAAACGGCCATCTGCATTAAACTAATCACTTTGCGTTAACTCCAACATAATGGTAGTCCCCTTTCGAGAAAAAAAATTCCCAAGAGTTCTACTCCGCGGCTATATTTTTATCGCCATCGCTAAATCCAACTCGTCGCATTAAGGCAACTGGGGACCATATACAATATTACAGACTTTTTCAATCTCATTTACCGTTGGAAAAAAGAAACAGTTCGTATACAGTACATTTAAGCGTATCCCATAACTACATCAAAACAGCATTTCCTATGCTTTCTCTTTAACATGTCATTAGCACGGCATCATCGCAATACCTTCGAGATTAAGAGAACGATTCGTGTTCCAATTTAAATTTAAAATTTCCCAAATAAATCTCAGCAATTCCTGTAACGTACTCGTGCAGTAGGTAGTGGGTCTATATTTAGGTACAATTCACAAGAGATGGGAAATTTGTATTTTTTTTTACTCGATAAATTTTATAGATATATTGCTGAAGATAATAATACATGAAGGTTTGTGTTGGTATCGTGACGTCTGTAAGATGCTTTTATTTGGATGAGTTTTTTCTTCTTTTCGGTTGGGGTTCAGAATCAATTTTTAATAAAATAAGCGGCTTGGAGAGGAAGAGCGTAATGTTAAGAGCGTTCGAATTTTTTTTTTAATTTCAGTGGGATCTAGAACCTTCTGACACTTCTTCGTTACATTTATATTTGACACCCTGTGGAGTTTACTCCATCACGCAGTCAATTCCAAGGGTATGGCCTGCTGGCAATTGGTATTGAAACACCTGCAATGCGTGACATCTGTATTAGACAAGACCTCAGCGGTTTAGTGGGATTTTATCGCCACATCAGCCATTTTTATTTGTTTGAGACCCACTTCGGCCGGCTTATGAAGGAATGGAGCCTGCAAGAGACAGTGGTTTTCAATGACTGCCTCCCGCACACATTAGTGCAAAAATTGGCCCAACTTTAGTGTAAAAATGCAGCTCCTGACTTTTGTAGAAGATGGAATTTTCTACTCCTTTTGTTGCTATTTGCATTTGAAATAATGCCGTTTTAGAGTCAGTCTTCTAGAGTTGCTGATAGGCAAAGTTGCATTGTTAGACGGTAAAAGCTGGATGTTATTTCATGGATTTAAGATGAGGTCTTGTTGGCCATTGTTTTCATCTAAATTTCTGTTTTAGACCAGTTTGGACGTTTAACCTTATTAGATATATGATGAGCTTTACATTGCACTACAAGAGTGCATTTAACTGAATATTTCTGCATCCTTCTAGGGATTTTTTTTTAATTACGAATAAAAGGGAAAAGGAAACCTTTAACGGTTCAACAGACAGACAGACACTCTTTTATGTTTCTAAATAGCAGTCTTCCGAAAATATATTGTCAAGAGAGTTTGAAAATGTTCCTTGTCTCGTAAAAGGTGAGGTAAGGTTAGTTGGCTTGCGGGGAGTAGTCCGCGACACACTCAAGTCAGTGTTGACCCTTTATGATAGACAACGGGGGACGGGGTTCTACCTTTATCTGTTGAACAAATCCTTCAGTTAATTAATTAATAAGTTTGTTGCTTGCAAACCATCCGGATGGTTTGATGAAGTTTATGAGTTCGTCCGATGCTGTGATAGTTAGCTCGTTTAAGTTATTGAAAAGGAAGTTTCCAAGGATTCTGGTCATTCCGCATTCCCTTTGTTCTGGTGGCTTAAAAGGATGGCCATAGTTTCCTTGTGGTAAAACATCTCCATGGCTGTCCATCTAACCTTCACCCCTCCCTGAATCAAGAAGCTTTCTCAGGACAGGTATACTCTCGGATGTTTGTCAGACATTCGAGGGAGGTAGCGCATTGGAGAAAGGTAGATCTCGCCATAGGTAGCTCTGATAAGCATTTTTTTTAATCCCAAGTCCTGTTGGGTGACACTGCGACTTAAAAGATCTATTGTATCAAGCTCACATAAGTAGGGTACATATATTGCTGTGCTGTTGCCCCTTGTTCCTAGTGTTGAGAGAATATTGTCCTTAAATGGTAAGGAAGCCTCAAAACCTTCTGGCAGTCGCCAATTGCGTAATTGGAAATGTTGTTCACACACCGCGATTTCCTTTGTGTCGAGTTCCTTGAACTTATATTTGGAAATTGAATTTCAACTTTCGGATTGGTGTCTCTACATTAAAAGTCTGCTGAAGACCTCGAACTCGAACTCGAACTGTTTCAGCTGGGTCCCCTACCTGGAACAATTCACACCAGTAGAGTGTTTTAATCAATCGGAGCTTAAGGTTCAATTCCCCTTACTGTTTCAAAGTGCATATCAAATTCCAAAAGGACAGTGGTACAACACTTGGGCACTCATTCCGTAACTTTTCAGACGATTATCGTCGAAAAGATGAACCGCCGAAACTAACAACCAAGTTCTAAAATTAAAAGTTTGAGAGTTTAATACAGTTCATTTTCCAAAAATAAGGGTTTTCCAATAAGAGGTGTTATTTTGGTATTCAAAGAGAAATGCCATTTTTTGAGATAAATGATCGGATGTTTATTTCATAATAAAGAGGAAGGTATGCCGTTAATAATGAAAAACAACATCAGCCAAATGGCCACCACGAGCACGCATACAGGACCATATCCTTTTAATGAAATTTTCCATAATCAAATCACAAAGTGGCTGCCCTATGTCCTCGATAGCCCCAAGAATTTTATCTTTGAGGTCTTGAATCGACGCTGGGCTGTTGGCGTAGACCTTATCTTTCACGTGGCCCCAACGGAAGAAGTCGCAAGGCGTTAAATCACAAGATCTCGGTGACCAATTATGATCACCTCTTCGAGAGATAACACGATCCGGAAAATGTTCCCGTAAAAGATCAATGGTTTCGTTGCTTGTGTTTTTCCATCATTTTTGTAGTGAATTTTAATAATTTCAATGCTTCGTTAAAGCGTGTATCGTTCCATTTTTAGTAATGGCGTAGTTTCTACTTGTCAAATGTCAAAGAATAAAAGCCTCAAAAGTGACAGCTACCGAAATAGCGGGTCATTCACAATAACACCTCTTATAGGAAAACCCTTTTACAATGCAAGCTAACGTTTGTCAAAAAAAATTCAAGCACATTTTGGTGATCAAAGTTTCAAAAACGATATTATTTAGACGATCGTTTATATACGGAATCTGTCCCCAGATCCTTCGTAGCAGAAAGATACTGTATTGGTACGAGACTCCAATGCAACTTCAAAAGAAATCCAACTGTCACTTAATGACACTCTAAAAGCAATCGCTTGCAAAATGCTTCTGACTTTATGTTGATTTTGAACGAAAGTAATTCCGGCTCGAAGGACCAAATAATAGGTCCAGATGTTATTTAATCAAAACGCAAGTAACACCTTTTTTTTCAATAACTATTTGGAGAGTAAATGTTAACTTGTTTTACACATTTATCTATTTGACAAGTCAAAATGTCGTTCTGAAAACTGGCATGTAGCAATTTGACAGTAATAGACGAAATGAGCCAGTTGCATTTAGTATAACACATTTACAGGTTGTTTGACATTTAAAATAGCTGACCACATCACGCAATTTAACGCACCAAAGACCAAGATACCAATGTGTCAACCAAAAATGAACGAAAATCAAGTCAAATGTCAGTTATATAATTATAATGCAATTATATATGGATTGCTTATTTTCTATACCCTTGAACCCACAAGTGATTCATTGATGCACTCGAAAGATTTATGACAGCGACCATACCGATCATCTTCACTAGATCTGTCAAAAATTCGATGCAGTTGCATAGCTCTGTTCATAGTCCTTCTACAAACACTTCCCTCTCGCGAGCATGTTTTGTTAATTTTTCTCTCCCTTTCAACTCGGTATCACTACATCCTATCTATAGATCAAAGTGATCTTCAGATCCGGTCTATGTTTAGGAAATAAACAGAATTTTTCGAAAATTATTTTGCGCTGGTATGTGTACATTGAACTTGTGTAAAAACATTTTTTTCAACGCACTTTCCATACACACAGCGCATCTCACTTGTTCCTCTTTCTTCTGTTTCGGATGTTTTTTTTTTTTTTTTTTCCAAATCACACATTGCTACATATTGGCTCTTTCTTTTGTAAATACGAGCATAAAGGTTTTTTCGTCGACTCGTTTTTCCTTGGCCAAGAATAACTTTTTCGCCATACACTTTGCTAAGAAAAAGGAAAAGAAGAGAAAGCGTGATACCGATCGAAAGAGGCAGAGCATAGGGAATTATAATTTCCTCTTTTCGATGTGCGGCAAAAATTCAATTTTTATAAAGTTAGTGTGTTACTTTAGCTAGTGCTGTGCTAATTGCTCTCGCGAAAACGATATTTTGCTTAAAGAAATTTTATTTTACCCCGGGTAGTATTTAAAAAATAAATTTATATATCGAATTGAAATTCTTTTAAAAAGCAAAATCGGTTAATGTTCCGTATTTTTATATATTTATCTTTATTGTTTGTAAGAATCTCGTAAAGATGCCTCTGGAATGTGTTACGATTTTCAGTGAAACAGTTTTCGAGGTGGAAAATTCGCTTGGAAATTTCGTGCGAAAAATTATTTAAAAGTTTCGAAAGAAAATTTTGCAAGTTTGCCAGAGAAAAAAAAACTAGAGGATTATTTTTTTTTACTATAACAAATCGAATATCATTCAATATAAATACACACAATACAAAAAAAGAGAGAGAATAAGGACTTGACAGAAATTTGAATCCTGGACCCATATTGTAACGTTTGTTTTTATTTTACAAAAAAGGGAAAATACAACAAAAAACGGTGAGTGGCATATTGTATTAATTTTTATAATTATTAACTTTTCAAGTTGAAAGACTCTGTACGACTATCAGTGACAAAGGTTCTTTGTTTTTGAAAATCACTCAGGTTATATATTGCGCAGTGTGTTTCAGCCCCAAGAGCGAATTGGGAGAGCGGTGTTTCTATGGTTAGTTGAGTGGCAGACAATGGGAATTTCGCAACTCATAAACCAAGGACGTAAATCCGAATGGAATGGGAGAATTTGTTTCGAAATTTGGATGGGCTAAGCGGTTACCGTTGGGTTGTTGTAGTAATTAGTAACAGTTTCGAAGCAGGAATTATCATTTAGTGTTATTATTCCCTAAACAATGGGCGGTATTGTTCGTATTTTTGGAGTTCCGCTGTAATTTTCGGCCAACGAACAAAGGATGCTGGTCGGATGGCAGTTGAAATGCTTTGTTTTGCGGAGACAGTTGGATACTAATTTGAACTAGATCGGAAGTGGTGGATAATTGTTATGATGGTTGTGTAAATTCGTTGTTGCGATGTGAATGGTTTTTTGCGGTATGATTGAAAACTTACCCACCCCTATCGGGAATAATATTTCCCACGGAATTTTTTTCAATTCAGCAATCTGATTTACATTGCTGACAGGGGAAACATTTCCATCGGAATTTGTTCACGATACCCCTGAATATGAATATAAAAATGGTATAAAGTGACGAGACTCACGTTTGGCTCAATGGTGTTAGAAGCAAACGAAATCAAGATGGTAGCCTCAAAGGTCCTTACTTTGTTTTTAATGAGTTACCATGGCTAGTCTTAGATTAGTGGTACAGTTTTTGAAAAAAATTTAAAACTGTAGGCTACATTGACCCGAACGACTTTTGATTAAAATAGGTTCACGCTATATGCCATGTGGACTCGCCCTGCAAAATTTCATTACGAAATGGACCAGCGAATTATTGGATATTTTGTTTAGATAAGCTTTTCACAACAAGAGTTCATTTCTGAAATGTGTTTAGGTTTCTAAAAGCGTTTATAATTTTGCTTCGTTAATAGTCACCATAAAGTCGGCTTCTTTTAAATGAATAAGAACGATAAAGGTGTCCATACATATAGCATTTATTTAAACGGCCTTTAAGTTGAAAAAAATTGCGCTTCGCATTCGAATGGTGGTTGAGCTCATTAGTTGATGATCACCATAACTGGTCGAGCCCTGTATATTCGATTGATCTTCAGTTTTTCAAAAATTTTAATATTATTCATGAAGCCTTAAGTTTTAAAGTTCTATGTACAACCTTTTTTTTAAATAGTTGCTTTCATGCAAAATATAATTTTTCCAAATCGAAAACGGCTCCCACTCCTGTCACCCGAGAAATAGGTTAAAACAAAAATCGCCCACTCGTTCTACCTACCTCTAGAAGATGATCATTTTCCCGATATAAAACTAACAGTGTTGCCAGACGTGTGATATGTCGATTCCCACATTGAAAGCAAAAATTTCTCTTTCTATCCCGAGCGCAAATTAACAAAAGAATTATACTTCCCAACCTTAAATTAGTCAGAAACAAATTTTATTAACAAACATTTTTAAAAAAGAACCACCAGTGGTTTATTTCAATTTCAAGTTCAAAGGAAATTGTTATTCATTGTGAGCAAGTCGCATAAAGGAATTTCAAATATTTTAATACTTTAGGACACACAAGAACTGGGTTTCTGATTTCCCCTTTAAAGCAGGCAATGGGGGTTTTGGCTGTTTAAAAGTCGTCAAAATGTAAAAATTTTACGAAAAATCATCTGGCACATGAAATATTATAATATTTTACAGCAACCGATAATTTTGTTAAGATTTGCTATTTGTACCTACAGATATTGAAGTGTCCCGCTGCTAGGCGTTGGCTAAATTTTTCACATTTTTGTGCAATAAAGGACATCTGTCATCTGCCGTTAATGAAATGGAATAATATGTACTTCGTCGTCAAACAAAGTGCCCTGCTGATCGAATACAAAGAACAGCCCCTTGCTGAGCGAAATATGCACATTGACATAATAAATGTATATTGGGCCTTACCAATAAACATTTTTAGTTTCGACTTTAAATTTAAGTTGTTCACAGCGGCTTAATTTTTATATAATTTTCGCCATTGTGAGCTACCGTTAATTTAAAGTCGAGACTTAAATATGCCGCATTGTATAAAACTTGGAAGGAATATGAATATAAATGAATGAGAATTAAGAGACAAATTGATCCTTTCTATATTTCTGTGGCAAAAAAGAAAAACAGCATTTCATTTTTAGCCACTTTTCAGGAGCGTAGGTTAAAAGTTTGACCATAGATGTGTGAAGACGACTTATGCGTTTTTTCCTGATCCATTGGAATGAACAAAATTTGACATATAACATTATAAAACTCAATTTTGACAGATGCTGTTCTTCGTTTTTGCCAAAGATTTGTTGACCTGTATTTGCGATGCTCAGCATCCTAAGTTCGAAATTTACTTAACCCTTTGTTAAACTAACACTCAAAACACTCAAATAGGGTGCGTGTACAGTATTTGCGTGGTTCTAATAATAATTTTTAGTTTCCCGGCAAGCTCATGATGGCGGAATTTTCCATAAAAAAATCACCCATTGTGACCTAAAAAATATTCAGTGTGAAGTTCAAAATGATTATTTGCGAGGCATTTTGTGTTAAATGAAAAGGTTGTGTATTTTTCATATTTTTTGAGAAAGTCATATATTTTTTTGAATGTCAAACGAAATTCGTAACTCGATGGAAATGTGTTTGATAAACGCTACTGTGATCTGTCCTTTGCGGTTTGTCTTCGTAGAGTTCCCAGATGCGAACAATGTAGCAATTCATTAAAAAGGCACTTCAATTGTTGCTGAAAAAAAGCTATGTTCCCTCCTAAATGAAATAAATAGAAAGACTTGTTGAATTTAAAATTGAAAAAGAGGGCATGCAGAGTCGATGTCGTCCTTTTGACTACCATCTACCACATACTTAAATATTTTGTGTTGATTTTTACTTAACTCATTATAGTGTTCCCATTCAAAACGTTGACCCGAAAATGTACTCAATTAGTGTCCTCAATACGTGCCAAAAGTACGAGATAATAACAGCTCTTGCAATTAGTTTAGTGGGACGAGTACTCGTTTGTTTCCTTAAGAATTGAATCGAAATTCTGTCGACAGACATCATTTCTGACGTGGGCTCCAAATATACTAAACACAAAAAAAAAAAACATTTATTTAAACAAATCAGCCATATGGTGTGGGTGTGGGTGTGGTGTGGGCACATAGCGATTTCGTTTTAATTCTTAAAATTGATTTAGTATAGCGGCGTGGATAATGTTTATAAATAAATGGTCAGCGCAGTTTATCTATTTTGCAATAAATTCTGTCTTCTTTTATATCTAATTGGAAGGACTTACAAATTACTAATTTAAAGGAAATTAAGGGATGCATCTAAGAATAAATGGTGTCATCAGAGATTACAGTCTTAAGACACTATACGACGTAAGATTTTAAGAGTTTTTTTTTTTTTTTATTTCGCAGCTTCCCACATGTACAATGCGTGCATCCACTGAATTTTTTATTTTTTTTTAATCTTTTTGTGGGTGGTGTAGAGTTTACAACACAATTCTCTTGGCGACATTTTTATTCTTTGTATGTCTGCTGGAAAGTCCGTGTTTCGGCGTGTTGTGGTGTGGTGTATTTTTTTCTCACATGTCGTGTTAAATTATCTTCACATCCGGCCGGTGTTAAATTATCTTCACATCGTCAATACAAAACAAAACATTGGAATAAAATGTGATCGAACATTTTTAGAATACTGCATGCTCTTCAATTAGTTTTTGACAATTTAAAAATACTGGAATATTTCTAAAGTGATTTCTGAGTTATACTAAGTCGTTCTATAGACTTATACGTTTATTTCTCAAATACGTCTTACGAGGTATTTATTTATATTTATTGACGTTGAAAATATTTTTAAAACCAATATGCGTAGCTGAGAAAAAAAATATGGAGTCGTTTGAACTCAATTTTGAAATTGATAGCTATTAACTGAAAAACATTGCTGAAAATGGGGACGTTTAAGAACACAGTTTAGTAATTCTGACTGCTGGCTGATTTGACGTGTCTCAGTTTTGTTTGGGGTGATCGATCGCATAAACAGGTTTTTTTTTGTTGAAGTTTGTGGAGGGGTAGCCGACAGAAATTCGTGACTGTGTACCTGCTAAGCTGATAGTTAGTATATCGGGCTGACATATTAAGAGTGACGTTAGCGACAAGTTAAGATTTTGCTTTCAAAGTAGATCTAGTCCAGATCACTTTAGTCGATTTGAGATGACAAATTTTTCGAATGTGCCTTTTTTTAGAAAACAAATATGAGAGATCAAACCCATTTGACATTTTTTTCCGGAAATGTCAAGAACTTTTCCAATTGACAGAACAGATGTTCAACGGACATTTATAGTTTGAGTGTTATTTGTGATATTTATTAAAGAAAAATCAAATCAAATTGAAAACGTATTTAACAGAACTAGGAAAAAACCGTGGCCAAAGTTTGACACTTTCGTAAGTCTTTTGGTAAGCCACAATGTAGAAAACTAAATTTTATCTTTCATTTTATAAATTTCTTTCCTTGAAACCATAATGTACTAGTTTTCCAGAGTACAAAATTGCATGGGCTATTTGGTCAGTACCAATTAATTCGAAATAGGACAACAGTTTTGTTTTCGGTAGATTAACAACTACCGCTTGCTCATATCGCTCTCTGAAATACAGATTTTGACGTAAAGACAAGTGATGATCAAGTCGAACTGTTGTTTGCTATGAAAACTGACTGATAATCTGATAGCCATGCAGCTACAGTTATGTAAGCAATTGTTCTGCCTATTGAGGAAGCTCTGAACTGCATCATCTTCAGTGCATTAGGGTTCATTATCAGTGTTACCACCCCCACAAAAAAATTGCGCAGCAGGTCGTTTAAAAAAAGATCAGTAGTTTGAGCAGTATATTAATTTTTTATAACAAAAACAGTACTTGTTAAGAGAAAGCTTAAAGAATATAACATTTTGTGCTTTAAAAAGACTTTATTTTTGTTGGGTGAATGGGTGCGTTTAGAGAAGAGTGGCTGCGTTCGAAAAACAAGTGGTTTAAGGCCACGTGTGATTTTATAATCTTGGTTCGAGAGTTCTGGAAAAAGTGCGGTAGATTTCATTTTGTCGCTATATTTCTTACGCGAAATTCAGTAGATCTACTATGATTGTTGTGGCAGCCCTGTTTACTATATTGCAAATTTTACAGTCGCACAGTGATACCCTCCTCACACATACGTGTAATTAGAAAACACAATATCTCTGATTGTAAAACTCTCCACCTTTTATTTGGTCCGTGTTTCATAAAATTCGGTTTTGAAAAAACGAAATGGGTATAACAAAAAAAAATATATATTGCCCTTTAACATAGATATAAAAACATTATATTTATTCTGGAACTATGTGGAAATTAAGAGCAAATTATTACTGTGGTGGACCGGTTCAACACATTTTTATCTTAAAATACTTCCAATTCCTCTTTAAGAACTTTGAAAATTCACCTTTATGTGACATCATAAAGGAATTATTTTTAACAGTAACTTTTTACCTAACCTTACATGACACATTTGCACTAGACACCTCTTGCGTTGATTTGTGCGCACTTGACTGTCAGATGTCACTATGTCAGACAAACAATTGAAATGTCAACTGAGTACCCAGTCATGAAATTCATAACCAGAGAGTTAAAAAATCTCTGATAATTCTAAAAGCCAACAAAAACTGAAAAACACAATACGTCAACCAGCTGTCAGATTTGGTAAACTTTTGAACGTCCTCATTTTTACCTAACCTTACATGACACATTTGTACTAGACACCTTTGGCGGTGATTTGTGCGTACTTGACTGTCAGCTGTCAAAAAGAAAGATCCATATTGACAGTGGATGTGTTTAGTCTGATCACTCACTTAGGGACTCTAAGTAATGGAAAAAGATTGCACTCTTTTGCTGGTAAGAACTCAAGTTAAATGAAATAGAAACAAAATTTTATTAATCGGTATTGCTCGAATTTGTATGTCTTTTCACAATTTATACAAACTGTTCAAAAACTTGACTGCACCACCCAAGCCAACATATTCTTTGCACATGATAACATCTGCACTGTTCACAAATATTGTTTCAGCTATAGTCGGTTTTTAAGTTTAATCCTTGTGTTACATAACTAATACGAAAAATCCCTACACTCGACCACAACACTGGTTACATCATCAACCGCCATGTACACCTTAGTTATCTGTCATCAATTTAAATTTCGCTTGCATAAACTTATCAATGAAAATAGACTCCCTTCTCGTTGAGTGTCTTTTTTGCCTCGGAGAAAATATTTAAATTTCAATCAACATAATATATCTTTCTCTCTCGCTGCAACCAGGAAGCCAGTGCTAACAGATTCTCATATTCATATTCAAAATTTTTCATCTCACTGCTGACAAATTTGAAAATGCTATTTATGCTTCAGGTGCATGTCCCAATTAAAGTGCATAACTTGGAACTAGTGTGCCGGCATGTGTGCCTGTGCAGGTACCGACCGTTGCAGCCAGCTCCTTTTCACACATGAACTATACTGTGTGGATGTGGAGTGGTACTCCCTCAGTCATCGTCTACGTCGTCGTCGTCGTCGTAGTTTGTGATGCCAAAAATACACAATTTCCCAGATGAATTATGAAAATTTATAATGTGTCGCCACAAAATGTCTCCACACTATGCCAGTGGCACCCCGCCATCATCAGTAGCAGCAGCAGACTTCTCGTTCTTCTCTTAAGAAAATTTGAATTCTTCTCAGCTCAGCACTCGTGTCGCCCGCTGCCGCCGGTAGCGGTGGGTAGAGATGGTCCGAAAGAAAGCAGAAAATCACACAGATTTGCCTCGTTTTCCCCCATCTTATGCAATAAAATCCCAATTTGTTGGCAGCAGGCGTCAGCCGGCAGTTACTCGGTAGCATAAATTTAGAAAGACAAACACACTTAAAACTGGCAGAGACAGAGAGACAGAGAAGAGGACGTCCTTCATGTATGCGAAATGTCTTTGTGTTATATGAGCATCAGATTATGTCTTCCTTCATTATGTTGTCTAGTTAGAAAATTTCTAAGAGAGCTGGCCCACCAACAACTTGAAGAGACTTGTTGACAAGAAGAATGCAACCGGCGCGCACAAATATTCGATCTAAAAACGAGGCTAAACTATTTTGTCCGTTGTCTTCGTTTCAGGTTGAGATGCCATGTAAAACAATGAACACAATGTAGTTTAACAGTGATTTCGTCCTTCTGACAATACACAAAGGAGGGTCCTTCATCTAACTTGAAGCAGTTATTGTGTGAGGAAACTGATGCACTTCGGCAATAAGCTTTTGTAGGCAATTTTCGGATGGGGGATTCGTCACATGGTGGAAACATTTTGAATGTGATATGATATTCATCATGGGTAGTCAATGTCAAAGTGCTTGTCATGCTTGAAGTCTGTTTTAGGCTTTAAATCATTGTTGTACAGCTGGAAAGTGCTGCACAAGATATGCAATGTCCTTCAGTAGTTTTGATTGAGGAGGTTCATTTAGAAGTTTAAAACTTACTTACTTGTGTCATATGTCAGTTTTACTCTTGCCACAAAAATTCTAACACTTTGACAGATAAGTTGGTCAGTAGTTTTCAGAGATTTCAAAGTTACAAAGGATGACCAACTGTCTCGGTCAAGGCGGATGCTATGTATTTCGGTCCAGCACATTTTTGGGAGTACATCGGTAGCTGATATGAATGCCCTTTAGATCTTCCTCACTCCTAATGCACATCTTTCTTATAAAAAACCCACAAAAGTGTAATTGTAAGTGTAAACATCTGACACGTGTGGATCGACTTCTAGTCTGACTAAAGTCTGAATTCACGAGGAACATCTATAATGATTTCCCAAACAAAGGATGGAATAAGATAACAATAAGCTACATTTGAAAAAATAGACACATCAGACAAAACGAAATGAAAACCACTTTTGTGTTTCAAAAAACGAAATAAAATCATGCGAAAACGAAAGCTTGCTTCACGTAACTCTTTTCATTTTTATCGCATTTTTGTTTAGGAAGTAGTAAAAAAAATTAGTTGCATACATTAAGCGTAAGTTTCGCTCTCCGAGGAACTCTTGAGTCTTGACACCTTATGTGTTGAGCTTTGTTAGATGCTTTATAGGAATAGAAGAAAATGGAAAACGTTTAAGAAAAGGCTGTCGTTGTTTTAACGAACATAATATACATACTGTGCCGTACTAATAACAGTTTTAAGTCTCGACTTTCTCAATTTACAGTTGCGAAATTTGTATGGAAAATAAAGCCACTGGGAACTACTAAAATTTAAAGTCAAAACTTCGATTGGTAAGGCCCACTTTGATTTTATGAAGTTATATGAAGCAAAAAATAGAACGAAAAATAAAAACTTTTTAAAGTTTTTAACTTTCTCTATTACGTAGTAAGAGAAAGATATTGTATTCGTACAAAATTTCGAACTCGAGATGTTAATTTAGAGGAACTCAAAAAAGTGTGTGGCAAAATTCTGTCCGACAGCATAAACGACTACCCGGATTTCGTTCAAACTTCGGATTTAGAGTTTGGGGGCTTACAGTTCGAGGCCGTTGTTTTTTGCACGGTAACCTCAATATTAATGGTACTTCCCCTATAAAATTTTCATACCAGTCTGATGTGTTCAAAAACTTCTCTAATGATTTCAACCAAAATTGATATTTAAGCTTTAGTAGGCGAGGTTCGGCGCAGTGGCTTAGTGTGTTGGACTACTAAACGAGGGGTTCCAGGTTCAAATCCCGAGAAAACCCAAATTCCAACTTAAGGTTTTTTTCACTGCGCCACCTCTCGCGAAGGTCTGACAAACATTCGAGAGTATAACTGTCATGAAAGGGCTTCTCAATTGGCCATTTGGACTTGGCATAAAATTGTAGATCCCTTCCATTCGTCCCAAAAATAAAATCTCACACAAGACGAATGGTTGTGAGAAGCTAGGCCTAGGGTCCCAACGGACCTGTTGCGACAATTATTATTTATTTTTTAGGTGAGGTTAACATGGCTGCATGCTCAGTTTTCCGCTAAAAAATCTAAATAACGGTACTTTTGAAAACGGTCCATACGATTATTATTAAAATGTGTTTCTAAGGTAATATGGTCACTTCTAACTAAATGGAAAACTCAGTTTTTCTCTGTATTATCGTAAAATGGATTTTTGAAAATTGGTTTTCTTTAGTTTATTTTAAAACGGCGATAACGATTTTGACCAAAATGCAAACTTAGAGCTAAATTGATATTTTTAAAATTATTGCGTCATTAATTTTCAATTCGAATCAACGAAAACGCTTATTTTTAAAACTGTTCATATCTCGAAAACCCCATTTTCGATTTCGAAAAAAAATTTAATAAGCAATACTTACATCCCAAACAATAACTTGTACTCGGTTTTCAGCTAAATAATTAAGCAATAGTATTTTCCAAACTAAACATTGCAATATTTGGAACTGTTTTGTCTGACAGATTTTACAAAAACCCCTCTAACGATTTTGATCAAAATGCATAATAAGATCCCGTAGGTTTTCTCAAAAATTTGGAGTAGTGGCGTATTACAAATATTACTTACAAATGAGTAGGTACTTAAATCACGATCTGTGTTCACATTTCTACGGTATATTTTTGAAATAATTGCAATGGCCCACTTCCAATGAAAGTACAATAACAGATACGCAAAACTTCTTTTTAGCTAATATAACACACTTCCTTTATTTTCAATCATATTGAATACTCACCCTATAAATAAATCCAAGAACTTGAAATTTCCACAATCTGGCAACTCCCAATTCATTTGCACCAACAATTTTGTTGAACGAGAAAGTTACGTTTGCCACAGTCGTGCACTAAGCTAAACGTTCGTACAAGCGAAAACTATTAAATGTTCTTATCTTATGGACAGCATTGCCATTTTGGGGCTTTTTTGACCGACGGGGGGATGTCTGTGGTTTTTTTTTGGAATTCTGTTCAACTAATTTGTTTTTGTCACTTTTTTTTTTAGAAAATAGCTAAATCTGGGGGTTTTCAGATCTAGGGGGAACCGTCTGGCAAACGCTGCTTATGGAATGCTTAATGTGGTGTATGAATGTGGCGCAGTGACTTAGTGGTTAGTGTGTTGAACTACTAAGCGAGGGGTCCCAGGTTCAAATCCCGAGAAAACCCAAATTCCAACTTAAGGTTTTTTTCACTGCGCCACCTCTCGCGAAGGTCTGACAAACATTCGAGAGTATAACTGTCATGAAAGGGCTTCTCAATTGGCCGTTTGGACTCGGCATAAAATTGTAGATCGCTTCCATTCGTCCCAAAAATAAAATCTCACGCAAGACGAATGGTTGTGAGAAGCTAGGCCTAGGGTCCCAACGGACCTGTTGCGACAATTATTATTTATTTTTTTAGGTGAGGTTAACATGGCTGCATGCTCAGTTTTCCGCTAAAAAATCGAAATAACGGTACTTTTGAAAACGGTCCATACGATTATAATAAAAATGTGTTTCTAAGGTAATATGGTCACTTCTAACTAAATGGAAAACTCAGTTTTTCTCTGTATTATCGTAAAATGGATTTTTGAAAAGTGGTTATCTTTAGTTTATTTGAAAACGGCGATAACGATTTTGACCAAAATGCAAAAAAAATGATATTTTTAAAATTATTGCGTCATTAATTTTCAATTCGAATCAACGAAAACGCTTATTTTTAAAACTGTTCATATCTCGAAAACCCCATTTTCGATTTCGAAAAAATATTTAATAAGCAATACTTACATCCCAAACAATAACTTGTACTCGGTTTTCAGCTAAATAATTAAGCAATAGTATTTTCCAAACTAAACATTGCAATATTTGGAACTGTTTTGTCTGACAGATTTTACAAAAACCGCTCTAACGATTTTGATCGAAATGCATAATAAGATCCCGTAGGTTTTCTAAAAAATTTGTAGTAGTGGCGTATTACAAATATTACTTAAAAATGAGTAGGTACTTAAATCACGATCTGTGTTCACATTTCTACGGTATATTTTTGAAATAATTGCAATGGCCCACTTCCAATGAAAGTACAATAACAGATACGCAAAACTTCTTTTTAGCTAATATAACACACTTCCTTTATTTTCAATCATATTGAATACTCACCCTATAAATAAATCCACAATCTGGCAACTCCCAATTCATTTGCACCAACAATTTTGTTGAACGAGAAAGTTACGTTTGCCACAGTCGTGCACTAAGCTAAACGTTCGTACAAGCGAAAACTATTAAATGTTCTTATCTTATGGACAGCATTGCCAGTTTGGGGCTTTTCCCCCCAGATCTAGGGTTATTTTTTTGACCGACGGGAGGATGTCTTTTTTTTTTGGAATTCTGTTCAACTAATTTGTTTTTGTCACTTTTTTTTTAAGAAAATAGCTAAATCTGGGGGTTTTCAGATCTAGGGGAACCGTCTGGCAAACGCTGCTTATGGAATATAAAGTGGTGTATGAATGTGGCGCAGTGACTTAGTGGTTAGTGTGTTGAACTACTAAGCGAGGGGTCCCAGGTTCGTATCCCGAGAAAACCCAAATTCCAACTTAATGTTTTTTTTTCACTGCGCCACCTCTTGCGAACGTCTGTTCACATTTATGAATTTGTTTCTAATTATTGTGATGAAATAAGAAAGTGTGCTTTTTAGAATATTTTGTTTCTTGTTGGCCCCGGGCCAAGGCCCAAAATAAAAAACAGGGGGCCAAATGGCCTGTACGCTGACTCGTACCGAAACTAATCCTGATTTGCTGTCTCTTCTTAAAAAACGCCTTATACCGTCGTAATCAAAGAGTCAAAATTGGCATTCTCCAATCAGTTGTATTCAGTTCTTTCAAAGCCTTCATCTTCACAAGTGAAATAAAATTCCTTCGTCTCAGCAGTTTATTCGGTTATTTATTTTAATGCGTAAGAAGCCCGCGTCTGTCTTTACGGAGTCTGCTGCAGTTTCAAGTTTGAACATTCTGTTCAATTCCAACTAACGATGTTCCATAATCCCTGGCGATTTTTCCACATTATGCTTAATCTCCAAGTGGAATAGCTGTTATAATTTCACTCCTAATCTGTGTGGTTTAAACTTTAATTGCAGTCGTGATGCTAACGCACTCGTTTCTTTACATTATACTGTACACTTTGGACATACAAAAGATGTGCAAACTTCTTCTATACAAATTGTGTACACACACTCTAAAGTGTGGCAAGGGGAATGCTCTTTCACAATAGACGTTACTTCTATTCTGTGGAGCAAAGGAGATAAAACAAAGTCTCATTTAGGAAAAGCATTTAATGAGTTTAATTCGTTTGCTAAATGGCTTTTATAGGTGTGTGAGCAAAACCTTGACCACAGCCGCCGCATGCAACCTTCAATGTGGACTCAATGTTCACGTGGTTTGCGGAAATCCTCGAGGTGAAATATTTCTTGTTACTGTTGATTCATAAAAAATTCTCTCTTAGATAAGTCTGTACTTGGATACTCAATGTTTTTTTCTTTTCCAACGCATCGCGGACACCAATTGGTTTTTGATTTTCCGACACGGTAAGTATACTGTTGTTGTTGGATAGAGGCCCTCAGGTTGTATCTAGGGTGTACCGGCTTTGCTTTACAAGAGTAGGCGATTCAACGTTAAAAGGACAAACGAAATTAGATTACAAAAAAAAAACACCCGCCAAATTGATTTACTGTTTTAAATGTAGACAATCATGGCATGCGGGATACAGGGGGAAATAAATTTGAATAATTTTTGCCCAAGGTGTTTCTTTTTAACAAAAAAAATTTGCGACGCCCAGTTTATTGGACGTTTTAACCTTGGGAGGCTTTGAGCTTGAAGGTAGTAAGTTAAAAAAAAAACTTAAATTTATTTCTTTTCCACATTTTATTTCTGCGAAATACTAGGTAGCATACCTTTATATATATTGAGAATTGAACTGAAGTTAGGAAGTTACCAAAACACTGCTCAAATCCCGATGAAGGAACAACTATCAAAGCTCAAGAAGGGTTCTCCTCCCAATATATCTGACAACCTGCCTTCGATAATTTACTCCAACGGTAAGTGGTGAAAACATCAGAATGCCATTCGTTACAATTTCTGGATGGTTCTGAAGCCCGCAACAGATTTGACACCGAGATCTTCGCAATCGCAACCCACTTTATCTAAACTAAACAGAGCTACACCTACTGTCCGTTTAAGTTTCCTCACAATAATTACCCGAAATATTTTCGGTACACTTTGTGCATATCTTATACCTGAGGATATATAATAAACGATGTGCGCCCAAAAATACACACAAGTCAGATACTCTGCAAACGAACCGAAATGTGCATCTCACGTCCGCCAAAACCCGCTTAAGTGTACACAAGTATAAAATATACTGTCAGGTCAGTTCATAAAAAAAAAACTTTAAACTCCAAACACGCCATTTAATTTTGCGCATAAATACACATTTTCCAACCCTGCCTGGTACAGTACAATAAAAAGAACAAACAAACAAAAAAAGAAAAAAAAAAAAGAGAAAGTAGCAAAGTATCCTTTTTGGTTTTTTTATTTTGTCAGAAAATCCCCTCGTTTGCAATGACACCTGTGGCGTTAAGGCTTTACAAACAAGCTACCACCATCATCAGCAACACCGTCATTCGAGAGTGTCCTTCTTGGTTGTCCCTTGCAGCGATTATCTTTCTGAGTTCCGAGGAATACAAAAGCTTATTCATGGTCGAAAAAAAATTCTGTAAAATGTAAGTTTGTTTTTTTATTTTTTTTTTTGTTGAATTTCTCCTGTGTAATGTGTCGGCCTGTTTGCTGAATTCAAAGGACACCCAAGCAGCTGAGCTGGACAATATCAACTAATCACAATGTACGTTATATAACGTGTGGTGAACAAAAATAAATAAACACAAATCAGGCTCTGTTGGGGGGTGTAATAAAAACAGAACCATGGTCCTCTGCAAGTAACTGAACCTGAACTTGATAAGGACATGAAGGAATAAATCAATAATTTTCCAACAAATTATTGTTGCCACGTCGTATGCTAATTTGTTTATCGTGAAGAGGGATATTTTGGCTAAGAATTATGATGCTTGGTGGCCAGTTCATAAAATTGACTTCTAGTTTGCAATTAAGGGAATGTCGACCTAAAAGATCTATTCTGAGAAATGGTGAGAAAAATACTCTACTAGTTTCCATGTGCCATACTTCGAGGTCGGAAAAGGTCGTATGCGTCCCGTTTGTTGACTGCTATACACAAACAGAGTTGGCCATATTTATTGTTGTGAAGTCCGATTTTCCTGGTGACGAGTGTGCAGGTAGATAACCAGGTGTAAGACTCTCAGGTCTTCTTTATAGAGTTTAAGCTTTGATTCGAGCTAGACTTATGAATCCCTAAGCCTTCCCCTTACTCACGGATTCGGATCAGTATTCAGCAGGTTTGTCTTGTTCCAATTTTCTGTTCTTGAGTCTATGTGATTTAAAAGTTCGTCGAATAAGAACTTAAGACTGGCGGCGTTCCCTCTCGCACCATCAGAGTCCACATGATCAAAATATAGACAAGGGTGCCTAAAAGTCTTCAGTTAGACATACGAGGAGATTGAAACAGTTCCATGACAGCTCAGAAGCGATCGAATGCGTTCTTCGGACTTTAAGAGTTTGTTGACTATCCAAATGGGCTTAGAAGCGGGCATCTTTGAAAAGATGTCTCTATTAAGTACATGACCCGTTGAAGATTTGTTATCACCTTTCCAATGGCATAGCTCCTTGGAACCTAGGTCCATAGACTCCAGCACTGGTGATATTGCAAAATTGTTGATTTTCAAAGTTTGGCGGTCACACAGGACTACTGAAGAAAAGATGCTAAGATTTCATATAAAGTTGCATATTTTGAGGGTTGTTATTATTTAGAAGCAGGACTCTCAAGTCCTGAGACTGGCTTTGTTCCTTAGAGAAATGTGTAGGTGCAGAAGGCTACGAAAACTTTTGCATTCGTCTTGATATCTTCTCGTCGATATGATCAAGGTATGAATTCGAGGTGGATAGTCTTATGTAGCGTTAAACCTAGGCATCTGAATTCGCCGACTCAGCTTGGCCGGGTTTAGTACCAATCGAGAACTGCTAGTCAATCATTTGATCTAATTTCCATGAAGTGATTTCCACATCTTCTGCGAAGCTTTTTATTATAAACCTTGCCTGCTCAAGATAAAAATTTAAATGTTCCTATCTACGGACGGCTCTTCAGTCTTTCAACTGCCTTTTGTGAGCCTCTGTAAAGTAGATTTATTAGTCTGCCCTCTAAACTGTTTAGAATCGAGTTTATAAGTAGAGAAAAGCACAGCGTTTTTATGGCATTTGCTGCGGTATAGTCAAAAGCTTCTCGAATGCCTATAAAGGCTCGCAGAGTGGTCTCCTTTGCTGCCGAAGCCTTTTCAATTCTCATTGTAGGGCTGTCAACGGACTTGCCAGATAGAGCAAATGAATTGGCCGACATTTCGGACTTCCCACATGCCTGAAAAGTTAAGCTAGATCTGAAGAACCCTATTGGCTGGAGAGCTGGTTCCCTGTTGTAATAGGTAGTTATACAGATAGATATGATCTGATTTTGGAAATATTCTCCCGGTTAGACCATACGCCCGCTTGGATACCATATGAGACCTTTTTGACTATCGAGGGTTGAGTGAATTCATGTCGAATTGGGAGCTGGAGGTTTGTGTTTTTTTTCCATCGAGTTGAGTTGTTGGATCTTTAGTGGTGTTTATGCGGTAGGGTGACAGATCTTCTATGGTTTTAATAGCAGAAAGCTTCATAATAGTAATAATACTATTTATTGTATCATACATGCTTACACGGTAAGAATCCACTTATAAGCACTTATAAGTCTGTGAAAGATAAACTGTTTTTAATTTAGTATCCATAAATGATCTGAAATATAAGCTTCGTTGTCTTCCGCAAGACCCAGTCATGCACGTAGCTGTGGTCTATTGGATGGCTTTGGTCAATCATATTAATAGAGGTATATGTCAAGATGGCCTTTGTTCTACCCCACACGCTGCCGGAGGCACGTAGACCTTTAGCTGCTTCTGTGATACCTACCTATGTACAAGCTTTGACCCATAAATCGTCTAAGCGATTATCTACTTAGAAACTGCTAAGGCCCATCCCTAGAAATGGGTCACTACTTGTAATGGCAACCTCTTCGCACATTATACGCACCACCGAATGTAACGTCTCCCAAAACCACTATCACAATATCCCATGACCTTCCGAAACACATATCCTCGCCATAAATAATCAAAAACCCCCATCAAGACATCACCGGTTCCATGTCACCTTCACACAGTAAACCCACCCAATGCTAACAAACTTTCTTGACAACTCTGATACCCTTGCAAGCTTCAAGTTGAAAAAATACATTGTGTGCTAATAGTCCCACTCCGTCTTAACAATCGTGGGGTAGACCTTTACACACTACACAAGGTCATATGCTTAGCTGAAATTAATTACATTGTACCAGCGGCAGAGGTGGGCTTCACCTGCAAAAAATAAAAGCAAACAACATCCTTCGATGGGAGTTAATTGTCACGCAACCTTATCAATGCCATCCACATGCCAGCCGGGCTTTCGACTTCATCTCTATACGACCATCATCAGCCAATGTAAGCCAACCCTCACACACTAAAGCTCTGTTTAGACTCCTCAAAATACTGTCAGTCTGTATCTATATACACATCATGCAACACACTTGCCGCGAGCGCTCATTTAAACGCGCGCCAAGGTAATATTTGCATGCAACTCGTTAAAAGTCGG